>OX038890.1:19274686-20713811 GCA_943789525.1 Agriphila geniculea
GGTATCAATTTTCTAAAATAAATCAACATTAATTTAGTCTGCACAAAAAGTTAAATTCAAAATCAATCCCTCTTTTCATACAACATGAGATTCTTTGCGAAAAATAAAAGTTACGAAAGAGTTGAAAATAATTTCCTCAAGAAATAAAAATAATGAGTATGATCTGAACTTCTGAAGCACCTGCGGCCTCAGATCAAATAAAAAAGGAAGATGGAGCATTGCGCAGTGGTTGCGAACAACTAAGTGAGGCCGGTTTCTGATGGTACATGTGTGCGTACTAGGGGGCGAGCGGTGGCCGGGCGGCGGCCCAATGACGAACGAAAGCCAAGGCGTAGTTTCGTTACATATGTGTGCGTAAACTGTATATGTACACAGCCAAAGCGTAGTTTTACTGGTCTCACCGCTTTGTCGGAAGACTCCGTCTTTACTTTTTTATTTGGTCTGAGTACCTACCCTAAATATTTGATAGTGGCAAAGGAAATATTCCTTTTATAAAAAAAAAAAATAGTAAATATTCATTTAAAGATTTTTTGATAAATCGCTTGTCTCAGCCGGGAATCGAACGAGTACCTACACTACCGTATGACTTAGTAGGATCGTCGTCGTAAAGCAGAAAGCAGAAGGGTGCCATTTCGGTCGCATAATCTTTTTAGTTATAATGTCGTTTGGCATAACAGTTTTGGCATAAAGTCTTTTCGCATAATTTATGATAAGCAGAGTTTTAATACAATACAAATACAAATACAAATCATTTATTTGTAAACATAGGTTAAATGTTATACAGCTAGTATGGAAAATTATAATGTATCACTATGTTCGGCCAACAATGGGCGTACAAATCTTAGTTTTAGAAATTAATTACGATTAAAGAATAGGTATGTCAATAAAATATTAAAAAAAAACATGTCAAAAAATTATACAATAAATAAAAACTAAATCAATAAAATGTCAACAATATTAAAATAATAAAAAAGAAAACAATTAGAAGTCAGTAATGATAATCAATCAATCATAATCAATAAAAATCAATGTAGTTATGAACATAAATAGGCACTATATCTTATCATTAAAAAATTCTGTCAGGGTATAATAAGCTTTTTTAATTAATAATGATAACAATTCCCTGCGAAAAGTAGTTAAGTTAGCCTCTTTCAGTTTTTTTGGTATTTTATTATAAATTTTAGGTGCCATACAGAAAAAGCTATTCCTCTTCAACGCAGTATTTCTATCCGGTGCTCGTAATGTATTTCCATGACGTTTGTTTACTTTCAATTGGCCAGTGGATATTGTGGGAAATAGATGCGGACTTCCCCTGACAAACATAGCAGTTTCATATATGTAGAGGGATGGTACTGTAAGTATCTTCAAATCTATAAAATGTGGTTTGCAACTATCCCTTCGTTTTAAGGATTTGATAGCCCTGATACATTTTTTTTGGCTTTTAAATATCACTTCCTTGTTTGTGCAGTTGCCCCAAAATATAATTCCGTAACGCAAGATAGAAGCGACATATCCATTATAAGCAGTTAAAACTGTCTGACTGACTGTTTATGAACGCAGAAAGGTTTCATCGGCATAATTCTTACTTACTCTAATCTCCTTCAACATAATTTTAATTACCATAAAATCAAAGGGCATAATTGTTATACGTCTAAAGGTAATTTACCATAAAATACGAAGTGCATAAATATTCAAGTCAGAAACGATTTTTGAAAGAATCATTTTAATTCAGATTACCTACAAAATATAAGATAAATACGTAACGTAACATTGTAAATAATTATCTTTTTTTATGGTTAATATAATTTTGCTTAACTATGTAATTAAAAATGTACATATTAAGTAGGTAGGTAGGTACTAATGTTTTAAAGCATAATATAAAAAAGCATAACCAATTTTAGTAATTATTATTAATGAAGAAAAACTTTTAATTTATTTTATTTTATTTTTACAATCTTCGGGAAGCTCACAGCTAGGTTGAAAAATAAAGTGGTTAACTTAAATAAATATCGAAGGCCAATTACAAGCTTCCACATATAGCCAAATATTATTAATAATTACAAAAATGTTAGCCTACGTTATGTAAAGAATTTTAGGTAAGTATTACATCCAGATCCAGTACAGTAATTAAAGCTACATATAAACAAGTACCTACTAAAGTTTTACAAATTATTTGTTAGAAAAATAACTATCACTTAACATTCGCTTAAGCTTACTTGAGGGAGTGTTGAAAAGGTCTATTTCAAATTGTTTTGCAACACCATTGAAACACCTGCTTGTTCTGATAAAGAAAGAATTTCGCCGATACTTCGTTTTGCACCAGGGAACGTGAAGTGCGTTAGGGTTACGGAAGGAAGCTACCGGAGCTCGTAAACCAATGCTACTCAAAAGCTCAGGACAATCGACAGCGCCACCCGCTATGCTGATAAGGTACGACAGATCTGCAATGCGTCTTCTTTCTACAAGTGGTAAAAAATGAAACTTACGGCATCGCTGATCGTAATCACATGTATAGGTCTTCGTTTTAAATTGTAAATACCGCAGAAACCGTTTCTGAATTCTTTCAATTCGCGTTTCATATAGTTTGTAACAGGGGTTCCATACTTGAGAGGCATATTCTAAATGACTACGCACGTAAGCACAGTAGAGTATTTTTAGAGCTTTTATAGAGTTGAAGTCGTGTGACATCCTCATTACGAAACCGAGAGCTTTAGATGCCTTAGCCACAATGTTGTCTATGTGTTCATCGAACAGCAATTTGCTATCAAAAGTTACTCCTAGGTCACGTATGGTAGTAACTCTGGTAACATCAGCGCCTAATAGTTTGTAAGATGATAACATGGGTTCAGATTTTCGGGTATAAGTACAGACATAGCATTTGGAGACATTAATGTCAAGTTTGTTAACATGGCAGTAATGTTCAAATCTAGTGAGATCCTCCTGCAAATGCTGAGCGTCTTGAGTCGAGTTGATTGGCATCAACACCTTCATGTCATCAGCGTACATAATGATTTTGGCATGAGTAAAACATGACGAGATATCGTTTATGAAGATGTTGAAGAGCAATGGTCCCAGTAAAGAGCCTTGAGGAACGCCCGATGGTATTAACATGGGAGAAGAAGTATAGCCGTTAAGAACAACAGTCTGGCATCTTTCTTTAACGTAAGACGAGAACCATCTAAATAAATTACCCTTAATACCTATAGCTTGCAGTTTACGTAAAAGTGTTGTGTGATCAATACGATCAAAACATTTACTATAGTCCGTGTAAACTACATCAACCTGAGACGGTACAGTCATATGTTTTGTCAGGAAGTCGCTACATAAGATGAGGTTAGACGTTGTCGATCTGCCCTTAACGAAGCCGTGCTGCTCTGGACATAAAGATTGCTTAACGGATGCGTAGACTTGTTTGTAGACAATTTTTTCCAAAATTTTTGCGAACAAACAAAGTTTGGAAATCGGTCTATAATTGTCGACTACATCTTTAGGCCAGTAGCCTTTAATGCTACCTTCTTGTCAGTTAAAAAAGTCTGAAACGAAGGAAAACGGAAAAGCGCTTAGTTACTAAGTTTATTTGAATAAAGGTATTTTTATTTTGACTTTAACTTTGACTTTGACATTGGTGGGTTAAGTTAGGTTAGTGTTTTGACCACTCGTAGCGGAGCGCGTGAAGCGGGTGGAGCTTAATAATGCTCGCTTGCATGCATGCTTGCATGTTGGGTGCTTGCTTGCAAAATGCTTGCCGGGGGGTGCAGGGGGGCTGCCCCCTTGCTCGGGGGGGCTATAAAGAAAAAAATTTAAGGCACTATAGGTAGGTTAGGTTAGGTTAGTGTTTTGACCACTCGCAGTCCACAATGCTTGCATGCATGTTGCATGTTTGCATGCATGCTGCATGCTTGCTTGCATGCTTCATGCTGCATGCTTGCTTGCATGCTGCATGCTTGTTTGCATGCTGCATGCTTGCTTGCTGCTTGCTTGCTGCTTGCTTGCTGCTTGCTTGCTGCTTGCTTGCTGCTTGCTTGCTGCTTGCTTGCTGCTTGCTTGCTGCTTGCTTGCTGCATGCTTGCTTACATTGTAACAGTTCAAAATTGAACATGTTTCTTTTATCTCAAATATTGATCCGGAAGCGGGCAAAATACAACCTTTGAGTATCCCAGTAATGCAGGGGTCAGGTTTCATGATTTCTGTAGGTCTTATTCTTTGTCGGTTACCTTCTTTATCACATTCCAGAGGGTCCACAATTTATGGCTAGTTAGAGGTCTGTAAAAATACAAAAAATCCAGGGTTGGAAAAATAGTTGTAAACACAAATAAGTAAAGTTATGCGATTAATCAAATAATAAATTCATTGAATAACTTACCATGAAGAGGGTGGTTATTCTCATTTTACTAAAAGAATGGTTGTTTATGCAATTTGTGAGGTTTTATTGCATTTCATTCTGCATTCAAAATATCATAGTTATACTAACGATAGAATAATGTTCTTGTAACACAAATCCATTGTTCATATGCACTTTATAAGTTATGATTGCAATATGCAAATACAACATTGACAAAATATCCGTATTTCTATATAAAAAACAGATAATTTTATGGTAATTCAATAACTTGAAAATATGTTTCAACAATAATAAACAGATCGTCTGACACTTGGTATAGACAAATGTATTTGACATTTGGTGGACGGTTTTGGAACTAAAAACTGACATTCCATCGAGAAAGACTACTCTATAAAAAAAGTTAGGAGACGAAATAATCTTTGGAAATTTATATCATTAATAAATTATAAAGAGAAAAGGGACGAATGATTATAAAATAAATAAATGATAATTAAAGATAATCACTGTTTAGGTAGAATAACATTTAAATTTGGAAAAATCGAAGTTTTATAAGCATACTTGCTAGAGCAAATAAATGTGTCACATACTAGTGGGAAACGGAACGCAACGCACGGAACTGTAATTTAAGTTCTGGATTATAGATAAAGTAAAATCAGTTTAATATTAAAAGTAAAGAAAGAATATGAATGATTATATTTGTAATAAGAAAATAATTAAATAAAAACAATAACTAGTAAAAAGTTGTAAGAAAATTGGACAAAAAATATATATATGGTGAAACGGAATGTTCTACATTCTCTTTGTCCATAAACAAGAGACAAAAAGGAGAGTTTCGTGGTAGCCAATCGTAAGCTTGCAAAGCGTTTTGTGACCATAAAAGGAGATGAATTGAGTTGGTGTTTAGCCAATCGTAACGCGTGAATCTGGGGGGAGTTAACTTTAGAGTCAGCAAATAATAGCTCAGAATGGTGGCGCCAAGATTTAAAAAAATGATACCAGTATAAAATCATAAAATACCCATAGTAATGAAATTATATGAAAAAAAAATAAGTTGGCCAGTAACGAAACGTTCTTTGGCAAATAGAATAAATAAATGGGTGGCGCAAAGAGTAATTAATATTATGAATAGAGTCATGCATCAATCGTAAATAATAAAAGTAGTATGATAGCGGATTTATTGATTATAAGGGGTCTTCTTTGAAGGTTAGCGAAATTGATTAGACCAAAAGATTTATTCGAACACACAGGAAAGATTAAATTGCTTGTGTCATATAATATATATTTACTTGAGGATCTTTGTAAATTCTAGATTAACCAAAATTAGTTATTGGATACGGAGGTAATTACTAATCTTTGTATTCGTAAAATGTTCACGTAATTTAAATATTTGAGGGTGATTGTCAAAAAAAGAACATATATATTTATTTATTTAAAGTATCTTACAGGTACTTAGGGGGACTAAATGCACTAGGCAATTTTTGTAAGTCAATTAGTGGAAAATTTCCCAGCATTTTGGGGAAATAGATTGTGACAGGGCACATTAAGGATACAAACAATAGAATACTAGGAATTATGTGTAGCTAGGGGACGCTTTGAAAAATAATGGGTGGGGGTTAGGTTATAAAAGCTTCGACGAGCTTATGCTCGCTCTCATTTTTCCACCTGCCGAGAAGAAGACGAATCTCTGCCTCCCCTCTGTAAGAAGCGCCATAGAACAAGTTCTTTTTATACTCAAGCACATATGAAGAAGTCAGCAAATTAGTGAATTTAGGAAAGTCCATTGTTTAGGCCTTGCAATCGGGGCAAGTTTTCTTTGGGGAAATATTTCAAGCAGGGTTTTAAAATGGTAAAAATTAAGCCTTGACTGAAATATATAATTCTATTTGCAAAGGTTACATCAAAATTAACGCTAGCTGTTCCAAGTAAATTCCAGAATTAGTAAAATCAGATTAAATTAATATCAATTTAAATGAAATAAAATGTGGGAAGGGAGATTCTATTTAGAATAATTACTAGAAAATTTGTGTCATATTGGGGCGATCCGTAATGGACTTTCTGGGGGGGCAATGAGGTAACTGAGAGCTTATGAGTGTGACTTCATAAGCGGGCATCAACTCGTTGATTGCCTAGTTAAGTCACATAGTGTAATCATGTGTGACGTGGCTGATGACAGACGTCGTAGAAGTGAGGTCGTTAGAATGTAATTCTGGTCCTTGGTCAAGTCCTTAAGTACATGATTATGCTATACCTCATGCTAGGGACCGAAGATGGCTCCTTCCCATCCATCTTCGGCACGGTCAAGCACTAGGTGGTCAGGGAGTATTGCTTGCTCAAACTGTCCAGGTAACGGGGCTTCGGATGACGAGGTAAGCGTCACACAATTTGCATAGGAAGTTCTCATTTAGTCTGGGTTAGGCAGGTAAAATCTTGTAGGATAGATGAAGGTTAGTATCGCGAAGGTTAAGTAGGCATCACAAAAATTGGGTGGGTTTTTGTGATGAAAGGTGGTTCGAGTTGACTGTTAATAGAGCGAAATAGGTGTGCAAACGGTTAGGCGACCATGTTGAAGAAACGATAATATGATTAGGTAGGTCAAAACCTAGGCAAGAACATATTTTATATAGGAGAACGACTTTTGGAAATTTCTAAACAGAAAAGTGTAGCATATAGGGTTTCGACGACAAAAGGCTGGTTTAGACGTCGCGAGCAGGCTAGGGGTAACGATTAGGCGTGATTCGACAAAATGGCCGAAATATTTTGTAGTTAGGAAAAATGCAACTCGGGGCGCACAAAATGGCTGCCGTAACTTGAGCTAGAAATAGGTAGTTTTATGTAAGAATTAAATGTTAAATTTGTCATGGTCGAAATGGACGCTTGGTTTTCAAAATGGCGGATCAAAGATAATCACCTAAATAAAGAAAATCATGATTTTAGATCTCTCAGACAGGGTTATTATCGGCAGATCAATAGATCTACTAAGATATTTTAGCAAATCCATGATACTATTTAATTCTCAGTAAAAACCTTTTAAAATATCTGCAGTGTTGTGTTGAGTTTTGGTTGTACAAAATGGCGTCGATTGTGAAAATCAAGTGAGTGTTAATTAATTATTTTCATGCTAAAGCCAGCCAAGTAAACGATTTAATAAATCAGTAAATTACTAAAGTATGATAATAGTAAAATTTCTGAATTGGGTTGGTCATATGAACCACCAGATTTGAAATCAAGTAATCACAAGTGTCGTGTGAAGCCGCATTAATAGTGATTTATTTTGTCTTTGTGATAACTCAGCTATTTAATAATTTGTGAAGTGAAATAAATCTTTGGTCGTTAGGAAGGGCCGGTATGTATGATTTCTCCCAGGTTGATTCGTGGAGATCATATAAAAACCACTAAGATGAAATTTTATTTTACAAGTGACGAAGTGGCTGAAGGAAAATGTCATTAAATTCTTACCACTAACAGTACCGTTATAATATAGTGAATACAGGCGAAAATACTTGTTTTTGGTGCTCAGTTGATGCGTCGACACAGGTGCGATCTGGAGGTTTTCTGATCATTTCAATTTGGAAGAAACTAACATCAAATTGTTTCCATCTTAAAACAAATCCTTCGATGCCATTTTAACAACACAGCGTCGAAGTATTTTAGCTAAACTTAGAATTTGCGAAAGTAAAGTGTAGGAGGGTTATTTATTGCTTAGTACATACATCTTGTCCCTTTTTCTAATAAATCTTTCCTTCAGAACAAAAAAGATTTACCAATTCCCATAATTTTGTCATGGATTGTAAGATTGAATTCGTGAGACATAAAGTAAGTCAACTTTAGAATTGGTTCAATATATGAAAAAAAATAATTTAAATTTAATTTTATATCAGCCATCACATTGAAAAGGAAATATTTCAATTGTGAAAATTTGGTAAATCGCTTGAAAGCATTTTGCTTTGTCCTCTTTTTAGTTGGAAATATTACAAACTAACATGGACTATGGACTTTAATATATTTAATACATAATAAAGCTTGTAAGAAAGTAACTGGCTGTTCCGGGAGAAGGTTGTCCCAGTCTGGTGTCGAGACCTATCGTGATGGCGGGGTGGTGCCATCACCATTAGCCGGAAAAACACACTGGTTACTTTCTACCATAAATATAAACTCATTAAACTTGAAGATAGGTAACGAACTAATATACTATCCGATGGCAATAAATGATTTTCCACAACTGATTAATTATTCGACTGATATAACATTTGATACTTACTCATACTCACAATGAAACTGTAGTGTTGTTCTTATATCTTCTGCTTAACTCTTATAACATCCGCATATCAAGTTAAGGTTTAGCAATAATATTATCTCATAAAAATAAGAAATTAAGTTCCATAATAGAAAATTCAGTACTGGGTTTTACATTATAATAGGAAATGATGAGTTTTATTCTATCAGAATAAACCACTAGTATTAACCATTTATTGATAATCTTACTCTGAAGCTAGTTAAATGATTATTTCTTTTTAGGGGTCGTTCAACCCAGCATATAAGTTAGTAATGAATAATAGGACAAGTTAAGCATAACCACAGAAATGAAAGCAATTAAAATTCGGCATCGGTAAAAGGTCCTTTATAGCTAATTCCTTAGAAATCACACAGTTCACATCGCACTTTCCCTCTATCACTTATAGCAACCAATTACATATCTCAATTTAGTTCCTAATTAATTATTAACTATCATCTTGGTAGTAGGTTTAGTATAGTTCACATTTTACTAGTAGTAAGTATAAAGTTGGTAGGTATAACGTTCCTTATAATGGAGTAGGCATTTATTTCAGCTGATAAGCAAACAAAGATACTTCACAAAGTTAAGAGAATTGTATAGGGTTCGGTTTAGTTAATGTAGAAAAATAATTTTATAAAATTCTATTTTATTTAAAATCAAACGAAGTAATTCTCATTATTTTGTTATAGATTCTTAGGTTATTAATTAACAGAGCATAGATAATGTAAATTCAGCGTGTAGAGTTAGTATTTATTAGCAATCAGACAGCAGTACTCAAGAATATGGGTCTACGCTTACAACCGGGTCCTATCGCTAGAAGTCACGAGCCCTTTCACACATACAAAAGCCAAATCAGTAGCATATTCGGTCACACCATTAGATTAGGGTTATAGGAAGTAAAACCAAGCAGAACTTAGGTCAAACATTTAATCAATTCATAAATAGGCATCGTTAGGTTTAAAGCCGACGAGCGGTTAATCACCATAAGTAAAGTTTATTGTTAGGTATGTGTTAGGTTATATAAAAGCTAGGATTAAAAGATTATCAAACAGCTTAGCAAATTGGTAGTAGGGTAGCGAGTCTTCAACTTTTTAACATCACCATCTTCAATATAAAATTTCGTATATATATCAATATATCATCATAACATAGGGGTAGTTACATTATGATATGCCGTTGACCAGGATAAGGTAATACCTTACTTTAGATCGTAGATTATAACTTGGGTGGTTCTGCAAATCCAGGGTTTTTGTAGTGTGAAAGCAGTGGTCGCATACAGTTTAAGATGGTGCGGCCACATTTTGCTGTCGTGGAGTGTACGAGGCTGCTGTTGATTGTCCATAATTTCAGTATATTAGCACTCATTTTAATCCATTACTTTGGACATGTAATTCATTTGGTTATAGCTGAAAGTAATAAAAAAAATATTAAAATAGGTTATGTAATTTCACATTAATGATTATTGAGTTGTATGTTAGCGTTTGAGAGAGAGTTTTCTTAATGATTGAGGTAAAGTAACATTCAGTTCGATTGGGGGCATTAATTTTACTGACATTTTACATTAAATCGTGTTTCACAAAAGAAAAAATGCCAACTAATTTTTGATACTTACAAGGGAGGTTGTTGTAGTAATGAGTTGTTATAATAAACCATTGGTTTACGCCTTCTTTGATCATCACTACTAGGGATACAAGTTATTTCTTGAGAAAAACAAAAAAAACATTAACATTGTGATATTTAGTTAGGTTATGAAGAAAATTATGACTAAGATTAGATTTCTTTGATAGAAAAAAAAGGGGTCCTGTCAAATAAAGCAGACTAGGTTAAGGGGGTCCGATGACCTAGCGATGAGTTGCTGAGATACTTTGTCAATAGGGCACATATAGAAAAAAAATGTAGAAATATCGTATTTAGCATTCACATAACAAATGTTAGTTCAAAGTTCAAAAATTTCATTGCAACAATATAGAATCATTAGCGCAGCTATGTTAAAACTAGACGGAAAATGTTAGAATTTAAATTTTTAGATTTAACTTCATAGATAAAGCTTAGAAATATAAACTCAATAGCAATCAATAAAAGAAACAAATAAATTTAACTAACTTTAGAGTTATTTTGTTAGCGCAAACGTTATTGCTATTTTCTTTATGCTATTTCGGGAATTATTAGAATGAGCGTTTTTTTTTTGACGAGCGTTTTTATTACCGCCCATCTTGATTATGATAAGTGAGGACGTAGAATTGAGGTTTAAAATCTTGGAGAAGTATTGGGATGGATGGAAGTAGGTAAATTAAATGTAATAGGTCTAATCTACTGTCAACTATATTAAATGAAAGAAGATCATAAACTCTAGAAAAAAAAAATATTGTATTAGACTCGTTCAGTTAGATCGGCAGCGGGGCATAAGTCGTGGGGTCGGACTTACGAACGATTATTAATTCTATAGACTTTTGCAGCCATTACATGGTCATGCAAGCGTTAGTCAGGTTCAGTTAGTCATAGCTTGTGTCTGTGGTTAAACTAACAACAAAACCTATTGTGTAATCTATGCCTTAGTTAGATTGAAGTAAACATAGTACATAGAAATGTCATAGATGGCGTTAGTGGTAATTAAAATTCGAAATCGGTGAAAATAAGAATTGCGTTTGCATTGAAAAATAAAATAGATTTGTGGGCTAATGAAATATAAACTAGTTGAATCAATTGGTGGACTGTTCGTTTACGTTAAAAATACATTTAGGATCATTTATTTAAAGAAAAGAAATATAAAATAAGAACGAATGACGGATAGAAGAACGAATGATTAGTAAGCTAACGGCATAGATCCTTTGGATTGTCATTCATTGAGATTCGTTCGATAGTTCATTTTGACAGATGTCATTGTCAAAACTGGCAACCAAGTCGAAACTTGTAGGGTGACCAGATGCTGTTTTAGTACGGATTCTGTATAATTCGCGCCTTTTTCCGAGTGTAAGTATATTGTAGTTAAATTGGCGACTACGAGTATTTTCGGTATATTTTGAATATAGAGTTTTGGGAACACACCGTTCTGTCCTCGCGAACGTTGTTGTTAATAGAGTGCCCGGATTTAACTTACATTTCTTCAGATTTAAAGTTCAGTAATTTGAAAAAAAAAAGGAAAAACTACGCCGTCATAATTACAAATACTTTAACCTATGTTAAAAAATAAAAGTTTTTGACCTTGACTATTGTGTTGATGAATGTGTAAAAATTATCGCGAAGGTTGTTATTGTTGTAAATTCTCTCATGAAAAATTGGTAATTTTTATTTTTCTTTCGGGGTGCATTAGGCGGATTTGTGTAAAAAGTAGCTGGTCACCCTAGTATGTTTATCAACGAACAAAACGAAAGGTTATATTTTATTTTGTCGAAAATTAAAACCTTACAAATATGGATTTATGTGTTGTTCGTGAAAATGTTATCAAATAGTTAATGAACAGTATAAAAGAGAGTTAGCGGAAATGTGTGTGATTAAACAAGTTTTAAAAGTGTCAACTTTATAACAAGACTCGAGTTAGAATGTAATGAAATTTATAACTGAATGTAAGTAGATTTTGCCATAATACTTATAGATTTGACTAGAATTATAAGGTAATTTGATAAAAGGAGGGACGATATTGTTTGTATTTCAGAAAACATGTTTAAGTACATGAAGGTTTTACAATGAACAAAACTTAATAATATGGTTTAAAAATCTTAAGAGTATTTGTAGATTATGTGAGTTAAACGCACAATCCAAATGGGAAGCTAGAGTGATGGGTGACCGTAAGTAAATAATGAGAACATTTGCTAACAGTATTTCTCATTAAACGAATATTTTTGGGAGTAAATAAGATAGAAACGTTATGACTAAAATGCGGGTTTTAAGTAAGCTTAGATTAAGGATAGTATTTTGACCTTTGATGATGGGGGTCGGAGAATACTTAGGTAGCCTTTACAAGCGAATTAGAAGCAAATAGTTATTTACTGAATTAACCTTAAACTTATCGAACCGAACGTAGACACAACAGTCTTGGATGTTGGAATAGGCACGGTAGTTGTTAGTTAATAAATTTAGTGTATGAGCCAAAGGTTTAAAGTTGATTTTTGAATAAAGAAATACATAGGTAAAATAAATATTTAGCGAAATAGTCAGGTTGCCATAGGATGTCTAATAGAATTTAACGATACTTAGAGATAAAAATTCAAAGTTTATAATTTCAATAAAAATTGTGAAATAACAATGAAGATTCGGGTTAATTTTAAACAGCAACTATTAGCAGCCGCGACTTCCCTTAAATTAATAGGATTATGGAGTAATGATTTTTGTAGTAAATTTATTTTTAGTTATCGCTAACGGTTAGAGCGGAATGTTGAAGTATCAAGTTTGGTTGTGCGTTACAGCGCTACGATAGGCATCTGTTTTCTGCGATAATGACATTGAAAATGGTTCAACTGAGAAAAGGCTTTGCTATTAAGGTTTTATTTAGCGTACAGTTTTAAAATCATTAAGTTAATCTTGTATTGTTTATTACTAGAAATACTAGTAGGTAAATGAGGTCAATTATATTTATGGCATTTTTCGCTGGGTTCATTTGCGATCAAATGCGGATTAAATGTTTGGTTTTATTCAGAACTATCGTATATGTCGGACCAACCTAACTTTTAATTCTTGATTCGAAGTATATATGATGACGGTTTTATTGAGAGTTGACATAGAATTCTACCTTGTTATAAGAAATAAAAATAACTTATCTATATAATTAATTACATCATAATTAATTTTATGGGTAAAGCGTAGGGTGACAAAAGTTAACGGAACCAAAAATAAATAATTGAAAATGAAAAAAATTAAGAAATGTAAATGAATTAATTAAAACTAAACAAATAGACTATTCGGTATAACATTAGAACTAACTCGCGTTGCTAAAACTAAAATAAATATTTTTTTTAATGAAACAAATTAAGATTTGGGAGCATGGTTTTATCGTATCCAAACTATTGGATATTATAAAATCAAGCTAAATAGGGACGTGTGCTAATATTTTATATAGATCTGACCTTACACTAAAGCAACAGACAATTAAGACTCGCCATGGGGAAACCGGTCCGAGTTCGTCGTGCACCAAAGCGATATGAATCATCTGAGGAGCCGGCAGAATTAGTGGAGGTTCCACGTAGTTCCCGCCAGTCAGAATCCGAGGTTATAGAAAATAGAGAGCCTCAACCGGTAGAGGCAAGACAGCGGATAGTAAAGACCATAATGAAACCGAAAGTAACGCGATCGCGCGAATTAATGACAATACAAAGAATGCTGAATCGCACTGTAGGCGTGTTGACTAAGAGGATAGATGACCTAAGCGATGAAGTTAAAAGGACTCAAGGTTCTAATCAGGATACTAGTGAGGTCGAAAAATCGCCAGTAGTTGAAGCAACACCGATGAACGATGTGGAAATGGAAAGTAGGAATGTGATTAAGGAGCCTAATGCGATTGAAGATATTCAGAAGTACGTCATTTGTAACATCAAAAATATACATTTAGATAGACCTAAATTTGGGGATTCGTCGATACATCCGGTCGATTTCATTGAAGATTTAGAAACTTATTTGAAGAAGGCGGGGAAGGCTGAAAATGAATTAAGTTTAATACAAGACTGCTTAACTTCGAGTTCG
The DNA here is from genome assembly GCA_943789525.1 of Agriphila geniculea. Taxonomy (NCBI): domain Eukaryota; kingdom Metazoa; phylum Arthropoda; class Insecta; order Lepidoptera; family Crambidae; genus Agriphila; species Agriphila geniculea. The sequence continues at coordinate 19,288,975 of OX038890.1, forward strand.
AAAGACTGGTTTAGAGTATATAAAGGAAGATGGACAGGGTTGGCTGATTTTAAGGTAGATTTCTTAAAAGCATATTGGGGAGAGAATGAACAAAATGAGTTGAGAAGGAAGATAGTGCAAGGCGTATGGAATAGGACGGAGACGCCCACCATGGTGGAACATTTTTTGAAATTGACAGTCAAGGCGCAAATGTTAAGCTACAACATTCCAGAAACACAATTAATTAGCGATATCATTCGACACTATCCGAAATATATTCAACAAGCGTTCGTGACCAATAAGATAGGAAATGTAATAGAAGCGGCGGAATTTTTAAGAAGTATGGACAACATACAGAAACAAGAACTACCGAGCACTTCAACATCTAAAAATTCTAAGGATTGGGAACAGAAGAAAAGAGGCATTCAGCAAAATTATAGGCAATGGCAGAAACCTAGAGAGAATCAAGTACAAGCGGTTAACTTAAATAGTAATAATACTAATGGTAGCGAAGTGTTAAACTAGCGGAAGCTGAGACTCTAGTCTCCGGATCAGCTTCAGCCACAGGGGACCTAAATTATAGTATGATGGTTAAAATGAATTGGTGTCCGGGTGAATCTTTAGGCCGGAATAATATCGGAACTAAGATATCTATTTGTACGTATCCGAAGGAAATAAAAGAGTGTTATTTTTACCAAATTCACTTAGGGAAGAAGTTATTTGGCAGGTGCGTTTCGAAATGGGTCATCAAGGGGCGTACAAAGTAATAAAATATATTAGGGATAGATTTTTTTTTGGAAGGGATTAACTAAACAGGTCAAACGTTTATTAAGGGGGTGTCATGATTGTCAGGTCACTAAAAGTGATACAGCTAAGTATGTAGGACCTTGTCGTTCAATTATAACTGAAAATGTGGGGGACATCGTTATGGTAGATTTATATGGACCATTACCATCTGGGAAGTTTGGAATGAATTACATTTTAGTTATTCAGGACTCTTTTAGTAAATTTGTGAAATTTTATGATCTTAGAAGAGCAACTGCAATATCAGTATTAACTAAAATGAGGAAATTCTTTCGCATAATGAAACCTACGGCGATCATGTCAGATAATGGGTCACAATTTGCTAGTAACTTGTGGAAAGAAACTATGAAAGCAGAAGGGGTTAGAGTAATTTATACTACAGTTAGGAACCCTAGACCTAATACCACCGAAAGAGTAAATAAAGAGTTAGGACGGTTATTTCGGACTTACTGTAGGACCAATCACAAAAGTTGGGTAGATTTATTGCCGAAGTTAGAAATTCTTTATAATAATACTTATCACGAAAGTACAGGGTTTACACCTTGTGAGATTTTATACAGTGAACCTACTAGATTATCATTTGATAATGTCATACCGACTGATTTAGTACCACCGCCTATTAACGAAATTAGGGAAAAGGCACGGGAAAATTTAAAGAAAGCAGGACAACTACGTCAAAACAAATTTAATGAAAAATATAGAATTATCCATTTCCAGATAGGAGATTTAGTAAAATTAAGGAAATTAAATAAGTCTGACGCAAAATTAAAAATAACAAAAAAGTTTGAACCATTATATGAGGGTCCGTTTGTGATTGGAGCTAACCCGTTTAAAAATGTATATTTACTTGTTGATCCGGAGACTGGTAAAGAAAGAGGAAGGTTTAACGCTATACATTTGTCTAAGTATTATAAGTAAAATTTAATGTCATGTCTAATTTTAGGAAAAGAAATGTTTTATGTTATGTTAACTACATGAAGATGTAATTTAAGTTGATTAATAAATAATAATGGGGTATAATTGTATAAAGTCTGTTGGGAACGGGAAAAGCCTATCTGAACTTACAAGAAAATTAAGGACTCAATTTTAAGAGAAAAAAAAAAACCAGGCTAAGTAAAAGTCACTAACCTTTATAGTGTTGCTAATAAGGTAACCCATCTTGTCATATGAAAGTAATTTTCTATTAAATTAACCAAAGTCCGCATAAACCAAATGGACGTTTTAATTATTGCGTTGCTTAAAATTGTAAGGTCAGATAGAGGGGAGAGTTGGCGGCTTTTCTTCTCGGGGGGGAAATTTTTCATAAGTATTTAGAGATATTGAAAGGTTTTCTGCTAATATAACTAAAAAAAAAAATAAAAAAAATACGGTCGGAAATAGGAATCCTAATAAAGGAACGGCGTTTGTAAAAATTTTAAATAAATAAAAATTGCTTTCAATGAACCAAACATATATACGTTTATATGTTATAAAATTTAAAAATAAAAACTTAACGGATAAATTGGAATGTGAGGTATTATTGTTAATAATATTTAAAATTAAAAGGATGGTTAAAGTAGTAATATAAAAAAAATGTATATATTTATATACACATTTGGGGTCGAGTATTATTTGAGAAACTTTAGAATAGGGAGGCATAGCGTAGAGTGACATAATAGAAAAATTGCGTAATGTAGATATGCGTACTAATGGGATGTTTAGGATAAAGTGGTTTTAAAGCGTAAAGCGTTACTATTGCGTAAATTAATTGCAATCTTTTGATGTAATTTTGCGTAGAATTCATATGGTGACAAGTCGACGTATTTGATTTTAACATTGAAATTATATTTCAAAATCGTTATCTTTATTTGTATATATTTTGTATTCAGGTTATAGCTATGATATGATCTTGGGTGGCGTATACGTAGGCTAGTGAATGACGATAGTGGTTGCTGTGTAATGAGAAAAGATGAATAAAATGAGAATCTAAATTAGGATAGGAGTATGTATGAAATGATGATTTAAGAGAATGAATAGAATGAGAAGTTGACGAGAGAAAGGAACTGAAATTAAAATATAGATTCTATATGGAGGGCTTTGGATTATAACATATGTGAAACCTGAATGCAGACTTATTATTTTTCCAAGAGATAGGACCACCACACTGCTCTGGCGTTTGGTTTGTGCTTGCGGCCGGGCCGGCGTTTAGGGTTGACAAAATAGAATTTCGTACAGAAGGACTTTTGGTGTTAGGTTAGAGAAAAAAAAAAGAGAGAAAACAAACACTATTGACGTTTGTAACTTGTCCTGGTGTGAACGACTGTCTGAAATTCATACTACACAAGAAGCTGACAAGCTAATTTCAAATTCGGCAACTGCACACTCTCCAAGGTGATATTAAGGTTGTTCCAGAGTCTTAAGTGAGCTTTTGGAAATATATGGTCTGTGTATATGATCACCGCTAAACCTTTGGTTTGGAAGGAGGATTACAATGTTGTGGAGGGATACAACGAATGAATACGTTTAATCTTTTCATAAGGTAAGAAAAGAGCCTATTTTTTCGGGTAGGCCTAATCTGGGCTGTAGCCTCACAACCTACACCTTACCATAGTGTTGTACAACTCTGGTGCTGAATATGCATACGACGGAATTGGCAAAAGCAACAAATACTTAAAACTCGCTTAATAATCTCTGATATGGTCTTGGTTTAAATACACTCTACAATCTTAAATTTTCATTTACACTAGGGCTCACCCAACAATTCTTTGATCTTGGAGAAGTAATATGATTAGGGTTATTAAAAAAAAAGGGGGGGAAGATTGTGTATTTTTGGGGTAATATAAATATTTGAGATTTGAGGGGAAAATTTTACTTCGGATCCAATACGTAGTATTGTCACCTGCGTATAAATTTTGGGGTCGAGCTGTAACAGTTCAAAATTGAACATGTTTCTTTTATCTCAAATATTGATCCGGAAGCGGGCAAAATACAACCTTTGAGTATCCCAGTAATGCAGGGGTCAGGTTTCATGATTTCTGTAGGTCTTATTCTTTGTCGGTTACCTTCTTTATCACATTCCAGAGGGTCCACAATTTATGGCTAGTTAGAGGTCTGTAAAAATACAAAAAATCCAGGGTTGGAAAAATAGTTGTAAACACAAATAAGTAAAGTTATGCGATTAATCAAATAATAAATTCATTGAATAACTTACCATGAAGAGGGTGGTTATTCTCATTTTACTAAAAGAATGGTTGTTTATGCAATTTGTGAGGTTTTATTGCATTTCATTCTGCATTCAAAATATCATAGTTATACTAACGATAGAATAATGTTCTTGTAACACAAATCCATTGTTCATATGCACTTTATAAGTTATGATTGCAATATGCAAATACAACATTGACAAAATATCCGTATTTCTATATAAAAAACAGATAATTTTATGGTAATTCAATAACTTGAAAATATGTTTCAACAATAATAAACAGATCGTCTGACACTTGGTATAGACAAATGTATTTGACATTTGGTGGACGGTTTTGGAACTAAAAACTGACATTCCATCGAGAAAGACTACTCTATAAAAAAGTTAGGAGACGAAATAATCTTTGGAAATTTATATCATTAATAAATTATAAAGAGAAAAGGGACGAATGATTATAAAATAAATAAATGATAATTAAAGATAATCACTGTTTAGGTAGAATAACATTTAAATTTGGAAAAATCGAAGTTTTATAAGCATACTTGCTAGAGCAAATAAATGTGTCACATACTAGTGGGAAACGGAACGCAACGCACGGAACTGTAATTTAAGTTCTGGATTATAGATAAAGTAAAATCAGTTTAATATTAAAAGTAAAGAAAGAATATGAATGATTATATTTGTAATAAGAAAATAATTAAATAAAAACAATAACTAGTAAAAAGTTGTAAGAAAATTGGACAAAAAATATATATATGGTGAAACGGAATGTTCTACATTCTCTTTGTCCATAAACAAGAGACAAAAAGGAGAGTTTCGTGGTAGCCAATCGTAAGCTTGCAAAGCGTTTTGTGACCATAAAAGGAGATGAATTGAGTTGGTGTTTAGCCAATCGTAACGCGTGAATCTGGGGGGAGTTAACTTTAGAGTCAGCAAATAATAGCTCAGAATGGTGGCGCCAAGATTTAAAAAAATGATACCAGTATAAAATCATAAAATACCCATAGTAATGAAATTATATGAAAAAAAAATAAGTTGGCCAGTAACGAAACGTTCTTTGGCAAATAGAATAAATAAATGGGTGGCGCAAAGAGTAATTAATATTATGAATAGAGTCATGCATCAATCGTAAATAATAAAAGTAGTATGATAGCGGATTTATTGATTATAAGGGGTCTTCTTTGAAGGTTAGCGAAATTGATTAGACCAAAAGATTTATTCGAACACACAGGAAAGATTAAATTGCTTGTGTCATATAATATATATTTACTTGAGGATCTTTGTAAATTCTAGATTAACCAAAATTAGTTATTGGATACGGAGGTAATTACTAATCTTTGTATTCGTAAAATGTTCACGTAATTTAAATATTTGAGGGTGATTGTCAAAAAAAGAACATATATATTTATTTATTTAAAGTATCTTACAGGTACTTAGGGGGACTAAATGCACTAGGCAATTTTTGTAAGTCAATTAGTGGAAAATTTCCCAGCATTTTGGGGAAATAGATTGTGACAGGGCACATTAAGGATACAAACAATAGAATACTAGGAATTATGTGTAGCTAGGGGACGCTTTGAAAAATAATGGGTGGGGGTTAGGTTATAAAAGCTTCGACGAGCTTATGCTCGCTCTCATTTTTCCACCTGCCGAGAAGAAGACGAATCTCTGCCTCCCCTCTGTAAGAAGCGCCATAGAACAAGTTCTTTTTATACTCAAGCACATATGAAGAAGTCAGCAAATTAGTGAATTTAGGAAAGTCCATTGTTTAGGCCTTGCAATCGGGGCAAGTTTTCTTTGGGGAAATATTTCAAGCAGGGTTTTAAAATGGTAAAAATTAAGCCTTGACTGAAATATATAATTCTATTTGCAAAGGTTACATCAAAATTAACGCTAGCTGTTCCAAGTAAATTCCAGAATTAGTAAAATCAGATTAAATTAATATCAATTTAAATGAAATAAAATGTGGGAAGGGAGATTCTATTTAGAATAATTACTAGAAAATTTGTGTCATATTGGGGCGATCCGTAATGGACTTTCTGGGGGGGCAATGAGGTAACTGAGAGCTTATGAGTGTGACTTCATAAGCGGGCATCAACTCGTTGATTGCCTAGTTAAGTCACATAGTGTAATCATGTGTGACGTGGCTGATGACAGACGTCGTAGAAGTGAGGTCGTTAGAATGTAATTCTGGTCCTTGGTCAAGTCCTTAAGTACATGATTATGCTATACCTCATGCTAGGGACCGAAGATGGCTCCTTCCCATCCATCTTCGGCACGGTCAAGCACTAGGTGGTCAGGGAGTATTGCTTGCTCAAACTGTCCAGGTAACGGGGCTTCGGATGACGAGGTAAGCGTCACACAATTTGCATAGGAAGTTCTCATTTAGTCTGGGTTAGGCAGGTAAAATCTTGTAGGATAGATGAAGGTTAGTATCGCGAAGGTTAAGTAGGCATCACAAAAATTGGGTGGGTTTTTGTGATGAAAGGTGGTTCGAGTTGACTGTTAATAGAGCGAAATAGGTGTGCAAACGGTTAGGCGACCATGTTGAAGAAACGATAATATGATTAGGTAGGTCAAAACCTAGGCAAGAACATATTTTATATAGGAGAACGACTTTTGGAAATTTCTAAACAGAAAAGTGTAGCATATAGGGTTTCGACGACAAAAGGCTGGTTTAGACGTCGCGAGCAGGCTAGGGGTAACGATTAGGCGTGATTCGACAAAATGGCCGAAATATTTTGTAGTTAGGAAAAATGCAACTCGGGGCGCACAAAATGGCTGCCGTAACTTGAGCTAGAAATAGGTAGTTTTATGTAAGAATTAAATGTTAAATTTGTCATGGTCGAAATGGACGCTTGGTTTTCAAAATGGCGGATCAAAGATAATCACCTAAATAAAGAAAATCATGATTTTAGATCTCTCAGACAGGGTTATTATCGGCAGATCAATAGATCTACTAAGATATTTTAGCAAATCCATGATACTATTTAATTCTCAGTAAAAACCTTTTAAAATATCTGCAGTGTTGTGTTGAGTTTTGGTTGTACAAAATGGCGTCGATTGTGAAAATCAAGTGAGTGTTAATTAATTATTTTCATGCTAAAGCCAGCCAAGTAAACGATTTAATAAATCAGTAAATTACTAAAGTATGATAATAGTAAAATTTCTGAATTGGGTTGGTCATATGAACCACCAGATTTGAAATCAAGTAATCACAAGTGTCGTGTGAAGCCGCATTAATAGTGATTTATTTTGTCTTTGTGATAACTCAGCTATTTAATAATTTGTGAAGTGAAATAAATCTTTGGTCGTTAGGAAGGGCCGGTATGTATGATTTCTCCCAGGTTGATTCGTGGAGATCATATAAAAACCACTAAGATGAAATTTTATTTTACAAGTGACGAAGTGGCTGAAGGAAAATGTCATTAAATTCTTACCACTAACAGTACCGTTATAATATAGTGAATACAGGCGAAAATACTTGTTTTTGGTGCTCAGTTGATGCGTCGACACAGGTGCGATCTGGAGGTTTTCTGATCATTTCAATTTGGAAGAAACTAACATCAAATTGTTTCCATCTTAAAACAAATCCTTCGATGCCATTTTAACAACACAGCGTCGAAGTATTTTAGCTAAACTTAGAATTTGCGAAAGTAAAGTGTAGGAGGGTTATTTATTGCTTAGTACATACATCTTGTCCCTTTTTCTAATAAATCTTTCCTTCAGAACAAAAAAGATTTACCAATTCCCATAATTTTGTCATGGATTGTAAGATTGAATTCGTGAGACATAAAGTAAGTCAACTTTAGAATTGGTTCAATATATGAAAAAAAATAATTTAAATTTAATTTTATATCAGCCATCACATTGAAAAGGAAATATTTCAATTGTGAAAATTTGGTAAATCGCTTGAAAGCATTTTGCTTTGTCCTCTTTTTAGTTGGAAATATTACAAACTAACATGGACTATGGACTTTAATATATTTAATACATAATAAAGCTTGTAAGAAAGTAACTGGCTGTTCCGGGAGAAGGTTGTCCCAGTCTGGTGTCGAGACCTATCGTGATGGCGGGGTGGTGCCATCACCATTAGCCGGAAAAACACACTGGTTACTTTCTACCATAAATATAAACTCATTAAACTTGAAGATAGGTAACGAACTAATATACTATCCGATGGCAATAAATGATTTTCCACAACTGATTAATTATTCGACTGATATAACATTTGATACTTACTCATACTCACAATGAAACTGTAGTGTTGTTCTTATATCTTCTGCTTAACTCTTATAACATCCGCATATCAAGTTAAGGTTTAGCAATAATATTATCTCATAAAAATAAGAAATTAAGTTCCATAATAGAAAATTCAGTACTGGGTTTTACATTATAATAGGAAATGATGAGTTTTATTCTATCAGAATAAACCACTAGTATTAACCATTTATTGATAATCTTACTCTGAAGCTAGTTAAATGATTATTTCTTTTTAGGGGTCGTTCAACCCAGCATATAAGTTAGTAATGAATAATAGGACAAGTTAAGCATAACCACAGAAATGAAAGCAATTAAAATTCGGCATCGGTAAAAGGTCCTTTATAGCTAATTCCTTAGAAATCACACAGTTCACATCGCACTTTCCCTTTATCACTTATAGCAACCAATTACATATCTCAATTTAGTTCCTAATTAATTATTAACTATCATCTTGGTAGTAGGTTTAGTATAGTTCACATTTTACTAGTAGTAAGTATAAAGTTGGTAGGTATAACGTTCCTTATAATGGAGTAGGCATTTATTTCAGCTGATAAGCAAACAAAGATACTTCACAAAGTTAAGAGAATTGTATAGGGTTCGGTTTAGTTAATGTAGAAAAATAATTTTATAAAATTCTATTTTATTTAAAATCAAACGAAGTAATTCTCATTATTTTGTTATAGATTCTTAGGTTATTAATTAACAGAGCATAGATAATGTAAATTCAGCGTGTAGAGTTAGTATTTATTAGCAATCAGACAGCAGTACTCAAGAATATGGGTCTACGCTTACAACCGGGTCCTATCGCTAGAAGTCACGAGCCCTTTCACACATACAAAAGCCAAATCAGTAGCATATTCGGTCACACCATTAGATTAGGGTTATAGGAAGTAAAACCAAGCAGAACTTAGGTCAAACATTTAATCAATTCATAAATAGGCATCGTTAGGTTTAAAGCCGACGAGCGGTTAATCACCATAAGTAAAGTTTATTGTTAGGTATGTGTTAGGTTATATAAAAGCTAGGATTAAAAGATTATCAAACAGCTTAGCAAATTGGTAGTAGGGTAGCGAGTCTTCAACTTTTTAACATCACCATCTTCAATATAAAATTTCGTATATATATCAATATATCATCATAACATAGGGGTAGTTACAACATGCTGCATGCTTGCTTGCATGTTGCATGCCTGATGGTCATGGTCAACTCTATACGCCTATGTTTCAATTATACCAAAGTTTATAAACTATAAAACATAAATAAATTTTATTTACGGTGTTGCTAATTTGTTAGTAGAATTTCTACCCGTTAACATTATGATATTTGATAAATATGACTTGGAATATTTATGATAAAGATTGATATGCCAATAAATGGTATGATTAGTAATCGGTATAGCAAAAGTATTTATGCAAAAAAGTAATGTGCCGATATATTATTATTACAATAGAGGTTATGCGGAAAAAAAGTATGCGTTATGATTTATTCTGTATGAACGTTATGCGAAATGATGAGTATGCCAAAAAACGTTATGCAGTGCAAAAATATGCCTTTCTGTTTTATGCAACCGAATATGGACCCGTCCCAAAAGTTTGCCACACGGAGGCAAAGTACCTTAAATATTAAAGATAGGAAATTTTACTAAATGAAGACTTCATTTTGTTTTTAAAAATAATTAGATTTGCATTCAAAGATTTTTGAAAAATCGCCTGCCTTAACTAGGAATCAACCCCACTAAAAACGAAAAACAAAAATTGTTTTACGATACCAATCCAAAGGGTTACTTTTAAGGATATTTTTTTCTTAAGTAAGAAAGCATCTTAAACAAAAGGAAGACCATGAAAGGGAATGGTTCAGTTTGTAAGGGTGCTTTGGCTTTACGTAAACATTAGATATAATTGTAAATGATTCCCATTATTAATACTTTGTATCTAAAGGACATGCATTTTAGTAATAAAGTTGCCAAAGTCTAAAAATGTGTCTAAATAAGCATGTGTAATATTGTAATCTTGGAACTGAAAGAAGTTATTTATGATTGTTTGTCCAAAATGAATGTATTATTACACTTTGACACTTTGTTACTCACTTTTAACAGTATTTGATTGAATCAGGCGTCACTTGGCGGAAGTCCCAAACCATTTTGAAAAAAGAAATATATGTAGCTTACTTCCGCAAACAATGTATGCAAGATGCACCGCCCGCCCGCCCGCAAAAATATGCACATGCACACCACAAAATATCAGTGCACAAACCTGCATTTAGCAAGACAGCAACACACCTTGCACCTTCACCAATTAGGCTACTCTACACGTGTTTCGCCCCAACCCGGAGCATCCTCAGGAGTTAGATCGTGCGTAAACCAGCACCGAATGACTCATTCGGTGCTGGTTTACGCACGATCTAACTCCTGAGGATGCTCCGGGTTGGGGCGAAACACGTGTAGAGTAGCCTAATTGGTGAAGGTGCAAGGTGTGTTGCTGTCTTGCTAAATGCAGGTTTGTGCACTGATATTTTGTGGTGTGCATGTGCATATTTTTGCGGGCGGGCGGGCGGTGCATCTTGCATACATTGTTTGCGGAAGTAAGCTACATATATTTCTTTTTTCAAAATCACTTTTAACACTTTTTGAGGTAAATAATAACATAAATCTGCAGTAACAAAGAAAATCGGGTTTACAGAAAAAAAAAAAGTCAAAACAACATTCACAGCATAGATAATACACATTCACAGTACAGGAGACAAAGCGAATATTTTTTTTTCAGATATTATCATTTCTGACATTAAAAAATTGGTAAAAAGTAAAAACGTAGTTTTTATAACATGAACTCTTTGGTTGACAGTGGGTTGACCCTGGTATTTTGCCATGTTTTGAAAAAGGTTTTAAATAAGTTATCTCATTACTTAGAGCATCGCGGCTTCGTCTCGAAACAGAAGCGCGTCTTACTCTAAGTTACATACTAATCAAGACAACTCTGTGATAATATTTCCTTTGCAAAAATACTTTTTGAATGATTTATTTTTATGTTTACTTTCCGGCGAAGAAACTTACAAGGAAATTCATTTTAAATTTAATTATATTTTTCTGTAAAAATACATTTTGCAGAACGACTTGTTCACGTAAAGCCGGGATAGAACAATTCCCTTTAACATTTAAATTTTAATTATTACGGATTTGTATCAGTTTGTATCGAATCGTACCTATGCGATTTAAAAAAAAAATCTTTGAATGCAGTTCTGTTTCTTTTTTTAAAAAACAAAATGAAGTCTTGTTTCAGTAAAATTTCCTATCTTCAATATTTAAGGTAGGTACTTTCCCTCCGTGTGGCAAAGTTTTGGGACACTCTGTATAATTTTATCGGTGCCTGTCGTGCGTGCGCCTGCGCCGCGACAACCAGTTCCGGAACGCGCGAGCCAATCAGACACCAGCAAAATAGCGCAGTTTTTTTTCAAATTCTTGGTGCTTTTCAAGTTAATTTCAGATCTGTACATGGGCGTACCCAGCATCTACTCAGGGGTGGGGCAAAAGTAAGGAAATTCAATAAATACCTAATAGGAATTTAAAATGCGTTGAAACCAAACTGACCTTATATCAATAATAACTTGCAAGGATTCTGGCAAAATTTCGTTAAAATTTCGTTTTCAAAATTATTCTGTGCCAAAAAAATTTTAACTCCTCCCCGCCCAGCTTAGATTTTGTTAAATTATACACACACAAGTGGGTTCGTATCGTATCCTACCCAGGCTACCCACTTATGCAAAAGCCTAGTTGCATTCGCACGCCACGCGCTCCGGGCCATGCGGTGATGATGGTTTGGACAAAATCATTACAATCAATGATTGAAAGCTTCGTCTAGAAAACACAAGAAGGTTCCGTAACGCGGAATTTTTGTTTTTTAAAGAAATTAATGAATAGATATTTTTTTTATAAACATCTTGCTGAAATTACTTTAAGTCAGGGTGGAGGGTGGGGCAGGCGCCCCACCTTGCCCCAACGTGGGTACGCCCATGGATCTGTAGACGTAGATCAATGTTTTCAAGATAATTTTCGTGCTTGTAAAAAAATCTTTCCTACTAATATTCTTCCGAATTTGTTGTCAACGCCCGAGTGGTCCGATCGGGCTGCACAACCGTGGAAAATCTATTGTATCTCATTTTCTGGTGCTTGAAGGATTCGGTATTCATTAGCTGTTCATAAAAAAACTATTTTTATTTCAGTAAGTAAAGAAAAGTCTCTGGAATATTGTTGTTGTGTTTCGTAGTGGGTCGTAGCGTAACTAAAGTACATGAAAATTTAATAAATCGCTTGGGACCAATTTTAGGTAGGTACTAATTAATTGAAAACTTTTTCCTATCATAATAGGGTATTTGACTGCAATTATTGTTTGACTGTTGTTGAAATATAGATATTTAATTATGACATTCTGAAATATAATATTATTGAATAACAAATGTAAAAAAGAAATTCAATCTGTATTTAACAAACGAATTATGAGCTACTTAATTGTGACTCTAAAACAAAGTTATCTCTTTCTAAAACGAAATTTTCTATGGCGAGAGTATGGCGGTACAAGCATGTGACGTCACTTGCTTATAGCGCTCTCCTTGTCTAATTAGAAAGTTTGATGCTCTATATCGCTGCAAATATGCAAGATATTTGAAAATAAATACCTACGGTGTGTTATTAAATCTCAATAAACATATTTAGTCGATAAAACAAATCAGTCAAATAGGTACCCTAATTACGAAGCATTAAAAAGTTTAGTCTTACGAGTTAAGTACGTTAGAGATTATTTTCGTGTGAAGGTATGTATGATGCATTCCGAATGGCGCCTATTCCGTCGTCGCGCTTTGAAAATAACGACTAATTGCGCACGCGCATACCGCGCGCTAGGGCTGGGTGAGGGAGTTATTGCACATAAATATCAATGATTTGTTTTGCAGATGTTCCGAAATAGTCCGGTTTGTAGTGACACCCGTATGGCGAGGTCAAAATGTTTCATTAGATTAGCGAACTAAAATCTATGGAATAAGCATTTGATTGCGCTCAAAAAATGGCACCACATGAAAAGTACCTACAACTAAGGGGCCATCCATAAATTACGTCACACGAATTTCATGATTTTTGACCCCCTCCCCCCTCCTTGTCACTGCTAGTCACATTTGTGAAACCCCCTCCTCCCTAGTGTGACGTCACATATTTTAGAATTTTACATATAGAAATAATTATTGAATTAAAAAACAGTTCAGAAATTTGTATTATTTCAATTTAAATGATTTTGAAATGTGACGTCACAAAATTTAGGACCCCTCCCACCCCCTTGTCACACAATGTCACACTTCGTCGACCCCCTCCCTCCCCCTTAACGTGTGACGTAATTTATGGATGGCCCCTAAGTGATGGAGCTAAAAATTCTGGCATTGAATTATGCAGCACAAAGAGTCTGAGCACTGGTTGCTTATTAGCGACCATAATTTGTATACTCATAGATATTTTCTATACTTAATCGAAAAAATATGATACGTTATTCTGCATATTTTTACTGCTTTCTTTGCGTCTTTTACACCATTTGACTACTACAGGACGTCATCCTTACTAATATTATAAATGCGAAAGTCCGTTTGTTTGTTTGTTTATTACGCCTTCACGTCTCGTCTTCATCGTCATGAAATTTTGCATACACGTTGTCAGGGGTACAGAGAAGGACATAGGGTACCATTCATTCCGAAAAAAGTATTGTTCCCGAGGGATAACAAAAAAACTTTCCACGCAGACGAAGTCGCGGGCGGCAGCTAGTTTCTTATAAAAGCTTTTGCCAAAAATTGGTGCATTTTCTGTTTTCGCGGCAAGCGATGAAATTTATAAAAACGGGCACCACTTGCCCATATAAATTGGTCATCGTCTTTTCTCTTTAGGTACAGGTTGAGGAATTAAGTTCCCAAAAAAGGTTTTTTGGGAACATAATGTACATTCAAAGGCCTTTAAAAGATTATTTCGTCCAGTTTTGAGATATTAACAACATACTTAACTCCTAATAATCTTGTGAATAAAATCATAATATGGTGTAAACATGCCTTTTCCTACCAAGTGATATATATTAACAAAGTTGGAAAACAAGCACAGTATATCCTTAAAAGTCCGTTTGTTTGTTTGTAACGCCTTCACGTCTTAACTACTCAACCGATCATCATGAATTTATGCATACACATTCTCAGGGGTACAGAGAAGGACATACTTTCTTAAAAAGTACTGTCCCCGAGTAGACTGAGCGGTCGCGGGATTTTTGGTAACGATCAAGGAAAAGGTTAGATTCATTTTCATGGGTTGTAGAGTGGTCCCCTAATGTGAATGATGTCGGTCTGCCTGCTCTCAGTGGTTGCAACTTCGAATTATAGCGCTTACAAGAGGCTTCATGGTGACGAAAAAAAAACGATACGGGAAATGGTCAGTTTTAGTACCTATTCAAAGTATAGTATCTCCACATGTGAAACAAGTTGGTCTGCCGGCTCTCAGTGGTTGCATTTAAGAACTATCATTGTGTACGCAAGACGCTTATTTGTAGAGAAAGCCTAAAAAGCTTTGAAAAACGGGACAATAGGCGAATTTTTAAGTGCACGCCGGCCGCTTGCCTATCTGTGACTGTATGAGTCCCCTCCCCACCTTAAGGCATCTCTACACTCGCGCGCGAAAAGCCCCAAACCTCCCGCGAAGCAGTGTGCGTAGTGTGGAACCGATTTGAATCGAATCCACACACCCGCACGTGAGTATGGAGAGGTCTTGCCATGCCTGTGCCACCGCGCACCCCCCATCCCCCCACCACTTCCGGTTTTAGCATCAATAGAGATGTTCGATCCAGGTGCCTTGTTCCGGTATTATATTCCGATATTCCGGATCGCCATGGATCGTAATTCACTGTATCGATCCAGATAATAGAATCTGGATTTATAGCCATCGGCTACACGCTTGGTAAATACTGTGGCCCAGCGCCATGAAGTAAATTTCAACCATGGAAAGTAAAATATTGAACATTCCATACAAATTACTTTCCATGGTTAAAATTTACTCTGTGGCGATGGATCACAGTTAGTCTAAGCGGTCACGGGATTTTTGGTAACGATCAAGGAAAAGGTTAGATGCATTTTCATGGGTTATAGAGTGGTCCCCTAATGTGAATAATGTCGGTCTGCCTGCTCTCAGTAGTTGCAACTTCGAGTTACAGCGATTATAAGAGGCTTCATTGTTATGAAAAAAACGATCAGAGAAATGGTCAGTTTTAGTACCTATTCAAAGTATGGCGTCTCCGTAACTGAAATAATGTGGTCTGCCGGCTCTCAGTGGTTGCATTTCAGAGCTATGACGCGCGCAAGTTACAACAAAATTTTTTTTCGTCAAATTGTATTTTTAAAAATACTAATCGATAGAACTCTTTATTATAATGAAAAAAATGTCTCAAGCCATTTTTGTCTAAAATGAATAGATTGGTCGGAAAAAAATACTTTATGATTTTTTTTTGTATGGAGTGAGATATTCAATGTGCTCTTTTGGCCAATTCCTAATTCTTTCTGCCTCAAAACTACTTCTGCGTCAATATTTTGTTGTTATTTTAAACATTCAAATAATCCTACACTATCAACCAACGCGCGCCCAAAATTGTCCGTTTAATACATATTGGATTTCAAAACAGTATCAAATCGTAATTTTTAAGTGAAAACTGATTGTTTTGTCGTTATTTATTACTTTCTCATCAATTAAAACACAATAAAAGCCAACAAAACTTTCGGAGACCATTATTACTATGGATGACTTTTTTACCATAGTAAATCAAATAAAACCAAATAACATAATGCAGTGGGATGTTAAGTAAGGCCCAGGCGGGTTATTACAAACTAAAAAGTATTATTATTTTACAAGAAAAAAAAAAGAGAAAAGATTAATTCAGATCAATGATTAATGTCATATTCAAATAAATGAAGTTTTTAAAATATTAAAGATAGAAACTAAATTTTATTATGATTTTTAAAAACCTTTATATGGGCTTTACTAAAAAAAATTAGGCTCGTTTGTAAGTAATTTATAACAAAAGTAAAGATTTTGAAGATAATATATTATTAAGATCAAAATTGTATTTATGAACATTGATAGAAACAAGCAGAAACTAAAATCATCAATATTTTATTATGCGACAGATAATAAGAAGCACCAGTTAATTCATTTTCATACATCCTCCGCCAGAGATTGATCAAGCTGTGATTTGAAGACGGCTTTCAAGAAAGTAAATGAAGGAGATCCAGATCGCAATAAACACAACTGATCTATCAGGATTGTAAGATCTGTTTCGATAAGTTTAAAAAAATCACGTAAATAACATTAAAAGGTATGGAAATCCTGAAACTGAGAACTTTGGTACATACAGCTCTTAAAATGCCGTTCAGATCACTTGGATGTATCATCATATCAGCCGCACGACACCCACTGCTGGGTATAGGCTACCTCCAAGGATCTCTACGACGAACGGTCCTGCACTGCTCGCATCCAGCGGTTTCCCGCAACCTTCACCAGATCGTCGGTCCACCTTGTCGGGGGTCTACCCACGGAGCGTCGGCTGGTCCGCGGTCGCCATTCCAGAAACTTTCCCCCCCAACGGCCATGGGTTCTTCTCGCTATGTGTCCAGCCTACTGCCACTTCAACTGAGCAATCCTTCGAGCGATGTTGATTAGTTTTCCTGCGGATCTCCTCATTTCTAATTGGATCACGCAAAAAAACGCCGATTATGACTCTCTCCTTTGCCCGCTGGGTGACCTTGAGCCTCCTTATGAGACCCAGAGTTTGCGGCTACGTGTTACTGCCGAAGTCATCACTGACAACACACACTGGTCATAGACTTTCGTCTTGAGACACTGAGGTAAATCGGACGGAAAGATGTTTTCGAAGCTGCCCGAATGCTACCAATCTGAGTTTGATTCGACGAGAGATCTCTTTCCCGCAGTTGGACTTACCTAACTGGACTGCCTGTCCTAGGTACTTCTACGTAATGGACAACAACTCCTAGTGTTCCCAATATGAACTGGAGTGGGCACAACATGGGCATTCGATATAATTTTCGTCTTATAAATGTTCATCTTGAGACCCACTCTTTGGGAAGCACTAACGGAAATCTTCGAGCATTGTGTTCAGGTCTTCCAAGGTTTTCGCCATAAGAACTATATCATCGGCAAAACGAAGGTGTGTTAGGTACTGGTCATTCATCTTGATTCTGAGTCATTTCCAGTCTAAGAGTTTAAAGATATCATCCAACGCAGCTGTGAATAGTTTCGGGGAAATAGTATCTCTCTGTCCCACATCTCGCTGCAGTTGGATACGATTTGTGCTCTGGTTCTGTACTCGGATCAACATGGTGGCATTTTCGTACCACATCACCTCGATATACCTGTAGTCCACTTGGAAACTTTGGAGAGACTGCAGCACCGCCCAGGTTTCGATCAAATCAAAGGCTTTCTCATAGTCCAAGCATAATAGCAGATTTAATGGATGTGGTCTATGGTACTAATGCCTTTTCGGAACCCGGTTTGTTCGGGAGGTTGAAAGTCGTCGAACTTACGAGCAAGGACCGGAATTGCTTTCCGTTAAAGGGGTTTTTGATTGGGTATTTCATGGACTTGTTTTCAAAAACCCTATCAATACGGTAACCCTATCAATACGGTAACCCTATCGAAAGGGTAACCCAAGTAAGCACTTACCGAATACGAAAACCCTATCGGGGAAACCTTATGAAGGCTTTATGAAGGGGTTTTAAAACGTGTTCAAGCAATTTATACCTAGTTCCTCCTGGGCCGAAGGACCAGGGGGCCTATTTTTGAATCGCTGGCGAATTTTGAAAACAAGTCTATGAAATACCCAATTAAAAACCCTTTTAACAGTAAGAGGTTCATGAAATACCCAATCAAAACCCCTTTAACGGTAAGTGGTTCTGGGGCTTTATTTTTGAATCGCTCGGCTGGCGTCGAGCGCTCTTTTCTACTGATTTTCGTTCAACATTTGACTCAAATGTAATGGAGGTTGAGTTAAATGTCGAACGAAAATCAGTAGAAACGAACGCTCGACGCCAGCCGAGCGATTCAAAAATAGGGCCCCAGAACTGCTTACCGTTAAAGGGGTTTTGATTGGGTATTTCATGAACCGCTTACCGTTAAAAGGGTTTTTGATTGGGTATTTCATAGACTTGTTTTCAAAAACCCTATCAATACGGTAAGCATAACGTCGACTAACCCTATCGAAAGGGAAACCCTATCATTTGGTAAGTTTTTTATTAGGGTTTCCCTATCAATTGGGTTAACCAAAAAAGGGGTTTTCCGGTCGCTGTTAGCGAGCGAAACGATCAAGGCATCAAAGTTAGTTTGTTTGTATGAAAATTAAATATGTTTTTCTAATTAACCATATACATATTTAACATTATACATTGGGTCTTATTGTATGTCTCTAGTTAAGAAGCTATGTGTACAAAGCCCTGTAAATTTTGGTAATCTTTATTTAATTTTAATTGTATTAGGTAGTCTATTCTTTAATATTAGTTAAGTCATGTTACTTGTGGTAATAAAAAGTTAATTTTCTTTAAATAAGGTGATACAGTTATTTTATTAAGTAAATCACTTAAAATTTTAGGTCTTCTTTGTTTCATTAAAATAAATGTAAGGACATCAGATAATGGTATTGAAATTAGCTTTGTAAATTGGCTTATTATATTCGTTGTGTTTTTGGATGAGTTGTTTAATGGTGATGTGATATATTGTATTGTAGTTTTTCCTGAGCCCAGCCTGTTTGATTGGTTGATTTTCATCAAGATTACCAGATACCATAAATAAATAAAAATAAATATTATTTCTAGTAATGCATTTGCAAAGACTTTGTATGTGTTTGAAATCAGTGAAATGGGCTTGTAGTTTCCTATTTCCTTCCTTGATCCTTTCTTATGTAAGAGTATTATGTGTGACTCTGCCTATTGTCTAGGTATAATAACTGTGCGTAGTATTTCGTTGAAAACTTTACCCAGTATTGGCCCCATCTCTTCCGCAATACCTCTTAAGAGTTCGTTAGGAATTTGGTCAGGTCAAAACTATTAATGAACAATTACAACTCAGATATTTATGGTTTTTTGTTGAAAACATTTTAGCTTTATATTTTAGTTGCGTTGTAATTATGGTAAAAACAATTGTATAATAGACCTTAACTGAACGTTTTGTTGGCTTTCCTAGTGTTAAAATTGATGAAAATAAAAGAATGGCAAAAAAAGTTTTAACTAAAAAATACGATTTTATACTGTTTAAAAATCCAAGCTGTGTGAATGTACAATTTTGGGCGCGCGTTGATAGTGTATGATTATTTTAAACGTTTGAAATAGTGACGCAGAAGTAGTTTTGAGGCAGAAAAAATTAGGAATTGGGCGTAAGAGCACATTGAATATCTCACTCGATACAAAAAAAAACATAAAGTATTTTTTTTTCGACTAATCTATTCATTTTAGTCAAAAATGGCTTAAGACATTTTTTTCATCATAATAAAGAGTTCTATCGATTAGTATTTTTAAAAATACAATTTGACGAAAAAAATATTTTGTTATAACTTGCGCGCGTCATAGCTCTGAATTGCAACCACTGAGAGCCGGCAGACCACATCATTTCAGTTACGGAGACGCCATACTTTGAATAGGTACTAAACCTAACCATTTCTCTGATCGTTTTTTTCATAACAATGAAGCCTCTTATAATCGCTGTAACTCGAAGTTGCAACTACTGAGAGCAGGCAGACCGACATCATTCACATTAGGGGACCACTCTATAACCCATGAAAATGCATCTAACCTTTTCCTTGATCGTTACCAAAAATCCCGTGACCGCTTAGACTAACTGTGATCCATCACCACAGAGTAAATTTTAACCATGGAAAGTAATTTGTATAGAATGTTCAATATTTTACTTTCCATGGTTGAAATTTACTTCATGGCGCTGGGCCACAGTATTTACCGAGCGTGTAGCCGATGGCTATAAATCCAGATTCTATTATCTGGATCGATACAGTGAATTACGATCCATGGCGATCCGGAATATCGATACAAGGCACTCGGATCGAAAATCTCTATTGACGCTAAAACCGGAAGTGGTGGGGGGCATGGGGGGTGCGTGGTGGCACAGGCATGGCAAGACCTCTCCATACTCACGCGCGGGTGTGTGGATTCGATTCAAATCGGTTCCACACTACGCACACTGCTTCGCGGAAGGTTTGGGGCTTTTCGCGCGCGAGTGTAGAGATGCCTTAAGGTGGGGAGGGAACTCATACAGTCACAAATATGCAAGCGGCCGGCGTGCACTTAAAAATTCGCCTATTGTCCCGTTTTTCAAAGTTTTTTTAGGCTTTCTCTACAAATAAGCGTCTTGCGTACACAATGATAGTTCTTAAATGCAACCACTGAGAGCCGGCAGACTAACTTGTTTCACACGTGGAGATACTATACTTTGAATAGGTACTAAAACTGACCATTTCCCGTATCGTTTTTTTTTCGTAACAATGACGTGACTTGTTCACGTCATAGCTCAGAAATGCAACCACTATGAGCTGGCAGACCAACTTGCTTCATCTGCAAAGACGACATACTTTGAATATATACTAAAACTACCCATTTCTCTGATCGTTTTTTTTTCGTCACCATGAAGCCTCTTGTAAGCGCTATAATTCGAAGTTGCAACCACTGAGAGCAGGCAGACCGACATCATTCACATTAGGGGACCACTCTACAACCCATGAAAATGAATCTAACCTTTTCCTTGATCGTTACCAAAAATCCCATGACCGCTTAGACTAGAGGAATAGAAAAGACTCTTGCCACGCAGATAAGTCCCGGCGGTATATCACGACAAATGCCAACCCTTTCGCATTCCTGCCCATTTATTTACGAACTGTCTAATAAGCCAGGTGACTGCAAATGTCCGATCGTAGCGATGAAGCGAACAGATGTTTTTGATGCGAACACGCTAATAACTCATAATTCAGGACATGTTTACAGGTTGGCCTAGATTGTAACTGCCCGTCGTCGGTCGTTTTGCTGTTTTTCGGATGCATTTCAATAATGACTGTCTGGTATTTTGGTAGGTATTTACAGTGCTCTACCACAGCATAAAGAATTTCTTACAGTAGGCCGACGGAGACGTCTAGACAGGGCAATCGTGCGGGGCGTGAGGGGGGAGAGGTGAGTCGGACGAGCCCGAGCTGCATACTTCGCCGTTCTATGTAGCTCGGGACACGTCTTCTAGGGCTATCTCGTCTTTACCGTTTTGATTTCCTATTAAATTAATAATTCGATTTCGATGAATCTCGGTTTTTTGCTCTATTTTGACAAGAAAACAGCAACGCAATGTTAAAAATATAAAAAATCCAAGATGGCGGCCAACTTTTTTGTTTGTGGGTCAATTTCGATGAAACTCGGTTTTTGCTACTATTTTGACAAAAAAACAGCAACGCAATGTTAAAAATGTAAAAAATCCAAGATGGCGGCCAACTTTTTTGTTTGTGGGATGATTTCGATGAAAATCGGTTTTTGGTACTATTTTGACAAGAAAACAGCTATGCAATTTTAAAAATGACAAAAATCCAAAATGGCTGCCAGCTTTTTTATTTGTGGGCCGATTTCGTTGAAATTCGGTTTTTTATACTATTTCGACAAAAAAACAGAAAAATAATGTTAAAAATGTCAAAAATCCAAGATGGCGGCCAACTTTTTTATTCGTGGGCCGATTTCATTGAAACTCGGTTTTTGGTACTATTTTAACAGAAAAACAGCAACGCAATGTTAAAAATGTCAAAAATTCAAAATGGCGGCCAACTTTTTTGTTTGTGGGCCGATTTCAATGAAACTCTGT
Source organism: Agriphila geniculea (assembly GCA_943789525.1). Classification (NCBI taxonomy): domain Eukaryota; kingdom Metazoa; phylum Arthropoda; class Insecta; order Lepidoptera; family Crambidae; genus Agriphila; species Agriphila geniculea. The sequence continues at coordinate 19,311,111 of OX038890.1, forward strand.
TTTTAATACTATTTAGATAAGAAAACAGCAACGTAATTTTAAAAATATAAAAAATCCAAGATGGTGGCCAACTTTTTTTTTGTGGGCTGATTTCAATGAAACTCGGTTTTTAGTACTATTTAGACAAGAAAATAGCAACGCAATTTTAAAAATATAAAAAATCCAAGATGGTGGCCAACTTTTTTGTTTGTGGACCGATTTCGAGGAAACTTGGTTTGGGGCACTATTTTGACAAGAAAACAGTTACAAATTGTAAAAAAACGACAATAGTCAAGATCTCTGCCGATTTTTTTTTTAGGTTGATTTCGATGTAACTCAGTTGAAAAAAGTTGGCCGCCATCTTAGATTTTTCATATTTTTAACAATGTGTTGGTGTTTTCTTGTCAAAATAGTACTAAAAACCGAGTTTTATCGAAATCGACCCACAAACAAAAAACTTGGCCACTATCTTGAATTTTATATATTTTTAAAATTGCGTTGCTTTATTCTTGTCAAAATAGTACAAAAAACCGAGTTTCATCGAAATCGGCAAAAAAAAAAATTGGCCGCCATCTTGGATTAGAGTTGTCAAATCATTTGTCACGGCAAATTCGCGCTCTCAGCGATAATTGATTTTCTAGTGCAAAAGTGTACATTGTAATATAAAAATGTTACCAAAGTGCTAAGAATCCTCTGTGAAATATGTGATAGTGTTATATCCGCATAAACATTGATAAAACAGTGAAAATAAGTGTAAAATATTGAACAATTGACATTAGACTGTTTAAAATATTTAAAAGTACCCACAAAAATAATTCTTTTTACAAGTCAGTCGCCACAGACTAGATTAGCTGACTGTCACTTGACACCTTGACAGCAGCTTTCATAATAAAAAATGTTGCCAGCACAATAAAAACTCTACCAAATTTGGGCAAATTTGGAAATGAGTGACCAACTTCAGGCCAAACAAAATGCTATTGGCAAAAACAACCCCGTTGGCAGTGAAAGCCCCAAACAACCAACTCAAGGTTCTCAAAAAGTGCTCGCTCAACAAGTGTTTCATCCAGGTCTTTTTAACCGAACTCGCGCTTCTTCCTTGAGTGATATACCTAAAACTCAGGAATTAACAACTAACATCGCACCGCAAGCCACAGCTGTCATGCCGCAACCAACACCACCTGATTGGCAACGTATCCCTTCATCAAAAAAGAGGAAACGAGCTGAAACACCACCTCAAAGTAATACCACTCCTACCTCAAATAGGTTTCAAGATTTACCTTTGGACTCCAATGAAAACTTACCTGTAGCTCCTTCAACAAACAAGCCTCCTCCGATTATTTTATATGGAATAGAGGATATAAATAAATTAAAAAACTTAATTGAAACAGTAAGCGGTAAAGGCAACTTTGTCCTAAAAATTGTGAATAAAAACTTGATGCGCATTCTCGTCCATTCTGCTGAAGAGTACAAAAAGATCATCACCCTAATAAGGGAGAACGGTCTCATAGGACATACCTTTACAAGGAAGGATACTAAATGCTATAGATTCGTCATCAAGAATCTTCATCATACTACTCCTCACAGTGCTATTATTGAGGAAATCGAAGCAACTGGAAATAAAGTAAGGGGAGAGATAATAAATGCTCGTTACGGTCCAGAAAAAGCGCCAACATCAACTTTCTTCATTAATATTGAACCCAGCATTCATAATAAAAATGTTAAAAACATTAAGTACATCTACAACCAGTCCGTTAAAATAGAAGATCCTCGCAAAACAAATACAATTGTTCAATGCCATCGTTGCCAACAGTATGGACACTCCAAGAACAATTGTATGAGACCGTTCAGGTGTGTCAAGTGCGGTGATGGACACAAAACTTCTGACTGCCCAAAAAAGGACAGGAATTCACCTGCAAGGTGTGCCTTATGCTCCCAGGCCCACCCTGCAAACTACAAGGGGTGCGAAGTGTACCAACAAATACAAGCGAGACGTAAAACGCCCAACCATAGTAATGCACTGAAAAAGACTACAGACATAAACACAGCTACAACAAACCCACCTGAGCAGCACCTAACAATTGACACCATTACCCCAAATATTTCAAAGACTACGTTCCCTGGTCAGCCTGCATTAAGCTCGAAATCTTACGCAGACATAGTTAAAAACTGCACTGAAGAACGATCAATCAGCAATACTGTTGAGCTCATTATTTTAAAACAAAGCGAGAAAATGGATATACTAATTCAACAAATAAGTTCCCTCGTGGGACTTATCACTACCCTGATAGCCAAACTGTCACCATGACTTCTCTACGTATAGCCACGTGGAACATCAATGGACTTGCACCTAACACACTTGAGCTTGAGACTTTTATAGTGAACAACAGACTCGATGTCGTCCTTATCTCAGAGTCACACGCCACTTCGAACACGTCCATAAATATTCGAAATTACTGTACCTATGTTACTCCACACCCTGATGGTACGGCTCACGCTGGAACAGCTGTGTTGATCAGAAACAATCTCAAACATCATCTACTTGAGCCATATGTAACGGAACATATCCAAGCTACCACAGTCGAACTGACAGAGCGAGCTGGTACAATAGTTGTGTCAGCTGTGTACTGCCCACCTAAACACAAAATAAGTGAACAAATGTTTACTCATTATTTCAACACACTTGGGCAACGCTTCATAGCAGGCGGCGATTGGAACGCCAAACATAAGTTTTGGGCCTCGCGAGTTACATTGACGAGGGGTCGTGAACTAAAACAGAGCATTGACAATGAACATCTTCACCCAATATCTACAGGAGAACCAACATACTGGCCATCTGATCCCCGAAAAAAACCTGACTTACTGGACTTCTTCATCACAAAGAATATTTCCCATCTCTACACCGCAATCGAATCTAACTTAGACGGCTCGTCCGACCATACACCCGCCATCTTCACTCTAAGCTCTACGATTATTACTAGAGAACGTAACGTGAGAAGTCTTTATAATCACAGGACTGACTGGGATACATTTCGCGACTACCTTGAGAGCAATCTTGACCTTAGGCTTCCTATGAAAACTGCGGCAGATATAGATGAGGCATGTACATACATAACCAACCAGATCCAAATTGCCGCTTGGAAAAGCACGCCTATACTTGACCATGGCACGAAACCAAACTGCCTACCAGCCGTCATCAAAGACAAAATTCAAGAAAAAAGACGATTAAGAAGAGTTTGGCATCAGTCCCGCCTTTCCTCTGACAAAACTTGTTTCAACAAGGCTATCAAGGAGTTAAAAAAGTTACTGGAAGACTCAGCAGACCAGTCGCTCCAAGCTAAACTGGAACACATAACAGCTTCGGGCAAAGGCGAATACTCTTTATGGAAAGCTACACGGAATATCAATAAGCCCCAGGAGTCATATCCTCCAATTCAAACCGGATTAACATGGGCACGTACAGATACAGAAAAAGCAGAAGCTTTTGCAAAACATTTGAATTCCGTCTTTCAGCCAAATGAATTTTCAGACCATGATGACTCGGAGATTGATGCTGTACTGGATCAAGACTTTCAACTATGTCTCCCCCTTAAGCCAACATCACCAAGAGAAGTTTTCGCGGAAATAACTAAAATGCCAAATAACAAATCACCTGGTTACGACTACATCTCCGCGAAAGTACTGAAAGAAATCCCCAGAAAGTGCTTAGTCTTCCTAACTTCATTATTTAATGCCACAATGAGAATAGGTCATTTCCCGACTGCTTGGAAGATATCACAAATAATAATGATCCATAAGCCAGGAAAACCACCAACTGAATGCGCTTCATATCGACCTATCAGCCTTACACCTGTGCTGTCCAAATTATGGGAAAAAATTCTCCTTAAAAGACTAAAAAACTACTTAGAAGAGAGTAACTTGATCCCACAACACCAATTCGGGTTCCGTGAACAACACTCCACCGTTCAGCAAGTTCATCGAGTCTATCAAACAATTAGACAGGGCCTAGAAAAAAAGGAATACTGCTCAGCTGCCTTCATCGATGTCCAACAGGCTTTTGATCGCGTTTGGCACAAGGGACTATTGAGCAAGATTAAAAATCTACTACCTCACTCGGTATATCCCATAATCAAGTCCTACCTTGAAGACAGAATATTTCAAGTAATGTATAGAGAGGGAATGTCTGCATTTTACAACGTCCGTGCTGGTGTCCCGCAAGGATCGGTACTTGGCCCGATACTCTATAACATCTTCACATCTGACCTACCACAATCTCCAAAGGTAACTGTTGCTACGTTTGCGGACGATGCTGCCTTCCTCTCGTGTAGTTCTGACCCTGACTTAGCAAGTGCACAACTCCAGAAGCAATTAGATGACACCACTGCATGGCTGAAGAAATGGCGGATCAAAGCGAGTGCTACCAAATCTCACCACATTACTTTTGCACTAAGAAAAGGTGACTGCCCATCGGTTAACCTTGGGACTGATAAACTGCCGCAAACCTCTTGCGTTAAATACCTGGGTTTCCACCTTGACCGGCGCATGACCTGGAAAGACCATATAAAGCACAAGCGCGACGAATTAAATCATAGATTCAGGAATCTCCTTTGGCTCCTAGGACGACAATCCACCCTATCTCTGAATAATAAAATAATGGTCTACTGTGCAATTCTAAAGCCTATATGGCTTTATGGTATTCAGCTGTGGGCTACTGCCGCTAAATCAAACATCCAGTGCCTTCAAAGAGCTCAAAACAACATCCTTCGAACTATCAGTGGTGCCACATGGTACACCAGGAATACTGAAATTCACGAATATTTGGAGATACCGACCGTCAGCGGAGAGATAACCAAATATAATAATAAACACAAGGATCGCCTTTGCGCTCACCCGAATCCTCTTGCTAAGGCACTGGTGGAGATGAATGCAAGTGATGTCAAAAGACTAAAACGAAGAAATGTGTTTGATGACTAAGAGAGGCTGAAGCATTGGCTTTCTTCACTCTTTAACGTGAATAGCTCCCAACACAATTACTTATAGTCTGGCGACTGATTGTATATTAATATTACAAACAAAAAAAAAAAAAAAAAAAAAATCTTGGATTTCAAATCAAATCAAATCAATTTATTCTGAACAATATTTTACATTGTGTTGAATATTACATTATAAATTATTTAGAAACATTAAACTTTATAGCATTACATTATATACAAACATTATATTACATACATTACGATCAATCAATTAATTTCTAAATTTACTACGACGTTAAAATATACAATTACATAATTCTGCCCTGTATGATTTTTAGATTTATTTTATTAGACATTTTAACACAGATAATCATATTTCCTAAAAGTCGTCAATAGAATAGCAACACTTATTCAACAAATAGGCATGCAGTTTATTTTTGAAAATTCTCCAATCGTTAATTATTTTAAGGTCATTAGGTAGTTTATTAAAGAGCTTAACAGCTTGGAACCTGGCGCCGTGTTGGACTACTTTTAATTTAGGGATGATGTCATAATGTAGGTGCATCCTCCTTGTTCTTTCGCGTAACTGTCTGTCTGTAACAGTTTCCTTTTGCGTCAGAATTTTTATAAATTCTGTTAGAACAATCAGTATATATAAACTAGGTACGGTAAGTATGTTGTACTTAGCAAAATAATATCTACAAGACTGCCACTGTGGTATACGTGCAATAATTCTTATGGCTCTTTTTTGCAGCCTGAATGCTGTCAATTGATTATAATTATAGCTATTTCCCCACAGTTTAATACTGTATCGCAACTTTGACTCTACTAGTGCATAATAAATTAATTTAAGCTGTTCCACTGTTAAAATGTCTCGTAAACTTCTTAGAGCATAGCACGCAGAACTGATTGATTTTGTTAAGGAAACTAATTCAGTTTTCCAGTTAAGAGTCGAATCTATATGTACACCCAAAAATTTCACCTTATCCACCATATCAAGTTTCTTGCCATGCATGCAGACATCTACAACATCCCTATTTCTGGTAGTTGATTTAAACATCATGGCACAGGTTTTCTCTCTATTCAGTTTCAAATTGTTAGCAGTGAACCATTCTTCGAACAAAGTTAGTAGGCTATTTACTTTCTGAGTAAGCTCATTCATATTTTCAGCACAAACTATAGCATTAGTGTCGTCAGCGTAGACAACCAACCTTACACCTACAATAGAGTTATTGATATATTCAATCAAGTCGTTTATAAATATGATAAACAATATTGGACCTAGTATTGAGCCCTGTGGAACTCCTCTTTTCATTACTGTCATTTTAGATGTCCATGTCTGTTCTTAGTTACCTTCTTTAGATCTTATTTCTATGTACTGTTGTCTGTTTTGTAAGTAGGACTTGAATAATTTAAGAGTGTTTCCTCGTATACCATAATACTCAAGTTTGTTTAAAAGTATATCGTGATCCACTGTGTCAAATGCCGAACTCAAATCCAGGAAAACTCCTGCCACTTTTTTATTGTCATTTAGGCAAATAAGCACATCATCAATAAGTTGTCCTATTGCATCTGATGTGCCCAAATTCCTCTGATAACCATATTGCCTTTTATTAAGTATGTTATTTAAATCCACATGTTTAACTAAGCGTTTTTTGATAATCTTTTCATAAATTTTTGACAGTACAGGTAACAAAGAGATAGGCCTATAGTTTTTAGGGTCAGTTCTTGGGCCTTTTTTATGTACAGGTATTACTCGACCTATTTTTAGCTGGTCAGGGCATACACCTTCCTTAAGACACATGTTATAAAGATGTGCAAGAGGATCTGCTAATACATCAATGTTTTCTTTTATGACTGATATAGGGATTTCATCGTGACCATAAGATTTTTTATTCTTCATCGAATTTACTATGTTTTTTATTTCGTTTGGTGTAACATCATCCCAAGTTAAACTAGTTTGTGTTTCGGACAGATTAGCGTGAAGGAGGGTTAGTGCTTTTTGGTTGTTGCCGAATTGCGCATCATGGCTTTTGTCAAAGGTTGAACAGAATATGCTACCAATTTCTTTAGGGTCATCAGTTAATTTATTATTAGTTTTGATTTTCAAATTTTCATTTAAATTATTATTTCCAAACTTATGCCTTTGTTTATTTACTACATTCCATATACCCTTGCTGTCATCTTTAACCATTTCGATTTCTTTTTGTACTGCCCGTTTCTTAGCATATCTACTTAGTTTTCTATAAAGTCTTATATAATTTTCTCTGTATTTCAATATGCTATTATCACAATTTTTCATATTTATAGTGTTAAGGAAGCGTTTCATAGTACTAGAGACTTTCAATCCTGTACTGATCCATTTCATTTTAGAACATTTATTATAACTCAAACTTTTTTTACTTTTTTTGAAACAATATTTAAATTCTTTGTTAAATTTGTTGATAAAGCCACATTTTTTATAATATTAATCTGGTTTCCGAACCCTGCGTGCGACAGTGGCCATCAAGTAAGTTTCGTGAAACTATTCAGTATTTTATTGCATACCATAAAGTAAATACATAGGTGGTAGCATATTGGCAGGCTGCCGCACTCACTCGTGGTATAAAGAAAACCGTTTGAAACCTTTATGTTATAAAACCTTTATTTAATAATATGTCACCCCTAATTCATTATTTTATATTATTTCGCAATGCTTTTATGTACCCGGGGGTCGTAAAAGAAATCCACCTTCCAAATTGTAAATTTGTGACAGCCCTTCCGTATTTTCGTAAATATCCTACAGGCGGCGATATCGCCCAACAATAAAGGCGTCGGCCTACTGTAAGGAAAAAAATCTTTATGCTGTGGCTCTACCACGGAATAACTAGTTGGCTCTACCTACATACAAAATACAAATACAAATATATTTTTCCCAAAAAAAAAATTTTACATTGTACATTTATAAAACAAAGTCCCTCGCCGCCGACGCGTCTGTCTGTCTGTTCGCGATAAACTCAAAATTTACTGAACGGATTTTCACGCGGTAGATATAAACCTTTAGGTATAATAAGTTGAGGTTTTATGTAAGTTGGTAGAAATAAATCGATAATTGTTGAAAAATTTGGCAAAAATTAAGCCGTCTCGGAGCTTGCATCGAAAATGCTGCATAAACCTTTTGATTTGAGCTATAGTAAGTAAGTAAGTAAGTAAGTAATCGTTTATTTGCGTGAATATGGTACATTGTGTTCTTAAATTACTAATTACCAACATATTCTATCGTTGTGGATACGATGTGCAAAAATTTATTAATTACAAGTTATCAGTTGAAAAATTCCATAATTACAATTTAAACAATAATTCCCTACTTCAAATTTATAATAATAATCATTACATGCACTACTTAGTCATCATTAAAATGTCAAAAAATAATGTAATAATAATAAAAATGTCAAATTCTATCATTAATGAAGTCAGCTATTTTATAATACATTTTGTCCATTAATAATTTTGATTTAAACTAAAAATATGTCAGTTCTTTGATGTCATTCGGTAGCTTATTAAATATGCGAATCGCCATACAGTGGACATTTTTAGAATAAAGCATCAATCTCTGGCCTGGTATACAATAATTTTCACCTTTTCTTCCTCTGTATAGATTATTGCTATTATTAACTTTAAATAGTCCATTATATTTTTTAGCAAAAAGTGCCATCTCAAGTATGTACAGACAGGGAAGCGGTAGCAAGTTTAGAGCTTTGAACAACGGCTTACAGCTATCCAACCTATCTGCACCACAGATGGATCGAACACATTTCTTTTGTACTCTAAATGCTCTGGGCATATCAACAGAGTTACCCCATAAAATAAGTCCATATCTTAGTAAAGACATCACGTAACCGTGGTATGCCATTAACGCTGCTTCTTTGGACGCAACATTAACAATTCTTTTTAGTACATATTGTGATGGTCCCCGCGGCTGCGTGTCGCTTGTCTGCTGCTAATGACCAATCTGTATGTGATACTTACTGTATCTGATTTGATCGTCTAGTGATTTATATGATTATAATATCCCAAAATATAACTCAGCTTAAACCAAGTGTACCTTTTAACAATCTCGTCTGAGAATGTTAATGTTGTATGCCTTTAGATAATAAGCTTGAGGTGTAATAATAATTTTTCGATTAATAAAAGATTACAATGATTTTAATACACGTTTGGATTCAATCTTGATATGTTTGAACCCCTCTATGTGATCCCTGAATTCCCTAATTTAGTTTTGACATCATCGTTAGACGTGTGTCAATTTATCGCTGTCTTATTTACCCTTTTTTTATTATTAATTTTATGGGAGAGAAAAACTTTCTCTCCTTCTTTTTGAAAACAGATGGCCATCTTAAGAGGGTAATAGATCAGCTTTTAGCGCTTTCAATATATATGTCCTATGCTAATTCTACGTTGGACACAAGAAGGAATGTTACCTCATATAACCTCAAGTTAAATCCAAACAGCGTGTTTCTGATTTAGAATAAAATCAAATGAATATTAACTATTATTTAATGAATCACTACCTCTAGCTTAGTTCTTTTACAAGGACAAAGATTTATGACAACGTCATAATTATTCGTATTGAATGAATGGCATTTCATCTAGATTGTGCTCTAAATGAGAGTCTTATCAAAGCTGAATTTGGTATCAATTAACAGGGCTATCAATTTAAAACCAATAAAATTCTAAGTTCTGTTCGAAAGAACTGTGATAGCTTTTACTCTATCTATAAACATGTACCAAGTATTTTTCAAGTGTCATGACACTGTAAATCAAACTCAAAGTAAGGAATCTAATTTTGTCTATTACCCAATAGACAAAATAAAGCATCATCATCGAAGATAACACTAGTATATTAATTTAATGATATCTACAAAAGGTATTAAACTCTATCTCTGGAAAATAGTTATTGCAAATAATTCTTCAGTGAAAAAGGGGTGCCTATAAATGGGAAAATAAATATGAATACAGAATAATTGTTTAGAGTCATTTATTATTGGCAATGTTTGGTTTTGGTATTTGTTTGATTATTTGTTTTGTTCAAGAAAATTACTTTAATTGGTTTTGATTTAGTGATTTGACTGTTAAGTTATTATAATTATTTAATAAAAAGGTTTAATTTAGAGGTTTTGATTATTTTTGAAATTATCTGATTATTATGAATCATTAATAGTATATATTATATAAATAAGTCTTTAATTTAAAATTGTTTGATTATTTGATCAATTTAAAAATAATGCTTTAATTATTTGAACAACTTATAAAATGACTCTTAATAGAAACTGTTGATTAATTTTGATCAAACTTTCACGTTAGTAAAACGTTTGACCATTCGCTTCGACTTCCTATGATGATTATGAACTGGAAAAAAGTGAAGCGAATAACGAAAAAAACCAGCTCCATCAGTTTAAATTACTTATTCTAAACAACACACATGAAAAACAAAGAGTGAAATATAACATAGCGTATCTATTTTAGACCTTTAGTTATGTGAGATCGATGCACATCAATTTAATAATTTATTTATTTAACACAAGTTATAAATGAGAAGTCTAAAATAGGTATGTGTTTTATACATAATTCTTATTTCTATTTACTTAACTTATCTTTCTGCAGTAAGGAGCTCCTCGTGTATTCAACAATGAGACTTTAGTTAATTTATTAATATGGATCCAAACTATTTGCAATTTATAATTCGAAGGGACGCTTTATTTCTCACAACAATTTATATAATCGATCCAAAAGACGTCTACACTCCACACTCGTCCTTCGCTAAATCCCCCGCCTTTTCAAATATCTCTATACAATTGTTAACAACAATAGAATTACATCTACTTTATCCTAATACGCTCTTCCTGTTATGAAGATAGAGTCCAATTTCTTCTTAACTCGCTTTCGAGACACATTGTAAACCACATCTTTTCAATGCGCCGGGGCAATATCATATCGTCCTTCGTCGTATTCTGCATTTGTTCCCGTTTCAATTTCCACCCAATAGATAGCGTTACTTGTCCAAAATATGCCTCGAATTGTTTCCAACATTCAATTTAGAATGTCTTCAGTCATCATCTGATTAAACCTGAAAACTAAAAGGTATTTGCGTAGAAACTGCATTTTTAGGTTTCGAAAATAACTAAGAAGATGTGGAATTATCTCCGTAGTCTTTATCCATCAGAACTGAAGGTCCAAATTTGTTTGAGCAAACGAAGTTCAGTTATCACATTTCATTTCCGTGTAAATATTCCTTTTTTTATATTCGTTTGGGTCAGCGATGCGCGTCATAAGCAAATGTTGCAAAAACTATACTCGCAGAAAAAACTTATCTTCCATTTCAAAGATGTGGAATATTTTTAAACGATATTTACGAACTAAAATGTCAACCGAATAGAAATTTATTGTCTATTTAAGTGGCAAAAAAAAAGGAGATTTGAGTTACATTACTTTGGCAACGAATTTCTAAGACGTTTTTAATGGTAGCCACATGTTGAAATGATTGGCGATGTTTTCAGTACTATAGATTTTTTTCTTGTCGTGTATGGCCTATGGTCCATTACAATATACATACCTGTCCAACTTATTTACTAACGTATCAATGTGAGCTTTCCAATTCAATATTTCGTCAATTGTTATACCTAAGAATTTAGCTTGTTTCACATTGTCAACTTCATTACTCTCATATTTAACATTAATATCTATGTTTGTTCTGTTGTGTGTTTTAAAGTTAATGCTTTTCGTTTTCGTCATATTGACCTTTAAGTTATTATTTTTTAGCCAATTCACAATTTTTGCTAAGTTGTCATTGGCGATACATTCTAGTTCATTTTTACTTCTACTCTTTACTAAAATTGTAGTGTCATCCGCAAATAGTATGCATTTTTGGTCTGTAACATTTGGTAAATCGTTGATAAACAGTAAAAACAGTAACGGTCCCAGGACGCTTCCTTGTGGAACGCCACATCGATTGTACTCATACGTAGACATATAAGATTTTCTAATGTTACAAGAAGTTTTCACTATTTCTACACACTGTTGTTTATCAAAGAGATAGCTTTCTAACCAAGACAAGGCTTTTCCCCTTATGCCATACTTTTCAAGCTTCGCCAATAATAACTTATGAGGAACAAAATCGAAAGCTTTGCTCATATCTAGAAAAATAGCAATGGTGAACATTCTATCGTTCAGGTTTTGAGTCACTTCTTTAATTAGATGATAGCAAGCGAGCGTAGTTGAGCAATTTTTCCGAAAGCCAAACTGTTCCCTCTTTAAAAGCTGTTGTGAAGACACAAATGAATATATTTTGTCATACATAACCTTTTCTATAATTTTAGAGAATATAGATATTAGTGTGATAGGTCTATGATTAGCCATATCTGTATGGGGACCATTTTTATATATCGGCTTAATTATTGATAATTTAAGCTTCGAGGGAAAATGTCCATTTGTTAACGATAGATTTATTATATGTGTCAATGGTAATATTATATAAGGAGCAATTTTCTTAATTATGTCTGTAGTAATATTGTCAAAATCAGTAGAGTTAGTATTTTTAAGTCCTTTTATTATTTTATATATGTCATTATCATTTATTGGAGTTAGGTAGATACTATTTGTGTGTGATTTTATGTCAATCAATACATTCTTAATGTCCGCTTCATTATTTAAATTACAATTTTTCGTCAAGCCAATGAAATAGTTGTTAAATGCATTACACATTTCATTAGGATTAGTTATGATTTTACTGTCTATATTTATTTTTTTAATGTCATTTTTTGTATCTACACTTTGTACATTATTTTTCACTACATCCCATGATGTTTTACATACATTTTTGGATTTAGAAATGTAATATGTATTCGTTATCTTTTGGGCCTGTAATACACATTTTTTAAATATTCTATTATAATTTTGATATGTTTTTTTTATAAAAGTTTTACCAGATGAGGCTAATCTATATTTAAGATAAAGCTTTCGCTTATGTATGGAACATTTCTTAATACCTTTGCTAAGCCATCTATTTTTCATCGGCTTGCAAGATTTTTTTACTTTTATAATTGGAAAGCATAAGTTAAAAAATAAAGCGATATGTTCATGGAAACAGTTGTATGATTCATCTACATCTTGTTTTTCTAACACATCACTAAAAGAAAGAGATGAAATACAGCCAAGGAATTTTTCAATGCTATCTTTACACATGTCACGTTTATATTCAAACCAATATTTCAGTTTCTTTGTGTAATTTTTATCACTACATAATTCAAATGTTAAACTTTGGGCCTTTTCATGGTCAGATAGACATAAGCAGTGTATTCCCGATTTAATAAATAATGTATGATGGAATTTGTCCTATTTACTTATAGATCTACAAAAAAGTCCGCGATGGCATAGGTAGGATCTATCTTTTAGGAATAACTTACTATACCCATTAATATTTCAAAAATTACCTTAAATATTTTATGCACATTATTTTAATCTTCTACACCACACCATTTAAATGAATAATATCTTAGGAGTTGCAAAAAATTACGCACGCGAAAATAAATTCAAGCGCGATTCACACCGATGACGGGACGGGACTCTAATGGAACGGAAGCAGACTTTATAATGGCGGTGACGACTGTAAGGTATTTGATTCTTATGGTTTTTGTTTTCTTTTTGGGGTGTTGTTGGAAGGTCACATTTGGCAAAAAAGGCTAGTTTTAAATAAAACACGAATTAGAGCTTATGGTTTTGTAGCTCTTTCCAATATCTATTTTATTTTAAGCTTAGACTGTATCAAACGTTTTAATTTTGACTTGTTACATCTTCTATAGCCAATAATTGTCTTAAATAATTCTTAATAAATAGCTATAAAATTTTCATAATATTGAAGCTCCTACTTAAAATGTGTGTAAACTATAGGTAAGCAAGATAATTTACGCGTAATTTTCTTTCCTAAGAAAATAATATTCTGTATGATACAGAAAAATATATTTGCCTCATACAACCGGACAGGCGCTAATTGGGCTAGGTAGGTCTATACCTACGAGGGCAGTTTGATATGTCCGTGACTTTAAGGTTGAATACAATATTTTTTCATAATTCAATTTTCCTGTCTTAATTAAGAACTCTTTGCTGAGCTTATGCTGTTGCATTTTTAAAGTTGGCGCGAAATTAAAAAAAAAATGGAAGGATTTATGCAAGTGAGGTCGGGATATTCTTTTATAACGGAGAAAAACTAATTTTGCGTATTGATAAAATACTACTTTCTACGTGGTAAAACCATTAAGCAGACGGAGGATAAACTGAAAAAATATTATGGGGACTCTGCTCCATCTCATGGAATGGTTCATAAGTGGTTTACTGAATTTCGTTGTGGTCGTACCACCACAACTGTCGCCGACGGCCCAGGAAGGCCGATTGAGGTCACCACTGAAGATATTGTTAGCAAATCCACGACATTGTTATGGCAGACCGTCAAGTGAAGATACGCGAGATAGCTGATGCTATTCACATCTCTACCGAACGAATTTTTTATATTTGCTCGATATTCTCGGCATGAAAAACCTTTTTGCAAGATGGGTGCCGCGTTTGCTGACAGTCGGCCAAAAACGAACTATATATTGAGGGCTCGCCTACTATATTTTTTGAAAAAATATATAGTAGGCAAAACTACTATATATATTTTTTCAAGTGAAAATTATTAGTTATAATATAATAATATAATAATAATAATAATTCGTTTATTTCAGGCATAGACCCATTTCAAAAAAAAACAATACAGAAAAGCTTATAATATGTAGTACATGATAACTCATAAATAATTATTACAATATAATATAAAAATTAAGTAGGTATCTTATACGTCTTATGTTTCAAAAGCTATAAATTCACTTAAAAACACTAACAGTGTGGGGTTTGATAATGTCTCTACTAAGATTATAAAAGCAGTAGGGAATTTAATAGCTCCATTCTTGTGTCACATTATAAATTTATGTTTAGAACAAGGAATATTTCCAGATTTGTTAAAATTATCTATTACTATTCCAATATTCAAAAAAGATGACAAAAAGCTTTTGAAAAACTATCGCCCTATTTCATTGATTTCAATATTTTCAAAAATAATAGCATACCTACATTATATATGAAAAATTAAACAATTACTTTGAAACTAATGACTTATTTTCGAAACATCAATTTGGCTTTAGGAAAAATAAATCAATTAATATGGCTTTATACGAATTTTTGGAAAAGGTCGTGAAATGCGTTGACAACCGAAAACCTACACTAGCGCTTTTTATGGACATGACTAAAGCATTTGACAACATTCATCATAAAACATTATTTCATAAACTAGAAAAGTATGGTGTAAGAGGTAACGCTCTAAAACTAATTGAAAGTTATTTAAGTAATAGAAGGCAAATTACACAGACAACAAAAATTGACGCGAAAACCGGTGAAAACAAAACCTTTAGATCAAAAGAGAGATCAATATGCTATGGTGTACCACAAGGAAGTGTGTTAGGTCCTCTCCTTTTTATTATCTATATAAATGACTTTCCTGCCGTAACCAATCATCATATGACCATTTTTGCTGACGATAGTACCGTTTTATTCACATATGACAATTCTAAAAATATTAAATTAGACATAAATAATACATTGACATCTTTAATAAAGTGGCTGACATTAAATAATTTGACAATAAATTTGACGAAAACGTATTTGATAAATTTTAAACAGAGAAATAACGATCCATTAAACTTTGACATTAACTATTTAGGAAACTCAATTAAAGAAGTAGATACAACTAAATTTCTAGGTTTGACTATAGATAATAAACTGACATGGAAACCTCATATTGACGCTTTAATAAAAAAATTAAACCAATTTTCATATGCTCTGTATAAATTAAGGAATGTTTCCAATGTTAAAACACTCTTGACAGCCTACCACGGATATGTTGCATCAGCACTAAGATACGGAATAATGTTCTGGGCTAACACGACCGACAAGCAAAGTGTCTTCAAAGCACAAAAGAAATGTCTTAGATCCATGTTCGGCCTAAAGCAAGTAGATTCATGTGAACCATACTTCCGCAAATATAAAATTCTCACTCTGCCGTCTATGTATATATGCGAAATTGCAAACTTTGTCCGTAATAATCCAACTCATTTTGAAATGAATTCTATCGGAAGTCGTCGTGAAGGCACACTAAAAGTAAATCATGGATGTAAGACCCTTCTCCGAAGAATGAGTATAAATTGCATGGCACCTAAAATCTACAATAAAATCCCGTTAAATATCAGATCGATTAAAAACAATAACAGGTTTAAGAGTGCGCTCAATGGCTTTCTTGCGGAAAAAGCGTATTATGATATAAGATCTTTTTTCGAAGACAAAATATAATTAATAACGTATGCTATGTTAAACAATGTAAAAAATAGATACCAACTTCGATACTGACATCTACTTGCCTCTTTATTCTCTAATATATTCTTTAAGAAATGACTAATGTAATTTAATGAATCTAATGAATTATAATGACTAAGTAATAATAATAATTAAAATTTTAATGTTCAATGTTCGTATACCTTACGGTGAATCATGGCTGTACCTTTTTTTTGTGACATCTTGTAATACCCATGCTTATGAACTAATAAATGATTTGATTTGATTTGATTTGACCTAAAGTCAGAGTCCTTTTTATTGTTTCTCTCCATGTGTACCGATATCCAATGCTTAAACATGGGACTATGGAGATTGTCAGCAACTGCCTTTACGATAGTATTATCGCTCTCTTTTACACGCTTCCAAAAGGTAGCCACACGAGACCTCACTATTGCAAAGAAGTCGGGAATACCAGCGTCAGCAAACATCGTAGACGCGCTGCAAAATCTGGGATAACGCATAAGAGCGCGGTATGCGTTATTATACTGAACTCTTATGTTGTCAAAGGACTTTCTTGTGTAATTAACCCATAACTGGCAGGTGTACATGCCCAGGCAAAAAGTTTTGAACAGAATGTCCTTGACATCCCGGCTGCAGCGCGCGAACCTACGAGCCAGCATGTTTCCACGCACAGATAAGCATCTTCGCTCGCGCTCCATGTCAAAATCGTCGGTCAGGTTTTCTGTCAGCCAATGTCCTAAATGTTTAACGCGTTTCACTACTGAAATCTCTCCACCATTCAAATATACACTCGGTACATTATCCGGACCCTTTCCCGACCTGAATATAAGAACCTCAGTCTTAGAGACATTATACTTCAGTCCATGAGCAGCGGCATATTGCTCACAAACCGACAGTAGCAGTCTCAGGCCCTTGATAGAAGGGCTCAAGAGCACCATGTCATCCGCGTAGCTCAAGTTGTTAACGCACACGTTACCAACATGGCAGCCGATACCGGTGCTCCTCAGCCGCTCTATCAAGTCGTTGATGTAATGATTGAACAGATCGGGAGAGGTTAGGGATCCCTGGCGTACACCACATTCTAGTCTATACTCACTAGAGGTTGAGTCGCCCCATTTAACAAAATTTGTTTGGCTTCCGTACCAATACCTCAACAGGCCTACGACTCTGCTCGGGGCTCTTGTCTGCAGTTTGGCCCAGAGAATATCATAATTGACCAGGTCAAATGCGCGGCTCAAGTCCAAAAAACACGCGTACACTGAGGTGTTCCGACTGGTATAGTATTGCACAGTGTTTTTCAGACAGAAAATAGCAGAATCCGTCGAGACACCGGCACGGAAACCAAACTGAGCATCACTTACATTGATAGACTTCAGCAGTGTAGGTCGCAAGAGTTGTTCTAAAACTTTTCCTGTAATTGTTCCCAGCGATATGGGACGATAGTTTGACGAGACGGACAAGTCACCAGTCCTGTTTTTTACTATGGGTACCACAATAGTCTTCATTAAGTTATCAGGTAAGTAGCTATATTTAATGCATAAATTAAAAAAGTCACTTAAATGATCCTGCAATTTGTAGCTACCCCAGAACAAATGTTCTATACTCAGCCCGTCAAAACCTGGTGACTTGCCCCTCTTCATCGACTTTATCACTTGAGCGACATCAGCACTCGAGAAACTCGGACAGACCTCAGAATTAGGGGTGTCGTTCTTCGTTAAACTAATATTTACTGGCAGAGGACTAATTCTGAATTTATTAGCAAACAATTCAGCTATACCTGGGGCATCTTGGATGCCATCCATTGAACTAGGTAAGTTTCTAGAATTTTTACAATTAATTAGCTTTGTGGAATTCCAAAATTTTGAAAAGTTTTTATTTTGTTTACTAATAGTCAAAACATTCATTTTTATAGTATCCTCATTCTTCTGACACCAACTAAGCTTATTTTTAAATTCAGATCTACTATTTTTCATTTTAGTATAGATGTCCCCTACCAAAGGTTTCCCGGCCTCTAACCAACATTTAAAATATAGTCTGGCTTTCTCATGGCTTTCTTTCACATGAAAATTCCACCCCACTATCTGTTTTCGTTTTAACGGTCCACAAGGAGAGGAACTTAGTTTAGCTGCAGTCTGCAGCACATTAATTAAATGATTATAATAATTGTCAATATAAATAAAATATTCCTTATGATGACTACAGTTACTTATAATATCACAGTTACATATACAGCTAAAGCAAAAATGATCTAAGTTATTAAAACAGTAATTACCATAAATATTAATTTGGTCCATATCCCGATTTCCCCATCTAATGCCCTTAAGCGTATCAACGGAGCCTGAGTCCACTGAACCACTGACATGACCGATGGTAGGGACTTCAAAAGTGATTCTAAGCGGATAATGATCTGACCACATTACGTCATATATGACTTCGGCGGAAACAACCGTCTTCCATGCTAGTTCGGTGGTGAGACAGTGGTCCAGCCAACTCAAGCAACCATTTATGTCACTTTTGTAGGTATACGTATCTGAGTTTCTACCAAGTATGTTCATATCTGCACATTCCCACAACACCTCATCACAAAACCTCATCATCTGCACACCAAAACTAGCACTAGGGTGCGCGTTAAAGTCACCAAGCATAAAAGCGCACTGCACTCCAGATTCTTCAACGATGGCATTGATAACGCCGAGGAGGTCGGTGAACTCCGGCATGTTAATTGGTTTATCCGTTGGCATGTAGACATTTATCACCAGAAAAGACATTCCTGAGGTTTCTACCTGGACGGCGAGAATTCTGTCATTTGAGCACTCGATGGGTGTCACACGAGGAAACTTGGCCTTCTCCCACATGATAGCCAGGCCACCGTATGGTCTGCCCGACAGTATACCCGCGGACGAGTCAACTGATGATTTGGCTTTACAAACAAAATCATCACTTATGTCATTAATGAAACTCAGATCGTGCGACAAAAGCCACGTCTCTTGCAGTGCGATTATGTTCGATATTTTGGTAAGGCTTTTTACATCTTTTAGTGATCTCTTAACTGATTTACAGTTGAATGTCGAAATATTAATAACTGTTGTATTATCCATAATTAGGTATTTTTAAGTACATTATCTTTCCGTGCAGGTGTGTATTTTTCTTTATAAATTCTGTATTTTATTCCTTCAGGCCAAAATTCATTTGATAGGAATGCATCCAGTCTATTTTTTTGCACCATCACTTTAAATGAATTAAAGGTCATTTCGTATTTCTGGGTCAAAAGCTGTACGTCCTCACATTTTTCACCCATGTCTTCTATATGCTCTTTTATTTGTGTAGGCGTCGTAAGTTTAGATAATCGTGAGACATAAATCGGTACACAAATATCCGCCACCTGTATTTTGCATAGCCCTCGGCCCGAGCCGCACTGATTACGTATGATGTTTTTACGCTTATTTCTTTGTACTAATTCAAATCCGTCCTGATCCGCTGTGGCCGGCGCGCCGGCGCTTTGTTATTCATACTTATGTTAGTATCGTATCGAGTCAGCTGTTGCGTTTTCTTCGCGCTCGGGACGCCGCCTGCGCCGCTCGTACGGCTCTTGGTTATATCGCCATAGGTAGGTTGGTATAGCGCTTCGCTCGTTGAGCCGCTTGCCGCAGTAAGTAATGTGTCAGTACGCAAAGCGCGTTCGGGGGTAGGCATCGATACATTGTTGACGGTCTCGCGCTCGACGGACTTGTTAAGCAATAATTTCAAAGGCGTACATGCCGATTTTGTGCACTTTTCAAGACTTTGAGGACTACTTATTGATATTTTACTATTTAAACTGTCTAACGATCGTTTGATATCTTCCATGTCGGATTTTAGTGCTGTTACTTCACTTTGATAGTCCGATGACTGACCAGCTTGCGGTTTACTCTTTTTTAAATTTTCTAATTCGCGTTTTATTAGCACCATATCCTTTAAAAAAGCTGTTACGTCGATGTGATCAAAGGTCACCGGCGGTAGTTTTCTAAGATTTCTCGCTACGAAAACTGGTAAGCAATCCGGGTCACTTTCTTTAATTAATTTAATTATTTCTTGTAAAGTCTTCTGCTCAAAACCTTCTTTTCGTCTTAATTTGCGCTTAGTAGGAGCTAGCAACGTCGTAATTATTTGCCACGCATCTTCTATTTCATCCGAGGCGTACGCACTCATACATATTTGCAACAGCGCAGTTTCAGGTAAAGTGTCCACCTTGTCACAAATAAATGATAATAATTCGTTTATTATCAAATTACAAGATCCGCATTTGCCATTAGTAACATTAGAAACACCGTTGTCATCACTTGAGCTATTACTGCCCGCGTCTTTTTTATGTGGCTTTTTTATATGTACATATTAATAAGTATTTACATAATATTTTTTGGGCTTAAACTATGAAAATGTTAATACTTAAGTTTGAAAAATGCAACTTCTTTTAAATTCTCCATACAAAACGGCAACCTACTATATTGTTTTGAATTTTTTTGCCATCTACTATATTTTAACACTAAAAATCTTGAAAATACTATATTTGATGCAAAAAAAAGTTGGCAACCCAACCTCGTACACACCTGTATGTCTATATGTTACGGCTAATACCCGAAGTGCGGCTAAACCTAGTTTTAGCCAGCTAAAACTAGGTGTAACCGATAGCTGTTGGCTAAAACTAGGTGAACCGATCTGCTTTACCCCTGTAGATCCCGAATATAGGTTATAGTTAGCTCACGCTACGTTGCGCTTCGCGCTCGCCTTAAATTTCGAGGTTATTTTTTTAAACAGACAACAGAAATAACTTTTTTAATACCCCATGCTACACATAGTTTTAGCCGGCTACACCTAGTATTAGCCGCGAGTAAATCGGCCACACCTAGTTTTAGCCTACAGCTATCGGTTACACTTAGTTTTATCCAAATCAATTGGTTGGTCGTCAAATGAGTTTTTAAATTTGAGATTTTTGCATTTACAATGCTATTTTTAAACAATACTAAATAGTATACTAGAAAAAATACGACTCGCACCAGATCAATACTCAGACGAGAATCGAACCCGCGACTCGGTAGCTCAGCGGTCAGAGCATTGGACCGGATATCCAAAGGTCGCGGGTTCGATTCTCGTCTGAGTATTGATCTGGTGCGAGTCGTATTTTTTCTAGTATACTATTTAGTATCGTCAAATGAGTGTCAATTTTTTTATTATATCGAGGTTCTTCGTGCTTCGGAAGAAACGTAAGCCGTTTCCTACTGCACTTGCAGTCTATAGCAACCACTAATCCATGTTGTGCTCCCCATTCTTCTTATATACCCATCCTTAGGGAAGGTCCTATGCTCAGCAGTGGAGACCTAAAGACATAAAACGACTCTTGATGATGATGACATTATATTTACTTTGGGCAACAGCGTCGCTTAACCAGTTAGCAACAAAATAAATAAAATAAATAGGGTGGATATGCCTAACTCCAGCCCTCCCCCCCCTAATACCAGCCCCCAAAAGGTTTTGCTTTGCTTTAATTAAAAAACAATAAAAATCGTAAACTGTTTAATGGAGCCACACCCCTAGTTTATAAAAATTCTTTGATTTCATATAAAATACTTGTTTTATTTTGGAACATTCTGTACCTGGTTGGAATTAGGGAACAAAGCGGCTGAAATTAGGGCTAAGGCGGCTGGAATTAGGGTTTTTCGCCCATCGTGTATTTAAACACTTCTCTATTTTTTTTCCACAAAACTACGTAAAACTAAGTACTATTTTCGTAATAAAGATTAATCAAGCTACCTAAAACTGTATCAACAGTATTTTTAAGACAGTAATTGTGGCAGCAACAGAGATTTGAAATTGAAAAATCTTAGGGGGAGCTGGTAATAGGCATATTCACCCTACGAACTAAACGTACGACGGCGGCGCGGCGTGCAAGCGATTTTAACCTTAGAAGTGGTTATTGGTTAAGCGACACTAATGCCCATGGTACTCTAATAAGTAGGTACTTATAAAACGACAGCAGAAATAATATAATTTATCATTGTTTAATGTTTACCAATGTTGGCATAATGATTTGGCTTCGTCTGTGCATCGCTAATCTCCTTAATCTTCAAAGTAACCGAATGGATAATACTTTATTTATTACCCATTTTTATATCTTAGGTACTTACATAATAATTGGAAAGATACGATAACGTATAAAAGAGTATAAAAGATTATTGATACCTTGTAATTCTAAATAGAGGATTCGGTTGCAGTCTAGATTAGCAGAATGGCGCAATTGGTCATTTTGGCTTTGGCACTATTTGCAGGTAATGAGCATTTAAAACAAATTTTTTTGTTCATCAGTCATTTTGGTGCAGTTTTACTTTTAAGTGACTTCCACCAGATTCTGTAAGAGATCTTTCTTATCAATAGCGGAACCGACATTGTTTTGTTGTTATGTCCAGATAAGATAGTTAGTGGTAGTTCGATAGACGGACTTACAACAATCTCTATCAAATTGAGTACCAACAAATGTGTATTTATGCAATGTTTTTGTCAAACGCCGAAGCTCCTGTGCTCCTAGGTTTGACTAGTCAAACATCAGGTTTAACAAGAAGGCTTAGTCAAAGTCAAAAACTAATTCGTGTTTCGGCCTTTGACTAACGATGTCCAAACCTAGGAGAGATAGACTTGGACAGTCAAACGCCGAAACTCAATTCGATCAAATCGGGGTTTGACCAGTCAGACTTAACGTAATAGAAACATTAAAATACCATATAAGAGATTTTGTTTTGATTAATTTTTAAGTCTTTCTTGATCGCCTTCATAAATAGCTTTAAGATTTCCTTCTGCCCATCATTCGGTGTTCATACACCTCCATTGATTTTTGTTTCACATTACAGAAAATCAATTAAATGTCAGTGAACTAATTTCCTAAATGCATGGACCAAGGATAATTGGAACATGCTAAATGGTGGGTCAAAACTCGTCGCATCTTTCTCGTATCACTTTTTTCATAAAATGTTCTTAATTTCAGGCACCTGCTATGCTGGAGTGTCCAGCAGGATTGTAGGTGGCCAGCCCACCACCATCAACCGCCACCCGTCCATCGTCCAGGTAGAATTCCAGGGGGCACACTCCGGCGACTGGGTGCAGTCCTGTGCTGGCAATGTCCTTACCACCAGACACGTGCTTTCTTCTGCCAACTGCTTTTCGGGAGTGTATGTATATTGGTATATTTATTTTAGTCAATCATAGAAATCATTTTAGATTACCAAATTGACTACCAATTTTATTGTCAGTAGTTGTCCTGCTATCTAAAAGGAAAAAGTCCAAAGCACCGAAAATCTTGAAATCGATATGAACTGTACGCGCGAAATATACTACCCTATCCGAGCCGCGGACTCCAAATTTATGGAATATGGAAGCTCTACACTTACAAGATATTTATTCACGTTTTTCTTTTTCTCATTTAGACAACTTTATTCAAGTCAAGTTTTTTATGTGAAAGTCTTACACATGAGATACTAAAAACAACAGCTCTTGTGCTCGGTCATGGTTTCCTAACGCGTAGGACTTAAAATAACCATTAGTTAGTACTAAAATAAAAGCAAGTTAGTCTCTTACTAATGTTATTATAACTCTTCATATCCAGACTCTACCAGGCACGATTCAGGCGCATAAGAGCTGGTACCACCTACCGCCACAGCGGCGGTCTCGTGGTCCCGGTCCTACAGGCCATCAACCATCCCTCCTTCGGCACCAACGGCAACGAGGGCGACATCAGCGTGGTGCTACTCTCTGGAGTCCTGGTCTACAGCCCAGCCATCCAGCAAGCTACCATCATCAGCCCTGATCAAGTTATCCCTGATAATATGATTGTTGTTCACGCTGGATGGGGCAGGACTAGTGTAAGTAACAACTTTTGATATTTTTTCTCAACTACCTAATTGTTGAATTGGCTGGGGTTAAAGCCCGCCGGTAACGATCAATTGCGATTGTCAATTTTTCCGTCAATTCCATTGTTGGAGGAGCAATTGACAATCGCTTCAATTGCACGCTTAAACGATCAATTTTTCCGTCAATGGGTGTCAATTGCAGAAAAATTGACAATCGCAATTGATCGTTACCGGTGGGCTTAACGTTGACGATGATACCGTTAGTAATTGACGACCTCCATGGCCCTGGTTGACTGATTTGTTCACCGCTTTTCAAGGTGTCGCCATCTCAGAGGTTCGATCCCCGGCTGGGTCTAATTTTTCTATATTGGCTCAGGTCTGGGTGTTTGTAGTTCCACCGTTGTATCTGATTTCCATAATACAAGTGCATTACTTTGGAATCAGAGCTAAATTTGTGATGTTGTCTCTTAAAACGGGCGACTACATGTGGGTGACAAATAATCTAAATGGGTGACTAAAATACTGAGTGGGCAACTATGATGCCAAGTAAGCAACTACGTATATAACTGATTTAAGCGACCCAACATGGTATTTTAACACGTTTTTATTAGGTTTCTTGTTTGTTTGTTTTTTGTCATATCGATTAGGATAATAGTCACCTTTTTTTATAAATAAAATATATGCAACATTTTAAATGTTTTGTGTGCCCTAAGGTTGTCGCCCAAATAGTAATTTGGTCGCCCGTTCTGAATAACTAGTTACTCAATTTGTATTTTAAAGTCACCTATTTTCAATATCTGTAGTCGCCCTCGCTCCGTCGTCCACTTAGTATTTCAGTACGCTGTATTCAGTATTTTTGATACCCAAAATGGGACTTTATTGTTACTCGATTAAATACTATCTTAATAAAAAGAGTAAGAAAGTGTAATATAACCTTTGAAATAATTAAGGTCCGAAAGTCCATGTTGACATTATTATGCATCACAATGATTTCTAGTCTACTATTATGGACGTGCTGCTTTTATTACATCAACATTATATGAGTTGTTCTCGAAAAAGTAATTAAATTGTATTATTTTAAATACCTACTCTAAAAACTTTTCGTGCAGTTCTTCAATTTGGCTATGACTAGGTATTGGTTCCTCAGTCATAAATGGACTCTCGGACTTATTATTTAACTACCTACCATAATCTACAAAGGTAGCCTGAAACTAATCGCCGAGCTCAGTCACAACCTTTTAAGACATTTGGAATGTTTCGAATGATATTCTAGTTCTGGTTTTTAGGGTTTCGTACCAAAATGGTAAAAAAGGAACCCTTATGGTGTGACTCAGTCTGTCTGTCTGTCACAGCTGGATATCTCGAGAACTACTAATGTCATCAACTTGAAATTTAGAATAGTTTGAGATGACATTTGCCCAACTATTTTGCAAATAAGAAATAAATAAAAAAATAAATACCTTTTTTACAACAGGGACTGAATAGTGGTCTTAAAATTTTGAAGTGGAGCTACTAGGGCATGTGGAGTATCGTAATAATATGAAAGAGCGCCGTTTGCACGTTTTCAATATTTTTTTTTGTTTTAGGCCGCATAGTTTTTGATTTATAATGAAAAATGTAAAAAATACCGTTCCCCCCCCCCCCCTTATCTCCGAAGTGCAAAGAGAAAAATCTGAAATAATTTTATGTGATAGCAATTTATATAAAGATTACAGGAAAAATAAAACGACGTCTCAATATAGCACGCTTTATTAGAAATTATCAAATTTCTAAAAAAGTTAACATTAGTTCCACTATCGGTCAAGAGATGGCGCTGACGTAAAATTGCAATACTAATTTTATTATTCTACTCTGCAGTGTGGTTTAATGGTGCAATTATGATGGTACGGAACCCTCGGTGCGCGAGTCCGACTCGCTCTTGACCGGTTTTTATTACTATTTACAGCAAGGAGGAGACATGTCACCTGTTTTACAAGAGGTGACCGTATTCACTATCAATAATGAAGTTTGCCGCCAACGCTACGCGAGTCTGCCGATCCCAGCCAATGTCACCCAGAACATGATCTGCTCTGGTATCAATAACATCGGCGGAGCTGATGCTTGCCAGGTCAGTAGCTTCAGGATTTTTTAGTTAAGTACATCACTGCTAAGAT
The DNA here is from genome assembly GCA_943789525.1 of Agriphila geniculea. Classification (NCBI taxonomy): domain Eukaryota; kingdom Metazoa; phylum Arthropoda; class Insecta; order Lepidoptera; family Crambidae; genus Agriphila; species Agriphila geniculea. The sequence continues at coordinate 19,337,502 of OX038890.1, forward strand.
TCGGTCATTTGGGTAGCCTGTCGCTTTAAAAACACTTATTTGTGCACTTCTATCCGTTTGAATGCAACGCTTACTACTAAAGCTCAAACATGAGCAATAGACGATTAAATCACATGTGCAATCGCAACGCAAACTTATGTAAATCACAGATTTTGATTTGAGTATTGTATGGAATTGACAAGCTTAGGAGCACGTAATTTTGTAGTTAACTAATAATAAGCATAAAATATTTAAAGCTATAATAGTTAGCATTTTATTCACTTGGTCAATTTATCATTTGGCATATTTTTTACCCAACTACAAGAGGGTTATGTTTATCGCGTGTATCTTGTATGTATGTACCTACTACCTATGTGTCTTGGATTGCAGGCGCATACCTCTGCCGTGTATAAATATCCATATTGATTTTTAGTAGTAGTTCGTAGCGTTCAAACGGATAGAATGTTTGCCATTTGAATAGGGGACTTATTATGTCATTGTATTCTGTGTTACCGGGCAGTTCAGTAGAAGTCGAAACCCTGAACGAAAAACAGATAGAATTATTTTGCCTTTATAACTAATACCTACTATGGAAATCTTTCTGGCTGATTTCAGGGTGATGCCGGTGGACCCCTGTACTTCTCCAACATCGTAGTGGGCATCATCTCCTGGGGCCACGGGTGTGGTGACGCCACCTTCCCAGGAGTCAGCACTGCTGTTTCTCCCTTCACCAACTGGATCATATCTGTTGTCTAGCTTAAGCGTTATAGAAATAAAGAAATGGACAGATTTTGTTGATGAATTTGCCTAATAAACAAGCTGATTATTTGTAATTGTATAGCTGAAATTATGTAATTTAAGCATATTGAGTAACTTGATGTTTTATATTTATTTAATTTACTAGCTTTTGCCCGCGACTTCGTCTGCGTGGACATTAGAGAACCTTTGACCCGAATGAAAAGCAAAACTATCTGTGTGCTATTCCAAGTCCGTTCAGCCGTCTCCAAACAGAACGCGCACTTAGCGCGCGCTAGGGCGCTAACCTGACGTTGCGCTATAGCGCCGAATTGTGTTGTAGGCGCTAGCAGTACGCAGCGCTAGCGCTGTGTTTGATATGAAACTATGCACGTCCTATAACACAATTCGGCACTATAGCGCGACGTCAGGATAGCGCTCTAGCACACGCTAAGTACGCGTTCTGTTTGGCAAAGCCTTAAGTCTTTCGCGTTTATAATACAACCTGGTCCAAAAATTAAAATTACCCCTAATGCCGAATATGGTAGATAGGGACCATCAAACTGGACAACTTTATAACGACACCTTATCAATGTTGGGCTTTTTTACCCATTTAACCCCTAAGGGCTTGAATTTCAGAAAACCACGAAACACGTATTAAACACGAAATAAGCATTTGGGTTTAGTGTCTCTTGTTTTCATCAGTAATTTCTAAATCTATACTTATAATAAAACTGTAACAGGTCCAATTCTGTACATTGAAGGTATTTTGAAAAAAATGTTTGGAGGGCTCTCTAGAATCGATACTGAAGCCAAAACTGTATTTTTTTTAATTTTTGTCTGTCTGTCTGTCTGTCTGTCTGTCTTTCCATCTGTTTCACGTCCTTTATGGACTCCGAAACTACTGAATGAATTCAAATGAAACTTGGCATGATTAGAGTTCATATTACGAGGAAGGTCAACGTATACTTTTTATCCCGAAATTCAGCACCGTTCCCTTGGGAGAGGGCATGAAAGTCAAAATGTGTACTTGGTTGTTATTCATTAACGCGTAGTCCGATTTCATTCAATTTTTTATGTTAGATTTGAGATATTTATAAGATTGTCGCGTAAATATTTCAAGGTCGTCGGTTTTGTAGAAATAAATAAAATAAATAGGTAAATAAGTATGTAAAAATCTTATCATAGACATCTATTATGAGAATTTTTAAACAACATACAGTTTGAGCTTGACCACGAGGTTTTCAAAAACCGCACTATCTGTAGGTATCTGCTGCTTTGGTGTTCTTTTAATATATCTATTTGAAGCTAGATGGCGCTTCTTATATAAAATTAAATTGTGTCTTGAGTACTTCGATCTTGCTTGAGTGAATATAAAATTATTATGCTTATAGACTCTAACCGGGAGCGCCGGTACCAAATATCTTGATAAAGCTACATTTCTAAATAAATTATTAAAAAATAAATTACTGACCCCGAGCGTCATTTTCTCTAATATAAAAACCGGCCAAGTGCGAGTTGGACTCACGCGCGAAGGTTTTTTGAAAAATTACGTTTTTAAAAAAATTACGTTTGTAGTATGGGAGCCCCCTTAAACATTAATTTTATTCTATTTATAGTATTTTTTGTTATAGCGGCAACAAAAATACATCATCTGTGAAAATTTCAACTGTCTACCTGCTGTCGTTATTAATATCGAGCAAAAAACGGCAAAAAAATATACGTTTGTTGTATGGGAGCCCCCCTTAAATATTAATTTTATTCTGTTTTTAGTATTTGTTGTTATAGCGGCAACAGAAATACATCATCTGTGAAAATTTCAACTTTCTAGCTATCACGGTTCCTGAGGTACAGCCTGGTGACAGACAGACAGACAGACGGACAGCGGAGTCTTAGTAATAAGGTCCCGTTTTTACCCTTTGGGTACGGAACCCTAAAAATGAAGGGGTGACTGACAGACTGACGCCCAGCTCAAGCCACTGGACGTAGAGACTTGAAATTTTGTATTTTTTTTACATACCTACATAAATACTTTATACAATGTAAACATCCACTAAGAAAGGTTTTTTGGAAGATCCATTCCTAAAGGGGTGAAATGGGGGTTCAAAATTTGTATGGAATAAAAAAATACACATTTCAACTTGAAACTTCGTGGTGGGAGTACTTCTAAACCCAAATGCTTATTTCGTTTTTAATACGTGTTTCGTGGTTTTCTGAAATTCAAGTCCTTAGGGGCTAAATGGTTAAAAAAGCCCAAAATTGATATGGGTGTCGTTATTGGGGTTTCATGGGATGTTGATTGCGATAATGGCATTTATTTTAAAATCCAACATGGTAGACATTATTCAATCCCTCAGGGGATGAAAACGGGTAAAAAAAAATTGTATGGAAAAAATATAAAATAGACAATCCAACTTGAAACTAGGTATAGGAGTACTTCTGTAAACAACCCAAGTAACAAAATTTGGTACTATAAAAGTCCTGAGAACGCTTTAGGACGTGCTAATTAGTTTCATGATAAGCACTATAATGGTATTGTAAACCTTTACAGAACCCTAAATAGGCCCTAGTTTTATCACTGATTAATTCTATAAACATTACAAAAAGCCTCTCACAGTAATAAATCAGCTCTATACTTGAAAACCAAAACATGTTTATAGTGTTATTTTGATCTTTTTATCACACTATTGTTCGCCATTTTGTTCGTGCTGTGCTCAAGTGTTCCCCAAGAAAACAAAATGTCATTAGCTATTACAATTTGTAATACAAAGGACATTCTACAAAACATCACCTTTGATCGACCATTGACCGTAACTCCACCATAACTTGCACTTGCGAAAATAATTGTATCGATAAAATCACTATGCTGGTTTCAAATTTGACAATGCGCCCTCATAATTTTCGTGATTTAATTAAATTTAAATTAATAAAATGAGGACTTGTCCCGACTATGGCTGCTATAGTACACATTGGCTCCAGCCGTGCTACTAATGTGCTATAATGGCATAAAAAGCAGCCATATTTTCATCGAAAACGGATTAGTCCATTAATTATTCATTTTAGTGCTTTTATCTCACGCTTTAATCAGGTAGCAGTAACACAAAAAGTTTAAGTTATTTAGCAACTGCACCAGAAGTCGCTATGATACTATTTAGTACCATAGACGAGTTTTCATGACTTTTACAGAACTAGCCCCATAGCGATGTTGAGGGAGCATTTAAGAAGCTAGACCGTGACATAATGGTTGTGCAAGGTACTTTTATAGTGCAGATTGATTCTGTAATAGTGTTTTCGATACTGCTACAATACTAGTACTGTAAAAGTTATTTTGACGCAATATTAGTGCAAAATAGATACACAAAAGTGACAGTAAAGTCGTCTATAGTACTAAATAGTACTATAATCGCTTTGTTCATATCTATTACAGTGCAACACTTTAAAAATTCTTTTGTATGTCCTGTAAGTGTTCTAAGAGCTGCACCATAGAACTTAAATGCTCTTTAATATTATAGAACCAAAACGCTCTGTGGAAAACCTTTATAGCACAAGCAGTCACAATGGTTACCACTAAAGGCCTACTATATCACTGTTTGGTGATAAAACCCCTTGGTTATAGAAACTTTTGTTACTTGGGAAATAAGCAATTAACGCATATTTCGTGATTTCTGAAAAACAACCCTTTGGAGGGTAAATGGGGTATAAAAAGCCTAATATCGATATAGAAATCCTTAATGAGGTTTTATGGGAGTTGATTGCGAAAATGGCATATGTTTTGAAGTTCAACAGGGTGGAAATGCTTAAAACGCCTAAAGGGCTGAAATAATACGGTAACGGGAACAGGAACGAGAACGGGTACGGGAACGGGGCATGAACGGGTTATGGATATGTACTAATATTATAATAATGTGAAAGTAACGGAACATTTATATCCTACTTATACAACGTGTTACAAAAATACCCCTAATCCCGAATATGGTAGATAGGGACCATTAAACTGAACAACTTTTACTATTGGACCAACTCTGAAATCGTTTAATTTTTGGAACACGTTGTATTATAAATGTGAAAGACGGCTTTGTCAAACAGAACGCGTACTTATCGCGCGCTAGAGCGCTATCCTGACGTCGCGCTATAGCGCTGAATTGTGTTGTAGGACGTGCATAGTTTAATATCAAACACAGCGCCAGCGCTGCGTACTGCTAGCGCCTACAACACAATTCGGCGCTATAGCGCAACGTCAGGTTAGCGCTCTAGCGCGCGCTAAGTGCGCGTTCTGTCTGGAGACGGCTGAACGGATTTGGAATAGCACACAGATAGTTTTACTTTTTATCCTGGTCAAAGGTTCCCTAATGCCTTACAAAGGCCTTACGAATATGAGGGACCATCAAACTATATGGAACCATTTTCTAAATGTCCACGCGGACGAAGTCGCGGGCGATAGCTAGTAATAAATGAAAACACTGGACAAAAATTTTAAATGTTGTCAATTAGTTCGAAATATCAAAATAAATATCGCGCGTTCACACTGTGCATGAGAGGTAGCGCTAAAGCGAATTGTAATGATCTAATAAGTGAAACAGCGACGCACCTAGGGTCACTGTTGGTACGAGTATATTGTATCGCAGGCGCAACTTGGTGAAAAGCTTGTTGAATAAGAGAATAAAAAGGGTAACAAAATAGTAAGAAAAACAAATAAAATGGATGAATAAAAAACTAAATTAAGCCAGGTTATATATTTAATAAAGACGCTTTAGACGGCAATAGATACGATCCAATCGGTGTAGGGCGCGACGGCCGTACTGACTCCTGGGAAGGTTGCGTTGGCGCAGCCGTGGCCCCACGACACGACGCCAACTAGTACCTGTCCATAGTACAGAGGGCCTCCGGAGTCACCCTAGAGGACAAGAGAATAGGTTAAAACAAATGTAATGACACTTTATTTCAATAATCTATCTTCAGTAAGATATAGGCCTACTATGGATCTGTTACTAGACAACTGTTGTTATTTCCGGCATTTAACAGAAATATTACCGGGTGTAACAAGATTACAAGACCCTCAACGAAGCCGAGGTCTACGTATTCTGCCCATCATCAGGAGCAATATTTCTGTTCAAAATTATTGCTGGGAAACGATTTTAATTTCTGGTGTTAAAAAGCATTGCATATATTACCACGCATTGTAACGCGTACAACCAGACCGCGCCTACCTGCGTGCTGCGAGTGAAAGTGAATGCTACATAGCTGCGTGCGGCCGAGTTGAAAGGCAGCGTTTATGTGCGTGCTCATGAGATACATTGAGTGATGATGGTTTGAAGCCATTGTTTGTTACGAAATACTTAAAATGTTTATAATTTTTCTTTGGACAAAAATTATGAAATAACTAATAAAATAAGATTTCATAAGAAAAAATATTTTTTACTTTGACCTTCAATAACTTCGTAGCTATTGGTTTCCCAGGTACCTATAGTCTTTTAAAACAAAAAATGATCCTGATGATGGGCGGAATGCGTGGACTTTGGCTTCGTTGAGGGTCTTGTTACACCCGTTATTTAACCAACTAATAAACTGAGGATAGAATATTGAAATCAGCCATTAAAGAATTTGAACAAAATATTGGCAATATAGCTTTGACTCCACAAAGCATTGGTGGTAGTACATATGTTGCATAAATTATTTTATTTATATATAATATGTCACCGTTAAAGTGCGGAAATCAGTATCTGCAGATTAACTAGTTAATTTGCAGATTAACGACCAAGGATCAGTTAAAGTACGGAAACAGGTTATTTTATTGAAGAAAATGTGTAATAACATAAAAGGTGGTAGACACAAAAGCGGGGAGACGAGGGGTGCAGCAAGCAAGCCCCCCGCCATGGAGTTCGTTAGGTTAGGTTAGGATTGTGACCAAAAACGCTCGAGCCAAGCGAGCGGAGCGAGCGTGCCGCGGGAGCGGCCGGCGAAGCGCCAGAAACGAAGTTCTTGTACAATAAACTTTCAATATGGGCCTTTTACTTAAATTTCCCGAAGCATTGGTTATTTCAATCACTGTAATCCGCACTTTAACGGTGTAACATCCGTTAATGTGCAGATTAACTAGTTAAAGTGCGGAAATAGTCTATTTTAAGAAAAGCTCCGCACTTTAACTGACTCGACCAGTTAATCTGCAGATTCACTAGTTAATCTGCAAATTAACAGATTGCGTACTCTAACGGTAACATATACACAATGTAGTGTCACAAATAATCTTCTCTTCACTAGCCAACGTTTGTCATGCAACACGTGTTATTAGAATGTTTTCTCTCGTCATGTTGCTTATCAAATGTTTCCAAGTGAATTTAAGTCTTTTTTTATTCACAACGAGATAGTGCTTGGCCTCCACCTCACCTGATGTTAAGTGACGATAAGGCCGAAAGTGTAAGCGTACTACATCCAGAATTTCCACCCCTGAGGAACTGGCTACCTATCTTATTTCTAACTGCTGGAACACAACAATTTTTAAATTGTTGTTACGGTGACAGACTTAGGTATGATGTTGGTAGCTAGCCAGCCGGACTTGAAATAAGCCCTACCAACTACCACCAACCGAGTATTATATCAAAACTAGCTTTTGCCCGCGACTTCGTCTGCGTGGAGATTCGGAATTTCTAAAAAGTATCTATGTTTTACCACAGAACCTTCTGTGTGCTATTCCAAATCCGTTCAGTCAGTTTTACGTGATTGAGTAGGTAAGAAACATCCAAACATTAAACTTTCACATTTATAATATTATTAGATCCCGTTCCCGTTCTCTTTCTCATTCCTGTTCCCGTTCCCGTATTGTTTTTCCATAAATAAATTGAACCCCCGTTTAAGTCTTTTAGTTATTAAATAATGTCCACTGTGTCATGTTAGACCCTAAAATAAATGCCATTTTCGCAATAAACATCCCATAAAACCACAATATCGACATCCATATCGATTTATTTGCTTATTTGTTTTTAGAAGTACTCATATGAAGTTTCAAGTCGAAATGTCTATTGAATAGGTATAATTTTTCTATACAAAATATGAATCCCATTTCACCCCTTTAGGGGTTGAATCATGGCACGTGTTGGACTTCAAAATAAATGCCATTTTCGCAATTAACATCCCGTAAAACCTCTTATCGACATCCATATCGATTTTAAGGTTTATTTACCCACTAACCTTCAAGGGGTTGGGGGTTAGTGGGTAAGTAAACCTAAACATTTTCGGAAAATTACTTCAAAACGTTCGTCAAAATATTATTTTTTCATTAAAACATGAACCCCAATTTATCCCTTCACGGGTTGAAACATAGCCACTATGTTGTACTTAAAAATAAATGCCATTTTCGCAAGCAGCATCCCATAAAACAATAATGACATCCATATCGAGTTTGGGCTTTTTACCCCATTTACCCCTTAAGGGGTTGATTTACAGAATTTTACGAACACATGTTTGATCATTTGTTTATAGAAGTACTCCTACGAAGTTTGAAGTCGCAATGTCTATTTTATATATTTTCCATACAAAGTTGAACCCCATTTGACCTCTTTAGGGGTTGAATAATGTCTACCACTTAAAAATAAATACCATTTTCGCAATCAACATCCCATAAAACCTCGACAACGACACCCATATCGATGTTGGGCTTTTTATTACCTCATTTACCCCTTAAAGGGTTGAGTTTCAGATAACCAAGAAACACGTGTTTATATTTGTTTTTAGAAGTACTCTTACGAAGTTTCAATTTAAAATGTCTATTTCGTATTTTTTTTCCATACAATCTTTGTACTCCCATTTCAACCCTTTAGAGGTGTAATTTCCAAAAATCTTTTCTTAGTAAATGTTAACACTGTATAAAGTATCTATGTACAAAATTTCAAGTCAGTGGTTTGGGCTGGGCAATAGTCTGTTAGTCACCCCTTTACTTTTATATAAGAAATTATTACAAAAAAGAAATCGGATAAAAACATTAAAACGGACTAGTAAAAACAGATTAAAAAGAATAAAATATTTTTTCTGTAAATATTTATAACCTATACCTACAGAAATTATAAACCTAAAAACGTGGGGCGCATTTTATAAATTTTTTATCATCCATATTGTCTTTAGCATGCGCCCCACGTTTTTAGGTTTAAGATTTATGTAGGTATATAAATATTAGGTTTTAAATTAATAAATATAGGGTTATAAATATTTACAGAAAAACATATTTCATACATTTTAGTCTGTTTTTACTAGTCCTTTTTTGTTTTTAGTCCGATTTTTTGCAAAAATTTAGTCCGTTTTAAAAACATGTTTTTAAAAAAGATTTTTTTTTCAGTAATTTATTATTTTCTGCTTTTTAGTTAGCGAGCTAAGACTAAAAATATACCACCTCCAATCGGAGCACTCGTCAAGACAATTCAAACGAGCCTAAACTCGATTGGGTTGCATAGTTTTATTACAGAGTCCCAGTGGCCTTCTTCCGGCTCCATCATCAGACCCTGGAAACTATTTCCCAACAAAGTACTCGTCAAGACGATTCAAACGAGCCCATACTCGATGGGGTTGCATAGTTTTATTATAGAGTTTCTATGGCCTTCCTCCGGCTCCATCATCAGATGCTCGGACACTATTTCCCATTAAAGTACTTGTGAAGATGATTCAATCAAGCCCAAACTTAATAGGATTGCATGGTTTTATTACCGAGATCCAGTAGCCTTCTTTCGGCTCCATCATCAGACCCTGGACACTATTTCCCAACAAAGTACTTGTCAAGAAGATTCAAACGAGCCCAATCTCGATGGGGTAGCGTGGTTTTATTAAAGAGTTCCTGTGTCCTTCCTCCGACTTCATCATCAGACCCTGAAAACTATTTCCCAGCAAAGAAGTCGTCAAGACGATTCAAACGAGCCCAAATTTGATGGGGTTGCACGGTTTCAATTTTGAGTTCCTATGGCATTTCGGCTTCATTATCAGACCCTGGACCTCATCTCCCATTAGAGTACTCGTCAAGACAATTCTAACGAGCCCAAACACGATGGGGTTGTATGGTTTCATCATAGAGTTCTTGTGGCCTTTTTCCGGCTTCATCATCAGATCAGCTTAATGACACTATAATATTGCATTGCCTTCCAGTTCTGACCTATGTTCAAAGTTCCAAGTCTCTAGCTCATCGGGAAGCGAGGATATAATCGTTTGCAAACTTTGTGGAGAAACAAACAAACACACAAACGAGAAAGCAACCTAATAAAAACGTGTTAAAAAAAACAGAGAAAGATCCTGACCTGGCAAGCATCACGTCCACCAACATCGAGGATTCCAGCGCAGATCATGTTCTTTGTGATGATGCCAGGATAGGGCAGGCTGAGGTATCGCTCGCGGCAGATATCATGGTTCACCGTGAAGATAGTCACGTCGCGGAGCTGGTACGATAGTGAGCCTCCTTGCTGGGGTGCCAAATTTTATAGAAAATAGAAATCAATGTTACATAAAAACGTTGATTTAGAAAGTTACATAATTCAAGTTAGAACTTGAAGATAGATTATGATAGATCTATCATCATCTATCTTCAAGTTCTAAATCATCAGGAATTCAGGACCAGCGAACTAAAACCTATGGAAGTGTAATTGCAAACAAATTATTGTTTAAAAAATAGCACCTCGGAGCTAAAAAATGACAACCCGCACAGCTGACAGCGCGGCAGGCGAAGTTCAATAACCACTGCACGCTATGTCAATGTGCGCTTTTATAATTCCCAACGGCACGGCCCGGCACGGCACGGCCCGGCACGGCTCGGCACGGCAGCCGAAAGATGCTTTTATAATTGCTGCCGTGCCGGGCCGTTGGATGTTCAACACAGAACACTCATAGCGAAGAAGTTACTATTTGTACATTGTACAGTAGTGTCGTGGTACCTACTTTTTACTTTAGAATAATATAAAGAATAAAAGTTGACCTTCTCTCTCTAGATATTTGTTATCTTTACAATTATTTCATAAAATAATAGTTTAACAATTATACAACGTGTAACAGAAAGGAGGTATCAACTCGAAAGGAAGTCAATGTACTCGTGAATCTGAACACTTCCAACAGAAAAAGATTTCAAATCGAAAATACAATTTTGGACTCTCCATAGAAATGGTTTAATTATGGTATCATTCTGTGGGGGAATAGCACGGACTTCTTATCTTTGTTTACTGTTCAAAAGAAACTTATTCGCATTCTAGTCAATATAGATCAAACCGATAGTTGCCGACCTCATTTTCAAAATCTTAAAATTCTTACATTGCCGTGCTTATACATATTGGAAATATGTAAATTTGTAAGGAAAAATATGAATTTATTTACAAAACGTGATGATATGCAAATTAAATATTCTCTAAGACATAAACATAAATTATTGATCCCAACTGCGCGCCTTCATTTATGTTCATCAAGTACTTATAACATGTCTGTTAGGATTTACAATAAATTACCGGAAAATTTAAGAGGTGAAAAAAACGATAACAAATTTACAAACCAATTAAAAAATTTACTAATTTCAAAAAGCTATTACAATATTGAAGAATACTTTAGTGATAAAATACACATACCTATATTATGCGACAATGACAATAAATAGGTGTCTTTGTATACGCTTTACAAAAGCCCCAAAATCTAGTTTAATTTATTTTATTATGGAAAATTCGTCCTCTTGTCTTCTCTTCCTTCCCAATATTGCGATACCCAGCAGGGTCCATAACTTGTACTTTGTTTTTGGTTGTAACATCTTTATAACATTATGGTTGCAATAAATATATTGAAATTGAAATTGAAATTGAAATTGAAAATTTGAATTTGCCGCCAACATTTTGTATAGGGAGGGACATTCAAAATAATTTTTTTTTCTGTTGGAAGTTTCACGAGTACATTGACCTCCTTTCGGGTTGATTGATACCGTCTTGTTACACGTTAGTTTTTCTACAGTAATGTGTGTTTATGTACAAATTGATTGTAAATTCTGTAATGATTATATTACAATGTAGGTAGGTAGTAGGTACCTACCTTAAATGATAAACAAATCTATTTTAAAAATCAAAGAATGTAATATATGTAGCTGGTTTTCATTACGTACCTACTTACCAAGATAGGTAGGTATCTACACAACACATTATTTAATTAAGTAGGTAACTACCTACTTAAGTAATATCTAGGTACCTAATTATTTGTTGAGATAGGTAACAATATTTAACTTTGGTAAGTCCCCTATTAACGGTGTTCCCACCGCTGTAAGTACCTAGATATCTTTCCGATCAGTATCGAAATAACTGTTTGTCGGAATATTACCTATTTGTTGAATTTTGATGTTGTTTGTTTCCACAATCATACATAGGTACATGGCATACCAACAACAATACATTAACGATATTACGCTAATATACTGGTTGTGCCCTTTTATACACGCTGTATATTCTTTGCTCTGGGCTCACACTCACACATATGAATCTCACATCCCGGCACGGTTTGCCGGTGCCGTTGAGGAAATATAAAAGCGTCTCCATATGATTCCATACATTTCACTTCCCTGTTGTGCCGTTGGACGGCTGCCGGGCGGTGCCGTGCCGGGCCGTTGAGAATTATAAAAGCGCACAATGGCGGCCTCTCAGCTCGTCGTCACGACCGCACAGTGATTACCGAATTCGCTTGCCGCGCCGCCTGCCTCGCCGCCTGCCGCGCTGGATGTGGTCGGGATGGATTCAAACGTTATTAGGTAAACTCCCAAGTTTAAATTTTGAAATCGGTTCAGTACTTTTCCAGTAATCTTGAAAAAAGCACAAAAATAGTTTGCTTTTGTGTGAACTACCTCGATGATCAGTCGTATAACTTCTTTGTTTATGAACTGAATAAGATAATTATTTTTTTGTTGGAAAAGGGATATCTTTAGTGTAGTTCTTTAATCGACTTAAAAAAGGAGGTTCTCTGTTTGACCCGCATGTACTTATGTTTTTCCGCGATTAACTCACGTTTGGCTGAGTCGATTTTTAGGGTTCCGTAGCCAAAATGGCAAAAAACGGAACCCTTATAGATTCGTCATGTCTGTCTGTCTGTCTGTCTGTCTGTCTGTCTGTCCGTCCGTATGTCACAGCCACTTTATTCCAAAAGTATTAAGACTACATAGTTGAAACTTAGTAGGTAGGTGTATTCTGTAAACCGCTTTACGATTTAAACATAAAAATATAAAAAATGAAAGATTAAGGGGGGGCTCCCCATTAGACGTGTGCGCCGATGGTCATTTGACCGGCGGCGGCGTCTGGCGTCTAAATTGTCGGCGGCGGCGGCGTCATCGGCGTAATCAGCGTGGATGGTCAAAATAAGTAGCATGGAAGACCTCCAGGAGCCTTTCAATTGCGTCATCGTCGAGGGCAGAACGCCGAAGACATGGAACATAAGTGAGGTGATTCTGTTCTTTAAAAACGGTGACAAGACCCTCTTGAAGAATACGAATGCTACAAATAGTCGCGCTCGCAAGTTCGACGACTTCCAACCTCCTGAACAGGCCGCGTTTCGAAAAGGCTTTGGCAACATAGACCACATCCATACGCTGCTACAGGTTATACAAAAGACCGAGGAGTATAATCTGCCACTTTGCTTGGCGTTCGTGGACTATGAGAAAGTCTTTGATTCGATTAAGACCCGGGCAGTGCTGTAGTCTTCAGAGGTGCACCAAGTGGACTAGGTATATCGAGGTGTTGATGCACTTATAAGGAAATGCCACCATGTCGGCCCGAGTACAGAATCAGAGCACAGATCCCATCCAACTTTAGCGAGGTGTGGGACAGGGAGACGTTATATCTCCGAAACTGTTCACAACTGCGATGGAGGACATCTTTAAGCTCTTGGACTGGAAAGGACTCGGTATCAACATTAATGGCCAGTACATAACACACCTTCGTTTTGCCGATGATATAATTCTTATGGCTGAGACCATGGAAGACTTGAACACAATGCTCGAAGATATCCGTAGAGTTTTCCAAGAAGTGGGTCTTAAAATGAAGATGAATAAGACGAAAATCATGTCAAGTGCCCATGTTGTACCCACTTCAGCTCTTGGGAACAGTACACTCGAAGTTGCTGACCATTACGTTTACCAAGGACAGACAGTCCAGTTAGATATAATTTCAACTTCGAAAAAGAGATCTCTCGTCGAATCCAGGTCGGATGGGCAACATTTGGGAAGCTTCGACAAAACTTCGCGTCCAACTTACCTGTGGCTCAAGACAAAAGTCTATGAACAGTGCGTACCCTAAAAGGTAAAACCGGTTATCTGCAAAAAACCAACTTTACAGTATCGCAATTTGAAAGTTCGAGGTTAGATTTAGGCATTAAAATTAAATGATCTTTCTGGTTGTAGATACTATTATGAAGGACAAACTATATGTCTGAAGATCTAAATGATAAAAACTGTAAAGGATGTCACCAAAAATGGCCCAAATGATGTACCGAGGTACACTCTGCGGGAAAAAATACCTTATAATACCCTGAGTAATAGACCTGTAATATTTTTTTTCTAGTGATTTCGAGACGAGAAAAAAAATGAAAAATGCTCTCGATATAAGAACCTATTACACAGATTATATCATAACATTCAGCTCCTTGATACTTGAAGAAACTGTCAAGTTGACAGCTGTTGTTGTCAGTTGAAATTGATTTCATTAGGCCGGGTCTCCTGCGCCGTGTTTTTGTGTTTTCAAACATCAAAACAATGTTTTCTCAACATGTTTGGGGCGTGGCCTATGAGTTTTGTTTTGCAAAAACTCAAAACATGTTTGCCGAGACGAACGGAAAACATCCCCCGCTCTCGCCTGCGGGGAGGGGAAGTAACTCATTTTGTGTTGGCGCTCACTAGATGCAGACGTCTCGCCTGCGTTCGTGTGCCATTGTGTGATTTGTGTTTGGATGGATTTGTGTAATTGTCTTAGTGATGGAGTGGAATAAGGAGAATACTTTATTTTTAATTGAATTACTCAGAACTAATATAAATGAACATGCTCGTTATTAAGCTGAAAGTGAATATCCAGTATTGCCATATTATAATTTGAATGTGTTACAAGTAGTTCACACTTTTAATGATTTATTTCTAAGTTTTAAGTAAAGATTGAGCTAAAATAACATCATATTCGGAATCCTCTAATTTTTCCCTACATTTTGGTATACATGTACCTCAGGTACATAAAATGGGCTGAAATGTATGAGCGATTAGCGACCTCCTTTTTGCTCGGAAAGTATAAAAAAATGTAAATATTTTTGTCAAGGGGAGACATTTAATTGGTTTTACCTGAATAAAAAAAATAAAAATAAGCAGCTGTATTTCCTAAAGTAATATCCGTATCGCTGTTAGAAATATTTTGCAAGACGTTCTAAACAATAGCTATCTTTTATAAAATTTTGAAACCTGTAAATACTACAGAAACAGAATAAACAATTTTTATTGAAATATTTATAGTTGATTTTACCGGTATAAAATATCGAAATATCAATGTGAAAACCTGTTATCTGCTAATCTTTACACTTTTCAGTGTGTTTTGACTAAAATAATTGCGTGAAGTATATTTTATAACTTTTACTACAGAGCCAACTACGAAATAGCGAAAAAAAATCAGCTGTTCCATAGAAAAGTAAAATTTTATTCGAACTAATTTCGGCATTTTTTCAGTTTTTTTAGATAAATTCTAAAGCTATGATTTTACAGCAAAGGTGTCTTCAAGAAGAAATAACTAGACTAAATAAGCTACAACATGGTTTTTAAATTATTCTTTTATAATTAATAGTTCTCAAGATATGACGCTTCGAAATATGGGCAGTTAGGACTAGTTTGACAAGGGGAGACATTTAATTGGTTTTACCTGAGAGAAAGTACATTTAATAGCTCATTAAATCCATGAAATTTTAGAATGCTAAAACTATGTTACTATGTTTTAGTTGTAGTGATTATGAACATTTTTAATTAATTTTAACAAAAACAAAAAAACTAATTAAAACACGTTACTGGGTTTTACTCGAAAGTAAAAAAAAAGAAACATTAACATAACATTAGTTAATTTTACCTGTATATATTTTTGAAATAAAATTCTGTAACCTAAACTAAGCGGAATTCGAGAAAACGGGTTCTACCTGTAGACGCAGCTTGAAATTTCCTGTCGATTGGTGTAAAAAACGCATTTTTGCAAAAAAGTGCAGATAACCGGTTTTACCTTTTAGGGTGCGAGTGTGTGTTGCCAGTGTTGACTTACCGCAATAAAACGTGGTCGCCAACTGTGTGTGAGTCTCATAAGAAGGCTCTCACCCAGTGTGCAACGAAGAGAGCCATAGTCGGCATTTCCCTGCGTGACGATGACGAACAAGAAATGAAGAGATGCGTTGGAGAACTTAAGTAACCGACATCGCTCGGAGAATTGCTAAGCTGAAGTGGCAGTGGGCGGGACACATTAGCGAGAAGAACCAATGGCGGTTGGAGCGGAAAGGTTGGATTGTCAACCGCACACCAGATGAGATGCTCCTTGGGTAGGCCCCCGACAAGGTGGACCGACCGAGACGATCTGATGAAGGTCGCGGGAAGCCGCTTGATGCGGGCAGCGCAGGACCAATCGTCGTAAAGATTCGGAGGTCTATACCCAGCAATGGGTGTCGTGCGGCTGATGTGATAATGATGACTAAATACTATTATAAAATCACAATAACAAAAAACCTCTATGGCAACAATCACTAATGCAATAAAGAGAGGAAAAAATAAATCTTTATGAGATATAATGTATTGATGCAATGCAATGCATAATAAATGCATGCTTTTGTACTTGTTTCTTACACATGTTACACTTCAATTTTGACGCCGATGACGCCGATGAAAAATTCGGCGGCGGCGGCGTGGCTAAAATGACCGGCGGCGTGCGCCACGCCGATCGGCGCACACGTCTACTCCCCATACATGGAACTGAAACTGAAAATATTTTTTTTCATCAAACCAATACTTGTGGGGTGTCTATAGATAGGTCTTTAAAAATAACATTGAGGTTCCTAAGACCAATTTTTTTCAAAGTCAACCGTTTGAAAGATATATGCCGCCAAAGTGCTAAAATGTGTGTCCCCCCCCCTTTAACTTTTAAAGTAAGAGGGTGAAAAATCTAAAAAAAATATAAGCTATAGATCTTAATAAACACTTTCAACGAAAATTGGTTTGAATGAGATACAGTAATTAGTTTTTGAGATATAGTACATTTTCCAAAACCGCAAATATAACTTTGTCATTCATACAAACACTGTGAAAAACAAAGTTATTTTTTCAGACGAAAAATGATAGTGGTATTAAAATATGGTATGGTATAATGTACCTACGGAACCCTACTGCGCGTGGCCCGACACGCACTTGGCCGGTTTTTCTACCTAAATAATATACCTACACTACCTAATATACAAAAGGTACCTACACTAAAAATAAAAAAAAATAAAAAATTGTTTAAAAATACAAAAAACCGACTTCAAAAAACCTACCTCTAAAAAATTGTTTAAAAAAACAAAAAACCGACTTCAAAAAACCTACTTCTAAAAAGCAAAAATAATATTCGTAATAATAAAAACACGTCTATTGAAGTCGGGTGGGGCTGGAGTACAAATTCCTTTTTTTTTATTCTAAAAGCCCCACCCGACTTCATTATACGTGTTTTTATTATTACGAATATTATTTCTTGCTTTTTAGAGTAGGTTTTTTGTTACATAACCCTCAGATCATCTCCACAGAACGCCACTACATACCAAGAATGGTCAGGGAAGCGATTGAAATTACCAAATACAAAAATTTCAATCGTGATGATGGGTTTAAATTGTCGAGTGTCTGGAATCCAGTAGTCCGGCTGTGTCAAAACAACAAAAATAAAAAAAAGTGCCGTTCAGCGTAAAGATACAGTGAGTGTCGTGTGTCGAGAACAGATTCGAGTGAATAGTGAGTTTGCAGACAATGGTACCGGTACCGACCGTAATAAAAGAACTAGACGGAGGGTAGACCGATTTGTCTGCCAATAACATCTACCCGCACGTGACAACCGACAGTTCTTCCGTGATCATGGCGCATGCAACTGCGCCGAAATATCGGAGTCTCAAAAATAAAAAGGTACATGGTGAAAATCCCGATACAGTATATTTAAATAAGGTTTTTTGAAGTCGGTTTTTCAGATTCTGTGTAAATAAAAAATAATTTTGTTTAAGAAACGAATGTTGGTCTTTCTAATGTTTAGTAAATCTCCAATTTTGTACAGCAATATACAAAACTGCATTAGTATCCTATGGATGTGATGGATGTGGAACGTCTGTCTCCCGCCGCCGTGGCCAGTCGGGACAGCCACGCGGCCATTTTCTCCATTTCCTCTAGAAGCTTGTTAGCTATCAAGCTCCTAGAGGAAAAAGTCAATTAATTACCTACCTCATGATAGCGTCATAAAATTATATCGGCTTTAGTTACCGAAATAGCACTCCATCCAGCATGTATAATCAGCATATTGTCAGGGATAACCGCATCCTGTTGGATAATCGCACCGGGTTATACTCCAACGGCTGGGCTAACCAGATCACGCTGATGTCACAGTCGTAACCGTTGGTGCCATAGGAGCGGTCGTTGTATTCCCTGTCTATTCAGACAACGTTACCACCGGTCTTGCGGAGTGTAATCCCAGCGCCGATACGACGTCTATCGGCCTGGTATAAACTGGAATAGAGAATTGCATCATCTTTAGCACTTACCGAAGTGGTACCCCATCCAGCATGTATAACCGGCATATTGTCAGGGATAACGGCATCCTGTTGGATAATCGCACCGGGTTGGATCACCGGACTGAACTCCAATGGCTGGGCTAACCGGATCACGCTAATGTCGCCGTCAAAGTCGTTGGTGCCATAGGAGGGGTGGTTGTATGCCCTGTCTATGGGGACAACAGAACCACCGGTGTTGCGGAATGTGGTCCCAGCGCGGATACGGCGTCTGCGGGCTTGGAAGAAGCTGGAACAGAGAAATACCAATGCAGTAATAAATAAACTTCTATCACATAGAATAATTTCATACTTTTTCTATGCTTACTTCGGAGATATAGAATAGAATAGAATAGAATAATTATTTATTTTCCATAGGTGCAGATTAGACGTGTGCGCCGATCGGCGTGGCGCACGCCGCTGGTCATTTTAGCCACGCCGCCGCCGCCGAATTTTTCATCGGCGTCATCGGCGTCAAAATTGAAGTGTAACATGTGTAAGAAACAAGTACAAAAGCATGCATTTATTATGCATTGCATTGCATCAATACATTATATCTCATAAAGATTTATTTTTTCCTCTCTTTATTGCATTAGTGATTGTTGCCATAGAGGTTTTTTGTTATTGTGATTTTATAATAGTATTTAGTCATCATTATCACATCAGCCGCACGACACCCATTGCTGGGTATAGACCTCCGAATCTTTACGACGATTGGTCCTGCGCTGCCCGCATCAAGCGGCTTCCCGCGACCTTCATCAGATCGTCTCGGTCGGTCCACCTTGTCGGGGGCCTACCCAAGGAGCATCTCATCTGGTGTGCGGTTGACAATCCAACCTTTCCGCTCCAACCGCCATTGGTTCTTCTCGCTAATGTGTCCCGCCCACTGCCACTTCAGCTTAGCAATTCTCCGAGCGATGTCGGTTACTTAAGTTCTCCAACGCATCTCTTCATTTCTTGTTCGTCATCGTCACGCAGGGAAATGCCGACTATGGCTCTCTTCGTTGCACACTGGGTGAGAGCCTTCTTATGAGACTCACACACAGTTGGCGACCACGTTTTATTGCGGTAAGTCAACACTGGCAACACACACTCGCACCCTAAAAGGTAAAACCGGTTATCTGCACTTTTTTGCAAAAATGCGTTTTTTACACCAATCGACAGGAAATTTCAAGCTGCGTCTACAGGTAGAACCCGTTTTCTCGAATTCCGCTTAGTTTAGGTTACAGAATTTTATTTCAAAAATATATACAGGTAAAATTAACTAATGTTATGTTAATGTTTCTTTTTTTTTACTTTCGAGTAAAACCCAGTAACGTGTTTTAATTAGTTTTTTTGTTTTTGTTAAAATTAATTAAAAATGTTCATAATCACTACAACTAAAACATAGTAACATAGTTTTAGCATTCTAAAATTTCATGGATTTAATGAGCTATTAAATGTACTTTCTCTCAGGTAAAACCAATTAAATGTCTCCCCTTGTCAAACTAGTCCTAACTGCCCATATTTCGAAGCGTCATATCTTGAGAACTATTAATTATAAAAGAATAATTTAAAAACCATGTTGTAGCTTATTTAGTCTAGTTATTTCTTCTTGAAGACACCTTTGCTGTAAAATCATAGCTTTAGAATTTATCTAAAAAAACTGAAAAAATGCCGAAATTAGTTCGAATAAAATTTTACTTTTCTATGGAACAGCTGATTTTTTTTCGCTATTTCGTAGTTGGCTCTGTAGTAAAAGTTATAAAATATACTTCACGCAATTATTTTAGTCAAAACACACTGAAAAGTGTAAAGATTAGCAGATAACAGGTTTTCACATTGATATTTCGATATTTTATACCGGTAAAATCAACTATAAATATTTCAATAAAAATTGTTTATTCTGTTTCTGTAGTATTTACAGGTTTCAAAATTTTATAAAAGATAGCTATTGTTTAGAACGTCTTGCAAAATATTTCTAACAGCGATACGGATATTACTTTAGGAAATACAGCTGCTTATTTTTATTTTTTTTATTCAGGTAAAACCAATTAAATGTCTCCCCTTGACAAAAATATTTACATTTTTTTATACTTTCCGAGCAAAAAGGAGGTCGCTAATCGCTCATACATTTCAGCCCATTTTATGTACCTGAGGTACATGTATACCAAAATGTAGGGAAAAATTAGAGGATTCCGAATATGATGTTATTTTAGCTCAATCTTTACTTAAAACTTAGAAATAAATCATTAAAAGTGTGAACTACTTGTAACACATTCAAATTATAATATGGCAATACTGGATATTCACTTTCAGCTTAATAACGAGCATGTTCATTTATATTAGTTCTGAGTAATTCAATTAAAAATAAAGTATTCTCCTTATTCCACTCCATCACTAAGACAATTACACAAATCCATCCAAACACAAATCACACAATGGCACACGAACGCAGGCGAGACGTCTGCATCTAGTGAGCGCCAACACAAAATGAGTTACTTCCCCTCCCCGCAGGCGAGAGCGGGGGATGTTTTCCGTTCGTCTCGGCAAACATGTTTTGAGTTTTTGCAAAACAAAACTCATAGGCCACGCCCCAAACATGTTGAGAAAACATTGTTTTGATGTTTGAAAACACAAAAACACGGCGCAGGAGACCCGGCCTAATGAAATCAATTTCAACTGACAACAACAGCTGTCAACTTGACAGTTTCTTCAAGTATCAAGGAGCTGAATGTTATGATATAATCTGTGTAATAGGTTCTTATATCGAGAGCATTTTTCATTTTTTTTCTCGTCTCGAAATCACTAGAAAAAAAATATTACAGGTCTATTACTCAGGGTATTATAAGGTATTTTTTCCCGCAGAGTGTACCTCGGTACATCATTTGGGCCATTTTTGGTGACATCCTTTACAGTTTTTATCATTTAGATCTTCAGACATATAGTTTGTCCTTCATAATAGTATCTACAACCAGAAAGATCATTTAATTTTAATGCCTAAATCTAACCTCGAACTTTCAAATTGCGATACTGTAAAGTTGGTTTTTTGCAGATAACCGGTTTTACCTTTTAGGGTACGCACTGTTCATAGACTTTTGTCTTGAGCCACAGGTAAGTTGGACGCGAAGTTTTGTCGAAGCTTCCCAAATGTTGCCCATCCGACCTGGATTCGACGAGAGATCTCTT
Organism: Agriphila geniculea; assembly: GCA_943789525.1. Classification (NCBI taxonomy): domain Eukaryota; kingdom Metazoa; phylum Arthropoda; class Insecta; order Lepidoptera; family Crambidae; genus Agriphila; species Agriphila geniculea. Next base: position 19,359,144 of record OX038890.1, read on the forward strand.
TTTCGAAGTTGAAATTATATCTAACTGGACTGTCTGTCCTTGGTAAACGTAATGGTCAGCAACTTCGAGTGTACTGTTCCCAAGAGCTGAAGTGGGTACAACATGGGCACTTGACATGATTTTCGTCTTATTCATCTTCATTTTAAGACCCACTTCTTGGAAAACTCTACGGATATCTTCGAGCATTGTGTTCAAGTCTTCCATGGTCTCAGCCATAAGAATTATATCATCGGCAAAACGAAGGTGTGTTATGTACTGGCCATTAATGTTGATACCGAGTCCTTTCCAGTCCAAGAGCTTAAAGATGTCCTCCATCGCAGTTGTGAACAGTTTCGGAGATATAACGTCTCCCTGTCCCACACCTCGCTAAAGTTGGATGGGATCTGTGCTCTGATTCTGTACTCGGGCCGACATGGTGGCATTTCCTTATAAGTGCATCAACACCTCGATATACCTAGTCCACTTGGTGCACCTCTGAAGACTACAGCACTGCCCGGGTCTTAATCGAATCAAAGACTTTCTCATAGTCCACGAACGCCAAGCAAAGTGGCAGATTATACTCCTCGGTCTTTTGTATAACCTGTAGCAGCGTATGGATGTGGTCTATGTTGCCAAAGCCTTTTCGAAACGCGGCCTGTTCAGGAGGTTGGAAGTCGTCGAACTTGCGAGCGCGACTATTTGTAGCATTCGTATTCTTCAAGAGGGTCTTGTCACCGTTTTTAAAGAACAGAATCACCTCACTTATGTTCCATGTCTTCGGCGTTCTGCCCTCGACGATGACGCAATTGAAAGGCTCCTGGAGGTCTTCCATGCTACTTATTTTGACCATCCACGCTGATTACGCCGATGACGCCGCCGCCGCCGACAATTTAGACGCCAGACGCCGCCGCCGGTCAAATGACCATCGGCGCACACGTCTAGTGCAGATACAATGTTTTGTACACGGTTTACATATAATGAACAAAATAGTACATTTGCTTGAACTAGGAAATCTTGTGTTTCAGGCGATTTGAACTAAAAATATTTACAAAAATTTGTTAATCACTAACTTGTTAGTTAAGCAAATATTTTTTTTACACAATAAAAGTTTAATTTAAAGTAGGTACATACATACATTAAAAATATTCTTTGATTAAAACTTATTGAAATAAAAAATACTATTTACTATTTTAATACAACTGTAACAAGACCCCCGACTATTGTACCTACACTAAATAATACTAGTAAAGGGCCAGAGCCATTACATGGTCATGCAAGTGTCAGTCAAATTCCACCAGTCATGAATTACGTTTGACTGTTGGTGACTGATGGAATTATATCGACATTACACGGTCATTCTGATCAGTCAAGTCATACGCAAAAATTCACAAAGAGTACACGTGTTCATGTATACATTTTTGATTGCGATTCGGGTGGGGCTGGAGTACAAATTCCTTTTTTTTTTATTCTAAAAGCCCCACCCGACTTCAATAGACTTGTTTTTATTATTACGAATATTATTTCTTGCTTTTTAGAGGTAGGTTTTTGAAGTCGGTTTTTTGTTTTTTTAAACAATTTTTTATTTTTTTATTTTTAGTGTAGGTACCTTTTGTATTAGGTAGTGTAGGTATATTATTTAGGTAGAAAAATCGGCTCAGCAAAACGTGAGTAAATCGCGAAAACATACATACATGTGGGTCAAATAGAAAACCTCCTTTTTTAAGTCGGTTAAAGAACTACACTTAAGATATTTATTTATTTATTTATTTATTTAATCTTTATTGCTTAAATTAAAACAGCAAATGGCGGACTTAATGCCCAAGGGCATTCTCTACCAGTCCTTTTCCTTATTCCAACAAAAAAAAATATCTTATTCAGTTCATAGACAAAGAAGTTATACGACTGATCATCGAGGTAGTTCACACAAAATCATACTATTTTCGTACTTTTTTCAAGATTACTTGAAAAGTACTGAACCGATTTCAAAATTTAAAAAAATGGGACCAACTTGAATTTTTACCTAATGTAATAACGTTTGAATCATTTCAATCGGTTCAGCCGTCTTTGAGTATTCGGTGTACATACAAAAAAAAACGGGTCGAATTGAGTACCTCCCTCCTTTTGAAGTTGATAAAAATCAATAAAATTATTACAAGTAGGTAGGTGTGTACCAAGTCTTATACATATTATTAATTGCATTATTATGCCAGAAAAGTGTCCGACTCCATCGCTGCCCGCGCGCTGACTGACGCTTGACTGACGAAATCCCATTACACGTTCATTCAAAAGTCATGATGGTTGCATGACGAATATCCAAATTTTCGTCAGTCAACTTCATGCAACCATCAGTCACCCAATTACACGGTAGGTTAATCGTCAGTCACAGCCGTGACTGTGGTAAAACTGACAGCAAAACCTACCGTGTAATGGGTGCCTAAAGGGATTTAATACTCTACTGAATTACTAAATGGATTGGTAATATTCTAACCCTAGTGTTGACGGCAGAACGATTGTAAAATATGTAAATATAGTTAAGATAGTTTAAATTTTGATATTTTGTAGAATTACTTTGTTTTATCACATTATTTTCTATTATTTGAACACTAAATTATGTTTATCTAGTATATTTTACATGTAGAAATTAAGATAGGAATTAAGACCTTTGATTTGTTATTTATCTTTCTTGTATAGATACTATTAGCGATTTTGTTTGCACCGTTAGAAAGAGATAGCACTATAATGTTGGAAAGAGACAGGAAAGATTGGTGCCGTGTGCAAACTGTATGCGTTGTAATTGGCTAATAGCTATATTGTAGAAAACTAACTAGCCACTAAGTGCGAGTAAACATTTTGTACTTAAATAAGGCTGTTTTGTATGAAAATTGTTGGACCGCAGAGCTAACCACACTGCGCACGAGTCCTACCCAAGTTGAACCACAACCACATACGATCTCCGCCGCTATTGTTACAATAGCTGGTTGGAGATCGGCCATACAGCCCTTTTCAGGGCTAGCGGGGACCGTAATCCGCCCCCCAACTCGCCGCAGGGCACTTAGTGCTCAGGAGGACTGCGCGTGGTAAGACCTCTTAGAACATGCCCTCGCCCGTTCGAGACCGCAGCACTGGTGTGCAGGCTGAGTCATCGCCGCCCAGTGCTGCGCCCCGACACACACCTCAACGGCCAGTACAGCCGCCCACAATTGCCGCAACGCCGACCGCTGCAGTAAGTAGCGTCGCAGCTGGGAAGACCCCGACCGCTCCAACTCCGCCAGGCACTGGGTCGACAGCCAACAAGGTGATGCAGGCAGCCAATTCTCCATCCCCAAGAGTCAGATTTGAATCTGACTCGGTGATGGTGGCTAGGCTCGCCGAGTCCGGCTACCTGTCGGACCGCATGATCCGTTGGCTGGCGGCCTACGTAAGGCTCGCGGAGTTCGAGCTGGGTGACACCCCGGCTCTCACACCATCGGACGAGCTCGCATTGGAGGCACTGAGGGCCATGGAGGACCTCCCTCTAATACTCGAGCCTCCGAGAGCGAAGAGGAAGAAAAGCCGCCCCCCCGCCACCCCTCTACCCGAGGGAAAGCGACTATGTGCGACGCCGTACGTCCCGAACGCTCGCGACCCGCGCATCCACCGGTCGCTGAGCGCGGGCGACAGACCATCGCCGCCCCCATCATTGACGCCCGCAGTAGGGCATACGCAACCCACGCCCTCACCGGCGCAGTTGCAAACCCCTGCGCCACAACCTCAACGGGAACAGCGCCCGCGCCGAGTCCTACCAGACCCGGCAAAGGTAACACCGACGCCGCCCACGCCTCCGCCGCGCACTTTTGCGCAGGCCGCAACTGCCCAACAAGCCTCGGACGCCCCCGCGCGTCCTACTACGTCAACTGCCCCCACCACTGGGGCAAAAGCAGCAACTGCCGGGAAACCTACAACTACCCCCAGTGCAGCACCGAAGGAACTGAGGTACCCACCACTCATTGTGGAGAGCCTCCCCAATTGGCCTACCCACCTTAAGGCCCTTCATCAATCACTTGGCCACCCACCCAACGCGCGGCCTGAAAACTTGTTATTTGACTAGGTATTGAAAACTATACTTTTACTTAATTGTTAAGTATTTGAAGACTATACGCTGTGTGACTTAGACTGACTTGGGACAGAAATGAAAGATGTGCATTGTCTCAAGGCCTATGTTTTATTTGCTTTTGATGATACAAAGTACACAAGGATTTCCCTCTATCCGATTATGATGGTAGGTACTTAATTAGTTTTACAACATCCTTTCTTCTTTAAATTTAAGGTACTAACCAAATACAAATCAAGTACTATGAGATGTAGGTATTTAAGAAAGAAAACCCTAGTGGAGAATATATCACTATTTCAATCTAAGCATTGCAGACGTATAAGACCGGCTGGGTCGCTTTAATGTTGGTTCGCGATCATGATTAAAATCATCCCAATTCACAAAAGGTAAGTTACTTAATAAATGACTCTAAATTTAGAAAACGACTGTCAGCCTACCAAGAGCTCCCAGGCGGCAGCGGCTGGGAGAGAATCATTCTATAAGACGGTCCCAGCGTCTGTCGACTGGATGAAGTGGTGAACTGACCTTCAGGAATCCTTGGTGGAAACTCGGTAACGGCTTCATACCAACAATCTTTCAACACGGGTACCTTCCTTCTTTTGGGTAACCCATTATAGTTTTACTTGCGTTATCATCTCAGCATGTGATCCATCGCAGAAGGTTAGTAGGTAAAGAAACTAACCTGAAGTTAAACTATATCCCAACTAAATAATCATCGAAAAAGAGTAAAAAAAGAAAGAAAAAATGATGACCCAATCACGGAAACGGCATCTTCTTTATTAATATTTCTTATAAAGTGAAGAATGCCAGCATGACTGTCTCCGGGACATTCCCTCCACCCAAAATTAAATTATAAAACGTATTACTACATAATTCCCCGAGCGATAAGCTGATGCTCCTTGATTTAAAATACTTTTAGCTTCCTCATCTCTCACAATTAATTTCCACCTCCTCTCAACCTTCGCAAGCCAAAAACTGAAGTCAAAATGACATTTCTCTTGTCCGCACTGACAGCCGTCAACGTCAGTCGACATTTTACTTTTTAAAACAAAATCATTGTAACCAGAGAGAAATCTGTGTTTTATTGCAATTTCAAATACAGCTAGCGCCATCTCTTGCAAGATCTAAGCACTAACTCATTTCAACTAACGAGTCTGTAGAAAAATGAATAACTATTTTTAAAGAACTGTAACGTTAAAAAAATGCAACGTTACAATACACCCCCTCCAATGAAAGTTTCGAACGTAGTGAGAAACTAAGCTGCCCTCAGCGTCAGTAATTAAAATCCTACCGGAGGAGAGTGCAACCATTTAATGAAAACATGCAAAAATCAAAACCTGTGGCGATGAGACAAAAAAACTTAACCTAAAAATTTGCCTTGGCATCGCCAGGACTCCAAAGAGACACCGACACACAGAAGTGGCCTACGGCACGGCGGGTAAACGAACAACTTACCAGCTAAAATCACCATAGCCATAAACCAAAAAAAACAATCACCACACTAGTGGCCTTAAGCGAAACCTCCACCTAAGAAACAAACCTATCAACAGATCCCTACATCACTAGCGAGTGTTACGATACGTCGCTGTCTAAAAACACAAATGCAAAATTTTATTTGAAAAAAACACATGCAATAAAAGCTTGATCAATAATATCAAGAACATTTGTTTACACCAGGAGTGTAAGATCGCTGGCTAAACACAAGCATGCAAAAAAGTTTTTAAAGTTTGAGACAAAATATGAAAAAACTTAACCTAGGGGTTTGCCTTGGCATCGTCGGAGCTCATGCGAGACACCGACACACATTCCGTGGCCTACGGCAATGGTTGATACGACTTAGGTACCATTTAGACACCATCACTACAAAAGGAGACCACATAAACCAAAGCAAAACTACCTTGACTTACAAAACAACAAAATATTTCCAACAGCTTTGACGTTAGTCCAATCTTTGATAATCAAAACCCCCACCCTGCCAACTTCAGGACTATAGTATAACACCTTCTGTCCGGAACACAACACTGATTCACTCACATACTCCTTTCATTCATCTAACTTTCTTCCATCACCTACCGAGCTCCTATCAAATCTTATCTAATATCCATCATCTAACCTAACGTAGCAACAAGTTTGTTTACTTTCGCCACCCCTTGCAATAACCCCAAAGTTTTTTATAGGAGATACTCGTAACTCCATACTTTCTGAAAATGTAGGACAAAACAAAAAGTTTTTTTCCCTAAAAAAAAAATTATTGGATTACCAATATTAATTAAACTCATCAACCGTCTTCGGGGTAAACCCTCGAGTTGTGAAGAAAAAAAAAAATGTTTTTACGCAACCGTCAACGCAATGTTAGCTCGAGTTGGTAAATAAAAGCAACCGTCTTCGCGGAGTAATCCGCTCGAGTTGTAAAAACAATTACTCGACCGTCAACGCAATGTCAGCTCGGGTCGGTAACAAAGGCAACCGTCTTCGCGGGGTGAACCGCTCGAGTTGGGAAAAAAAAATTACACAACCGTCAACGCACTATCAGCTCGGGTTGGTAACAAAAGCAACCGTCTTCAGGAGAACCTTCGGGTTGTTAAACACAGACTTACAAATAAACTTACTCAACGTTTTATTTATCTAAGTACCCATTTAAATACAAAAAAAACTAAAACTAGAGGTTAAACGCTCTAGTGCGCTTGAGCACGCATAAAAACCTACAACTAACTTAAACCTAGGGTTCGCCTTGGCATCGCCGGGTCCCGTGCGAGACACCGACACACTAGAAGTGGCCTGCGGCATGGTAGGTTAGTAACGCACCTTTATCTTCGAAATATGCCAAGCACCTAGTGGTTTTCCATCTAGTGACACCAACTCATAAACAAGAGGAGAAAGGACTTTGGCCACTATGCACTTTTCAAACTTCGGCGCGAGTTTGGAGGCTTTGTATTTCACAGCATCGCTCTGGACAAATGTCTGCTTCCACACTTCCTGACCAACCCTCAAGGTCAAAGGTCGTCTGCGGGTGTTATAATACTTCGCATTTGTCTGATGCGCTTTAAGTATCCTTTCTCTGACCTTCTCAAAGACCTCTTTTAAAATACCGAACTCGCCCGCATATTCCTCTCTAGGCATTGTTACTTCATAGTCGCCCTCTTGCGACTTTTTATAAAATGAACCATTTATAATCGGCTCCCTACCATGCACTAAAAAGAATGGCGAAAACCCTGTGCATTCATTTACAGCGCTATTTAGCGCGAACTGTATCTTGTACAGATTCACGTCCCAAGTCCTATGATCATCCTTGACATAAGACGAAACTGCTGTCATAACCGTTTTATTGTAGCGTTCGACTAGGTTGACTTGTGGCGTGTATCTTGGGCCATAATGGACCCTGGGGATGTTATAACGTTCTAGTAACCCACGAAATTCCGATCCCGTAAATTGAACCCCATGAGTTAAAAGGACAAAATGTTCAAATGCCTTAGCCACTAAAGCGCTAGTCGCACGACGCAAAGGAAAAAGCATAGTATACTTGGAGAAACAGCAGGTTACCACTAGAAGGTGTACAAAACCCGAGCGTGACTTTGGCAAGGGACCCACCAAATCGCACGAGAGGACTTGCCACGGCCTATAGCACTGTTTCGGTTGACCCATGAGACCTGGAGTTAGTCGGGTGGAGTGCTTATATGCGGCGCAAGTATTGCAGTTTTTCACGAATTCCACCACGTCACGGTACATTCCTGGCCAGTAAAACTGCAGGGAAAGTTTCCTGTGAGTTTTAAACACGCCGAAATGTCCGAACGTGGGTGGTTCGTGGTGATCAGCAATCACTTTTGCTCGCTGTCCTTTGGGCACAACCACCTTCCAATCGAACTCCTGAGTCAAACTGTACTTAGATTTACTAAACCGATACAGCGTGCCATTATCCACTCGATAGTTCGGAAAGTTTTGCGGATTATTTTGACAACCTTTAAAAATTCGGTCGTACCAGTCGTCACTACTGTCAACGCCATCAACCGCTTCGACTGGTAGGAGACGTGATAACGCGTCTGGTACGACGTTGTCCTTACCCTTCCTATGCACGACCTTAAAGTTGTATTGTGATAACCGGCATCCCCATCGTGCCAAACGACCAGTAGGGTTTTCGAGACGAAGGAACCACTGCAACGACGCATGATCCGTTACGACAGTGAACTCGCGAGTCCCCAAATAGGGTTCAAACTTTTCGACCGCGTAAATCACTGCTAACGCTTCGCGTTCCGTCGCACCGTAGTTTCGCTCGCTTTTATTAAGAGACCTACTGATATATGCAATTGGGTGCTCCTCCCCGTTCTGTACCTGTGTTAACATAGCGCCTATTCCATAACTTGAAGCGTCACAGTGCACAGTAAAAGGTTGGTCAAAATCGGGACAGGCCAAAACTGGAGCAGAAACAAGAGCGTTTTTGAGTTCGTTGAAAGCGGAGTCTGCCTCCGAGCTCCAATTAAACTTGACCTTGGCGCTCGTTAACGCATTTAAAGGAGCAGCGATAGTTGAAAAATTCCTAATAAATCTACGGTACCACGAACACGTCCCTAAAAACATTTTTACCTCTTTAGAGTTCGATGGTACTGGAAAATTCAGTATCGCGCTCACTTTATCCGGATCCGTTCTTAAGCCGCACTCATCCACGACATAGCCCAGATATTTGAGAGAGCTCCTAAAAAACTTACTCTTCTCAAAATTGATGGTTAAAGACGTACTTTTAATCCGATCATGTAACCTATTTAGCAACAGAAGATGCGTCTCGTAATCCTCACTCACAACGATTATGTCATCAACATAACAGAAAATCATGCCCTTTGTGACGTCGCTACAAAATGGATGACCGAAGAGCATATCCATCAGTCTCTGCTGTCTAGCGGGAGCGCCACAAAGTCCAAAAGGCATAACTTTAAATTTGAATAGACCTCGTCCGGGAACAGTGAAACTAGTTTTTTCCTGTGCCGTTTCTTCCAAAGGAATTTGCCAAAAACTAGCTTTAAAATCAACGCTGCTGATAAACTTAGCGTTTTTCAGGCTGTCCAGGATCTGCGGAATGTATGGAATGGCGTAAGCGTCACCTTTGGTAATAGCGTTCAGCTTACGGCAGTCCAGACAAAAACGCCAGGAACCGTCGGATTTCGGAACCATCAGCACAGGATTGTTCCACGGGCTCTCACTTTTGGTGACCACATCCAATTCCAACATCTTGTCTAACTCCTTGTGGAGTTGACCTAACTTTTCCTGGGACATTGGATATGGTCGACACTTTATGGGAGGAGAATCACCGGTGTCAATCGTGTGCTGAATCAAATTAGTCCGACCCAACCCCTTACGTTCGAAAGAGATGTCCTTAAAACTTTCTATCATGGAATCCGCCACTTCCCTCTGGTGTAAGGACAGATCCTGAAAAGATTGGACAGAAGTTACCGGACCATTCAAATTTGAAAGATTCACTAAAAAATCAGGAGGTGAGTTAACGTACGCAATGCTCTTAAATATTTCCGGCATTAAATTAAAAGCTTTCCAGAAATCTACGCCTAATATTATATTTGAGACGATAGATGGTATTACATGAAACTTAATTATCTTGGTAACGTTATTAAAAGTAATGGGCAATGTCATGAAACCGATAGTATTACACTCTGATCCATCAGCGACGGTTACTCTGGAGTCCGTGGAAGATTCCACCGGATAACCCGCATTCACCAATCGTGTGTGAGCTCCGTTACCAATAATGGAAACAGCTGCGCCCGAATCTAACAGACCACAAATTGTCAAATCCAATAAATTTACATTTAAATATGGCCGTACATCACTTGAATGTGGTTCAAACAAAACCGGGGCGACGTTATGTGATTTAAAATAATTCACCACTAACTCTTGCCAGTATTTCCAATCTTCAGGGTCGGCCTTCCCTGAAGTGGTTCCGCCACGGTTTAAGCGGTTTAGTTTTTTGGCTTGGCATTACACTTCGGACACGACCTCACGGTGTAACCGAGCTCACCACAAATAAAACACTTAACCCTTTTATCCTCAGCCGGACACTGTGCTCTGGTATGAGTGTTTACCTTGCATCGGTCGCAACCCCAAACCTTTTTGTTTGAATCATAAGTCCTAGGTTTATTTTCCGGAGGCTTAACAAAGTTGTTCTTGTTCAGTTGTCTATTATTCTGTGTAGGTTTATTCCCTACGACACTGACCGGAGTCTTACCTTTACCCTTATAAACTAACTCGGGATTCAAACTTGAGGCCTTGGGTGGCTCAGTAAACAAACTTGTTTTTTGCCGTGCTGCCTCTAACCTACGGCATACCGTTTTTAAATCAGTCACTGATTCAAAGTTGTGTAACGCCAGCTGTTCTGTAAAAGTCGGCCTAACATTGTGTAACAAAATTTCCACTTTCTCTTCTTCGGACAAAGGTTTCTTGAGTCGCGAAAATAAGCAACTCATAACTGAGAAATAAATATGAATCAGTTCATCTTGACCTTGGGTCCTAGACCGAATCTCCCCCATCAGTCGATAATCGTAGTCGACGATGTCAAATTCCTCCAAAAGCAAAGAACTGAGGTCTTGCCAAGAGGAGATTTGGTCTTTGACGCCTCGGTACCAGATCAGACCCTGATTTGAAAATAGCGAGAAAGCAGACCTAAATAATTTTTCTTGCGAAACATTGTACGCAATTGCATGTTCAGCAACAGACTCTAAAAAACTACGGGGATTTCCCGTGCCGTCGAACTGTATTTTCCACTTGGCGACGTTGGAGTCCGCCGAGCAAGTGGTTGGAGATGACACAGGCACCTGAGGATCGATCGCCTTGTCATTTGCTGGTGGTGATGAAGATGAGGACGATGAACCAGATTCATGCGAATCCAGACGCTGACGCAATTGTTTGAGGGCATCCTTGATACTGGATTTCACCGTGCTGTCAGCTTCTGCTTCCGCATTCACCCTATCCAACCTAAACCACAAATGACAGAACAAAGCCTTAGCCCTAGCCAGCAGACTTCGTTCACCTGAGGACTCAAAATCGCCGATGCGTTTCCGAAGGTCTTTTAATTTGTCGCAGATGATCGGCAACTCTTTCGCTGGAAGCGCATCGTCGTCACCTAAAATATCTTCAGGCTTAAAGTCTTTTATTAAATCTTTCAACTGTTTTCTTAATTTGTGGACTGTGTCCTCAGGTGTTTCGCCACGAATAGAAACCTCGTAAATCAGCTCGTCGCGATGCAGAGAATAAAGGTGCACTGTGTTCAATTCCATTTCGAAGAAAAAAAAATTTTTTTCAAAAATACCAAAAAAAACCTAAGTTTAAAACAAATATAGTTTAGTTATATTATTTTAAAATTATTAATCGTTATTAAATTCTCCACTAAAGTTGAACAAAACAAAAAAAAATTGTCCTAAAAATTTTTTATAAACTGATGGTCACCCTACTTCATGAACAAAAAATTATTTTTACCAGTCTTTGTGACCAATAAAGAAAATATCCTTAAACTGTTATGTTAACACTAAATACTTAATTATTGTTAAAATGTATGCATTAACATGTTAAATTCCTTACTTAAAGTTAACATTCAATACTTTTTTAACAAAACTTTTAACAAAATGCGTTACTGCCAGTACAATGTTAGTCGACGTTGTTACTAAGAACCGTAAAATTTATCCATATAAAAGGTACAGAAACAATCACCTTTTAGATTCTAAAAATAGAATGGTTAATTCTATTAATCAAAAATAACACAACATTTTGTTGACTTGAAATTACTACACACTGTTATAGTTTGTGAACAAATAAGACAAAACCTACAAAAACTGGTTTTAGGTTTGTCGCATTACAAATTCTACAAAATTAAGTTTTTGTTATTAGGTCGGTACCAATTTAATAAAACAAAACAAATGATAGGTACCAATCAAAACCAATAACAAATGTCCACAAACCATGCCTTGCTGAGTTTACTGAACAAAAAAATAATACAAATTTCAAGTTTACGTTCAAAATTGACTATTTTAATACCAAATTATTCACTAAAATTAATTGAATTGGGATTTATTTAATCACAATAAGGGGCGCCATTGAAAACTTGTTATTTGACTAGGTATTGAAAACTATACTTTTACTTAATTGTTAAGTATTTGAAGACTATACGCTGTGTGACTTAGACTGACTTGGGACAGAAATGAAAGATGTGCATTGTCTCAAGGCCTATGTTTTATTTGCTTTTGATGATACAAAGTACACAAGGATTTCCCTCTATCCGATTATGATGGTAGGTACTTAATTAGTTTTACAACATCCTTTCTTCTTTAAATTTAAGGTACTAACCAAATACAAATCAAGTACTATGAGATGTAGGTATTTAAGAAAGAAAACCCTAGTGGAGAATATATCACTATTTCAATCTAAGCATTGCAGACGTATAAGACCGGCTGGGTCGCTTTAATGTTGGTTCGCGATCATGATTAAAATCATCCCAATTCACAAAAGGTAAGTTACTTAATAAATGACTCTAAATTTAGAAAACGACTGTCAGCCTACCAAGAGCTCCCAGGCGGCAGCGGCTGGGAGAGAATCATTCTATAAGACGGTCCCAGCGTCTGTCGACTGGATGAAGTGGTGAACTGACCTTCAGGAATCCTTGGTGGAAACTCGGTAACGGCTTCATACCAACAATCTTTCAACACGGGTACCTTCCTTCTTTTGGGTAACCCATTATAGTTTTACTTGCGTTATCATCTCAGCATGTGATCCATCGCAGAAGGTTAGTAGGTAAAGAAACTAACCTGAAGTTAAACTATATCCCAACTAAATAATCATCGAAAAAGAGTAAAAAAAGAAAGAAAAAATGATGACCCAATCACGGAAACGGCATCTTCTTTATTAATATTTCTTATAAAGTGAAGAATGCCAGCATGACTGTCTCCGGGACATTCCCTCCACCCAAAATTAAATTATAAAACGTATTACTACATAATTCCCCGAGCGATAAGCTGATGCTCCTTGATTTAAAATACTTTTAGCTTCCTCATCTCTCACAATTAATTTCCACCTCCTCTCAACCTTCGCAAGCCAAAAACTGAAGTCAAAATGACATTTCTCTTGTCCGCACTGACAGCCGTCAACGTCAGTCGACATTTTACTTTTTAAAACAAAATCATTGTAACCAGAGAGAAATCTGTGTTTTATTGCAATTTCAAATACAGCTAGCGCCATCTCTTGCAAGATCTAAGCACTAACTCATTTCAACTAACGAGTCTGTAGAAAAATGAATAACTATTTTTAAAGAACTGTAACGTTAAAAAAATGCAACGTTACAGGCCCTTTGGTCAAGGCGTGCGATTTTCACCGGCGGACGGGAACGAGTACCGGCTTGTGCAAGCCTACCTCTCCGACTTAGAGAGGAAGGAGAGCCTGAGCTGGTACTCGTACGCGCTACCCGAGGAACGCAGCTTGAAGGTCGCTATCCGCGGCCTCCCCTATAACACCCAGCCCGACGACATCAAGGAAGCACTCGGCGAGCTCGGCTTTGTGGTGGAGCACACAAAGCAGATTCGGGCACGCGCCGGCCGCCCCGGCTGTATCTTCTTCGCCGCAATCAAACCTCCGGATGCTGCCTCAACCTCTACTATCTTTGAGGTAAATGAGCTCATGAGCCTCCCGGGCGTCCTCATCGAGGCCTGGCGGGGCAGGAAGGGCCCTGCGCAATGTCATCGCTGCCAGGGCTTCCGCCACTCATCTAAGGGCTGTCACCGCGCGCTCGCTTGCGTGCGCTGCGGAGGCCCGCACGCCGCCACGGACTGCCCTCGACCAGTCACTGACCCAGCCACCTGCGTGAACTGCGGTGGCCCACACCCGGCCAACTACACCAGCTGCCCGGCCCACAAACGCGAGGGCCGCAACAAAAAGGCCGGCCCACTGGCCAAAACCGGCCCAATTACACGAGCCTCCGTGCCTAACACCCAGGTGAGCGAGACGGCACCCGCCACACTTATGGCCCCGGCGAACCCGCCGACAACCCGTGGCGCGGCACCTGCGCCCACCCTTCGCCAAAAGAAGAAAAAGAAGCGAGGCACCCGCCCCGCCCCTCCGCCACCCGATGGCGCGATCCCAGCGCCACCTGCGGCCGCAACAGCGGCACAACCACCCGCACCTCCGGCCGCACAATTACCGCCGGAGCTACAACAATGGTTCGCTAGGATGGCCCAAACCCTAGCGGACCAACTCCAAACCTGCTGCTCGACCATACTGGCTCAACATTCCGGCCATTAAAGGTAGTTCACTGGAACGCGCAAACGCTCACGGGGAAGCGTCGAATGCTCACACAATTTCTACGTGAGCACGACATCGACGTGGCCCTAGTGAGCGAAACGCGTCTCCAGCCCAGCGCCGCCTTCCGAGTACCGAATTACACAGCGTACCGCAAGGACGAGATCTCGCCCACCAGTGGGCAGCCATACCGCGGCCTGCTCGTGCTGGTCCACCGCCGCATACTTCACCAGCCCGCACCGCCTAGCGCCGCTAACACCTTCTACGCGCTAGGCATTGATCTACGTATGGGCGACATCGACATCCGCCTATACGCAACGTACAAGCCGCCTAATACGCCACTTAATGTCGCCGAGGTAAGAAGCCTGCTTCGCCCGCTACCAACTGTCATAGCGGGCGACCTCAATAGCAAGAACCCGTTCTGGAATTCCACCACTACCAACCAGGCGGGCATCGCGCTACATCGCGACTCAATACAACACGGCTACACCATCGAAGCCCCGGATGAGCCCACCCGCTACGACGCCGATGGGAACGGCGAAGTGCTCGACATCGTGGTACATCGAGCCATCCCCACCACCATCACTCAGCAGGTTTCCCATGACCTACCTTCAGACCACAGGCCAGTAGTCTGCACTTTCGGCGACCTACCCTCACGAGTCGCCCCCCCGCTCCGCGAACACGCGTGAACTGGGAGGCGTTCGCGAGCGAGCTCGAAAGCACGACCACCACTCGCCCCATCAACAACGCAACGGACGTTGAAGCCGCAGCAGCCGAGCTCACCACGGCGATTCGTGCGGCGCTCACCACATCAACGCACACGCTCCCCGGCATTGAGCGGCAACCCGCCCTCCCACGCCGGGTGAGCGAACTCATTGCCGACAAGCGCCGCACCCAGCGTCTGTGGCAGCAGACACGCTGCCCCACCACAAAGGCCCGCCTGAATGGCCTTATTACTAAGGTCAAACAGGCCTTGGACGACCACGCAGCATCCACCTGGGAACGACACTTAAACGCAGTGGGCGATGACATGCCCTCTGTTCACCGCCTCTGCAAGCAGCTCTCCCAGGCTCCACCGACGCAGCGCCCTCTGATTGACGATGCCGGTCAACCCAGGTACAAGGCCGAGGACCGAGCCGAGCTCCTCGCCACCCACCTGGAGTGGCAATTTACACCCAACCCGGTGGCCGACAGTGAGCACGACGCGGCTGTGAAGTCGCACGTGAATAGCTGTCTGGCCGCCGAGCTCGCTCCCACTGATGACCCCATAGTTATCACGCCGCAGCAGGTGCGCCGCGAGCTGGCCCGGGTAAAGCCCCGGAAAGCTCCGGGGCTCGACTCCATACCCAACGCCGCACTCCGCCGCCTGCCTCGCAACACCATCGCAGCCATCACGCGGCTGTGCAATGGCATCACCCGCACCGGTCACTACCCCGCTGAGTGGAAAAAAGGCAAGGTGGTGATGATCCCCAAACCGGGGAAGAATCCCGCCCGCCCCGACAGCCACCGCCCAATAACCCTACTGTCCTGCCTCTCGAAAGTCTTCGAGAGACTGCTGCTGCCGCATCTGACACGGTATATAACACCTCGCCCAGAGCAGTTCGGGTTCCGGCCCGAGCACTCCACCACGCTCCAGCTTACCAGAGTGCTGCACGAGCTCGCCACCTGCGCCAACAAACGGGAGTACAGCGCGGTGGTGATGCTAGACATGGAAAAGGCGTTCGACCGAGTATGGCACGAGGGCCTGCTATACAAGCTTCTCCGGTCGAGCGCCCCGCTCCGAATCGTCCGCATTATCGCCTCATTCCTCAGCGACCGCAGCGTGCAGGTGGTGATCGAGGGCCACCTCTCATCCCCGCGCCCCGTCAACGCCGGCGTACCACAGGGCAGCTGCCTCTCGCCCATCTTATACCAGGCCTACACCGATGACATCCCGGTCGTGGGCCAGGCGAGATTGGCGCTGTACGCCGACGACACCGCATACTTCACTTCGTCGGTAAATTCCAAACATGCAGCAACCAAACTCCAACCCACGCTCGATGCCCTCCCGGACTGGCTGGGCAAGTGGCGTATGGCGCTAAACGTAAAGAAGACGCAAGCAATCATGGTCGGCCGCGCCAGCCGCCAACCCCAGTCTCTGCCGTCACTTAACATCTCCGGTGAGCAAATCCCGTGGCAGAAGTCGGCGAAGTACCTAGGCGTCATCATCGACCGCCAACTGACAATGCGCGCACACGTGGACAGTGTGATCGCGCGCACAAAGACAGCCCGCGCAAAGTTGCAGTCCATCCTAAATAGCCGCCTCCCACTACGCACTAAAGTAAATATTTACAAAATGTATGTACGACCCATTCTCACGTACGCAGCGCCAGCCTGGTACGCACTTGTCGCGGAGAGTCACAGGAAGCGCCTCCGCGCCCAACAAAACCAGGCCCTGCGCACCGTTACCAACGCCGGCCGTTTCGTAAGAAACACCACCATCCAACGCGACCTCAAGATGGAGCCACTGGACGCATTCATATCCCGCCTGGCGAAAGCAATGTTCGCGCGCAGCGACACGTCGGCGCACGCACACCTCGCCGACATAGCACCAGCGTACCAACGCCCACAGCGAGGTAGGCCCCTACCAAGAGAGCTCCTGCCGCCCACGCAAAACAATGACGCCCCCGCATCCAGACAGACGCCCGGCTCCCGCACGCTCGCTTCGCGCGCGGTCGCAGCCTCCCACAACATGGACTGACATCGGCCCCCTCCGCCGCCGCGGAGGGGCCCCCCACTCAAGAAATATTTTTGAAAAATACCCGCAAGATTTTAATAAGCCAATTATAAAATAGCTTCTCCCCCCCCCGCGAAAAAACTGCCGCCTGCTCGCTGGTCGCTTCTGCTGGGCCTCCCCCATGGGTCTCACCCGGTAGGGCTGACCGCGGAGGGTGGCGGGGAAGCGGAGAGGGGGGTGAACCCGATGACCGGGCCGTTTGTAAACGGCCCGCGTAAAACGCCACGATGGCAAAAGGCCCCGGCCTCAGGCCATTTCCCCGCGCGCCTGCGGCGCGCGTGAAGAATGCACCGAGAGTTTGAAAATTGTTCAGTTCAATATATACCTACTATGGTTTGAAAATACAAATAGTAAAAAAAAAGCTGGAGTTTTAATTCTTCTGCCCGACGTCGCTGAACCCCTGCACCTGCTAAGTTTACAAGTGGTCCTTCGAGCCGGATACGCCGGGGACTTAGAAGATTTCGCTGCCAGCACCCAGGACTTAGAAAATTTGAAGAAAAATTCCCAAGACTTAGAATATTTTTGGATCATTCAGTCTGGGACTTGAAGAATTCCTGGGATACTTGAAGAAGCAACCATGTCGTACCCGATGAGGAACAAGGCAAAGGAGAGAGGCGGAACGTCAACGGCCCAGAGCGATCCTGCACATACGGAACCCGCAGACTCCGGGGTAGCTACGTTCGTCCGCCCACTCCGATCGCCGTCGACGGTTAACCAAGGGATACCTGGTGAAATATACATCCCAGAGATTCCGTCTTCCGGCATTGGTGGAAGAGTGGTGGATTTCACGACCAGAGATCCAGATCATGAAGCAACGCCGACCGTGAGCACCGTACGAGCGCCCCGAAAAGCTCCAAGTGTCACGTCGTCCCGTTCCAGTCGCGCACACAGAGAAGCGACACGAAAGAGAATCGAATACGAAGCAGAACTTGAAATGTGCGCAGCACAACAGCGTCTCGCCGAGAAAAAGAAGGCAATGCAACTGGCGGAACTAGACGCAGAGGAGGAAGAAGAGGAAGAGGCCTTAGCGAGAATAGAACCACCTAAAGAAGATCGCATCCAGGAGTGGATCCAGAAGTCACCTTTTGAGCCCGCTCGTGAGAAGACCCCGCATTCTGGCCGAGATGGACGTGATTCATCAAGGGGACGTCGACAACCCGGGAAGGCGATTGAAGAGTTGGCCGAAACCCTACGAGACATGGCCAAACCACGCCCTATGCCACGAGCTTTCTACGAGTTGCCTAACTTCAGTGGGGATCCAGCTGACTGGCTTGCCTTTAAGAAGAAATATGAAGATTCCACTGCCCAGTACGAGTTCCGGCCATCAGAAAACCTTGCGAGACTACAATCAGCAATACATGGCAAGGCGAAGCAACTGGTTGAAGACCTTCTCCGCACCAGCTCCGATCCTGGCGAGATCCTGAGATGCTTAGAGCGCACCTACGGGGATCCAAACCTCCTATTGAAGAGCGCTATCGGGAAGATTCGAGCACTACCCAAGACCGCCGACAATGACAGCGATGGCCTTCGTGTCTTCAGTGCCACCGTCCGCTCCTGCATCTCCACACTCAGAAACATCAAGGCGGACGGCTTCATCAACAACCCACAACTTGTGAGTGAGCTGCTGGAGAAACTAACACCGACCCAGCGCCACGAGTACTCCAAGTTTGCACGGAGTCAAGCCATCGCCGGTGGAGTCGATCTGCGTGTGTCGCCAACCCTCATCATATTCGTGGACTTCTTGGAGGAACTCGCCGACACCGCAGCTTTCGTGCTTCCTGCCGACATCATCGGGAGCAGACCTGCGGCTGCGCAAAGGCAGGTGACACCACGGAATCAAACTGTGAGTAACCGTGCCAGTGTGAAAAATGTGCATAAAGTAAACGTGCATAACAACAGTGAAATAAAGTGCGTGCTATGTGAAAGTGATCATCGGTTAGCTTCGTGTGACAGTTTTCGTGACAAAAGTGTAAATGAACGTTGGGACTTTGTTAAAGACAATAAGTTATGTTTTAAGTGTCTAAGTGGCAATCATAGTCGATTAAGGTGTAAATATAGGAAATGTGCTAAGTGTAATTATGGCCATCACACGCTCCTGCACGTGGATAAACCAGGTAACCAACCTTTTGATATTTCTACTCAGACTGAGCGTGTCACTAACCTCGGGGACAGACGTTGTGTGAAGTCACTCCTGAAGGTAGTGCCTGTACAAGTGAAAAACGGGGGTCGTCTGATTGACACTTACGCTCTGCTTGACGACGGTGCCACTATTTCGTTGATAGACGAGACTCTTGCCACGGAATTGCGAGGTCCGGGATCACCGATCCAGATCCTCAGTGCCGGCGGACACTCGATTGAAGATGACTCATCAAGGTTAGTAAGTGTGACTTTATGGGGACCAAATGAAGAACCCCGCATTCTGAAGATGAGGACCATCAGGGAGATGAACCTGCCGCCGCAGACTGTGCCAAAGAGTGTGATCGAAAATAGTGATCATTTGAAAGGATTGGGAATTGAAGAAATGAGAGACGCTGTCCCACTAGTCCTCATAGGACAAGACAATTGGGAAACAATAGTGGGCGGCGACATAAGGCGAGGGAAATCGGGAAGACCGGTGGCCTCCCTGACCAAGCTAGGTTGGGTAATTCATGGCCCGGTAAGTACAAAGAGCGACGAGCCCGACACCGTAAACTGCATGGCGGAGCTGAACGATCTCGTCAAACAGCAGTTTGACATTGAAAATATGGGGATCGTCGCCAAAAAGAGAGTGAACTTTGAAGAACAGAGAGCTGAGACCATACTCAATGAGACTGCGCGCCTTACCAATGAAGGTTGGGAGGTGGGACTACTCTGGAGAAAAGATAACGTCCAGCTGCCAGATAATTTTAACGACGCTGAGAAACGCCTAAGAGGAATCGAGCGCAAAATGGACAGAAACCCGGACTTCGCGATTGCCTACTGCGCCCAGATAAGCAGGTTAATTGAAAAAGGATACGCTAAACGTGTGGAAG
Source organism: Agriphila geniculea (assembly GCA_943789525.1). Taxonomy (NCBI): domain Eukaryota; kingdom Metazoa; phylum Arthropoda; class Insecta; order Lepidoptera; family Crambidae; genus Agriphila; species Agriphila geniculea. The sequence goes on from OX038890.1 coordinate 19,379,275, forward strand.
AACCGATACCTTCCGAACACACTTGGTTACTCCCGCATTTTGGCGTGACAAACGTCAATAAACCAGGAAAGTTGCGCTTGGTGTTCGATGCAGCTGCGACATATAAAGGGACGTCATTGAATGACCAGCTATTGAGCGGCCCAGATTTACTGAACTCCCTTTTAGGAATACTATTTAAGTTTCGCCAGAAGCCGATCGCAATCACCGCGGACATCGAGGATATGTTCCTTAGAGTAAAGATAAGGAAAGAAGACCAAGGAGCACAGCTGTTTCTGTGGAGAGGTGCGAACAAACATGAAGACCCTGAGATATATGTAATGGAATCGATGATATTTGGAGCAACATCTTCTCCAACATCGGCAATCTTCGTGCTAAACAGAAACGCTGAGAGGTTTAGAGAAGAGTTCCCAGAAGCGGTCGAGGCTATTAAGAAACGACACTATATGGACGATTACATAGATAAAGTAGAAAATGTGGAAGATGCCATCAAGATGATTAAAGAAATAAGTGACATTCACGCTCAAGGGAACTTCAACATCAGGGGGTGGACGACCAACCATCCTGAGTTGCGTGAAAAGCTCCCGTACGTGGCACCGCAAAGCGTGAATTTGTCAAAGCTTGGTGGAGAAACAGAACGAACGTTGGGTCTGGTATGGCAAACGAGTGATGACACCCTGAGTTTCGACGTGTCATTCAAGAAAATCAAGAAAGAAGTTGCGAGTGGCGAGGAAGTGCCCACAAAGAGAGAGTTCCTCAAACTCATAATGAGTCTGTTTGATCCACTAGGCTTGATATGCCCAGTGACAATCAGCTCAAGGATCTTAATGCAACGGATATGGAAGACCGACGTCAAATGGGACGAGAAAATAAACGAAGAATGTCATGAAGAATGGAAAGAATGGATAAGAAGTCTTCATGTGCTTAGAGAACTGAAAATACCGAGACATTATGGGATCGAGGAAGAAGAAGTTGAACTTCATATCTTCGGCGATGCGAGCGAGCAAGCTTATGCCACCGTCGCGTACTTCGTTGACCAGAAAAGGGAAGTGGCGCTCGTCTCAGGAAAAGCCAAAGTGACACCCATGAAGATGGTCTCGATGCCACGGCTTGAACTGCAAGCAGCCGTGCTAGCCTGCCGCCTGGCAAACATGGTGGAGAAAGAACATAGCTTCATGATAAAAAGAAGAGTATTTTGGACAGACTCCAAAACAGTTTTGCACTGGATTAGATCGGACCCGAGGGATTTCAAGCCGTTCGTGGCACATCGCTTAGCTGAAATAGATGAGAGATCCAGAAGCGATGAATGGAGATGGGTTCCGACAGTACAAAACCCAGCTGACGAAGCGACCAGAAAGGGATGGACCCGAGAAAAGTCGATATGGTTCTCTGGTCCAGACTTCCTTATGAAAAATGAAGATGAGTGGCCGAAAGAAGACCAAACGACTGCCACCGATGAAGAGACCAGTGAACTACGCCCAAATCGAGTTCATACCATCACGGAAGCCCCGCCCACTATACTGGAAGTCCAGCGTTTTTCATCCTGGATTCGGGCGGTGAGAACAATGGCTCGTGTGCTGGCCTTCATCAAGCGCCTAAGGCTGAAAGAACGGCCCGAGGTCACTGGAGACTTGATCCGAGAAGCTGAAAAGATATTGATCCTTCAGTCTCAGAAAACTGCGTTCGAGATGGACATTGAAAATACACTGCTAGCTGAAGTGAAAGCTACGATCAATAGCAGACCACTGACCCACGTCTCTGTGGATCCGAACGACCCAGTAACGTTAACTCCGAACCATCTACTCTTGGGTACCGCGTCAACGACCACCAGACTTGGACATTTTTCGGAAGAAGACCTGACAACGAAGAAACAATGGAAAGCTGCGCAAGCATTGGCCGACATATTTTGGCGCCGCTGGGTGTCAGAGTATCTGCCGACACTTCAAAAGCGATCGAAGTGGACGAAGGATGTGGCACCGTTGAAAGTTGGGGACTTAGTGTTAATCGTTGACCCCACTCTGCCCAGAAACGTCTGGCCCCGAGGTGTGATAGTAAAGGTTTACCCTGGAGCGGATGGCCAAGTTAGGATAGTAGACATAAGGACTTGCCGTGGGACATTACGCCGCCCTGCAGTTAAAGTGGTAGTTCTGCCTACAGAGGCATGATGGTTGGGAGTAAATCCGCAACCAGGGGGTGGAATGTTGACGGCAGAACGATTGTAAAATATGTAAATATAGTTAAGATAGTTTAAATTTTGATATTTTGTAGAATTACTTTGTTTTATCACATTATTTTCTATTATTTGAACACTAAATTATGTTTATCTAGTATATTTTACATGTAGAAATTAAGATAGGAATTAAGACCTTTGATTTGTTATTTATCTTTCTTGTATAGATACTATTAGCGATTTTGTTTGCACCGTTAGAAAGAGATAGCACTATAATGTTGGAAAGAGACAGGAAAGATTGGTGCCGTGTGCAAACTGTATGCGTTGTAATTGGCTAATAGCTATATTGTAGAAAACTAACTAGCCACTAAGTGCGAGTAAACATTTTGTACTTAAATAAGGCTGTTTTGTATGAAAATTCATCAACACTTCCATTTTTGCCTTCGTTGCGAGCGGTCACGTTCTGTGTCGCTCGTTCCGTTGCGCTCTCATCTCACGATTCGGATTCTTCGGTCTCCTAGTTTCAACGCGGGTGGACCGCGGCTCATTCTGCCACAACCTAACGGTGCCAAACTGTGGTTAGTCTGAGTAACGCCGATCAAGGCGGTGCAGTCGAACGGACGCGGCTGCCAGCCGCCTTTTTCAAGGCAGCTGAACTTGTCCGACTACGCCGGTACGGGTTTTGTTGCAAAGAGGGCCGGACTGTAGGCACTGCGGACGCTGCCGGGCGTTCCTCCCGGTAGCCGAGCACCTCTGAGCGACACTTCCCCTCTGCTGGGTAGTTCCTTCCCTTCCTTTCCTGCTTCACCTTCCATCCTCACTTGGGCTCCCCTCGGTAGTGTGCCCAGGCGAGATTGATAGGAGTAGGGAAAACCCGCGCTCCCCCTTCCCCCCTCGCCTCCTGGCGAGGGGTGTGTCTTGCTTTGCGTTGCACGGTTGCAACTAGTTTGTGTTGCGCGATCGCAACTAGTATAGTAACGTAGAATCACTCTAGGTCATGGAGTCGATTGACTCACAGGGCTTTTTCCCTTTGTCCCTCGACGACATACGTCCCTTGATCCCCGAAAGCAGCATGGAGTCCATACTCCAGCTGCTGTCGGAGAAAAAGGCGGCGTATCGTCCCTCCCAATCCCAAACCTCCCAAAAGGTCCCCGTACCTCCCAAACCCACGTCCCGCCCTCCAACCCCGACCCTTTCTTTCGCAATGGACTGCGATACTAATGGCCCCAATGTCCCTACTAAGAGAACCGCTTCTCAGCGTTCTCCCTCACCCTCCCAATCCTCTTCTTCCGAGTCCTCCTCGCAGGCTCGAAATACCGAAACCGAAACCGAATCCGATACGGATTCGACCTCCTCCTCCAAAACTCTCACCGATTTCCAAACGGTGACCCACAAACGCAAGCGCCTTTCTAAGCTGCGTTCTCCCAAGCCCTCAGTGGCCCCCGCGTCACCCATCCCACCTGTCCCACTTATGTCAATAGACATCGACCCGGCTACACTAGCCACTAACGCTTCCGCCGATACGGCCCCGGCCCGTAAGGCCACCCCTCCACCCTCCCGTCCGCACACTAGGTGCGACCCTAAGCCTGTAAAGGTCACTCTCCCTCCGCCTGTTTTCGTCCGTGACGTAAGCAAGTGGACGGAAATCTCGACCCTTTGCACCAACGAAAAGGTGCACTACACCCACGCCAAAAACGTGGGTGTAGCCGTTAAGGTCCAAACCCCCACGCGTGACGATTTTAGAAATCTCACGCGCCTTCTCACCACTCGCAAAGTGGCTTATCACACCTACGCCCTCCCTGAAGAGCGTAAGGTACGTGCGGTCCTCCGCAACATGCCCCACGACATTTCCAACGACGACATCCACAAGGATCTCGTTTCCCAAAGCTTTCCCGCGGAGTCTGTACACAAAATGTACAGCCGAAAGGGGAAAGCCTTCCCTCTCGCTTTAGTCATATTGACTAATCAACCCTCTGCGCGCGATCTCTTCCGGGCCAAGGACCTCAAGGTCTGCGGTCTCTCCGAGATTAAAGTAGAGCCTCCTCATAGGCGCGGCACTCCGGGACAGTGCCACCGCTGCCAACTTTATGGGCATGCGGCAGCCAACTGCTCAGCTCCCCCTAGGTGCGTAAAGTGCCTTATTCCTCATTCCACCAAAGAGTGCTCCCGCACTCGCGACTCCCCTGACCCTCCCGCTTGTGTGCTGTGTAGCCAGGTCGGTCATACTGCCAATTACAAGGGCTGCCCGCGCGCCCCGCGACCCCAATCTTCTAAAAAGAAGGCCCAGGGGTCTTCTTCTCATAAGAAGTCCTCTTCTCATAAGAAGAAGACACCGAAAGGCCCTCCGCCCCGTACAAACGATCACTTCCCTCTCGCTCCCAAGTCGAGAGAAGCTCCCGCTCCCCCGGCTCCCAAGCCGGCTTGGGGCCCTCCCACTCCGCCGCCCAAGGCGCAACCTTCCAAAAAGGCTCCTGCCTCAAACCCAGTCCCTTCACCCTTCCCGCAAAATGGGACCTCCCTGGCCGATGACATGAGCGTTGTAATAAACGCAATTCGTGGCATCAACCTAGGGGAGATTTCCATTTTAGCGGGTAAGCTCCGTAAAGCTCGCACTCCCCAGGAAAAACTGGTGGCTATCTGCGAGCACGAATCACTTCTTCGCTCATTATGAGTACGCCCTCTATTCCCACTACCCAAACGGGTCCCACTAATACGAACGTGGCTCTCACCTCCGGTCGTATTAAACCAAAGGGTATCTCGCTTGTTTCATTCAATGCCCATTCTCTGCGCGACAAAGTACCTGAACTAAGGGAATTTGTCCGCGACAGAGATGTTGACCTCCTTCTTATTCAGGAAACGTGGCTCAAACCCGCTGACCGGAAAGGGTTCACGATTCCTAAATACTCAATGGTACGCAATGACCGTGCCGATCTCCCAAACCCTCCGTCCACTCAGGACGCCTCAGGAGGTACTGCCATCTACTTCAAGAGATCAATTCATTGCTCTAGTATTCCTACGCCACCACTCAAGAATATGGAGGCCACTATATGTAGACTGTCTATGACGGGTCACCGCACTCTTATCATAGCCTCCGTCTACATACAGTCAGGCACACTCCCCGTTAAAAGTGATTTCGTATCGCTCTTTTCCTTAGGCGACTCTGTTATTCTTTTTGGTGATTTCAATTGCAAGCACACGGACTGGACGTGCTTTAAAACCAATACTGGCGGCCGCCGCCTTCTTGAAATAGTCAAAGCTCTTGACGTAGATGTCATCTCTCCTTACGCCCCTACTCATTATCCCTATAATGCTGACCACGACCCCGACATACTTGACTTTGCCATAGTGAAAGGTGTCTCCCTCCTTCTGAACTCGATTGACTCGCTCGACGATCTCGGTTCAGACCATCGCCCTGTCTCCCTTATCATGGGAAGCCCAAACCCCTCCCGCCCTCCCACTAAACTTATCACCAACTGGGACGGTGTCAAATCCACCCTTTCGTCGGCTATGGACGCTGACAACTCACCGTACGCTATTGGAGCCGACTATTTTGATAGTACGGATAAAATAGACTGTGCGGTGAGCTCCCTCACTACTTTGGTCCAATCAGCCGTTGCTGAGAACGCGAGAGAGGTACCTGTGAAAAACCACAGTGCCATCTCTCCGGCTCTGCGCAACCTGAGAAGGGCCAAAAACGCCGCTCTCCGGAGAGCGGCAAAGTATCCCACCCCTGAGTTTAGGCGTAAAGCCAACCAACTCCAAAAAACTTATACCACCAAACTCGCAGAGTTTAGGAACGATAGTTTTGCCGATCTCATGGCCGATATCACTCCCTCTCACCTAGCCTACTACAGAGTGGCTAGGTCTCTCCGTAGTGATGCTATCACCCATGTCCCCCCCCTTCTCCGTCCAGATGGCTCTACAGCCTTCGAAGACGATGAGAAGGCGGAATGTTTCGCAGACAGTATTGCTGCCCAATGCTCTGTTAGCACCCAAGAGTGCGACCCCTCCCACACAAGGAAGGTAGACGAGGAGTTCAACACCTTTAACTCCATACCTCTGCCTTCCGATACTGACCGTATGACAGTTTCGACTGACGAACTCGGACTTCTTATTAAAGACCTCAGACCCAAAAAGGCGCCCGGTGCCGACGGTATCTCTAACATGGCCCTTAAGCACTTTCCCATCCAAGTGCTAACCTATCTCACACTTATTTTCAACGCCTGTTTCGATCATTGCTACTTTCCAGCCGCCTGGAAAGATGCTATCGTAATAGGCATTCCTAAACCGGGTAAACCCCCGAATCTCCCCACCAGTCACCGTCCCATAAGCCTCCTCAAGGCGTTAGGCAAGCTCCTCGAGAGGTGCGTACTCTCTCGTATGAGAGAGCACCTCTTCGGGGAAAACTTGATCATCCCCCACCAATACGGCTTTAGGCCAAAGCACTCATGTCCCCAACAAGTTCACCGCATAGTCGAGTTTATCTCCAGCGGTTTCTATCCTAAAAGATATAAAACAGTAGCAGTCTTTTTCGATGTCGCCAAAGCTTTTGACAAGGTTTGGCACACCGGACTAATCGTCAAGTTACACAGACTAAATCTGTCCTTGCGTTTGGTCCGGTTAGTGGCATCTTTCCTTCATCACCGTACCTTCCGTTTCAAACACGAAGGTACCCTCTCCTCCCCCCGCCCTATTACAGCAGGTGTGCCTCAAGGCTCAGTCCTCGCTCCCCTGCTGTACATAGTCTACACAAATGACATACCCATTCCGAACGACGGCGTTCAACTATCCCTTTTTGCTGACGACACGGCTCTTTATCGCAAAGGCCAAAACGTCAACTCAATCCTTCCGAGGCTACAGTCCTCTATCAATAAGTTAGGCCAATGGTTTCGCAAATGGCGCATCGAAGTAAACCCGGAGAAATCCGCTGCAGTTTACTTCGATACTAAGCGCCATACCATGCACCCCAATCACCCACCTCCCACTATGTTAGGTAAATCCATCCCCTGGCAGAGGTCTGCCAAATATCTCGGCGTCACTCTGGACCAGAGGCTCACTTTCGAGCCTCACGTCAAAAGAGTGACCCGTAATGCCCGTCTCTATCTTCACCGACTTAACTCCATGTTAGGTCGCCATAGTAGAATGTCCCTCCGAAACAAGCGAACACTCTACAAGGTTTGCATACGACCGGTGATGACATACGCCTCTGCCGTATTCGCTCACGCCGCCCCAAAAACACTTGATAAATTACAAGTAGTCCAAAACCTTTTCTGCCGCAGAGCGGCAAACGCTCCTTACTACGTTCGCAATGCGGACTTGCATAGGGACCTAGACCTTCCCACCCTCCAGCAATGGACCTGTAAGGCCTCTGAACGCTTTTTTAAAGCAGCAGGAGACCATCCTAACCCCCTTATCCGTTCCGCAGCGGTCTATGACCCGCCTACCTCCTCCGCCCCGTTTTCCCGCCGACCTAAATCGGTCCTAACGGACCCTCCCAACAAGCTTTCGTCTGACCTGAACCTCCTCCTGGAGGCGACGGAGGACGATTAAACCCCACCAAGCCCGACCCTTCAGGTCACCCCCCGCCCTCTCTGGCTGATCGATCCCCCTCAGGGAGTCAGCTTAATTGTTACTCGTCTCTCGACGCACAATCACCTAGGTGAAATGTGACGTCTGCGCTGTCCTCTCCCCTGAGGGAGGGCAGTCGCTTCCGGATGAAGGTTCGTTGACTTTCCGGTCACGTAACCAGATCAAGGCGGTTTTTAGTCAGTACGAGTCTGACATAACCAGATTAGTCCGGTAGCAACCGGCTAGGTGGTATCCAATGAGGATTTCCCGCCTCCTTCCCCCCCGTGGGGGAGGGTGGCTCAAAGCCCCTAAGGTGGAGAGCCCCAAAAAAAAAAAAAAAAAAAAAAAAAAAGTATGAAAATTGTTCAGTTCAATATATACCTACTATGGTTTGAAAATACAAATAGTAAAAAAAAAGCTGGAGTTTTAATTCTTCTGCCCGACGTCGCTGAACCCCTGCACCTGCTAAGTTTACACCTAGCCTAGTTAACCTAACACATACCTAACTATAAACTCAATTAATGTTGATTAGCCGCTAAACGGCTTCGGAACTAACCATCCCTAATTATGATTCCATTAAATGTTCTAATCTATGTCTTGCCTAATTTATTTTCCCTAACCCTATTTTAATTGCATGATAGAATAACCTAATACTAATGGCTTTTGTAAGTGTGAAATGGACACATGATTTTTAGTGGCAGCACCTGGTTGCAAGCTTAGTTACCCTAGATTCTCGAATACTGCTGGGTGGATACTAATAAATACTAACTCTACATGATGGACTTTAATTATTTATGCTCCGGTAATTGATGTACTAAGAACCTATTACTAAATGAAAGAAATTACTTTGCCTGATTTTTCTATAGAATAGAAATTAAGATGTTGTTTATTCAATCCAAATTGACCCAAGCCTCATTAGTAGGGCGGTAAAACAAGGTTTGAGGTTAGTTTTCTCTCATAAGAGGTTGGCACGGAAGAGGTTTCGCTTTAAAACATCGAACGCATTTTGAGAGTCTGGAACGAATCAAATTACGAATCCAAAGTATCCAAAATTTATTTTGAATACGAGGACCACAATGCAAGTAAGTTATATGGAAATAATCTTCTATGAGTAAGGAGAGACGTGAACCTTTAGACAATAAAACTGGATGTTTAGCGGATTAGCGGATACAGGTAAGTTAGAATGTTATAGTCGTCCCCCCACTCGGAGGAGACCCAGGTCGTCTACAAATGGACGGAGTTTCTGGATAGCCTTAGAACTCTGCACGTCATCAGTAAGATATGACTGCTGTTCATGTTTAATCAAACACTGAAGCGAATAGTTCAATTCTTTAACGGTAAGCGTTTTACTGTGTTCGGAATTGCGTGAACACGCCGATATAAATCGCAAACACCAAGCAAGAATGCGCTGCACACGCGTTCTAATAATGTAGATACGAGACCAGGCTTATCTTGTGCAGTTGTTGCCTGAGCTAAACACGCGTTGGGACGCAGTTCTGGAATATCATTGGAGCAATCCAGACGCGGATTACCCGGCCAATAGGAACATCTTTCGTTTTTAACATATTCTAGTTCAATGAGGAAGTTACGCCATTTCTCAGCAATATCTGTGGGAACAGTGTCGTCCCAGCCTAAATTAAGATGCCAAAGGTCTTGCAAGAGAAATTTTGCTATCAGAACAATGGGTGCAAGCCATCCAACGGGATCGTAAATTCGAGCGATGCATGACAGAATAGCACGCTTAGTGAAACTTGAATTCAATGCTGAAATTGAATAAGTAAAAAAGTCTTTAAAGGGGTCCCACTGGACGCCTAAGATTTTGATAATGTGTTGATGATTTTCATCACAAAATGATTTTGGAACCTGACAGTGTTCAACAGGAAGAGATGCATTAAATTCAGGTGAATTGCTACTCCACTTGCGGAGTTTAGACTGAGCACAAGCCAAAAGGTTTACAAGTTGGTCTTTTAACTGAAGTGCTTGGGCTACGGTAGGTGCCCCCGCCGTTATGTCGTCCATAAATGTGTCCTGACGAACCACTTCAGCAGCTTTAGGATAGTCAGAGCCGTGATCGGCTGCAAGCTGATGCAATGTACGAATTGCCAAATATGGTGAACTAGTCACGCCGTAGGTAACTGTTTTTAGCTCGTACTCCGAGACAGGAACAGAAGGTGACGATCGCCAGAGTACGTGTTGCCACACCCTATCTTCAGGGCGCAAATCAAAGTTACGATACATTTTTGTTATATCGGCTGTGAACACTATAGGTTGCAAACGAAATTTGGTAAGTATGTCTACGATATCATTCTGGAGCTTAGGTCCAGTATAAACAATGTCGTTTAACGATTTTCCATTTGTTGTTTTTGAGCTGGCGTCAAAAACAACACGGAGCTTTGTGGTCTCACTATCTGGGCGGACTACACAATGATGTGGAATGACGAATTTACCTGAGCCTAAACTTGAAGGTTGCATATGACCTAAGTTCTGATACTCAGCCATAAAATCGCCATAATCTTTGTTTAACTCGGAATTCCGTTCGAGTCGTTTTTCAAGCTTACTTAAGCGCGACTTTGCGTTATTTAAAGAATCGCCTAAAGATTCGCACGAATCTTTTAACAGTAACGGCACCACGTATCGCCCGTCAGGCTTGCGGGAAACTAGACTGGTAAATAGCTCCTCACACTTAACGTCCTCCGGGTTCGCTTATTCCGTTTTTGGTGGCTCTTCGACCTCCCAGAAACGCTTGACCACGTCATCTAATGCACGAGTGGAAGCCACAAGGGAAGAGATTGTGGATGGGGGACGGCTAACGGGACCGACACTGCCCGTGAGAACCCACCCGAACACGCTGTGTAAAGCAACCGGTAGACCGTTGCCCGAATCGAGGCGTTGGCCGTCATAAATCGCGTGGAACTGCTCCTCGCCTAATAATAAGTCGATATCTGTCGGTTTGTCAAATTGCGTATCAGCAAGTACTAAATGTTTAAAGTTGTTACGTACAACCGGCGGTATTGGAACTGTAGGCATTTTACTAGTAATTGTGTCCATAACAATGACATTAAGATTAAATTTTGGATTATCCGAATCGCGAGGCTGTACCGTACTGGATGTCTCCCCTTTTATCTGATGCACTACGCTTTTACCTAGACCCGCGACGGTTAATTTGCAACGGCGCATAGGCAAGCGCATACGTTGCGCGAACGATGACGTAATGAAGCAGTCCTGCGCACCGCTATCTATGAGCGCGCGAGCCAAAACAGGTGGAGCGGAGCCCGCCGGATCACATACGCGCACCGTAGCGTAGAACCAAAGCGCGGCTATGTCCTAGGTGTGTACTCGTAGTTACCGACGTTTCGTTTACGATAGGCGGTTCGATCACGCTAAACCCATCTGAACTGTCAGTCACTTCGGTTGAAATACCAGGTACCGCGACAGTGGTCCCGCCACCGTCATGCAACAAACTGTGATGACGCTTGTTACAGACCGAGCAAGAAGATTTAGAAAACACTGATCAACATTATGATTCGGACGTAAACAATTTTTACATAACTTATGTTTAAACCCGACTTTATTCTTTTCAGGAATGTTAAGTGATTGAAACTTAGAACATTTGAAAATATTATGTTGTTCACCGCAGTACATACAGGTCACCGAATGCTGATTAGGTATCGAAGCATTGACGGCGCCGGCACTGGACGGCAACGAATTAGATTTATAATTGTTTTTGTTTCGAACCTCTAAGGGGCGTTTAGTTATTTTATTTAATTGATTTAATTGAGTACCAGAACCGGATATCGTGCCGGATTGACTGACCTCCAATACTTTGCCATAACTTTGTAAAAGGGTTAACAAAATAATCCAAAAAGTAGGTATTTGTTCCTTATTCTGAATTTCAAAACGTTTACGAGTATCGCTATCTAGAACGCGCGAAGCTAAATAAAAAAGTATAAACTCATCCAATTGTTTTATTTTCATAGCCCAAAGGGCGTTAACTGTTTCGTTTAAAATGTTAGTTAAATTCCTAAGATCGGAAAAATTACTATTTTTCAAAGGTGAAAAATTACTACTTTTTTCCAAATAATTATAAGCCAAAACGCGTTTATTTTCAAATCTATCAATAAGAGTATCGAAAACAATTGGATAATTTTCACTCGTAACCGGAATGCCCTTGGCAAGCGACAAAGCCTGACCGGAAAGACATGATAACAAATAATGGAACTTCTCAATCGAACTTATGCTATTATTGTTATGCACAAGTGACGAGAATGTGTCAAAGAATGTTTGCCAGTGTTCAATGTTACCATCAAATTTTGGCAACTCGAGATTAGGTAAACGCACTTGCGAGAATGGTTTCGCGGTATGACAACTATCACACGCGCCGACTTTTGTCGAGACGCGAGCGGCGTGAGCCGTGTCGGTACTACCTTCGCTTTCGCTCGGAAAAATACTATCCGCGACGGCTATCACACTATAGTATAAATCGTCAAATGCTTGGACAACTCTTAAATCAATTTTTTCACTTGGTTTTAAGATCAACTTCAATTCATTTATCTGAGTAGTGTACTCGAAGAATTCGCTACGTAATTTCTCAATCCGTTTGAAACTAGCTTTGAATTTAGTTAATACTGATTGATCAGAATGAATATTATTAGATAAATCCATCAAAATTTGCATATCACGAACCGCATATTCTCGCTGCGTTTGAACCACTTTTAATTTTCTTTCATTCATTAATGCACTATTTGCATTATCACTAGTGGGCTGTGAATCTTCAGGCATTTTCTATAAGTACCTAACACAAAATACCTAAAAGTCAAAATCTATATATGAACCAATTTTAACGATAAAATTCGTTAACTAACATGTAATTTTATGTAAAAATACGTAATTATGAATGAGATTTAATGATTTCATTTTTTTCTTAAATGATCGGTAAACAAAAAAATGGCCAGCGTTCGCCGAACACACAGCGCTTGAGTTGAATAAATAGGTACTTATAATTTACGCTAGGAATGCAACGTTAACGATTGTTTTGATTAAAATTTAGTTTTATGAGTTGTAAAATTGGACTGTAAATGGAATTTAAGCTGGTTAAAAAACCAGTAACCATAAGCTTCTGTGCTCGTATGGAACAAAATGAAATGAAACCGCTTGGTTTCGCAATTTATGATTAATTTTCCTAACAAGTACCTACACAAGAGGTTTATGTGGATAGGCAGCAGGCGGAAGGAAAAGGACTTACATGTGTGGCTGGCCACTGCTTAGCCAGCGGCAGCGACGACTCCAAATGAAGATGCTAGTGGTTGTTGACACTTGCACCATACTGGCACTTACTTCTGTTAGGTTCCTTGATCGATCAATGGAGCCGGCTCCGTATTTTACACCGTTTTTCACAGTAATTTAAGGATTTTCAGCGGGCGGTGACCCGGCTCGTGCACGCGGTTTACTCGAAGAGAGAATTCTCACAGTCTTCTTGAGGGCGCTAATGTCGCGCAGCCAGGTTTACGTATTGGCGTCAGAGATGGCGCTAGGTGTTTTGAAATGGAGGTGAAATAAGTAGGACAATAGGATGGGAAGCCCAAACAGATATCAGAGGAAGTAAAATGTTTGAAATTTGAAACGAAACAAAATGCCTTTAAACAAATACAAAACTCCACAAAAAATGTTTATTTACTATTCTTTGAATAAGTTGCAATATTCTTAGTTCATGCTAGAAATTCTTTAGTTAGTGTGGCAGACAAGAAACTCTCACAAATTTTTAAAGAAAACAAAACTTACATTCCCCCGAAGCAGTGAGCAGCAGACAGCACATATCTGGAGTTGAGGATGTTAGCGGCACAAGAAAAAAACCAGGTGTTGGTGAAGGCGTTCAGTTGTTCCGACTGGACGATGGATGGGTAGACTTCGATTGTGGTGAGTTCTCCACCTACGATCCTGTTCACCTCAGCATAGCAAGTTCCTGCAAGTTCAATCCCACTTCATTATAATAAAATCATCATTCATCAATCCGCAGTGTACAGGCAGAGGATCTACTCAAATGGCCATTCTACTAAAATTAACGCTAGTAGAATAGAATGACAACGTATGGTATGAATATGGTATGAATGATAAAATGGATTGACAGGAGCCAAGCGCTAGCTTATGTCTTTCCCATAGGTACATTGTATTCTATTCTATTAGCGTTAATTTTCGTAGAATTGCCATTTGAGTAGAGGGGCAAGGCACGGATCTTGAGTGGCGATGCGCAGAAGTAATTTTCAGGTCTCATTGGAGGGAAACGTGGTGCGGGTAGTGATGCAACATGAAAAAAAAACAATTTGTTTTTTTCACAATGTTGAAAAAAACCATGAAATAAAACACAGCCCTGTTGTTTTTTTTTCTAAATTTGGTTTTTTTTCAAGAATATTTTTTTGGAAAATAAATGTTTTATTTAATGAAATCAATATTTATAATAGATTTTTGGACGTCGTCAGTGTCTCTAGCAGATATGAATTTAATTTTTTCCCCAGATCTCATTTCATTTTTCTCCAAAATGATACATTTGTACGAAGAGAAGTTTAATTTTTTTCCCAAACGCGATTTTTCTTCCCCAAAATGTTACATTTTGTATTAAGAACATATTTTCTTTTTTCCCCAATAATTTAAATTTTCCACACAATGGCGAAAATACCCCAATCTGGAGACACTGTTCTTCGTTCTAATTAAGTTCATAGGTAGGTACTTAAAAAAACATAAACCGAATGAAGATTTCACCGAGCGCGTCTTTAAATGCTGCCAACTGTTGAAAACTTGGTACTATTCAACCAAAAAAGTAATGAAGGTTCAAAAATGAACAGAATACTATAATATGAACTCATAAGTATTAATCTTTAACGGAAATTTCCTTAATAACTTTGATTACTGTACGCTTGAAAAAAAACATGCTCATGTTTTTTTTCACGTGTTTTTTTCACGTTAGAAAAAAAAACACGTGAAAAAAAAACTTGAGCACTTCACTTCAGTTTTTTTCACGTGAGAAAAAAAACAGTTTTTTTTACAACACTAGGTGCGGGGCGACTGAAAACATGCGCAGTAATTCCCTCCAATTTCTCTCACCGCTCACGATTGCTGTTCCTGTGACTATCTTATTTTGCGCAATTGGTGAGGTTTATATGTGTGGTTTGTCATGGCCTAATCTTCTTATCCATCCATAAGGAAAGGATATTTGGTTTATTTAATCCTTTCTTGACAAATCGCCTATAAAACAAATTACAAACATATCTAAGGTACCCAACTACGCGACATAATTCTGGACCATGGAATAAAACTAAGTTAAGGCTCATATACATCTCAAAGCATGAATATCCACCTTTTTTAAATGCGTTTTTCTCCATCAATATTACAGATATGGTTTTCAAAAAAATATATGTAAACCTACATTATATATCAGAGGGCACTGTTGTTTTACATATGCTGATGTAAGGTTCAAATATATTTCTTATATAAGTTCCTCATTTGTAGGACAAATATCTTAGGAATTGCACATTATTTACCTGGCTGTATTTAGGCTATTGGGTGTAGGATTAGTAATTCTAGGTTAATAGCACTACAAATTACAACCTTAAGACGAGCAAATTAAGATGAATTTAATTTGTTAAACGAAAGTTAAATACCCATCATATATCAGCCTGCGGCTGATTAAAGGAATTTATGGAAAATAACCGACCAAATTCCAGCCCCCCCCTTAATTTTTCCGACATTGCTAAATTTAATTACAAATAAGTAGGTAATCTTAAAACGTTATGAATTTGATCTATTACTAGTTTTATTAAAACCATAAAAATAACATCTTGCCTTCGTAAACACACTTCCCACAGTTTGCTTGCGTTGATCGTTCTCTAATGCTGTTTTTCGAACACAGCCACTCTGTACTCAGTCTTTGTGAAAACTAATGCTTGTTGAGTAAATTTTAGGTGGCGTGACGGGGTAATATTGATGTTCAAACGTAGAGATTAACGTGAGACCAAGATGGCCGACACCTACACAGTTACACATTACCGGATTTGATTCACTATTACTGTTTTTTCATAGCATTGTTTTCCATTTGGTAAAGTAGATTCTAGGCATGATGTCAAGATTTTATTAACATACCTACTCTACTCATATAAAATATTTATGTTTTAGAATTTCTAAAGTTTAGGCCACAGACATAAGGGATGTATTATCCTGAATCGACTTTAGGTAAACCGCACATTATGCATTTCAACTATTATATTTATATTTATTTATATTTATATATATACATAATTATACGGGATAGACCCAATTACATAATTATATATTATGAGCTTAGGTATTTTGTGCATTGTTTTTCAAATTAGGTTTTTCGTCTATAGGTGTTATGACCTTAGACCATTCTAATATGTAACCGAT
Source organism: Agriphila geniculea (assembly GCA_943789525.1). Lineage (NCBI taxonomy): Eukaryota > Metazoa > Arthropoda > Insecta > Lepidoptera > Crambidae > Agriphila > Agriphila geniculea. Next base: position 19,395,422 of record OX038890.1, read on the forward strand.
TAGACTTAGAAAAAAGAAACCTTATTTAAAAAAAAGGCTAGTAAGGAAGAGGCTGTAATTAGATTACATAGTTCTTTATTTAGTAGGCCATCTGTACTTATTTTCTTTTCTGTGGCCGAGGCGCGCGATTATCCGCGATACGTGTACGTACGCTCAAGGCATCTCAAGTCATTCAGCAAGATCATTGATATTGATAGGAGCCTTAAGTACCTATTAATGTAAACTAAGTAAGCAATGGATTACATTTTTCGCTTAAAATTATTAATGTCCATATGGATTGAGGAGCCACTTCAGATTTTAAAAGGAAATTTAACCCCTTATTTAGTAGGAAATCAAATAATTTTGTAGCCCAAATCCTAAAATTTGTAGTCAAATATACCCAAAACTGTATTAATGTAAAAGTGGCTCCTCAATCTAAACATCTGAATTGAGGAGCCACATGAAACATGGAAAATATTGAATGAATATTTTTGAAAAATATTGTATCATTTAGTAGCAGATGTGTATAGCGCCTACTAAATATCTGAGTCCAGTACCGTTGATATTCAAGAATATACAATATTTTTAATGTGGCTCCTCAATCTATACATAAGAGCGTGAATTTTCATGAAAGTAATTAGTTAATTTATATTCCTCTCCAAAAAACATTTAGTAGTAAGTCTGTTCAAATTTGTAGCATATGGACAAAGTAGTAAAACAGAGTAAATTTAGTAAATGAACGCATTTTATTTGGCTCCTCAATCCTGACGTTTTGCATAATACATGATTGACTGTACCTTCTAAGATCACATAGTAAACAAAAACCAAAGACACTAACATTTAGTATAAATGTTCACTCAATACATAATGTACAAATCAACATTGTGTATGTTCGGTATTTGGAAAAAAATACTTTTCGATATTCCTTAACAAATCGCTCTTAAGGGTGACCATGACATATGAATGAAACCAGGATAACTAGTTTTTGAACTATTCTGTGTTATTTGTTTTTAATAGACATACAATTTGAGCTACTTATTAACGCGAGGTCTACAGCTCACGAAGCCACTAGTTATATATAGCCCTAAAAGCGATGTTTTAGGTCTCACTTTACGAGCAAGTATGTAAAATCTACTTATTAAATTTATTTGTACGTAAATATGTGTCAGGTTAACTCAGGTTACTAAATAAACAGTATTTATTGAGGGTAAGTAAATAATGAAATTAATTTTCAGTTACCCCCAACCCAAATAATGAGATGAAAAAAAATAATGTATGTTTGTGTTTTTTAAGGGTGTAGATGCGCATCACGTTCCATTTTTAAATTTTCAATACAAATGAACAAAACAACTCTGCGCGAGCCGTAATGAGGGCAAACCTTGAAAATTCCTATTAAATTATTAAATAGATATCTATACATACCGGGTGTATGGGACAGCTTGGCCAAAACTGAAACAGTAGCTTCAGACCATGATTTATGATTGAAAATAGCTGGAATTTTCCTTAGGAAAATTTTCTAATTTTCCAACTTTCTTCCGAAATTATCAACACATCACAGATTAAGTGGAAAAAAAGTCGGAAAATTAGAAAAATTTCCTGATGAAAATTCCAGCTATTTTCAATCATAAATCATGGTCTGAAGCTACTGTTTCAGTTTTGGCCAAGCTGTCCCATACACCTAGGGTTGCCAGATCGGAAGTCCAAAATATCTGGAGAAAATTTGAAAATGTCGGGATGTTGCGGTTGTTGTCGGGAGAAATATATATTTAAAATAAAAATGTAACTTAAATGCCTGTACAATATATAAGTAGTAAGAAAACGGCCGCGCAGCGCGATTTTTAGTCGGTTTAATCCACTAATCTTGTAAGTTTTAATCTTGCCTGTCAATTCTAAAAAAAAACGGCCGCGCAGCGCGATTTTCGGTCTGTTTCATCCACTAATATTGTACTCTTGCCTGTCTATAGTAAAATAAAATGGCCGCACAGCGTGATTTTTAGTCAATTTTATCCACTAATCTTGTAATCTGTGGTTTCTTCCGTGAAAATTATTGCTTTCTAGAGAACTTTTGGAACAGCTGATTTTTCGGGAGATTTTTAGATTTTTCGGGAGTCGGGAGATCACTTGAAATTTCGGGAGAATCCCGGCGAATCCCGACCATCTGGCAACCCTACATACACCCGGTATAAAATCTAAATTGATTGACTGATTGATTGTTGGGATAGGTGTGGAGCCCTAACGGCTGAAGGTAGAGACACCGTATTTGGAGGGTAGATACCTTTCATGATGTAGGTGAGCACTAAGAAAGGATTTCAGAAAATTCTCGTTATACAGGGTGGTACAGGTTGTTCAAGTTTGTATGAGAATTTGTTTAGGGTTGAAGATAGAGACACCATTTTTGGAGGGTAGATAACTTTCATGGTGTAGGTAAGCACTAACAAAGGGTTTTGTAAAATTCCCATTACACAGGGTGTTCCAGTTTGTATGGAGATTTGCATAGGGCTGAAGGTAATTTTGGAGGGTAGATACTTTTCATGATGTAGGTGAGCACTAAGAAAGCATTTTGGAAAATTCCCGTTATACAGAGTGCTACAAGGTATTCCAGTTTGTATGGGGATTTGTATAGGGCTGAACCATTTTTGCTGGTAGAGATACCATTTTTGGAAGGTAGATAGATACCTTTCATGGTGTAAGTGAGCACTAAGAAAGGGTTTTGGAAAATTCCCGTTATACAGGGTGCTACGGAGTGTTCCAGTTTATACATTAATTTTTATGGGAAATTTTAAATGTGTGAAATACCTAGGTATATTTTGGTAATCCGTGACTTTCAAAATAAATGCACAAGTATCTTAATAACGCGAACGAAGTTGCAGGCAAAAGCTAGTGAGTATATATAAAACACGCAAATCAATAGACAAATACCTCATTATTCCTAAGAAAAATAAAAAAAATACGTTAGAATCTGTAAATACCAGTAAAAAGACATGTCAATGTGTACCGATTTGAACATTTTTTTAAACTATTTTATTTCTCTGTGATTAAAAATATTTTTTTTAAATTTTCTCTCAATAGGGCACTCTTTGACAATACAAACAATATGTGAAAAAATAAATATGAATCGTATTATTATTTATTACAGCTGAAACGTTTTTGAAAAATATCTCTGACAAGCCAATTTGAAATTCCACTTGAATAGATTGTCTTCGTTTTAAAATACCTGATAATTTATTAAGTTTTTCTCTCTATACGGCACTAATTTAAGAATTTTGCTTCCTAAAACTAAAGTTTACATAAATAGTAACGCTTTCATTCTTTTCTTTAGATAACTTCATTTTAAAAAACGCTAATTTCTTTGAAATGTGGATATACAGCCTTAAAGCAAATAATGTATATTTGTTTTTAAAGCCATGAAACGATTTTTAACCGACTTCAAAAAAAACAATAGAAGGAGGTTCTCAGTTTGGTCTGTATGTATGTATGTTTGTTCGCGATTATCTCGCGTTTGGCAGAACTGGTTTTTTTAGATGCGGTTTTTTAGAAAAGTATTTGTTACACTTAGGAGAAGGTTTCTTAATCGACTTCAAAACAAACAAAAAAAAAGGAGTTTTCTCAGTAAGTTGACCTGTATGTATGTATGTTTGTCCGCGATTATCTCGCGTTTAGCTGAACCAATTTTGATGCGGTTTTCAGAAAAGTATTTATTATATTTAGGTGAGAGTTTTGGTGTTTTAAAAGACTTCAAAAGAGGAGGTTCCCTTTTCAGTTTGACCCATATGCATGTATGTCCGCGATTATCTCACGTTTGGTCAAACCGACTATATCTATATTTTTCTACGTAGATAATATATCTAACACAGAACGTTACACTAAAAAGAAAGAAACGTTTTAAAAAAGTAAAAAACCGTCTTCAAAAGCCTACGCTACCTCTAAAAAGCAAGAAATAATATTCACATCACTAGATACGCATTATCATTGTAATAAAACACGTCTATTGAAGTCGGGTGGAGCTTTTAGAATTTAAAAAAAAATGTCCTCCAGCCTCTTTTGAAGTCAGTTTTTTGTTTTTTAAAACAATTTTTTTAGTATAATTCATGGACACCCTTCAAAACAATTTGTAAGAAAATTAAAGGAAAGCTAATATCTTCGTAGATATGTACTTTTTTAATGGCAGGGTTTTACGTACAATTAGTATACATTTATACAAAATATAGATATTTTTGTTCTAAATTTTGTCACAACTACCAGTACATTAGAGGTAAATCTATTCACCGAAGCATCTCAATTGAGGAGCCAGTTAAAATTTGCCATATCTCCCTACACACTCATTTTTAATTACGGACTTTTGTCCTACAAAATTATTATACTTACTACTAAATGATGTGGAAATTGCGCTTTAATGGAACAATTGCTTCTTTGAAAAATTACGAGTTGTATATGTATGGTCTGAGGAGCCACTTATGATGTATGGTAACTTTTTTTAATTTTAATATTACCGAGCTTAGATTTTGTCTACAAACTACTCTCAAATGCTACAAAATCATGTCAAATTATGATAAACATTAATCCATGATGTGCCTAGGTCTAACGTGGCTCCTCAATCCAAACATTTAGATTGAGGAGCCACCTTTATGTTCAAATAATTTTTGAAGTATTATACTACAAAATCGAGGATAGATCCTACAAAATAATTTAAATTACTACTAAATAAGTATATTAATTTCATTAATATACGAAAAGTGACTCCTCAATCCATACGGACATAATTATTATCGTGCAGCAATATTTTATTTACCTGCAAGAAGGACCAAGGCCAAAACCACACGGGAAGCCATTTTTTCACAGCCCAGTGTCACAGACGAACACTCAATATAGGTACCTATTATCAAGCATAGCTCTTTTATACCGCTATGATTCTTATCATTTATTAATTTCGTAATCATTTAATTCAATTAATTATAATTAATGGTAAAACCATGTTTCACTAGTATAGCTGTTACCTACAAAATATGTAAATTGGAAGAACCAACACAAGTTTATATTTTTGTTATTTAAGAAAGAGAGGGCGCTCTACTACATGTTGTATACTTAAAAGGGGACCCTAGACATAATTTGTTATGTTATCTATATGTTACCGGCAATGTGTATAATCCGGCATTGTATACAATGCCTGAAACGATCAGGAAAAGTGAATGAAATGATATTCATTTTATGCATTGCCTAGGCGTTGTATACTATGCCTGCTGGTCCTCCGGCAATGTGTAAAATAAGTATATTTCTGTTGTCTGTTATAAAAAAATAACCTCGAAATTTAAGACACACGCTCCGCTGCGCTTCGCCATAGTAGAACCGAATAAGTAAGTCATCTTACTCATTATACGCACGAACGCGGTTTGTATGTGAGCGCGCCCGTACGTATGCGTCGTCGCACGCACACACTGACAAAATTTAAAGGTGATAAAGGTGCAACAGTCATGGCTGCACCGTACGTAATACCGTTCGCGCCTACACACGCTTCACGCCGCCTACAGTACATACCATGCTTTCCAAAGATATTATTGCAAAAAGATTTGTAAGAATGAGGATATATTTTACAATAATTTTAAATAATAAGGCATTTCGTATTTGTCGAAACAGACGAATTTCTTTTTATATCAAATTGTGTAATTTTGTTAAAAAATCATAAATTCCTACAGGAAAAAGTACTTTTAATGCCTATTATGGAAAGTTTCAATTTCCGAATTTAAAGATTTATTATTTTGATACGTGTAGGTAAATAAAAAAGTAAAAAACAGTTAATAGTGTAAAAAATAAAAAGCCACGTTTTAAGTAATCCTATTTCGACTGTAAGTTTTCAAATCACATAACATGACGAAGGCAATGAAAACATTGTAGTCAGTTCCTGAAAACAATGAATTTAATGTAAACTGTAATTTGACAGATAGATGTGATACATTGCTACTTTTCTTTAGTAAGTTTTTATTGGTGTCAAAACGAAAGTGCCAATGTATCACATACATCTATCAAATTACAATTAACATTAACTTCTGGTTTACGTACAAAAAAATATAAAAAAGAACTTTGTATGATAGTTCCCTGATGCTTACCCTACAAGGAAAAAAATATTTTGTATAGAGATTGACTATGCATTTTTTAAGGTTTAAGACATTTATTCTCATTAAGAATTATACATTAATTCACTTACATGAGAACAACACAATTAACAAACACAAAATATATATTTAGAGATACGTACTAATGGACGGTAGTTTTAAAACATTGTCACAATAAATACACGAGCCTCAGGCATCGGGCGCAATGATAGCAAAACATTGATATATAAACAAACTAGATGTGGCTTGCTAGAATAATTTATTAGGACTTAAGGACTATTTACTTTTCTTTCTTTCCTTATAATATTAGATATTAGATTTTTATTTTAGTATTACTTTGTTTTAGTTTACTTATTATATTTTTTTTTATTATTTTAAATTGAAAACAATAACGCAAAGTTTAATACAGATTATGGTTTATTTATGTTGAAACTTTTTAACCAACTTCAGAATAAAGAAAAAAAAAGAAAGAGGTTGTACCTATTTATTATTGTTAGTTTATTTATTTGAACTTATGTAATGTTTTAGAAGTTTTTTGAATGTGATGATTGATTGGGTTTCTTTAATGTCTTTCGGAAGCTTGTTATATATTTGTGCACCTTCAAATAAAATATTTCTTTTGCCATAATTTGTTCTAGGGGGCCGTAAAACTAAATCATTTGCATTTCTCAGTTGAATTTTTTGTATTTGCCTCTTTTTTGTGAAAATAATTTGTGTGTGTATATTTTTTGTTATTATTTTACGGATCAGTAAACAAGTGTAATATGTATATGTTTGTGTAATATTGAATATTTTTGTTTCTTTATATATTTTTTCTGTAGATGTAAAATAATTATAGTTAAAAAGGATTTTAATTAATTTGTTTTGTGCTCTTTGTATTAAGTTTATATGTGATTTTGCGGCTGTACCCCATATCTCGATCAAGTAGTCAATGTGGGGCTTAATAAGAGAATTGTATATAGTGTAACGCACTTCCCGTGGGAGACAGCTACTGATACCTCTCAAAGCTTCGGTCAGAGATAATAATTTGGCTTTAATTTTATCAATATGAGGTTTCCACATCAATTTACTGTCAATAATGAGCCCTAAATATTTTTCACTATCAATTTGGTTTATTTTACTGTTATTTAACATTAAACATTCATAATATGAAATCTTTTTGTTTTTAGTTTTAAAAAATATGTAGTTTGTTTTGGCAACATTAATAGTTAGCAAATTATATTGAAACCACTCATTTAGTAAGTTCAGGTCACTTTGCGTGTCTTTAATTATTGTTTCAATCGAAGGACCAAAATAAAACAGGGATGTGTCATCAGCATAAAGAGTTACGTCACCCTTAAGACCAATTTCATTGATATTATTAATATAAATTTGAAATAACAAAGGACCCAAAATTGATCCTTGAGGAATTCCGTAGGTTACAGGTTTAGGTTGACTTTGATGGTTCCCTATTTTTACGACTTGCTTACGTTCTGATAAGTATGATTTTAAGATATTAAAAGCTGCTCCAGTAATGCCAATATTATTTAATTTTTGTAACAATATGACGTGACTAACGGTATCGAAAGCCTTTTTAAGGTCTATAAATATGCCTAGTGCTATATTTTTCTCATCCAGATTAGTTTTTAGTTTAGTAATAAGATCTACCGATGCTGAGAGAGTGTTTGATTTTGGTCTGAAACCATACTGTTGGCTATAGAAAAAATTAATTGAATTTAGGTACTTCTCTATTCTATTATACATTATTCTTTCAAAAATTTTGGATATAACAGGAAGTACTGATATTGGTCGGTAGTTTCCCGGATTCGTTCTAATACCCGACTTAAAAATAGGAGTGACCTTTGCAATCTTTAGGCTATCGGGAAAAAATCCTATTTCTAGGCACTTATTTATACAGTTTGTTAGGTCTTCAGCAAGCAAATTTTTTAAACATTTTATACATTTAGTGCTAATACTATCGATACCTGAGGACGTGTTGCTACCTAACTGATCACAAATTTTTATAACTTCTTCGGTAGTGGCTGGGAATAGCTGTGATAGTTCCTGCGAGTGAGTTGTAGTTTCCATGTTCTTACTCGGATGATACTTCTTTGGTATTTCATTTGCTAGAACTTCTCCTATAGTTGAAAAGTAGTCATTGAAATATTCACAGATTTCTTTCTCATCAGTAATTATTTCCGACCCTCTCTGCAACTTAACTGGGGCAGCTGATTCCTTCACTTTATTTCGAGTGAGTTCATTTATAAGTGACCACATTTTGGATGGTTTGCTTCTACAATTTTTAAAGGCCTTATAATAATATTTTGATTTCAAGTTTTTTATTAAATTGATAACACTATTTCTTTTTGCTTTAAATATTTCTTCTTTATTTTTGTCTTTTAGATTTCTTTTATGGTCTTTGTAGTGTTCATTTCTTATATTTATTGCTTCTAAAATGTCTTTCTGTATCCATTCTTGTCTTGGGGGATTCAATTTTTTAGTTTTCTTAGTTTTACTCACATTGATACTGCATGTCAGATTTAGTTCTATTGTATTGTATTCACAGCCTTTCTTGTCCATGTTTTCATAGGTAGTAAAGAGTTTTTCATAATCAATAGCGTCATATTTAATAGTTCTTATTGGGTCTTTTGACGATTGAATAAACTAGCGATGTGACAGCCCTACGTGTTTAAGCTGTATCGCTCGCTCGAGGCTCGAGTTGGCCTACTTATTTGGTTCTTTCTACCATGGCTTCGCGGTCGCCTTAAATTTCTAACCTAACCCGGGACCTACAGGAGTAAACCAGGTTCGATTCCAAACTCAATGAGCCCCCCTTGAGCACCCCTCGAGCCCAGATACAAGGTCAGTAATAGTTCAGATACAAGGTCAGTAATAGTTCAGATACAAGGTCAGATTCAAAGTCAGATACAAGGTCAGATACAAGGTATATGACCTTGTATCTGACCTTGTGTCTTTACACATACACATTTGACTTTAAAACGGATTACGTCATATACAAATAAATGAATGAATATTATTTAGTTCGCTAAACCCTGCTTGAAGTAAGTTGTTATATATTGAATTTGATTTCATAAAAAAATAAAGTTACCATAAGTTCCTAAAAATATAAATAAATACAGGGTGCTACTGGCTACACTACATGGTGTTCCAGTTTGTATGGGAATTTGTATAGGTCTGAAGGTATAGACACCATTTTTTGGGAGTATAGAGACCTTTCGTGGTGTAGTTGAGCTTTTGGAAAGTTCCTACTGTTATACAGGGTGCTACAGTATGGGAATTTAGTATGGGAATTTGTATAGGGTTGAAGGTAGGGATACCATTTTTGGAGGGTAGGTATCTTTCATGGTGTAGGTGAGCACAAAGAAAGGATTTTGGAAAATTCCCGTTATACAGGGTGCTACAGGGAGACCCAGTTTCTATGGGAATTTGTATAGGGCTAAAGGTAGAGACACCATTTTTCGAGAGTAGGTACCTTCCATTCATAGTGCGTGTTGATTGATAGTAAAAAAACCAAGCGAACAAAGACTCTGACCCATTATGTCAGAGGATAAATGAGCATGGAACAAAAAATAAGGACTGCTGATAAATACCTACCTTGTTACTTATATTGGTAATCCGTGACATTCAAAATATACGCAAAACTATATCTTAATCACGGAAACGAAGTCGCGGGCGAAAGAAAACGTGTATTTTTAACCGACTTCAAAAAAGGTGGAGGTTCTATGTTCGTATATTTGTTTTTTGTGTATGTTTACCGATTACTTGGAAACGGCTTGACCTATTGAAATGATTTAAACGTTACTTTATCAGGTTTGTTCCCAAGTTAGTCCCATTTTTCGAAAATTTGAAATTGGTTCAGTAGTTTTCGAGTAAATCCTGAAAATACTGGTAAATATTGCTCGAGTTTTTACGGATGTACAGACATAACTTCTTTGTTTAAGGCTGCGCAGTCTGCACACTAGCGCCGCCATTAGAAAAAAAATCATAGTGCTTAAATAAAGACAAATTTGTAAATTATCTCTCTGGAGTGCACTCCGAACAAGCTTTGCGGTACTTTTTATCACTTAAGCAATATTTTCTAGCCTGTCGTTTAGTTTAATTGACTTTTATTGTTTAAAGTGATCACTTTTCGCAATAAAAGTCCATATAACTAAACAACAGGCTAGAAAATATTGCTTAAGTGATAAAAAGTAGCGCAAAGCTTGTTCGGAGTGCACTCCAGAGTAGTCCAGAGAGATAATTCATAATTTCTTTTTTTATTTAAGCACTATGATTTTATTTCCAATGGCGGCGCTAGTGTGCAGACTGCACGCTCTTAAGAACCGATTTAGATGATTCTTATTTTGTTGGAAAGGTAATACCCTAAGGGTGATCTCATGTTAATTTCATTGGCATTGAACCTTGGACTTCGAAGATACACATGAGAACTCTTCAAAATCAAATAGGATAGTGTAATATTGATTACATTAAGGTATTGAAAGGTTTCGCACTAGCCATTTTTATTGGGAAACAGAGGGATACAGGCTTTACTTACGGATTGATGAGGAGGATGGGCCATAACCCACCGCGCGGGCCCAATGCGGATTGGAGTTGCTTAACCTCCACAATTGCAGGCCAACTGGACTTCCAAAGGTTGCGGGTTTGATTTCTGCCTGAGAATATGATCTGGTGCGAGTCGAATTTTTCTACTACATTATTTAGTAGCTATTATGTAAAAAATTAAAAACCCGCCTGCCTAAAAAGACAAGTCAACTGCGAAAAGATGGAAACAAGATTAAATATTAAAGGCAACATTATAACATGCAGTCGGAGGCATGCATAAAGAAAGTGACATTATAAATGATTTGAGTTATATGCCTCCGACTGCATGTTATAATGTTGCCTTTAATATTTAATCTTGTTTCCATCTTTTCAGTTGACTTGTCTTTTTAGGCAGGCGGGTTTTTAATTTTTTTAAATTAATTTTTTTTATTTATTTTTAGTTATTATTTATATGATATACCTTTTTGAAATCCTTATAATAAGCCCTTTAATTTGATACCCATATTCCAGTATTCTAAAAAAAAATTTTTTTCCGCTACGTTTAATAGCACCGTACAGCCGCCATGTTGTTTTTTTTATAACGCCACCTTCTTAAGAACACTTGGGCTGACGAGACAAATCTAACGATATGTTAACCATGGAAATCTGTTCAGCCGTTTGAAAGATATGAGGTAATAAAGAATATTACATACAAACTTACAAGATACGCGCGAAAAACATAACCCTCTTGCAGTCGGGTAAAAATAGCTATGTGAATGCTAAAATCTCAAATTTAAATATTTTAAAGCTGCTTCTATTTATTCAATTGTCAAAATATCTTCTACATACCTACCACAAAAAAAGTTAAAAATAAAAAAGCTTTTAAAAAAGAAAAACCTCCTTCAAAAAACCTTAAAACAAAAACCGCATCAATATTGTCTCTAAAAAGCACTGACCTGCATACTGACGTGATTTTTTTTTTTATTTACCTGGACTGGCTGTCTGTATGATTTGACAGCTAAGTTTTTGTGCCTATTTGAAACGCCACTAGCGTGCGTCTAAAGAACTAATTTTGACGTACAATATGAAAATGGTTGCCGTGATGGTCTCCCCAGACTTCAAACTTTAGTACCACGTACGCACGCTATGCTCACGCTACATAGACATAGAAAAATTTTCGCTGCGCTATTTCTATGTCACGCTACGTCCTACAGCGCCAAAATGGCGGAAATCAAATAGGCACAAAAACACGGGAGATCTCTAGTAGGAACCTTTGACCATAATAAAAAGCTCTTCTTTTTTAAATTATCTGTTTGCAATCCAAAGCCGTTAAGCCGTTTTTGTGTGAATGTGTATATTATATTTTTTGAGAAATTAATAGTAATAAGTATATTATTTTCATATGCGACTACCTGTTCATAGTTATATCCTTAGAATAATAAGACCTAGAACGATAGTTCTCTACAAAGCGCACTGTCAAATTGTATTCTGAACAGAATAAAATAAAATAAGTAATTGTACCATACATCTGGGTTCTTAGAAGAGAATACTTTAATAGATACTAGCGGCCACCCGCGACTTCATCTTCGTTTCGACAGTTTTTTTGCTGTCCCTCGGGAACTGTGCGTTTTTTCTGGATGAAAGGTACCCTTTGTCCTTTTCTGTAGCCCTGACAACGTGTATGCAAAATTTCATGATGATCGGTTCAGTAGTTAAGACGTGAAGGCGTAACAAACAAACGGACTTTCGCATTTATAATATTAGTAAGGATGACCACGTATATTCATTTTCGATACAAATCTAGAAACAACCAGTGAATGAATAAATAAATTAAGATCTCATCAAGACCTTTAATTTCTTCAAAGACACCATCACTTTAGGATGAGTAGGTACTTTCTGAGATATTGCCGTTTTAAGTTTGACAGGTCGTCTGAAATGAAGATCTCGCTAAGACCGTTCATTTCTCTAAAGGCACTATCAGTCCAGTTACTGTTAACAGTAAGATAGATTGCCCCGATCTGGGGGTCTATTACGAAAAGTTTAATGCGATACATGCAGCTGCGTCCGTGCTTCGTTTTGATTGTTTCCTATTACAAATCACTTTCGTAAGCGATATTGCGAAGTGATTGCGTGAGTTTGACAGTTTCTCTCTTACGTATCCGACATCGTTCGTTTAGTACAGTGTTAGTCTATGGACTACGATAGAAAAATTCAAAATGTTTGATAAAACTACAACCAAAGAACTGCGGACGACTATCGTGGCCAAGTGACTGCGTTACGCAATTGCGTACGTTATTTTCGTAATAGGCCCCCTGGTCTCAACCGTTTGTTACAGTGTTCCTCGTCGTCGAACACGTCATATGAAATTGCTTTGCGCTCCTGCCTATAATACAAACTATGCTCGTAATCATTTCCTTGCTCGTGCAATAAACAGTTATAACAATAAATTTGATAGTACAGATCCCTTTAAAATGTCGAAGTGTAGTTTTAAAAACGCAGTAAAAAAGAAAATAATAGAAATTTTAAATTTATTGTATCAAATTTAAATTTTTGCATTTACAATAATTGTAGTCACAGCTGCTTAACTAATTTAACTATTTGAAATGCCTACAATCCACTTTTATTAATTTTGTATCTGTAATTATTGCCAAGCAACAATTCTGTCAATTTAATGTACTTAACTAATTTAATCTCACAAGAATATCAAATGTTCTGGTATTTGTAACGATATCTGTAACATCTGTTTTGTAATGATGATATAAATTTGTTATAGCTATGGATAATGGGGAATGTCCGAAAAAAAACAATTGGGCAGAATATTTTTTTATAGGTAGAAATAAGCTCCCTTAGTAATAGAAAAAGTTTCAGAATTTTCGGTTGCGTATAAATAAAAATAAAAAATAAAGTCACTTCGACTTCACAAATATACGAAAGTAACAGCAGAATGGAGATTATTTGCCACCACCTGTCATAACCACAACATGCTATTAAAAAAAAGTTTCACCACAAAATGTCATAACTTTTTTTTTATATTTGCTGTTGTTGTGCCAGGTGGTGGCAAAGGTACAATCGCCATTCTGCTGTTACTTTCGTACATTTGTGACGTCGAATAGACTTTAATTTATTAAAAAAAATTGACGCAACCGAAAATTCTGAAACTTTTTTCTAAAACTAAGGGAGCTTATTCCTACCTATAAAAAAATATTCAGCCATTTTTATTTTTTTCGGACATTCCCCATTGGCTTATTTAAGACTTATATGTAATCACTCAATCTGTACCTAATATAGTTGTTGGTTTTCTGAATAAATCATAAATAAATAAATAAATAAAAAACGTAATTTCTCTATTTCTTCTTGGGACTACGTGCTATGGCACTGTCATTGTTTCCATGACTTCAGGAAATAATATCTCATTCGCAGTTTCGGATAATACAATCTTCTGGTTTAATTAACACAAAATGAAGATAATAAGCTAGTCCATATAGCGTCGTTGTAAAATTGATTAATTTTATCGGCAACAATAAAGATTAGTGTTTCGGTTACCTTAATTTCTGTAACGACGGGCTATGCTACTGTGTGTGTATGCTACTACTATCTCTAGTTGTTAATCGCGGTTCCGTCGAATATATTTCTTTTACCTCCTCATTAACAATAAAAAATTAAATGAAATAATAGTAGTTTATGAAACTGATGCATAATACCTAGTTATGTAGAGTTTCATACACTACTTTATCTACTCTCATATAATTTGTGATTGAACCTACAAAATAATTTAACAATGATAAAAAGAGTAGGTAAGTAGTTTCTCGACTTTCTACGACTAGGTAGGTAAATAATTACTTACTTAGGTTAAGTAAGACGTTTTTCCGTCGCCGCATCTAAAATATTGGGTGGAGTCCACACTCACTACTATCAGACATTTTTAAGCAAAAGTAAAAATTAAAATCAAAACATGGCGCGTATTCTATTAGAAAAAATATTATTGAGTTAGTGCATTCCAGCAGACTAATCGTTACGCTAAGTCATCGATCACCATAGAGAACATTTTAATCATGGAAAGTATGTGGAAATAACATTGTTTTTTTTTAATATCGCGGCACTGCCTTCTTCTTGGATTTGCCCTGTATCGTAATGAGAAAAAAAAATATTTTATAGCATACTTCAGTTAGCGAAGGTATTTTATAAAATAACTTTTTAATTTTTTTTTTCGGTATTGCGTGTATAAAGTATGTCAATATAAATTCGCTTTGAAATTCATAATTCGAATTTTACGATATTAGAGTAGCTTGTAGATAAAAAATATTATAGAACCTTTCTACATACTTGGATAGTTTGACCAAAACGCGGAGAAGTCTTTTTTGCATTCATATGGAGGCAAAAGCAACTTCTCTTAAACACTGATCTTCTCCTCTTCTCCTCTTATTATCTTTGGATTTTAAACATACGGGCCGCGGGCGATGTGAACTACGATTATAATAAGGGTACCATCATACTCATTGATCCAAAATTAGACCAAATTTACCCCTATCTCTATGCGTAACCGCTCACCGGCGACTTTTTGTAACTGCAATAATCGCGGCGTTAATCGCGGCGATAATCGACAAATGTTTTACTTAGCCAGCGACAAAAAAGCGCCGCGATTAACGCTGCGTTTGTCGCAGCTACAGAAAGTAGCTCGTGGGCGTTTACGTATAGAACTCATGAGATAATAATTAGTTTATTTATCTCAAAGTAGAAACCCAGAAAATATCATTTTTTTTATTCGTCTACATAGAACATGGGTCGCTAATTTTTTTAGCCTAAGGGCCAGACATCCTCCACTGCCCGCTTTCGCTGGCCGAATTGCTGGTTCTTGTAGCCGGAGCTTGCTTGACACGGGCCTTAGTTTGGATAGACGAGACGAGACCTAGAGAGTGTGATTTGCGTTATTACATTTCTCATGTAGTGAGGAATCCTAAATTCTTTCAGCACAGTCAGTTGAATTAAATATCAAAACGTATATGACTACTTGGTAAACTCGACTTAAAAGTAATAATAAATTAATAAATGATAAGTATCATAGCGGTATAAAAGAGCTAAGCTTGATAAAAAGTAGATTGAGGATCCGACTGTGACACTGGGCTGTGACAAAATGGCTTCCCTTGTGGTTTTGACCTTGGCCCTCCTTGCAGGTAAATAAAAATATTTCTGTACGATGATAATTTTAATCAAAAAATGTAATCCATTGCTTTTATATTAGTTTTATTCCATCAAAGTCAAATAAGCTTTATTCAAATAAACTTATTAATTAAGTACTTTTGAATCGTCTATATTTGCCTACCACCCGTTCCAGACTTTTTTAGCTGACAAGAAGAACGGGCGCAAGAAATTTATTAGCTGTAACAGCCTTAAGTAACGATATTTACAAACTTGAATATATCGTTACCAGATAATTACAACAGGGTGACAGGATTATTGGGAACAACATAGACTTATTATATTACTTCAACAAAGTACTTATAGTAGCAAGTTATGTGTTACATCATTTCCACGCATTTTGATCGTTAATCGTCTACTTTATAATAACCTTTACCCATGAGCGATTTTTTAACATGGTTCTTAAATTCATGCAAAGGAAGATCAATCACTTGTTGTGGAGCTTGTTCCAGTCTGCGATCGGTATAAAACTGTGTTTAGTATTTATGAAATAAGGCCAAGCCAGATTGTTAAAAAAAATATCATAGAAATACATTTATAAAAGAGCACAGTTCGAGCCTTTACAGTTTTCAGGTTAAGTTTTCACGATCATAAATTTGTGGCTCCGAGAGCTACAGTCCTCGCGTTAAAAAAGTAACTCAAAATGTAACTTGTTCAATAATAAAAATAATAATCAATAATCATTTATTACTTCCCAAACATGAGTGTACAAAAAAAAATGTAGTTGTCAGGGTTTATCGTTGTCCTTACATGTTTGGCCTTGTAGGGCATACAAAATTACAATGTCAATTACCTAATTTAATTATTTCTTATGTCAACAAATAAAAATAAAATAGTACCTTACAAACATGATTGATAATAACGAGTAAATGTCACTTAATGCCTATTTTTATAAAGTTACATGTCAAAATCCTCAAATGCTTAGCTAAACTCCTAAATTTTTTGTCAGATAACAAATTAAAAGTTAATGTCAAAATAATATAAATGTCCAAAATGTCTCCTATGTTTTTCTATACCAATGTCAATTTTAATTAAAAAATAATGCTAATAATAATAACAAATTAAATAGATGACCAATTTATATCTTTACATTATAAATTAGGTAAACCTTTATAATAATAATAATAATAATAATAATAATAAACATTTATTTCAGGCACAGACCCATTATTCAAAAATACAAAATAAAAATCAAAAATCAAAATAAAGACAGTAAAATTAATTAATTAAATTACATAATTAAGTAGGTACCTTATATACCTAGTCACATTATTATTTTTTATTCCTCTCCGTGTGCACCGATATCCAGTGTTTATACAAGGGACTCTGGAGGTTGTCAGCGACAGCTTTCACAATAGTATTATCGCATTCTTTGATACGTTCCCAAAAGGCAGCCACACGAGACCTCACTATAGCATAGAAATCGGGAATACCTGCTTCAGCAAACATCGTCGACGCGCTGCAAAATCTGGGATATCGCATAAGAGCACGGTATGCATTATTATACTGGACTCTTATGGTGTCAAAGGACTTTCTTGTGTAGTCAACCCACAGTTGGCAGGTGTACATGCCCAGGCAAAAAGTTTTGAAAAGAATGTCCTTGACATCCCGGCTGCAACGCGCGAACCTTCGAGCCAGCATATTCCCTCGCACAGATAAGCATCTCCGCTCGCGTTCCATGTCAAAGTCATCAGTCAGTTGTTCCGTCAGCCAATGTCCCAAATACTTAAAACGGTTCACTACTGAAATCTGTCCACCGTTCAAATAAACACTAGGCACTTTCTCTGGACCTTTTCCCGATCTGAATATCATAACCTCTGTCTTTGAGACATTATACTTCAGTCCGTGAGCAGCGGCATATTGCTCACAAACCGACAGTAACTTTCTCAAACCCTTGATAGACGGGCTCAGGAGCACCATGTCATCCGCATAGCTCAAGTTGTTAACGCACACGTTACCAACATGGCAGCCGATTCCGGTGCTCCTCAGCTCCTCTATCAAGTCGTTAATGTAAAGATTAAACAGATCGGGAGAAGTCAGGGATCCCTGGCGTACCCCACATTCTAGCATATACTTACTAGAGGTTGCGTCGCCCCATTTAACAAAATTTGTTTGGTTGCCATACCAATATCTCAACAGACCCACGACTCCGCTCGGGGCTCTTGCTTGCAGTTTGGCCCAGAGAATATCATAATTGACCAGGTCAAATGCGCGGCTCAAGTCCAAAAAACACGCGTACACTGAAGTATTCCGACTGGTATAGTATTGCACGGTGTTTTTCAGACAGAAAATCGCAGAATCCGTCGAGACACCGGCACGAAAACCAAACTGAGCATCACTTATATTGACAGATTTCAGTAGTGAAGGACGCAAGAGACGTTCTTGTACATGTAATTTCCAGTCCAGTTTTTTATCAATTGTCAAGCCCAAAAAGGTCGTAGCGTCTGTTTCATTGATTTTTTTAGCATTATAGTGGATGTTCATTTTTATACTAGGTAATCTTTGGTTAAAATGCATTAGTTTTGTTTTTTCTAAATTTATCTTCAAATTGTTATTTTCTAACCACATTATAATAGTTTCCAATGTTTTATTTACGTCACTCTCGTAAAATTCTTTATTTTCGCATTCAATAATGATTGTACTATCGTCAGCAAAAAGAGAAACAGGTTTATTAACTGCTTTTGGCAAGTCATTGATGTACAATAAAAATAGTAACGGTCCTAATACACTTCCCTGTGGAACACCATATGGAATGGTGCACCAAGAGGATTTATATACTTGTTCATGTTTTGACTCCATACATACTTTAGAGATTTCAACAAATTGTTTTCTATTTTTTAGGTAAGTCTCAAGAAGTTGTAATATATTACCTCTTATTCCATAAGAATTTAATTTAAATAATAATTTTTCATAGTCAACATGGTCAAAAGCTTGAGTCATATCACAAAAAATGGCACAGACTGGATTTCTTTTGTCAATATTTCCCATTACAATTTCCAAAAAGTCATATATAGCCATATTAATTGTTTTGCCTTTTCGAAAACCTTTTTTCTCTTTGGAAAAAATATTGTGTTTTTCCAGAAACGAGAGCAATAGATAGTAAATGTATTTTTCAAAAATTTTAGAAAACAATGATGACAGAGCAATTGGCCTATAATTTTCCATAAGCTTTCTATCTCCTTTTTTGTATATAGGCTTTACCTTGGTTACTTTTAACTTTTCTGGATAAACACCAGCACTTATTGCCATATTAAGGAAGTATGCTAAGTGCTTGCATAATGGTTCTGCAACGAATTTCACTACCTTCGTACAAACATCATCATAGCCTACACTGTTTGTATTTTTTAAAGTTCTAATTATATTAAGTATGTCAGATGGTAGCGCCGGTGGCATAAACATTGAATTCAAAGTTTTTGGAATGTCATAATTATATTTAATATTGTTATTTTTTATGGGTTTAACTTTGTTTACAAAATAATTGTTAAAACTATTCGAAATTTCTTTAGAGTCAGTTATAATGTTATCGTCAATATTTATTGCAATAATTGGTTCATGAGGTTCATTTTGCTTACTGTTGTTTACTATTTGCCAAACACTTTTAGACTTATTATTAGATTGTTTAATTTTATAGTTGTTTTGAGCACGACGTGTAAGTTTAATTATTTTCTTATACAATTTATTATACCTTTTAAATTCAACTTTATTAGAACTGGTAGGCTCCAATCTACATCGCCACAGAAGTGATCTTTTTTTCTTACTACAAATTTTTATACCACGAGATATCCATGTCACTTTTTTATTCAGTTTTATGGTTATTTTTTTGTTCGGAAAACAAAGATCATAAAAAAGTTTGAAATGTTCAATAAAAAGGTCATATGCTTTATTAGGATCATCTTCTTTGTAGATGTCTGAGAAAGAAAGACCACTCATGCAGTTTCTAAATTTGATCATGTTTTCGTGACTATAGTCACGGCGTATAATGTTCCATTTATCAATAAGGAAATATTTTTTTACTGGACATTTTATTAGCTGTGCCGTATGGTCAGACAAGCTGAACTCAATAACCTCAGATTTGCAACCCCTTCTAATATTGTGGGCAAAATTGTCTAAGCAGGTCCCACTAGACAACCGAGTAGGTTCTCTTATTTGTAATTTCAAATTATGATTCATCAACAAGCATTCAAAATCCAACGAAACATTGCTTTTATTAAGTATATCAACATTGAAATCCCCAGCGATTATTACATGTTTTTTAACGAATTTATTTATTTTGCAAAGAAGTGCAGTCAGTTTTTCAAAAAACAGATTTAAGTGTTTTTCACTAGGAACTCTGTACAAACATATTATAATTAAATCATAACCACATAATTCCACACCACAACACTCAAAAATACCTTCAACAGAAATTTGCTTAACATCTGGGATAGGTTTACAATTATGTCCCTTTTTTATTAAAATACAGGTTCCTCCTCTTTTACTAGACCTTCTACAAAAACTATCTGCTAAATAATAATTTGGTAAATTTAAATATTTTTCATAGCCAGACTCCATAAAGTGCTCTGTCAAACAAATAACATCTACACATTTGTTTCTTTTTGAAAGTTCATCTAAACATACTAAAAGCTCGTCACATTTTGCAAATATACTAGCAATGTTCTGATGCATTATTAAAAGGTGTTTATTGACGAAAAAAATCAGAAGATGTTGATAACAATTCTTGATCTTTCGTATTTGTTAGAGTAACATTTTTCATTGATGACTTTTTGCACAAGTCAATGTTGTCAATTTTAATTTCATTCACTAATTTTAAAAGGTCATTAAATAAAATTTGAATACCAAAGTTGTTAATGTCACCATTCTTATTATTAAACATTTTATAACTATAGTCAAGGTTAAGATTTGAGTCAAGAAGATAAGCATGTTCATGAGTAGCAATGTCAAGGTACAGTAAATTATTAAAATTCTCTACTCTCCAATTGTACATGTCTTTATAAGCTGCATACTTATAAGTAGGTAAACAAATTATGACGTTTGTATGATTTATTTTTTGTAACGTTTCCCGTAAACTAAAAATTAGCTTAAAGTATTCGTGAGTAGTTTTAAAATCTTCTTCTCCAATCATCAGCACAAAATAGTCCATTTTTGTCAAATTTCTGGCAATGTTTTCTGTGTCATCTAATAAGGTCTGAAGGCCACAATGGGTTTTTAGGTAATGGCAGATGTTATACTGATCGCTCTTAAAAGTTCCTTGGAGAGTTTCAAGGATTTTATTATTGCCGTTGGAGCTAAGAACATGAAGTCGACGTCTAACTGTATTTTCTTTTTTATGATGTATTTTTATTTCCGTCAAACTTTGAGTTGAATTTGTTTCTATTTTTTCTTTAGAAGGCAGCTCTTCAATGCTGATATCTTGAGTTTGCGTTTGTTTATCAGTCATTTGTTTAGTGTTCCTTTTTGTTTTTGTCGTTGCGTTCTTCGAAATAGGACTTTGCGCAACTTTTTTATACAATTCTGATTTCTTTGTTAAATCTTCGTTAATACGCTGCAGATTATTGTTTACAATAGATAAGGTCTCAATTTCAGCATGTGCACTACATAATTCTAATTTTAATTTTTCAATTCCCTCTCGTAGTTTAAATAGTTGGTCAATATTTGTAGCATCGACTGAGACATCAGGCATACTATTAGAGGATTCATTTAAGACTTCTTCTATTGTTGTGTTTGCAACTGATGTATTTGCTATCGAATCCGATTTAGTGCGAGTACGCCGAAAAGTGATGTTTTCTAAGAAATTCATCGTAAATGATTCTTTCTTAACAGCGTAGTTTGCCTAAAGAAATTTTTGTATTTCAA
The DNA here is from genome assembly GCA_943789525.1 of Agriphila geniculea. Lineage (NCBI taxonomy): Eukaryota > Metazoa > Arthropoda > Insecta > Lepidoptera > Crambidae > Agriphila > Agriphila geniculea. The sequence continues at coordinate 19,417,078 of OX038890.1, forward strand.
AAATATTTGTTGACCCGTATATTTGAACCGCTGCTGTCTCGGTATAACGTGTGTGCTGCACCCTCTGGTATAACCACTCGGCTACAGTAGCAGTAATAGCGCCGTCCAAATATGTAGCTACTTGCGGCCGCCGGCAACACCTCTGCTTTATAGCATAGATGGATGAATTATTAAAGTATCCATGTAATGACACTAGATGGCGTTACGTGTAACTTGTATCATAATGAAATGTAGTCCTTATTATGATCACATACGATTCATAGTTCTATTACACTTCTTCACATTTAAATGATATTAACTGTCGGTTTTTTACAGATTTATGATTTATTTATTATTTAGCGTTTTTGAGTAACAGTTATTGGTTATTATTGAAATATCACTGCACGTAATAGTTTTCTTGGTGTTATACAAGGTTCATTAAGCAGGATAATTGTTAATTTCACAGTTCTTCACTGACACTCTTTTTAGTAATTTTTCCGCACTATAGTATTTTCTTTTAGTAGATAACACTCACACACAATATTTATAAGGTAACTCACCGCCTCACAAAACTTAGGACTTTAAAAATTGAATAAACTATTTTTAAATTGAAAAAAAGCACGGAGCTAATGTTTACTGTGTAGCTAGCGCCACCTACTCGTTGTTGAAAAAATAATAGATGTCGCCCTCTCACTACGAGATTTTCAAAGCATATTATAGCAGGGTATATGCTGTTTTGTATATTAAGTATCTGGTATATTCGCAGCTAGATGGCGCTTCTATTTTGAACATTTTGGAAACCTGTGAATTTTTTTTTTGGATAAATTTCGAAAAACAGACTAAAAAATTCTATATAATTTTCGAACCTGCTCACAAAATTTCACGAGAATCAGTTCAGAAATGCGACCTGCAGACGGGAACAAACAGCAGCGCCGGAAAGCCAGACTGAAATATTTATTTTTACACTTAGAATAATAACTTAGAACGATAGTTCTCTACAAAGCGCACTGTCAAAAGTGAGGCAACTAAAACAGTCAAAATGGCGCCGTTTTCAGATTTTTATTCTCCATTATTACCTAATAATACCGAATAAGTACAAAAGAGTTTCAATTTTCCTACACTTAAGAGATTAGTTACAATATTATTGGATTTAGTTACGATTAGGTAACGTATGAAGGATATAAATCTGAAAACTAAGCCATTATGGCTTAGTATTAGTTGCCTCACTTTGCATACGAGGACACGGCTTACTAGGTGTTATTATTCTAAGTTTTTACATCTCTCCGCCATTTTAATAATATGGAAGACGAGAAGGGAAGAGAGGCGCGCGCCCGCCGGCCGCGCGCTCTCTGGTTTCTTGACGTTGACGTTGACGTTGACGTTGACGTATACGTAAAAGGAGGTTGACAGGTGACATTTCGATGGCAGTATTGCCAGGCGTGAACAAACCTGCTTACAAAATTTTACGAGAATCGGTTGAGAAATGCGACCTGGGGCCGTACCGACTAACGAATCGATTATCGAAAAATCTGAATCGGTTTCAACTTAGAACTGAAAAATCAAAGTAAGGAATTTCGTCTTGTACTTTCTGTTGACGTAATTTGGAAGATAACGATGTTCGTGTGACATCATGAAATGGGGTTCGCCATTTTCGCCCAATTGGGGCTCGATTTATCTGTTTTAATTTGAAACCCGGCAGACTTTTCGAAGCTCGATTCGTTAGCCGGTACGGCCCCTGTAGATGAGATCAAAAAGCGCCGGAAAGCCAGGCTGGAATAATATTTTTTTTACATATCTCTGTAATTTTAAAAATTTGAAAGCCAGTCTTAGCGAAAAAATTCTATATATTTTTCAAACCTGCTTATAAAATTTCACGAGAGTCGGTTGAGAAATACTACATGTAGAGGAGAACAAACGGACAGCCGGAATGACATACGAAAGAATTTTTGCCCAAGTTGAAGCGGAGACGCTTCGCGCTCGCTCGGTCAATTATCTTGCGTAGGTACCTTAGATAAGTAATTTGTTCCTTCCACCAATGAGACCTAAAAATAAATTCTGCGCATTATATCACCGCTCAAGATCCATGCCGAGGCCTGTACCTTGCGAAACAATAGATGATTATTTTATTCTAATAAAGTGGGATTGAACTTCCAGGAACTTGCTATGCTGAGGTGAACAGGATCGTAGGGGGACAACTCACCACCATCGAGACCTACCCATCTATCGTCCAGTCGGAACATATGGGCATCTTCACCGAGCTCTGGTCTCAGGCCTGTGCTGCTAACATTCTCAACTCCAGATATGTGCTGTCTGCTGCTCACTGCTTCCATGGAATGTAAGTTTTGTATCTTCTTTGAAAATTTGGAAGCATTTAATGATTATGAGAGTGTCTGCAACACTAACTAAATAATTTCTAGCATGAACTCACCTTATTCAAAGATTATGAAGATGCAGGATGGGAGTTTTCTCTAATATATCTAGCCAGTGTAGTTCAGTGGTTCCAGAATTCTTTTGGCTATGGAATCCTTTTTGGTTCACCGTTTTTGGGCGTAGCGTTCGCATCTTGCAAGTATAGTTTGATTTTAAAAGGACTTTTTAAAATAAAAATACTTATATTTTCGCGGAACCCCTGAGAGCCTCTTACGGAACGCCAGGTTTCGGTGGAACACCATTCGGGAACAGCCTGTGTAGTTGATTAGGTTTGCGGTCTGTTATGTAGTGTAGTGACTACACTACAGACCTTATCTTACCTAATCAATCAAAATTAACTACAAAAACTTTCATTAGGTATTTTTTCATTATAACCCTCTACATTTTCCGGAAATATTTACAATTTATGCCCTCTTTCATAAATATAACCTTGGGGTTATATTTAAAGCAGTCATACATTATTATTATTTATTAATGAAGGCAGGAATACACCGAAAATTATACCATAGCTCGACTGATGTCGCATTCCTAGTGACTCCTATTATTTCTGCTTTATTATATTATTTTTAGGATTCCGTACCACAAAAGTAAAAAACGGAATTCTTATAAGATCACTTTGTTGTCCGTCTGTCTGTCAAGACCCTTCTTGGGAACGTGCAGAGGTTTCGTGTTGAAATTAAAAGCATACTCAGGTTTACGGTCCCTTGAAGCTGTAAAAAAATATTAAGTTTACGTGAAAAACAAAATACGACCGTTTATGCCGCTAAAACTGCCTGTTTCGTTCGACACTCTCAAGAGAATCAAAATTAATAGGGTACTTCCCGTCGACCTAGAACTATGAAATATGGCAAGTGATATCGTCTAATACAATCAGAAAACTATACATTTGTAATTGAATCAAAAAATATAGTCGTCTGTCCGACCTGTCCGTCCGCCTATCAAGACCCATTATCTCGAGAATGCATAGAGGTATCGAGTTAAAATTAAAACTACATACTCAAGTGTATGGTCCTTCGAAGCTGTGAAAAAATAAAACTTCTAAATTTACGTAAAAAAGAGATGCGGCCGTTTATGCCTAAAAAAACACATATTCCGCTTACACACTCTCGAGTGAATCAAAATTTATAAGGTACTTTCCGTTGACCTAGAATTATGAAATTTGGCAAGTAATATCATCGTAAAGATACTACAAGTACTTACAATGGAAAATCTGAAAACTATGGATTTGCAGTAAAAAAAAGTTAAATCTCAGAAAAAATCTTCGAGACTCATTCCTGAACTAAATATAGTTTATATTATTACTAGTTCAGGAATTGAGCCTTTAAATTTGTACGAAACCCTCAGTGGGCGAGTCCGACTCGCACTTGTCCGGATTTTTAGCATTGCTCATTTCTCTATTACAGCTTATACCAGCCCGAAAGACGCCGTATCCGCGCTGGGACCACATTCCGCAACACCGGTGGTAGCATTGTCTTAATAGACAGGGAATACAACCACCCCTCTTATGGCACCAACGGTTTCGACGGTGACATCACCGTGGTCCGGTTAGCACAGCCATTGGAGTACAACCCGGTGATCCAACCCGGTGCGATTATGCCACAGGATGCGGTCATACCTGACAATATGCCGGTTATACATGCTGGATGGGGTGCCACTTCGGTAAGTGTTAAAAGCGATGATATTCTCTATTCCAGCTTATACCAGGCCAACAACCACCTTATCCGCGCTGGGTCCACATTCCGCAACAAAGGTGTAGCGTTGTCTTAATAGACAGGGAACTGAATCAACCCTCCTATGGCACTAACTGTTTCGACGGCAACATCAGCGTGATCTGCACCCTGATTATCTAAAAAAAAAATATTTAGCGACCGGTTTCATTCCACATACATTGCTACTTTTCTTTGGTATGTTTTTTTTAATCCAAAAAGAAGTAGCAATGGATCACTATCATCTATGAACTGCAATCGGTCGTTGGGTGGTTTCTAATTAGATAATCAGCCCGCCGGTTAGCCCAGCCGTTAGAGTATAACCCGGACCCGGTGCGATTATCCAACAAGATGCGGTTATCTCTGTCAATATGTCGGTTATACATGCTGGATGGGGTGCTATTTCGGTAAGTGTTAAAGGCGATGATATTCTCTATTCTAGCTTTTACCAGGCCGAAAGACGCCATATCTACGCTGGGTCCACATTCCGCAACAAAGGGGTAGCGTTGTCTTAAAATAGAAAGGAAACAGAACCAACCCTCCCATGGCACTAAGTGTTTCGACGGTGACATCAGCGTGATCCGGTTAGCCCAGCCGTTGCAGTATACATAACCCGGTGGTCCTACCCGGTGCGATTATCTAACGGGATGCGGTTATCGCTGACAATATGCCAGTTATACATACATGCTGTATGGGCTGCTATTTCGGTATGTGTTAAAAGGCGATTCAATTTTATAACGGTATCATGAAGTAGATAATTAAACATTTTTTATGATAGATAGGCAAGCGCTTGCCCTCATTACGCCTGATGGTAAGCGATCGATGATGCGAATTACCATTTTTTTTATAATAATGGGTTTGATCTTGACCCTGGTCTAGCCCGAAAGTATAGACAGGGTCTACGATGGAGCGAGCTTGCCCAGAAGGTGCCTATTCACTCTGGCCTTGAAAAGTCAGGTTGTATGCGCTCGGAAACACAGACGCCGGCAGGGAATTCCATTCCTTGACTGTGCGCATTATAAACGATGATGAGTAGCATTTAGTACGCATAGGAGGTATATCAACCAAGAACGGATGGTAGCCTGCAGTGCGTCTGGATGTCCGATGGAAGAAAGGAGAAGGTGGAATGAGCTCATGCAGCTCTTGAGCACACTCGCCGAAGTACAATCTATAGAAGACCGATAGGCAAGCAACGTTTCGGCGGTGAGCCAAGCTGTGAAGCTTAGCTGCTACCATGAAACGTGCTTGCCTAGAAGATACCTATTCACAACTTGAAAGCCCCCAGATTGCACCTATCAGGAAACACAGACTCAGGCAAGGAGTTCCACTCTCTAGCGGTACAGATGACAAAACTTGAATAGTGCGAGTCTTTGGAATATCCATCAAAAAACGATGCCGCTGCCTGATTGCTACGTCTGGTTGTCCGTTGGAAGAAGGGAGGGAGAATATGGAGTAATTAGGTTGTGCAATTTTCACTGCAAACTTGCCGAAATGTATCCGATAAAAAACCGATAAGCTTGCGTTTGCAAGCTCATTGATCTTATCAATGACTATTTCCTCTAGGGGCTTGAACCATAAAAGTTCCGAATAGGTTTGAACATTTTTTGTATGTATGGAGGGAGCGGTTCCCTATGTATTTGCATAAAATTTTAAGGCATAATATTTCATAGCATAATATGATTTCGCCGAATGATGTTTACGCATAATCTTATTTAGTCATAACAGCTTATGCATAATTTTTTTAAGCATAACTACTTTAAGCATAATCATGTTAAGGCATAATATTCTTTAGCATAAATTTAAACACGCATAATGTTATTTACGCATATTTTTACAAACAAAAAAATCACGACGTTTAAAATCACGAAAGAACATTTTACCAAAAATACAAAATACCGAAGCTTAAAAAACCGAAGGTTAATTGAGGGTTACATGCCAGCAGGTCGGTTCTGGCACTTCACCGGCCGCTGCCGCGGCTCGCTCGCTTTGCTCGCTCGGCTCGTGCGTTGTTGGTCGCAATGGAACCTTACCTCCTCCTCGCTCGCTATGCTCGCTCGTCGTCGCACCTAATAGACCTAAACAGACTTTCGGGATTTTTAACTATCGGCATTTTAACTTTCAGGGTTTCGAACTATCATCAGTCATTTATCGATCTTTTAAGTTTCGGTCTATTGGATATCGACATTAAGGATTTCGGTATTTTAAAAATAGGTGTTTTATGAGTCGATATTTAGGTCGTATGTGTTATGAGTTTTTGGCATTTTAATACAATACCTACCCCTTTTGCATAAAAATAAATAAGTGCGTAAAAATATTTATTCTTATTGTTTTTGATTTTTATGTCTAAATAATATTAGGCGAATATACAATATGCCTAAAAACATTATGCGAAAACAAATTAGTCTAAATGATAATTATGCTAATATAAATAGTATGCCAAAAAACAATTATGCGAAAGTATTATTATGACAAAAAAGATTATGCCAAATCCGTTATGCCAAATCAAATTAGGTATAAAACAATTATGCGAAAACAAGGGATCCCGGAGGGAGCATGGCATTAGTCCTCATCCAAAAATTTTAAAACTCGCATCGGGCTATAAAAATTGTATCTCTAAAACGAGACATTTTAGACTTAAATTAATAATATTTTTTTGTTTGTCTTTAATATGTCCGAATTTTTAATATACTTACACCAAAAGCTTTCAATTCAAACCCTTTTTAACACTTTCAGATAAGAGATCTATAGTGTTATTGGTAGAAAATGACCCGTGCCACGCCACACCGCGGTCGTTGTGGCGACAGTTTGATCGATCGGTCATGATGATAAAATTTGAGTTATGTAATCAAATTCTTCTTATCAGCTAAAACAGCATCGAATGAATATAGACAATTTAAGAACACATTTTTTTTAAGTTTATATGAATAAATATATTTTTCAATTTTCAATTTCAACGTTTCTAATTAACATTGATTTCAATTTTCCAATTTTATTTGATACCTCAGCAAGGAGGCCCAACATCGAGCCAGCTCCGCGACGTGACTATCTTCACGGTGAACCATGATGTCTGCCGCGAGCGGTACCTCACCCTGCCCACCCCTGCCATCGTCACCAAGAACATGATCTGCGCTGGAATCCTCGATGTTGGTGGACGTGATGCTTGCCAGGTCAACACCTTTATCTGTTAATAATATAGATAATATTCGGTTGGTGGTAGCTGTTAGGGCTTATATCAACAGACGGACAGTTTTAAAGAATTTGAACAAAATATTGGCAACATATAGGTCTTTCATGCTCTTGGGGTTTGTTTGTTTGTTCACGCATGTTTTTTTAAGAGTGGATTCGAATTGCTTCAATGGGAATATGGCAATTATTGTTTTTTGACTCCACCATGCATCAATGCGCTTGGTAGGTACGTGTTGCGTAACGTAGTGTCACAGATAACCTCGTATTAATTATCAAACGTCTAAAATGCAACACGTATTGAATGTTCACTTCTCAAGCTTACGCGCTCACTAGACATGAAATAAAACAATTTTTAACGGTCCCCCGTGACCACGGCAGCTGCAAAGTTGCCGAAACGTCGGGAAAACCAAAAATCAAACCAAATACCAACTAATTACCAAAGTACTTCCAATAAAACCGCGCTAGTATCCGTTAAAAATTGTTTTATTTCACGTATTGAATGTTTTTCTCTCTCGTCATATTGCGCATCAAACGTTGCCTAGAGAATACAAGGCTTTTTTTTATCCACAACGGAATTGCTTGGCCTCCACCTCACCTGATGTTGAGTGACGATAAGACCGAAAGTGTAAGCGTACTAAAACTGCACAACATTCTCCATGGAAAATAGGCCGAAAAAACAAAATAAAAATTTCATAGGCCCATACAAAATGTACTGGCTGATCGACTTACTATGAAAAGGCAAAAAAAAAATTCGTTTTTCAATGTTCCTTGGAGAATGTTGTTTCAGGATCTGACAGGGTTTTTTGATACAATACATGATGTATTTGTTTTATTTTAACCTATTCTCTTGTCCTCTAGGGTGACTCCGGAGGTCCTCTGTACTATGGTCAGGTACTAGCTGGCGTTGTGTCGTGGGGCCACGGCTGCGCCAACGCAACCTTCCCAGGAGTCAGCGCCGCCGTCGCGCCCTACACCGATTGGATCGTATCTATTGCCGTTTAAAGCGTCTTTATTAAATTACTTAACCTCGCTTAATTTTGTTTTTTATTCATCCATTTTATTTGTTTTTAAAAAATATGCTTGAAGGATGAGACCATGTTAATTTCATTTGTGTTGGACCTGGGAACTCCTGAAAACTCTCACGTTAGAAACCCTCTCAGTCCAACTAATTCGCAGCATTCTTCGGTAGCACCAGATTTCGAAGGGTTCAAGGAATTTCTGTGTGTTGGCTTTCAGAGTCCAAACCTTGCTACCATATAACACTACAGGCCAAACGTAACAATGGAGCATTCTAAGGCGGAGCTTTAGTGAAAGTTTGCGACTGCTAAAACTATTTCCATTCTTTTTAGCGTTGCTCGGGCAATTTCAATCCGGGTTCGACACTACTTAAAAAATGCCAAATACTTTACAAATATATTACATTTTACCTATAGAAAAATAAAAGCATTGTCAACTTTGCAAAAATGCCTGTTACCACATTATTATTACACTTATGTATGGTCAAATATTAAACTTTTTGTAATTTGTTTGTTTTATTACAGGTATAATCTACCACTCAGAAAAAAAAGAATCTACGAGCAAAAGATATTGAGAAAATAAATTAGAAAAATTAAAAAAACCCACCTGCATCAAAAGTGACTTGTCTTTTGATGTAGGTGGGTTTTTTAATTTTTTCTAATTTATTTTCTCAATATCTTTTGCTCGTAGATGTTTTTTTTTCTGAGTGGTAGATTGTACCTGATTGTAACTGAAAAGATAGAAACAAGATTAAATATTAATGGCAACATCATCTTGTTTCCATCTTTTCAGTTGACTTGTCTTTTGAAGCAGGCGGGTTTTTCAATTATTTTTTTATGCATATCTTTTTAGTTATTATATATAACGGTCATGTATACTTTTTGAAATCCTTATGATAAGCCCTTTAATTTGACACCCATATTGCAGTATTCAAAGAAAATATTTTTTTTCATGTCCTACAATGGCACCGTACAGTTGCCATGTTGGTTTTTTTAACCCCACCTACCGAAGAACACTGGGGCTGACAAGACAAATCTAACGATATAGTAAACATAGAAATCCGTTCATCTGTTTAAAAGATATGATGTAATAAATAATATTTACATACATACCTACATACATACAAGATAAGGTGTAGGGCAAATTATTATGATTTCTTCTCGTGTACGTGTATTTCATATTCAGCCAGCACGGCTGTGCAATTTCAAAACCTAGTATGGGACATCTTCAGGAAAAAACGGATTTTTGCATTATTGGGCTTCTAAAGTCATAATAAGGCATCGATTCGCACTGCCAAAAAATAAAAATAAGATTTTGAAAATTGAAAAACCTAGCAAGTACACAGTCGTAACGCGGAAGAGCCTAAAAACCATTTCAAAAACATAGCAAGTAACATGACAACTTTAAAAATCTAGCAAGGGACGTCCCTTGCTAGGTTTTGAAAGTTGTCATGCGAGTTATTGAGGATCAGATATTTTTTTTATGATTAATCGTTTGAATTTACTAAATCGCATAGAATATGAATGATACGGGGCCACCTACTCGTACCATATAGACACACGCACACGTTATTTCATGAATTTCATTGCCTTTAAAGATAATACCCGTTTTTTTTTAATCAAAAATGAAAATCGTTTACTATCTATTATTTTTACTTAAACTTATTTAGTTTGATGTAAATAACGCATTTACGGCTTCGGTATTGGTCTTTTAACACTCTAGTAGTCATTACTAACTAACAATAACCTAGGTCATTAATAACCTAGTAAGTGTCAACTTACTAGGTTTAAACGTTGTCAAACCGGCTGAGTCTAAGTTAAAAAGACAATGTAATAACTAGTAAGTGCTATAAAACTTGATCTATCATTTATTATGATATAAAGATACTCTGTGGACAGCCAAGAATACCGATATACTGCATTTTTAATTTAAGTCTTATCACTGTAGCTTTTATATAGTTTCGGTGCGGCAAGCTCTCAAAGTGACCAACTCGTTTTTCGGCTCTTCTGTAAAATTTGTCTCCTGTCCCTTACTAGGTTTTAAAATTGTACAGCCGAGCACTCCTTAATACACATTAAGGAGTGCTGGCGCAGAATATCGTTTATAATAAATAATTTTCAGACAAAAGTACCTGCATATCATTATATAAAGAATAAATTTTTGCGGCATAAACGGTCGTATCTTTTTTTACATACCGGGTGTGACAAGACCTTCAACGAAGCCGAGGTCTACGTATTCTGCCCATCATCAGGACCGTTTCTGTTCAAAATTATTGCTGAGAAACGATTTTAATTTTTGGTGTTAAAAGGCATTGCATACTTTACCACGCATTACACGCGTACAACAGACCGCGCCTGCGAGTGTATGCTACATTGGTGCGTGCGGCCGAGTTGAAAGGCAGCGTTTATGTGCGTGCTCATGAGATACATCGAGTGACGACGTTTTCAAGCCATTGTTTGTTACGAAATATTTAAAATTTTGATAATTTCTTATTGGACAAAAAGTAGGAAATAACGAATAAATTAAGATTTCATAAAAATTTTGAAAAAAATTTTTTGACTTCGACCTTCAATTACTTCGTAGCTATTGGTTTCCCAGGTATAGTTTAAAAGACAAAAATGATCATGATGATGGGCGGAATACGTGGACTTCGGCTTCGTTGAAGGTCTTGTTACACCCGTTATTAGAAGTTTGATTTTTTTTTTTCACATTTTTGAAGCATATTAGAATTGAGTATATGGTTTTAATTTCAACTCGATACCTCCACGCGTTCCCGAGATAAAGGGTTTTTTACAGGCCGATGGACAGTCATACAGTTTATGATTTAATTACAAATGTATAGTTTTCAGATTTTTCCTGTACTTGTAGTATAAGACGATATTAATTGCCGAAAGTTCTAGGTGAACGGGAAGTACCCTATGAATTTTGAGTCCCTCGAGAGTGTCGAAATATGCGTTTTTTGCGGAATAAACGAACTCATCTTTTGTTTACCCGACTACGGCGAAGCCAAAACGGAGGGTATATGTTTTTGACCTGTATGTATGTAATATGTATGTATGTATATATGTTCATCTGCTACATAGTACCTATCTTCTAAACTACTTATCATAATTTGACAAATGAGGTATCGTTAGAAGCGTCTTAGTCTTAGAGCATCATTTAACCAATTAAGGAGACGCCACTGTCAGGCGTACCCCTCTGTCAAACGAGAATGACCGCCGCTCATACTCGTTATATAAAACTAGTTGACCCGCGTTCCCCGCCATTCAGCTGATCATCGTATACGCGAAACGACCGGAGCTAAAAATGCCGATTTGCAGTGTTTTTACATGTAAAAAAATATCGGAAACATTTAGTGTGCAAAAGGATAACGTTATTTTCCATCTGCTGGTATTATTTTGTCCAATTGTTTTCAAATAATGCACTAAAAATGAAAATAATTCAAAAATATTGTCAATCAAACAGTGTTGCCACTAAATTATACAAAATCCCTTTTAGCCTAATTTTTCAAGTTGAATGTATGACCAATGACACTTAAAACATCACGTTCCTTCTTAACCTGTTAATACCTATTCATTAGGTACTGTAGTGTAGACGCTTGATGAATTTATTAGGTATAGATTACTTTTTGCAAATTTATTTATTGTTATTTTTTTCTTTATCTTTATTTATTATAATCTCTTACTCAATACTTAAAAAATAGCAGGACTATTAAACTTATGTTTAAAATAGGCATTGTAGCACATGAGTAAATAAACGGAACAGAATACAAGCTCTCAAAAGCTCTTCAAGGGTTGACACCTGCCTTTCTATTGTCTAATTTCAAAATCTATCGCAATCGCTTTCAAGGATGTAACACATTGAAGCTTCTTCTTGACACAAATAAAAACTTACCAAAGAAATGCAGCAATGTGTCACATCCATCTGTCAAACGAAAGCGATTGCGATAGATTTTAAAATTAGACAATAAGCCCCCTAGTTGCAGGTTGAAAAGTAGGGAAAATAGAATACGTCCGAATGTCACAGCCACTTTATTCCGAAAATATTAAGATTACACAGTTGAAACTTGGTAGGTAGATGTATTCTGTTAACCGCTTAACGAGTTCAACACAAAAATAAAAAAATAAAAGATTAAGGGGGGGCTATTACTTATGGGGGATTATTACTATTCTTCTCGCTCTTTTATATTGATATCGAGTGAGTACACAATTTCGCATTTAAAAATTGTGTATTTTTTTTACGCGTTTTATTTATAGTTAGTATTAAACCATTGTCAAATTACAACTTAAAACGGGAGTTATATCGACGAGTTCCGTTGTAAAAATCTGTCAAATGAGACCGGTCGCTAGGTGGTTTCTAATTAGATAATCAGCCTGCCGGCTGACGAGTCCAATCCAAGTCTCCGTGCAAATATTTTCTTCTTCATTGTGACATTTGTGACCCGCGGGCTCCGTGATCTGTCGCGGGCTCCACTCTCCGTGCTTCTTTTCATTGTGACTTGCCGCGGGCTCCATTCTCTGTGCTTCTCCCCGTCGTGAGTATCGTGACCGGCCGTGGGCTTCCACTACACTACGTGTGTGTTTTGAGGATTATCATAAATAAATTGTATTTTATTAAATTATATTTCTGTCTTTCACTTCTTAGATACAATTCTCCTTAGGCGATTCTACTTATCTTTCTTTTACCTCCTTAACGTTACATAATTTATTATTATAAAATATTTACGGATGTCACTAATTTTTCCCAAAATATGCCATTTTAATTTTAAAAACGGTGGCCACACTGCAGCAAAAGTAATGTTGTGACAGCACAGAAACAAATATCGATATCGACTTTATCAGAAGGTACCTATGTTATTCTGGCTATAAAATATTGGAAAAAAATACTAACTTTTTTTCTGCCGAAAGAGGAATTTCGTTTTTTCAGAAAAAAAAACTCTATTATTTATTTTGACGGAAGCGGAATGTGACGAAAGTGGCCTAAATGTTTATACTTCAGATTTCCAAAAGATGCAATGATACGAGATGCCTCGATCCAAGCTTGTGCAAAACATGTTTCCTAAACGTACTCGCACAATTTGCTCACAGCATTTTGAAGCTTCCTACTGTTTTATAATACAAGCTAATAACACTAAACTTAAAACTCAAAATAATGTATTCAGTCTAGGCTGTTACAAGCACTTGTGACACAGAATACATAATAGTACAAGTCTTGTGAATGTCATAGAAGCTACGCCATCGGTTCGCAAACCCTAAGCGGGAGACCTTGTAACGAGCAGAACCGGCAAGAAACTCGTCAAGGACTGCTTTTTTTCTCCCTGTATAATATTTCATACGGAGTCGTCAACATCGAAAAACGACCTCAACATTTAAAGTGAGGTCATTTTCCATCACAATAATTTTTACACACAATGGGTATGAAATGAGTTACCTACTACATATCGGATTAGTAATTGTGAGAGTAAATAACTTTCAACTAGTTGAGAAATTACTGATTATGTGACTATAGAAATTAAAATGATTGCAATAAAAAAAGAGAAATCAAAACGAGGTATTAGTTAATAATTTTATGTTTTGAGTAAGAAGTCCGATACATATTGATAATATTAAACAGAAAAAATATACGACGTCCTTAGTACAAGCAGAAAGAAGCAGACCCATTCCCACTGGCAGCACCCGTTCACAAGCATGACGCATGAACCACTTTCTTTAAAATAAGTATAACAAATAAAGATTTTTAATGTAGTTATTCCGTTTTAAGGCCTACTTAAACATGAGCGGTATCCGCTACGCCCCGCGGTGCACACGCCCCACGCTCAACCCGAACTCAACTCAAACTCAACCCAAACTCAACTCAAACTCGCCTCAACCGCAGCCCACCTTGAAATACATCGCTTACAATTTTGAGTCACTGTGTAATGTTCAGGTGAGTTTAAGGTGAGTTCGGGTTGAGTTTGAGTTGAGTTCGGGTTGAGCGCGGGGCGTGTGCAGTAGCATTGACAAAATATAACGGAGCTTATTGATGTGTCATAAAACTGAAAATTGAAAGCGCTTTATTTCAAGGAGTGGGCTCCGGTTAAGTTGAGTTCGAGTTGAGTTTGAGTTGAGTTCTGGTTGAGGTCGGGTCGTGTGTTATCGTCTGAACAAAGCCTTATTTACCCCGCGGACGCACCCCCGCGAACGCACCTCGCGACGCGCACCACCACCGCCGCCACCGCTACCGCCTCTGATAGCGGTAAAATTCCGCTATGGTTAAAACAGCGCGTTATCCGCATACCCATTGGGATATCGTTAGCGCCACCGGTAGAGGATACCGCTGAGATTTGAATCGTCTCACTAATCTAAGAAATTATGTCTTTGATTTTAAAGATGCGAAAACCTACCAGTATTTGAAAACTCTTGCTTAGTGAAATTGACCAGGTAGAATTTCTTGCAGTATCATCAATTTTACTGACTTATCCTAATAAGTCACCCTGTAGATTTTGACGACAGCCAAAGGTTGCCTTAGCATCATCGAAGGGCCTAAATTGAAAAAAAAACTACAGACTTATTTGAATTTTTGTCATCATAATTCAATCATTAAGACATAAATTAAAAATATGAGCCGAAGGTATCGAGAGTAAAATATCGATAGTGTCAAGCACTAGCAACGTTTACATGAAAATGACGTCATCGCGTGTACTGACAGGTTGGTTTCTGCGTGTGTATGTATTTGTGTGCGTAAAGTTTAAGCTAGTGTTTGATAATTTTGTCGTGTGCGTGCGTAGCAACGTGATCGAAAATGCATTAGTGTTTAACGCTATTTGTGTGTGCGTTACCTCGTCCCCCGCGGAAAGTGGCAGACTTTTTTGTAAAGAAATAAGTTCTCGTGACGCCTCCTTACTTGGTTAAATGCTCTAAGACTTAGAGCATTTAACCAATTAAGGAGACGCCACTGTCAGGCGTACCCCTCTGTCAAACGAGAATGACCGCCGCTCATACTCGTTATATAAAACTAGTTGACCCGAGTTCCCCGCCATTCAGCTGATCATCGTACACGCGAAACGACCGGAGCTAAAAATGCCGATTTGCAGTGTTTTTTCATGTAAAAAAATATCGGAAACATTTAGTGTGCAAAAGGATAACGTTATTTTCCATCTGCTGGTATTATTTTGTCCAATTGTTTTCAAATAATGCACTAAAAATGAAAATAATTCAAAAATATTGTCAATCAAACAGTGTTGCCACTAAATTATACAAAATCCCTTTTAGCCTAATTTTTCAAGTTGAATGTATGACCAATGACACTTAAAACATCACGTTCCTTCTTAACCTGTTAATACCTACCATTCATTATAGGTACTGTAGTGTAGACGCTTGATGAATTTATTAGGTATAGATTACTTTTTGCAAATTTATTTATTGTTATTTTTTTCTTTATCTTTATTTATTATAATCTCTTACTCAATACTTAAAAAATAGCAGGACTATTAAACGATTACCTAATGGAACGCATAACTTTATTTGTCCTAAACATAAAACGCATACTATTAAATGACATAATCGTCGTTTAGCATAATATTTTATAGCACAATTTCAAAACGCATAATATCATAAGGCTGAATTATGTTAAGCATAAATATTGAATGGCATATTTTCAAAAAGCATAAATGTCAAAACGCATATTTTTTAATTGGCATATTGTCTAAAAAGCATAATTATCAAAAGACATAATCTTATTACGCATTGTAATAAAAGACCTAATTTCTTTAGGCATAGCAGCATCCATGCGAGCAAGCACCCATCACGCAAGCAAGTATGCAGCATGCAGGCAAGCATGCAGCATGCAGGCAAGCATGCAGCATGCAGGCAAGCATGTAGCATGCAGGCAAGCATGCAGCATGCAGGCAAGCATGCAGCATGCATGCAAGCACTATAGAGCTCCGCTCGCTTCGCTCGCTCCGCTGCAAGTGGTCAAAACACTAACCTAACCTAACCTACCTAGTGCACAAAAAGTTTTTCTTTATAGCGGGGGGCCTCAGGCCCCCCGACCCCCCCGAGCAGGGGGGCCAGCCCCCCTGCACCCCCCGGCAAGCATTTTGCAAGCATTTTGCATGCATGCATGCAAGAAAGCACACAGCATGCAAGCAGGCATGCAACGTGCAACATGCATGCAAGCATTATTAAGCTCCACCCGCTTAGCTTAGAGTGGTCTAAACTCGAAACACTGACCTAACCTAACCCACCAATGGTGGTCACATTTAAAGTTTTTTTTTATAAATTAGTATTCAAATTAGTTATGTTTTTATAAAACATTAGTAGTTATGTATGTTAGGCATAACAAAATTATGCTTTTCAAAATATGCTTACTGACAATATGCCAATTGAAATTAGGAATTGTAACTATTATGCTTTGAAATATTATGCTTTTTAAAAGTTATGCAATTCGATGGTTATGTGTATCGAAATTTATGCTAAATAAAAAGTATGCTTTGTGATTATTATGCCAATCGAGTTATGCCAAGTGACTTTAGGACAATCGAAATTATGCGATGCGAAGGGCACCCCTATTAAACTTATGTTTAAAATAGGCATTGTAGCACATGAGTAAATAAACGGAACAGAGTACAAGCTCTCAAAACTTATACCCATTCTTCAAGGGTTGACACCTGCCTTTCTATTGTCTAATTTCAAAATCTATCGCAATCGCTTTCAAGGATGTAACACATTGAAGCTTCTTCTTGACACAAATAAAAACTTACCAAAGAAATGCAGCAATGTGTCACATCCATCTGTCAAACGAAAGCCATTGCGATAAATTTTAAAATTAGACAATAAGCCCCCTAGTTGCAGGTTGAAAAGTAGGGAAAATAGAATACGTCCGAATGTCACAGCCACTTTATTCCGAAAATATTAAGATTACACAGTTGAAACTTGGTAGGTAGATGTATTCTGTTAACCGCTTAACGAGTTTAACACAAAAATAAAAAAATAAAAGATTAAGGGGGGGCTATTACTTATGGGGGATTATTACTATTCTTCTCGCTCTTTTATATTGATATCGAGTGAGTACACAATTTCGCAATTAAAAATTGTGTATTATTTTTTTTACGCGTTTTATTTATAGTTAGTATTAAACCATTGTCAAATTACAACTTAAAACGGGAGTTATATAGACGAGTTCCGTTGTAAAAATCTGTCAAATGAGACCGGTCGCTAGGTGGTTTCTAATTAGATAATCAGCCTGCCGGCTGACAATCCAAGTCTCCGTGCAAATATTTTCTTCTTCATTGTGACATTTGTGACCCGCGGGCTCCATGATCTGTCACGGGCTCCACTCTCCGTGCTTCTTTTCATTGTGACTTGCCGCGGGCTCCATTCTCTGTGCTTCTCCCCATCGTGAGTATCGTGACAGGCCGTGGGCTTCCACAACACTATGTGTGTGTTTTGAGGATTATCATAAATTGTATTTTATTAAATTATATTTCTGTCTTTCACTTCTTAGATACAATTCTCCTTAGGCGATTCTACTTATCTTTCTTTTACCTCCTTAACGTTAAATAATTTATTATTATAAAATATTTACGGATGTCACTAATTTTTCCCAAAATATGCCATTTTAATTTTAAAAACGGTGGCCACACTGCAGCAAAAGTAATGTTGTGACAGCACAGAAACAAATATCGATATCGACTTTATCAGAAGGTACCTATGTTATTCTGGCTATAAAATATTGGGAAAAATACTAACTTTTTTCTGCCGAAAGAGGAATTTCGTTTTTTTAGAAAAAAAAACTCTATTATTTATTTTGACGGAAGCGGAATGTGACGAAAGTGGCCTAAATGTTTATATTTCAGATTTCCAAAAGATGCAATGATACGAGATGCCTCGATCCAAGCTTGTGCAAAACATGTTTCCTAAACGTACTCGCACAATTTGCTCACATCATTTTGAAGCTTCCTACTGTTTTATAATACAAGCTAATAAGACTAAACTCAAAACTCAAAATAATTTATTCAGTCTAGGCTGTTACAAGCACTTGTGACACAGAATACATAATAGTACAAATCTTGTGAATGTCATAGAAGCTACGCTATCGGTTCGCATACCCTAAGCGGGAGACCTTGTAACGAGCAGAACCGGCAAGAAACTCGTCAAGGACTGCTTTTTTTCTCCCTGTATAATATTTCATACGGAGTCGTCAACATCGAAAAACGACCTCAACATTTAAAGTGAGGTCATTTTCCATCACAATAATTTTTACACACAATGGGTATGAAATGAATTACCTACTACATATCGGATTAGTAATTGTGAGAGTAAATAACTTTCAACTAGTTGAGAAATTACTGATTATGTGACTATAGAAATTAAAATGATTGCAATAAAAAAAGAGAAATCAAAACGAGGTATTAGTTAATAATTTTATGTTTTGAGTAAGAAGTCCGATACATATTGATAATATTAAACAGAAAAATATACGACGTCCTTAGTACAAGCAGAAAGAAGCAGACCCATTCCCACTGGCAGCACCCGTTCACAAGCATGACGCATGAACCACTTTCTTTAAAATAAGTATAACAAATAAAGATTTTTAATGTAGTTATTCCGTTTTAAGGCCTACTTAAACATGAGCGGTATCCGCTACGCCCCGCGGTGCACACGCCCCACGCTCAACCCGAACTCAACTTAAACTCAACCCAAACTCAACTCAAACTCGCCTCAACCGCAGCCCACCTTGAAATACATCGCTTACAATTTTGAGTCACTGTGTAATGTTCAGGTGAGTTTAAGGTGAGTTCGGGTTGAGTTTGAGTTGAGTTCGGGTTGAGCGCGGGGCGTGTGCAGTAGCATTGACAAAATATAACGGAGCTTATTAATGTGTCATAAAACTGAAAATTGAAAGCGCTTTATTTCAAGGAGTGGGCTCCGGTTAAGTTGAGTTCGAGTTGAGTTTGAGTTGAGTTCTGGTTGAGGTCGGGTCGTGTGTTATCGTCTGAACAAAGCCTTATTTACCCCGCGAACGCACCTCGCGTCGCGCGCCACCACCGCCGCCACCGCTACCGCCTCTGATAGCGGTAAAATTCCGCTATGGTTAAAACAGCGCGTTATCAGCATACCCATTGGGATATCGTTAGCGCCACCGGTAGAGGATACCGCTGAGATTTGAATCGTTTCACTAATCTAAGAAATTATGTCTTTGATTTTAAAGATGCGAAAACCTACCAGTATTTGAAAACTCTTGCTTAGTTAAATTGACCGGGTAGAATTTCTTGCAGTATCATCAATTTTACTGACTTATCCTAATAAGTCACCCTGTAGATTTTGACGACAGCCAAAGGTTGCCTTAGCATCATCGAAAGGCCTAAATTGAAAAAAAAAAACTACAGACTTATTTGAATTTTTGTCATCATAATTCAATCATTAAGACATAAATTAAAAATATGAGCCGAAGGTATCAAGAGTAAAATATCGATAGTGTCAAGCACTAGCAACGTTTACATGAAAATGACGTCATCGCGTGTACTGACAGGTTGGTTTCTGCGTGTATATGTACTTGTGTGCGTAAAGTTTAAGCTAGTGTTTGATTATTTTGTCGTGTGCGTGCGTAGCAACGTGATCGAAAATGCATTAGTGTTTAACGCTATTTCTGTGTGCGTTACCTCGTCCCCCGCGGAAAGTGGCAGACTTTTTTGTAAAGAAATTAGTTAATTGGTTAAATGCTCTAAGGTCTTAGTCGTCCACTAGTTATAGGCTATGTGAAGTTACATTAAATCGAATAGGGCGCCCTCTAGTGGACTTAAAGTCATGAACTAAAAAAAATATTTTAATGATGCCGTGTTGGCTATCAAATGAAAGTGCTTAATGACCACTTTTCAAATACATTACAGCTTTTGCCCGTGACTTTGCTTGCTTTCACCCGATTTACAACCCCATAATATTTAAAATAAAAAAGAAGTTTAAAAATCTAAAACCCGACTACGGAAAAATCGTGCTCTAAAAAGTACGAAACAAGAAAATATTCGAGTACAAAATTCAATAAAAAGGATAACCGTAGTCGCATGACACTTTGTCCTAGACATGCACGACACGAACAACAGGCTGGAGGTGGCATGCGACTACGGTTATCCTTTTCATTAAATTTTGGACTCGAATATTTTCTTGTCTCGTACTTTTTAGAGCACTATTTTTCCGTAGTCGGGTTTTAGATTTATAAACTTCTTTTTTTACGTAAACTTGATTTTTTCACAGCTTCATGTGACCGTAGACTAGTATTTGGTTTTAAATCCCGTTTGGTGGCGCTACTGCTGCTGGAGACCTTTGTATGGGTATTTATGCCCTATTTACACATTTATTTTAAATTATATCTAAAAATAAAAATAGTTGATACAAATAAATAATTATTATGTCATAATTTCGAATAAAATTAAAAATAATAGTGGTGTTTTCGTTTATTAGATTGGCAACACCACCTCTTAACTCCGCCATCCATTTTCCCGCCATAACTTTCGCGCCAATTTTAGTGAAATGGGTAGTTAAGTGGTGGGGAGAAGCACGGTAAAGCGATCAACGCATTCAATTTAGTTGCTGGCTCAGTTGTTGTTTGACCGTCGAGAGAAGCAGTTGAGGTAGAGGGTCTGCTCTGCCGGAGTTGTTCTGTAGTCTGTTGTGTGATCATACGAAAATAAAAGTGTTACATCGTAGCTGTTGGGGTTTTTATTTCATCAAAATTATGAAAGTCGGATAGTAAACGAATTAAAGATTGAAGAAAACCAAAATGTGTTGGAAGAAATTTTTGGTATTTACGAGAAATCGTTTCCAACATCCAAAAATTGATAGCAAACACATAGAAAACAACAAAATGACAGGTCTACATTTACACTAGCGCCACGTTAGTGGTAGTGCGCCGACTGGTGGACGAATTGTGAATCAGCAAAATTATCTTCCCATTTCAACTCGATACCTCCACGCGTTCCTGAGATATGGGGGCCTTGACAGACGGACAGACAGACGGACAACAAAGTGACCCTATAAGGGTTCCGTTTTTTCTTTTGAAGTACGAAACCCTAAAAACATCTTATGAAATCGGGTGGGGCTTTAGGAATTAACAAATAAAATTGAAAAAGATTAAAGTCGGTTAAACGTGCCCTCCAAAGCACGGAACAACACACATGGCATTACAACAACTGAGTGCAGTTGTAATGCCACATAACGGTCACCCATCCGACACCTGACCAGACCGAGCGTTGCTTAACAAACGTGATCACCCGATCACGTTTGTTAAGCAACGCTCGGTTGCAACGAGCAACGATCAGTCTGTCAAGTTCCGCCATGAGCGCTTCAATATCGATATCCCCTGTGATTTCGTGGTATCCTTAAGAGCGGCAATAAAAATACATCATCTGTGAAAATTTCAACTGTCTACCTGTTGTCGTTATTAATATCAAGCAAAAAACGGCAAAAAAATCACGTTTGTTGTATGGGAGCCCCCCTTAAATATTAATTTTATTCTGTTTTTAGTATTTGTTGTTATAGCGGCAACAGAAATACATCATCTATGAAAATTTCAACTATCTAGCTATCATGGTTCATGAGATACAGCCTGGTGACAGACAGACAGACAAACAGACAGACAGACGGACAGACAGACAGACAGACGGACAGCGGAGGCTTAGTAATAGGGTCCCGTTTTTACCCTTTGGGTACGGAACCCTAAAAAGGTATCGCTGTATTGGCAGTTTTGGACCGATTTCAATGAAAAATGCTGTTGCATTTTCTGGTCCACGGAGATGATGACATAATCTCTAAGTCTCTTTTATATAACCTAAAGTGTAAAAGACCAACCGTTTACACTATAAAAAAAACACATAAAGTTAACCAACACTCTCTTTACTAAGAGTTAAGCATTAGCATGCATTTTAATAAAACAATTGACAAACGTCTAGAAACATTCCTTAACAAAACATTTAGTAACAAATAATATAACGGACCTAGCAACACCAAGTATAACTACCGGCATGTAACTTGCCAAGACAAAGATGAGACAAAAGATGCGCAGCAGCTACAAATAGTAAACTCGGCGCATCTTTTAACTAATCTTTTGTCAAGTGATATTCCGGCACCTATACCCATTTGCTCCAGGCAGTCGATCCCCGCCCTTGTCTCCGTAGCAGCCTGCCTAGCATACGACCGACGAAACACGAATATCACGTGATATAGCATTTTATCGTCACTCAACTGTCAAACTCCTTTGTCTTTTTGACAGTTAAACGTGATAAAACGCTATATCACGCGATATATATCGTGTTATGCTGGTCATGCTAGTGGGGCAGGGGTGGACCTCAAGGGGGCCTGAGAATTTCCGCCCATAGCTCGCCTTCACCGTCTGGTCAGGGTGGAGTCGCAAGAGCTATATACGCTCGCAAGGTAGAAGTGAAATATGCGTAGGACGCGAGCTGGCACACTGTTCCTTGTATAGTGGGTAGCAAGTGGTGCACCTTCTACACCCTACAGCCGAAGACTCCGATGTTGCTCTCTTGCCATCGCGGCTATTTTGGCAGTACTTGGCTAGTCGTCATATCAGCATCATCATATCAGCCGCACGACACCCACTGCTGGGTATAGGCCTCCCTTGGCTAGTCACCGCCTGGCAATTTTTAAGTCTGGAGAGATAAGGCAAGGCAGGTACCTGGTAGTCACTTTCCATATCCTAAACTCTAGTCCACCCAAATCTCAATCCAATAGCCCACTAGTCCTTAACCAGTAGATTCCATGGTTTCTGTTGGGTACTCTCTGATTATATCAAACTGATGTAGTCAAACTTTAGCAGGTGTACCACACGCATTTAGAACAAAATCGCCTCTATGGCCTCTACACCCTTTACGCCTAAAAATGGCCTCTACGTGTTGGATCCATATCCCCAGGTAGGCCTTAAAAGACCGGGTCACCTGACCCGTGAATTCTTAAGCGTTCATAATAACAATAATAATATCGAGTAGACCATCAGCCATTTTAATGTCCCCACTGCTGGGACACAGGCCTTCCTTATGGGTGTATAAGGAGGATGGGCCATAACCCACCACGCGGTCCTAGTGCGGTTTGGTGGGTGTTAACGACTGCAAATGCAACCGGGACTAACGGCTTAACGTACTTTCCGAAACACGGGGGAGCTGGAGATAATAAATTTTTGGTCACCCATCCCATGATCGACCCTTGCGAAAGTTGCTTAACCTCCGCAATCGCTGGGCCAGGCGCTATACCACTGCGCCACCGAACTCCTCAATATCTAGTTACTTTACTTAAAATCATAATAAAAAAAATCTAATTAAACAATGCCACTCACTGATGCCACCGGATTCTTTGGATTATATCAAGAAACCGCCTAAATTGGTTAGGTTGTGAATAAAATAATTTCTGATATTTTTTATGAACGAGAGACGACGAAAATTTTGTATCATTATTTTTTCAAGCTTGTTGGTAACTTGGTCACTCAAAGGACTTAGGATTAACTTAATCTTGGACTTTGTATTAAGATGACATAACATAATTATAAATAGATAATCATAAAACAACAGGAAAATAGACAAATAAGTAGGTAATACTGATATACATAATTTATTTATTGCTCTTGATACGAGTTTAATGTTTATGACCTTCTCATAGTAAGTACCTAACGAAAAAAATTATGTAATCAGATAAAGATTCAATATCTAACATAGTGACACTTTAATAATATATGCCTATTGATTTAGGCTTGAAAAACACAAAAGTATTTGCTTAATTAAACTATAGGGTTGTCTTAGTCAATATAAATCCCACTAAAATCATTTTCATGTAAAATGTAGCCAAGACGACACCAAATAGCTTGCACTGTCAAAAAGTTCTCAGACCTCAAGTAATATACAAGTTTCTAACTCTACACAGTATAAATCTACAAGCCTTAACTTCACAAACTCTACACCTTATTCAAAATATGTGGCTTGGCCATTTCGCTACATTCACATGCCCGTAAGGTGAAAATTTTATTCACTGTTCATTACTGCCCCCCTACTCAAATGGCCACTTTTCTATTCGTTTGAACGCTACGCTCACTATTAAAACTTTAAAATAAGCAGTAAACTTTAAAATTACGTGCCGTAAGCTTGATAATTCCATACAATACATCGAAGTCTGTGATTTAGATAAGTTTGCGTTGCGACATGTGATTTAATCATCTCTTGCTCATATTTAAGCTTTAAAAGTAAGCGTAGCGTTCAAACGAATAGAAAGTTGGCCATTTGGGTAGGGGGGCTGTTCTGTTAAACAATAGTTCTTGTAGTAACGAAACGGCCAAGTCAAATATTTTGAGTAAAGTGTAGAGTGTTGTTCCAGTATAAAAGTAATATAGGCATATAATAATTTTCACAAAAATCTACGATATTTACTTGGTAACGTGATGCTAATAGCCATTCCCTTGCTGTTTCCTATTCCTATTCAAATGCAACTCTACAGTAATTAAACTGTAAGTAACCTACTAGTAGTCTTAATTATAACCCACAAGAATATGAACCAACTGTAAAGTTATAATAGTGACACCCTCAAAATAGTAAGGGGCTAAAGTTGATTTGTCAATAATCTTTACAGCGTAGATATAAAACATAGTGTAATTAGGTAACTATCATGATAAATAGATAGTCAGGGTTAGTATAAAAGCATGTGAAGTCAAGCATTAGATACGTTAGGTGACACGAACTCAGTTACAAAATGGCAGCTTTGCAGTTATTGGGACTTCTTTTGGTTGCGGGTATTTGATCATTTATTATTTAGTTATTAGGGGTATCGAGTCTAACCTCCTTTTCCCGGTTGTAAATTTTCCTTTGGAACAACTAAGGAATACCAGTTGTGCTTCAGGATAGCTGCTGGCAACCCGTTATCTTTGGGAATCACAGTTCTGTTTTGCCAAAGTACGATTTAAAGTTTGCTGTCTATCACCTAAATTATTTCAGTTCCTTGTAGAGTTTAATGATGGAAAACCAATATTTGTTGTCTCGACAGAAGATCATGGCTGATGTCAACATTTAAAAGAGAGTCCTAAATTTTAGATTTCTATCACTTGGATTTATTGGTTTTACAGCGAAAATTTTTCTATGTCTATGGTTTTATCACTTGTTCAATTACAATTTCAGCTGCAGCCCAAGCCAACCGTGTCATCGGTGGGACAGAAGCCGGCATCGCGGCTTTCCCCGCTATCGTTCAGGTAGAATTCAACTTCGCTGGATTCTTCTGGGACCAACAGTGCGCTGGATGCGTCCTCAACTCAGTCTTCGTTCTGTCTGCTGCTCACTGCTTTGATGGACCGTGAGTTATTTCTTCGTATTGCTTTTTATCGACAATCGCTTGTAAAATCTAATCGCAAACCTAAAATTTAATGTGATAGCTATTCGATTTTACAAGAGATTGTCGATAAATAGGGCTAGTTGACTAAAAGAGACCAACAGGTCGCCTGATAATTCCACCCGTCGTGTATGGTTGCACAGGTCTAATGTGGTATTTCACAATCGGTTTTTGAATTTGATGTTTGTTCTCTCCAGTAACTACGCACCGGAAAACCGTCGTATCCGTGCTGGGACTGCCAGCCGCAACTTGGGTGGTACCACCGCTATAGTCGCAGAAGCCATCCACCACCCCACTTACGGCCAGAACGAGAACGATGGTGACATTACCGTTGTCAGGTTGGCTACACCCCTTGCTATGAGCGTCAATGTGCAAGCGGCTCCTCTTATGGCCCCTGGATTTGTCCTCCCTGCTGGACTTTCTGTCACCTATGCTGGATGGGGTGTCACTTCGGTAACTGTTTATTTTATACATTGACTAAAATTATCAAGACCGCTTTGATAACCGCTCTCAACGTTGAGAGCTATGTTGAGATTATATTTGAGATGCTCTTGTTATAGGAGCAGCATCTCAGTATTGAGATCATAATCTCAAGGTAGCTCTCATCATTGAGAGCGGTTTATAAATACGGGTCTTAGTGTATTTTGTGTATATCATGATTATATGAGTCGTAATTGTCTGCCGCACGATGGCCACTGCTGGGCATCGCCTTACCAATGCATCTGATTTTTTTTAACTTAAGCAATTTCTAGCTTTTTAGTAGGATAATCACAGGATAGTTCTTTTCAATTAAACATATTTCCTACTATAGGTAATACTCGTAAATTCTTGATAGTATTCAAAAAATACAAAATTTTAAGTGTCACGTTGATAATTTTACAGTTCGATGCATGTACCCACAGGTTGAAACCAACGAGATCGCCGACTTGCTTCGGTATGTCACCACCACCGTAGTCGACCGTGGGCTTTGTGCTCTTCGCTACGCCGCTCTGGAGAGCAGCCCACCAGTGACCGAGAACATGCTCTGTGCTGGCAACTTCGGAGCTGGTGGCGAAGACGCCTGCCTCGGAGACGGTGGCGGTCCCGTGTACTTCTTCTCTGGTACCAACACCATTGTCGCTGGTGTTGTATCCTGGGGTAACGGCTGCGGCAAGGCAAACTACCCCGGTGTCAGCACTCAAGTGTCTTCCTACACCCGCTGGATCGTCGATACTGCTGTCACAGAATAGATATAAGTATCCTGCTGTTTAAATAGTCTTTTGTTAATAAACCCACAAGTTCCTTAAACTTTGAAGTTTCATTCGCTATCATGGAGCAATATCTCTAGCTTAAAAATAGGTACTGTCACAACAAACGTTTGAATAAAATAAAACATATCTACGTACTCAAAAATTATGTAAGTACGTAGTTTAGTTTGAATTACCTACGAAAGCAAAATTTACCCAGGTCCGAAAGGGGAAGTCACTTATCCCAGTTTTAACATTGACAGTGTTTATGTGATCACCAATGCACCATGGGCAACAGCGTCGCTTAACCACTGCTAAGGTTAAAATCGCTTGCACGCCGCGCCCGCTGTCACATACGTTTAGTTCGTGCAGGGGCGATACGCGCGCACACAAATTTTGTTGCAAACTGGTTAAGCGACGCTGTTGCCCATAGTACCTATGTGCACAATGTTCAGCCAAAAGATCGGTGAAAATTTGAGATATCTCTATTAGAGTTGAAGTACAAGTTCGTGTGGGTTCGCGACGGGAAAATCTTTATGCGAATGAACGAAGAGACCCATAAGACTATGACTGTGTTTATACGTAATCGCGAGACTCTTAAAAGTTTGTCATAAAGTGCGCTAAGGTTGTGTAACATTTACTGAAGGGCTCGCTTAGTGATTTAAATGTATATTATCAGAATGTTAGAAGTTTAAGGACTAAAACTGTAAATATATTTAATAATGTAGTCTGTAACTCATTCGACATCATTATATTTACGGAGACGTGGTTGAATGATGGCATATTGTATGGTGAAATCATTGACGATAGGTATAATGTGTACAGGCGGGATCGTTATAATAGTGGCTTCTATGCTTCTAGGAGGGTGATGGAGTATTAATTGCTGTTTCCAAAAGATTAAACTCTGTGCGTTTTAATTCCTTGGAAACCGACTGCGAGGATTTGTGGGTGCGAGAGAAATGACTCAGCTAATTTAAATATATATGCCGTGTACTTGCCGGCGCCGGTTAAAAGGCATATATTGAAGCATTTTGTCGACAATTGTAACAGAATTATGGAAGAACTTGTAGGCAATAACTTGGTTGTTGGGGATTTCAACTTAAGCGGTATATCATGGTTCGATGATGGTACTAATGTGGGTCTTACCCCCGTTTACGCGAGCAGCGACCTGCACGGCATGCTCATCGACTTCTTGTTCTTGAATGACTTAGAGCAGTACAATAGCATTACAAATAATAAGGACTCAACTCTAGATTTAGTTCTTTGCAATAAAATAGTCAATAATGTTTTAGTCAATCCTGATCCTTTATCTCGGGTAGATCTTCTGCACCCTCCTATGAACTTTGCCATTCCACATAAAGGTGTTGATACTTTGACCACGGCGTGTGAGACTAGGTTTTGTTTCCATAGAGCTTATTACACTAGCATCATCAATGAATTAAACAATGTTTCCTGGAATGAGATATTACGTAATTGTGAGTCTGTGGATGATATGGTCAAAGTTTTTTACAATATAATCCGAAGCTTGATTGTAAAGTACGTACCTATGGCTAGGCCACGTAACAAGAACTATCCATGCTGGTTCATGCCATCACTAATAAGGTCTCTTAATGAAAAGTATAAGGTTCGCCTCAGATTGTTCGCCGCAAATATGATGAGAATCCCCGTGATGTTTTGACATTCGAGCGCCTTAGAAAAAGATGTCAGTCTCTTATGTCTGCGGCTTATGCTAATAATGACTTAGCTCGTTTGGAAGTTTCCTTGAAGTTGAACCACATGAGTAAAAAAACGTATGTGGTTGAACCTTAAATTAATTTGGTCATATATTAATAACAAAAGAAAGGGTAACAAAACATCGATACCCGCCTCAATGACCAATGGTATAAAGACGGAGTCTGGCGGTCCAAACATCAGCAATCTCTTTGCCAATCATTTTGCTTCAGTTTTTACTAGGTCCGAAGCAACGCCTTAGACCGTGGTTTTGTGCCTAGGGGCTAACTGTCTAAGCAGTTTATCATTTTCTACTTATGAAGTTTATAGGTATAGGATATTGAGAGAGAACGGAGAGCGCTGTCAGTGAGAGCAAACATGCTGGCACGCAGGTTTTAACGTTCCACTGAAAATGTTAAAATCACCCTACTTCGTGCCTATTGTACATCATTTTATACGTGCAGCCTGTTGGCTAAAAGTACCCATAAATCTAACAGCGTTCTCCGTGTACAATTCAATAATGCGTTCAGGATACTGTTGGGACTGCCCCGCTATTGTAGTGCATCCGGAATGTTTGCTACCGCTAGAGTAGATTGTTTTTTCACAACCATGCGCAAGAGGTGTGCGTCACTGGTACGGAGGGTGTGGAGCCAGTCCCAACACTATCCTGAAAATGATCGCCAGCAGGCTTGATTGTCCCTACTTGAGTAGCTGCTCTGCTATTGCCCATTGAATGGCTCAGCGGTGACTTGATTAGGTTTTAAATGAAATTATTAATAAATTGATTCTTACTAACATAGATTAAGTTCTACTAACATAAAATGAGTCCTTGTTACTTAAATAAACTAAATTTTATTATTATTATAGGACATTAAAGAGATTTGACCCTACGAAGGGCGCTGGAGCGGATGGCATACCTGCTCTATTTGTCACAAATTGTGCTAAAAGCTTGGCTTTTCCCTTGTCAGTAATTATTAACAAATCTTTAATGGAAGGGGTTTCCCTTGTGCTTGGAAGGAATCTTTCATCTTCTCCTTATTCAAGAGTGACGACAGGAGCTCTGTCAAATGCTATAAGCCAATCTCTATTCCATCGGTATTTGCAAAAGTCTTCGAGTCTCTAGTAAATCCTGTGTTTTCATCGCTTTTCAAACACACTATTACCGTAAAACAGCACAGCTTCCTTAAAGCTAAGTCTACTACAACAAATCTTGTTTCCTTCGTTGAAGATCTAATTGAAGCTCTTGATCTTGGTGATTCCATTGATACTATATATATATAGTAGTATCTGTATATACAGACTTTAGTAAGGCCTTCGACAAAGTAAATCATGCTGTTCTCATAAAAAAGCTGGAAGCTTCTGGTGTTTCGCGATCTCTGCTTCTTTGGTGCAAATCCTATTTCAGTGAGCGTAGGTCTTCAATTGTCCTCAATGAGTACAAATCAGCGTCATTTGTAGCAATATCAGAAGTTCCGCAGGGCTCACACTTGGGACCTTTTTTTTTTAAGTTTTTATTAATGACATTCAATCGGTTTTTCGCGTTTCAAAATTTTATTTATATGGTGACGACCTTAGTTTTTTAGACCAGTAAATTCGGACTCGGGTTGCCTTGCTTCAGGCTGATTTTGATAGTTTGGTATCTTGGTGTGAGAATAATGGTATGGAACTGAATGGTGATAAGTGCTTTGTGATTAGGTTTACGAGAAAGAGACAGAGTTTGTCGAGATCTTACATTCTAAACGATAGAGTACTGTCTGAACTTGATCCAGTTCAGACAGTACTCTATCGTTTAGAATCTGTACGCGATCTGGGCGTCGTTTTAGACACTGGGCTTCGTTTTGGACACTGGGCTTCGTTTCCATACTCATGTTGAGAATATAGTGAAAAAAATGTTTTAAAGCCCTCGGTTTTGTACTGAGGAACTTAAAGGATTTCAAGAACCCCAGCACCAAAATCACTCTGTACTCGGCTTTGGTGCGCAGTAACTTGGGATACGCTAGTGTAGTTTGCGTGACGCTCGATTCTCTTTACATATTCATTATGGCTAGAGTTCCAACTCTAGTCATGATGTATATGTAAAGAGAATAGAGCGTGTCCAAAAAAGGTTTTTATGGTATTTATCTTTTGGATGCTACATAGCCAAGACTTTGTCACTTTAATTTCGTCACTTTAGTCTTTTTGCATAAGCTGGTTGGTGGTGTCCTTGACGCTCCTAACCTACGATCTTGCATTAATATTTGCGCACCATCTCGGCTTCCTAGATTATCTGAATAACCTTTTGCTGAAAAACTGACTCTCGGTCTCCAGGGTCGTTTTTCTCCATTGAATAGGTTGATGATTACTTATTTTATACACGCGGCGTTTAATTTCTATTCAGTTAAACAGAGAACCGTACTCTCTCTCCGTTAATATTGATGTTTTCTCGGACTCATTACTTAAATTTAAGAAGAATATTAGACTTTATTTTTATTTAATCTGATTAATTTTTTTTCAGAATTTTATTTAATATAATTTGAAATTTTGTTTATTCGATTTTACTATTTGATTTAATTTTATTTGACGCTGTATAATTTGCGTGACACTCAATACTATCCTTATTACTAGCGGCCGCCCGCGACTTCGTCTGCGTGAAGAGTTTTTTCGCTATCCCTCGGGAACTATATGTTTTTTCTGGATGAAAGGTAACCTATGTCCTTTTCTGTACCCCTGACAACGTGTATACAAAATTTCATGATGATCGGTTCAGTAGTTAGGACGTGAAGGCGTAACAAACAAACAAACAAATAAACAAACAAACGGATTTTCGCATTTATAATATTAGTAAGGATTCTTATCCATATTAATTATTTTAATTCGTAAATTAATTTAATTTGTTTCTTTTATCATTATTTGTATCAACTATTATTAATCTATATATTTAAGGTACCTACTCAATCTGTTAATGTAGTGTATAAAATTATATGACACTTTTAATTAAGTTTGTAAATAAAATTTTATAAACAATATCTTTAAATAATATTTATGTAAGATCTTTTTATCATTTTTGTTGTTTTCAATCTTGTTGCTGTTAAGAAATAAATAAAAATAAAATAAGAATTTAAAAAATAAAGTGAGGATTGATTTCATCATATCTCAAAAAATACCCGACCAATTTCTAAACCTCCGCGTTTTGCACATTTTGAAATTTCTCCCATAGGGTGGAAGTGATTTGTAGTTCGGCCACATTAATGTAGCACAAACGCTGTCGTGAGGTCTCAGTAGTATATAGCAAAATGTATATGGATATACCGGCCGGCACATAACTTGACAAGAGAAAGATGAGACAAAAGATGCTCAGTAGCAACAAACACTAAACTCGCCGCATCTTTTGTTCAACTTTCATTATGATCTGAATATCATATTTACCTACCTGCCAACAACAGTCATTATTCAAAAGAGGGCTCCACACTCACGCCGCGAAAGCCCGCGAAGGCCGCGAAGCCGCGAAACCCTCCACACTCGCGGTTCGCGGCTTTCGCGGGCTTTCGCGGCGCGAATGTGGTGCCCTCTTAAAGACTATTTACTATTTTTGGGTAAACAATAATTAGTTTAGTAGCAAGATGAAAAAAATTTTAATGAATGGACTGTTTTTAGCACTAAAAAGTGTTTTTTTGACGTTATATTTTACAACATCTGGTGATAAGTTATACATAAGCCTAAAAGTAATATAGGCATCTTGAGCAAGCAATCGTTGCACCGCATCATTGTACAGAGGTAACTCAGTCCGATAACATTTTCACTAAAATCTACGCGATGTTCTAGTTACGTTGGGTGATGCTTGCTAGCCATTCCCTTGCTGTTTCATATTCCTATTTAAATTATCAACTCTACAGTACCTAATTATACTGTAAGTGACCTACTAGTAGTTCAAATTAAAACCCATAAGAATAAGAACCAACTGTGAAGTTGTAATAGTAAAGTGACACCCCCAAAAAAGTAAGGGCCTAAAGTTTATTTGCCAATATCTTTATAGCGTAGATATAAAGATATTGACAAATTAACATAGTGCAATAAACTGCAGTGATAAACAGATAATGAGGGTTAGTATAAAAACATGTGAATTCATGGATTAAATACGTTAGTGACACGAACTTGTTACAAAATGGCAGCTTTGCAGTTATTGGGACTTCTTTTGGTTGCGGGTATTTAATCATTTATTATTTAGCTATTAGGGTATCGAGTCTTGCTATTAGGGTATCGAGTCTTGCTATTAGGGTATCGAGTCGAGAAAGGGAGGTTCCCTTTCCCGGTTTTTGCCACTTTGTCTATGGAGCAACTAAGGGATACCAGTTGTGCTTCAGGATAGCTGCTGGAAATCCGTTATCTTTGGGAATCACAGTTTATTTTTGCCAAAGTACGATTTAAAGTTTGCTGTCTATGACCTAGAACCGTGCTCTGATAGTAGTATTTTTAAATTCCTTGTAAAATTTAATGGTAAAATAACTTTCTGTCACTTGTTTAATTACAATTTCAGCTGCAGCCCAAGCCAACCGTATCATCGGCGGGACAGAAGCTGGTATCGCGGCCTTTCCCACTATCGTCCAGGTAGAATTCAACTCTGCTGGATTCTTCTGGGACCAACAGTGCGCTGGATGCGTCCTCAACTCACTCTATATTCTGTCTGCTGCTCACTGCTTTGACGGACTGTAAGTTGTTTCTTCATATAATATGTTAATAGATATTTTGGCAACATAACTCATATCAGAGTGGTAAAAAAAAGGATTTAGTTTAGGGTATAGATAAAGACTTCCCAAGTCTTACGTAAAAATGCTGATTTTACAAGCGATTCTATAAATAACGCTAGTTGACTAAAATTGACCAGCAAATCGTTTTCCAAGTCGACCAGTGTATGTTTACACAGGTCGAAGTCTAATGTGCTATTCCACATTAGGTTTTAATTTGGTGTTTACTCTTTCCAGCAACTACGCACCGGAAAACCGCCGTATCCGTGCTGGGACTGCGAGCCGCAACTTGGGTGGCATCACCGCTTTAGTCACAAGAGCCATCCACCACCCCACTTACGGCCAGAACGAGAACGATGGTGACATCACCGTCGTCAGGTTGTCTTCATTCCTGCCCATGAGCGCCAATGTGCAACCGTCACCTCTTATGGCCCATGGATTTGTCCTCTCCGGTGGAGTTCCTGTCACCTATGCTGGATGGGGTGTCACTTCGGTAACTGTTTATTTTATACATTGGCTGAAATTAAGTTTTTACTTTGTGTCACGATTATATGAGTCGTCATTGTCTGCCGCACGATGTCACTGCTGGTCAAGCCAAGGCGTTACCTCACACTAGAATTTGAGTATCTTTTTTCAGCAAGAATATCTTTGAACCATACTTTCTTCTTTTAAAATATAAGCTATTTCTGACTTCTTTACTAGAGATTCTTTAGTTAATCTGCAGATTAACGGATTCCGTACTTTATCGGTAACACATACACTGTTTAATAATTATATTGTTTCCACAGACCCAAACCAACCAGATACCCGACCTGCTTCATTCTGTCGGCACCACCGTAGTAGACCGTTACCTTTGCGCTCTCCGCTACGGCGCTCTGCTGAGCAGCCCACCAGTAACCGAGAACATGTTCTGTGCTGGCAACTTCGGAGCTGGTGGCCAGGACGCCTGCCTCGGAGACGGTGGCGGTCCCGTGTACTTCTACTCTGGTACCACCGCCATTGTCGCTGGTGTCATATCCTGGGGTCACGGCTGCGGCAGGGCGAACTACCCCGGCGTCAACACTCAGGTTTCATCCTACACCCGCTGGATCGTCGATACTGCTGTTTAACCAGTTAAATAGTCTTTTGTTAATAAACCCACAATTTCCTTAAACTTTGAAGTTTTATTCACTATCATGGAGAAATATCTCTAGCTTGGAAAAAGGTACTGTCACAACAAACCTTTAAGTAACTTAAAAGTATGCCGGCCGTAGGCAAAAAAAATGTCTCCGTACCTATTATTTATTCTGTGTCCGTACTCAAAATTATGTTTGTACTTAGGTTTAGTTTGGATTACTTACGAAAGCACAAGTACAAATAGAAAATGCCCATAAAAATTTACCTGGGTAAATTTTGTATGGGTATTTTGTTGTCCTGGGCCCGAAAGGGGAATACAAGAAGTAGTAGTAGGAAGTCACTTATCCCTTTTTAGGGTTCCGTAGCCTAACATAAAAATAAAAAAAATAAAGATTAAGGGGGGCTATGAAACTGAAACTGAAAAAAAAATTTTTCATCAAACCTATACGTGCGGGATGTCTATGGATAGGTCTTTAAAATTACATTGAGGTTCTTAGGACTATTTTTTCTCAAAGTCAACCGTTTGAAAGATATACACTGCCAAAGTGGTAAAAAATGTCCCCCCTCTTTAACTTTTGAAATAAGAAAGTGAAAAATCTAAAAAGAAATATATGCTGTAGATACTAATAAATACTTTCAATGAAAATTGATTTAAACGAGATATAGTGATAATTTTTAGAGATATATCACATTTTCCAAAACCGCAATTATAACTTTGTCATTCATACCAACACTGTGAAAAACAAAGTTATTTTTGCAGACGAAAAATTATAGTGGTATTAAATATGGTATGGTATAAGATAACTACGGAACCCTACTGCGCGTGGCCCGATACGCACTTGGCCGGTTGTTTGTTATCACTTTTGTATTACAAACAAAATCTTTTTTATAGGTATTCAATATGTGGCTATCATATTTTCCTTCAGACCTAGTTATGAAATAGTTTTCTTTCTGTGGAGAAATTCAAATCGTCAAATGTCCCGTCTGGTTCGCTGTTCTGTGGGATGAGCTGTCAAAATAAAAATTGCCAAATATCTAAAGAAACAGTTATTTTGAATCAATTTTTTTTAATATAAAAGTAAAATTTAATCAAAAAAATACATCATCTTAAATAAAAATTTAATAAAAAAGTTAAATCAAAATTAAAACATATCTTTGGAAACATAACTATAAGGCTCTGATTATTTTTTAATGCTCTACTACGAGTCTACGGGATATTGCTTGGCCTTTAGCATAAAAATAAATAAGACAGTTTTATATACAGGGTCACTGGAAATATGACATATTCCTGCTAAAAGGTTATAGATGAGGTCAAAACAAATATTTTTTGTTATATTACTTTTTCTCAAAAAGTTCATAGTTTTTGAGTAAATTGAAATTAAGTATTTTTTTACCAAAAGTACGTTTTCAAAAACAAAAATTTAAAATAAAAGATAACTACTCGTTCGATTCCGGTTTTTTTATTATTTTGGGATAGAAAACAGTCTAAATGTTGATAATGTATAAAAATAATTACAAAAAGTACAGGTGTTTATAAAAAAAACCAATCCTTTAAAACATTTTTTATTTTTATTTATTCAGATTTTTTAGAAAAGGCAGCAAATATCTTAAAAATTCCTAGTAACTAAGCGTGCATAATATTTTAAAAACATCACCATCTATTCAGCTTTCAGTTGAGCTACAAAACTTAATAATATCTTAAATAAAAAATGAGAAATTAAGACTTAAGTAAATTGCAGTCCCATTTCATGTAGCAAAAATTTCCTACTTCGAGCGCTTCGGAGGTGGCCGGCCGTATTATCCTACTTATATCATAAATGTGAAAGTTTGCTTGTTTGGATGATTGTTAATCAATTACACAAAACGGCTGAACCGATTTGGATGAAATATGGCGCACAGATAGTTTATCTCTCTCTCAATCGTTCCCTCATAACTGAGGATCGTGATCACCGGCTGCTTTTACGATTTGTCTCCATCGGTCTCGGTCCATGGTTGCTCTCACTGCTTGATGGAATTTGCTTGAGGAGGTTGCTACTCTTACTTGGTCAGACCATTTGGTTGGCGAACGACCTCGGGCTCTCTTGCCTTCTATTCCACCAACCACGACCAGCTTTTCGAGACTTTCATCTCCTCTTCGCATTATGTGGCCAAAGTATGAAAGTATGCGATGTAAGCAGATAGTGGACAGCCGAGTCTTGACATTTAATTGTGTTAGGATAGATACATTTGTGCGTTTGGCCGTCCAGGGTATCCCAAGCATTCGCCTCCAACACCACATCTCGAATGCATCTATTCTATGTCTCTCTCTGGCTAGTATGGTCCATGTTTCCACTCCATACATAAAGATGGGAAAGACCAGAGCTCTTACTAAGCGCGTTTTAGTACGAAAACCTAGGCTACGGTTTTTCCAGATGACTTGAAGACGTGTCATCGCGTCTTTGGCCATAGCAATGCGGCGCTTGATCTCTGGAACACGGGATCCCTTGTTTTCGCATAATTGTTTTATACCTAATTTGATTTGGCATAACGGATTTGGCATAATCTTTTTTGTCATAATAATACTTTCGCATAATTGTTTTTTGGCATACTATTTATATTAGCATAATTATCATTTAGACTAATTTGTTTTCGCATAATGTTATTAGGCATATTGTCTATTCGCCTAATATTATTTAGACATAAAAATCAAAAACAATAAGAATAAATATTTTTACGCACTTATTTATTTTCATGCAAAAGGGGTAGTATTAAAATGCCAAAAACTCATAACACATACGACCTAAATATGGACTCATAAAACACCTATTTTTAAAATACTGAAAATCCTTAAGGCCAAGCCACACAGCGGGCGTGGCGTGACGGGACGGGACGGCGACGCAACGCTGAGAAGTTGTAATGTACTAGATACTATGGACGACGTCACACAGGCCGGCGTGGCGCGTCGGGTCGCGTCCCGTCGCGCCGAGCGTGAATACAGATCGGAAGCGCGGCGGGGCGGAACGTAGGCGAGATCACGCCCGCAGTGTGAACTCCCGTCGCGCCCCGTCGCGCCGCGCCCCGTCACGCCGCGCCCCGTCACGCCCGCTGTGTGACTTGACCTTTAATGATATCCAATAGACGAAACTTAACAGATCGATTATTAAATGACTGATACTAGTTCGAAACCCTGAAAGTTAAAATGCCGATAGTTAAAAATCCCGAAAGTCTGTTTAGGTCTATTAGGTGCTACGACGAGCGAGCGTAGCGAGCGAGGAGGAGGTAAGGTTCCATTGCGACCAACAATGCACGAGCCGAGCGAGTGAAGCGAGCGTGCCGCGGCAGCGGCCGGCGAAGTGCCAGAACCGAACTGCTGGCATGTAACCCTCAATTAACCTTCGGTTTTTTAAGCTTTGGGATTTTGTATTTTAGGTAAAATGTTCTTTCGTGATTTTAAACGTCGTGATTATTTGTTTATAAAAATATGCGTAAATAACATTATGCGTGTTTAAATTTATGCTAAAGAATATTATGCTTAAACATGATTATGCTTAAAGTAGTTATGCTTAAAAAAATTATGCATAAGCTGTTATGACTAAATAATATTATGCGTAAACATCATTCGGCGAAATCATATTATGCTATGACATATTATGCCTTAAAATTTTATGCAAATACATAGGGAACCCTGGAACACTGCTCCCATCACTGTTTATTTGAGCTCCCAAATAGATGAAATTGTCCACCTTGTCGATTCCCTGGATACATTCATGGGCATCTGTCAATTTGTCAGCGCGATCTACCACCATTAGTTTGGTTTTCTGTTTATTCACTGCCAGCCCTAGTTTCTCACTCTCTATTTCTAGTCTAGTCTTCTAGATAGTTTATAAGCCGGATTAAAACATAGGAGGATACTATTATCTTGGTTAAAGGTTCCCTAGGGATTTTCTCGAATGTAAATGCGGATGAAGTCGCGGGCGGAAGCTAGTTTGCCATAAATGGTCGTGCTTACTAAAAATATTTTGGTCCGAGTGAGTTTCGAGACAGGATTATTTTCCGCCAATGAGTCAAAATTTTATACAGACGGCATCAAAAATAACCATGCATATCAGCCATTTAATGCCTTTATGCCAGGCCTTCCTTTTGGCTTGTGGATGGATAAAGTGGACGGGCCATAACCCACCACATGGGCCCAATGCGGATTTGTCGGTGTTAACACAATGTACCTTACATAGAGCCGTTGGTCCTGGCTACATTTACAGTCGTTAACAATGACCAATCCATATTGGGTCCACGTGGTGGGTTATGGCCCCTCCGCTCTATCCAATCAAAAGCCAAAAGGAAGGCCTGGCATAAAGGCTTTAAAAATGGCTGATATGCATGGTTATTTTTGATGCCGTCCGTAAAAATTTTGACTCATCGGCGGAAAATAATACTGTCCCCAAACTCTTATAATTATTATTAGTGAAAATGACCATTTATGGCAAACTAGCTTCTGCCCGCGACTTCATCGGCATTTACATTCGAGAAAATCCCTAGGGAACCTTTAACCAAGATAATAGTATCCTCCTATGTTTTAATCCGGCTTTTAGACTATCTGTGTGCCATATTTCATCCAAATCCGTTCAGCTTTTTTGCATGATTGATTAACAATCATCCAAAAAAGCAAACTTTCACATTTATGATATAAGTGGGATAATACGGCCACCTCCGAAGCGCTCGAAGTAGGAAATTTTGCTACATGAAATAGGACTGCAACTCATTTAAGTCTTAATTTCTCATTTTTTATTTAAGATATTATTAAGTTTTATACCTCAACTGAAAGCTGAATAGATGGTGATGTTTTTAAAATATTATGCACGCTTAGTTACTAGGAAGTTTTTGAAGATATTTGCTGCCTTTTCTAAAAAATCTGAAAAAATAAAAACAAAAAATGTTTTTAAGGATTGATTTTTTTATAAACACATGTACTTTTTGTAACTTTTTTTATTCATTATCAACATTTAGACTGTTTTCTATACCAAAATAATAAAAAAACCGGAATCGAACGAGTAGTTATCTTTTAATTATGTTAATTTTTTGTATCTGAAAACGTACTTTTGGTAAAAAATTACTTAATTTTAATTTACTCAAAAACTATGAACTTTTTGAGAAAAAGTAATATAACAAAAAATATTTGTTTTGACCTCATCTATAACCATTTAGCAGGAATACGTCATATTTCCAGTGACCCTGTATACTTTTGCCTTTACCTCACCTGATGGTGGCGGCTTCAGAGCCATACTAATCTCGTATATGCTATGTCCGGGATATCTTCGGTATCGTGTCGGGTAAGCTTGGCTCTGAGGTCTTTCGTCTTGCTTTTAACACGTGTCTGCGTGGAATATAACTGCCCATAGAAACCCTCGATCTCTCTCAGGATTTTTCAGGCTTCGATGAAATGATACATCCGTCGGTCGTCAGTTTTCAGCTTGTCATCTTGCTTTCCCCAATAGACAGATCTCTCGCGAACACTTTGGAGCCTTTATTCCGCTCGATAGCCTCACGATTCGTATTAAATTAGCGAAAGTCGTTCGTAAAAGACTTAGATAGGAATCTGCCTATTTAGCTACCGATAACGATGGGTATCCAATCCTCCACTGAGCTCTGGAGCCTCATTTCACGTCTCTGATCCATGAGTATTTAGGAGTGTGTGGTTGGAGAGTTTCTTTAGCTTGGGACAGTGGGTCTTAAAGAACTTAGACCAAGGCTGGCCAATAAAATTTACAGGTGAGCAAAATTTTTTAGATCGTGTCAGCGCCGGGCCACAACTTTTAGGTTTTCAGCAGGTGGAAGCGGTGTCACAGCACGCTGGTCAGCCGGCCGACTGTTGGCGGGCAAATTCAAATGCCTTGGTGGCCTGCGGGCCTGGGTTTGGCCGGCCTTGACTTAGACCCTACCGTACGGACAGTATCCACCACCATGTTGTTCAAATTGTCCACATCTATGCTGTTCTTAAAGGCTTCGAGTGCTTTTGGATTTCGAATTAAAAGCTCTCGGGGTTTTGAATATGGGCCGGTATCATTAAAATATTTTTCTTGAAAACTTTAGTTAATTTTTTTAAATTCCAGTGATATTTTTTAAGATTTTTAGAATTTCTCTGATAAAAATCGATCTATAGATTCAAAAGACAGATAAATATATAGGTAATTTTATAAGGCATTATCTTTTTATTTACAAGCACAATAAATATTTCATAGCAAGACGATACCGTATTTTACTAGTCCGTTTTAATGTTTTTAGCCCGTTTTAAAAACGTGGTTTTTATAAAAGATTTTTTTTTTTCAGTAAATTTTAAATTTATCAAGCTCTGTATTTTTTTTATACGAATAAACGTGCATAGTGCTATGGCAAGTACAGTCAGCAGCACATTAGGTTATACAAAACTGTCAAAAAATCTGTAATTTATTTTGAACCTTAATAGCTTTGCATTTAAATATAAAATTGATTGAATATCATTACGCTGTCGTGGAAGCCAGCGTGCCGTTGACTGTGCTTGACGAAATAAACTGAACTAGAATAATTTAAAATGGTTTTTCGTAAAATTCTACTTTTCTAATAATGTTTTTCACATTATTATGACTTATATTTAAAGTTATTTTTTTATCTTTGACTTTGTTATACATTGTAAATCAATATTTTTAACTGTAGAAAATAAAAACGAAAATTTTTAAATATCTCAAAGATATTTAAAAAAAATCGTTATTATTTTCTCCTGTAAATTTGACTTTTTTCACTTGCATCATCATTTTCCTGTTTTGTAGAAGTGTGGAAATAAATAACTCATACAAATAATACAACATAATAATTATTATAAGTTATCATTAGAATATGGAGAAATACTGACCGAAATATCAATATAGGTAGCCATAAAAGTGAAAAGATAATGATAATCACTCACTAGAAATACTACCATGATAATGGTTTTTATGATGTTAAATGTCGCATTGTATATTATCGGATTATAAGTATTAGAAGTAATAAAGATTTTAATTTGTTGAGATAAGCTGACGATTTAAAGTGAGTAGTTTGAAAAGTTTTGAGAAAATTGATAAAACTTATTTTACTTTCTACGACAAAGTCTGCAAGAGGGTTATGTTGACTGCTTGTTTTTCTCGCGTATCTTGTATATGTATGTCATGTATGTTATATTCTTTATTACCTCTATATCTTTCAAACGGCTGAACGGATTTCTACTTAGAGCAACGCGGCTTTCCTCTGGCACGGAAGCCCGTGTTGTTCTAAGGATTTCTATGATTAACATATTGTTAGATTTGTCTTGACAGCCCAAGTGTTATTTTCTTAGGTGGCGTTAAAAAAACATGGCGGCTGTACGGTGCTATTATACGAAGTGGAAAAAAAATATTTTAGAATACTGCAATATGGGTGTCAAATTAAAAAGCTTATCATAAGGATTTTAAAAAAGGTATATAATTACATTACCCTAATATATAATAACTAAAAAGATATAAATAAAATAACCCGCCTGCATCAAAAAAGACAAGTCAACTGAAAAGATGGAATGCAAAATTAAATATTAAAGGCAACATAATAACATGCAGTCAGAGGCATAGAATTCAAATCATTCACTTTCTTTATGCATGCTTCCGACTGCATGTTATTATATTGCCTTTAATATTTAATCTTGTTTCCATCTTTTCAGTTGACTTATCTATTGATGAAGGAGGGTTTTTTAATTTTTAAATCTTTTTATTCATTTTATGTATGTTATTTAAAAGTACGATCTTTTTAGGGTTCCGTACCAAAATGGTGAAAAAGGAACCCTTATGGTGTGACTCAGTCTGTCTGTCTGTCTGTCACAGCTGGATATCTCGAGAACTACTAATGGTATCAACTTGAAATTTGGAATAGTTTAAGATGACATTTGCTCAACTATTTTGCAAATAAGAAAGAAATAAATATAAATATTTTTTTGACAACAGGGATTCAGTCCCAAGGGGTCTGCACATTTTAAAACATTTTTTCCTTTTTCTTAGGCCGCATAGTTTTCGACTTATGATGAAAAATGTAAAAAAATACCGTTCCTCCCCCCTTATCTCCGAAGTTTGCAAAGAGAAAAATCTGAAATAATTCTATGTGATAGTAATTTATGTAAAGATTACAGGAAAAATAAAACGATGTCTCAATATAACACAATTTTTTAGAAATTCAAAAAACAAACAAAAATTCTTTAGTTTCACTACCAGTCAACAGATGGTGCTGTCCTAAGAATGCTAACCTAAAAAAAAATAGTTCCACTATCGGTCAAGAGATGGCGCAACCTAATACTACAATAATAAATTGGTGGCTGGTTCTAATATAATTACCTACTATTTGCCGTACGAATAAACGAAGAATAAGTTCCTACTTAGTAATATAAACATTTTGCAATGTGGAGTGGCTGAAACGTTTTTCAGTCACCATAAGCAGCTGTGGTTCATCATCATCATCATCATATCAGCCGCACGACACCCACTGCTGGGTATAGGCCTCCCCTAAGGATCTCCACGACGATCGGTCCTGCGCTGTCCGCATCCAGTGGCTTCCCGCGACCTTCACCAGATCGTCGGTCCACCTTGTCGGGGGCCTACCCACGGTGCGTCGTCCGGTGCGCGGTCGCCATTCCAGAACCTTTCCGAGCTGTGGTTAAGATTTGTAAATTAACTGTCCGCCTGTTCGCCCTTCCACCTGTCTGCCGTTTATCCTACTTTTTTAAAGACTGTACTAAAGTAACATATCCAAATATATTTATGATTGTACGGAACCCTCGGTGCGCGAGTCCCACTCGCTCTTGACCGGTTCTATTTATTTAGTTTAGTTGGTACATTGAGTTAGAATAGGGGTTTTGAAATATAGAGTATTTTAGCATCAAAACTAATACCAACATTAGTTTTTAAGTGCGGAAGTTAAACTTTGGTTAAGTAAGTATTTTAATCAATGATCACGTTTTTGTTTAATTATCATGTCATAAATTTTTAAGATAAATTATCGATAAAATGAATTTATAAGCCAATATTTAGTGCATTGCATTCAGTCATTTCAGGGTTTTATTATGACACCAACACCTATATTTTTTTTGGCGCTGTTTGTGGGTACGTGTTGATTTTTCAATTTTTTTTTTTAACAAGTTGTAACAAAAAGTATGAAAAAACTCAGTCAAGCCGTTCACTGTCTATCATTACTCTTACTTCCGAAAAATTTCCTTACTGCAAGAAATATTGTATAACTAGCGGCCGCCCGCGGTTTCACCCGCGTGGTTCCCGTTCCCGTGGGAATACCGGAATAAAAAGTATTCTATGTTTTAATCCAGGCTATCTACTATCTGTGTGCCAAATTTCAACCAAATCCGTTTAGTAGTTTTTGCGTGATTGAGAAACAAACATCCAAACATCCAAACCCACAAACTTTCACATTTATAATATTATAGTAGGATGTAACAGTGATGAACAGGTGAATAAATCTTTACCTTACGCCCATGTGAATGTAGCAAAATGGCAAAGTCACTAATTTGACTA
The DNA here is from genome assembly GCA_943789525.1 of Agriphila geniculea. Classification (NCBI taxonomy): domain Eukaryota; kingdom Metazoa; phylum Arthropoda; class Insecta; order Lepidoptera; family Crambidae; genus Agriphila; species Agriphila geniculea. Next base: position 19,461,050 of record OX038890.1, read on the forward strand.
AGGTGTAGAGTTTGTGAATTTAGGGCTTGTAGAGTTAGGGCGTTTTGTTTTAGAAAATTTGGCTCTATATGAGGTCGGGTAATTTTTTGACAGTGCGAGCCTTATGGTGTCATCTTCGCAACATATTACATGAAAATGTTTTTGTTGGGATTATTAATTTTTATAACAGGGTTGCAACAAAAAGTATTGAAAAACTCACTCAATTCGTTGTCTTACTCCTGCCCGGAAAACAATAATGTTCATAGTAGTTTGACAACATGAAAGCATTGCCAGCTAACATGTTAAAATCAATGGGCTAGCCGTAATCTAACAAGTATGTATAAGTTACGGCTAATACCCGAAGTGCGGCTAAACCTAGTTTTAGCCGGCTAAAACTAGGTGTAGCCGATAGCTGTTGGCTAAAACTAGGCGAACCGATCTGCTTTACCCCTGTAGCATAAAAGAATAAATAAACTTACTAGAACGGACTCTTCTTTATCCGAGTCCCAAATGCCGCCATTTATATAACTACTTCCCCCTTCACGTCGCTACGCCCCGCTGTCGTCCAAACGTGTTACCAGGGTTGGTTACTGTTAAATATTGATTACGTTTAAAGATAATATAGCTAAAATATGAGTTTTTCTTTAGTTTTAAATCATTATTTTAGTCTAGTTAGTAGACACAAAAATAAAAAAATCACTTTTACTGGGTAAGTATGTACTTACCTACTCCTGAGTTTGTATAAATAAAGTAAATAAACATTTAGTATGGAAATTAACTTAAATATTGAACAAAAATGTACCTACCTTCTTCTAAAACATTTTTAGGTTTTAATCCTCTTACTGTTTCGTTATGTTTCAACTTTCATCACGTAACGAAATCACAGAATGATACGAAATAGTATTGTATAAAGCTGGATATGACTGATACTGTATTTACTATACTTTAAGGCGGTTGTATGACCAAACACACCACAATTACTTGACGCCATTGTAATTTGTTTCCAAGATCGTACGGAGCGACTAACAGGCAAACGCGTGTGCGGCGACGCCGGCCGTGGCAGCCCGACTGAGTTTCTTGTTTAACAAGTAGGCTAATATCGTGACCTTGAGCCCGTTCGGGGCGGGAGTGTCTTTTCTAGTAAGTTTTATTTATTCTTATGCCTGTAGGTCCCGAATATAGATTAGAAATTTAAGGCGAGCGCGAAGCGCAGCGTAGCGTGAGCCTTAAATTTCGAGGCTATTTTTTAACAGACAACAGTAATAACTTTTTTAATACCCCATGCTACACCTAGTTTTAGCCGGCTACACCTAGTATTAGCCTCGAGGAAATCGGCTACACCTAGTTTTAGCCAACAGCTATCGGTTACACCTAGTTTTAGACGGCTAAAACTAGATTTAGCCACACTTCGGGTATTTGCCGTAACATATACACTTCTAAGATATCAGCGCGTACACTTCATTAGAAAATAAACACTACAGATTGTAGCGCGTATATTAATTCAGGTGTTATTTATTGGTCCGCCACAGTACTATAAAGCACCTACCAGTACTCTTTTTTTGATAAACACATGCTGCCACTGCGTAGGTATACGCACAGAAACTCCGTCAAGTGTCAGGGTTGTCACAGCAAAAACTACTCAAATATTTTACATAAAAGTTTTAAATTTTAATAACGTAAGTATAAAAATAGTCAATAGAGCCTTTCAAGAATAACACTGTAACAGACAAAACAGAAACAGCAAACATGAAACCGCTGATATTTTTTCGCGATTTCAAAGTTTGTCCCATAGTAAAATTTGTTCAGTTTGATTGTTCCTATCAAACCTTGATTTACAATTAAAAACAGAACTATAACGTGGCCGTGCTACCTCCTTCCCCAGAATAAAACTTATTTTGCAATTTCAAATTACCTATGTCAAATTATTATTTTTGGGACTTAAAATTTTCTGTTTATATAAAATAACTTACATTTTCTCTGTTATATGAAATGGCTTGGATATCTTGGAAAGGCTTGGAAATTATTGTATAAAAATATAACTACTACTGTCTCTTTTATTCACTCCAACGTGATAGAACAAATTTCAATCACTATGCAGATTAACTATTTAAAGTGCGGAAATCTGCTATATAAAGAAAAATTCGCACTTTAACCGACTCGATCAGTTAATATGCAGATTAACTAGTTTTATTCACACATTTATGGATTTTTCCCACGAGGAGCTTGCAGTGGTTTAGCGCCTGGTCTTGCGATTGCGAAAGTTGCTTAACCTCCGCAGGTTAAGCAACTTTCGCAAGTATCGGTCACCATCTCGTGACCGGTCCCCCAAAAAACTGGTCTTGACTTGCCCTCTCTGAAAAACTGGCCTGGCTACGCCAATGGGCCCTATGCCCTCGTATTAAAGCTCATTTTCTTCCAGCCGCAGCCTACTCGGCGTCGATACCGGAGCGCATCGTTGGTGGTGCCCCCACCACCATCGAGAAATACCCCTCCATGGTCCAGGTGGACTTCAATGTGGGAATCCTGTGGTCGCAGTCATGTGCTGCTAATATTTTGACTACGCGATACCTTTTGTCTGCTGCTCACTGCTTTTTTGGTCCGTAAGTAACGTTTGTATTTAAGAATTTTTTTCATGGTGAATATTTGAGAAATTTATTTGATATTTAAGTAGTGAACCTAGGCAAGATATTTGCTCACGATTGAATATAAATTGCAAAGCTTTTAATCCATTCTATAATCTCTACGAGAGCTCACCGTTGCCAAGGTATTGTGGAAAAAATTATCGAACTTTCTTCTTTGGAAGTTTTAGAATCAATTATAAACATGCAACAAACTAATGTTGCTGACATTAGTATTATTTGAAAGAAAGGCGTAAAGGTTCTGGAATGGCGACCATGCACCGGACTCGGCTTCGTGGGTAGGCCCCCCACAAGGTAGACCAACGTGAGGGTTGGAGGAAGCGCTCATGGCGGAACTTGACGGACTGATCGTACTCGATCACGTTTGTTAAGCAACGCTCGGTCCGGTCAGGTGTCGGATGGGTGACCGTAAAGTGGCATTACATCTGAGTGCTTCCGTGCTTCGGAGGGCACGTTTAACCGTCGGTCCCGGCTGTTGTCATCTGATAACAGTCGTTAAGCCAAGTTAGAGGCCTTGCAGGCACCTTGATAAACTCTAACACCAGAGGTGGCCTAATCCTTATTCGATAGAAAGAAAGAAGGGTGAAGGTCGCGGTAAGCTGCTGCATGCGGGCAGCGCAGGACCAATCTTTGTGGAGATCCTTGGGGGAGATCTATAGATCACCCAGCTTCTATAGACATCATCTTTATACCCAGCAGAGGGTGTCGAGCGGCTGATATGATGATGAAAGAAACCAGTTTATTGGGCTATGAACAATGTGTACATAAACTTAGATAATATCCCTGTGTATTTGAATAATGCAAAAAAAGTGAACATTAATGTCCTAGTTTTTGAGAAATGTAATAAAAAGTCAAAAAAATCGCACAAATTTCGTATAAAATTTTATTAGTTTTTTTTATGAGGTATTTAAATCAAAAATTTAAACATTTTATTTTTTTAATTGATAGGTGATATTATTAGCTTTTGAACAGTATTTTTGTTATAACTGTAGGACTTCTAAATACGGAGAAATTAATATTTTTTTGCAAGGTCATCTAAAATAAAAAGTCAAATTTAAAATGGCGGCCATTCCAACAGGAGTGGGGATAGACCCCAACATGTGGGTGTTTTTATCGATAAAATTAGGTGTATTACACGCCTTTAAATTATCGCTAGTTCAAGACCAAAGGCACTGTATATATAACCAAAATATATATTACCAAAAGTACGTTTTCAAAAACAAAATTTAAAATAAAAGATAACTACTCGTTCGATTCCAGTTTTTTTTATTATTTTGGGATAGAAAATAGTCTAAATGTTGATAATGTTTTAAACAAAATTACAAAAAGTACATGTGTTTATAAAAAAAATCAATCCTTAAAAGCATTTTTTATTTTTATTTTTTCAGATTTTTTAGAAAAGGCAGCAAATATCTTTATACCATGACCATTTATGGCAAACTTGCTTCTGCCCGCGACTTCATCGGCATTTACATTCGAGAAAATCCCTAGGGAACCTTTAACCAAGATAATAGTATCCTCCTATGTTTTAATCCGGCTTTTAGACTATCTGTGTGCCATATTTCATACAAATCCGTTCAGCCGTTTTGCATGATTGATTAACAATCATCCAAACAAGCAAACTTTCACATTTATGATATAAGTAGGATAATACGGCCACCTCCGAAGCGCTCGAAGTAGGAAATTTTTGCTACATGAAATGGGACTGCAATTCACTTAAGTCTTAATTTCTCATTTTTTATTTAAGTTATTATTAAGTTTTATACCTCAACTGAAAGCTGAATAGATGGTGATGTTTTTAAAATATTATGCACGCTTAGTTACTAGGAATTTTTTAAAGATGCCTTTTCTAAAAAATCTGAAAATTTAAAAATAAAAAATGTTTTTAAGGATAGATTTTTTTATAAACACATGTACTTTTTGTAACTTTTTTTATTCATTATCAACATTTAGACTATTTTCTATACCAAAATAATAAAAAAACCGGAATCGAACGAGTAGTTATCTTTTATGTTAATTTTTTGTATCTGAAAATGTACTTTTGGTAAAAAATTACTTAATTTTAATTTACTCAAAAACTATGAACTTTTTGAGAAAAAGTAATATAACAAAAAATATTTGTTTTGACCTCATCCATAACCCTTTAGCAGGAATACGTCATATTTCCAGTGACCCTGTATATACTGTAGTTATAATGAGACCATTGTCTTTCCATTAGCTCATTCTCCATCCGCGACCGCCGTATCCGAGCTGGCTCCAGCAACCGCAACACTGGAGGCTTCACCTTCTCCATCAATCGCGCCACCAACCACCCCTCCTATGGCGGTCTCAGCAACGATGGAGACATCAGTGTCGTGTTGCTGTCCTCTCCCCTTACTTACTCCCCCACCATCCAGCAAACTCCTATCATAACTGGTGGAGCGGTGCTGCCAGATAACATGCCTGTTGTTCATGCTGGGTGGGGTGCGGTGTGGGTAAGTTATTTAGTTTGTTTAACCTGAAATGTACATAAAAAGGTGGATAATATCATCGGCACGGTAATAGGGGTTAAAATATGAAATTACCGATTTTTATCTCACACACAGAGGCTCTCATCTTCTATAATGATAAAGATACTTCAGTTACTTGTTATTATTTCGTATTATGATCATGACGGCCCATTATCAACAAAAAAATACTTCTAAATTTTCTTTCTTGAACGTTAAAAAAGGATCTTAAAATTAATTATTTTTATTTGTTTGCAAAAATGAACACTTAAGTGTTTATCGTTGTAGATTAGCCGATACTTATCTTTTTTCACTTAACACACGTGGCATTAGTTATGTGAGTGTTTAAACATTTGTGCATAAAAGTTTTTAAACATTGGCGTAAATGGTTGTTAATTAATAGAATGACATTTACCTGGGGGCTGATTATGTAACTTTGTTGCAATCAACTCTGACAGAAATCGCAGTTACATTGCTGCTTTAGTTAGAACCAATGTGACAACTATCTTACTTAAAGCAGCAATGCAACTGCGATTTCAATCGAGAATTGTTAGCAACAGAGTTACGTAGTTCGGGGTCAGATCAACCTTAAACTCTTGTAAAAATAAAGAGCAGTATTTAGGCTTCACTTGCAATTCTTGCAAATGATACGGACGTAGTATAATTCCCCGGAGATATTATTACAACGAATTATCGTACTTAAAATTCGTATATCTTTTGATTCAGTGAATCGATAGAAATGAAATAAAGATTCGATTGTTTTGCAAGATACATAGTATATTTATATGTAAACACGATCACGACTAGGATAACGCTTTTTACGTTATTAGCGCACAAACAAACAGATAAACAGACAAATAGATAGATTACCCGCGACTATACTTACGTGTTTTAGGCGCAGGCAATGTTTAATTTGTAAATAATAGATTTAATTGGCGTTAGTGCTCTGTTTTTTTACTTTGGGGACCACCCTTGTCAAAGCTTTAGCTACGTCCATGGCAAATGGTGATGTTATTAGGCTCAACAGTGATAAGGCATTCCGTTATTCCACCGATATAAAGCCACTAAACTGAAAAAAAAAACAATTATGTCCTTTACAAAGCCTCTTAATATTTTGTCTTCTTTAATCAAGGAAGGGGGCCACTCTTCAGGATTTCTTCGTGACGTCACAATCAACACCATCAACCGCAACCTCTGCCGTCAAAGGTACCAAGGCTTCGGCACAGTGACCGACAACATGGTCTGCGCAGGAGTGCTCAACGAAGGGGGTCGCGACGCCTGCCATGGGGACTATGGGGGACCTATGTACTATCAGGGAGTCCTAGTGGGTGTCATTTCTTGGGGCAGGGGCTGCGGTGACGCATTATTCCCTGGAGTTAGTACTGCAGTGGCTTCGTACACTGACTGGATTGTTGATACTGCTGTTTGAAATTAAATAAAAACTGATGCTAGATTTTAAATGGTTATATTTTAGTTTTTTTTGTGTCTGCCCTTTAACCAGCTGAGATCAAAATCTTTTTATTTTACACATTGCCGGTGGACAGCAGGCATTCTATACAATGCCTAGTCATTATATACACTGCCTAGGTAATGTGTGAAATAGACAATAATATTCATTCTATATCATACATTGTCTAAAAAGGCATTGTATACAATGCCTGCATTTCATACATCGCCGGTAACAGATGCACAAAGTATATGTGTATGTTCTAGATTCATTTTCTTACCAAATGTCACTAACATAAGTATAGTAAGTTAGTGAAGATGTATTTCATCATCTGTGAAAATGTAATGCATCATCTGTGAAAATTTCAACTGTCTAGCTATCACGATTCATGAGATACAGCCTGGTGACAGACAGACAGACTGACAGACGGACAGCGGAGTCTTAGTAATAGAGTCCCGTTTTTACCTTTTGGGTACGGAACCCTAAAAAAGAAAGAATTCGGCGAATTTAACGATAGTTCTTATTTGTTCTATAGAACTGATGACGTCACCGTCACCTATTATGTCATATTTTTTTCCATAGAACTGCATACTTGCGGTTCCACCCTGATTTACTCATTAGTATAAATGTGAAGTATTATTTTTTTCAAAACAGTTCCATGTAATGTTTCTCACGAATTTTTGAGAATTTATGAACATCATGTTATCAGAAATCAGCTGCACACAAAATAATTAAATAACCCTCACCCGGGCAGAGGCTCGTATTTGAGTTTATCATAGAACATAGATAGGCATATATCTCTTCTCTGTTATCTTATTCTATAGAACAATTTGAAAAAACTATAATTATACTAAATGTTCTATAGAACAAATTGGGAATATTTTTATTTTTTTTGTTCCGGTGAAGTCAGTTCAATAGAACAAAATGGCAACTATCCGAATTTCACACCCTTTATAGTGAGTAGGTAAGTGCCTACAGAAGTTGCTAACAAAAATCGGGTTGCACTCTGGGAGTGGCGCAGACAGAAAACTTGAATATTAACGTTGTGCATTTTTGGTATTTTGGAATGGTTATGGAATAATTTTACACGAATTGCCGTCTTACGAATTTACTCTGCATTTGAATTTACGAATACAGAACAGTATTGTACGAAAGTCTTATCCATAGCTTGACAGAAAATCTAGAGTTTTGACATTGAATTAAAAAAATTGCGCGTTGCGTGTTTACGTCTTGAAATGACGCACCGCAATTTTCAAGAGAGGGGGATACTTCCGCCGCCGGCTGTCTACTCTCCATCCGTCACATCCGTCTTACGAATTTTCGATCAGGGTCACGTGATCCTGACCCTGACTGACTGACGCGAGTTTAAGATTTTTTTCCCTTATACAAAAAAGCGCACAACGCCGCTAAAGAAGTTTTCACTTCAAAAAGATCACGTAGGTAGGTAATTAATCGTAACGAACGAACGATTGGTAACGTAACAAAGTACACAGTAGTTTGAAGTTGGTACATTGGGTTAGAATAGAGGTATTGAATTAAAGAGTATTTTAGTATCAAAACTAATACCAACATTAGTTTTTAAGTGCGGAAGTTAAACTATGATTAAGTATTTTAATCAATGTACACGTTTTTGTTTAATTATCATGTCATAAATTTTTGAGATAAATTATCGATAAAATTAATTTATAAGCCAATTGTTAATATTTTTTTCAGTAATTTCAGGGTTTTATTATGACACCAACACCTATATTTCTTTTGGCGCTGTTTGTGGGTACGTGTTTATTTTTAAATTGTTATTTTTATTATAAGTTGTAACAATAAGTATGAAAAAAACTCACTCGACTCGTTCACTTACTTCCGGAAAATTTTCTTACTACAAGAAATATTGTATAACAGAAAAGTAATGAACAGTGAATAAACTTTTACTTCCATGTGAATGTAGCGAAATGGCCAATGTAGAGTTTGTAAAGAAAGGGCTTGTAGAGTTAGGGCGTGTAGAGTTAGAAGCTTAGGTTCTACATGAGGTTGGGTAACTTTTTGACAGTGCGAGCCTTATGGTGTCGTCTTGGCAACATATTACATGAAAATGTTTTTGTTGGCATTATTATTCTTCAACACACTTGCTCGTAAAGTGAGCCTTATTAAAGTCTGTCCATCCTTACTTGTCTTATATGGTTAACAATCTTCACCCAACTCTTTATTGAAATAATCATTTATAAAATAAAACAAATGGTTTTCCACACATAAATTACGAAATAAATTGTTAGTAAATTAACAATAATTTCATAAACTTACTAACATATTTTTAAATAACGATTTAAGTTTAAAAGACGTATGACAACTGTCAAAAACTGTTTACTAAATAAGACAAGTAAGGATGAACAGACTTTACATCACTTTTGGGCCATAAATTACACTAGTGCATTATAAAATTATCCCTACAAAGTTAAAAAACCTAAAAGAAAAGTGGCAATGTATCACATTCATCTGTGAACTGAAACCGGTCGCTAGGTGGTTTTTAATTAGATAATCACCCTCCGGTGACGGTTACGGTGATGGTAAGTTTAAGTTTAAGTGAAAGCGAAAGCGTAAAAGTGAAAATGAGGAGTGAAAAGTGAAAAATGAAAAGTAAAAAAGTGAAAGTGAAAAGGAGAAAAAAGAAAAAGAGAGTAAGTAAAAAAGTGTCAACTAAAAAAAGAGATAAAGTGAAAAGTGAAAAACTCAAAAATTTTAAAAGTGAAAAAATGTGAAAACTTTAGTAAAAAGTTAAAAGTGAAACGTGAAACGGGTACCAGTACGGGTATCTCTGAACCCAATTCTGAACGGGGACGGGGACGTCTTCTACAGCATTGTCCACGCGAATGAAGTCACGGGCAAAAGCTAGTTCTATACATTTTTGGAATAAATAAATGTGTACGCTCTTAATTAAGTCAAACAAATATTTATTATTATCAAATTATTCATAATTCACAATATTTTGTTATAAAATATTTAAATATTTGCAATAATTTTAAAGACCCCTTTGTTAGCAACGTATTTCTGCATTCAGCGTGTTAAAATAAACTGCGCGCCATTTTCCATATTTTTTTTAATTTTGTTTTTGTCGTATTTGTTGCTGTGTGATAAATTATTTAGTTTTTCCTTGCAAATGTGTTGAAATACATCGTATGAAACTCGTGATCGTGAGCTCTTGCTTATTGCACACTTGGCTGGGTTACCCACAGCCTCGTGTGCAATGAGCAACTTAAGCTAACTTGTGTCATAATCTACAATTTTATAACAGGGTTACAACAAAAAGTATTAGTGGCATTTCCACACGACATAAAAGTGCAATATACGGCGTTTTTTGATCGAGGGATATCCTTTGGCAGGGTGAACCTTCTGAACCCTTAGATCATTTTAAGAAGGGGAGCCATCTTGGATTTTTGTATGGGAGGGAGTTATAACACAATCTTTTTTTTGTATGGAATTTGATTTTTTTTTCCAAAACCACCCGTGTGGGGTATCTGATGAAAGGTATTTTTGAGCTGATTCCTAATATGTGCAATACTATGTCATTGCAGTTACTAGTTTAAAAAGAATCATTCGAAACCCCACACGGTGGGTTATGGAAAAAAAATCAAATTCCATACAAAAAAAAGATTCTGTTATAGCTCCCTCCCATACAAAAATCCAAGATGGCTCCCCTTCTTAAAATGATCTAAGGGTTCAGAAGGTTCACCTTGCAAAGGATATCCCTCGATCATCAAACACCGTTTTTTTACTGAACACACCCGACTATATTAAAAAACTCACTCAACTCGTTTACTGTCTATCTTTACTCTTTCTCCCGACTCCCGGAAAACAATAATATACAATACAACATTATTACCAGCTAACATGTTCAAATCAATGAGCTAGCCGCAAAATCTACCAAGGGATGATAAATTAGCCTTGGGGGGTGAAGAAGCCCTCCACCACGGAAAAAGTCTTAAAGAGGGGACCCCCCTCCGAAAAAACTGGCCTGGCTACGTCTTTGGGTCCTATGCCCTGGTATTAAAGCTCATTTTCTACCAGCCGCAGCCTCCTCGGCGACGATACCGGAGCGCATCGTTGGTGGTACCCCCACCACCATCGAGAAATACCCTTCCATCGTCCAGGTGGACTTCAGGACGGGAATCCTGTGGTCGCAGTCATGTGCTGCTAATATCTTGACTACGCGATATCTTTTGTCTGCTGCTCACTGCTTTGATGGTCTGTAAGTAACGTTTGTATTTATAAAAAAAAATTTCATAGTTAGGGTTTCAGAAATTAAATTGGTATTTTTAAATAGTGGACAGTAACCAGCTAAATTGCAGTTTTAATCCATTATTATTATTACGTGGTGTTGTGGAAAAAATATCGATCTTTCTTCTTTGCATGTTTTCGAATAAATTATAAACATGACAGTAATACTCGTATTAGTATTATTTGAAAGTAAGGCGGAAAGGATCTTGAATTTGAATTGGCGACCGCGCACCGGACGACGTTCCGTGGGTAGCCCCCGACAAGGTGGACCGACGTGAGTGAAGGTCGCGGGAAGCCACTGGATGCGGGCAGCGCAGGACCGATCGTCGTGCAGATCCTTGGGGGAGGCTTATACCCAGCAGTGGGTGTCGAGCAGCTGATATTATGATGATGATGATGATGAAAGAAACTAGTTCATTGTGCTGATAACAATGTGTACATAAAAAGTTGCTTTGCCTTTGATTGGAAGTAAAAAAAATATTACTTTGACTCTATTCCTTTGTTAAAAAACCCGCCTGCAACAAAAGACAAGTCAACTGAAAAGATGGACAATGTTAAATATTAAAGGCACTATAATAAAATGCAGTCGGAGGCATAGAATTCAAATCATTTACAATGTCACTTTCTAAATGCATACCTCCGACTGCATGTTATTATTTTTAACCTTGTTTTCATATTTTCAGTTGACTTGTCTTTCGATGCAGGCGGTTTTTTTATTTTTTTCGATTAGTTTTTTGTATTTATATCATTTTAGTTATTAAATACACGCTGAAATTTTAATCATTTGGTTCCCGCCGTGGGGTGGTTCCACTCATGATTACAAGCAAACTTTTACTATGGGGCCAACTCTCCTGCTCGATAAAAAAATCAGCTGTTCCATACAAAAGTGCAGTACTTAGCTTACTCGACCTTAATGTATGGAACAGCAGTTTTTTTTTTTGCGAGCAGGAGAGTTGGCCCCATAGTAAAAGTTGCTTGTAATCATGAGTGGAACCACTCCACGGCGGGAACCAAATGATTAAAATTTCAGCGTGTATTACGGTCATGTCATGATATATCTTTTTGAAATCCTTATGATAAGGACTTTAATTTGCAGTATTAAATCTACACCTATACACCCATATTGCAGTTTTAAAAAATATAGTTCACTTCCTATCCTATAATGGCACCGTACAGTTGCCATATTGTTTTTTGTAACGCCACTTACCTAAGAACACTTGGGCTAACAAGACAAATCTAACGGTATATTATACATAGAAATCCGTTTAGCCGTTTGAAAGATATGAGGTAATAACGAAGATTACATACATACAAACAAACAAACAAACATACAAGATACGTGCGAAAAACATAACTTATCCTTGCAGTCGGGTAAAAATACTGAAACACGATGGGCTTTTATAATCCCTCGGTTTCAAAGGGATTATTCCTTAGTAGTTCCTTAAACCAGGACTTAATTTTTTTTACACTGTAGTTTTAATGAGACCATTGTCTTTCCATCAGCTTATTCTCCGTCCGCAACCGCCGTATCCGAGCTGGCACCAGCAACCGCAACACTGGAGGCTCCACCTTCTCCATCAGTCGCGCCACCAACCACCCCTCCTATGGCCGTCTTAGCAACGATGGAGACATCAGTGTCGTGTTGCTGTCCTCTGCCCTCACTTACTCCCCCACCATCCAGCAAACTCCTATCATAACTGGTGGAGAGGTGCTTCCAGATAACATGCCTGTTGTTCATGCTGGGTGGGGTGCGGTGTGGGTAAGTTATTTAGTTTGTTTAACCTGAAATGTACTTAAAAAGGTGGATAATATCATCGGCACGGTAATAAGGGTTAATGTATGAAATTACCGATTTTTATCTCACACAGACACAGAGGCTCTCGTCTTCTATGATGATAAAGATGCTTCAGTTACTTGTTATTATTTCGTATTATGATCCTGACGGCCCATTATCAGCAATAAAAACATTTCAAATTTTTCCTGAACGTTAAAAAAGTACATTAAAATTAATTCTTTTTTTGTCAGCAGAAATGAACACTTAAGCATACTATCGTTGTAGATTAGCCGATACATATCTTTTGTCGCCTATCACAAGTTAGCTGAGTGTTTAAATATTTGTGCATAAAAGTTTTAAAACATTGGCGTTCATGGTTGTTAAGTAGTAGAATTATATTTACCTAAAACTCTTGTAAAAATAAAGAACTATTTTCACCTGCAAAATGGTGATGTAATTATGCCCAACAGTAATATGGCATCCCGCTGTTCCACCGATATAAACGCACTAGACAGAAATAAATAAAACAAATAATAAAATACCACGTTAATATTAGATTAGGAACACAAGTATTAAACGCGTTTAAATTAAACTTAGGTGTTGAACACTTATCCTTTTCCCCACGTTTCGACCGAGCTGCATCGGCGGCCGTGGTCACAAGCTGATGTACTTATATAGCAAACACGTTAATATTATGGATTTTCTTTTTGAAATAGTATTTTAGTTAAAAGAAATAGTGATTATGTGATTGGATAAAAAAACTCATGATGTGTTTTTTTTTAATCCAGCAAGGAGGTCCCTCCTCGGCGCTCCTCCGTGACGTCACAATCTACACAATCAACCGCGAACTCTGCCGTCAAAGATACCAAGGCTTCGGCACAGTGACCGACAACATGGTCTGCGCAGGAGTGCTCGACGAAGGAGGTCGCGACGCCTGCCAAGGAGATTCTGGGGGCCCTCTGTACTATCAGGAAGTCCTAGTGGGTGTCGTTTCTTGGGGCAGGGGCTGCGCAGACGCATTCTTCCCTGGAGTTAGTACTGCAGTGGCTTCGTACACTGACTGGATTGTTGCTACGGCTGTTTGAGGTTACCTAAATAAAAATTGTTGCTGGATTTTGAATGGTTTTATTTCAGTTATAAACATTCGGTAGATGCATATGCAATCTGTGTGTAGGTTCTTGGTTCATGTTCTTACCAATTTTACTCCATATCTTTACTATCAATGTCAGCCCCCCTAGCATGACCGACGAAACACGATATATATCCCGTTATATAGCGTTTTATCGACACCCAACTGAACTGAACTGGGGGCTTATTACGAAAATAACGTACGCAATTGCGTAACGCAGTCACTTGTGTGACGTTTTGTCGTTTGATAGTAATTAATCCATTTTATTGTTAGATTTCGAATCAAAATCGAAAGGATAATAGCAGTATTTTAGTTTAATAGCTTGGCAACACCGCCGCTTGGCTCCGCCGTTTCCCGCCATATTTTCCCGCCATTTGTAGTGGAATGGGGAGGTAAGCGGTGGGGATATGCTGCGGAACGGTCAACGAAAGTCAGTTGCGAGCGCAGTCACTTTACAACCGTCAAGAAGAAAAGTAGTTAGGGAAAACTGAACGTATTGTTGCTATAACCTAGTTAATAATAATCATGTTGTGTTCCTGTAAAGAAAGTAAAAGAAGTTCACCGTTATTACTGTAGCTTCATTACACTTGGCCACGATAGTCGTCCGCAGTTCGTTGGTTGTAGTTTTATCAAACATTTTGAATTTTTCTATCGTACCCATATACTACTAAACGAATGATGTCAGATACGCAAGAGAGAAACTGTCACACTCGCGCAATCACTTCGCAATATCGCATACGAAAGTGATTTGTAATAGGAAACAATCAAAACGAAGCACGGACGCAGCTGCGTGTATCGCATTAAACTTTTCGTAATAGACCCCCAGACCAAAACGTGATAAATCACTACACTACTATATCATATCGTGTTTCGGTGGCAAACTTACACAACATAGTAATTTTGTGAAGATGTATTTCAATCCCGCAAACACATACGTTTTCCGCATTGAAATTGACGGCAGGGTGCCGTCAAAGGTGCCAAGGCTTCGGCATAGTGACCAAAACATAGTCTGCTCAGGAGTGCTCGACGAAGAAGGCAGTGACGCGTGTCAGGGTCATTCGGGGGGACCTCTGTACTATCAGGAAGTCCTAGCGGGTGTCGTTTCTTGGGGCAGGGGCTGCGCAGACACATTCTTCCCTGGAGTTAGTACTGCAGTGGCTTCGTACACTGACTGGATAGTTGCACTGCTGTTTGAGGTTAAATAAAAATTGATGCTGGATTTTAAATGGTTTTATTTTAGTTTTAAACATTCGGTAGATTCACAATAGTGTAGGTTCTAGATTCATGTTCTTACCAATATTACTCCATATCTTTACTATCAATGTCAGACTAATAAATATTAAGTTGGTGAAGATGTATTTCAGTCTTATTTTCATTTAAAAATTAAAAATAAGTGTACAAGCAATTCGCTTCCGTCGCTGCCGTCAAAGGTACCTAGGCTTCGGTACAGTGACCGACAACATGGTCTGCGCAGAAGTGCTCGACGAAGGAGGTCGCGACGCCTGTCAGGCGTGAAATACACAGAAGCGACGCGGCGCGGATACGGCGGCGGTACTATCAGGAAGTCCTAGTGGGTGTCGTTTCTTAGGGCAGGGGCTGTGCAGACGCATTCTTCCCTGGAATTAGTACTGCAGTGGCTTCGTACACTGACTGGATTGTTGCTACTGCTGTTTGAGGTTGAATAAAAATGGATGTTGGATTTTAAATGTTTTCTTTTGTTTTAAACATTCGGTAGATGCCCAAAGTATGTGTGTGGGTTCTAGATTCATGTTCTTACCGATTTTACTCCATATCTTTACTATTAATGTCAGACTAACACAAATAGTAAGTTGGTGAAGATGTATTTCAGGCGTGTTCCTCAGTGGCCGGACCACATTTAAGTACTCAGATGGTTTAGTTCCACATAGTTGCTACCTGAAGTCTACCCTCACAGGAATATATCATAATTAATAGTACCTCAACAGAAAAATAAATATTTAACAAATAAAGTGGTCCGGCCGCAGAGCAATGCTCTCTGGCCGCACCAACTCAAATTTTAAAAAGTGTGATACATTTTCAAGAAATTTATATCGCAGTAAAACTTACCTAAATAGTACCTTCCACACGATAAGTTTCGTAAAATAAAACTCATTGGCTTAGAAGTTACAAGCCGTAGTTTGTGGTCCGGCTGGGAAGCATTCTCTGCAGCAGGTCAATATCGTAAGTGTGATACATTTTCAAGAAAGTGATATCCCAATAAAAGCTACCTAAATAGTACCTTCCACACGACAAGTTTCGTAAAATAAAACTCATTGGCTTAGAAGTTACAAGCCGTAGTTCGTGGTCCGGCTGGGAAGCATTCTCTGCAGCAGGTCAATATCGTAAGTGTGATACATTATCAAGAAAGTGATATCCCAATAAAAGCTACCTAAATAGTACCTTCCACACGAAAAATTTCGTAAAATAAAACTCATTGGCTTAGAAGTTACTAGCCGTAATTTGTGGTCCGGCTGGAGAGCATTCTCTGCAGCAGGTCAATATCGTAAGTGTGATACATTATCAAGAAAGTGATATCCCAATAAAAGCTACCTAAATAGTACCTTCCACACGACAAATTTCGTAAAATAAAACTCATTGGCTTAGAAGTTACTAGCCGTAATTTGTGGTCCGGCTGTAGAGCATTCTCTGCAGCAGGTCAATATCATAAGTGTGATACATTTTAAAGAAAGTGATATCTCAATAAAATTTACCTAAATAGTACCTTCCACACGACAAGTTTCGTAAAATAAAACTCATTGACTTAGAAGATACAAGCCCTAGTTTGTGCTCAGGCTAGAGAATATTGCTCTTTTATTTCATCAAACTATTAATTTGTATAATTAAGCTCAAAGTATTTAATCCGGCTAGGAAGGACTACTTTTCAGCGAATGGAAGCAACTTCCGCAAGGGTCGCACATACCAATCCGCATAGGGCCCGCATGGTGGGTTATGGCCCATCTTCTTTACAGTTCTTTACAGCAGTGGGAACTTCATTCGCGTGGACATTCGAGCATGATTTGGTAGAGCATGATATTACAATAATCTGAGTTTTCAAAGCGGGACGCGAAAAGAATACTAGCTTCCCCCCACAACTTCGTTCGCGTGGACATTCAAGAAATCCTTAGGGAACCATTAACCAGGAAAAGAAGTATTCTATGTTTAAACGTCCACACTGTGCGCGCTGCATTGCGAGGCAGGACATTAAAATATATAATACTTTTTATCCTGGTTAAAGGTTTCCTAAGGATTTTCTCGAATGTCCACGCGAATGAAGTCCCCACTGCTGTAAAGAACTGTAAAGAAGATGGGCCATAACCCACCATGCGGGCCCTATGCGGATTGGTATGTGTCTTGCATGCAGCACTGCAAATGCAGCCAGGACCAACAGCTTAACGTTCCTTCCGAAGCACAGTTTTTGGTCACCCACCCCATGACCGACCCTTGCGAAAGTTGCTTCAATTCGCTGAAAAGTAGTCCTTCCTAGCCGGATTAAATACTTTGAGCTTTATTATACAAATTAATAGTTTGATGAAATAAAAGAGCAATATTCTCTAGCCTGAGCACAAACTAGGGCTTGTATCTTCTAAGCCAATGAGTTTTATTTTACGAAACTTGTCGTGTGGAAGGTACTATTTAGGTAGCTTTTATTGGGATATCACTTTCTTGAAAATGTATCACACTTACGATATTGACCTGCTGCGGAGAATGCTTCCCAGCCGGACCACGAACTACGGCTTGTAACTTTTAAGCCAATGAGTTTTATTTTACGAAACTTGTCGTGTGGAAGGTACTATTTAGGTAGCTTTTATTGGGATATCACTTTCTTGAAAATGTATCACACTTACGATATTGACCTGCTGTAAAGAATGCTTCCCAGCCGGACCACGAACTGCGGCTTGTAACTTCTAAGCCAATGAGTTTTATTTTACGAAACTTGTCGTGTGGAAGGTACTATTTAGGTAGCTTTTATTAGGATATCACTTTCTTGAAAATGTATCACACTTACGATATTGACCTGCTGCAGAGAATGCTTCCCAGCCGGACCACAAACTACGGCTTGTAACTTCTAAGCCAATGAGTTTTATTTTACGAAACTTGTCGTGTGGAAGGTACTATTTAGGTAGGTTTTACTGCGATATAAATTTCTTGAAAATGTATCACACTTTTTAAAATTTGAGTTGGTGCGGCCAGAGAGCATTGCTCTGCGGCCGGACCACTTTATTTGTTAAATATTTCCTTATCTGTTGAGTTACTATTAATTATGATATATTCCTGTAAAGGTAGACTTCAGGTAGCAACTATGTGGAACTAAACCATCTGAGTACTTAAATGTGGTCCGGCCACTGAAGAACACGCGTATTTCAGTCTTGTTTTCATTAGAAAATTGAAAATAAGCGCAGGTACAAGCGAATTATTATGCCATCTAAGATATAATAAGGAACTATCGAAGGGGTAACTGTTTCCCCTGCCCGTAAAAAAGCAGACAGTCTTACAGCTTGCTTGTTGTGAACTCAACTTCGTTCCGCCAACTGGCACCAGATGGAGTTACTAAAAATCTGGAAACTGCAAATTGGATGCACGGGCAATCGGCAGTCTGTTTTTACCCGACTACGGCGAAGCCAAAACGGAGGGTATATGATTTTGACCTGTATGTATGTATGTATGTATGTATGTATGTTTGTAAATTCATCTGTTCCCTCATAACTTCCAAACTACTTGTTATAATTTGACAAATGAGGTATCGTTAGAAGCGTCTTAATCGTCCAATGAACATAGGCTACGCGTGACGTCACATTAAATTGAATGTGGCGCCCTCTAGAGGAGTTAAATACATAAACTAAAAAAAAATATTTTTGAATGATGCCGTGTTGGGTACCAAATGAAAGGGCTTAATGAGCACTTTTCAAATATGTATATATTGTTAGCTTTTGCCCGTGGCTTTGCTTGCTTTCACCCTATTTATAACTCCAAAATATTTAAAATAAAAAAGAAGTTTTAAAACTAAAACCCGACTACGGAAAAATCGTGCTCTAAAAAGTAAGAAACAAGAAAATATTCGAGTCCA
This sequence comes from Agriphila geniculea, assembly GCA_943789525.1. Taxonomy (NCBI): domain Eukaryota; kingdom Metazoa; phylum Arthropoda; class Insecta; order Lepidoptera; family Crambidae; genus Agriphila; species Agriphila geniculea. Next base: position 19,479,853 of record OX038890.1, read on the forward strand.
AAATTCAATAAAAAGGATAACCGTAGTCGCATGCCACATTGTCCTAGACACGCACGACACGAACAACAGGCTGGAGGTGGCATGCGACTACGGTTATCCTTTTTATTGAATTTTGGACTCGAATATTTTCTTGTTTCTTACTTTTTAGAGCACGATTTTTCCGTAGTCGGGTTTTAGTTTTTGTCATTCTTGTAATGCAGCGAAAATTCTTGGTTCTAATGGTTGTTCTAATTGTTCAGAGCAAAGAAAAATCACACCGATGGCGGCGCGCATCGGAGCGCATTTTAACTAGGCTTGGAGCGCTTTTTACTAACTAATTTTTATTCAACAGCTATGGCTGTCTGTCCATTGAAGATGAGTATAAAAGTAAAGAGCGCTCGACGCTTTTCAAAAACCTCTATTCCTTGTTTTTCGGCTTTGTTCGGCTAAGGACAGATTTGGTTTAGGACAGATTAGATTTACGACAGATTCTATTTAAGACAGATTCGCTACAGAATCTCTCGTAAACCTAATTCTGTCCTTAACCGAACAAAGGGTTGCCTGCCACCACCTTGATCGCCACTCCTGGTGGCAATACGGATTAGTTTTTAGTGATATTTTACTGTTAGCCACCACTGGGTGGCTAAAATATTTCGTGAATGCTACCAAGTATAATTTTATTAGGCGGTCAAATAGAAGTTAACCTTCTCTATATTTATGAGATTCTGGGATTTTGCTAACGTATTGTATTACGAAAAAGAAATATAGTCCATGTTAGCAAATCCGCATAAAAATGTTATATTCCAGTTCCTTTGCATTTGCATAGAATTACAAATCTGTACAATAATAACTTTAATTCGCTTGATATTTTCTCAACCTCTGTTAATTCATATTGTTTGAAATACTAGACAAGAATTAATTTAAATTAAGTATATGAACTTACTGCTATAAAAATATATTTCATATTAGAATCATAAATTTTATTTCGATAATTGATTTAAATGATAATCTTATCATAAATAATTTAAATTTTGTCCTATCGTGCGTACATAGAATCAATCTTAAGCTATGGTTTATGGGGCAACATTACAGATAGATACAGGGTTTTTGTTACTCAAGAGAAGTGCATCAGGTCTATACCTACTGTCACAAAACTCTGTCCGATCCTGAAACAAGTGATTAGTGTTGCTACAACTTAACAACATTTTCCAAGGAACGTAGGTCGAAAAACGTTTTTTTTGCCTTTCTATTACTAAGTCGGCCAGCTGACCAATTATTTTGTATGGGAGTATGAATTTTTTTTTTAGTTTTTCGACCTATGTTCCATGGAGAATGTTGTTCAGTTTCAGCAATACTATCACCTGTTTCAGTATCATCACATCTCCACCTTATACATGGTGTTTGGTAATAGCCTTATTAAACCGAATATGGTAGATAGGGACCATCAAACTGAACAACTTTTATAATGGCACCAACTCTGAAATCGCGAAAAAAAAATCTACTGTTTCATACAAAAAAATATAACGAAAATAACAGTTTTTTTTATTATAGATGCAGTAAAAATATTTTAAAAAAGTAATTCTATATTTTTTGCGTTTTTATAAATAAGTAAGCAAAATGTTTAAAATATCTTTTTTATAGGTATTTATTTACATTTACCAAAGAAAAAATAAATAGGTATATAACATATATACTTACTAACATTATTGCAAAGATCCGCATGAAATTGAAACCTAATAATTTATCCAGTAACCATTACTTATTCAAAGCCCCGACTATATTACGTATGCATGGCATTCCAAACATAACAAACCTGTTTCTAAACCTAAATCAGTCAAGCAGGCTTTGTATTGACCTGGAGGTATAAGAAGGCAAGATTGTGTATCACTTAAATTGATCACAGTATTGTGTCGGTGAGCAATAAAAGTCACGGATCCACATAATTCTTGTAATTCCAAAACAAAGACCCTAAAAAGATTACAAAATATAATTATAAATTCTAAAAAGTCCATCTTTATTCAAATTCATCATCTTATTTCAAATTGATAAAAACATCACCACATGATCTTACCTGGTAAGGGTTCTTCGTCAAACCGTTTGGTTAAACGGTTCACAATTACATTTTATTTGCTAATTTGCACTATCTAGACTTTAGCATCTCTGAACAGAACTGTTTTACTGTTTACACACTCCTACTGCCACTTTTAATGTATTTTATTTTAAATAAAATTAATAACAATTCACTGGGTAAACATGATTGATCGATAGTTATTTTCCTTGGACTGACTTACAGAGAGTTAAAAACGTCTAAGGACAGCGAACACTCATTTTTTGAATTATTATTCTACGGAACAAAATAAAAATTTGACATAATTTCGAAAAAGAAATTGAGAAATAAGTTTTTACTCTGGGGAAGGAGGTCGCACGGCACCGTTACAGTATGCTTCATATCCCAAATCTTAAAATTATTTTACGAATCATAAAATTAACATTTAATTAAACATTAAATTAAATAAAAATATTTGACCCCATACATGATTTGAATATGAGTTGAACTGCAGATGTTTCATACATTAAAGTAACTAAGTATTTTAGGGTTTTTAAAAGATTTCTGCTACAACTCAGTAAAAGTTTCACCTATAAATGTTTAATCTATAACATTGGTTCCGAACCTGGCGGTAATTACCCCCGCGGGGGGTAAAACAGCTATTTTATGGGTGTAACAGAGTTGGTACCTAGCACAAATGAATAGAATAGAGAGTAATAACGTAATAATAATTATTTTCGTACTTATAAAATGACACTAAGTACCCCTAAATTTGGGGTAAAGTCTGTTTCCCAACGAGATCATATGGGTAACAATATTGAAAAGGAACCACTGATCTATAATCTTGCCTTTTTAGACCACCTGAAGTCTAGACTGAACCCAGCTAGGTTTTCCCGGGCGTCACGATCAATATCTCCCGCCTATCCCGATTTTCCCGCCACGCATGCGTCCGCCATCTTGGCGAACCACAAATACACAACTCTATGGACTATCAAAAACAAAAGACTGCTCAAAATATTACTTACTAGTGAGATTTTATATCAATTACTTATTGTAAAATGAATCCAAGCAAGGAAGCTGAAGGTATGTACATGTAGTTTAAATTTTGAGTGATTTTAAGTGTTTTTTTGAGTGGTAAACCGGCGTTATCCCAAAAATTTATTTTGCTTTAGTTCCTCAGAACAAAAATCCATTTCTTAACTGTAAGCAATGTTTATAAATGAGGCTGTATCATATTTTGTGTAGTGGTTAAACAATCATTAGTGAAATGAAAATTGAATAAAAACGAATAAAACTGAATTTGAATTTAAAGTAAAGATTTTCCATAACTTTTTAAAACATATCGAGTTTCTGCATAGTATAGACGATTAATTTTGTTAAATATTTAACGCAGCATGTACAATCAAGTGATTTGGATTTAAAACTATACAAAATAAAACCAATGTTTTTTAACCACATCCAATTGAACCATAGATAATTTTAAAAGGTATTAATTAAAACCTCTTTTCTTTCCAGCGTCAGAAGACATGCTAGAATCCATAGACGAGCTCAAAGAACGTCTATCGTCTATGAAAAAAATGATGGAGGAAAGGAAAAATGCTGGAGCAGGTACCAAGGATCTGTTCCAGGGTCACGCCAGGAGCCTTCAAGGAACTACCATGATTGATGGCAATTTCCTAAGTTTCGTCTTCGGAGGTTCCTTAATAGTGATTTTAAGTGTTTCAGTGTACGCTTTTTATAATCTCTACCATGCAGTCTTAAAAAAATTCCCTTCAACCCACACGGAGTTGTAATTTGGATCCTATGTGAACGGTTTAAGGTCCAACTTTGGTTAGACAATGGTAAAGTTAAGTGATTCACGAATAAAATTTTAAGCTCCTTACTGATTTTTATTATTTTACTGGGTTACAGTAAAATCTTTAAGAAAATGACCTAAAGTAATGGAGTACAAATTCCTTTTTTTTATTCTAAAAGCCCCACCCGACTTCAATAGACGTGTTTTTATTATTACGAATATTATTTCTTGCTTTTTAGAGGTAGGTTTTTTGAAGACGGTTTTTTGTTTTTTTAAACAATTTTTATTTTTTAATTTTTAGTGTAGGTACCTTTTGTGTTAGGTAGTGTAGGTATATTATTTGGGTAGAAAAATCGGCTCAGCCAAACGTGAGTTAATCGCGGAAAAACATACATTCATGCGGGTCAAACTACGAACCTCCTTTTTTAAGTCGGTTAAAGAACTACACTTAAGATATCCCTTTTCAAACAAAAAAATAATTATTTTATTCAGTTCATAAACAAAGAAGTTATACAACTGATTAGTATACCGAGGTAGTTCACACAAAAATCATACTATTTTCGTGCTTTTTTCAAGATTACTTGAAAAGTACTGAACCGATGTCAAAATTTTAAAAAATGGGACCTACTTGAAAGTTTACCTAATCTAATAACGTTTGAATCATTTCAATCGGATCAGCCGTCTTCGAGTAATAGATGTACATACAAAAAACAAAAAAAAAAAAACGGGTCGAATTGAGTACCTCCCTCCTTTTGAAGTCAGTAAAAATAGATTTTTGTATTATTATTAAAATACAACAATGCGCATCCAACTTACCTCAGTGTCTCAAAAAGAAAGTCTATGACCAGTGTGTGTTGTCAGTGATGACTTATGGCAGTAAAACGTGGTCACTAACTATGGGCCTCATAAGAAGGCTTAAGGTCACCCAGCGTGCAATGGAGAAAGCCATGGTTGGCGTTTCCCTGTGTGATCGAATCAGAAATGAGGAGATCCGTAGCAGAACTAAAGTAACTGACATCGCTCAAAGTATTACTCAGCTGAAGTGGCAGTGGACGGGACATATAGCGAAAAGAACCGATGGCCGTTGGGGCACTTGAGACTTGGGGCGTTATTTCAAGACGTAAACAAACACTTGTGTCACCATAGCAACGTGCTAATTTTTTAATTCAATGTTAAAACTCTAGATTTTCTGTCAAGCTATGGATAAGACTTTCGTACAATACTGTTCTGTATTCGTAAATTCAAATGCAGAGTAAGTTCGTAAGAAGGCAATTCGTGCAAAATTATTCCCTAACCATTCCAAAATATCAAAAATGCACAACGTTAATATTCAAGTTTTCACTTCTGCCAGCACTCCCGGAGTGCAACCCGATTTTTTATGATAATATACCACAGAATAAATAATAGTAAGTAGACTACACGAAGTCACTTCCGCTACTAGAGTGCTACGATAGTGTAGTTCCTTTCTACGACGACTACGTCGTAGATACTAATCTACGACGTAGATGCTACGTCTTAGAATCTATACGTATACAACGTGATTAATAACTCTTATTAAATTAAAAGAAAGAATGGAAGAGGTTTTCAATAAACATGAGATACATAAAGGTTTGTTAATGATTAGGTAATTAGAATAATGTATTTGTGTTGGTGGCGTTAGTAGACGGCTACAATCTAAATACGTAAACAACTTAAATAATACTTCTGCTACGACAAAGTCCTAAAAAGAAAGGTTTGAACCAACGGCAAAATGAATAAAAATAACAATAAAATAACACTATTTTTCATATTACAGAATGAAGGACGGAGATATAAAAGTACTGAGGGGGTCATAGGATCGTAGGACACACAATGTAAAGATGACCAACAATAGTAATGTTGGTATGGTCACCCATACAATGAGTAACCGTTGCGATGTTTGCTTAACCTTTGCGGTTGTTGCTTAACATTTACGTAGGATGCTTAAGCTTTGCAATCACTGCCTAGAAAAAGGTGGAAAAACCTAAGATGAGGTCCCTAAGGATGGTAACGGCATTGTAAAGGTCAGCTGCTTGCTACCAACAACACTCAAACAAAAAGTATGTTTAAAGTTTATCTTATATTAAAAATAAACCAGTTCAATCTTGCACTACGAGTATTAAGGCTGTATATTGGTATTTCAACGAAATGAGTGTTTTTCCAATGAAGTCTTCTAAAGAATGAAAGCATTATTATTGATGTAAACTTTAGTTTTAGGAAGCAAAATTCTTAAATTAATGTCTAATAGAGAAAAAAATATAATAAATTGTCAGTTATTTTAAAGCGGCACCATTGCCATGGACCATGTTATACGCTGACGATATTGTACTTATAGCTAACACCGCACATGATCTGCAGGAACGCTTGAATACGTGGACACAAGCTCTTGAGAAGTACGGCCTACGAGTTAGCAGAAGTAAAACTGAGTACCTGAAATGCCCTTTCAGTGGGAGCACACAAAATGAGACCATCTGTATTGGAATAACACCGATCCCCACAGCCAAGAAATTCAAATACCTGGGCTCCATACTCAGTCCTGATGCTAACATCGATGATGACGTCACCCACAGAGTAAATGCTGCATGGCTAAAATGGAGGACACTCTCAGGAGTGCTCTGTGATCCTCGTATGCCCATAAGAACAAAGGGTAAAGTATATAAAACCGCAGTCCGCCCGACGCTATTATACGGTTCCGAATGCTGGACAGTGAAGAAGACACATGAGCAAAAAATGCATGTCAATGAGATGAAAATGCTCAGGTGGGCAGGAGGTGTGACTCGACTAGATAAAGTGCGCAACGAATATATAAGGGGCAGCTTTAAAGTCGCACCAATCGCCGAAAAACTGACAGAAAATCGTCTCCGATGGTACGGACATGTCAAAAGAAGGAGTGAAGACCATGTGGTTCGTATCGCACTCAAATTGCCAGAACATAAGAAAGGCAGAGGACGCCCGCCTCTGACCTGGTGGTCCAAGATAGAGAGAGACCTCAAGGAAGCCCAATTGCCAGAGCCGACAACCCAGGATAGATTATCCTGGCGCAGAAGTGTGAGGAGACCCGACCCCAAATAAAGGGAACAGGGACGGACGAAGTTCGAAGTCAGTTATTTTAAAACGAAGACAATCTGTTCAAGTGGAATTTCAAATTTGCTTGTCAGAGGTATTTTTCAAAAACGGGTCAGCTGTAACAAATAAGAATACGACTCATATTTATTTTTTCACTTATTGTTTGTATTGTCAAGGAGTTCCCTATAGAGAGAAAATTAAAAAAAATGCTTTTAATCACAGAGAAATAAAATATTAAAAAATGCCTAAATTAGTACACTTTGACATGTTTTTTACTGGTATTTACAGAATCTAAAGTAATTTTTAATATTTATTAGGAATAATGAGGTATTTGTCTAATGTATTGCGTGTTTTGTATATACTTATATCTATTTAATAATTTAATAGGAATTTTCAAAGTTCGCCCTCATTACGGTTTGCGCAGAGTTGTTTTTATCATTTGTATTGAAAAATTAAAAATTGAACGTGATGCTACTCTACAGCCTTAACAGCTAACAATGTTAACTACAAACACAGATAAAACTGGCTGAATTAAAGCAATTTGCGAGCTGCATAATGCATTTATTGAGCTTTCCATCTCAACTGCGAAACAAACAAGGTGTTCTTGGAAATTCTACTTTATCACTTAAGGTATAGGGCATGGTTTTGTTTGCGATTCTCTAGTTTTATTACTCCCAATCGACATATAGGGAGCCACAACTTTATGTAATGTGATGTGTGGTACAGTGATTTGCAAAAGGTAAAGTATCTCATTACAGTTCTGAGGTGTAAGTAAACACACATAGAATTATTCATTATGTCTAGGCTGTTACATTACATGGAGTTCTGAAAGTCAAAGAAGCTACGCTTTTGGTTTAGTATGTTCCTGCGAGAGATCTTGGGCCCAATCGCACTAATTCTGAACGATAAAACCAAAACCGTTACGTTGTCATTGAGGTTATATTTACCTAAAAATCTTTGGTTTAGCTTAAGAATTTTCATTTAAATTGTCCGAGATTGTCATTCTAGGCTCCTTAGGCACAGCTTTGTACAATTTTAACATAATTAAAGCGAGTATTTTTCTGTAAACAAAACTCAAGCGGTAACGATTTGGTTTTGGTTTTATCGTTGTAAATTAGCGCGATTGGGCCGCTGGTGAGAAAACCTCGCTCGTCAAGACCAGTTTAAAAAAACCGGTCAAGAGCGAGTCGGACTCGCGCACCGAAGGTTTCGTACCATTATAATTGCACCATAAAACCACACTGCAGTGTAGAGTAATAAAATTTGTATTGCAGTTTTAGGTCAGCGCTATCTCTTGACCGATAGTGGAACTAATGTTAACTTTTTTATAAATTTGATAATTTCTAAAGAAGTGTGCTATATTGAGACACCGTTTTATTTTTCCTGTAATCTTTATATAAACTGCTATCACATAGAATTATTTCAGATTTTTCTCTTTGCAAACTTCGGAGATAAGGGGGGAACGGTATTTTTTGTAAAGGTGCGGGCACATTTGTCTGACGCCACGTCTTAACACGTGTTAACACGCCGTCAGATGACATCGGTTTTCATAGTAAATGTATGCACTAGGTTCACACTTATAACACGTCCATAGAGATACGGCGTGTTAACACGTGGCGTCAGACAAATGTGCCCGCACCATAACTCTGACAGCATCGGTGAGCAGCCGAGTTTGGCATTTGGTTACTGCTGCAGTAAAATTCAATGTGACGACTGTCCATAAAAACAAAGCAATGCACTTACACCAAATGCCAAACTTACAAAATATGCCTACAGGTCTTCTCTTTACCTTGTTGGCTAATTCTTGTATATTTTTCTATGCTAATTTTATATAAAAGTACAAAAACATCATCTACCACAATACAATACCCGCGCGCGCAGATAAAGGATGGGATTGAAAATGACGGCTCAGCGCGCTTATCACAATGAATGTGACTGAGAGAGCGATAGGTGTGGCGTTTAGTGTACGAGCGAGAGGTGAATATGATCGACGCCATTTCTAATCCCGTTCTTTATCTGCGCGGGTTGTACAATGTACTATTTTTCACCTAACTACGAGTATGTTTGAAATGAAACAAAACTCAACAATAATGGATTCGCAAAGGAAATTGCTGGTGGCTAAAACTCAACAATAACGAAATTCCATACAACTTTGTTGTGTCACCATAGGAGGACCGTGGCAACCTCGACTTTGTTCAAAGAAGGTTGTCAAAATAATGACCATATTTCAAGCATTTTTAACCGACTTCAAAAAACAAAAAAAAGGAGATTCTCTTCTCAGTTTGCCCGTATGCATGGTTGTCTGCGATTATCTCTTGTTTGGCCTAACCGATTTTTATATCTACCTAGATAAATTGTATCTAATACAGAAAGTACTTACACTAAAAAGAAAAAAATAAAAAATTGTTTTAAAAAACAAAAAACCGACTTCAAAACCCCACTCTGCCTCTAAAAAGCAATAAATAATATTGAAATCACTAGATAAGGTAATAAAACACGTCTATTGAAGTCGAGTGGGGCTGTTAGAATAAAAAAAGTTGTTCTCCAGCCTCACCCGACTTCAATAGACGTGTTTTATTACAATGCTAACGCGTATTTAGTGATTTCAATATTATTTATTGCTTTTTAGAGGCAGAGTGGGGTTTTGAAGTCGGATTTTTTGTTTTCTAAAACAATTTTTTGAGTAAATAAAATTATTCCTTTGTTCATTACTGCCGTTATCTACACTGTATGTAAGCCCTAGGATTTGTGAAGCTGTTCGTTATTATGAGAAAAGTCTTTTATAATTTCTGACCCACATTATGGAGGTAAAGCTTTGTGTTGTCATTAAAATATATTTCCCTCGACTACTTCTATGAATAATGCAAATAATTGTACCGGCGACTTTGTTTCGCTTCTACGTTAAGCCAATTACCGATTGACCTTTGTCACTATTAACAGTTATTAATTAAAAAGAAGGAAGGTTAAAATAGGGGGTTAATTTTATTTCTTAATTCCTATTACTATCGTTGAACCTACTACACGACATACCTAATGTATGCAGTTTTAGTCACATTGATTTGAATACAGTGTGAATACACATGATTTTGTTTACCGATAGGTATTAAAAAGAATGAAATGGCACGTGATGGCACGATGCACCGAACGATCAGAAATTGAATAATCAAATTGAAAATATATTTATTCAAATAATCTCACATAATTAGCATAATTAAATCGTCAATTCTTTTACCCTACCACCCATTATGACTTCTTTTAGCTGACAAGAAAAATAGGCGCAAAAAACTTATCAGATTTATCAAATGGGACGATATTTACAAATATGTATATCGTTTCCAGATATTATTTTCTTTTAATTATGATTAATTTGAATGTACCTATTATAAGGTACAATTTTAATTACTATTAGATGCCAAACAATAGCAATAAATATCAAATTTTGTGTTTTCTACAGCTCAGCGTACAATAAAAGAGATTTTACTCCTTTCATAATAAAATTAATGGGGAGGTAAAAAGGTAATTAACTCTCACATTTTCCAGTAATTAAATCTACTCGTTATTTTTAACGAGTACTAACATAGCTAGAGTAAAATAAGACAATTTGATGACTCTACCTTATGAAGATAAAAGGAGATAGAGACCTGATGCTGATAATTAATAGTACATTATGTGCAATGAGCAAAAGCTCACGAGTTTCATACGACGTTTTTCAACACATTTGCGAGGAAAATACAAAGTAATTTACCACACAGCAACAAATACGACAAAAACAAAATATGACAATTATGAGAAAAGGCGTGTAGGTATTTTGATTTTTTCCACACGCCCAATGCAAGAATATTTTGCGAACAAAGGGGTGAGTGAGCATACAGCCCACTTCAAAACTGATAAAAACTTATGTAGGTATACATATACATAGGTATACATTTAAGACATTTTCGCAATTATGAAAGCATTGCATTTCTCCATTCAATAAAATTACCATTTCATATTTCTCCCGCGATTTTGCAGGTAATAGGTTATTCATCACATTCCTTGCGTCAGTTAATCAGTTCTAATAGGTACTTTCAGGAGTTATGTTCTATACTTTCACTGTCACTGGAAGAACTCATTTTTCAATACCAAACCATGAATTTCCAACAATCCGTGAAAGTTGACGAAAACACGGGCCGTAGTTCGCGCGTTTTTAATTTGATTGATTTTTCTTATTTAGCTCATGTGACTATGGGGACGTCGCACCAGCCAGTCTTTATTCAAACGATATTTGCGTCTGATTTCTTTGATGCTGTGCTAAGATGTTTCAAATTCAGAAAGTGCGCGGCAAATATATATGCGGCCCACTTATAAAGAGGAATAAAAACTCATTACTTCCCGCTTAAAGTTTCATTATAGAAAACACCACCTTTGGGTGCACTTACAGGCGAACCAAGTCGCCCTTTTCGAATAGATGGGATGAAAATAAATTTAATGCTCTTTGTAATAGTCATACTCAAAATAATCAAAACAATCAAAAGTTTATTTGCAAAAAAAGTGTTTACAAAAAAGTTACTATAACATGAAGCGCTTAGAACTCTAGGAAGTGTCTCGTCTTGATTTACCTTAACAACGAAAGCATTTTATTTTCTAATTGAAAGAGGAAGATTTAATTTGATGAAGAGTTGAATTAACTCTTTATAAAAGGTTGACAAATAATACTTAAAAACTAACTAATCACTATGAAGTTGTCCTGTTTTTAATATATATGTTACGGCTAATACCCGAAGTGCGGCTAAACCTAGTTTTAGCCGGCTAAAATTAGGTGTAACCGATAGCTGTTGGCTAAAACTAGGTGTAGCTGATTTATTCGCGGCTAATACAATGTGTAGCATGGGGTATTAAAAAAGTTATTTCTGTTGTCTGTTAAAAAAAAACCTCGAAATTTAAGACTCACGCTACGCTGCGCTTCGTGCTCGTCTTAAATTTCTAACCTATATTCGGGACCTACAGGGGTAAAGAAGATCGGTTCACCTAGTTTTAGCCAACAGTTATCGGCTACACCTAGTTTTAGCTGGCTAAAACTAAGTTTAGCCGCACTTCGGGTATTAGCCGTAACATATATATTGAAAGCTTAATAATAATTTTGTTAAACAGTACCTACCTAACAGCAAACGTTTTCTAGCAAGGATATCGCATTTCCACTCATTAAGAAAACTCCACTGTCATCTCGCTCACTCTTATTCATGATTCCAGTTTCCGGTACAAGTGTGAATGAGACATCCGTATGAATCAAAGTTATGTTGGGAACAGACACGCGTGGAAAATGAAAATATGTTGTAGGTAATTCACAAAATGGTGCGACAGGGTGAGACTGAACTGCACCTATCTCCATTAAGAACCAAGTTGGTAATACGTGTGACTTTGTATGTACTGTGGTAATAGTTGTAGGTTGATATAATGAATAACAAAACAATGAAATTTTAGAAATAAATACTTTTTACGGATTACAACGCGTATATTGGTAGGTATTAATTCAGATATTATTTTGGAATTATTTAGTATTGTTTTTTTTTCCAATGAATTTTTCCTCAGTAAAACAATAAAATCTTTATTTGCTTCAATCAAACAGCTAAACAAAACAAGTACCTATAAAATTCGTAGGTGTATATGTGGAATGTACTAAGTTTCATTTACCTTGTAAAATGAACTATACTCGTCAACTTTGTCTAGGGATACAGGTGTTTTATTTTTCATACAAACGAGGTAACTTTGAAGCCAAGGGATGTACCATGCTGTGATCTGATGATGGCTATCCAGGGAGTTAATGGAGGAGATTCAGATCGACACACCCAACGGATCTGCTCAGCATTCTAAAAGATGACGGGTCAGAATTCTCAGTTTCAGGATTTCCATACATTTTAATGCTATTTACGCGGTTTTTAGGGTTCCGTAGCCTAAATGGCAAAAAACGGAACCCTTATAGATTCATCATGTCTGTCTGTCTGTCTGTCCGTATGTCACAGTCACTTTATTCCGAAAGTATTAAGACTACACAGTTGAAACTTGGTAGGTAGATGTATTCTGTTAACCGCTTAACGAATTTAATACAAAAATAAAAGATTAAGGGGGGGCTCTCCATACATGGAACTGAAACTGAAAAAAATTTTTTTCTTCAAACCAACACGTGTTGGGTGTCTATAGATAGGTCTTTAAAAATTACATTAAGGTTTCTAAGACAACTTTTTCTCAAAGTCAACCGTTTGAAAGATATTCACCGCCAAAGTGGTAAAATGTGTGTCCCCCCCCCCTTTAACTTTTGAAATAAGAGAGTGAAAAATCTAAAAAAAATATACGCTGTAGATCTTAATAAACACTTTCAACCAAAATTGGTTTGAACGAGATGTAGTAATAAATTTTTGAGATATAGCACATTTTCCAAAACCGCAAATATAACTTTGTCATTCATACCAACACTGTGAAAAACAAAGTTATTTTTGTAGACGAAAAATGATAGGTGGTATTAAATATGGTATGGTATAAGGTAACTACGGAACCCTATGGCGCATGGCCCGACACGCACTTGGCCGGTTTTTTTAAACATGTCCTTTAACTTTTAGGATGCTGATCAGATCAGTTGGATGTGTATTGCAATCTACATCTCCTCCATTCACTCCCTGGATAGCCATCATCAGATCACAGCACTGTACCTATATCCCTTGCAGAAAACAAAGGCTTCACAATTACCTCGTTTGTATGAAAAAAACACCATTATCCCTAGAGAAAGCTGATGTGTGTGTATGTATTATTAAAATTAAAATAAACATAAATAATCCTAACACTTTAATTGGGTATTGTCATGGATGGATGGATATAAATGGATAAGATAAAGCTTTGTTTGAAAAGGATAAAAAGCACATTATTACATCCTATTCTTAAAAAAATCAAGATAGATTGAAGCGGATTGAAATGAAACACAAAAAAGCTTCACAGGAAAGATCTTTTAAAAAATGTTCGTCATGAAGTGTTCCGAAGTGACAAAGTGGCACTGAATAGTGTTCACGAAATATATTTAAAGCGTGGCAGTAATCGTCACAACGTCAAACATCCCCCCTATTCCCACCCCCAGAACAGTAACAGGTAAAGGTGGCATTCAGAGCTGAGAACCCGACCGAACCGACTGTAGTTAGCTCCAAGCCGTGAACCGGGACGGACGCGCGGTGAAAATTAAACGTCAAAAAGTCCTGAAACCTTTTTTGTTTCTTGAAATTTTGTGGTGATATAAGCTGCTGGCTGTTTGAAAACTGTAAGGTAAGTTTTAGTTTTAAAGCAACCTTTATTTAAGATATAACGCTGAAGTTTTTGTTAATTAATTAATTGTTAACATGTTTTCATTTTGTAATAAGCGTGAAATGACGTTGTTACAAAAAGAGGGTAGACTTTTAAATACAAGTTTTGATGACTTGTTTTTAATGGTTTAATTAACAAGATTGGCTATAATTAAGTGGGTTAAAATTTAAACTGTAAAATTTTGGACAAAGCTAAGTAATAATGGAATTACGTAGGGCTAAACAAATAATATCATTTTGTATTCATCCCAAACAGCCACTAACAAAGGAACTCGCAACATGTTGCGCATAAAATCAACAAGTAGACGTGTTCGTACATTTTCACGAACACATTTTCCTAGTTCAACGAACAAAAAAACCGTGTGGCAGAAAGTAGACAGAGATTTACACGTAAAATTCCACTACCTTTTTGCAGTCGCCTATCGAGTTATTTTCGGTATGTCAAAGGCTTTTTAGTTGTTGAAAAGGGTTCGAATTGAGACATTTGTGAAAAGCTTTTAGTAACGTAATCCTAGACAAAGAAATGCTAATGCAAAAATAATGTTGGGTCCGTCTAAAAAAAACAAGATAAGAATATCTTTACCGCATAAAGAAAAAAAGAAAAAATATGTTTTACACGGAAGCTTTCTTAACATTTTTTTTATTTTTACTTGACTTCATATTTCGAAAGTTGAATTCGCAAATGAAAACTGATTTTTCTGTTTATGGAATTTTAAGTGTAGTACCTATTTAAATTTTCTTTCGGTGTGCCATAAAATAAAAGAAAACTTTAATCACCTACTGAACTTTAGTTTGTTCTTTTAGTTTTTTTTACTACGAAGTTTTTAATGAGAACCATCGTGCTTTTTGAATGGAAAGCAAATCATTAGCCCAATGACTTTCGAATTAGCCCCATAAATTTTCCCGACTGGCATAAAATAACAAGTGTCATTGCAGTTGGGGGACCTCTTAGATTAAAAATGGCAATGACAATTATTGTTCTTTATTACTTTTTAGTTCGTTTCAAAGCGGGCAATCATTTTTGAAGTGAAAACTTCTTTAGCGGCGTTGTACGTTTTTTTGTAATGGGGAAAAAATGCTAAACTCGCGTCAGTAAGAATCACGTGACCCTAATCGGACGGATGTGACGGATGGAGAGTAGACAGCCGGCGGCGGAAGTATCCCCCTCTCTTTCTACGGGGCACGGCGAAAATGGCAGCGCGTCATTTCTAGACGTAAACACTTGTGTCACCATAGCAACGGGCTAATTTTTTAATTCAATGTCAAAACTCTAGATTTTCTGTCAAGCTATGAATAAGACTTTCGTACAATACTGTTCTGTATTCGTAAATTCAAATGCAGAGTTAATTCGTAAGACGGCAATTCGTGCAAAATTATTCCCTAACCATTCCAAAATATCAAAAATGCACAACGTTAATATTCAAGTTTTCACTTCTGCCGGCACTCCCGGAGTGCAACCCGATTTTTTTAAGCTTCTTATTTTTCTTTAAAAATAATTTGTTCCAACTAGAAAATAATTCAAACCGTTCGCAAATAAAATTCACCTTCCAATTACCAACCCCATACATTATTTATTGGCGATAAAACGCAACAACACGGAAAGATTCGGACATTAGGGCCTTCGCAGCTGATGGAAAATATATACGCGAATCGTTTTGAGGAATTGGATAGCAAAATACGCTAATTAAACGGATGGGTGACCCAAAATGATTATCACGAGCTCCTCCATGTTTAGGAAGACACATTAAAAGCCGTTTGGTATCAGCTGCATTTGAAATCGTTAACATAATCTGGGGCCGTACCGGCTAACGAATCGAGCTTCGAAAAGTCTGCCGGGTTTCAAATTAAAACAGATAAATCGAGCCCCAATTGGGCGAAAATGGCGAATCCCATTTCATGATGTCACACGAACATCGTTATCTTCCAAATTACGTCAACAGAAAGTACAAGACGAAATTCCTTACTTTGATTTTTCAGTTCTAAGTTGAAACCGATTCAGATTTTTCGATAATCGATTCGTTAGCCGGTACGGCCCCTGTATTGGGCCCGCGTGCTAGGTTAAATCCCGTTGCTTGTCTACCCATAAAGAACTATGTGGAAAAAATAAATTTAAAAAATATTAAAAACACGACTGCCCTGTCAAAAACTAACTAAAAAGTTAAGTAACAAGTTTTGTGGATCAATTTTTAATCAGAGTTCCCCCGACTGCAATGACACTTGTTATTTAACTTTTTAGTTCGTTTTTAGCAGGGCAGTCGTGTTTTTAATATTTTTAAATTTATTTATTATTATTTCCTTTATTTTAGTAACAAATTATATGTTTTTGGAATGTGCTCATTAAGGCCTTTCATTTGATGCCCATATTGTAATAATTAAAGAAAAAAAAAATTTTTTCACATTTGAAAGTGGCGTCGTACAGTCGCCATATTAAGTTTTTTCAAAAAAATATAGCCAGTGTCACTCGGAATGATGTAAGGATTCTAATAACTATCTTTAGAACGGCTTAACGGATGTGTGGGGTATCCCCCATACATCCTAATCCGTTAAGCCCTTTAGAAGTTATAGTGGAATAAAGATACTCACATACCCACAATACAATCACATCACATGAACCCTGAACACATATACACTCCTTTTTGGGCAGTCGTGTAAAAAGGTAGTTTTTTTCCACATTTACGAAATAAAATCGCATTAACGTTAATATGGTTTGTAAAGATAAGACTTTTAATTCAAATACTAAAACTTAATAATTTGTTATTATGACTTAACTTTCAAACTATAATGGTATCCAAACCCGAACAAACATTATGAAAATCCTGAAGTATGAAAAAGGGCCGTTAAAGGGACTCCCGAAGTACTTAAAGATACCCGCTTATCTCACAAACTCATCCAGAGAAAGGAAGTGTAATTTAAGTTTGTTAGGAGCCCAGTGCGAAAGTTTCTCTAAGCCTAACACAAAATAATAAAACCGGCCAAGTGCGTGTCGGGCCACGCGCAGTAGGGTTCCGTAGGTACATTATACCATACCATATTTTAATACCGCTATCATTTTTCGTCTGAAAAAATAACTTTGTTTTTCACAGTGTTTGTATGAATGACAAAGTTATATTTGCGGTTTTGGAAAATGTACTATATCTCCAATAGTACAGTATGATATAAGTGCGGTACGTTGAAAATTACAGCCGAGGCGATATTGCTAGCCCGAGCCGTAGGCGAGGGCTACAAGAAAGCAGAGGCTGTAATTATCAAAGCGCACGTATGTCATACGACGTTTTATAACATATTGCGAGGAAATAAATAAAACTCGGACTTTGCACCTTTGCTTGTTTTCCATATGATTAAATTTTGATACGCTTGTAAGTATCTTATTTTATTTTATTTTATTTTATTTATTTAAAGGCACAACTACAGAATACAATTTCACACATTTTTAAAGAGTCAATTTTTCGGGCAAGAGGCTTAGAGTAGCCTTTTTCGCTGCCTCTGAGACTTCTGGCGGTGTTGAATTAATAAATTCATCACTACTTGACGACATTTTCAAATAAAAACAATACAGCAAAAAAAAATTAAATTAGAAATGCGCGCGCATCAGCGCTTTTTTTAAGGCAAAGGCATAAAAACAGCCAGTATTACTAATAAAGTAAATTAATATTTTTGTGTTTTTGTTACAGATAAATGGTTGTAATTTATTGTCAAAATTAATTAAATTGAATAATTTAATGTTTATTTATTATATTTTATCTCCCAAAGTTAATTTTATCCATAAAATGTTGACCTCTTTTTCTGACATAAAAACTCTTTGCTAAGATTTAAAAAAGTACCGTTCGTTTTAGACGAAGTATCTTGATAAACCGTGCGGTAATGTAAAGTAAAACGCACGGTTTATCAAGGAAACCGTGCGTTTTACTTTACATTACCGCACAAGTTCGTAATGAGATACAATACGATATTGAAATTGGTGTAATAAGAGACCCTTTACGAGCAAATATGTTATAAAACTAATTACTGTATCTCGTTCAAAATAATTTTCGTTGAAAGTGTTTATTAAGATCTATAGTATATATTTTTTTTAGATTTTTCACCCTCGTACTTTAAAAGTTAAAGGGGGGGGGGGACACACATTTTACCACTTTGGCGGCATATATGTTTCAAACGGTTGACTTTAAAAAAAATAGTCTTAAAAATCTCAATGTCATTTTTAAAGACCTATCTATAGACACCCCACAAGTATTGGTTTGATGAAAAAAAATATTTTCAGTTTCAGTTCCATGTATGGGGAACCCCCCCTTAATCTTTTATTTTTTTTATTTTTGTATAAAAATCGTAAAGCGGTTTACAGAATACACCTACCTACTAAGTTTCAACTATGTAGTCCTAATACTTTTGGAATAAAGTGGCTGTGACATACGGACGGACAGACAGACAGACAGACAGACAGACAGACAGACAGACAGACAGACCGACAGACATGACGAATCTATAAGGGTTCCGTTTTTTGCCATTTTGGCTACGGAACCCTAAAAACGTGGTAAAATTGGATTTTCTTTTCTGAGCATTTTCTTTTCTTTCTGGAGTTGCACTTAATAGGGTATTTGACAACATTGAAAATATACTACAAATTGTGGTCATCCTAACAGATATTGGCGTAAAAAACATGTTTAACTATTATATAGACTAAATTAAGTCTATTAATTGATTTATTTCACCTAGAAAAATGCAATAATTTTTGAATTTTTTTCTGTGGCGAAAACGCTCTAAGATAACTGATGACGTCACTTACCTGTAAATAAATATGGCTTCAGGCGTTTGACACGACCATAGACTAAGGATCCGCAATTGATGGATGTCAAATGGCTAAGGATATTACAATGTTTACAGGCTAGTGACGTCAACAAATCACGTGTCCAGCGCCATAGCGTTTTTGGTGCAGATTTAAAATTTTAAACTTTAACACTGTTTTTTTAATGAAATACATTGATTTTTCCTGAAATATCAATGTGGTGCGCTTATTACGTAATAAGGAATAATTTATAATGGTTTTCCAAAATTAGTCAAATAGCCTATTCTTTAAAAATTCATACCCTTTTGTCTATCTAAAAGTTATGTACTGTAATTTAATTAAAATTGCTACTTATAAGGCTGCTCTTATCATACTCTTATTTTATTTTACCATGTTAGTATTTATAGTACGGGGTTGGTCCCACTATTCCTATTGCCCATTGCAAAAGCAAGCCAATCATGTATCTAAATCTAATATAACATTGCCAGGCATTTTGACTATTAGAAAAATATAGTGCCAGGCGGCATCAAAGGTGCGCGAAAAAGTGATAAAGTTGATTCCGCCTGGCACTACTTTTCCACCAGTCAAAATTCCTGGCAATATTATATTCGATTTAGATACAATTATTGGCTTGCTATTCTGCTATAATGACACCAAATCCAGAGCTCTGTAAATTCAATCTTCAATAAAATAAAATGTATACCTTCAATAAAATTTATACCTTCAATCGCTTTTTCAGCCCCTTTGTCGCTCAATCACTCCCACCCCCACCACTGAAAAAGTGCCAGGTGCCCGGATCTGTTAATAATGATAGTATGGCAAACTAACTAGAGGGATTTCGTCGCTCTGTAAATTAACCACCTATTTCCGGGGCCAGCTCTTAGTATATAGAGAACTGACCAATGATGTTCATAAAACGTGCCACCATTACCATTAATAGTGATTCTTAATGGAAATAGTGGGACCGACCCATCGTACGCAGATATTCATATCAAATAAGCATTTAACATGACCCTGTGAGTATTGCAGTTTATAAATACAACAATATTTTAATAGAGATTTTATTAATATCAAGTAGAACCTTATGCTACTAGTTAGAGCCAAACCGCACTGTCGACTGGTCGACGAGCGACTCGGTCTCCCAGCGACTGCAACTCAAAACGCACGGGCCGACGCGACGACTAAGCGAGCGACTCGATACAGTTTTACAATCCATACAGTTGTTAAGCACCTTTGATATGGGGACGATGGTGCCTAAAGTCTATCTGTCCTTACTTGTCTTATTTAGTATGTAAACAGTTTATGACAGTTTGTCATACGACTTTTATACTTAAATCGTTAATTAAAAATATGTTAATAACTCTATGAAATTATTATTTTTTATTAACAGTTTATTTCGTAATCTATGTGTGGAAAACCATTTGTTGTATTTTATAGACTTTACTTAGGTACGCTATCAGTCGCAAATTTGCAAGGGTTGTTAAAAAAGAAAAAGAAAATAAATGTGATTATTATGTAATCATTTATTACAAGTAGCTTTGTACCTAATTACATGTAAGTACAGTACATGAGTTGCACTGACAGATGTTTACGTAACATTTTATTTTTGGATGTTTTCAGTTTTTTAATATTACATTTTATTTTGCAATATATTTGCATTTGGATGAACACTCTTTATCATAACAGTTTTAGGGAAACTTTAGAAAAGCCGTAATTTAAATTATACTTATTAGTACTTACTACGCGAAATAATTTCTTTAAAATATTGTTTCCAACACAAAAAAAATCCACCTTAAATGGTTTTCTAGTTTATTAGATTAATAAATAAAATCAGCTAGAGGTAAATGTAGCCCGCAAAAAAATCACGCGCAAAGGTACTATTCCCGTCAATTGGTAATGCTCTTGGTTGCCATGATTTTAACCTCAAAAACGAAAAACAATTGTTATTTTTAGGGTTCCGTACCCAAAGGGTAAAAACGGGACCCTATTACTAAGACTTCGCTGTCCGTCTGTCTGTCTGTCTGTCTGTCCGTCTGTCTGTCTGTCTGTCTGACTGTCTGTCTGTCTGTCTGTCTGTCACCAGGCTGTATCTCATGAACCGTGATAGCTAGAAAGTTGAAATTTTCACAGATGATGTATTTCTGTTGCCGCTATAACGACAAATACTAAAAACAGAATAAAATTAATATTTAAGGGGGGCTCCCATACAACAAACGTGATTTTTTTTGCCGTTTTTTGCTCGTTATTAATAACGACAACAGGCAGACAGTTGAAATTTTCACAGATGATGTATTTTTGTTGCCGCTATAACAACAAATAATAAAAACAGAATAAAATTAAAATCTAAGGGGGGCTCCCATACAACAAACATATTTTTTTCCGGATTTTGGTACGGAACCCTACGTGCGCGAGTCCGACTCGCACTTGGCCGGTTTTTTTTTATATACCTAGACCCTATCTTATTGAAAATAATAATTCAATAATTAATCTATTAGATTACCCATTAGAATTTTCTTGTTTCATGACATTTTTAGTTGCGGATCACGTCAACGTGGATGTTAATGTGACAAGATTCCAGCGCATTACCAATTAACGGGAATAATAATGTATTAATGCATGTTGGTGTTTTACACGGTCGCAAACAGGGTTGCCACTTTTTTGTTTTAAATATAGTATTGGTTGCTATAATTAGGTAGACGAAAAAGTACATTGTAGAATGGAAATAAAGTATAATTTATTTATTCAACCAAAAAAATACCTTTAAAAGCTATAGCTTTTGGTAATATTTAATAAATAGTTGATTTCGTTCAAGTACCTGGCCGAGTTCAACAGGCTTTTGTAGTCTAGCTTTTTCAAAAACGTTACTCTAATAACCTGTTGATTTTGGTCCGGTAGGTACTTGGCCGAAATCAACAGGCTTTTGTAATCTTGCCTCTGCGCAAGATCGTCTCGTTCGATCGATCGATCGTTTAACAACTGTATGGATTGTTAAACTGTGCGTGTAGTGTTTTTGGTACAGTCGTACAGAATCAACAAACTTTGCAATAAATAATCAATTTAAAAAAAACCACATTTAAAATTATATACAATCAAAAACTAAAACTTTAAAACGAAAACTTTTCGTCTAAGTACTTAAAATATGACTTTTTACGTCATTGAAACAAGAAAAAGTATTAATTTATTAGGTAGGTTTATCTTCAAGTTCGCTGATCTTTAATGTGTTATCGTAAGCCGTGTGGGGGTTTTAGCAAAATGTCAGGACCTTTTAGTAGAAATCAGGCTCTTTGTCAGGATTTTTAGATATACCATCTGGTAACCCTGTACGCGACGTGGTATATCATACAGTGATATGATGATGACTTTAAACCTATGTTTGCTGATTATTTTAGCACTGAGAATAGACCCAATTGCCATAGCAGATAGCATGGGCAGAATTCATAAATAATAATAAAATAAAAAAAACACCGACCCGAAAGAGCTTACTCTTAAGAAGTAAAAAATAATATCATAAAGTTAATATCTCCTACCTACCTAAAGTTTTTTCTTCGATTGTTAATCCTTCACCTTCAAATAATTCCACTATTTCCTCCTACTGTTGTTTCTTTGTAATATAAAATCTTTAGTATCGAAAGTCATTTTGTGCGCGATGATGCCCGGTCGACGCGACAGTCGCTCGCAGTGCGTACGCTTCCATTTGAACCAGTGTATCTCTCGGTCGCCAAACGACTGAGGGGCGTGGCTAGTCTCCCAACGACTCAGAGTCGTCCAGCGACCGGGCGACTCAGTGCGTACGCGTTCATATAAACTAGTAGAAATTACAGTCGCTGTCGACAGTCGCTCGGCGACTAGTCGACAGTGCGGTATGGCTCTTAATCTAATCTCATTTTCTTTATATAATGCCCTTTCTTAATTAATTAGGACCTAATAAGGTCTGATTTTAGTATTCACGGACGAAGAGGATATTTAGCTTAAAAACCTCCTTCAAAAACCCGAAACAAAAACAGCTTCAAAATTAAATACCTCTAAAAAAGCGAGAAATAATATTCAAATCATTAGTTACGCAAAACATTATTAATAAAACACGTCTATTGAAGTCGGGTGGGGCTGGAAGACAAGTTATTTTTTTATATATCTGAAAGCCCCACCCGACTTCATTAGACGTGTTTTATTAATAATGTTTTGCGTAACTAATGATTTGAATATTATTTCTCGCTTTTTTAGAGGTATTTAATTTTGAAGCTGTTTTTGTTTCAGGTTTTTTGAAGGAGGTTTTTCTTTTTTGTTAAAAAAGTTTTTTATTTTCAACTTTTTAGTGGTAGGTTTGTAAGCATGTAAATATTTTTTAACTTTATAAAATATTTTCAATGGTAAAATGCCCACAACTCAAATTCCAAATTTACGCTGTTTGTTTTTGAGGAGTTCCGTTGTGTCTTCGTAGTCCAAGTCTAGTCCAGAACCTTGCATCGCAGACCATGGTTTGGTTTGTTTTGGATTGTCATAAACCTACCAAAATCCAAATCACTTTACATATACTATTTGAATTTGAGGAGTTCCCTTGTGTATCTTCGAAGTTCAAAGTCCAATACCGATGAAATTAAAATGTGACCACTCTTTAAGTATACCCTTTCAAACAAAAAAATAATCATCTAAATCGGTACATAAACAAAGATGTTATGTTCGAAAATCCGTAAAAATACGTGTGATGGCAAGCTAAATAATTGTCATTTTTCAGGATTATGAAAAAACTACCAGCCAGATCTCTGTAATTTTTTTATGGGACCACACACGAACTATGTTCTTTAAGATAAAAAAAGAATTGTATAAATCGGTTAACAACTGACGAAGTTATGGTAAAACATACATAAAAAAAAACCGATGACTTGAGAACCTCCTCCTTTTTTTGAAGTCGGTTAAAAAGTACCCTTATTTAATATTCTTATAACTCGTAAATTTATACATCCCTTTGAAAAGTTTTCATTCCAGACGAATGAAGATAGGTACTTTTTTCATTTTCCGCCCAATGAAATTCTTATTTCTGTGAGAACGAAATATTGACGTAACAATTTTGCTAAGTGGTTTGAGACCAATTTAAAGATGTACCTCACATAAAAAGATATAAATATTCTTCGGTTAGTCTTAAATAATAAGATAAAGAACTACTCACACTGGTAAATTAGTTCTAGCACAAAATAAAAAAATCTGTACCTATTCAGAAGTCACAACGCAACCACTTTTTTGGTGTGATGTAGTTGTAGTACTTACATGGATACGAGTAACATAGAAAAAAAAAGTTAAAATATAAAACGAAAAAACCAATAACTATGAGCCTATTTTTATCACACGACTGCTTAAAAACAGAGATAATATGTTGATGGGTTCTGTATATTTGTTGGTAAGAATGTGAGTTTTTTTATTCCACTATAACTTCTAAATGCCTTAACGGATTTGGATGTATGGGATATCGCTAGAATTCTAACATTATTCCAAGTAAGACTGGCTATATTTTTTTGCAGTAAAAAATATGGCGATTCTACGACACCACTTTCAAATTTAAAAAAATCTACAAATATTACAAAATGGACAATAATGAAAAGCCTTGACGAGCAAATTCCAAAACTATATAATTTGTAACTAAAATATGTGAAATAAAAATAAATAAATTAAAAATATTAAAAACACGACTACTCTGCCAAAACGAACTAAAAAGTTTAATAAAAGTATTATTGCGGTAATCCCCACAGAACAGTCCCCAAATGATACTTGTTATTTAACTTTTTAGTTCGATTATGGCAGGCCGCCGTCGTGTTTTTAATATTTATTAAATTTAATATTTTTTGTGTGTCTAAAATACTTTAATACCTATTGTCGGTATGAGTTAAAACTGTTTATATCTAACAATTTCATAAGCGGAAGCGAAGCTTATCTTCGTTCAGAATTAATTAAGATCAAGTTTAAGTAATAAGTTTAAGTAATAAGTTTTCGTTGAAGGCGAGTGTCTTGTTCCTTTTATTTGTGTTTTGATGGACGTTTATATGATTATTTTAGTTCCTTATTGTTTTGTAGACAGTTCCTCTGTATTTACACAATTTTCATCCTTCAAATTGCTTTTATTATAATTATTACAAAAGTAAAATAAATATGATAAAAGTAATTTATAATACAGAATAATTATATATTATATGGAAATCACATTACATTGTCACAGGTGTTAACAGAAAGGTAAATTTTAGTATTATAAATATAAAGTTTATGACATTTTAAAACACTTATGCACGGTTTTTATTTGAATTAATGGAACCATCACACAGTTTCTGTTACTATTATTTATTATTAATATAAAAACTAAAGCGCTATTTATTATAAAATGCTTTTTAGAAAAGAAACAAAAACAGCTTCAACAATAAACACCACCAAAAAGTACGAATTAATATTAAAATCTGCTCTATTATTAATTCGGGTTGCACCTGATTGAGGTCAGGTGCAATCTCCTTCTTTATTTAAGTCAGTTAAAAACTGACAGCTTACTACAACCAGACACAATTTTATTACAACAATGTTGAAGTAAAAGACTTATATTGAAAGTTTATTTTACAAAAACTTCGTTTCTGGCGCTTCGCCGGCCTGTACCGCGGCACGCTCGCTTCGCTCGCTCGGCTCGCGCGTTTTTGGTTGCAATACTAACCTAACCTAATGAAATGAACACTTTAAGAGTTTTTCCATTCCCCCGTCCCCCTGCTTTTGTGTCTACCCCCTTTTATGTTATTACACATTTTCTTCAATAATAGAACCCTGTTTCCGTACTTTAACTGATCCTTGGTCATTAATCTGCAGATTAGCTAGGGAATCTGCATATTACCTAGTTAAAGTACAAAATTTTATTTATTAAATTACTTTAAGCTTGACTTCGTGGCATTTCCAGTCATCTAAAGCTGCGTTGACATGATAAGAGTCAGCTCGGACTGAGTCACGACCGTGTTCACTCGTACGAGGCATATTGGTTTACACTCTCAGAGTGTAGGTACTCGTATTCAAGGCTCATTCATTTTATCTCAACTCATGGAACAGACTGATTTGCTCAACATGGAACAGACTGATCTGATGTTGCGGGGTATCGCAGTTGTTGTAAATATATGTTAATAAAAGAGTTTGAACCATTACAAGCAAGAAATGAAGTAACGCATGAAGAGATTTCGAGCATCTTTGTCTTTTTATAATCTTTTTGTCTCACGTTCCACAACACTTGCT
Organism: Agriphila geniculea; assembly: GCA_943789525.1. NCBI lineage: Eukaryota > Metazoa > Arthropoda > Insecta > Lepidoptera > Crambidae > Agriphila > Agriphila geniculea. Next base: position 19,506,105 of record OX038890.1, read on the forward strand.
CGTCATCATAAAGTTCTACAAACCTTACAGTGTCACATTCAATCCACTTTTTTAGTTATCGCCATTTTGTTTAATTTTTGATCCGAGTGAACTGAAAAAGTAGAGCAAATTCCGAGTCCACTGAGATTGGATGCCGGCGTTCGAGTACGCTCTGGTTTCATGTTTACATGATACGAGTAGCGTCCGAGTAGTATTCCGAGTGCACTCGGTTCGAGCTAACTCTTATCATGTGAACCCGGCATAACGGGCGGATCGATATGGGCTATTTTTGTTCTGTGTCTAGACTTTACTGACTTAACCTGAAGTAATAAATGGATTCGAATGAGGCTATCACAAAATATCAAAATCTACTAACACTGCCGAGATTTTTGTTTATACTTGCAATCTACAAAGTTAGGATGTAAATATAAAGAGACTGTAGAGTCGTTTTTATTTTTTGTTCACGGTATCCCGTGCACGCACACATAAACATTACTTACAAATAATCTCTGATCCAATCGAGCTCTAAAGCACATGAGTAAAAAAACGTTTTATTTTCTCATGTGTCTAAAGCCCATTCCACGAAACGAGCTCCCAAAGAAAATCGGTCCATGTGCGATTGTGCGCCCATCTATTATCTATTCTGTGCCATTGGTTAATACGCGTGACCTTTAATAGCCTAACCAATAGCCTAGATCTAGCCGCGCGCATTGACCAATGAGCTGCGAGTATTTTGTTCCCTAGGAGTTCGAATTTAGAACGGAGTTATAGCTTTTTAACGCAACAAAAGACGGAACTTCTTTCGAATACGGCCAGCGCGGTCATTTTGTCCCCCTATTCCACCTGGCCATCCTATCTGGGAGGGAAAAGTGGAATTTTTTTCCACTCTTCCAACCCAGGTGGAATAAGAGGAACATTTCAATTTCCCTTTTCCACCTATCCCACCTGGCCATCCCACCTGGGAGGGATAAACTAATATTATACAAGGTCATTTTGTATCCACCATCCAAATTTTGAGGATGTGTTCAGTCCATGAAACTGAACAACTTTCTCTAAGGAACACATGGTCAAATATGTAAAATAAAAATCGACTTTCCATACAAATCAAAGAGATCACGTGATCAATTTAATATGGGATGACCAAAATTGTGTGGCGAAATTCGTCACTTATTTCTTGAAGAAAGTTGTTCAGTTTCAATAACTCTGTATATAAAAGGAATAAATAACAAGGGAATTGAAAGCAGACATTTACACAAACTTACCAAGGCTGAATACGTCTTTCAAGTTCTGAAACTGAAAGGTTTTATGAATTGGGTCAGTATTTGCAAAGTTTTCGGTTAAACGCCTACATTACTCTGTAGGTTATTGTTATAGGAACTTTCAAAGAATAAAGATCGTTAGAGCAGCTCTCTAAGAATAACATAATTTATTATTCAGTTGATGTAATCATGATATTCTTTCCTTTAACATCTTTTTTATTACCACACAGTTCAAATCGGCTTGAAATTTATGGGCTTCTTCTGACTTTTTCTTTAAACAACTGAAAGAACAAAAACGCTATATTGGGATTAAATTTCAGCTTAGCAACTGAAACTCATTATTATGATTTGCTTAGGTACTGGTTTGGTTACTTTAAAGTGAGGTGTATGGTCATGAAGTATAATAGTATACCGCGATGGAGCTGGCAAAGGCTCGTCTATGTCATGGCAAGGAAATAAAAGCCAGTTTTCCGAGGTGATAGATTTTTTTTTTAGAGAAAATTGTTACTAACACCATATGGACTTAGTCTGAAATAAATTCTTATTATTATTATTTGTGCCTTACGGTAACTAGAGAGCATAAAAAAATATATTTTCAGTGAAAATATCCCAAAATTTGAAAAAGCTCTCTTTCGTGACGACGGTGGCGCGTTCAATTCCCAGAATCAAACACATCCCAAACAATAACTTGACACTTATTAAGTTCCCGACACTGTTTTATATGTGCCTGGCAAACTAAGTAGTTGGTTTACACTTCACATTGTCATTGGTTTTTAAAGTTATTGAGCATTGTTTAACGTGTCATTGCCTTTACATGATTTCTGTGCCACTCACAAATCACGCTGCACACGACTACTTACTTGTGTTAGCAAGTTCTCATAACGATCGACCGCTTGCTTCAGTGTACTCCGTGTCACTGGACGGGATGCACGGCCGCTCAGCTTCGAGATTTTAAAAAAATCGAAGCTAAGTCTGTGTTTCAGTGGGTTTTGGGTCACAACAGTTTTTAAATTCACTGGTTATGATTTATCATGAATTTGGTCCCAACAACATTTCCATGTTTATTGTAAGATACAGCCTTAGAGCATCGCAGCGCGTCTTACTCTAAGATCGCGGCTTCGCCTAGAAGCGCGTCTTACTCTAAGGATACAGCCATGTTATTACAACGCTTTATATTAAAATTGTGTATATATTTTATTATTTGAGATAATTAGCAAAAATATGTGTTTACTGAATTCGGTGGCTCTGATATAGGTAGATGCGGTGGATAAAATGATACCGAAATCAGAAAAAGACCCACGGAAATCGGATTTCATTGCTCGAAGTAGGAAAAATGTATTGTTTTTAAAGAAAATGTCTTCTTCTAAAGCAAAATATTTATTGTGTTTACCTTTTAAGGTAAATATTTAACTGATAAGTTGCAGCTTTTAGTTTAATAGTTAAATAAACTTAATTATTAAGTACTTTTGAATCGTCCATATTTTCCTACCGCCCTGGTGGACCCTCAAATTTAAAAATTAAATATCTCGTAAATCGCTTTGTCTACAGGTGCGCCTTTTAGGTATATTTACTTAGATTTGATCATATTTTCAATAACGTTAATCATATAACTTCCAAAAACCGAAAGAGAAAGTGCCACCGAAATGAGCATTATTGGCAAGGTCTGGAGAAGTGGCTCTAAAGTGGTTTGCTACGTCCACACACAAGGCTTAACGTATTGCGCTAATCATCCTCAGGGTAATCACGTGCCGAAGATACCACTGTGATGCCTCACGATCACTGTTAGCTCGCTTCCTCGATTTTATCTCCATGTTAAGTAAATAAATACCATGGTTCGACAACAGATGATTTGGTAAATGTAAAAAAATGTAGTCGCATTACTACATGAAATATTTTAATAATATAACGTCAAACTGAAGATCAATAACTGTAGGTACTGACATCATTCAGTACCTATAATGTATAATTAATTGGTATTACATTAAATGTTAGCTTTTATTTTACTGCTTTAACGGGACCTTGATTTTTTACCGTAGGTAATAATCATGTTAATGTTGTTCTAAAATAAGAACGAGCAAATATATTTTACTAGTGAAATAAAAACCACTGCTTTTAAATAATACTTCTATATTTTAACACTTCAATTACTTTTACTTAATTCTATAACTTATCTATATTTGTAGTCAGACTGGCATAGGTTTCCCTATTCAACTTCTTGCTCCGGAGGATTACAACAGAATGAACGTTTGAGACTGAAACCGTGCTTTTACATTATCTACCCCCTCCACTCGTATCATTACAAATTGGCGCGAACTCCTAAAAACGGCGCCAAAAACCGGCATATATCAGTGTTGCCATTTTAATGCTATGGAAAATTACTAAAATCATGACACTAGTTTTAAGTATTCATAAATTGTATAAGTTAGGAGTTGTTTTGGAGTAACTATATAAAAGAGATAGAGGTTTAACATTGTTAAACCTCGAAGCGATGGCGCCGTTCTGGCTGGCTGAGTGCCAGCTTTAAAAGGTCCTAGTGACATAAGCCAAAGATTAGCAAAAATAATGGTGCAAACTTTTATGTGTCTCTGTTATGGTAACTTCTGAAAAATAATATGTTCAGTTCAACTAATGTTAACATTTATTGTTATGATAACTGGATTTACAGTATTATCCTAAAGTTTAAATTATACCAAAGCCCTTAACTTAATATGCCAAAAAATAGATTTCAGTAGCTTCAAAAAAATAATACATAAAAAATGAGGAAATGCAATGCCTTTATTGACAGTGAACACAAGTATAATATTTTTAAATTTGAGATTTTTGCATTTAGTTAGAGATTTAGTATCGTACAAGTATAATAGTTGTAATCGGGGTACTTATTGTTTAATTTCAACATCTATCACAATCGCTTTCATTGCTACATTTCTTTGGTAAATTTTTATTTGTGCCAAAAAGAAGTATCAATGTATCACATCCTGAAAGCGATTTCACACAGACAGATATTGAAATTAGACAATAAGCACCCGGGTCTGATTACAAACGGCACTAAATTTTTAGCACCGTTTGCTTAAAAATACCTGTTATATGTAAAAAAAAACCTCTTTAAATCCATACCAAAACCTTTTGATAATAAAGGCTCATTCAGTCGAGCCATGGCCGAGCGATCACCGCGTCCACACGCGCGCTGTCTGCGAGCGACGAGCGCGCGAACTACACGAACGAGACAATTCTTAATTCTTTACTAGTTTTTACGTAGGTAAATCAAATCATCCCGAACTTTATACATCACATAACATTACTCCCATTTTCACTCAAGTAACTCAGGACTTACAAAATAATTATGCTCAGCTCGCTTTAGATGTATTTATTTTATTTTATATTAGTAGGTAATTTCATTGTATATTTAGGGAACGTACCCATACTACGTGACCCATTTATTACAATTTTTGACCCCCCTCCCCCCCTTGGTGACCAACCGTAGTATATGCCAAGATCCCCCTCCCTCCCCCCTAGTTTTCACGTAGTATTTCATAGATAATGGTTTTACATCATTTTTAAAAAAATCTAAAAAAAATTGCTCATTTTTGTCTTTTTATTAGTAAAGCGCTTGCCACGTAATGCCAAGAGTGTTTTCTATAATTTTACATACAATCACAAGTGAAAAAATGTATCAAGAAGAAAAAAAAATCGCTGCGTGCCATATGATGAATACAACTTGAAAAAAAAAGAACCAGATTTCCATTGAGAATATTAACTACGTGACAAAACGTAGGCCCCCCCTCCCCCCCTGTGACCAAGCGTGGTATTTTAAAGACCCCCCCCCCCCCCCCCCCCCCTTAACAGGTCACGTAGTATAGGTACGTTCCCTTATCGGTATAACGGATGTTTTCTAATATATCGGTAAGTAGCGAGTAGCATCCTTAAGCCCCATCCACATGCTTGGCAAACAATGGCAAACAGCCACCAGCAAACAGCAAACACGGACGTGTGGATGGGTGTTTGTCGTTGTTTGCCTGTTTGTGTTTGTGTTGGGCAGTGTTCGGCATCGGTGTCGGTTTTTCTTGCCAGATCAAAGGATGTTTGGCAAACAGTTTGCGACGTATCCACACGGTTGGCAGCAATCAGTAATGCGCGCGAGCTTGCGGGAGGCGGACGTATTTACTTGCTACACTTTTTCGTTGGCGCGCAAAGCGTAAAAAATATCTGATTGGTCAGCACCTACCATTTTGACATTTTTGGAGGCATATCATGAACCGTAACCGAACGTAATCATTAACAGGAACCGTAATGGACCAACTAAACTATAAGGAATATAAAAATGACGCCTTTACAAAAGTTGTTCAGCCTGATGAGCATTTTGTGTTGAGGTATAGAAATCGAAGATCTGGAACACCTGATGCAGAACCATAATGGTCCAGCTAAACTATTAGAAATATAAATAAAAATGACACCTTAGCAAAATTTGTTCAGCCTGAACAGCATTTTGTGTTGAGGTATAGAAATCAAAGATCTGGAACACCTGATGCAGAACCAAAATGGTCCAGCTAAAATATTAGAAATATAAAAACCGGCCAAGTGCGTATCGGGCCACGCGCAGTAGGGTTCCGTAGGTACATTTTACCATATCATATTTTAATACCGCTATCATTTTTCGTCTGAAAAAATAACTTTGTTTTTCACAGTGTTTGTATGAATGACAAAGTTATATTTGCGGTTTTGGAAAATGTACTATATCTTGAAAACTAATTACTATATCTCGTTCAAACCAATTTTCGTTGAAAGTGTTTATTAAGATCCATAGCTTATATTTTTTTTAGATTTTTCACCCTCTTACTTTAAAAGGTAAAGGGGGGGGACACACATTTTACCACTTTGGCGGCATATATCTTTCAAACGGTTGACTTTGAAAAAAAATAGTCTTAGGAACCTCAATGTCATTTTTAGAGACCTATCTATAAACACCCCACAAGTATTGGTTTGATGAAAAAAAATTATTTTCAGTTTCAGTTCCATGTATGGGGAGCCCCCCCTTAATCTTTTATTTTTTTTATTTTTGTGTAAAAATCGTAAAGCGGTTCACAGAATACACCTACCTACCAAGTTTCAACTATGTAGTCCTAATACTTTTGGAATAAAGTGGCTGTGACATACGGACGGACAGACAGACAGACATGACGAATCTATAAGGGTTCCGTTTTTTGCCATTTTGGCTACGGAACCCTAAAAATGACACCTTTTCAAAAGCTGTTCAGCTTGATGAGCATTTTTTGTTGAGGTATAAAAGTAATAGCTGCTACAAGTTCGTCGTCCGTCATGTTTGCCAATTCGGAATATTATGAACGTTCGCCAAGCATGTGGATGGCTGTTTGTGGTGGGTGATTGTGGTTGGTGTTTGGGACTTTGTTTGCTGTTTGCGGTGTTTGTGACAAACCGCCAGCGTGTGGATGGGGCTTAACAATTACGTGTTGTGTCGGTTGAGACAGAGCTACGCGACAGTAAGAGAGGCGCTTCGTAGATACTTATATTATTAGGCACGTAGCGCTGTGCTTTTGAAATTGTACTTTATTGCCGTGCAGCGAGAGTAGCTTATTATTTGATTGTCTTCGCGCGGATGGGCTTCTGTACGTTAGTACTATTATATATTCTGAGCCTTATGTCAGAAATGTTGTCACAACAAACAAAAGACAAGATCAAACCAACTTGTTCGACAAACTCGACATCTCGGCCCGAGCCATTTTAAGAGCCATATCGCACTAGGACACCAGTGGTGAAGCATCTAGTCACGCTGTCAGACCTCCATCACTCGCTCAAGGTCGCGCGATAAGCACCTACCGCTAGCCGTGCCTTCGAAGGTACAAGTGAGCAGAGGGCCGCCACACGCCCGCCGCCGTACAATCGCGGCCTCTTATTGCCTGCGTAGGTATTGTCTTTTTATAATAGTAACAATGTCGAATCAACATTACTGTGTCGTGTACGGATGTCAAAATCAAAAAAACCAATAAACAATTGTCGTTTTTCACATTATGATATATGTTCATTACGAAGACAACCCTAACGTTGCGTTATCAGAAAAGGTAAGAGCACGCGATAGAAAGAGAGGCAACTACTAGGAGTGCTGCGCGACCTGAATTGCAATTTATTGTGTCGGAGCAAAAGTCGCTTTTTATTTAAATGACTTTGCGGATTGCTGCTTCTGTACTCGTACTATTCGTTATTCTGTGACGCTGTTACGGGAGCAATGAATAAAACACCATAAATTATAGCTCCTGTTTACCATATATTTCTATTCCAACAAATTACGATAAAAACATGTATTAATTCTGCAGTTGAAATTTTAATTGAGTTAATTTTATATTCTCCCAAATCGGAAAAATCAAGCCTCAAGCCAACAGTCAGTTTTGAAGTCTCTCTTTCAGAACAAAAAATAAAAATTTGCCATATTTGAAATTGCAAATAATAAGTTTTTACTCTAAGGAAAGAGGTCGGCACGGCCACGTTACAACGCTAACTAACAGAAATCTATACAGACAGATTTATTGAGAACTAGTGACAGCCCGCGACTTCACGTGATCTGTTTTTTCTCTATCCCTCGATAACTGTACTTTTTCTGGGTACCATACGTCCTTCTCTGTACCTCTGACAACGTGTATGTAAAGTTTAATGATAATCGGTGCAGTGGTTAAGACGTGAAGGTGTAACAAACAAATAAAAAAACAAACTGACTTTCGCATTTATAATAATTAGTAAGGATATCTCACCTCACCATAGCGTGACTTCTAAAACGCGATATGATATAATGATTTATAGGTATTAACTTTACTGTCAAAAGACAATGGGTTTTGACAGTTGAGTGTCGATAAAACCCTATATTATGTGATATAATATTGTGTTTCGGTGGTCATGCTACAGGCTAGTGTCCGCTTGGTTGTGCAACCAATTTGGAGGCGGCAAGCGAATCAGGAGCTCGATGGCGCTGCGTTAGCGCAACATCCTGCAATTGCGGTAGTTAAGCAACTTTTGCAAGGGTCAGTCATAGGATGAATGACCAAAATGTATTGTCTCGAGCTTCTTTGAAAGGCACGTTGGTCCCGGTTGCATTTGCATTCATTAACTCCCACCAATCCAAAGGCCCGTGTGGCGGATTATGGTCCTCCTTATTCACCCATAAGGAAGGCATGTGCCTCAGCAGTGGGGACAATAAAAATTGATGATGTGCTAACCGATGGTGTCCTAGTGAGAGAGGGACCTAAAGGAAAAATTTGCGAGAAAACACGCGCTTTTCCGTGGAAACCTGCAACTGACACTTTTGTTACACAGCTTTAAATAGGTTTTTTAACAAGATTCTTTTTTCTGATGTCGACGGCAGAAAGCCTTGATAACATGACTTAGACTTAGAAATTGAAAACCTCTGCCATTGTTATAAAAACAGTTTGAGTTAAAAAAAGTTTAATAAATAAATACATTTTTGGACAATTTCACACAGCGCCATTCAGCTTGTAGGTAGGGTGCTAGTCAACTGATATACGTACTACTTATATACTTTTTTAAATATATACTTACACGTACACCCACACCCGTCACAGAAATTTAAATTTATTATTTAAATTTCTGCCCGGCCGGGAATCGAACGCGAGACCACTTACGTGGTAGACCGGCATGCTGATGACTGCATCACACAGGCCGTTTAAGTATATTTTTTATCGCAATTAATTGCCATACGTTTGGCACATTTAATTTATTCTATGAAAATAACACGTGCGTGATCGAATCAGAAAAGGAGATCCGCAGGAGAACTAAAGTAACCGACATCGCTCGAAGGATTGCTCAGCTGAAGTGGCAATGGGCAGGACACATAGCAAGAAGAACTGATGGCCGTTGGGGCGGAAAGGTTCTGGAATGGCGACCGCGCACCGGACGACGCTCCGTGGGTAGGCCCCCGACAAGGTGGACCGACGTGAGGGTGAAGGCCGCGGGAAGCCACTGGATGCGGGCAGCGCAGGACCGATCGTCGTGGAGATCCTTAGGGGAGGCCTATACCCAGCAGTGGGTGTTGTGCGGCTGATATGATGATGATGATGATGAAAATAACAATAATTATGTAAATTTTAATTGTTTTTTTTATCGTGTGTGTTGTATATTATTTTTTGGTGTTAAAGTGTGTGTAAATGTAAAGTACCTTGTTTTTGTTGCGTGCGTCATAAAAATTAATCACAAAAATAAATGTTATTGATCTTAAATTATGAGTAAATTCCCTCCTCATTTCCGAAAATGCAATTTTAACTTTAACTTTCACCACTTTACCTTATGAAACTGTACAATTCAAATATTTAATACCGCGACCGACGACCATGATAGTTGTCGCGTGACCTACCTTACATGTTCTTAATTATGCATATTATATAGAGCGTTACTATGGATATAAATGATCCGAAGATCGTTACCCAACTAGAATTACGTATGCAATGTTTTTTTATGCATAACGGGATAGTGCTTGGCTTTCACCTCACCTGATGTTAAGTGACGATAAGGCCGAAGGTGGAAGTGCACTACACCCGGAATCCTCATCACTGAGGAACTGGCTATCTTACCTCTAACTGCCGAAACACTACAATTTTCAAATTGTTGTTATGGCGTCAGACTTAGGTAAGATGGTGGTATCTAGCCAGGCGGACTTGATGTAAGCCCTACCACCAACCAAACCGAGTACAAACTGTACCCCCCCTGAGAATCCAACCCGGGACCCCTGCGTCTTAGAGGGTGGGCGAACCACTAGACTACAGAGGCGTTTATATGTTCAGTCGTCAATGTATGACGTAAAAGTCGCACACTTTCTACCATTCAAGATCAGCATCATGTCAGCACATAGGAAACTGATAATGATAACTACAAGTAGTTACAATGACTTTAATCATTCAAGACGCTGAAAGAAGGATGTAGTATAACTACATGTAGTTACAATGTCTTCTATAATTCAAGACTGAAAGAAGGATGTAGTAAAGTGATGACTACAAGTAGTTACAATGACTTCAATCATTCAAGACGCTGAAAGAAGGATGTATTATAACTACAAGTAGTTACAATGTCTTCAATCATTCAAGACGCTGGAAGAAGGATGTAGTAAAGTGATAACTACAAGTAGTTACAATGTCTTCAATCATTCAAGACGCTGAAAGAAGGATGTAGTAAACTGATAACTATAAGCAGTTACAATGTCTTCAATCATTCAAGACCCTGAAAGAAGGATGTAGTATAACTACAAGTAGTTATGTCTTCAATCATTCAAGACGCTGAATGAAGGATGTAGTAAACTGATAACTACAAGTAGTTGCAATGTCGTCAATCATTCAAGACGCTGAAAGAAGGATGTAATGTACAAGTAGTTACAATGTCTTCACTTGTCTTCAAGTGTCAATAACATTTAAGGCCCTTCTGCTTCCAGCTGCTAATATTCAATTTATCTAGTCGTCCAAACTCGACAGGCAAAGATTGAAACAAGGAAATCGGGCGTGACACATACAAAGAGGGTCTAAATGACAATTCATTTTGTTAAAAGCAAATTCTACTTTATATTCTTTCGCGGGAATCCCGAATGAAAATATATTTTCTTCTTTATTTTCTCAGTCTGGGTTACCGTTTGTTTTATTTACTTGACTCTTGTGAGAGCATTTTCACGTCATGTTGAATCAACTTTTTAACTTATAAACTCAAAGAAAGATTCTTTTCGGATCTATTAATTTTATATTTAGTATTTCTTTGGTAAGGCTATTATTAGTATTTCTTTGGCAAACTACACATTTGTGTACTAGTTTTAAAAAATAATAAAAGTACCTACTCTAAAGTACCTACTATCGCAAACACGGTAAATGCGTGGTAAATGCCTAAAGCTATAAAATTGTAAACACATCAAAATTAAAGTGTTTTCCAGGCACAATTTACGACTGACCATGAAAGCCAATCAGAGAGCGTTCCCAAACACTTTTTGTTGTTTCAACAAACACGATAGTGAATAGCGAAAGGAAATTGAAATGGGAGGTTTGATAATGAAGTTCACATTGAAAAGCAAGTTGTTTTCGATAAAGTTGAAAGCCTACAGTTATCAAATTTAGTATAAATAAATTTGCCACTAAGAACCACGTCAAAAAGTTCTCAAACGGTTGTTTTTAGGGTTCCGTACCTCAAAAGGAAAAACGGAACCCTTATAGGATCACTCTCTGTCTGTCAAGACCCTTTATCTTGGCAACGCGTGGAGGTTTCGAGATGAAATTAAAACCATATACTCAAGTCTACGGCCCGTTGAATCTGTAAAAAATCAAACTTCTAAGTTTACGTAAAAAAGATACAGCCGTTTATGCCGCAGAAAATACCTATTTCGACATTCTCAAGAGAATCAAAATTTATATACTTTCCGTTGACCTAGAACTATGAAATTAGACAAATGATTTTGATTAGACAAATATAGGGAAAAATCTGAAAAATATAACTTTGTAATTCAATCAAAAAATATAATAGTCTGTCTGTCCGCCTATCAAGACCCAATATCTCGAGAACCCATGAAGGTATCGAGTTGAAATTAAAACCATATATTCAAGTCTATAGTCTCTTGAAGCTGTTAAAAAAATCAAACTTCTAAGTTTAAGTAAAAAAAGATACGGCTGTTTATGCCGCAAAAACGCATATTTCAACACTCTCAAGGGAATCAAAATTATTAGGGTACTTCCCGTTGACCAAGAACTATGAAATTTGGCAAGAAATATCGTCGTATAGGTACTACAAGTACAGGGGAAAATCTGAAAACTATATATTTGTAGTTTAGTCATAAAAAATACAGTTAAATCTCGGAAAAAACTCGAGCGAGACTCGATTCCTGAACTAATTATAACATGAACCTTTAAATTTGTACGGAACGCTCGGTGGGCGAGTCCGACTGGCATTTACCCGTTTTTTTTCATTACAAAATTTTGTAAACCTTTTGTTTCGATCTTTTCTTCTGAATTCGTAACTAAAAGCATGACGCTCATTCATGAAAAATTAAACCAGTTTTCGAGTCCGCAAAGTCCGCAAAACAAAATTCCCTAAACACTCGTCAGAAAGCTTTATAAAAAAGTCAAAAGTTGAAATTGCCCAAGTTATAATGCATTTGCCCCCCGAGTGGGGCACTGGGCCAAGGGCGTGGGGCATTGCCGGTCGATACCTGCTGGGTGTGTTGCCAGCTTAATTATACTTAAAAAAACATCAATAACCTGAAACTGTATAAAATTGAGATTTGTCAATACACAAGTCGGTTGCTTAAGGCTCGGTTATGCGAAAACATTTGTCTCTGTCTTTTTCTTTACGTGAAAAGAGTATGGAAAATAACTTCCCTTCTCCACTTTTTCGATATTTTTCGTAGTTTTTTCATCATTATCTTTAGCACAATTATCGTTCTTGAAAAAAGTACACGTTTCCACTCTTATTTACGTCAAAAATATGACCCTACGCAAGAGCTTTTGATAATATTCTGTTTTTTTACAATCATCTGTGAGGTTTATACGCAATTTAATACTTGTGGCTACTAGATAATCTCTTGCTTATCTAAAAGCTTGTCGTATGTTTTTTTTGTGGCTACAACTTTACGTTTTCTATATAAAAGTATGATCCCCGCAAACCATGTTTTCCTATCATGGACCCTAAAAAATGTCGCAGCTAACAGATTCTTTGACAGATTTTTTGTTTATACCTAGCTCTTAGAGAGGTTAAATGCCATAAGACCTAGCTAGACTCTGTGTGGAAAGACAACCGACTTAGGATTTGTGCTTGATCACCATTTTCGTCATGTTTGGCGGCACTGTTATACGTAATTATAGTGCGACTATCTTAACTTGATAGATATCTGTCGCGTTACGGAAGGTAACGGAACAAAATTTGGAAGAAAGATTGAGAAGAAAGCTAAATAAAAGATAAATTTGAAGTTCAAGAGTTTATTTTAAATGACACGTCCTAGCACAGAAATTTGGATAGCAACTAAGGCGGTTAAAAACTAGGTAAGACTAACAAAAGTAGGTCTAGGGTTGGACGTAGACGGGAACAGTGGGCCTACCATGAGTCGAAGCAAACTGTTTACGTTACCGTAAACTATCGGATATACTGCTCACAGCCAATGCGAATGAAAGAGACAAAACGATAGTTTACTGTAACGTAAACAGTTTGCATCAACTCATGGTAGGGCCACTGGACAGGCACGCAGAGACGTGGACCCAGGTAGCAGGGGTAACTGGAAGCAGGGACGAAGCAGGCAGGCAGATATGGAGTCCCGGAGCACAGGAGGCACGTGGTTCAGTACAGGTGACCGCGCAGGGGTGGCACTAAAACGTTACAGTGCCGTCAACATGTCAAAACACGGTAATCAAACACAAATCCCAAGTCGCTCTTTCAAAAAGTGTTTTTTTTAAACTCCCATGGGAAGTGGGTTCCTCACGGGCAAAGTCGTAAGCGAAAGCTAGTTCTGAACAAAACTTAAGTAATAAAATTGTTGTTTAATCAAATAAGCCAATCAAAAGTATTAAAATTTCTTAAATAAATGTCTTTCTTCGCAAGATACTCTCGAGACAATGATTGGCTCAAAGTTTCCAATAACGTAATTAATATTTTAAAACCTTTGGGTATGGTAGCAGAACTAATTCGATTAATACCTACCTTAATTATTTCTCCTTCGCGTTTTTCAATTAGAAAAACTTTTAACAAGTTGGGGTCGGGTCATCGGAATAAGTTTTAAAAGTTCAAAATCTGATTGAAAAATCATTGTAAATTCTAGTACCTACTACTCTTTATTATAGAACGTGTTACAAAATAACCCCTAATGCCGATATGGTAGATAGGAACCATCAAACTGGACAACTTTTACTATGGATCGCGAAAAAAAATCAGCTGTTTCATACATTTTTACCGACTTCAAAAGGAGGGAGGTACTCAATTCGAACCGTTTTTTTTTTTTGTTTTTGTATGTACACCGATTACTCGAAGACGGCTGAACCGATTGAAATGATTCAAGCGTTATTACATTAGGTAAACTCTCAAGCTTGTCCCATTTTTTAAAATTTTGAAATCGGTTCCGTACTTTTCAAGTAATTCTGAAAAAAGCACGAAAATAGTATGATTTTGTGTGAACTACCTCGATGATCTTCTTTGTTTAAGAACTGAAAAAGATAATTATTTTTTTGTTAGAAAAGGGATATCTTTAGTGTAGTTCTTTAACCGACTTAATTAAAGGTGGTTCTCAGTTTGACCCGCATGTATGTATATTTCTCCGCGATTAACTCACGTTTGGCTGAGACGATTTTCTACCTAAAAAATATACCTACACTACCTAATACAAAAGGTACCTACACTAAAAATTAAAAAATTAAAAATTGTTTAAAAAAACAAGAAACGTCTTCAAAAAACCTACCTCTAAAAAGCAAGAAATAATATTCGTCATAATAAAAACACGTCTATTGAAGTCGGGTGTGGCTTTTAGAATAAAAAAAAGGAATTTGTACTCCAGCCCCACCCGACTTCAATAGACGTGTTTTTATTATGACGAATATTATTTCTTGCTTTTTAGAGGTAGGTTTTTTGAAGTCGGTTTTTTGTTTTTTTAAACAATTTTGATAATAACAGCTGGTTTTTTTCGCGATTTCAGAGTTGATGCCATAGTAAAAGTTGCTCAGTTTGATGGTTCCTATCTACCATATTGATGCATAAATGAAGCGCTTATGGCGGAACTTGACAGGCAGATCGTACTCGATCACGTTTGTTAAGCAACGCTCGGTCTGGTCAGGTGTCGGATGGGTGAACGTTAATGTGGCATTACAACTGAGTGCTTCCGTGCTTCGGAGGGCACGTTAAACCGTCGGTCTCGGTTGTCATCTGATAACAGTCGTTAAGCCATGGTAGAGGCCTTACAGGCGGCTTGATAAACGCTGACACCAGAGGTGGCCACTTATCCTCACTCGATAAGAAAGAAAGATCTACCATATTCGGCTATTAATTATTTGGGACACGTTGTATTACCAATAATATTTTAGAGAACATAAATCACCTTGAAAAATACTAATAGCAATTTATTCGTTTTCCAAAATACAACGAGCCACACAGCGTTAAAATATTTATTCAAACAGGAATATGTCTAATAACATTTTCCATGGCAAAAATATGTAGAGTTCTAACTGAATGTCGTAAAACGGTCATTTACTTCCATTAAACTTTATACGGCTCGGGTTAAATGACCCTGCGTAATTAGGGTTGCCTCACCCTAGAACCTACGCTTTTCTGATGTTCATTTTCTAATTGAATTTTAAATAATAAATTATTTTTGAAACTTTGGGCTCTTCATATAATCTGCCCATAATTGAACAATCGTTATGTTACTTTGTACAGTTGGAAAATTTAAGAGGAAATTATCGTCTTGTTTTTTTTCGAAATTAAATATAAAATAGCCATCGTCCAATGCACAATCCTAAAACACTCTTCATCGAATATTTTTCAAAATATTTATGATAATTCGTTTTAAGGCGGTTGTATGATCGAAAGTGGCGCCCTCAGAGGTTTTTATTTAATAAGTTATTAATAGAAAAAGATTTTAATAATGTTTATCATGAAGATTTTAGGGCCCATGGTCTAGTATTTTTAGAAGGTATCACTACATGCCCTCGTAGTCATTCGTTGAAGTAGATAGCAAATGTGTCAAAAACGGCCACTTTTAGCAGTTTTTCTATCTACTTCTAGCAGTGACTACTAGGGAATGTAACGATACCGTCTAAAAATACTAGACTGTAGGCCCTAAAATCTCCACGATCAACATTATTAAAATTGTGCATTAGAATTATAATATTAAATAAAATTCACCGCGGCGCCACTTTCACTCAGGGTACCACCTTAAACGAACAATATAATATTTACCTATTTTTTCACTTGATGCTGTTATTCCTATTGTAACTGTTGAATTAAATAATGATATAGGCTGAAATTCGAAGAGAGTTGAGTACTTACCTAATTCATATATATTTATTGGCTGTATCCAATACATTATTTTATATCGAATAATATTTGATTCATAATAATATAATAAAATAATATGTAATTAGACTTACTACTTTTATCTATTTACATGCCAAGCTTGGCAAAACGTATGATCATGTTTCTAGTAAAATCAATTTCAGTTTCGATTTCGAAAAAATTCGAAAAAGTCGCTTCAATTCACGCAACGTAAAAATTTGCGTCCTAACCTAACAGAACTTACGCACCCCTCTATCAATCTGCGCTTATATGATTTTTATTTCATCAATACAGTTAAATATCTAGGTCACATCTTGAATAAGTTCACGGAATATAAAAAAAGTCCGTTAGCATAAATCTTTCAAGCTGCGATCCATACAAAATTGTATAGAAAAAAATGTCTACCGAGGCCTGCTTTTGTCTTTCAATTTGTTTTTCTTTTGTCTTTATTTATGTGTCTCTCAGGAGAAAGATATATTTGTGCCTCAACATCTTTATTTCGCACCTCGCAAAGAATATAATAATATTTCCTCAACAATTCTCATGTTTCACTGAAATCTACGGACACATTCATTTTATGAAATAAACTTTGATACAATGCGAAATTCGGACCGCCAACTTATTTTTTTTTAGTAATAATATCAGATCAGAATATTGTAGAAAATAAATTATCTTTACGGATAGATATTGAAAAGTAACATTATTCTTCCTCAAGGTTCAACGCATAATCGTGCCAAACTCATCAAAATCGTTTTAGCCGATTAATCGTAAAACCAACCAGACCGCGACACTTTTTTTTAAATAGACCTTCAGTAAAACTAATTGGTCGTCCCTGCCCTAATCCCCTCTGTCATTTTTAGGGTTCCGTAGCCTAAATGGCAAAAAACGGAACCCTTATAGATTCGTCATGTCTGTCTGTCTGTCTGTCTGTCTGTCTGTCTGTCTGTCTGTCCGTATGTCACAGCCACTTTATTCCGAAAGTATTAAGACTACACAGTTGAAACTTGGTAGGTAGATGTATTCTGTTACCGCTTACCGAATTTAATACAAAAATAAGAAAAATAAAAGATTAAGGGGGGCTCCCCATACATGGAACTGAAACTGAAAAAATTTTTTTTCTTCAAACCAACACGTGTTGGGTGTCTATAGATAGGTCTTTAAAAATAACATTGAGGTTCTTAAAACAACTTTTTCTCAAAGTTAACCGTTTCAAAGATATACATCGCCAAAGTGGTAAAATGTGGGTCCCCCCCCTTTAACTTTTGAAATAAGAGAGTGAAAAATCTAAAAAAAATATATGCTGTAGATCTTAATAAACACTTTCAACCAAAATTGGTTTGAATGAGATATAGTTATTAGTTTTTGAGATATAGCACATTTTCCAAAACCGCAAATATAACTTTGTCATTCATACCAACACTGTGAAAAACGAAAGTTATTTTTGCATACGAAAAATGATAGGTGGTATTAAATATGGTATGGTATAAGGTAACTACGGAACCCTATGGCGCGTGGCCCGACACGCACTTGGCCGGTTTTTTCCCTTACCTCCAGACCCATTTGTTTACCAAAACACACTTTCTCAAGCAGAATTTCTTAGAAAATAGGAGCGTGCATAAAATTTTATAATATTCAGAATTTCGTTCACATTAGGTGTGTTCAACAGAGTGTTAACAACCACCTTTCTCGAAATAAGGAATACTGAGAATTTGAATTTCCGCATATTCAAATGTACATTAAGCAAAAATATCAATGCATTGCTCATATACACATCAACTTTGTCTAAGGATACAGGCGTTATTTTCATACAAACGAGGTAACTTTGAACCCTTGGTTTTCTGCCAGGGATGTACCGTGCTGTGATCTGATGATGGCCATCCAGGGAGTGAATTGAGTAGATTCAGATCGCTATACACACCCAACTGATCTGCCCCCCTACTCAAATGGCCAACATTCTATTCGTTTGAACGCTACGCTTACTATTAAAACTTTAAAATAAGCCGTAAACTATAAAATTACGTGCCCTAAGCTTGACAATTCCATACAATACATCGAAGTCTGTGATTTACGTAAGTTTTCGACAGTGAATTAATCATCTATTGCTCATATTTAAGCTTTAAAAGTAAGCGTAGCGTTCAAACGAATAGAAAGTTGGCCATTTGAGTAGGGGGGCTGATCAGTGTAACTACCCCTATGTTATGATGATATGATATGATTGAAGAGTTGAAGACTCGCTACCCTACTACCAATTTGCTAAGCTGTTTGATAATCTTTTAATCCTAGCTTTTATATAACCTAACACATACCTAACAATAAACTCTACTTATGGTGATTAACCGCTCGTCGGCTTTAAACCTAACAATGCCTATTTATGAATTGATTAAATGTTTGACCTAAGTTCTGCTTGGTTTTACTTCCTATAACCCTAATCTAATGGTGTGACCGAATATGCTACTGATTTGGCTTTTGTATGTGTGAAAGGGCTCGTGACTTCTAGCGATAGGACCCGGTTGTAAGCGTAGGCCCATGTTCTTGAGTACTGCTGTCTGATTGCTAATAAATACTAACTCTACACGCTGAATTTAAATTATCTATGCTCTGTTAATTAATAACCTAGGAATCTATTACAAAATAATGAAAATTACTTCGCTTGATTTTAAATAAAATAGAATGTTATAAAATTATTTTTCTACATTAACTAACCCGAACCCTATACAATTCTCTTAACTTTGTGAAGTATCTTTGTTTGCTTATCAGCTGAAATAAATGCCTATTCCATTATAAGGAGCGCTATGCCTACCAGCTCTATACCTACTGCTAGTAAAAGTGTGAACTATGCTAAACCTTAACTTGATATGCGGATGTTATAAGAGTTAAGCAGAAGATATAAGAACAACACTACAGTCTCATTGTGAGTATGAGTAAGTATCAAATGTTATATCAGTCGAATAATTAATCAGTTGTGGAAAATCATTTATTGCCATCGGAAGGTATATCAGTTCATTATCTATCTTTTAGTTAAATGAGTTTATATTTATGGTAGAAAGTAACCAGTGTGTTTTTCCGGCTAATGGTAATGGCACCACCCCGCCATCACGATAGGTCTCGACACCAGACTGGGACAACCTTCTCCCGGAACAGCCAGTTACTTTCTTACAAGCTTTATTATGTATTAAATATATTAAAGTCCATAGTCTATGTTAGTTTGTATTATTTCCAACTAAAAAGAGGACAAAGCAGAAAGCGCTTACAAGCGATTTACCAAATTTTCACAATTGAAATATTTCCTTTTCAATGTGATGGCTGATATAAAATTAAATTTAAGTTATTTTTTTTTTCATATATTGAACAATTCTAAAGTTGACTTACTTTATGTCTCACGAATTCAATCTTACAATCCATGACAAAATTATGGGAATTGGTAAATCTTTTTTGTTCTGAAGGAAAGATTTATTAGAAAAAGGGACAAGATGTATGTACTAAGCAATAAATAACCCTCCTACACTTTACTTTCGCAAATTCTAAGTTTAGCTAAAATACTTCGACGCTGTGTTGTTAAAATGGCATCGAAGGATTTGTTTTAAGATGGAAACAATTTGATGTTAGTTTCTTCCAAATTGAAATGATCAGAAAACCTCCAGATCGCACCTGTGTCGACGCATCAACTGAGCACCAAAAACAAGTATTTTCGCCTGTATTCACTATATTATAACGGTACTGTTAGTGGTAAGGATTTAATGACATTTTCTTCCAGCCACTTCGTCACTTGTAAAATAAAATTTCATCTTAGTGGTTTTTATATGATCTCCACGAATCAACCTGGGAGAAATCATACATACCGGCCCTTCCTAACGACCAAAGATTTATTTCACTTCACAAATTATTAAATAGCTGAGTTATCACAAAGACAAAATAAATCACTATTAATGCGGCTTCACACGACACTTGTGATTACTTGATTTCAAATCTGGTGGTTCATATGACCAACCCAATTCAGAAATTTTACTATTATCATACTTTAGTAATTTACTGATTTATTAAATCGTTTACTTGGCTGGCTTTAGCATAAAAATAATTAATTAACACTCACTTGATTTTCACAATCGACGCCATTTTGTACAACCAAAACTCAACACAACACTGCAGATATTTTAAAAGGTTTACTGAGAATTAAATAGTATCATGGATTTGCTAAAATATCTTAGTAGATCTATTGATCTGCCGATAATAACCCTGTCTGAGAGATCTAAAATCATGATTTTCTTTATTTAGGTGATTATCTTTGATCCGCCATTTTGAAAACCAAGCGTCCATTTCATCCATGACAAATTTAACATTTAATTCTTACATAAAAATACCTATTTCTAGCTCAAGTTACGGCAGCCATTTTGTGCGCTCCGAATTGCATTTTTCCTAACTACAAAATATTTCGGCCATTTTGTCGAATCACGCCTAATCGTTACCCCTAGCCAGCTCGCGACGTCTAAACCAGCCTTTTGTCGTCGAAACCCTATATGCTACACCTTTCTGTTTAGAAATTTCCAAAAGTCGTTCTCCTATATAAAATATGTTCTTGCCTAGGTTTTGACCTACCTAATCATACTATCGTTTCTTCAACATGGTCGCCTAACCGTTTGCACACCTATTTCGCTCTATTAACAGTCAACTCGAACCACCTTTCATCACAAAAACCCACCCAATTTTTGTGATGCCTACTTAACCTTCGCGATACTAACCTTCATCTATCCTACAAGATTTTACCTGCCTAACCCAGACTAAATGAGAACTTCCTATGCAAATTGTGTGACGCTTACCTCGTCATCCGGAGCCCCGTTACCTGGACAGTTTGAGCAAGCAATACTCCCTGACCACCTAGTGCTTGACCGTGCCGAAGATGGATGGGAAGGAGCCATCTTCGGTCCCTAGCATGAGGTATAGCATAATCATGTACTTAAGGACTTGACCAAGGACCAGAATTACATTCTAACGACCTCACTTCTACGACGTCTGTCATCAGCCACGTCACACATGATTACACTATGTGACTTAACTAGGCAATCAACGAGTTGATGCCCGCTTACGAAGTCACATTCATAAGCTCTCAGTTACCTCATTGCCCCCCCAGAAAGTCCATTACGGATCGCCCCAATATGACACAAATTTTCTAGTAATTATTCTAAATAGAATCTCCCTTCCCACATTTTATTTCATTTAAATTGATATTAATTTAATCTGATTTTACTAATTCTGGAAATTACTTGGAACAGCTAGCGTTAATTTTGATGTAACCTTTGCAAATAGAATTATATATTTCAGTCAAGGCTTAATTTTTACCATTTTAAAACCCTGCTTGAAATATTTCCCCAAAGAAAACTTGCCCCGATTGCAAGGCCTAAACAATGGACTTTCCTAAATTCACTAATTTGCTGACTTCTTCATATGTGCTTGAGTATAAAAAGAACTTGTTCTATGGCGCTTCTTACAGAGGGGAGGCAGAGATTCGTCTTCTTCTCGGCAGGTGGAAAAATGAGAGCGAGAATAAGCTCGTCGAAGCTTTTATAACCTAACCCCCACCCATTATTTTTCAAAGCGTCCCCTAGCTACACATAATTCCTAGTATTCTATTGTTTGTATCCTTAATGTGCCCTGTCACAATCTATTTCCCCAAAATGCTGGGAAATTTTCCACTAATTGACTTACAAAAATTGCCTAGTGCATTTAGTCCCCCTAAGTACCTGTAAGATACTTTAAATAAATAAATAAATAAATAAATATATATGTTCTTTTTTTGACAATCACCCTCAAATATTTAAATTACGTGAACATTTTACGAATACAAAGATTAGTAATTACCTCCGTATCCAATAACTAATTTTGGTTAATCTAGAATTTACAAAGATCCTCAAGTAAATATATATTACATGACACAAGCAATTTAATCTTTCCTGTATTTTCGAATAAATCTTTTGGTCTAATCAATTTCGCTAATCTTCAAAGAAGACCCCTTATAATCAATAAATCCGCTATCAGCCTACTTTTATTATTTACGATTGATGCATGACTCTATTCATAATATTAATTATTCTTTGCGCCACCCATTTATTTATTCTATTTGCCAAAGAACGTTTCGTTACTGGCCAACTTATTTTTTTTTCATATAATTTCATTACTATGGGTATTTTATGATTTTATACTGGTATCATTTTTTTAAATCTTGGCGCCACCATTCTGAGCTATTATTTGCTGACTCTAAAGTTAACTCCCCCCAGATTCACGCGTTACGATTGGCTAAACACCAACTCAATTCATCTCCTTTTATGGTCACAAAACGCTTTGCAAGCTTACGATAGGCTACCACGAACCTCTCCCTTCATCTCTTGTTTATGGACAAAGAGAATGTAGAACGTTCCGTTTTTCCATATATATATTTTTTTGTCCAATTTTCTTACAACTTTTTACTAGTTATTGTTCTGATTTAATTATTTTCTTATTACAAATATAATCATTCATATTCTTTCTTTACTTTTAATATTAAACTGATTTTACTTTATCTATAATCCAGAACTTAACGGAAAGATTTGCGTTCCGTTACACACTGGTATCACACACATTTATTTGCTCTAGCAAGTATGTTTACAAAACTTCCATTTTTCCAAATTTTAAATGTTATTCTACCTAAACAGTGATTAACTTTAATTATCATTTATTTATTTTGTAATTTTATAATCATTCGTCTCTTTTCTCTTAATTTATTAATGGTATAAATTTCCAAAGATTATTTCTTTTTTTTTTATAGAGTAGACTTTCTCGATGGAATGTCAGTTTTTAGTTCCAAAAACGTCCACCAAATGTCAAATACATTTGTCTATACCAAGTGTCAGACGATCTGTTTATTATTGTTGAAACATATTTTCAAGTTATTGAATTACCATAAAATTATCTGTTTTTTATATAGAAATACGGATATTTTGTCAATGTTGAATTTGCATATTGCAATCATAAGCTTATAAAGTGCATATGAACAATGGATTTGTGTTATAAGAACATCGTTCTATCGTCAGTGCAACTATATTTTGAATGCAGGATGAAATGCAATATAACCTCACAAATTGCATAAACAACCATTCTTTTAGTAAAATGAGAATAACCACCCTCTTCATGGTAAGTTATTCAATGAATTTATTATTTGATTAATCGCATAACTTTACTTATTTGTGTTTACAACTATTTTTCCAACCCTGGATTTTTTGTATTTTTACAGACCTCTAACTAGCCATAAATTGTGGACCCTCTGGAATGTGATAAAGAAGGTATCCGACAAGGAATAAGACCTACAGAAATCATGAAACCTGACCCCTGCATTACTGGGATACTCAAAGGTTGTATTTTGCCCGCTTCCGGATCAATATTTGAGATAAAAGAAACATGTTCAATTTTGAACTGTTACATCAGCATTCTAAAAGATTAATGGGTCAGAGTTCTCAGTTTGAGGACTTCCATACATTTTCATGCTAATTTTGCGGTTTTTTTAAACATGTCCAATAATTGTCGATTACGTTTTTAGAATGCTGGTCAGATCAGTTGGGTGTGTATAGCGATCTGAATTCCCTCCATTCACTCCCTAGATAGCCGTCAGCAGATCACAGCACAGTACATCCCTGGCAGGAAACCAAGGCTTCAAAGTAACCCCGTTTGTATGAAAATAGCACCTGTATCCCTAGACAAAGTTGATGTGTGTACTTACTTTTGTTACTTTGCTATGATTTTCACTTCGGTTTAGTAGATTATCCTTACTAATATTAATGTTATAAATGTGATAGTCCGTTTGTTTGTTTGTTGCGCCTTCATGTCTTAACTATTGAACCGAACATCATGAAATTTTACATTCATGTTGTCAAGGGTACAGAGAAGGACACAGGGTACCTTTCATCCCGAAAAAAGTATTGTTCCCGGGGATAGCAACAAACCTTTCCACGCAGACGGAATCGCGGGCTAGTTTAATAAAAATATTTAGTGAATCAACAACACCCTAATGACAAAGTAAGTCAACCGGAAATGTAATATTGCAAGCGAAAAATAACGCTAGGTGTATCTTAGTAAAATATACGAATAACGCTAAATGTATAGCAAATCTATGTTACCTCTCTAGGTATTAGACTACTTACATTTTGTTTTGAGTTCAGTAGCTCGATGAGATTTTATTGCGGTCGAAGATCACTATGGTCGATCATTGAATGGGTGACCAAACACTTATTATATTAAGCTCCTCCGGGCTTAATCTTGGCTGCATCTGTTATCATAAACACCCACCAATAGGTATTTGTAAGGAAAATCTATTCTTAAGACATAACTAGTTATACTGAAGGAAAAATATATATATATATATGGATAACTTGGTTCTTATTCTCTAAAGGCATATCTGTTATATTATAATGACATATGGATATAATGACCTTGTAACTTGAACTAGCAAATCACTGAACCGATTTATTAATCCTTCATAATTCGTGTTATCAACCTCTATAAATTCATTGAATTTTAAGTTGTTGCAAAGTTACTAATAGGTAACATTTACAAAATATTAGTTGACTAGCTTTGCCCGCGACTTCGTCCGCGTGGACATTCGGAAAATCGCTATGGAACCTTTGACCGAAATAAAAAGTATCCATGTTTTATCACGGGCTATAACTATCTGTGTGCTATTCCAAATCCGTTCAGCCAGTTTTACGTGATTGATTACGTAACAAACATCCAAACATTAAACTTTCACATTTGTAATATTATTAGTTCTCGTTCTCGTTCTTATTCCTGTTCCGATTCCCGTATTATTAGTTCATTAAAAATTTGAACCCCCGTTTCAGTCCTTTCGGTGTTGAATAATGTCCACCGTGTCGTGTTGGACCCTAAAATAAATGCAATTTTCGCAATAAACATCCTATAAAACCTCAATATCGACATCCATATCGACTTATGTTTGCTTATTTGTTTTTAGAAGTACTCATACGAAGTCTCAAGTCAAAATGTCTATTGAATATTATTTTTCCATTCAAAATATGAATCCATTTCAATCCTTTAGGGTTTGAACCATGGCACCGTGTTGAACTCCAAAATAAATGCCAATTTCGTCATCAACATCCCATAAAACCTTTTAACGACATCCATATCGATCAACGAAACATTTTCGGAACTGTAAATCACGAAATACGTGTTTTTGCTTAGTTTTTAAAAGTACCTACCTACTCTTACGAAGTTTCAAGTCGAAATGTCTTTTAATAAAAAAACCATACAAAATAATCCCCATTTCACCCCTTTAGGGGTTGAACCATGGCACCGTGTTGAACTTCAAAATAAATGCCATTTTCGCCATCAACATCCCATAAATCCACAATAACGACATCCATATCGATTTATAAAAAAAAGTTTAAGTACTTACTTGTTAATTTTAATTGAAAATAATGTTTGCATGCTATTGTTGATGGTTGAATAGGCATATCTTTTAAAGACCTCCAGTGTAGGCTACTAATCAAATGCAAATAAATTATATTCTATTCTATGGGCTTATTCACCCCATTTACCCCTAAAGGGTTAATTATCGGAAAATCACAAAATACATGTTTGCTTTTAAAACTTGTTAGTTTTTAAAAGTACTCCTACGAAGTTTCACGTCAAAATGTCTTTTTAATATGATTTTTTCATACGAAACATGAACTCCATTTTACCTGTTTAGGGGTTGGAACATAGCCACTATGTTGAACTTAAAAATAAATGCCATTTTTACAATCAAGATCCCATAAAACCTCAATAACGACATCCATATCGAGTTTGGGCTTTTTACCCCATCTTATCAGAAATTTACGAAATAAATATTTGATCATTTGTTTATACAGGGTGGAATTTCTTAATGCCACCTGGAGGGAAAGTACTCTAAACAATGGAGATAGCTAATTTCACTCAAAGGAAACATTCCTTTATTTTTAAAAAGAAACAAAACTGCATTCAAAGTTTTTTAAAAATACGCTTCCCACACCTAGGAATCGAACCGGCTAAAATTCGAAAAAAACAATACCCTGTACTTTTAAGATATCAATCGTTAGGGTCAAACATAAGGATCAAATCTCTCTAACAAACATGGTATATTAAATGAAAGGAAAACCATGAAAGACAAGATAAAGCACTTTTGCTTATTATACATTATGTTAGTTCACAATAAATTATCTTTGTAGAACCATTTCGATAAGATGTTCATAATGCAAATGAGTTCCTTAAAATAATAAAATGTATCCAGCAACATGGGGCCAATTTCGAACAACTAATTAGTTAAGCTATTTTCTCGTTCAATTAAAATAAAGTTTAGATTTAATGATTTTCCTTTCATTTAATTTACCATGTTTGTTAGAGAGATTTGAACCTTATGTTTGACCCTAACGATTGATAACATAAAAGCACAGGGTGTTGTTTTTTCGAATTTTAGCTGGTTCGATTCCTGGGTGTGGGAAGCATATGTGTAAAAATCTTTTAATGCAGTTTGTTTTGTTTTCAAAAATAAAGGAATGTTTCCTTTAATAGAAATTTGCTATCTCTATTATTTAGAGTACTTTCCCTCCAGGTGGCATTAAAAAATTCCACCCTGTATAAGTACTCCTACGAAGTTTCAAGTTGTTCTATTTTATATTTTTTCCATACAAAGTTTGAACCCATTTGACCCCTTTAGGGGTTGAATAATGTCTACCACTTAAAAATAAATGCCATTTTTGCAATCAACATCCCATAAAACCTTGATAACGACACCCATATCGATGTTGGGCTTTTTTACTTCCTGAAGGGTTGAGTTTCGGAAAACCACGAAACACGTGTTTACTTATTTGTTTTTAGTAGTACTCCTACGAAGTTTCAAGCTGAAATGTCTATTTAATATTTTTTTCCATACAAACTTTATACCCCCATTTCAACCCTTTATGGGTGGAATATCCAAAAATCCCTTCTTACTAGGTGTTTACACTATATAAAATATCTATGTACAAAATTTCAAGTCTCTAGGTTAAGTGGTTTGGGATGGGCAATAGTCTGTCAATCACCACTTCACTTTTATATAAGAGATCAGCTGTTCCATTTACAATAAATAGCGCAATACCTACTCTATTTTAATGTAAAAAACAGACAATTTTTTAGCTATATCAGAGTTGGCTCAATAGTAAAAGTCGCTAGTAATCATAAGTGGAACCCACTGCGGCGGGAACCAAATGACTAAAACTTCAGCGTGTATAAAAAAAATAAGCGGAGGTCGGTGGCGCAGTGGTTTAGCGCCTGGCCCAGCGATTGCGGCTGGAAGGCACTAACGTGCCTTCCGAACCAGGGCACGCATGGCATGCAACCAGGGCATGCAGCCGTTTCCAACGGCTTAACAGCCGTTGGTCCCGGCTGCATTTCCAGTCGTTAACACCCTCCAATCCACATTGGACCCGCGTGGTGGGTTATAGCCCGTCCTCCTTAACCACCCATAAGGAAGGCCTGTGCCCCAGCAGTGGGGACATTAAAAATGGCTGATGGACATAGACATAAAAAAATAAAGTGTTAAAACCATTTTTGTCAGGGCCATGGCGCGCCATGGCGCCTACTGAAGTTTCCTCCTTTTCTTGAAAAAAATATCTTAAAGATAATATTTTTAGGGCTGTAGTAATTCGTTTGTCATAGTTTTTTTTTCTCTGTATTGCATTTAATTTTATGCTTCTTGATTTCTTTATAGCAACTGTTTTAGCTTGAATATCTCTTTTTAATATTTAACTTCCATTAAGTAACTTGAAACCTTTTATAATGTTTATGTAACAAAAAACCGAAATACAAAACTCCTATACATCGCTTACTTTGAAATAAAATAATAAATAGCCACACGCCACAACTGCGTCAGTCTTACTCGTTATTTTCAGCCTGTTGCTCCCCAATTCGCTTTATTTTATACAAACTGGCAACACTGAATCGCAACTTGAACCCTATTACACTACAACATAAAGGAGCTATTCGAAAAGCAAGTTGCAAAAGATTTAGCATGGACGCGTAAATACAACCTATGTCTCTGGTGAATACGTTTCGTGGAATATGTTGTTTTTATTTTTTTAGGTAGTATTGAGTTAGTAGGTGAAATGCAGTGTGGCGGAAATTCGTATGTTGAAGTGACCCTTGCCAAGGTCACATTGATAGTAGCCAACCACGTTATGTTATTGTGATGTTTATCAGACAAAATTATTGGTATACCGAGTTGTAAAGTTTAAACTTTGTGCTCACTGTACAATTTTTATAAGTCTACGTTGAACCTTAAAAAAAAAATCGGCCAAGTGCGTGTCGGGCCACGCGCCGTAGGGTTCCGTAGTTACCTTATACCATACCATATTTAATACCACCTATAATTTTTCGTCTGTAAAAATAACTTTGTTTTTCACAGTGTTGGTATGAATGACAAAGTTATATTTGCGGTTTTGGAAAATGTGCTATATCTCAAAAACTAATTACTATATCTCGTTCAAATTAATTTTGGTTGAAAGTGTATATTAAGATCTACAGCATATATTTTTTTTAGATTTTTCACTCTCTTATTTCAAAAGTTAAAAGGGGGGGGACACACATTTTACCACTTTGGCGGTGAATATCTTTCAAACGGTTGACTTTGAGAAAAAGTTGTCTTAGAAACCTTTATGTCATTTTTAAAGACCTATCTATAGACACCCAACACGTGTTGGTTCGAAGAAAAAAATTTTTTTCAGTTTTAGTTCCATGTATGGGGAGCCCCCCCTTAATCTTTTATTTTTCTTATTTTTGTATTAAATTCGTTAAGCGGTTAACAGAATTCATCTACCTACCAAGTTTCAACTGTGTAGTCTTAATACTTTCGGAATAAAGTGGCTGTGACATACGGACAGACAGACAGACAGACAGACATGACGAATCTATAAGGGTTCCATTTTTTGCCATTTAGGCTACGGAACCCTAAAAAGCACCCCTTAATTTGACGCTATTATTTGGATATTTATCTGGAAATATTGAATCCAAAAACTCATTTTCTTGATGATGGGCGATACAGTCGTTTTAGTTTTTTTAGGGTTCCGTACCCAAAGGGTAAAAACGGGACCCTATTACTAAGACTCCGCTGTCCGTCTGTCTGTCTGTCTGTCACCAGGCTGTATCTCATGAACCGTGATAGCTAAACAGTTGAAATTTTTACAGATGATGTATTTCTGTTGCCGCTATATCAACAAATACTAAAAACAGAATAAAATAAATATTTAAGGGGAGCTCCCATACAACAAACGTGAATTTTTTGACGTTTTTTGCTCGTTATTAATAACGACAACAGGTAGACAGTTGTAATTTTCACAGATGATGTATTTCTGTTGCCGCTATAACAACAAATACTAAAAACAATAAAATTAATATTTAAGGGGGGTTCCCATACAACAAACGTGATTTTTTTGCCGTTTTTTGGTTCGGAACCCTTCGTGCGCGAGTCCGACTCGCACTTGGCCGGATTTTTTATAATGCAAAATAAATATTTTCTTTTCAAAAATCTAGCTCCATTAATTAAGTTATTAATAATATTTTTATTAAAAATTAATAAAAACATATAAGTAAATATTTGATTTTGAACCAAATAATCAATATAAAATGTTATTACGTCCCACCTAAAATCTCACCCATGCTCGTACAACGTAATAGGTATTTAAATGAAGCACGTCAATAAGAAATCCATTTTACGATAATCGAATGACATAAAATTTTATACGTAAGGACGAACGGACAGTCCCTCGACATCTATTGCTACAAGCACGCTTTCGATTTTCCTATAAGCACCTGTTACTCTGCTGCCCATATTGGAAAATTCAATTCAATTCACTTGACGTAACATAGAGAATTTGACACTATTTTGTAACAACTATTTTTTATTAACAGCATACATTTTAATATTTACATTGCTCAAGCACATTTAGTCAAGTGCCCTAAGGTGTGAAACACTATAAGGCATACCAAAAACTGCTGTGGTACCACTATAGTTACCATAGCGTGCTAATCTAAGACTAATTGCTTAATAAGGCCCTAACTGTGAAAGTCTTTCGAGAAGAAATGGCAAGAAAATAGCCAGAGGCAAACTTTTTCTCACTGTTTTTTTATAAAGAGTTATCAATTAAAAAAGTGATTCGGGATCTCTCAAATATTTCTGAACAGGAATATTATTTTCACCTCTCCAGCACGAAAAGGGTGCTTTTGGCGCGTAAAAACTCGCAGCAAAATCGACTTTTGCTGCGAGCGTGAGGCAAAGTGCTTTTTACCAAAAACTCGCAGCAAAATCGACTTTTGCTGCGAGCGTGAGGCAAAATGCTTTTTTAATTTCTAACACCTTTTCTCGCTGGTAGAGGTGAAAAGTTGTATGTTTAACACGAGAGCAAATTTTTTGATGTCTCGTGCCTTTAAATCACTCACTGTGCTCAGTAGTCTATATTAGAATCACTCGCTACGCTCGTGATTCAATTCTAGACTACTTCGCTAGTTCGTGATTTAAAAGTCAGCACTCGCAGCAAAAATGATTTTGCTCTCTTGTATAACAAATAACTATTTCACCTCTCCAGCACGAAAAGGACGCTTTTGGCGCGTAAAAACTCGCAGCAAAATCGATTTTTGCTGCGAGCGTGAGGCAAAGTGCTTTTTTAATTTCTAATACCAACTTATGAAATAATAAAGAAAAAAAATAAAGTGACAAGGATGAGACTTGTAAAATTGATATGTGAGAAAAGGATAGATAGAGTGCTTTATGGTGTCATACATGGATTATAAAGTAAAAAATTAAATGCACGGATATACCAAGGAGTTTTAAATGAGGATTGTTAAAAAAGAAGGTTGATAATTCGAAATAAAGTGTATGGACGAAATGACGTCGCATGTATGAAATAAATATAAAATCAGAAAAATGAATGAAATTTATTAACAAATTAGTGTTTTATGATTATAAATAAATAAATAATATGGGATATTAATGAATAACAGAAAAGCACAACGTAATAATGTAAAACAAAACGGCGGGAATCTACTTTATGAATAAAAAATTTCAGTATAGGCATAGACTTATTATATTAGGTTTGATCGAACTATTTTTGTGATAAATTTTATTACAAAAAATGAGTGCGTCTAACGATGAAGATAGTTGTCTAATTCCATAAGAATTGAGTGAACAAGTTTCTAATGCTGAAATTTAGCTTTTTACTAGAAACTCACGTAATAATTTTCTCGCTGGTAGAGGTGAAAAGTTGTATGTTTTACACGAGACCAAAATTTTGTTCTGCCTCGTGACTTTAAATCACTCACTGTGCTCAGTAGTCTATATTAGAATCACTCGCTACGCTCGTGATTCAATTCTAGACTACTTCGCTGGTTCGTGACTTAAAGTCGGCACTCGCAGCACAAATTGATTTGGTCACTTGTATAACAAATAATTATTAACATGTCAGACAACTACGCGCCATCGAGATTTTCTTGTAACTAACGAAACGAGGTCAATCTAGCTAGTCCTAAACAAATAAGATTACTTAGTAACCACAGAATATTACTGGTACTACGTGACAATGATAAATAACGTTAGTTGTGACTATGTGTGGACATTTCAATTGATATGTTGTCCCAGTGGGAATTTTGCTACCATCCACATTTAGCAACACAGTCACAGTAAGCTAAATCAGTATCACAATTTTATTTTTATCTCGTTACGCCCCTTGCCTGTCAAAGTATTATTTCTCCATTTCAACTAAAATGTGACATTTGTAAAATCTGGCATCTCAAATCTGGCATTTGTAAAAGTTGACATTTATGATGTTGGCATTTGTAGAATCTAGCGTTTAAACTCATGTGGCATTTGTAGAATGTTGCATATTTCGGAGCGAGCGTGACCACCGTGACGATGATTATGTTTTGTTATACTGCATTTACACTCTCGCGCGAGCCACGAGACGAGCCGCGAGACGAGCCGCCAGCCGCGAATGTAAACGTGCGCTCGTGGCTCGTCGCGCGACTCGTCTCGCGGCTCGCAGAGCTCGCGTCAGGAGCGGTTTTTTGGGCACGCACCCCGCTCGCGCGAGACTTGAGCGGGGTGTTTACACTCGCGTTGGCGTTTCATTCAATTACAAACGTTTGACCATGCCGGTTGTTTGTATTGTGCATTGTTAGTTCGTATTGTAATGGATTGGTAACAAAATGTGAGTGAGGGACTGTATAACTCGTTAGCAAAGCAATTAAAAGGCTACGTAATGGAACGGATTTTATTATAGCGAACACAAAGCAAACGCCGTCGTCAATGTAACATTAAAAGACAATTATTATTACCAATAAAAAAGGTGCGTTATGCACATCGTCCAAACCCAAAAAAAAAGATAATGTACACAAAAAATAAAGACTTAACTTGCGCCCGTAACATAGGTACGGTCTTAGCACAGGTAGTTACAGCCCTTACTTAACGTACAGAAAAAAACTTTTAACAAAGATCAACTACTCTTGACAGAAACAAAAAAGATTGTAATGTAGTTGTGTAGTAGTAGTAAAAGCTCACTAAACTAAGAGTCGATGCTGTTAATAATATATCGACATCCGCCATCGCTGAAATGTCAATAACAAATGAGCACACCGCGAGCGTGTAAACAAAAGCTCGTCCCGTGGCCGGCTCGCGCGAGCAACGAGACGATCCACGAGACGAGCCGCGAGCCGCGAATGTAAATGTGGTAAGGATCTGCTCTGTCAGTAGCGTGTGTAATATTGACAGTAGTGTTACCAAAATCGCGTCATCTGAACGATGTCTTACCGACTCGACGACAAACGCGGCACTTACGACTGGCGGACTACTGGGGTGCTATTCTCTAACGTGCAACTTTACTGTCACTGATCCTTTCATCGAGTTCCTAAACAGATGTCACATACTCATTACTGAGTCACTAGGTAAAGTGCCATAGATTCGAGAGTTTAACCAGTAATGGGAATATGACTCCTGCCAGACAACGCTGCCGCAGCGACGAACGCGACGCTGCTAACTTTAGAGAATAGCATAACTGGGCTGCATTACTCGTAACGAGCGACGCAACCTGCATCTGCGTGCGTGTGTTTGTACAATTTATGTAGTTGCGTTACTGCTTTTGTATATTCTGTGATACAGATGACAGGAAGGCTATCTTCATGGAGACTGAGGTTAACAACTTAGCCTACTTCAAAGCCCTAATGGATTTATTCTTGCACATTTTCCTTGATTAGGAAACTTGCCAAGTCCTATTCTGTACCCCAAAGTTGCGATACAAGCAATTGAGTTATAGCCCTTATTCGATTTACGCTCGCCATTCTTAGACCCAAGATTTGCATGTTTATGAAACAACTTCTGACGCGATAACGTGAAAGTATTTGCGAATTAAGGGACCATTCGGTACAAGGTTCAAGGTTTTGCATTTCAAATTTATTTTAGGGCTGCTGAAATGGTATTGTGATGAGATTTCTTAAATTATCTTTTCCTTTCCACAATATAAACAAAAAGGTATTTTACCTAAACAATTTCCCTATAAAAATAACTATCTACTTACCTACCCCTACGGAGCAGTTAATATTTTAAGTAGGTAGTTACTTATTTTATTTTCCTGAACAAAAATATTTTCTCTGTATCTTACGTTTAAACAAAGCTAAACATCTTTTGCGAGGAAAAAAATGAGCCATTGAGTATAAATTATGTATTATTACATCCCAGTAAAGTATAAAAAGAAAAACTTTTACTGTTTTTGTGAATTTAGTAAGTGTTGAGCTTCAAATCCAAGTAAACTTCGGAGAAAAATCATTTTGAAAATCACTAGCTTTCCAATTTTCACATTGAGAATGTAAAACAGAAAATCTAGACTATTTTCAGGGTCCAAGCTATCTCTAAAGCAAATAACAGCAAAATCAATTTAGATCTTCAGAGAACAGTTTCGTATTTTTAAAACCAGTTTGGTTTCAAGGAATTTCAAGATGAAATCAGCTTCCAGGAAAATTCTAAACGAAAATCACTAACTTTCAGGTTTTCTCAAATACACGTTTTGTTGCAACGAACTCGTTACGAAATCCCAATCAGATAAAATTGAACGAGAAACTGAAAAACCTTTTATGGATTTATTTAATATAAAAACCTGTATAACATCTGTTATTGCAGAAATACTTCTAAACAAGTTTTTTAAATAACCAATTTGAAAGTTTGTTTTTAGTAGGTACGAGTATTTCTGCAAAGCGTGCACAAACAAATAATGATACGTTTACGAGTATATTGAATACCGATATCATTTAATATTTTCACTTAATAGAGTTTCGTACCCAAAGGGTAAAAAAGACAGACAGACGGAGTCTTAGTAATCTAAGACTCCGCTGTCCGTCCCTCTGTCTGTCTGACTATCTGTCACCAGGCTGTATCTCATGAACCGTGATAGCTAGAAAGTTGAAATTTTCACAGATGATGTATTTCTGTTGCCGCTATAACTACAAATACTAAAAACAGAATAAAAAAATATTTAAGGGGGGGTCCTTCCCATACAACAAACGTGATTTTTTTTGCCGTTTTTTGGTACGGAACCCTTCGTGCGCGAGTCCGACTCGCACTTGGCCAGTTTTTTATATTTCTGCTACCTATATATAAGCTTACCTATTCAATAAATAAAAATATAGTGAGTCACTGCAATAAATATTGCGATTCTATAATATGGTTATGCATTTATTACACAACTAGTTTCCACCCGCGACTTCGCCCGCGTGGACATTCGGAAAATCTCTAGGGAACCTTTGACCAGGATGAAAAGTATCCTATGTTATAATCCATGCTATAAACTATCGGTGTGCCAAATTTCATCATTAAATCCGTTCAGCTGTTTTTGTTTGATTGAGTTACAAACATAAATATCACTACATATTATAAAACAAACTCCCTCGCCGCGTCTGTCTGTCTGTTCACAATAAACTCAAAAACTACTAAACGGATTTTATACAATTTTGACCAATAGATAGAGTGATTCCCGAGGAAAGTTTAGGTTTATAATAAGTTGAGGTTTTATGTAAATCGGTAGAAATATGTCGATAATTGTTGAAGAAGTCGGCAAAAATTAAGACGTCTGGGAGCTTGTTTATAATAAAGTAGGATATTTTTGCAATAATATTAATAATGTATTTATTTTCACAATAACCTTTTACAGATATTATCTTATCTAATAAACATTATGGCTAAGAAATTTCACATTGTACTTGATAGCATCTGTAGCCGAAATAGTCGAAACTGTATTTCGGCTTACAGCGCTCTCCCTCCGATATGTTTAACTTAATTAATTCTAGGCCTTAGAAAAAAATCAACCATTTAACCAATAAAGATGATGATAATGGATACCAACTCCTAAGGGCTCAGTTTACATTAGATTATGAAACACCACTTCCTATGACCGCCTCTCAACGTTAGATCGATTGCGTCGCCTCATGTTATCGCTTCCAATTTTCCGGCCGCCGATCAAAGGTGCACTAACGAACCGATCGGCGTTGCACCGGACGGCGTGACCGCAAGCTAACTTCGTAGTCATCGCTCGTAGCTAACTACGGCAAAATGGTTGAGGAATAAATTAGTTATCAGATTTATCTTGTAGCAATCGGTTGAGATTCTGGAGCAAATTGTTTGCTTTATTGTTTCTATTTTTTTGGGTGCTGGCTGCTGCTGCCAAATAAAAATTTGTTATTTCATCAAAGTGAGGAAGTGCCCTCGACATTCAGACGGATAACTTTCTTCTATCGTTTTTAAACTCTACAAACTTACATACAACAATACACACTTGCTCGTAAAGAGAGCCCTAATACATTGCTTTTAGGGCCATAAACCGAGCTATAACAAACGCGTGCAATACATAAATGACTAGGTTGTTATAGAATTATCCCTACAAATTAGTACCTTACTGCAAGTTCTATGCGAGTAAACAGAGCATTCCCAATTTAACCGGGTAATACAGTTATTTTTTTTTTAGTAACAACAAAGAGGTTTTATGCCGCTAAAAACTCATATTTATTTTTAAATAAATAAATGTGTAAGTCCTAAATTAAGTCAAACAAATATTTATTATTATCAAATTATTCATAGTTAACAATTATAATTTTGAAGTAGGCTGTATGCTCACTCACCCCTTTGTTCGCAAAATATTCTTGCATTGGGCGAGTGAAAAAAACAAAAAACCTACACGCCTTTTCCCATATTTTGTTTTTGTTGTATTTGTTGCTGTGTGGTAAATTACTTTGTATTTTCCTCGCAAATGTGTTGAAAAACGTCGTATGAAACTCGTGAGCTTTTGCTCATTGCACACTCGGCTGAGTTACGCCCTCGCCTGCGGCTCGGGCTGCAACCCACAGCCTTGTGTGCAATGAGCAACCTAGGCTAACTTGTCTCATAATGTACTAATACCACACAATATGGGTGATTTACTCACATTATCGAGACAAAAGCTTGCTAACAAAAATATTTTTATAGTAACCAAGGTTATATTTATTTATTTATTTTCACTCTTAAGTTGAGCAGATTTTTTTTTTTTGAAAAACGAAATATATGTAGTTTACTTCCGCAAACAATATAGGTATGCAAGATGCACCGCCCGCCCGCCCGCAAAAATATATTTCGTTTTTCAAAATGCTTTGGGACTTCCGCCAAGTGACGCCTGATTCAATCAAATATTGAGCAGAATACTTTTAATTTGTGATCCATCAAAAGGATTAATATTTTAATCTACCTAAACATGAAATATTTGAAAGCGGCCCACGCAGCTCCCAGAATTTAATTTCGAACATTAAGACTGGCATAATGTCGACGGTTGGTGAATCAAATGGAATAAAACAAAGCCTTGAAATGTGGCAACGTGTCGTAGTCAGTAATATATTTCTGGACAAAATAAATAAATAAATACTTGGACAATTTCACACAGCCTCACGCCGTGTAAAGCTTGTAATATGGGTGCTAGAGAACAGATTATACTACTTATTTACTTTTTAGGGTTCCGTACCAAAATGGTAAAAAAGGAACCCTTATGGTGTGACTCTGTCTGTCTGTCACAGCTGGCTATCTCGAGAACTACTAAAATGGTATCAAGTTGAAATTTAGAATAGTTTGAGATGACATTTGCCCAACTATTTTGCAAATAAGAAATAAATAAAAAAATAAATATCTTTTTTACTACAGGGACTGAAATGGGGTCTTAAAAATTTGAAATGGAGCTACTAGGGCATGTGGGGTATCATATGAAAGAGCGCCGTTTGCACGTTTTCAATCATTTTTTTTTTGTTTTAGGCTACATAGTTTTCGATTTATAATGAAAAATGTAAAAAAAATACCGTTCCCCCTTATCTCCGAAGTTTGCAAAGAGAAAAATCTGAAATAATTCTATGTGAACGCGGCTTCCGAAGCCGGGGTTGTTCTAAGGATTGACATAATATTATTTTAAATTATATAATTTGTAGGTTTGACTACGGCTTTGAATAAGGAAATAGAAATTTTTGAAAAAAAATCGGTTTGAACTCTGGGAGTGCCGGCAGAAGTGAAAACTTTTTGATATTTTGGAATGGATAGGGACTAATTTTGCACGAATTGCCGTCTTATGAATTTACTCTGCATTTGAATTTACGAATACACAACAGTATTGTACGTGTAAGTCTTATCCATAGCTTGACAGAAAATCTACAGTTTTGACATTGAATTAAAAAAAATGCGCGTTGCTATGGTGACACAAATGTTTACGTCTTGAAATGACGCGCCACCATTTTTTTTGCCGCGCCCCGTAGAAAGAGAGGGGGATACTTCCACCACCGGCTGTCTACTCTCCATCCGTCACATCCGTCTTACGAATTTTGTATCAGGGTCATGTGATCCTGACTAACGCGAGTTTAACATTTTTTCCCCATTACAAAAAAGCGTACAACGCCGCTAAAGAAGTTTTCACTTCAAAAGTTACCTATTTGTACTTTTTCTTCAAAGAAGATTAAGATTTACCGTCCTGTTTTCAAAACCCCGATTGATTTCACAACGATAAAGAAGATAATTTGACAAAATTAATTGAAACTAGTTTCGTGAATTGACTGGAACATAAACATCTCATTTCATATTTCGCTCCGAATCTTGTTAAAACTTAGAACGTTTCGCGTGGAATAAACAAGCTTGTAAAGCTCAAAGTTAAGGAAAAATAACATTTAGTGGCTCACTGTTATGACTCAATATCGACCGCATTATGTTAATATTAGTATACTGCCTACATTTGTTGTATGGTCTGTGCTACATATAAAACCCACAGAGGTTTGAAAATATTTGCAAATAATCTGTATCTAAAAGATTCAATATTTTTTTCATTATTGTTTGTACTAGTTTTATAATGCGGCGTAGACTTTACAATGTCATTAAGTGCTTATTTCCTTAAAACTACTTGAATTCTGTAAATGAATAAATAAGCTTTTGTCGCCCGTGGCCTCTTCCCGTAGTCTCTAAAAGGAACCACGGAGGTTTTTTTCTTCGTGGTCCCTACGGATTTAATACTGCTGAATTAAATTGAACTTAAGGGGCGGTAATAGGAAAACATGGTTTGCGCGGGCCATATCTTTATATAGAAAACGCAAACTTGTAGCCACCAAAAAATCATTCGACAAGCTAAAGAGTTTATCTAGTTGCTACAAACATTAAATTGCGTATAAACCTCACAGATGATTGTAAAAAAATCAGAATATCATCAAAAGCGGTTGTCGCGGGCCATAGTTTTGGCGTAAATAATAGCGTAAACGTATTGAATTCTACATCAAAATACACTTTACATGCAGTTGCTCCAATAACTTTTTTTCAAGAAAGATAATTATGCTAAAGATAATGATGAAAAATCAACGAAAAACATCGAATAAGTGCAGAAGTGAGGTTATTTTCCATACTCTTTATACACGTAAAGAAAAAGACAGAGACAAATGATTTCGCATAACGGAGCCTTAAATATTTAACTTACCTTCATTATAGGCCTTTTTATTAAAGCCGCTTTTAACGAAACAAAGAAGTCAACCTGTGTAACAATACTGTAATACAAAACTGTCATATTTGTTCTTAAATTGTTAAAAATAAAATTAATCAGAGCCATAAAAGGTTTCTTAGATGTTTTGCGTTCAGACAAATTTTCTTTGTATAATTCTCACTTTATTATTCAAGGGCTTTGTCTAACTCTCAAACTTACTATAAACTTTGAAGGTAAGCAATAAATAACAAAGGAAAGAATCTAATTAAGATAAAGAGATAACATTAACATTTCAAAACAATTACCCACTCACCTTGGACAAATTAATGGACGAATTGTGGTTAATTCGTCCAAGCCACCCACCCTTTGAAAACTTTATGAAAACTTATTTTATGTTAGTTATGTTCTTCGGTCATAATTCTGACATCGCTCGAAGGATTGTTCAGCTAAAGTGGCAGTGGGATGGACACATAGCGAGAAGAACCGATGGCCGTTGGGGCGGAAAGGTTCTGGAATGGCGACCGCGCACCGGACGACGCTCCGTGGGTAGGCCCCCGACAAGGTGGGTCGACGATCTGGTGAAGGTCGCGGGAAGCCACTGGATGCGGGCAGCGCAGGACCGATCGTCATGCAGATCCTTGGGGGAGGCCTATACCCAGCAGTGGGTGTCGTGCGGCAGATATGATGATGATGATGATGTGAAAACGACGTACTTATCGCTACTTCGCTACATACGGAGAGTACAGAATAGTGAACATAGAATAGAAATCATAGAACCAATAGTGTCGCGGCGACACATCATAGGTCTTCTAGTCGGCTATGCCTGATTCACACATTTCAGTGAAGTCACCGTTCCGTCACAGTTCTGTCACAGTATCGCCACCGTGATAATTATTATTTCATACATTCTCTATGAACGCGTCCACACCTGTCAGTGTCAGTGACGAGACAGTGCTCCCAGTGTCAGCTATCGTCCTAAATTATGAAATTTTCTGTATTACTCTTACTCCTCTTGAAGGTTTAATTAATTAAATTATTTATCCTTAACACCCCAATAAAGTTCAGTGCTATCAAAGAAGC
This sequence comes from Agriphila geniculea, assembly GCA_943789525.1. NCBI lineage: Eukaryota > Metazoa > Arthropoda > Insecta > Lepidoptera > Crambidae > Agriphila > Agriphila geniculea. The sequence continues at coordinate 19,546,462 of OX038890.1, forward strand.
TTTTATATACCGTTTCTAAAACTATGAGCTTTAAAAAAGGTTGCCCTTAGCGCCAAAATGTTTGTTGGATTGGGAGTGAACGCGTATTCATAGAGAATGTATGAAAGAATAATTATCACGGTGGCGGAACTGTGACGGAACTGTGACTTCACTGATATGTGTGAATCAGACTTAAGTCTCGGCTTATCTGAAAATGTGTGTGTTAAAATGAAATGAAATGAAAAACCCTTTTCAAATAAACTTAGAAATTAAGTGCTTTTGAATTGTCTATATTTTCCTACCACACATTCGAGACTTTTTTAGCCGACAAGAAGTCGTTTTTGTCCACTGTAACTACAAACAAACAGACCAATCTTAGCCACCACCATCACCAAGAACAATATAACACGACTACATGACACGACGACGATACATCATACATTAACTATGACCGCCTGTCCCCTGCAAACGTCACGTCATCTTGAACTCATAATATTCATTTTCATTTCATTTCATAATACGAGTGTATGTAGCTGATGTATTTTAACTTAACTTTGCTTATGGCCGTCTTATTCAATTTCAATTCAATTTCATCGGCGTTATTTTGTTACTTCGAAATGAATATGAAACAGTAATTTCTAAAAGCCGCTCTTTACGTAAATTAAGGCCATTTATCACTACAGATTCATAAATCAAGCGTTCAGGTATAAAATAATTTATGAGAAAACATAAATTTCACGGTGAACTTTGGCGCGTCATATCGGTTTATTACTGGGTATTTCCATTACGTGTTATCTTGATTGTTGTTACATGGTCGCATTAACATAACGCGCAATATCACGTTTACTAATAAAAAGAACCGCGCCTTATCGCCAATCCCACAGAATAGAAATGACAGTATGGTCTTTCCTTATCATGGGCAGTAAATTGTAATAAACTAACATTGGAGCTTGATTTTAGGGACCTTTAACTCCGTTGGAGTTCCTTTTTTCTTTTAAAAGATACCACCTCCTTATTGTGTTTTTTTAAATAAACAATAAATAAATAAATATTAGAGAGAACATCACAAATGCTCTGATTCCAAAGCAGCTAAAGCACTTATGTTATGGAAATCAAAGACAACGGTGGAACTACAAACACCCTGACTTGAGCCAATATAGAAAAGTTCGTTTTCTAAATTGACCCAGCCGGGGATTGAACCCGGGACCGACACCTTGAAAACTGGCATACAAACCACTCGCCCACGGAGGTCGTATACAGTTTATACTCGTTTTACTACTCTCGTTTTATAGTATCGTATGGGTTTAGCAATATTATGACTCATAGTTTTCCCAAAAAGGGTAAGAAAATATTTTCTTTAATCGAACCGAATAGCTACTTTATTCAACAACATCTCTTTTTCATTTGAAGTCGCACAAAAAAATACGTTAATTTTTATTTGTTTATTTACCGTAACAATTTGTTATGTTTTACTCACGTCATCATCACTAAGAATTTACGCAGTTTCCTCGTAGCCAAAATAAAAATCTAATTTGGCCTCGAGGAAACTTATTGTCATAACATTTTCGCCAGACAATTTTTCATTTATGAAACAAGTTTGACCATCTAAACTTACTGAAAGACCTACTGGTCTCATTTTACTAAGTCTTCAACGCCTAAACTCGATTACGGACCACTCAAAGTAATGGACCGTCGCTCAAGGCGGTTTCATATTTATTTTTCATTAAAACGAGTGTTCCTGTTTCGCTCAAAAATGGTTTTTAGGGTTCCGTAGCCAAAATGGCAAAAAACGGAACCCTTATAGATTCGTCATGTCTGTCTGTCTGTCTGTCTGTCTGTCTGTCTGTCTGTCTGTCTGTCTGTCTGTCTGTCTGTCTGTCTGTCTGTCTGTCTGTCTGTCCGTCCGTATGTCACAGCCACTTTATTCCAAAAGTATTAAGACTACATAGTTGAAACTTGGTAAGTAGGTGTATTCTGTGAACCGCTTTACGATTTTTACACAAAAATAAATAAAATAAAAGATTAAGGGGGGGCTCCCCATACATGGAACTGAAACTGAAAATATTTTTTTTCATCAAACCAATACTTGTGGGGTGTCTATAGATAGGTCTTTAAAAATGACATTGAGGTTCCTAAGACTATTTTTTTTCAAAGTCAACCGTTTGAAAGATATCTGCCGCCAAAGTGGTAAAATGTGTGTCCCCCCCCCTTTAACTTTTAAAGTAAGAGGGTGAAAAATCTAAAAAAAATATATGCTATAGATCTTAATAAAAACTTTCAACGAAAATTGGTTTGAACGAGATACAGTAATTAGTTTTTGAGATATAGTACATTTTCCAAAACCGCAAATATAACTTTGTCATTCATACAAACACTGTGAAAAACAAAGTTATTTTTTCAGACGAAAAATGATAGCGGTATTAAAATATGGTATGGTATATAATGTACCTACGGAACCCTACTGCGCGTGGCCCGACACGCACTTGGCCGGTTTTTTTATTACGTAGCGCCGTTGGTGATGAAATGGTGCATCTGCATTTTTTTATGCTATGGCGCAGATTAAATTATGCATTGGTGTGGTGCAAAAATAATGAAAATGCTACAATTGTATTTATTTTTAATAGATGAGTTCATACCTACCTGTGACCTCCATGGGCAAGTGGCTAGAACATTCTCTAGTCCCGGGACAATCTATTTATGTGCTTTTTTAGGGTTCCGTACCCAAATAATAAAAACGGGACCCTATTACTAAGACTCCGCTGTCTGTCTGTCTGTCTGTCACCAGGTTGTTGTCACCAGTTGAAATTTTCACAGATGATGTATTTCTGTTGCCGCTATAACATCAAATACTAAAAACACAATAAAATAAATATTTATACAACAAACGTGATTTTTTTTGCCGTTTTTTGGTACGGCACCTTTCGTGCGCGAGTCCGACTCGCACTTGGCCGGTTTTTTTATTCTAACAATACAGACAGTCCCACACATTCTGTTTCATCAGAGCTAAATATCGATGTTGTGTGATGATATTTGCGAGAAATAATTATTTTTCACTTTTTCAGCAAAACCAGAAATAAATTTTAACTTAATAATACATACGTATTTAAAACAGGTACTTCTCAAAATAGGACAAATTTAAAAAGATATTTTCACATAATCCATTTTGCAAAAATACTTTCCACGTATCAACTCATTCCACGAAAAAAAATAAAAGAAATAACTCTATAAAACAAAAGTCTTTTCGCCAAATAGTTAAAACCGGTGTGTTACCTTTATTAATGATTAAAAAAAGCTCGGCGAAAGCTGGGCGTAGTGCTTTACAAACGGGACCACTTTTTTTAATAAATCACAAAATACTCGTAGCGGTCCGAAACAGGAATACATTTTGTATTCCGTATTTAAGGCGAAGACCTATTTGTAACTTCGTGACAAACCGTTTTTCCAAAAACGGTTTGAAATTTTTTTTCTACAACGGGGTAGTGCTTGGCTTTCACCTCACCTGATGATGAGTGACGATAAGGCCGAAAGTGTAAGCGAACTACACCCGGAATCCTCACCACTGAGGTGAATAAGAAATTCTGAATCTCTTTGACTGATGAAATTGAAGAAATCGTTATTTTATGGTAATCTCAAGACTTTTTTGTAATCTTTTTAGTTATTTTTTGGTCTGATCCTCTTAGTTCACCATGATATGACGGAAGGACGGTTTTTTAAACAATAAAAATGTACAAGGGCAGAACTTTAGTACTTCATGTTATAATTTTTTCGACGGCATATTTGAAGACCACAGGGTAAAAACAAGGAATGTTGGTAAAACATCGATTTTAAACTTATAATGCCAACAAGTGGCATTAAAAATTGTGTGTCTACCTACCTATCTACCTATCATCCTGCACAATAAATTCGTCCGTCCATAGCGGGTTTAATGGTTGTTTGTGATATGTAAAAATCATGAAGCTCAGCCAATGTCAGCGAAAAACCGTCGATGTCCCTTGAAATGAATGTCAAGTGACATTGACGGTATTTATTTTTTCTTTAATTTTTACTGCCATGTTCTTCTTTCTTCTTCATTAATACTTACTGATTTGTTTACCTCAGTGCACATGCGTTTCAGACTTTTAAAATTTCAATGTTGATTTACCTTTGATTAAAGTTTCTCATTTTTCCCCCATGGTCTTCATTTTGTTATTCTGTTGCAATGTTTTAAAGCGGGACTTGCCCTTAATGTACCTACGGTACGAATGTGATCGGATATTGCGCGGCATTTCATATTACATGAACTCGTCAGCTACGGGATTGGAATAAATCCGAATTTGCGTTACAACGATTTATATTCCAGTCCCATGTACACGAGGAAAATATTGAGGGTTAAATATAGATAAAATAAATAATTCATTTCTACTTTTATCTAAAATGGTATTTTATTTTGTTGGCGTATCTTATAAGTAAAAAAAAAACTGGCCAAGTGCCTGTTGGACTTCTCACATTTAGGGTTCCGTACCAAATAGGGTTAAGGGGCGGGGCTTATCTGTGCTACGCGTTCGGTCGCGTAATGGCCAACATTTCATTTTGAGAAAGTACTAAAATTAGAAAACCATTTCGAGATTCTAGTGTTCTAAGCTCATAGATATTTTTTTCAGAATTTTTAGATCAGTATTTTTTACGTTAATTAAACAAAACTAAAATTGGTGTTATCAACTAGCTTCCGCCCGCGACTTCGTCCGCATAAATCCCTAGGAAACCTTTGATTGGGATAAAAAGTATTCTGTGTTTTTCCAAAAACGGTTTGAAATTTTTTTTCTACAACGGGGTAGTGCTTGGCTTTCACCTCACCTGATGATGAGTGACGATAAGGCCGAAAGTGTAAGCGAACTACACCCGGAATCCTCACCACTGAGGTGAATAAGAAATTCTGAATCTCTTTGACTGATGAAATTGAAGAAATCGTTATTTTATGGTAATCTCAAGACTTTTTTGTAATCTTTTTAGTTATTTTTTGGTCTGATCCTCTTAGTTCACCATGATATGACGGAAGGACGGTTTTTTAAACAATAAAAATGTACAAGGGCAGAACTTTAGTACTTCATGTTATAATTTTTTCGACGGCATATTTGAAGACCACAGGGTAAAAACAAGGAATGTTGGTAAAACATCGATTTTAAACTTATAATGCCAACAAGTGGCATTAAAAATTGTGTGTCTACCTACCTATCTACCTATCATCCTGCACAATAAATTCGTCCGTCCATAGCGGGTTTAATGGTTGTTTGTGATATGTAAAAATCATGAAGCTCAGCCAATGTCAGCGAAAAACCGTCGATGTCCCTTGAAATGAATGTCAAGTGACATTGACGGTATTTATTTTTTCTTTAATTTTTACTGCCATGTTCTTCTTTCTTCTTCATTAATACTTACTGATTTGTTTACCTCAGTGCACATGCGTTTCAGACTTTTAAAATTTCAATGTTGATTTACCTTTGATTAAAGTTTCTCATTTTTCCCCCATGGTCTTCATTTTGTTATTCTGTTGCAATGTTTTAAAGCGGGACTTGCCCTTAATGTACCTACGGTACGAATGTGATCGGATATTGCGCGGCATTTCATATTACATGAACTCGTCAGCTACGGGATTGGAATAAATCCGAATTTGCGTTACAACGATTTATATTCCAGTCCCATGTACACGAGGAAAATATTGAGGGTTAAATATAGATAAAATAAATAATTCATTTCTACTTTTATCTAAAATGGTATTTTATTTTGTTGGCGTACCTTATAAGTAAAAAAAAAAACTGGCCAAGTGCCTGTTGGACTTCTCACATTTAGGGTTCCGTACCAAATAGGGTTAAGGGGCGGGGCTTATCTGTGCTACGCGTTCGGTCGCGTAATGGCCAACATTTCATTTTGAGAAAGTACTAAAATTAGAAAACCATTTCGAGATTCTAGTGTTCTAAGCTCATAGATATTTTTTTCAGAATTTTTAGATCAGTATTTTTTACGTTAATTAAACAAAACTAAAATTGGTGTTATCAACTAGCTTCCGCCCGCGACTTCGTCCGCATAAATCCCTAGGAAACCTTTGATTGGGATAAAAAGTATTCTGTGTTTTAATCCAGGCTATAAACTATCTGTGTGTCAAATTTCATTCAAATCTGTTCAGCCGTTTATAATATTAGTAGGATTATGAGGGCTAGCAAAACGAGCAACAGCTAACAATAAATACATATTTGAAATGTGATTAAGCCCTTTCATTACCTAAGACGGCATCATTAAGAAATATTTTCTTTATTTCATGACTCTTTATATCCTCTAAAGGCCGCCATATTCAATTTAATGTAACGTCACGTCCTTTATAAGGGTATACATACAGATATATTGTTACAGAACAGAATAAAGAACATCTAAATCGCAAAGTCACAATTCAACGCTGGATCATTGAGCTTCGCTTGTAAATAATAAAAAAGCTCTGATCAAGTGATGTACATTTGTCACGAGATTTCATTAAGTTGTGCCTTTCGTCTGATAAATACTGAATGTAGCGCGTAGCTGAAAGTACAATCAGGCTATTTGAAGTAGGTATCTTATCTTATCTTTCTACCTGGAATCTACGGTAGGAAGGGGGGGAGTGGGTGGGGGTGGGGCCACCCTAGAAAAAAACGATGAATTTTTCTATTGCCCTTCAAAACTCCAACGCGGCTCTAGCTGTGGAAGATAATTTACATCTTTTATTTCATTGTCCATCAGTCATTTTTTATGTCCCCACTGCTGGGGCACAGGCCTTCCTTATGGGTGGATAAGAGGATGGGCCATAACCCACCACGCGGGCCCAATGCAGATTGGTGGGTGTTAACGACTGCAAATGCAGCTGGGACCAACGGCTTAGCGTGCCCTCCGAAGCACGGAGGAGTTCGAGATATTAATTTTTGGTCACCCATCCTATGACTGACCCTTGCGAAAGTTGTTTAACCTCCGCAATCGCTGGGCTAGTCGCTAAACCACTGCGCCACCGAGCTCTATTTATTTCCTTAATAAAAGGATAATAGCTTTTCATACAATATTAATAATTTATAATTTGGATCGTTCAATTACAATGCAATTTTTTTAATACGATTTAAACTTCAAACCAACCAGCCCGCGTCGGAGCGCATAAGAAAAAAAACCGGCCAAGTGCGAGTCGGACTCGCGCACGAAGGGTTCCGTACCAAAAAACGGCAAAAAGATCACGTTTGTTGTATGGGAGCCCCCCTTAAATATTTATTTTATTCTGATTTTAGTATTTATTGTTATAACGGCATCAGAAATACATCATCTGTGAAAATTTCAACTGCCTACCTGTTGTCGTTATTAATATCGAGCAAAAAACGGCAAAAAAAACACGTTTGTTGTATGGGAGCCCCCCTTAAATATTTATTTTATTCTGTTTTTAGTATTTGTTGTTGTAGCGGCAGCAAAAATACATCATCTGTGTAAATTTCAGCTGTCTAGCTATCACGGTTCATATACAGCCTGGTGACAGACAGACAGACAGACAGACGGACAGCGGAGGCTTAGTAATAGGGTCCCGTTTTTACCCTTTGGGTACGGAACCCTAAAAACTATGTTGCGTGCAGAGCTGACCGGCTGCCGCCGACATGTAAATTTCATGCAAATATGAAATAGCCATTTCTACCAGTAGTGCCAGTAGTTCTAAGTGGACATTTGTTCCACTTATTCCTACCAGTAGGGATACCTTGGTAGGGATAGGTGTACCAAGGGGTAAAAACGCTTTATTTTCCTCTGGCAGAGGTAAAATGCGCTAGAACGCGGGCCGGTTAGTTTGAATCGTATGTTATTCAACTGCAGTATGATAATACCCAATCAGAAATAATCCACATCCTCCTACTCCGTAATCGTCCGACCTGTATGTGCATTATCGATCGAATTAATTATTTAATACCTCCCCTAATCACGTTTCACAGAGACATCGTTGTCACGCCATCTACGTAATAAAGTGAAGTGATATTATTATGTCATTACTCAATAAGACTATTATAGTAGATGTCTAGTATAGATGATGTCGACGAGTCAGACAAAAACGCAAGCTTTTACAAACCGTCAAACAGAGAAAAGTTGCATATCTGGGGCACGTGCTTCGGCACGATAGATACGAGTTCTTGCAACTAATTATGATGGGAAAAGTTGCAGGAAAAAGAAAACCTGGTCGCAGAAGAAAGTCTTGGTTGCGAAACATTCGGGAGTGGACGGGAATAACAAGAGCCGCCGAACTCTTTAGCCTTGCCAAAGACAGAACCAAGTATGCGGAGGGAGCTGACTGCCAACCTTCACTAGTTGGAGAGGCACCATAAGAAGAAGAAGTAGATGTCTGACTTTTGCTCGCAAGTTTATCCGCGTGGAATTTCGTTTCCCGGAAAGCCTTTTATCAGATGATAGTTTCCTGTACTTAAGGGTCAATGATAGGAAAACATGGTTTGCACGGGCCATATTTTTATATAGAAAACGTAAAGTTGTAGCCATAAAAAAATATACAACAAGCTAAAGAGATTATCTAGTAGCTACAAGTATTAAATTGCGCATAAACCTCACAGATGATTGTTAAAAAAATCAGAATATCATCAAAAGCGCTTGTCGCGGGTCATATTTTTGGCGTAAATAATAGCGGAAACGTATTGAATTCTACCACAGAACTATTAGTACAAGTACAGAAGCAGCACTCGGCAAAGTCATTTAAATAAATAGCGACTTTAGCACCGACACAATAAAGTGCAATTCAGGTCGCGCAGTTCATCTAGTAGTTGCCTCTCTTTCTATCGCGTGCTCTTACCTTTTCTGACGACGCAACGTTAGGGTTGTCCTCTTTTAAATGAACTGCGTAGCATATTTCATAATGTGATAAACGACAATTGTTTATTGGTTTTTCGATTTTGACATCCGTACACGGCACAGTAATGTTGATTCCACATTGTTACTTTTATAAAGAGGCAATATCTACGCAGGGAATAAGATGCCGCGCGACTACGCAGGCAGGCGTGTGGCGGCCCGCTGCTCACTTGTTCGTTCGAACGAACGGCTAGCGGTAGGTGCTTATCGCGCGACCTTGAGCGAGTGAAGGAGGCCTGATTCTACATCAAAATACACTTTAACGTACTGTGAAGTTGCTCCAATTCCTTTTTTTTTTTCAAGTAAGATAAAGTGCTAAAGATAATGATGAAAAAACAACGAAAAACATCGAAAAAGTGCAGAAGTTAGGTTATTTTCAATACTCTTTACACGTTAAAAAAGACAGACAAGGATTTCCGCATAACCAAGCCTTAAGTGGTTAGCTTCCCAAGTGCGACGCGACTGCAAGTTTTTGAGAAGGTGCGCGCGCAGCAGTGCGATTGTCCAAAATGCGATTTTACTATAACTTCTTTTTTATTAGTGTCACGGAGTGGGTCAAACGTCGTCTCATTAACAAAGCTTTGCCAGTAGGTAGGTAAAGCTTTACCATAGCACCCCCACCTAGTTTTATGCTAAATACATACCCCCCCCCCCCCCTCCCCCCCCCCCCCCCCTCCCGCGCCCCAAACGATGAAAATATAAATGGGTGACTTTATTTTTAAAAGGCCATCCATAATCCAATCCGCCCGCGCCCGTCCAAATATAAATATTTTTAGTAAGTATACAGTTTGTCTGGAGCCACTCGATGCCCCCCTTTGGAAAACTCTACGCCCCTTGTGGGGCGCGCTCCACTAGTTGGTAACCAATGGCATAGAATGAAATTACCCTAATTTCACAGAATAGATATAAGTACTACCCTAATATGGCACACGCTACATCACTACTGCAGTGTTACGCCATGACTTGCAATTACTAAAGAAACACAATTAAGTTAAAAATCTGCCTTTTCACGCGTACTAATTAAACTCCATTATACAGTTTCCCGGGTTTTTCAATCCTCACAAGTGCTTTAACCAACCCAGCAAGTGTTTATTGTCATTAAGACCTTGTATTTTTCTGTTACAGGTACACTGAAAAAAAGAATCAACCAAAATAGTTTTGTAGCTTTAATTTTAAGCAAACTTTAGTTGTTAATAAATAAACTTTGACTAAATAAACAAAACTAGTTTGTGTGTGTGTTCCCAAAGACAGTTGGTTTAACTTATTATGTTAATAAGTTACAAAACGTTTGGTTACTAGTTACTGAAACATCGTAGACCAACTAGTTTTTCCATAGCAACATAACCAATTTCTAATACATAACATAACTAATTGTTTACTATTTATAAAAGCCTTTGTTCATATTTTACAAAACGTGCACATTCATTAAATTACCAAACCTTTGTAGGCATTAGAAAGCTTAATAAATTTGTTAGTAACATATACTTTATTTATTATCTACAAAAGTTTTACAGATGATACCCTATTTATTTGACTAATAACAACCGTACTAAATGTTGCATTAATATAGTCAAACTTTAATTACAAACAAACTAACAATTTCAAAAATATCAATCAAACTTTGCTCAAGTTGATTCCTGTTCGTCGAGCGAGTGGCGTCAACGGTCACCGGCGCGTGTGTTTCATCGTGATCAGTGTTTATTTGGTGCCAGGAACAAGAAGTACCTCGTGATTAGTTTAGTTTTACCCAATAGTGTTTCTACGCAACAGGTGCTTTATGGATTTCGTAAAAAAAAATATTCGTACAGTGCCTGGCCGAATATTTCAGAACATGGGCGACTTCGCGGAGGCGGCAGGGTCAGGCTCAGGCACAAAGCCGGCTGAGCCTGATATCATGGAAGATTATTTAAAGTCTTGGGGCCTAGAGAGGTACACTCCGAAATTTAAAGGTATGTATGTATTTAATTTTTATGTAAGTAGGTAGTTTTATGGTGGTTGCATTATGCATGCGATGATTTTTTCTGCTTGAAAAGGAGTAGACTGGTCCATGAGGAACTCTCTTCGATGACTTTGTTGTCAAGTTGTTTGTAAATATTAATCTGTTGATTTTTCTTACAGCTATTAAAAGACTACAAAACCGGATTACGACCAAATAGAGCTAGCCAAAAATGTAATGACACTTACAACGTTGAAAGATATTATGAAAGACATCGATCATGGTAAATATTATCAAATACTTCGTCAATAACATCCTTATCATAACTATGTGCTGAAGATCCTGTATAACTAATAAGTACTTATGTTCGCTTACAGCTAGCGACGAGGTAATTGACGTAGCTGCTTTTATGGCCATTCCCCTTCTGGTGACCACTGCGAATGTTAGACAAAATCAAAAAATGGTCTCACAGTAAAAGCTATGTTTATGAGTATATAAAGCTATGATTATCATAGTTTCACCTTTGTAAGTTTCATATGTTTGTATTTTTAATTTTGCTATTTCGATTCATATGACCTATGTGAGAGAAAAAATAAATAAGTGCAAAAGTAATGTATTATTTTATTTTAAATCAGTATTATAAGCCAAAGTTATTAACCAAGTAATAAGTAACAAACCTAGTTGAGAAATGGTGTGGTTCATGAAATCTAGCTTGTAGCATTTATACTTATTTTTTTGTAACAGATGTAGTTTGTTGCTTAAATGTAAATATACTACTGATGTGTTAGTTGGTTTTTGTACAAACTGAAACATTACTGGTATATTTACATTTTAGCTTACAAATTATATCTACTACTTAAAAATAAGTATTTCAATGCTATAAGCTAGATTTCATGAACCATACCATTACTCAACTGGGTTTCTTATTTATTACTGAACGGTTTCCCTACGATTACTCAACTAATTTTGTTACTTGTTACTAAACAGTTTGGTAACTACTAACACACCATGATATCTTAATAACAACCACACTGTTCACATATCAGTAACAATAAAAAAAGTAATCCGCTGACAAAGTGTTTTGTAGCCCGTTGATTTAATTGCAACAAAATAACTTTAGCAACTAGTACCTCAACTCAAACAGCAAAACTCTGTTTTGTAGCTAGTAAAACATAGTTTGCAAGTCACTTTTTTTGTGTAAGTAGTAACCAAAGTTTTTGTAACTGTATACAAAACATTTATTTCAGTGTAAGTGTTCACTGAAATACAAATTTTTAGAGGTGGTACAACGAATAGGTAAGTACCTACTTATTCCGCTTATACAAAAATATTATTATGTAACAGTCATGTCTATAAAAAGTAGGTATCAAGGACCGGAACCGCTTACCGTTAAAGGGGTTTTTGATTGGGTATTTCATAGACTTGTTTTCAAAAACCCTATCAATACGGTAACCCTATCGAAAGGGTAACCCAAGTAAGGACTTACCGAATACGAAAACCCTATCGGGGAAACTCTATAAAGGCTTTATGAAGGAGTTTAAAAACTTGTTCAAGCAATTTATACCTAGTTCCACCTGGGCCGAAGGACCAGAACCGCTTACCGTTAAAGGGGTTTTCATTGGGTATTTCATGAACCGCTAACCGTTAAAAGGGTTTTTGATTGGGTATTTCATAGACTTGTTTTCAAAAACCCTATCAATACGGTAAGCATGACGTCGACTAACCCTAACGAAAGGGAAACCCTATCATTTGGTAAGCTTTTTAATAGGGTTTCCCTATCAATTGGGTTAACAAAAAAAGGGGTTTTCCGGTCCCTGGTAGGTATACAGTTTAGAACTTGACTTTTTTGAAGAGAAGTCAATGACAAATGACATCGAAAACAAAGTGACAAAGTTCTAAACTGTACACAAATTTTTATAAGTGACTTATCTGTAAAAAGATCATTCGCCCGAATGATCTTTTTATTACATTTAAGTTTATGTTGAAATTATTTATTATTTTAAGGAAAATCTGCCAATAATTGGCAGATTTTCCTTAATTAAAGTTCATTTTATTGGATTAAATACCTACTTAACCAATAATAACAGCCTTTTCAACTTTCAAGGCTTCCATTTAATAATGCTTTCTAAAAAAGCATATTTGCCTATTCTTGCAATAATCTGGGGCCCAAATCTGCCATTTTTAACGTCATAACATAAGTTATCGTGTTTCGATGGTGTTTCGGTTTTTCGGTTTAAGAAACAAAACTGTGTCAAAAAGCATAACAATACAACTTAAACACGATTTAAAAATGATTATGACGTTAACCATCAAAGGGCCCCTGATGCAAAGCTCTATCTCTCAGAACTTTATAGAGAACATAGTGCTTCAATTTATTTCAAGACAGAGTTGCAATAGTGCTGTAACACTCTACAGAATTGGCTCTATACCTTCTGGCTTGCCTCAAAGGACGAATAAATAATTTACAAAGCGAAATCTACGTAGGGTTGGCAACTAGTTTCAGGATTCAATATCTATTTCTTTGAGCAAAGAAAAAATATTGTACAACAATGTATTTTTTTTACCCGACTACAGCGAAGCAAAAAAAACGGAGGGTATGTATAAGGTCCTTCTTAAATAGTGCACATAATTTTAAGGGGTCAATGTACTCATGCATACAAACAACTTTTACTATGGGACCAACAACGATTTCAACGTATGTATGCATGAGTACATTGACCCCTTAAAATTTTGTGCACTATTTAAGAAGGACCTTATATATATTTATTACTCGTACGTAAACCAAAACAATAATTAAAAAAAAAACTTAGATCAAGCCCTCTTAAATAGTCTCTAATAATTTTTGAATAAACTTTACAACAGTTTTCATTCTTTCTGTAAGTTTTAAAATCCATTTTAGCTCAAAGTGGTGATAAATCGAAACGATTTAATGATGATCTAGAGACGGTTCCGTACACTTCTATAAGTTCCGTAATCCATTGCTTATATTTACAAGACAAATAATAGTAACTGTTTTTTTGATATATAACAAACGTTGTTCTAGTACTCTTATTCCTAGAAAGGGATACAAACCCACCATAAACCTTAACTTATAATAAAAAAACCGGCTTCAACTTTCTAGCTATCACGGTTCATGAGATACAGCCTGGTGACAGACAGACAGACGGACAGCGGAGTCTTAGTAATAACTACCTACGTTCTCATCCTAATATTATTTCCAAGGTATCTACTGCAAGAGGTAAAACTAATTTAATGCCCGTTCTCGTAAATAAGGTTTATTACCGACGGTAACAAAATGATATAAGGCCGTAAACGTTTATTACTTCATCAGCCGTTGTAACGGGCAAAACTCTAGCCTTGTCAAGTTTGTGACGTGTGAAAAGCGTCTAGACGGAAATTATGATTTAATTTTGGTAAAAGATGTTTTCAAGATTAGACCTAGAAAATTGCTTACCTACTTGTTAGGTACTTATATTTTGTTTTAATTATATTGCTTAGTGTCTTATATACAGAGTTATTTGTAAAACACGAGCATACAGAACGGGAGTAAGCAAGAGCGCTCTCCTACACTAGATTTTGTTCACCGATTTTGGGGGGAGACGAGGTACACACGCACAGCACACAACTTCATATTCACGCACACTTTTGAAGCTTTAAGTCATATTGTTACACACGCACACAAAAACAGAATGACCACAAAGTTATATTGGCAGGTGGTCAAATTCCGAACTAACCATCTTAGTACAAATTCTGACAGATCACGTAGACGGCAGCGCCAAACTTACCGACATAAATAAGTTTGCCCTTGCGTTAAGGTTAGTGATGGGACATAAAAAGACCGATGAAATTGAATGATTAGAAGCTTTGATTTGAAGATGAGTGATTGATTGATTATGATTACGAACAAAAAAGTCTTCATTTGATTTTGTGATTTGCACCAACAATCACTAAAATAGCTTACAAATAAATGTTTAATAACATACATAAAACATCGTTCTGCACTTTTATCTTCAAATAATGTACAGAAATAAAATTCCGATAGTGAGTTGGCGCAAGATGCAAATGTAAAGGTTGTCAAAAAAGAAAATAAATGTGGTTAATAATGTAATCATTTATTTACAAGTATCTGTGTACAGTCAGCAGCACATCAAGCTATACAAAACTGTCAAAAATCTCCAATGAATTTTGAACCTTAAATTGCTTGTTAGGGTTCCGTAGCCTAAATGGCAAAAATCTAAACCCTTATAGATTGGTTATGTCTGTATGTCTGTCCGTTCGTCCGTCCGTCCGTATGTCACACTTACAGCCACTTTATTCCGAAAGTATTAGGACTACACAGTTGAAATTTGATATAAGTAAGTAGATGTATTCTGTAAACCGCCTTACGAATTACGATTTTTACACAAAAATAAAAATAAAACAAAAGATTAAGGGGAGCTCCCTATACATGGAACTGAAACTGAAAAAAAAACCATCCTTATATAATATATAAGTCTATAGATAGGTGTTCAAAAAAGTCAAACGTTTGAAAGACTGCCAAAGTAGTAAAATGTGTCCCCCCCCCCCTCTAACTCTATCCCTCACATATAACTTTGTCATTCATACAAACACTGTGAAAAACAAAGTTATTATTGCAGACGAAAAATAGTTGTATTCAATATGGTATGGTATAAGGTAACTACGGAACCCTACTGCGCGTTGCCCGACATGCACTTGGCTTTTTTTTTATTTAAAATTGATCAAGCTAATTTTACACTTTTTTTAATTGTACGCGCTTGAAAATTCAGTGGATAAACAATCTTTATCATAAAAGTTTGAGGGAATCATCATGAGGATGACCATTACATATTTAAATTCTACATAAAGAGTGTTAAGGCTCGGTTATACGAAAACATTTGTTTCCGTTTTTAGGGTTCCGTAGACCAAAGGGTAAAAACGAGACCCTATAACTAAGTCTCCGCTGTCCGTCTGTCTGTCACCAGGCTGTATCTCATGAACTGTGATAGCTAGACAGTTGAAATTTTCACAGATGATGTATTTCTGTTGCCGCTATCACAACAAATACTAAAAACAGAATAAAATAAATATTTAAGGGGGGCTCTCATGCAACAAACGTGGTTTTTGCCGTTTTTTGGTACGGAACGCTTCGTGCGCGAGTCCGACTCGCACTTGGCCGGTTTTTTTCTTCAGAGTATGGAAAAATCCTCACTTCTGCACTTTTTAGATGTTTTTTCATCATTTTCTTTTGTACTTTACAGTACGTTAAAGTATATTTAGATGTAGAATTTAAAACGTTTCCGCTATTATTAACACCAAAAATATGACCCTACAAGCAAGCGCTTTTGATGATATACTTTTTTTACAATCATCTGTGAGGTTCAAACGCAATTTAAAACTTGTAGCTACTAGAGAATCTCTTTAGCTTGCCGTATGTATTTTTGTGGCAACAACTTTACGTTTTCTATATGAAAGTATGACCCGCACAAACCATGTTTTCCTATCATGGACCCTTAACGGCAAACTACATTTTATACAAACTTTGAAGTCCTTATTTTTCGAAATGGATGAACCGGTTTTAATGAAACTTCATACACTTAGGCAGAATATATCGGTCCAAATAGTTGAAATTCTTAAAGGATAGTACAAATAAACCCTATTAAATTTCAAATCGTGGTTTTTAGAGAAGTTAGCGGAGATTCAGACAAACAGTCGAAAAAGTGTCCTTTATACTAGAGTTTGGTTAACGAAAGATGAGAGTCTGTTGGAAAAACTAATTGTGCACCACATTTTAGGGGTCAATTTCCAGTAACTTAACCTCAAAATGTTAAAACATAGTGGCGCCGCCATTTCAGTCACATCTTTCGTTGACCAGACTATGTAAGTATAGATTTTGCAAGAAAAGTATACAATTATTACATAATATTTATTATAAAAAACTAATCATTAATAATGTAGGTCCTGATCAAATCAGATCAAAATAATAGTTAAAATTCATTTGATCTTTCATTCGTTCAAAGCGAACGGGAGCACATATATTTGTTCACACTGTCACAGCTCTAGACTTGTACCATGATGTTTGTTTCTTTTTTATTAGTATTATGTTTGGTATCGTTTTGCTATCGCAATATCTGTCGTTAGCTTACTTAACAAATTGCGTTTTCTTCGTGATTATATCACAGTTTGTTAATAAAATTAGTTTAGGTGTGATAGGAAATACCGTCTTTAGTAAAATTTGAACTTTCGGATCGTCTTTTGCACAAAATCACTGCATAATACATCATTTTAGCGGAGCTGCGTTCGGCGATATGTAGTGTTACAAAATGGCGAGTGTTCGTGACAAACTAGTTTTTATAAACTGACACGACCAAATTGGTCATGTACTTTGGTGAAAGGGGGCGCGTGTTTTGCCTATAGATTAGGAGGCCATGACAAGTTTGGTAACGATCGCGTAAGTGGCTGACTTTGGGTTCACAGGATGGAGAGGCACTCTCTGATGCTAAATATGTCGGTCTGTTTGCGTGAAGTGGTTGCGTTCTTTTTATATGCAGCCTGAAAAATGTGTTATCGTTACCAAAAAAAAAACGATAACGTAAGTGGCTGAAAATAGTACAGCTAGTAAGTACTAGTTGTACTCACGTGTATTACGGAAGGACTGAACAAAATTCGGTTGCGTTATGGAGCCACGCCAGTTCAAAGATGCTTTATTGTTACCAAAAAAAAACGATAAGGTAAATGGCTGACAATAGTACAGCAAGTAAGTACTAGTTGTACTCACGTGAACTGTGTAAGGACTGAACAAAATTCGGTTGCGTTTCGTAGGTATAAGCGATTTAAGTTACAAGTATACAATTAACTTTTTGTTTGTTTGTAATGTATAAACTCTAAGTACTGATCCGATTTTGATTTTTTTTTTCACCTATAGAAAGCGACATTATCAGCAAGTAACATAGGCTATAATTTATTTTCAAAAATATAAGAGATCCCTACAAAAATGGGCAATAATGAAACCCACGGTATCAAAAAAATTCCAATCAAAGTAACTATTTTGCGTGCGCTGCGAAAAATATTGATGATACATAAAAATAATGTAGTGTATGTTTATAGTTCTCATTATTACCTACAAAAAAATTTTGGAGGATATATGTCTAACTAACTATTATAGTTTAGTCAATATAACCGCTTTTTGTTCAAATTAGTCAATCAAAGTGGGTAGAGTCCAAAGATGTATTTGTTTGGCAGTTTTTCCATGAGAGCCATCTAGAGTTTTCGCTTGGTGTTTATTTTCACGGTGTGCGCTCTACCGAATGCCCCTTCCGCTCCGCCCGTCGCAATAGGTACGTGGCAGGTTAGGTACATTCGGAACGTCTCGCCCGACTGCCGCACGCAGCGGAATGGCATATAGGCACGAATCGCACCGCACCGCTTGTCTCGAGCTGCAAAGGTTGACAACCACGGAAGACTCGAAACGCACGCGAGTTATGAGGAGCGCAGACGAGATGGCGCCACGAGTGTTATATTCTAAACATCCCCCCGTCCCGGCCTGAGAAGCAGACCGCTAGCTCACTCAACCGGAAGGCGAGAAAGGGATGGTGTCATCCCTTTCTCGCCTTCCGGTGGTCGAGGGTTCCGTTTTAAGAAGGGCTGTGTAGCCCTTCTTAAAACGGAACCCTCGACCAGCACCTCCGCCACGCGTGGAGTCCCATCCTCCCCAAACAATAAACGCAAAATGCGACCGCGTTGCCAAAGTAAGGACGGCAGATTAGCCTCCTTTAACAAGATCAAGTCTCCCTCCTTGGGAGGCTCAGTCCTATCCGTCCACTTTACTCGTTGTTGCAGCAGATGTAAGTATTCAAGTGACCAACGATTCCAAAAATTTTGGGCCATCTGCTGCAGCATTTGAAATCGCGACAAGCGGTTGACGCGTTCATCCCTCCACGGGTATTCGGGTAGGGCGTTCAAAGGCCCTCCCACCAAAAAATGACCAGGAGTAAGGACCTCCAAGTCATTTGGATCCTGCGAAAGTGGATAGAGAGGCTGAGAGTTGAGGACGGCCTCAACTTTACATGAGTACAACTAGTGCTTACTTGCTGTACTATTGTCAGCCATTTACTTTATCGGTTTTTTTGGTATCAATAAAGCATCTTTGAACTGGCGTGGCTCCATAATGCAACCGAATTTTGTTCAGTCCTTCCGCAATACAAGTGGGTACAACAAGTACTTACTTGCTGTACTATTGTCAGCCATTTACCTTATCGTTTTTTTTTTGTAACAATAAAGCATCTTTGAACTACACCAGATTCTTCTGTGTGCTTTGATAGCGACGAAGATGACGATTGCGATGTATAATACTCTACTTTTTGGAAAGGGCATAGGTATGTAATACTATTTCTTATTATTATTAGTCTCAATGCCTACTCCCTTTATTCCAACCTACTTCACTTATTCAAACAAGATAAAAAATTATAAAACATGGAATTAACTTCCTTGTTTTATAATTATTTATAGACTAGTGACCCACCCTCGCTTCGCTTTCTTTCGAGTCTTCGAGGGGCATTCGGTCGAGCGCAGACCGTGGAAATAAACACTAAGCGAAAATTCTAGATGGCTCTCATGGAAAAACTGCCAAACAAATACATCTTTGGACCCATTTTGATTGACTAATTTGAACAAAAAGTGGTTATATTGACTAAACTATAATAGTTAGACGTATATCCTCTTAAGTTTTTTTTGTAGGTAATAATGAGAACTATAAACCTACACTACAATATTTTAATGTATCATTAATAGTTTTCGCAGCGCACGCCAAATAGTTACTTTGATTGGAATTTTTTTGATACCATGAGTTTCATTTTTGCCCATTTTTGTAGGGATCTCCTATATTTTTGAAAATAAATTATAGCCTTTGTTACTTGCTAATAATGTAGCTTTCTATAGGTGAAAAAAAAATCAAAATCGGAACAGTACTTTTTGAGTTTATACATTACAAACAAACAAAAAGTTAATTGTATACTTGTAACTTAAATCGCTTATACCTACGAAACGCAACCGAATTTTGTTCAGTCCTTACACAGTTCACGTGAGTACAACTAGTACTTACTTGCTGTACTATTGTCAGCCATTTACCTTATCGTTTTTTTTTGGTAACAATAAAGCATCTTTGAACTGGCGTGGCTCCATAACGCAACCGAATTTTGTTCAGTCCTTCCGTAATACACGTGAGTACAACTAGTACTTACTAGCTGTACTATTTTCAGCCACTTACGTTATCGTTTTTTTTTGGTAACGATAACACATTTTTCAGGCTGCATATAAAAAGAACGCAACCACTTCACGCAAACAGACCGACATATTTAGCATCAGAGAGTGCCTCTCCATCCTGTGAACCCAGAGTCAGCCACTTACGCGATCGTTACCAAATATGTCATGGCCTCCCAGAACACTACTCCCGTTCTGTATGCTCTAAGTAAAACACCAACAACCTCGCAGGCATAGATTACTAACATCATAGACAACAACATTAAATGTTGTTATACGACTTTTCCGAAAACAGACAAGAAAAATTACACTTTTCATACAAAACTCAATCAGCTGTTCGGACATTTTGTATGAAAAGTTGATAATTAGGGTCCCGTTTTTACCCTTTGTAATGTAACCACATTACTGAGACTCCGCTAGCCATCTGTCTGTCTGTCACCAGGCTGTATCTCATGAACCGTGATAGCTAGACAGTTGAAATTTTCACAGATGGTGTATTTCTGTTGCCACTATAACAACAAATACTAAAAACAGAATAAAATAATTATTTAAGGGGGGTCCCATACAACAAACGTGATTTTTTGCCGTTTTTTTGGTTTTTGGAAAGTGATCATACACAGATTTAAGACCAGATAAAGTCCAACCATTTTCATCAGGTCTTAAATCTGTGTATGGCTACTTTTTATAGTCTTACTTTTATCTGTGGCAATCAAACCAAGCTGTAGAACACGAAGATAGCTAAACTATGTGGTATTCTTCGAAAAATAAAAAATATATATCAATTTTGGAGATATACAAATATAGGTTACGGCGGGTTGCGATCTGTAAAACTTGGGTTAAAGTATCTATAATTTCGTAATAAATAACTATATCACAACGGCAAAACGATAACCTTTTTGGTGATTTAAGTGTTCTACGGGCTACTGTACTAAAACAGCTATCGAAAAAATAACGCACGTAAAAACATTCGATAATTTTGTATGGGAAATTTGTACGACGCCATCTCCTACCACCGAAAGCTATATGAGATTTTCCATATACAATTACACTATCGAGTACTTTAACGCGCGTTTTTTTTCTCCATAGCTGTTCGTGCTAAGAGTACAGTCATATTAGCTATTATGTGGTACAGTAGGTACCTCGTAGCGAGCGAAAATAACGCGCGTAAAAGTACTCGATAGAGGAATTCTCTATGGGAAATTTAATTTCGCTTTTCGGAGCTAGATGGCGCTCTTCAAATTTCCCATACAAAATTGCTCAACATAACATTTTTATGCTCGTTTTTTTCTCGATAGATACTACAGGTACCTACCGCATTCATCCGAATAGCGAAAGGTTGTGGGTTCGATTCCCATCTTAAAGCACCCGCGTACTTACCGATTTTCTATCGGCCGATAGATTGGTCGAGCCTTTAAGGCGCTAAGAAGGGTCAAATCCCAATATTCAATTCAAATTATTGAAAGATTACGCGCGTAAAGCTATCATGGAAAAAATATATATTGTACTTGGAATAATACACAATAGATTTAATTGAAAGCATTTGTAAAAATGTTACCACTTTTGATGTAAAAAAATATACCGTGGACCCTGTTTCTGGTCCTATTTGCAAAATTTCTCGGAAACAGAACATTCGTTTATGTTAAAACCAACACATAAAAATTGGCGATGTTAATTGAACAGATTTTTTTAACTAACTTGAAAGCGAAGAAATTTAATAAAAACATGTAAAAATTGAGAATTCGGTGCTAGTTCTCAACGCAACCGCCACGTTGGAACGCGCACTGATTTGAACCCAAAGTGAGTAGAGTTACGTTCGATTTCACACCATCACGGATCGACCCGCTCGGATTGAGGCATGTAAAAGCATAGAATGCAAGTGCGCACATTACAACGATTTGGTATCGGCCGATTCTTCATATTAAAAAAGGGCCGACCCATCTATCGGCGGATAGAAAGTCTGCAGTTTGCGGGGACTCTTATTGTGGTATTTTTATAACAAAATTTTTACTCATAAGAATAGTACTGTGAATGTAAACCTAAATAAAGGTTCAACTACATCACTACATAATATAAAACAAAGTCGCTTCATGCTGTCTATCCCTATGTATGCTTAGATCTTTGTAACTACGCAACGGATTTTAATGCGGATTTTTTAATAGATAGAGTGATTAAAGAAGAATCAAGGTTTATATATATGAACTACACTGAAGCGAAGCGAGGGGTGGCGAGGGCGGGTCGCAAGTTATCATTAAAATTATAACCTTTTCTGAGCAAATACAAATTGTTATCTTAACATAAACTTTGTTTCCTAGAGAAACATGGCACAATTGAATAAACGTTGGTGGCAGGCACTGTAATAACAGACCGAGTTAGGTCGAAATAACCAAGCCCGAGTGGAATTGTCCAACAATACGGCTAGTTGAAAGTTTAAATATCACTGCAGTTTACTGCGTTTAAAAATACAATGAATTTTGTCGACAGCACGAACTCCTTAAATATCTTGTACAATTATTTGTATAATATATTTTAAGAATTCGATGAGATTTCCTGATTTTTAATCGACTTTTCAGTAAATTTCCTGACATTTTGTAGACCTACATTTATATTCTTCATTTAGTTGACGTTAACTAGTTAATCTGCAGATTCACTGATCGAATCAGTTAAAGTGCAAAAAATTGTTTCATTTCGTACTTAAACTAGGTAATCTGCAAATTCCCTAGGTAATCTGCATATTAACGACCTAACATCAGTTAAAGTACGAAAATAGGTTCTTTAATTGAAAAAATACTGTAACCACATAAAAGGGGGTTGACACAAAAGCGCGGGGAATGGCGGGGTTCGGGGGGAGGAGTCCGCCGCCATGGAAAAGTCTAGCAGAGGTCATTAGGTTAGGTTAGTATTGTGAACATAAACGTGCGAGTCGAGCGAGCAGAGCGAGTATGCCACGGTAGCGGCCGGGGAAGCGCCAAATACGACGTTTTTTGTAAAATTTACTTTCACTGAAATTTCCTAAAGCCTTGGCTATTTTATTCACTTTCTTCCGCACTTTAACGGTATAGCATCCGTTAATGACGGGTAATATTTAGTAAAACTCAACTTTACATAAAGGAGAAGCTATACTTGAAATAAATAAATTTAAATAATTATTTGTTACTTTAAAATTGATTACTTTAACAGAAGTAACTTTATATACTTAGCTTTAAATTTCATCAAATCCTGTTCAAAAACTGTAGACGCTACGATTGCTATCTGTGACTGTGACAGACTGAAAGATCTTATAGAGTTCCTTGTTTTACTACGGAACTCTAAAAAAAAATCAGGCAAGTTTGTTACAAATACTAAAAACGTTTACAAAAAATAAACTGGCGAAAAAACTCCGATACTCCTACATTACTTTACAGATCACAGAGTTTTTCGTACGAACAGAAAAAGCGTTGCTTCGCTCCAATTAACATTTCTTTATTCGTAAATTGAAATGGTATTTTAATTAGTTGTTAATAACTTCGAGTATTCAATATTCAACATAATTAACTGACTCGGTTTCTGATAAAGCTTTGATGTTTGAGTAAAATGCTTTACTACAAAGGCATAATGGGTGGTTTCTAATCATATTGGAGTCGTCTACGGAACAGTCCTGAGGCCGTATTACGAGCTCTTAAATCCTGCCAGGTTTATAAATTGCTGTAGTGACATCTCTTTCTCGCTGTATAGCAAATAAAGGAGATAGATTGATAGCCAGTCAGAAAACTGTCTGGAAATAAGAGGTCATAATACAGCCCCTGTTCTGTAGAATTGCCTAAACTTAGGAAAGAAGTACCTAAATGTTTTTATGTTATTAAAACACTTTTAATAAATTCTTCTTCTTAGTTAAAATATGGAATTAAACGCGTACAACTATGCATATGTGTCCTGTTATTTTAACTAAGTACAATGCAAAGTGAAAGTTTGTTGTTCTGACTTACAATTTATGCAACTTTATGATTGATCATTAAATTATTTAATGAAGGTAGTTAAAATTACTTGTAATTTAATTGATTCTAATATTATGGATGCTAATATTTAGGTAACATCATATCAGCCGCACGACACCCACTGCGGGTATAGGCATTTAGGTATTTAGGTAACATGCATCCATTGTATTTTAATGGACTTCCTCGGGGTGACGCCTGATTATATTGATTTCTAATAATTGTTTCACACAATTTATTATATAATTTTAACATAGGTTTTTAAATGTATTACAATTGTATTACTTAGGTACTTTATAGAATTCAAATATACAAATTACTTAAATAACTAATGAAGTTACTTAAGAAACAGGCAAAGTCATTTAGCAGTTTTTTCATTTAAGTATACAAAAACAGTACAGCGAATATCGTTAAAGTATCCAAAAGAACTTGATATGCAATTATTACAAAATCATTGAAAATTTTCTACATTTTTCTTTCAAAATCAACAGTCAATACAGATACAACAATAATCGCAATATCAAAGCACAATATTCTTTACAAAACGACCTAAAAAAGGGACGAAACGTTTAATATCGTGTTTACACGATCGTCGTATAAGCCTGCAAGCATTCTGCCTGTTATTCCACGCAATATCAATATTGGGCTTCCACATGACAGGGAAAATCCTACGGTTTTCATATAAAGAGAAGCTTTATTAGAATTTACAAGTTGTAGGTACACTGCGTACCAAATTGTATTGATAGAGGGGTTTAAAATGTTACATCTACGTGGCTCTTTATTAATAAAGAATCATTAGAAACTAGTTCAGCTTTGTATTAATGTTTGAGCTAAACTCTAGATAGATTCAGTGAACTCGTTTTGTTGATTTCCTTCGTGGCCTCTTTCCAATACGAAAACTTTCCCAAACTCGGAAACAAAATACTTTTTAGGCTTAGAGATAGAAAGCAGTGTATCGAGAGTTAAGCACTAATAAATAATATTCACTATCTAAATCTTCTTGCTTTAATAAGTTGGTCAGTATCATTGCAATTCTAAACTATAATCCTAGCTATTTTAAAAAAGCGGCGAAAAATAAAGCTTAGTGAGGCAGCTGACAAACAAAAAAAGGACGAATATTGAGTATTCTGAACCTTATAATGCACAATGTTAGCTATAAAAAAATATTGACTTCATTATACCAAGAAGTCAAGTTACATTGAAAAACGACAACATAAGAGAGTCGAATTTTTAACCCGATTGGGAGTTTTCAGTTTAATTCTCAAAACACTTTTTAAAAAGGACCTTATGTTTTTTATTCCACCTTAATATATTTACATTATAGTTTTTAAAGTAAATCTCTAGACAATACATCAAGTTTTTCCAGAATGTTCTTTTAGCTAAATATAACATTAAACAGCGATCCGTCTTCAGAGACTCGCCGCTGTATTAGGCTATTTGTTACTGTCAAGTTTCAGTACTCTGGTTAGACCCACATCAGTCTTGTTTTTTTAGCATATCACACTCTAGCGTTTTACGACCAAGTTATCTGTTAAAATATCTCCTTTCTTTTATAATTAACTTTCTTTTCCATTTTAGATTGTATCTTTTCTTTACTAAGCTCTCTCTCTCTCTCTCTATACTATTTAGACTAATTTTTTTATCTGCAAACTATCCACTAAATGCACTATTCCCTCATTATCAAAAGATTGCCTAAAAAGATTGCTATGCAACAATTTAGTTCAAAAAAGTATTTTATGCATAAAAGTACATATGTAAGTATAATATAATTACTGGAATTTGAAATCAAAACGTCTGAAATAAAAATGAAATGTTTTCAAATTAAATATAATTCCAGAAACGTAAGATGAATGTTTTCTGTCGCTTACACTAAATAACTAAGCCATGCGTATCAAAGGCTTTATCCCTTTGTAACTTAGTTGTATGGTATATTACACTAACATATACATATTACATATACTCATAAATATCATTTCTCGTATATGTGAACAATATGTTCCACACACAATGAAATTGTAGAAACAGCCAATAGATTTATTCATAAGACTTCGAGAAGTTTGGATCGAGAATTCTGTATTCTTGTAACGAACTGTATTGTGGCAACATTCGTCTTTGTTTTGTCGATTAATAATATAGATTCATAGCTAAAGAAAAGAAATGAGTAACTGTAATTTTGATATAATTTGCTTATAGGTTACATACCTACTTTTCAAAGATAATGTTGAGTAAGTTATCGTAATTGTCCACTAAAGAAGTCAACATAAACTAAATCGAAAATGCCTAGGTAGTTACTATAAATTAATGGGGGCTAGTTTGACGTGACGTAGAAAAACACATTCTTTTAATTTTCTCCAACTTTCAGCGTTTCCTAGTAGTAATTAAAACAAATACTTTAATTAATATATGGGTGTATAAAATCTCTACATCTTTATCCATAACGTTAATCATATTTTTGTATGTTATCACATTAATTCTTATTAACATTGCGAAGCTATAATACAAAGCTACGTAATTACTACAAAACAAAACCTAATTATCGGTCGTAATCAACCAAACCAGAGCTAAAGAGCCGTCCAAGTTAGCAGTGCTAGGCTAACATCGTTAGTATTAGGCTGTTTGAATAACTAGTATAACAAAACCGAAGCCAATAAGCTAACATCTGGATATTATCCTTTTACTAATCTTCAAAGTATACTAAGTACATAAAGTTGAAAACTGGTTATGAATCTAGTTGGATTTTAAATGTTGAATATTTAGACATGTTACTAAAGTGATATCATGTACTAAATTGATATCATGACTGTATGATCACAAACTCTAAAATACTTCATTCTCGATTCGATTGTCCAATCTAACAATTTATTATTGTCGGCCATTGTCATTTTAACGCCTACGTTTCTGTTCATGTCAATTATTCAATTATTGCCTCGGATTTTGCAGGAATACACGACACACTGATTTGTTTCGCAAAATAAATTGACAAAGCTTTTTTGTCCGTTTAATTGGGAACCTGATATGTTGTTGTGTTTGTGATTTTTCTCTTTGTGCCAATTATTTATTAAATTGCGACTGGATTTTATGGTTTATCTGATATTTATACGTTTTTTCTGCTTGGCGCAGTAGCAGCGATGCCCCTTGACTCAGGATCATGAATTTCGATTCTTTTTTGTAAAGAAGAGCTGAACTTGAATTAAAAGAAGATTGCACTCCTTATCAATAGAAATCATCTTTGATTAAAGATCTTATTATACTAATCGGAAAATATTCTTATATTCTAAGGCCCGTATAATAAATAGAACGATACTCAAGCACTGTTTATCTACTAATCTCTACCTACTTAGTCAAAATAATCTTGCCTCAAGCAAACCTTTGATTCTGAAACAATGCCTAAGTGCCTATTACTCAGCTAATCTCTACTAAAATAGCGACTTGCGTCTATCTATGGTTATGGTTAGAGTCTGTTTCCTATTACTAAACTTATTTTATGCAGAAGGAGTTTCATTTCACGCATAATTAGACACAGAATTGGGCAAGGTAAATGTAGTGTCGCAATGTGATTAATATTTTTTATGAGTTGTATTTACCAATATACGTTAATTTGAATAAATAAGGTATTTGTTCTTAGAGTTATAGGAATATATTATTAAGATTATAATTGGTTAATTTTTTCAATGCAGTAACTTTTTC
The DNA here is from genome assembly GCA_943789525.1 of Agriphila geniculea. Classification (NCBI taxonomy): domain Eukaryota; kingdom Metazoa; phylum Arthropoda; class Insecta; order Lepidoptera; family Crambidae; genus Agriphila; species Agriphila geniculea. Next base: position 19,574,164 of record OX038890.1, read on the forward strand.
ATATAACGAAATGTGATGAATTCAACAAACTAAACTCAACTCAGATCATGCTAATTTTTTAACAACGCTTGAGTAATTTTAGAAATAAAATCTCTACTTAGTAAGGATTTGATGTCTGTTTATGTAAGTATGGTTAAGACCACTCTCAAGAATTGATTTGGGCTCATATTTTCATTATTTAAAGTCTAATTTAAAGAAGTGGATGGTTGGTAGAGCCCCATGCCCCTCACCTTTCGTTTTTTTTATGAATTTTGAAAAAACTAAGAAAATTGGAACCCTGAAACACTAGTGAAACACGCAGTTAAGCATCGTCTTAAAATTACCATGATCTGAGTTGAGTTTACTTTAATCTCTGCTCAAGAGCCGTTCTAAAATTGATTCTCTTCTTAAAACTAGTTTTAAGTAGGGATCAAAGCTTGAGCATCAACGTTCTGTTATACGGGCCTAAATTTTCTTAGCTGTTTCGTATGAGAATTGACTTGCCTACAACTTTTTCTTTCATACGTAAATAGTATGTGAGTTCTTTTTACACAAAAGCTAAGTCTCTCAAACTTTCCAACCGCATTGCAGATTTATAAGGCACGTCTTTGAAAGGTCTACAAGAACGAGTTCTACTATTCGATAGCTTTTTATGTCGAAACCTTTCAGGACAATGTATGTAGATTTTCTTGTGGTATTCAATTTCGTGAGCGAACTGTTACGTAGCAGTTGGTTTGTATAGAAAATTATTGAATCGTAGGTACAAGTTTTTCGTCTGCAATACAAGGTCAAATTTATATTATTAAATATACTTAGTTTACTTTATGCTTAATAAAGTTGATAGGCTTGTAATAATAATAATAAATTAATCAGATGCATAAAAATAGCACACTTAAATAATAATATTAAATGCTTCGACATTTCACACCGCAAACCCTATAAGCAAAGCTTATATGGGTGCTAGACAACTGATATACTACTTATATTAGACTTATTATACATTGTAACACCCAGCCAGACCCATCACAGAAATTAAAAATGCATCATTTCAATTTCTAGCCGGCCGGGAATCGAACCTGGGACCTCTTGCGTAGTAGACATGTTGGCCACTGCACCACTCAGGTCATCACTTAATCGCTAGAAAAGTAACCTTACCTATGTTATGTCCTTGAGCTTCTGTTACGATGGTAAACCTTGGTTACCGAATGTCCCATTATGTCCACTTCAGGTCAAAAGCGTTTTGTTACGTGCGACATATGCACAGATTTTCCGTTTGATCTGGATCCAACTCGTACATTGTGGTGCTAATCTGTATCACTAACGCAGCTAACGAAACGTACTGTCGTGAAACTGGTGTTGCTATTTAGTGTCGGGGTTAACAAAAAAAACTTTCAAACGTAAATAACTCTTAAAACATAAATCTTCGTAAAAATCTGTATATTTTCGATGACTAACTAATTACATGCTTACATTTTGAAAAAAACAGAAACGTTATACATTCTGTGGTTTTTTTCTATGGGACTCTGCCTGATGTCCTTTGGAAAGTGGATGTCTTTTACGACCCCAAGTGGTACATATTTGTATTGCGAAATTATAAACTCGCAGAAGTTTGGTTTTATCTCGTATTAAAATGAATGTGAGTACTTATTTGTAGGTAACTCAATTTGGTATAAAATAATTTAGTCTTAAATCTGATATCATTTAAATGAAAACTTTCAATACTAAAATAATTAATTAGGGGTGGCATATTTTTAAATAAAGGTTTTATAAAATGATTTCTTTATACACTGCCGCTTGCCGATGTCACCGCACTCATTCGTAGTTAGTTTGTTTCACGAATCTTGCTTGATTGCTATAGTTGCACGCAGGGTTCGGGAAACAGGTAAATATTATAAAAAAATCCAAAATGGCTGCTAACTTTTTTTTTTGTTGGCTGATTTTGATAAAACTCGGTTTGGGGTACTATTTTTAAAAGAAAACAGCAACGCAATGTTAAAATATAAAAATCCAAGATGACGACCAGCTTTTTTGTTTGTGGGCCAATTTCGATGAAACTCGGTTCGGGGTACTATTTTGACAAGAAAACAGCAACGCAATGTTAAAAATACAAAAAATCCATGATGGTGGCCAACTTTTTGTTTGTAGGCCGATTTTGATGAAACTCGGTTCGGGGTACTATTTTGACAAGAAAACAGCAACGCAATGTTAAAAATACAAAAAATCCAAGATGGCGGCCAACTTTTTTTATTTCTGGGCCGATTTCGATGAAACTCGGATCTTGTGACTATTTTGACAAGAAAACAGCAACACAATGTTAAAAAAATAAAAATTCCCAGATAGTAGCCAATTTTTACTTATTTGTAACATAGCGTTGCTATTTTCTTGTCAAATAGTACTCTGAACCGAGTTTCATCGAAATCGGCCCACATACAAAAAAATTGGCCGGCGTCTTGGATTTTTTGTATTTTTAACATTGCGTTGCTGTTTTCTTGGCAAAATAGTACCCCAACCCAAGTTACATCGAAATAAGCCCCATAAACAAAAGAGTTGGCCGCCATCTTGGATTTTTATATTTTTAACATTTCGTTGCTGTTTTCTTTCGAAAATAGGACCCCAAACCGAGTTTTATCGAAATCAGCTCACAAACAAAGAAGTTGGTCGCCACCTTGGATTTTTTATATTTTTAACATTGCGTTGCTGTTTTCTTTTGAAAATAGGACCCCAAACCGAGTTTTATCGAAATCAGCTCACAAACAAAGAAGTTGGTCGCCATCTTGGATTTTTTTATATTTCTAACATTTCGTTGCTGTTTTCTTTCGAAAACAGGACCCCAAACCGAGTTTTATCGAAATCAGCTCACAAACAAAGAAGTTGGTCGCCATCTTGGATTTTTTATATTTTTAACATTGCGTTGCTGTTTTCTTTTGAAAATAGGACCCCAAACCGAGTTTTATCGAAATCAGCTCACAAACAAAGAAGTTGGCTGCCATCTTGGATTTTTTTTATTTTTTACATTGCGTTGCTGTATTCTTGACAAAATAGTCCTAAAAACCGAGTTTCATCAAAATCGGCCCACAAACAAAAAAGTTGGCCTCCATCTTTTTCTTCTTTTTTGACATTCTTAACATTGCACAGTCGACAAACTATAGTTACAGTTAAATGGTGAAATCTATACAATCGCAACTATAAGTACGACGATGGTTTCAACTTCCCTACTTTTAAGGAAAAATTTCATGTATTGGTAACATCATCTTTACTGCTGTGTGCGTTTCGTCGAGCGTAAACACAAGCACCTTACGCACACATAAATTTCATTTGTGCCTCACTTTTGACAGACCACTTTCTAGGAAACTATCGTTCTAGGTGTAATTATTCTAAGAATATAGGTACTTCTAAATCAAGTAGTGAGAGTAGAAAAGCACCTAAAGGCAATCGCTTTTTGGTGCTTTTCCATTCTGCCGGACACATACAACTAAGCTAGTGTAAGTTCACTTCTCAAGCTTACGCGCTCACTAGTGTAAGTTGTCATAGTACCTACCTACCATTACACATTTTACTTCATCATTATTATTTTGATCAGTTTATTTATTTAGTAGAAACATAGTCGTACAAATACCTATTTGTACGACGTAAATAGAAACATTTATTTTTATTTTATTTAGTTATTTATTAGGCACAAAAACAAAATACAATCCAAAACATTATTTGTAGTTCCTTAAAGCTAGATATAGGTAGTGTTAAACTGTATTTCTAAAAATACTGCGCATAGCATTCACAAAAGTATAATTTACAATTTAAAGATGCCTGCTTTTAATTATACGGGATTGGTAGAGATCCACTAAAAATAATAAAATCCAAAAACTTAAATTTATCAAAGAATTTAACAAATGAACATTTTATACTACCGAGACTGACAAATATTAAAGAGGTTACAGCTCAAAACAGCTTTCAAGTTTTTTTTTAAAGCATACAAGCTTTGGAAGAATATATCTACAATTAGTACGAGAGGTCGTGAAAATTACTGCAAGAGTTATCTCAAGGTCCTTCTCTCAATATGATAGTGTTTAGGGTGTACATGAGTCAGCACCTACTCCCAGCGCCAGGAAGTGGAACACCTGGCGTCAGTACGCTTCCAAACATGTAGCATTTCGACATGCTCTACAAGAGTTATCTCAAGGTTCAAATTTGGCAGAATGGTAGAGAATAGCACAAAAAAAAATAAGACGGCAGTCAGACCGCAGTGTCATGGAACATGCCGAGTCAGCACGCCACGTAAGTTGTATGGATTTCGAGGTCGGTACAAGAGCTATCTCAAGGCTGAAAATTCGTATACTAAGATATATATATATATACTCGTATACTAAGCATTGGACCGGATATCCAAAGGTCGCGGGTTCGATTCCCGTCTGAGTATTGATCTGGTGCGAGTCGTATTTTTTCTAGTATATTATTTAGTATTGTTTAAAAATAGCATTGTAAATGCAAAAATCTCAAATTTAAAAATTATATAGCTATTTCATCTTAATCAATTGTTAAAATATCTGGAAAGATATTTCAATTGAATGTCGAGGTAATTCCTCACATTGGTGAAATAACGCTGGCTTACAGCGTAAGAGTTTAGGATATACTAGGAAAAATTCGACGATGTCACTAGTGACTCGGTAGCTCAGCGGTCAGAGCATTGGACCGGATATCCAAAGGTCGCGGGTTCGATTCCCGTCTGAGTATTGATCTGGTGCGAGTCGTATTTTTTCTAGTATATTATTTAGTATTATTATGCATAACTTATGAAAATAACAGTCATACCACAGTGTCATGGAACATAGGCAGTCAGCAGTCGCTCAAAGGATGGAGTCCAAACGAGCTGTTTGGAGCTACAACGTGTTACGAAACAGGATTACACAGTTGAAACTTGGTAAGTAGATTTGAGAGCATGTCGAAATGCTACATGTTTGGAAGCGTGCTGACGCCAGGTGTTCCACTTCCTGGCGCTGGGAGTAGGTGCTGACTCATGTACAGCCTAAACACTCTATCATATTGAGACAAGGACCTTGAGATAACTCTTGCAGTATTTTTTGCGAGCTTTTTCTCTAAATTTCTCATTATCATTATGGGTCAATTTCAACAAGTCGTGTTTTTTCTTTCATTTCGGTTGAATTTTTTATTACAAAGTTTTTATTAATTTTAATCGTCTTTTATTGTATTTCTTTACACTCTTAATGTACATATTTAACACCATCAAAATATCTTTACTGGCTTATGAGATATACGTGTTTAAAATTTTGATGTCACCGAAATGAAACAGCCGTTCACCGAAATGAAATAACTAGCTACCGAAATGAAAGAATCTATCCACCGAAATTAAAATCCACCGAAGCAGGGTGCACGTATACGGAATTATACAAGGTGGTTCTATAATCCTCCTATGATCCCGATTATTGTAGATAGAATACCTACCATACATGCATACCACGTAAAAACCATCACATAGCTGAGAAATTGAGATTTTTATTTGTTAGTACGGAAAACGGTAATGTAACAATCCTAGACGCAGATGGGTACCTACAGTCCTTAGAAACACATTCAAAAATGCAGTCAAATATTTCGAGAAGTCACCTAGCCTGGATTTTCACCGAAATGAAATATTAATAAACTGAAATGATAAAACAATCCACCGACATGAAACAATTATACACCGAAATTCTTATCACTCACCGAAATGATATATTTTTTCATTTCGGTTAGTTTTTTATCATTTCGGTTGACAAATTAGTCCACCGAATCAACCGAAATGAAAACACCGAAATGAAAATCAAGGACATAAATTATCAATACAAGAAAACTATCAATTATTGGATATAATTATTAATGCACCAATAAACGGTAAGCAATTAGCACACTCATGAATATTTCATTAAATTTTCTAGCTTATTGAAAGGCAAGTTATACCTATACATGGGAATGGAAGGAAAGTTGTCCCGTGACCACCGAACAGCAATACTTATTTTTTGGCGGGAACCACAGGCAAACGGCGCACGTTCTTTCACAACAAACAATTAGGCGGTACTGATACGCAAGTTTTAAGCTTATAAGGGGGGAGCTAGAGTTGTTCTATGCAAAAATATGCCTTATAAACTTTAGGTCACCGAAATTAATAGACTTTCTGGGACACATGCGTTTACTCATACCAGTTATTAAACTGCGTAGGTATAATTATAAAATCACTTTGTGTTAATACCCTTACTATTCAAGATTAAATTAAAAGTAACCACACATCTAAATAATCAATAGTTTTTGTTGTACGAGGGAACTTACACTGAAAAAGGTGTTTTGGACAGCTACCGAAATGAGAAAATCGGGGCTTTACCATTATTTTTTCCTAACTAAATGCAATCCAAATAAAAAAATATGTATTGCCTCTTATAGGCAACAACCTCTTCTACATAGAAAAAAATATAAGAACTGTAAAGTACCGTTCTATACTACCGATTTCATCCGTGCCGCGTAAATTTTGCATCTGGGAAATCCACCCTTATATGCCCTACACATACGAAACAAAACAAACATATACAATAAATAAACATATCAAATTAAAAATGATAAAGTAAAATGTGTAATGGTAGGTACTATGACAATAGCTTAGTTTCATGTGTCCGGCAGAATGGAAAAGCACCAAAAAACGGTTGCCTTTTGGTTTAATAACCTAATTTGGCTTAAATAAAGTGTTCAAAGTTTCCTATATTTATACGAACAATACGACTAAAAAAGAAAGTATGCTTATAATGCCAGTGGTAATTACTTATAACAGCTAAATTTTCATTGTAGATAAAATAATACAAGTTTTAAAATTTAATTATGGAACCTCTTTCACAGAGGCTCTAAAACATTGGTTCTTAACCTAGGGGTAATTACCCCCGCAGGGGTAATACAGCTATTCTATGGGGGTAACAGAGGTGGTACATACACATGTTTTCAGCAAAATAAAATTATTCTTCTGATAAAGCTATTTTGAACGTATAAGTCGTAGGTATTTCGAGGAACAGATACAGTACGAGGCATGTATCTTGAAATTTTTTCGGCGTAGTGGGGATGAGTTCGCGCATGTGCTCTTGTGAGCGACCAATAGCGCGCGCCCCTCTCCCGCCGCCCGCGCCCCTCACCGCTACGCATACTCAAAATACGCGTTCCGCGCAATCCCCACCCGATTTCAAGATATATGCCTCGTACTATAATAAACGTTATTTAGTGCCTAAACGCTCATATTTACGAGGCACTCGGAATGGTATATTGTGCAGTAGTGCGGATGCATCGACATCGTAATTTTTTAACGATATTGAATAACATCATAGTGTCAAAGTTATTGGGATGATGAATAATGAATAAAATAACGAAATACTTATAAAAATCGTAAACATATTAAACTTTTAGAGTAGCTTGTAGACCTCTTGGTTTTATATATTGCATATTATTTGTTTTATGACCCTTCAAAGTTGGGTGGACAAGTCCATTTAAAAAGTATAAAATTTATTAAAATATATGATTTACCTTTAATTAGTCCGTAAAATGTATAGCAAAGTTTAAGAAACCATTTTGATAAACACAATATTTAATATAGCTGCCGGACAAATTTACTACGCGTTGCATACAAACTAATCAGGCGTGACGTCATAATTGAGTAGCCATTAGTGTGGAGCGTTTTTGGGTAAGTCCATTTGTGTGCATTTCAAACTGTGATATCTCGGGCAGTTTTCATGTTAGCGAATAATTCTTTTACCAATGTTTCTTTTTTTGAGAGGTAATTTATGTAACATAAAATTTTAAAAAATGTCATCATTCCTATTGCGTTATCATTAACGGCGGCATTATCATTTTTATAACATCTATGAATCATGCAATGAATATTTACCACAAGGACAAAGTTCTCCTAAGAACAACGTGACCGAAATAAGGTTGTAACTTAAGATGGTAGTTACAGAAGACTCGTTTTCTCTCGGGAGCATTCATTATTTAGCCAGGATCAAAGGGTCAATGGGATACGGTTACAAACGGTCCAGAGGAGACGAAGTTTCATTGTGCAGGGTCAATAAGAGAGGGTAAAACAGAGACGATTTAGAAATACTATGCTATTTTTATGTGGTTGATAGATCAACAGTACTACAATCGGGGCACAGTTTATTTATTCTTATGGTACAGACTAGGTCGGCTACCCTACGCAAAGTCAAGTAACTCAGTTTCCAAAAAAAAAATTCATTTTCTGTTTAAGCCATAGACATAGAGAAATTTTCGCTGCGCTCAAGAAGACCAACAAAGCGTGGAAAAGAGAAGTTAATATCATACGGACACGGTCTATGTAAAAAAGAGACAAAAGATTAAGTGACATGTGCCAACATTTTTTACAGTAAGAGCCCCTAGCGTCCCGCCTAGAAAATAAGCACTCACAGTTTGTTTAAAATATTTGTTAATCTTAATTAGAATTTTAAATAAAGGTATCGTGGAGCCATGGTGTCTTGTGCTTAAGTAATTGTGATGTTACAAAAAGAAACAATCCAAGTAATCACACGTTTCACAGGTAAATAATATATTGCCACACATTTCTCTAAAACCCAATTTCTCTACATTTATTCGTTTATCGACGAAGAAAACAGTATGGAACATAATTAATTAATTTCCTTGGCCATATATAGTCATATTTTATCAGTGGCGAGGATTCAAAATATGGCAAAGGTAAGCCGGACCAATAATTTTGCCAAAAATTCTCTTAACTGTATGGTGGATTGCTAAAAGTAAAAGGGAAGCCGATAGGAATCGACATGTATGGACCCTTCACCACTGTATTTTATGTATCTAAGTCATATTTTACGTATCTCATATAAAATGTATTTATTCGTTTTCGGATCACCTGTTTATTGACATTGTTGTTCTTCGACATTCTATTTCTATGGTTTAAGCACAGCAAATCGCATGTACCATATTTTTATTTTAATAAAATTCGGTTTAATTCGGAAAATATAGCCAATAACTTATTTCAAATATCTTTCTCCGTTTGGAAAATCGACGCTAAAACAAAGTATATTTCCCGTTTCTAACTTAAAAACAAGCAAGTCTTATCAAAATACTTGTATTTGAAATAAATTAGCAGATACTTGATTTCTATGTATTTATTTTATAGTGGTAAGTATACTAATATTCTAGGGCTCTATGCAAAGCTGAAAACAAGTATCTACTACAGTACAATAGAGAATCTCAAGTTACTTGTTTATAGCGTAGAATATTATTGCAAAATCAATACATATTTCTGCGTAGAACACTATTTTCGTTCGTCAAAATGTGGGTAGGTATGAGAACTTATTTTTTTTTACAGACCCATATCTGTAAAAAAATACTTTTACTTCAAATACCAATGATATTTTAACATTTTAATGTTCAGAATATCTCAATTTTTCATTAAAAACAATAACGTTTTTAAGCTCTCCTATAAAATTTGTTTGGAATGAGATACTTGAATTTGGTACGAGGCAGCCGAGGTACTCTACTACAATCAACTGCACGTCAGTAGATGTTGTCCTTGAGACCGTATTTATGTAGGATTTATAAGTTTGAGCATGAATTGTTGAACGAATCGGAAGAAAGGAGATGGACGAATGAGTGAAGGAGAGGAAACGTTTATGCGGAGAGAGGTTTTGGTTCAGAAAGGAAGATGTCATGTTTATAATGGCGTGTCGCTTTGAATTTATTTACACAATAAAAGAAGCTTAATAGGAGCAGTATTTTATTAGCCAAGCCTTGACCTTACATTTATGCCCTGAGTTAAAAAGCTTCTTTCACAGTTCATCTGTTAAACTTGATGTGTTGTCGTGTGTAAGTAAGATAAGTCTTAAAACTGACTATACATGACTGTAGTGGTCAAGTCTTACTTATGTGGTATTTACATTGGTGACTAAAACCGCACAACTTTCGCCGCACCGTGAAAATCGACTGTGTGAATGGCAATTCGGCCTAAGCCGCAGGCAACTGAACAAAATTATCTGATCCGGTGGCCAAAACTGGAACCTCATGTGCTGGGACTAAGTACATTATTACATACTGTTACCTAGGTTACGTCATTAACTACATAGACGACAGCGACGCCATCACCTGAGATTCAATTTTGGAAGCGACTTGCTAGGTGACTAAAGTCGACCGTCACAGGTGACTAAAATCGACCCATGTAAATAGTCCATTATAAAATAATAAGGACTTCTTCTTTTACCTCTGCTTCTTATCTTACTTACTACAACACATCTCTCAATATTTGTACTGTTAAAATCCCGTAAAAAAAGTTCCGGGATTATTTACAAATAGTGATTTATTCAGACCGTGTAGAGTCGTCATAACCAAGCTCGTAATATTGAAAACGAAAACACTTTTTCTGTCAGCAAAAAGGTTTCCATTCACGCATCGAAAACTCGTAAGGCCAACGTCAATTTTCAACTCTCTATTCGAATATTCTCATCAGCTGCTACGAACGTGAAAATTGTTAACACGTTCGCGTACAGTATTCATGAGCTGGTTGTGACATAGAAAAAGGTAAAGCAGTAACACAACTACATACAAACATCCGAATCAGCGTACTCAAACAGACACATATTGCTACGAGAGGCTATTAGCAAGGTTCGTAGTGCTTGCTAGAAAAGCGCATCAGATAAGAAGTCCCGTAGAGCGTCGTTGGAATCATTTAAGTCATTGGAAAATAAAAACATCGTATTAGTTCAGTAAAGGTTTTTTTTTCATCAAAATTCCGCAGGATTTCTTTCGTAGCGTGCCACGTCTCGTGTTGGTCGGTAAGTACTGTGTCACGCTTAAAGATGTGCCGTGTGGGAATATTCCCGGCAATATTGGGAATAATCCCGACCCTAAGGCAATATTTCTGGCAACGGCAGCGTGACTCACGCTTGTTCCGCCCGTCACCAACGCCGCGCATTGAGAATGTAAACCCTAGTATACCCCCTAAAATTTAGGGGGTACACTAGGGTTTACATTCTCAATTTCATTTAGGGCCTAAATGGTCAAGCACGGTCCGTCAAGCATGTAAATTCAACTTGTCAATCACATTTTCATCGTCTAGGAGCGATGCTTGACAAGCACCACAAAATAGATAGATTACCGTGGCCTATCAAAAATAGGCCACGCTCCCAAATGGTAGTGGTGGTGGTAATTCCGCTTGACAAGAAATGCTTGACCGTTTAGGGCAGTGGTTCTTAACCTTTTCAATATTGTTACCCATATCACCTAGTAGAGAAGCAGATTTTACCCGTATCACATTCACATGGGGTGTTGCCGCCGTATCACATTCACAGTGCTTGCATAGCAAGATTGAAGAAATGTTATTTGACATGAACCATAGTACCATCTCTTTATTCTATTCATTATTACTGGTACCACCTCTGTTACCCCCATAGAATAGCTGTTTTACCCTGCGGGGGTAATTACCCCCAGGTTATGAACCAATGGTTTAGGGGGTACATAAGGGCTTAGTGGAGATACTGTTTTATCTTATTTACTGTGGTTAAAGCTAATTTTGGCTGGCTTTAAGATTTTGTACACGTCTCCTTTGAACAAGCGACCGTGGGTTGTGAAGTAGTTCTGAAATCACAGCACATGGTTAAATTGTTCGAAATGATTGGTAAATGGCTTTGAATGAATAAGTGTCATTGTTGTGCTTTAGATGTTTGTAGCTTTAAAACGTCATTGTGTATATGTAACGGCTAATAGCCGAAGTGAGGCTAAACCTAGTTTTAGCCGGCTAAAACTAGGTGTAGCCGATAGCTGTTGGTTAAAATTAGGTGTAGCCGATTTGCTCGCGGCTAATACTAGGTGTAGCCGGCTAAAACTAGGTGTAGCATAAGGTATTAAAAAAGTTATTTCTGTTGTCTGTTAAAAAAAATAACCTCCAAATTTAAGGCTCACGCTACACTGCGCTTCGCCTATTCGGGACCTACAGGAGTAAAGCAGATCGGTTCACCTAGTTTTAACCAACAGCTATCGGCTACACCTAGTTTTAGCCGGCTAAAAGTAGGTTTAGCCGCACTTCCGGTATTAGCCGTAACGTATACATATAACTCGTATTTTAAATAAAGAGTTTTATTTCATAAACATTACTAGAATGTTATGATATGATTTAAGCACAACGAGGCTAGGACGTTCAACTTTCCCTTCTAATAGCTTATTATTTCCTTTTAAGCGAGTTGTAAACATAATTAATGTAAATGTGATAACATCTTGTTTACCATTTTATGGAATATCTATTCATTAAATTTTAATATATACACTTCAAAACCGGAATCCAATCCCTAACAAGATAATAGGATCAAATTCAACGTGTTCACAAAACCGATGTAATTTGTTCTCGATCTAGAGAACAAGCATTTGCTTTCCATTTTAGTCGAGACCCAAATCATCTATTCTGTTTGATATACGCAATACACTTTAGCTAGTTGTTAGGGTTGTAAACGCAATATAACAAATCAATCAAATAAATATACATGGTGAAATCAAAGGCATTAGCGATCTTTTAAACTTAAGAATCTAACCGCGACATTTTTTTTCCACCTCACCTGATGTTTAGTGTCGATAAGGCCGAAGGTGGAAGCGCACTACACCCGCTACTCTCAACAGTGAGGAACTGGCTATCTTCTTCTTCTTCTTATTTTTGTTTTGGCAATCTACATTCCTCTTGGAAGTAATTTTTGCCAGTGTCAAGTGTTGAGTAGTTCAGTGGTAGATTGTTTCAGTTTACATTAGAATGCGGGTGCATTACATTCCAATGCTGCTTGGAGCATTTGGCACCAAGTATATCAAGACAGTTTACTCGGTAAGAGTTCTGCCGAGGTAGCCTACACTACAGTAAAAGTCTCGGCTTCACACAACCAAGATCGCGCCTATTTTAATTATCCCACATATTGTTCAGTTGCGTAGACACTTGTACCACAAAACTGCACCAATTTTAAGACACAATATCCACTATGAATCAATTTGTAAATAATTAAAATAGTCACCGAAACGAACTCGAGTAAATGGCGCCAAAAACTCCACTGGCTATCTTACCTCTAACTACCGGAACACAACATTTTTTAAATTGTTGTTATGGCGTCAGACTTCTGTAACATGGTGGTAGCTAGCCAGGCGAACTGAAATAAGCCCTACCTCCAACCAAACCGAGTATTACGAGTACGACGAGTACCTGCAAAAAATTGTACACAGTTTAAAGCAATAAATATTGAATTGAATATAATTTGAATATAACTCCCCTCCTGGGAATCGAACCCAGGACCCTCGCATCTTACAACCACTAAACCACAGAGGCGGTTAAAACATTGATAACTTTAAGACAAAAATATACAGCTTATATTTTGATAGCGTCAACGTCCTTGGTAATAAGAGTGTTATTTTATTTTATTAGCTTTTTAGTAAAACAAAAATACCTGTTACTTTCATGTTTTTAGTATTAGTTTAGTATTGTAATTTTGTTTGTTACCTACGTTTTCACGTCTGAACAGCTGAACCAATCAATTAATAGTATAGAGATTGATTGGTCTATGAAGAAGGATATAATATATCCATAAAAATAGGAACATATTATGTTCCTATTTTTCCCAGGCAAAGGTATTTTGGATACAAACGTTTGTAGTAAATAGGAAGACAAAATAATGTACTAATTTAAAAATAATTCTACACAAAAGCTTTTAAGGAAGTAAAATTATTCCTCTTTAAATGTACTTATAATATACTAGACGATTCATTTTTATGTTTTCAGACTTTGTCAACCCTAACTTAGGTCTCAATATTTCAATAGATTTTAGTACAGGTCTGTCTACTGTAAACATAGTTTTCCTATGGTATTCCCTTCCATTAAATATTTACATACTAATTTCTGTTCAGCAATTCCAGGATTTCCCACTAGTGAAATAAACTGAAAGGGTGTATTTGTACATGTTTAATCTTCTTTGTGTTCAAAATGGTTTGTAGCTTCAGAATTAATTAATGGCATTTTTTGTAAATTAATTAGCTGAAGCACTTGTGTTATGAGGGAAACAAACGGTAGTATCTTAAACTTAACTTCAAAAAAACAAAAATATTAAAATTCAGACCTCACCAAAGAAACCAACTAAATATTAATTTTAAATTTTAAAAACACAAAACAAGAACAAGTAGATCATTATCATGATCATTTTTACTTAGTTTTTTTTCTGTTTAGAAAACTATACTTAATAAGGATTTTTAGGGTTCCGTACCAAAATGGTAAAAAAGGAACCCTCATGGTGTGACTCTTTCTGTCTGTCTATCTGTCACAGCTGGATATCTCGAGAACCACTAATGGTATCAACTTAAATTGAAATGTGGAATAGTTTAAGATGACATTTGCCCAACTATTTTGCAAATAAGAAAGAAATTAAAAAAAAAAATTTTTACAACAGGGACTAAAAAAAGGTCTTAAAAATTTGAACTGAGCTGACTAGGGCATGTGGGGTATCATATGAAAGAACACTGTTTGCACATTTTAAAACATTTTTTTTTCTTAGGCCGCATAGTTTTCGACTTATGATGAAAAATGTAAAAAAAAAATCGTCCCCCCCCCCCTTATCTCCGAAGTTTGCAAAGAGAAAAATCTGAAATAATTCTGTGATAGTAGTTTATGTAAAGATTACAGGAAAAATAAAACGATGTCTCAATATAACACACTTTTTTAGAAATTCAAAAAACAAACAAAAATTCTTTAGTTTCACTACCAGTCAACAGATGGCGCTGTCCTAAGAATGCTGACCTAAGAAGAAAAAATAGTTCCACTATCGGTCAAGAGATGGCGCAACCTAATACTACAGTAATAATTTGACGTACGAATAAACTAAGACTAAGTTCCTACTTAGTAATATAAACAGTTTGCAAAGTGTTTTTCAGTCACCATAAGCAGCTGTGGCTAAGATTTGTAAATTAACTGTCCGCCTGTTCGCCCTTCCACCTGTCTGCTATTTATCCTACTTTTTTAAAGACTGTACTAAAGTAACATAGCCAAATATATTTATGATTGTACGGAACCCTCGGTGCGCGAGTCCGACTCGCTCTTGACCGTTTTTATTTATTTACTATTGACAGTTGTCTATGATGGTCATTATTCGATATAACATCAAGCAATTGATGAAAGGTTCTCTAGCTGTGAGAAAAAATCGCCAATTCATAGATGGGGACCCAATATATCTACCTAAACCTACCATCAAGATAGTAAAAAGAATAACTAAGCTTCTCTTTCTTCAGAGTAAAGCTCTACAAATTTGTTAAGGGGTAATCGCCTTAGATCGACAACTCGTAAACAATTTATTTATGAGGGTCGTTAAATCGAAGCATTACTCAAAGCAATTTCACGAGGACTTAATCGGATCCATTCATCATTTTAGATGGAATGAAACTTGTTGCGTGCGAAAATAAGTACTAACTGTCTAAAAAGGTTAAAAATAATGCTGAACTGGATATTATAAAGCAAAATTTTAACGATTTGAGAAATGGCATACAAGCACAGGGAGCTCGGTGGCGCAGTGGTTTAGAGCCTGGCCCAGCGATTGCGTAAGTTAAGCAACGTTCGCAAGGGTCGGTCATGGGATGGGTGACCAAAAATTTACTATCGCGAACTCCTCCGTGCTTCGGAAGGCACGTTAAGCCGTTGGTCCCGGCTGCATTTGCAGTCGTTAATACCCACCAATCCGCATTGGGCCCGCGTGGTGGGTTATGGGCCGTCCTCCTTATCCACCCATAAGGAAGGCCTGTGCCCCAGCAGTGGGGACATCAAAAATTGCTGATGGACATACAAGCACAAAGTTTTCTTTGAAAGATTGCAGTAACTTTAACCTTTTAATGAACACTTTTACAAGGTTTTATTAGTTTTAAATACTTCCCAAGTTAGGTTACCTCCCAAAAGCAAATAACTTTCTTTATACAGGGTTATTTGTAAAACACCAACAACCTCGCAGGAGTAGATTACTAACATCATAAACAACAACATTTGTTCATCGACTTTTACAAAAACAGACAAAAAAAATCCGATCCGACATTTGTATGGAACGTCGGAATTTTTTGTCTGCGCGGGAATTTTAAATCATAAATGAGATAATGACTAGCTATCTTAAACCTTTTGCAATCAATAATATTATCATTGTCTACATATACAAGGGCTCGTCTCGGTCACCATTCTCCATTATATCGCATGTGTAATTACTACAATTCTATACGATTTGATTTTGATATATTCAATGGTTCTGTAGCTTCAGCTAAACTTTGTCTTAGATCAATCCTCTTATAGGTAAATGTTTTCGTTTCCTTCGTGTTTTTGTATTTTTTTAACATAAAATATTTCTTTTTTAATTTTTCGATCACTTTAGACTGATTCTTAGTTAAAATCTCTAAGGTAGTCCAAATTTGTGTTTTTTAGTTTATATGCATGTTGTGCTTGCATCGAGAAGATTACAATCTTAAACGTGTTTTTAACTGTTAAGTTGTGTAAGTTCCCAGATTGTAATCAGTTTTGTGAGCCAAATAAAAAAAAAAAAAATAGGTAAAGCAGCTTATATTCAGCTAATTTCTAATAAAAACTCATGCAAAGTGAAGTGAGGTTCGAAGTGAGATGCGAGTTTGGTTACGGAATCGACAGAATGATCTTAAGAGGTAAGTTTTTACTTTACCTTTATTAAATTCAAAACCTCAATTACCTCAGATTTTTTACCTACAACCTCTTGATAATAAATATATTATATTCTTTATTGCACTGATAATAATTGTTACATAAGTCATTATGATAATTGTAAGCAAAGGTGGACTTATCTCTAAAGAGATCTTATAATATAATAATTAAAAGCAATCTTAAATTAACGTGTGAAAATTACTGAACATAGATAAATATATTAAATGTTATT
Source organism: Agriphila geniculea (assembly GCA_943789525.1). NCBI lineage: Eukaryota > Metazoa > Arthropoda > Insecta > Lepidoptera > Crambidae > Agriphila > Agriphila geniculea. The sequence continues at coordinate 19,591,080 of OX038890.1, forward strand.
TACTATTAAATATTTTTTCTATATCATATTGAACACTATTATTTTAATGTATCACATAAAATGGCAACATAAAAGTTGCCATTCTAAAAATAGTGAACTGTGTAGAAAATACCATTTCCAAACATAACATGTTATTCATTCCAGCGATGATGCTATCCTGGTACATCACAAATGGAAATTGGCATTTCAAATGGCACACATACCTTAATAGACTCGGGTATATAGGCTTAGAGCTATGGTATTGGATTTACCTATTGGATTTACTTAAGACACAATTATTGGGACATTGGCTTACTTAATGTCTTTCGGGTGATTGTTTACTTGGACCCATAGGTAAGGCCTTTTCCGAAATCCTTTAACCCTTCAAGGCCCGGAAAATGAGACATAATAGATTTTCTATTGTTGTCCGGCCGCATGTAACTGATTGATGAAATTATGGACTTTTATCTAAAAAGATGTTCAGGTTTTACCCTGGGAGACTCCGTACCCAGCACAGTAAACTCTGTCCATCCTTACTTGTCTTATATGGTAAACAATCTTCACCCAATTCTTTATTGAAATAATCATTTATAAAATACAACAAATGGTTTTCCACACATAGATTACGAAATAAATCGTTAATAAATTAACAACAATTTCATAAACTTACTAACGTATTTTTAAATAACGATTTAAGTTTAAAAGACGTATGACAACTGTCAAAAGCTGTTTACTAAATAAGACAAGTAAGGATGAACAGACTTTTAAAAATATGTATGAAGTCTTGTGCGACAATGCATTTAAAATAGTAATTTTTGAAACAAATAAATCTCATTAATTTATATCGTATCCTATGCATTATTTTACATATTAAAAAGGTTTAGTCAAAAATATAAAAAACAACTTTGCAAAAATAAAAGACAATCGATCACCGATTTAGACAAGATGTTATTTTTAGGGTTCCGTACCCAAAGGGTAAAAACGGGACCCTATTACTAAGACTCCGCTGTCCGTCTGTCTGTCTGTCTGTCTATCTGTCACCAGGCTGTATCTCATGAACCATGATAGCTAGAAAGTTGAAATTTCACAGACGATGTATTTCTGTTGCCGCTATAACAACAAATACTAAAAGCAGAATAAAATTAATATTTAAGGGGGGCTCCCATACAACAAACGTGATTTTTTTGCTGTTTTTTGCTCCATATTAATAACGATAACAGGTAGACAGTTGAAATTTTCACAGATGATGTATTTTTGTTGCCGCTATAACAACAAATACTAAAAACAGAATAAAATTAATATTTAAGGGGGGCTCCCATACAACAAACGTAATTTTTTTTGCCGTTTTTTGGTACGGAACCCTTCGTGGGCGAGTCCGACTCGCACTTGGCCGGTTTTTTTATTGTAGACTCGGCAGGCATTGGTTGTTGGGGCAAAAGCGTCGCTTAACCAGTTAGCACTTAAGTTAGCAACAAAATTCGTGTGCGGGCGTAGAAAATATAACCTTTGTTCATGATACATATTTAAGTTGTGGGTCAAAGCCTATCTCTTAGCCTAACTAAACCAACAAAACGGAATAGAGAGAACATACCGAAATAGGAGCCATTTACTCTAGCATACATATCTAGACTACTTCCACAGCTGATGTAACAGCTCGTGTTTTCTATATTAGTTTAAGCCCAAACCACAAAATATACAGGGTGCATTTGTAACCACTCTCCAAATTATAAGGATGTGTTCAGTCCATGAAACTGAACAACTTTCTCTAAGAAACATAGGGTCAAATATGTAAAAAAATTGGCTTTTCATCAAAAAGATCACGTGATCAGTTTAGTATGGGATGATCAAAATTATTTGGCGTATTTCTACACATGTTTTATGGAAAAGTTGTTTAATTTCTTGGACTGAACACATCCTTATTTGGAGAGTGGTTACAAATGCACCCTACGTCACAAACTAAGTTAATATTGAAATCATATATTGTCAAACTTTTTTTACTTTTTCACCCATTCAAGACTATTGAGAAGATTGAGAATAATATTTGAAAATTGTCATTCCTGAGTTAGGAGAAATACCATTACCCATTAAAAATCGTACGATTTTAGAGTTTTGTATGAAAAAATGTGATTGGCAAATAATATAAAAAATACATATTATGTATTTATAAAATATATACATATTATGTATTTTTTATTAGGCTAGTATTTTTGTTTTTTTTTATTTAATAGAACCCTAGACACAGTCTAAATCCGAAAAACATCACAAGAAGAGTTAATTATCCTCAAATTGCAAATCATTTTGTTACTACGTTTGAATAGGAAGTTCACTGTCCGCCCCGGCCTCTATTAAAGATATTAGGCTCAAATAGCTTTATTCTTTTACTATCTGAAGCCCGCGACTTCGTCCGCGTGGACGAAACTGAACATGACAAACAATAATTCTTTCAAAACTACAGTGAAGTATACTAAGTAGTTAAACTGGTTATGCTCTGAAAAAATTTAAACTCATAATAAAATTGTTATTTACATAATATACTTATCCTTACTAATAAAATATTATAAATGCGAAAGTCCGTTTGTTTGTTTTTTACGCCTTCACGTCTTAACTACTCAACCGATCGTCGAGAAATTTTGCATTCACACATTCAAAAGCACTGTTCCCGAGGGATAGCAAACTTTATACTCAGACGAAGTCGCGGGCTGCCGCAAGTTAAAATATATTTACACATTATGTACAGGCTGGTTACAGAATAGTATTTACAGATTATGTATTAAAATTTACAAATTGTTAACAGTTTATTTACAGAAATTAAGAGTGTAGGACCTACAGTACATGACCTCTACTATGGACACAATCCTCCACCAACCCATGGTCCGTCCTACCTTCTCGGTATACGGATCGAATCTCGGGAGAGCGCTTTCCCCGTGTGCGCTTTTCTTGACTCGCTAGAAATTCTGTTTCCGTTCCTTCTTTTTTGTCTACTCTCCCCATCTAGGTCTAGGCACCACAATACTGTATCTCGCGTCGGACTTCTCTCGGAAAACGTTCAGATCTATTTATACGATCTTCTGATGGTGTGCCAGATGTGCGCAAACTCGTACAGTTCCCAGTTTTCACGGCAACAGATGAGGTTCTGGTGATTTACGTGTTCTAGGTTTTGTATAAGGATCTGATCCAGCATAATGCATTTAGCGTCGTCTTTATTCACAACATTCTCACAGTGCGTGTTCTTGGCTCTCTACTCCGGTGTCACACAGGCAGAGTGAAGCGATGGTCGATGAATTCGTTGCCTGAGACACCCATGCCTGGTCAGTGGTTATGAGACGATATGATCTAGTTCAATCCAGTATACGGAGAGCCTATATCGGGAATGAAACTATAGAGTTCGCGTCCGCCTTCGCTTTAGTCCCTTCGTTCCTTTTTTTAATTTTTTATACAGAGAAAAAATGCATTTTCGCATCCCCCCTTGCAGGTGAGCAAGGGATTCGTATGTGGGACTCGCCAGGAGGGAACCGCAACATTCAACGTTGCGGCTTCCTCCACGACCGCCTCCCGTACTCAGCCATGGCTCGATGGGACCTCGCGAGGAGGGAATACCCACTAAAAACCCTGTACTTGCTCTCATATGCCGCTGCTTGACCCTGAGGGTCCCCTGTGGGAGTCGCCTCATTAGACCCGGCGGAGTCCCATCGTTCCTGCCAAACAACAACGGTTTCCTCTCTAATGGTTCGTTTTAGTCATCGGAACTCTCTGAGAGCCAGTAGGTTCCCCTCCTTCCCAAATCATCCAGCACGAAAAACCTCAAGGTCGGCAGGGATAACTCCAGGAAGCACGGGTAACGCTGCGGAACTGCACGTCCTTTAAGCTTTCGTCAATAAAATAAGTGCCGGCCTCTGTGTACTAAGCAAAGCTCTCTTTACAATAATATCTGAGGAGCGTCGGTACCATACGGCTGCAGCGTATCACAGGACCGTAACATAGTTCCTTTGTATAGAAGTTTCAGCGCAAGTAATCGAATTCCCCATTTCGACGCGGAAACTCGCAAAACCTTGCCGAGACAGTTCGAAGAGCTTTCGCCGCTAATTTGCGCATGCGGCGCGTAGGATCTTGCATCCTCTAGGGTCACGCTCAAAACTCTAGCCTGTGTGACACTTGTGATTGAGCTTCCGTAGCTGGAGATCGTTTGAATTTGCCTTTGCAAGTCATGGTTTGACTTTTACCTGGGGAGAAACCGAGGGGATTCCGCTTACTCCATTCGTTTATAGCGCACTTGCAGCCTGGCCGCGCGGCCAGCGGGTCTACCGGCTAAAAAAAATGAAGTTCATGTTAAGTGTATTTTGACAGATGTATGTGATACATTGCTACTTCGTTTTGGCACAAATAAAAACTTACCAAAGAAAAGTAGCAATGTATCACATCCATCTGTCAAATTACAGTTAACATTAACTTCATTATTTTTAGCCGGTAGACCCGCAGGTCGCGTGACCTGGGTACAAGGTGCGCGACCAAAGACGCGGCCAAAACTGTCGCTTCGATCTCGTTGCTCTGCTCGTGCTCCCGTGCTCTACGGCGATTTCATACTAATGTATGTACACTAATGGCACATGAGTAAATAGTTTACGTTTTTTTACTTATTTGCTGATGGCAATAATAATAAATTGTGGCGGAAATAAAACGCAGTTCCCTCTTTATATAGTTAGGTATTAAATCAAATCATCCAGCACGAAGAAAGAAAAAAGAAAAAATCGGTAACCAAGCAATCCTGTGAAAATAGTCTATGACAATAATTATTATTCAGCCCTTCAAGAAGTTTCTTCTCAGTAAATAAATCCTCTTTTCTCAACTGATACTTTTTATACTTTTTTATTACTTTGAAGAATGATAACAATGACAACCCAAATTGTCAAAAATACGTTGAACCATCTATGATATGTAAAATTTACTGCGACAAAGATCAACCCTGCTGGTTTAATAGATATCTGATTTGCTAAAATACGTTGAGGTATCTATATAAGAGTAGGGGAACCGTGACCATCAAAACTACCACCTTCATTACTCATGATAGTTTTTATTTGCAAACAAATCAAGTAACTTTAAACTAATAATATTAATAGCAATTATTTCAAGCCAATAATAAAATCACAACTGAAAATAATAATTAATTATAATAACTGAAAATCAATCATAACTTCGTTATAACATAATTTCTAAATCAGAGGTGTAACGGAGCTCCGATCGGTCCGAGCGCCGACCAGTGAATGCGCACAGCAGTGGCGCGTCGCCTGTTTTATAGGCCGACCGGCTCGGGGTGGGGCGATCGTGCGACGTGCGTCACTACACTAGACCGGTCGGACGACTTGGGGTGGCGCGATCGTGCGTCACTCGTTCGAAACACGTGCAGTATGGGGTGATTTTTACGTATTTGTCACTTGCGCCGATACGGCCATTCTGCGAATAGGCGCGTCCCTGCGCCTATTTATCTGAAAAATAAGAAGGAATTAGTAAACTTGTTTTTTATTTTATCTCATTTTGTTTTGTCTAATCAGGCTCCATAGCTCGAAGCGCACTAGAACATCTCAAATGAATTGTTAATGATTTTGCACTTATTTTGCCTGAGCCTCACAAATCACCTCATAGCCTCAGCGCTAATATTGGTGTATCACAAATCACAATCACACAAAATAAATTATACCTTAAAGCCTCAACGCTCATATCGGTATCACAAAAGGTGAAAGTTTCAATACTCAACTTTGAAACTGGTTAGATTGTTCTCTATTCATCGCCGATACGGCCACATTACTTTGAACTCCAAATTTGGGTGCACTTCTTAAATGTTCGTGACAAACTTTTTTGAAACGACCACGACCGTTTACTCGTCTTATTTCATATCTGTCGTGTGGTAACACCTTTTTGACTTCATAGGGCCCATCATATTTTACACTTAATTTTGTGCCCAGTCGTGGAGGTTCCCTCAAAAGAACATATTCGCCTTTTTCATATCGTTTCACCTTAGCTTTTCCTTTATCGTATCTTGCTTTATCTTTTTCAGCCTTCTCGGTCATCCTTCCCAGCACAACATCCTTTAAGGATTCTGGATCAACCCGTTCATTGTCTTCATCGATTATATTTAGCAACTCTGGGGGTACACTACCTTTTTTACCAGTTAATAGCTCTATCGGTGTTTGTTGAGTAGTCTTTGAAATAGTGCAGTTAATAGCTAGCTGAAGAGTTCCAAGAGACTTATCCCAATGAGCTTTTTGAGTGTGCTTGATTATCGTTAATCCATTTTTTATTATTCTCATTATTCTCTCAACTTGTCCATTTCCTCTGCTTGTGTACCCTGCACATTGATGCAATTCGATTCCATATTGTTCACAGTATGCTTTATAATGGGAAACAAACGCACCATCGCCATCAACAATAATGCGTTTTGGAGCACCAAATAAAAATACAATTTCTTGCAAATGTTTCAATGCGCTAGTTTGAGTTTTACTCTTGGCATGCTGTAAAATAACAAACTTTGAGAAGGCGTCGATTGCTACGAAGACATATTCCTTTTGGGTGGCAGATCCACTTAGTTTGCCTGAAATGTCGATATGGACAGTATGAAACGGTTCTGGAACCTTTTCAATTGGGTGTAGTCGACTTTGTGTTGCTCCAGACGCCCCTTTCATCGTTTTGCACACCACGCAGTGTTCTACGAAATACCGCACGGTTGACGACATTTTAGGAAACCAGAAGTTTTCCTTAAGTTTTGCAAAGGTCTTTTCCCATCCCATATGCTTAAGCGCCTCGTGGTAAGTGTTTATAAGACTCCACTGGTAGGACTGTGGAACAACTTTGGTCAATTTTGCCTTACCATTCAAATCCGTTTTATGGTATAAAATGTTGTCCTTGAGTTCATATTCCGGATGCAGTTGTACATTTTTGTGGAGTTCATCAATTATTTTGGAGACTTCTTGATCACGGTGCTGTTCTACTATTAGCCAGTCATCTTTTGTGGATAGGTTCATAACGGTCATAAGAGGATTTCTGCTGAAAAAGTCAGCATGTTGCATTTTTTCGCCTTTTCGATATTCAACTTCAAATTCAAAATTCTGTAAAAAGGCCCACCATCTGTGAATTCGAGGAAGTAGTTCTTGCTTATACCGGGATGCTTTGACAGCATTGCAGTCCGTTACAATAGTAAAGTTTCTTCCATACAAGAAATGACGAAAGTGCTTTATCGCTCGTACTATGGCTAATGTTTCGAGCTCATAGCTATGATATTTAGATTCCGCTGCAGTTGTTCTCATGCTAAAGTAGCCAATAACATGACGTACCCCATCTCTTGTTTGAATCAGTACTGCTCCAAATCCTGTTGCGCTGGCATCGGTGTGTAGTTCTGTCGGAAGGCCTTCTCGAAATATTGTCAGTAGAGGTGCTGATGTCAGGTAATTGATAATCTTAGAACGTGCCGCTTCGTGCTCTGTAGTCCATTCCCATTTGGCATCTGACTTAGTTAGGTTGTATAGAGGAATCATCTCTGTAGAGAAATTAGGTATGAACCGCCTAAAATATCCAGCCAGACCATTGAATTGTCTTAACTGCTTGACGTTTGTAGGCGGAGGGGATCTAGCCAAAGCTTCTACTTTGGATGGACTAGGCCTTACCTTTCCATTACTTACTATGAATCCAAGATATTCTATAGAAGTTTTCATGAAGGAACATTTTTTTATGTTAATAGTGAATCCAGCCTTAGTTAGAGCTTCTAGTACTTTTTTCAGCTTAGAGAGGCCTTCCGGAATCGTTTCGCTAGGTATCAGTACGTCATCCATGTAAACAAGAGCCTCCTTTCCTTTTAAATCTCCTAAAGCCTTATTTATGGCTCTTTGGTAAACCGACGGTGCATTGGTCAGACCAAATGGCATTGACAAATATTCATATTGTCCATCTGGTGTGATGAATGCCGTCTTCTCTATTGATTCAGGAGAAATGGGTATTTGATGAAATCCCGCGGCCATGTCTAGACATGTGAAGTACTTGGCCTCGGCTAGATGATCAAGTTGTTCTGAAATCAATGGCAGGGGATAATGATCTCGCACTGTATTAGCATTAAGGTCTCGGTAATCTACACATAGCCTATCTTCACCATTTTTCTTTTTTACCATTATGATCGGACTGGCAAAAGGTGAATTGCTCTCACGAATGATGTGTTTGTCTTGGAGTTCCTTAATCATTTTCTGAACTTTCTCACGTTCTATTGGGGTTAGCCGATATGGTCTGCGGTTTACTACCTTATCTGGGTTTTTAAGCCGAATCGTTAGCTGACCTGTCGTAATTCTAGATCCTGTCATGCCTTCTGAAAATGAACTGTTATACTTATTCAATAAATGAATTAATTTACTCAGTTCCTCTTTACTAGTTATATCAGTGTCAATAGTAGTAGATGATAGTTGATAGATCTCTGTTTTTGTTTGGCGATTGATGCTGCTAAATATAACGCCATTGCTTGTCAGCGTAACTTCGATTCCTGGAAAGCTTAGCACGTCTTTTCCTATAAGAATGTCAACGGGTAGTTCGTGATCCAAGACTACATGCAGACTAAGTTTAATATTAACATCATGTATGTTACAGATGGTAGTTATCTGGCTCAGTGATATAGTAGGTACTGGGCCAATACCTTTTAGATGAATCGTTTTAGTCGTTCTTTTTCCAGAAAGGGATAATGCTACTGATTCTTTTACTAGGGAACAATCTGCACCAGTGTCAAAGAGAGCTTTAAACGTCTTGTCATTAATAACTATAGAAATTATATTTGAAACATTCTCACCTTTCTGGCATAGGTTGACATTTTTTTCTGCGTTACGTTTTTCAGCATTCAACCTTTTGAAGCAAGTTTCGTAATTATGTCCGGGAATACAACAGTATGAACACTCCTTTTTCTGATTGTTTTGTGACGTTTCAGATGATGTTTGTTTCTTCAGGTTCACTGCATTTTGTCTGCACCACTGAGCTTTATGTCCTGGCAGGCCACACACGAAACAGTCCATACTTGGTCTATTGCTATCAGTTCGGGTCTTTTTGATAGGTCCATGCTCACGAAGGGCTGGAATTTTGCGTTTCCGCATTGTCTTTGCAATAGAAATTAATTCCGGCACTGAATTAGATTTACTATTGAGAAGTTCAGCGCGGAGGTGGTCATCCTGAATGCTCCCAATCACAAAGTCAACAGCATCTTGCTCAGTGGGGTTTGGTTTAACAATTTTCTTAAACATTTTCCATACATTGGATATGTATTCTGGAATATCAGCGGCATCATCAATAGTATACCGTCGATAGTTAAGAACATGCGAAAAGTACCTGGATTCTGGTTCAAATGTTTGAATCATATCTTCTTTCATTTCAGCCCATGTAGTTGTCCTGAGTAAGCAATCATCAGCCCATAATTGTGCTCTGCCCTTGACTACACCAGCAGCTTTCAGTCGTACTTCATGATCCTTCAAGTTGTACTCTTCTTGTGTTCTTGTTATGAGATCAACCCATTCTTTCACGTCGGTACCTTTATCTGGATCAAAACTAGGGAAATAAATATCAGATATACGAACTGAGTTAGATTTCTCGGATTGAAACATTTTCATCATTTCTGCAAGGGTAGCCTGATTGTCCTGAGATAGCTGACTCATCATTTCACGCATTGTATCTTTGAATGTGTTTGCTAGAAGCGCCATAGTTGTGTTACTTGTACTGGCCGTTGACTGTTGGCGTTGGTTCGTTCCCTCTTCCGATATAAGAGTAGGGGAACCGTGACCATCAAAACTACCACCTTCATTACTCATGATAGTTTTTATTTGCAAACAAATCAAGTAACTTTAAACTAATAATATTAATAGCAATTATTTCAAGCCAATAATAAAATCACAACTGAAAATAATAATTAATTATAATAACTGAAAATCAATCATAACTTCGTTATAACATAATTTCTAAATCAGAGGTGTAACGGAGCTCCGATCGGTCCGAGCGCCGACCAGTGAATGCGCACAGCAGTGGCGCGTCGCCTGTTTTATAGGCCGACCGGCTCGGGGTGGGGCGATCGTGCGACGTGCGTCACTACACTAGACCGGTCGGACGACTTGGGGTGGCGCGATCGTGCGTCACTCGTTCGAAACACGTGCAGTATGGGGTGATTTTTACGTATTTGTCACTTGCGCCGATATCTATGGTATGAAAAATATACTGTGACAAAGATCAACTTTGCTGGTTTTAGAGGATCTCTGAAACATGCTAATTTTGTACTGTACCTACCAAAGGTTTTTGTCGCTGGTTACGATTTCTCAGCCACTTTCCAGATTTTTATTTTTTTAGTTAATAGCCTGGGACTGGATGAACAGACAGATAGACAGAAATATAGACAGACAGACAAGAAATTTAGAAACTGTTCTAACATGTTCAGTTAATGATTTTAAGTTGCCCTGGTTGGTTTTTTCCGAATACATTCAAAGTACAGACTTTTTTGGGTTTACGATTTTATTATAGGTATAGATTTTTTATTTCAGTCAAAAACACGCTTCTAATAATTTATAAACAAATTACGTCCCTATACTTACTACGCCGTAGCTCGTAGCATTTCGTAGCGAAACCACTTGATCGATTTTCAATTACGAAACTAGCTTCAGCTACGAGGTAACTCTTGAGTTTTTTACTGGTACCTGACTACATATTTTTTCATCATTTTAACCTCAATTTTCATAAAAGTACAAACGACGGCACATCAGACGTAACATGTTGACCTTGAGACCGCCTTTATGCCGTAAGTAATAAAACATTTTTTTGCAAGTCTAAACATCTTCGTTATAATTTAAGTACGTAGTTAAAATAGCGTTAACTTACATATAAACTCATTATACTTCGTCGCTGCATCCTCGAGATTTTTATATTCACCATGTAGTCCACTCCTAAATGTACCAGGCATCGAACAATTTTTAGAGCTAAATAAGAATAAAAATTAAAAAAGAGTACAATATTTGACTAAATAGTTTGATAGCCGGCGGTGCCAGTGGGCGCGCGCGCAACCTGCCGCCAACCCGCCATTTTACTTGTCATTCACTTCTTTTGTTCGGGCATCGAAACATCTCAATCTCAGTGATCGTTTTATTATTATTTGAAGTCGTTATTTCTCGTAAAAGTGTATTAATATGGGTAAACGCAAGCATAAATCTAAAGATCCAGAGAAAATCCGTAAAAAAATCCGACGTTTAGAACGTTTATTAGTGCAAAGCAAGTGCAAAGTGATGATAGCAGTGATAGTTACGCAGAATTTGGTAAGTACCTACCTACTATACACAACATCCCGATTAATATTATGGACCTATTCGTTTACTTTGTGATAATCTAGTTATTTGTAAAAATCAATAGGAAATACGTACTTACTAGTGTATGTGTTTTTTTTTTTTCGTTAATTTCATAATGGAAATGATGCATGTTTTTTATTCATCATTTAGTCGTTGTGGTGAAAATATTGCAAAGAACTAATAAGTAATTCTTCCATAATTCTTATAATTTGCGCGACCTAGCAATATGTAATGATTGTGATTTTTTATTTATAAGCTTTTCAAAGTAGGTACTTTCTTTACCACAACGGGATAAAATGCTTTTGTGTGAATACTTTTATGAAGTACCGCGACGCGATTGCGGTCTATTGCACAAAGCCATGTGTGCTACTATTATTATAAACGTCAATTTGATTTCATTTTGGAATTATTAGAGCCGTGACGCGATTACGGCCGTATTCCTTAACCAACTAGGAAAATAAAGAACCACGACGCGATTGTGGTCTACCTTCCTACATTTATCAGAGTCGCGACGCGATTGCGACCGTTTTACTTATAATATAGCAAGGTCTTTGCTAGACTTTTTTGTTGCAACTAGATCGTTGTACTTACAGATTATGAATCCGACTTTTCGACCAATCGAGGCATCCAGTCAACTATATCCTTACCTCCAATGGAACCCGAACCTATCGTAGAGACAGAGGAACCTTATACGTTAGAAAATACTCCGGCTGTACAGACAAATGATAACAGTAATGTTTTACCCGAAGTTGCGACAATATCAGCCGATATTTAAGAGGCTTTAGGTCAGCCGAAAAATAAAACCGAGATATTTGGTCCAAAAATTAGAGATGAAGTATCTGAACGTTGGGGAAAGATCGTTGTCGACGGGTTGAGCAGGGAATCGATCCAAAAGTTAATAGAAAATATTCTTATACCTAAAAATTTCAAATTACTTAAGGCTCCCGTTCTTAACCAAGAAATTGGTTGTGTTTTGGCGGAATCAACCAAAAAAAAGAGATTCCCGTCTTGAAAAAGCTCAAAACCACTTAGAAAAGGGTATATTAGCTATTACAATTTTGATGTCAACCCTAATCGATGGTGAAATGGATAAAAATGATATCATAAAGAAACTTTCTGAAGTTGGACAAGTGTTGTTAGACCTGCACTGCCAAAATACCTTAGCTAGAAGGAAATTAATAACATTCAGTCTAGACAAAAAATTCTTGAATACAGTGGAGGGGGTAAAACGGACTCTTTCTTATTTGGTGAGAACTTAGGAGATAAGATTAAAGCAAATCAGACGGCAGTGCGTTCCGGATTGCAAATCAAGAGATCGTTCGAACCACAATCGTCAACGTCGTCGTACTCGACTCGGCCTTATGCACATGCAACGCGCCCGTTAAACTCGAGAGGCCTACCCAGAACTCAAGTCCAGAGAGGCAAACGCGGTGGGCCGAGATACCAAGCCTCTCCTCACCTACCCAGACGCCAGCCTGTAGTTCCGGACCGGTACAAAGTCCCTCCAAAAGCTGCCAACAACAAGCCGAATCAGCAGCCATAGAGGTAACACCTTTTGCTGGTAGGCTAAAATACTTTTTTGACGCATGGAAATCTATAACTAATGATCCAGTTGTACTTGGTTATGTTAAAGGATATAAAATACAATTTGACGGCCCTGTTATTCAAGAATATGAACCAGTTAAGCCATCTTTTTCCGCAGTCGAAATTTGTCATATTTCTAAGGAAGTAAATAAGCTACTACTATCGGGAGCGATTATTGAATGTGAGTCTGTGCCTGGTCAATTCTTATCAAACGTTTTCCTTACACCAAAAAGCGATGGTTCCTTTAGATTTATTTTAAACCTTAAATAGCTCAATAAATTTGTTGTGACACACCATTTTAAAATGGAAGACATTAGAACAGCGTCAAAGCTTATATCTAAATATGACTATTTGGCAAACATTGATTTGAAAGAGGCCTATTTTATTGTCCCTATTCATCCTACTAGTAAAAAAATCTTAAGATTTAGATTTCAAAATCGTATTTATGAATTTCAATGTCTACCATTTGGTTTGAGTTCGGCGCCTTACGTTTTTACAAAACTTATGAGACCAGTTGCAACTTTGCAACGTACCTAAGAAACCGTGGTCACTTATTAGTACTATATTTGGATGATTTACTATCTATAAACAGCTCTTATGAAAGCTGCTCCAAAAATGTTGATGAAATTATCACCCTTTTAGAAAATTTAGGCTTTATAATAAATTATACGAAAAGTGATCTCCAACCAAGCCAAAAGAAATCCTTCTTGGGATTTGAAATAGACACAATGAAAATGGCGCTTAAGCTTTCATATTCCAAGCGTCAAAAAATCTGGAAATTAGTTAATGACATTTCTCAGAAATCTTCAATAACCATTAGAAACTTTGCCAAATTCTTAGGTATACTTACCTCCTCCTGTCCAGCTATAGATTACGGCTGGTTGTATACGAAGCGATTCGAGAGAGAGAAATACTTAGCTTTACAGTACGCAAATGATGACTATGATAAATCAATGCAAGTAAACACTAATCTAGAATCAGATTTTTTTTGGTGGAGAGATCACATTATGACGTCAGTCAAACCATTCAGAAATAACAAATATGTCCTTGAAATATTTTCTGATGCATCTTTGACTGGCTGGGGTATTGCCTGTAATGGGGAAACGTCAAATGGGTTTTGGAATAATGCAGAAAAACAGGATCATATAAATTTATTAGAATTACGAGCAGCTTTTATAGGACTGAAATGTTTTGCAAACGATATTTATAATAAAGAAATTCTTTTGAGAATAGATAATATGACCGCGATCGCTTATATTAATAGAATGGGAGGCGTGCAGTATGAGCACCTGAATGATATTACACGCCAAATTTGGCAATGGTGCGAGGAACGCCAGATCCTCATTTTTGCGTCTTATATAAAATCGAAAGATAATGTCAAAGCAGATCGTGAGTCTAGGCGGACTAGTCGGACTAACATTGATACAGAATGGGAACTTTCACAAGTTGCGTTTAATGAGATCTCGCAGACACTTGGTATTCCGGATATTGATTTGTTCGCATCTCGCCTAAATGCAAAATGCTCATTATACGTTTCTTGGAAAAGGGATCCAAATGCCTACAATATCGACGCATTTACCTTGAATTGGAAAAAATATTTCTTCTACTGTTTTCCCCCTTTTTATTGATTTTGAAATGTTTACGTAAAATTATCGACGACCAAGCAGGCATTATAGTTGTCCCTTACTGGCCCAGCCAAGCGTGGTTCCCGCTATTCTTAGAACTTCAATCCTTGGATCCAATTTACTTCCCCCCGAGCAGAGACTTATTACACTCTCCTTTCAGGACACAACACCCGCTCTGGCGAAGCCTTACCCTGGTGTCATGCCGCTTATCAGGGAAGCGTTTTCACGGCAACTCTTGGCACAAGAAACTATCAAGATTATGATTGCGTCCCTTTCTCAAAACACCCTTGAACAATATGATTCAGCATATAAAAAGCTATGGGAATTTTGTAAAACTAAAAACATTGTTGATTATTTGTCTATTTCAAACTCAGTCGCTCTTGAGTTCCTTACTATTCAGTTTAATACAGGGTCTAGTTATTCAACAATCAATACAATTCGTTCAGCAGTTTCACTCATATTAGGTAAATGATTTTATTCAGATGCAAATGTCAGTAGATTATTAAAAGGAATATTCAAAATTCGTCCATGTTTTCCAAAATATCAAAACACTTGGGATACCAACGTTGTGTTAGATTTTATTTGTAAATGGCACCCAAACGATAGTCTACCTCTATTAACGATTACCAAAAAACTGGTAGTTCTACTCGCATTGTCGACTGCACAACACTTAGAGCATTTAACCAATTAAGGAGGCGTCACGAGAACTAATTTCTTTACAAAAAAGTCTGCCACTTTCCGCGGGGGACGAGGTAACGCACACACAAATAGTGTTAAACACTAATGCATTTTCTATCACGTTGCTACGCACGCACACGAAAAAATTATCAAACACGAGCTTAAACTTTACGCACACAAATACATACAAACGCAGAAACCAACCTGTCAGTACACGCGATGACGTCATTTTCATGTAAACGTTGCTAGTGCTTGACACTATCGATATTTTACTCTCGATACCTTCTTCGGCTCATATTTTTAATTTATGTCATAATGATTGAATTATGATGACAAAAATTCAAATATGAGTCTGTAGTTTTTTTTTTCAATTTAGGCCCTTCGATGATGCTAAGGCAACCTTTGGCTGTCGTCAAAATCTACAGGGTGACTTATTAGGATAAGTCAGTAAAATCGATAATACTGCAAGAAATTCTAACCGGTCAATTAAACTAAGCAAGAGTTTTCAAATACTGGTAGGTTTTCGCATCTATCAAATCAAAGACATAATTTCTTAGATTAGTGAAGGCCGATTCAAATATCAGCGGTATCCTCTACCGGTGGCGGTGACGATATCCCAATGGGTATGCGGATAACGCGCTGTTTTAACCATAGCGGAATTTTACCGCTATCAGAGGCGGTAGCGGTGGCGGCGTGACGCGAGGTGCGTTCGCGAGGGTGCGTCCGCGGGGGCAATAAGCCTTTGTTCAGACGATAACACACGACCCGACCTCAACCAGAACTCAACTCAAACTCAACTTAACCGGAGCCCACTCCTTGAAATAAAGCGCTGTCAATTTTGAGTTTTATGACACATTAATAAGGTTTGCGAACCGATAGCGTAGCTTTTATGACATTCACAAGACTTGTACTATTATGTATTCTGTATCACAAGTGCTTGTAACAGCCTAGACTGAATAAATTATTTTGAGTTTTGAGTTTAGTGTTATTAGCTTGTATTATTAAACAGTAGGAAGCTTCAAAATGCTGTGAGAAAATTGTGCGAGTACGTTTAGGAAACATGTTTGCACAAGCTTGGATCGAGGCATCTCGTATCATTGCATCTTTTGGAAATCTGAAATAATTTAGGCCACTTTTGTCAGATTCCGCTTCCGTCAGAATAAATAATAGACTGTTTTTTTTTCTGAAAAAAAAAACGAAATTCCTCTTTCGGCAGAAAAAACGTTAGTATTTTTTTCCAATATTTTATAGCCAGAATAACATACCTGCTGATAAAGTCGATATCGATATTTATTTCTGTGCTGTCACAACATTACTTTTGCTGCAGTGTGGCCACCGTTTTTAAATTAAAATGGCATATTTTGGGAAAAATTACTGACATCCGTAAATATTTTATGATAATAAAGTATTATGTAACGTTAAGGAGGTAAACGAAAGAAAAGTGTAGTAGAATCTGCCTAAGGAGAATTGTATCTAAGAAGTGAAAGACAGAAATATAATTTAATAAAATTCAATTTATTTATGATAATCCTCAAAACACACACGTAGTGTAGTGGAAGCCCACAGCCGGTCACGATACTCACGATGGGTAGAAGCACAGAGAATGGAGCCCGCGGCAAGTCACAATGAAAAGAAGCACGGAGAGTGGAGCCCGCGACAGATCACGGAGCCCGCGGGTCACAAATGTCACAATGAAGAAGAAAATATTTGCACGGAGACTCGGATTGTCAGCCGGCAGGCTGATTATCTAATTAGAAACCACCTAGCGACCGGTCTCATTTGACAGATTTTTACAACGGAGCTCGTCGAAATAACTCCCGTTTTAAGTTGTGATTTGACAATGGTTTAATACTAACTATAAATAAAACGCGTAAAAAAAATATTACACAATTTTTAAATGCGAATTTGTGTACTCACACTACTCACTCGATAGCAATATAAAAGAGCGCGAAGAATAGTAATAATCCCCCATAAGTAATAGCCCCCCCTTAATCTTTTTTTTTTTATTTTTGTGTTTCGTTAAGCGGTTAACAGAATACATCTACCTACCAAGTTTCAACTGTGCAATCTTAATATTTTCGGAATAAAGTGGCTGTGACATTCGGACGTGTGTTCTATTTTCCCTACTTTTCAACCTGCAACCAGGTATCAACCCTTGAAGAATAGGTATAAGTTTTGAGAGCTTGTACTCTGTTTCGTTATTTACTCATGTGCTACAATACCTATTTTAAACATAAGTTTAATAGTCCTGCTATTTTTTAAGTATTGAGTAAGAGATTATAATAAATAAAGATAAAGAAAAAAATAACAATAAAGAAATTTGCAAAAAGTAATCTATACCTAATAAATTCATCAAGCGTCTACACTACAGTACCTAATGAATGGTAGGTGTTAACAGGTTAAGAACGTGATGTTTTAAGTGTCATACATTCAACTTAAAAAATTAGGCTAAAAGGGATTTTGTATAATTTAGTGGCAACACTGTTTGATTGACAATATTTTTGAATTATTTTAATTTTTAGTGCATTATTTGAAAACAATTGGACAAAAAATACCAGCAGATGGAAAATAACGTTATCCTTTTGCACACTAAATGTTTCCGATATTTTTTTACATGAAATAACACTGAAAATCGGCATTTTTAGCTCCGGTGGTTTCGCGTGTACGATGATCAGCTGAATGGCGGGGAACTCGGGTCAACTAGTTTTATATAACGAGTATGAGCCGCGGTCATTCTCGTTTGACAGAGGGGTACGCCTGACAGTGGCGTCTCCTTAATTGGTTAAATGCTCTAAGGCACAACAAGTTCAGACACTATCGGTTATTAAGTTGTCCAATATTAAAATAACGAATACTGGAATCGATATCAAAATAGATGACTTAATTAAGACTTCTACCCCAGGACGGCAACAACCGCACCTAGTAATCCCTTTCTTTAGTGATAAAGTCCAAATTTGTCCAGCACACGCTTTAATATCGTATATAGAAAAAACCAAATTGTTCAGGGCCAACGTGAATTCAGAAAGACTAATTTTGACGACCAAGAAACCCTACCATAATGCCTCCACCTCTACTATCAGCCGCTGGATCAAACAAGTATTGTGCGAAAGCGGTGTAGACACAAATGTTTACTCGGCGCACAGCGCTCGACATGCGGCGACTTCAGCGGCTGATCGCAAAGGTGTCCCTATAGAGATCATTAGAAAAGCTGCCGGATGGTCAGGGAACTCACTGGTTTTTGGAAAATTTTATAATCGCCCTGTTCAAGCGAACAATAATAATAATAACGCTTTTTCGTGTGCCATTGTGAATAACGCTGATTCAATATCTGATTGTGTTAATTAATATACTTCTTGAAATTGAGTTGAGTTCTTTTTATTTATTGGTATTTCTTCTCAATTTACGATTTCCCTAACACATGGTGAATATGAAAATCTCGAGGATGCAGCGACGAAGTGTAATTGAAGGTTAAACAAACTTACCTGAAGTGAAGTTTGAACGTAATTATACAAGTCGCTGCATCCGAAGAGATTTTCGATCCCGCCTCTCCCCGAAGTTCATTTCTCATGAACTTCCCAAAGTTTTTAGGGAAATCGATCTCTAAAGGAATGACAAGTAAAATGGCGGGTTGGCGGCAGGTTGCGCGCGCGCCCACTGGCACCGCCGGCTATCAAACTATTTAGTCAAATATTGTACTCTTTTTTAATTTTTATTCTTATTTAGCTCTAAAAATTGTTCGATGACTGGTACATTTAGGAGTGGACTACATGGTGAATATGAAAATCTCTTCGGATGCAGCGACTTGTATAATTACGGTCAAACTTCACTTCAGGTAAGTTTGTTTAACCTTCAATTATACAGGGTTATTTGTAAAACACCAACAACCTCGCAGGAGTAGATTACTAACATCGTAAACAACAACATTTGTTCTACGACTTTTCCAAAAACAGACAAAACGATCCGACTTTTCATACAAAACTCGATCAGCTGTTCGGACATTTGTATGGAAAGTCGAGTGTTTTTTGTCTGTTTTCGGAAAAGTCGTAGAACAAATGTTGTGGTTTATGATGTTAGTAATCTACTCCTGCGAGGTTGTTGGTGTTTTACAAATAACCCTATATAACTCTAAATATAAATCTCTATGCCTAAAATAAATAAATAATACTTATAGTTAATCATATCACAGTCAATAACAGATAATTTTTTCATGTGATTGGTAAAAAACGTGTTTGTTTATGCAATATTTTATGATTTCCCATGTTTATTCAGTATGTTTGTTAAGGAAAAACCGCTGAAACCAAAAATAACAATCCAATTTGCATCTTAATCGAGAGATCGGTGAATAAAACATAAAAACGATGGTTTGCGTCAACGATGACAAACGATATACAGAGTGTCCGTTATTTTTAAAATCAAAATGAGTCTTCTTTTAGTAAAAGGTCAATGGGCATTTTGTTCAAACGTTTGACCTATGGCGTACACAAACGAAATAGGGCTAGATATGTAGATAAATGTGTCTGCTACTCAGTGATATGGGTCGCATTCTTTAAGGCCATGTTTCGTTTTTTATCATTGTATCATATCATCTCAATAATAAATATAATATAATAAATAAATAGAGACAATACAACCGTTTATTATGCTTGTAGCACATATTTTCACAATGTTGAAAGTAAAAACTGCTGTTTTATTAACAAAAGTTTAATAACATCATACATATCCACGCACACATACTGTAAAATAACTTTTTTCTGCCGGTCGGTACATAAAAAAATAATACATATTTTGAAAAGTGGGTTTGAATTCTTCAATTTAAAACTGGTTTGGTTTCTTTACGTGAACGTTCATTAACAAGGTCAAATATGCCCTATGACCTTTGCTACCTTCAATATTTAAGGTACTTTTCCTCCGTGTGGCAAAGTCTTGGGACACGTTGGCTTACAGATGAGTCAGTAACTTTAAAAAAAAACTCCGAAAACCAATTTACGACTTTGTCTTTTCATAGTCAAGGTTTATCAATGCAAAAGTTAAAAAAACGAATAATAATTATTTTTAATGTTATCAAGAGATTTTCTTTAACCCAGAGATACTTCAGCGACAAAAATGTACTAAAATTGCCGCAAATAATAAATAAATAAATTATTTAATTTTAATTTACAGCTGACTATCAGCCATTTTTAATGTCCCCACTACTGGGGCACAGGCCCTCCTTATGGCTGGATAAGGAGGATGGGCCATAATCCACCACGCGAGCCCAATGCGGATTGGTAGGTGTTAACGACTGCAATGCACCCGAGACCAACGGCTTAAAGTGCCTTCCGAAACACAGAGGAGCTCGAGATAATAAATTTTTGGTCACCCATCCCATGACCGACACTTGTGAAAGTTGCTTAACCTCCGCAATCGCTGGGCCAGGCGCTAAACCACTGCGCCACCGAGCTCCTCATTTTACAGCTGAGTTCTATAAAATCCCAAAAAGATAGAATATTTAAATTACCTAATAAACCTTTAAAGGTATGTACCACTGACATGAAAAAAATTTTTTTCTTATTAACTGGACTGGCTGTCTGTATGATTTGACAGCAAAGTTCTTGTGCCTATTTGAAACGCCACTAGCGTGAGTCTAAAGAACTAATTTTGACGTGTACAATGAAAATGGTTGCCGTGATGGCCTCTCCAGACTTCAGACTTTAGTACCATGTCCCTCACGCTATGCTCACGCTACTTCCTACAGCGCCAAAATGGTGGAAATCAAATAGGCACTAGAGCAGTTTGACAGCAGCCAGTCCAGTGTAATAATATAGAGGTCAATGGTATGTACCCAATTTAACGTACACCCAAGAGATTAATGTGGAAAATTGAATTCTATAAAGTCAAAAAGTATAATTGGGATTGCGAAGGAATAAACAGGTACCGAAAATAATAAGTGGTAACTAGGGTTACCACTGGTACCACTGGTAACCCTAGAGTAAATAAACGAAAGTAACGAGTAAAAATTTATAGGGGCTCATTGAAAGGTACAGGATTCGATATAGAGCCTTTAACATGGGAATATCCTACTAATTTTATCCTACTTATATTATAAACTAGCGACCACCCGCGACTTCGTCTGCGTGGAAAGATTTTTTGCTCTCCCTCGGGAACAGTACTTTTTTCTGGATGAAAAGTACTCTATGTCCTTTTCGGTACCCAGGCGTTTTCAGGAGAATGTGTATGCAAAATTTCATAATGATCGGTCCAGTAGTTAAACGTGAAGGCGTAATAAACAAACAAACAAACGGACTTTCGCATTTATAATATTAAACTAAGGATTAATAAGGATGAGAAAATTTGGATGTTTGAATAACGCAAAACGACTGAACGGATTTGGATAATAGGCAAGATAGGATTCAGGAATTCTTAGTCGAATTCCGAAAATTATTAGACTCTTTACCCAAAAATTCAAAAGTAATATTTTGTGGAGACATAAACATAGATCTTTTAAAAAATCAAGATATCCGTGTTCTACAGTATGAAAACTTGTTAGCGGAATATGGCTTTGTTAAATGTATAAATGATGTTACACGAAGGGAAATTATTAAAGGTAAATTGGTTGAATCATGTTTGGACCATATCTATATAAGAGCACCGTTAGCATTAATTGACTCGGCAGTTATAAAGCATAAAATATCGGACCACTATTACGTCACGGCAGCAATACAATGGAAACACGTTCCGTTAGTAAACTACACCTCTGGTGCAGAACAAGCTACGCCGTTTCGACGTACGCTTGATAACCGATTAGTGAGAGAGAAATTATTGGCAACTAATTTTGATAACCTTACGAATATCAACTGTCCGATCGAATTATATAACACCTTTACTAAATTGTTCACAAATATATATAATGACTGCTATAAGATACAAACTGCTGCAGCAAATATCAGTAACAGAAACAGTAAGAGTTGGATAAACAATAACTTAAAGGATATGATATTGAAAAGAGACAGGTTGTTTATATTGTGGTGTAATGACCCGAAAAATATGATTAGAAGGCTTGACTATACAAGATATAGAAACAAATGTAATAAAGCTATTTTTAAATGTAACGTAATGCATGATAAACAAAGTATATTGGATTGTAATAAAAACATTCGAAAAATATGGGATAGGATACGTGATTTATTAGGTAACGATAGAAAATCATTAGATAATTTGATTATTACTAGTATGGAGAAACAAGGTAGTTTAAAAGAAATTTGTGATAATTTTGCTACAAGTTTTTCAAGCCAAATTGACCAGATAAAGCACAGGTGTAGTGACAAACTTTTAGATAGGGATAGCTATGTAAAAAGCTCAGACGTGTACATGAGATGGCAACCAGTCAGTAGTAATTATGTTAAACGTGTTATTAACTCCATAGATAAAAACAAATCACCTGGAAGCGATCTCGTGCGCATGTCTGACTTAAAGTCATTTGTCGACTCACGGCCGGTTTCTGAATTGAGAAATTGAAGTTGAGCACTACTTAAGTACAAATTTTGTATGGGTGAGTAAGATTTGAGCAGTGCTCAACTTAAATTTCTCAATTCAGAAACCGGCCGAAAGTGAGCCCAGTTATTGCCAATTTAATAAATTTATCAGTTGAACATCATAAATTTCCTGACAAGTTAAAAGAGGCCTTTATTCGTCCTATCCACAAAAGAGGTGACCGTAAAGTTTTTTCTAACTATAGGTCGATAGCTATTCTATCTAGTATTGATAAAATTATTGAAAAATGCATTATAGACCAACTTAGTAATTTTCTACAAAAAAATAATTGTCAACACGGTTTTCAGAAAAGTAAAAGCATAAATACGTTATTATCCAAATTTACAGACGAAATTAATACATATTTAGAAGAAAAAAAATTTGTTGTTGCAATTTTTTACGATTTCCAAAAAGCTTTTGATACTTTGGAAACGGTCACCCTCTTGAATGCTATGGACGAATGTGGTGTAGGCCATCCCATGAACGAATGGTTCCAGGACTACCTCACATCGCGTTCTTTTCGTGTGAAGGTGGGTGATACACTCAGTGAGAAAACTGAAGTGAGGTGCGGCGTGGCTCAGGGCTCCTGCTGTGGGCCAACCTGCTACCTCATGCATGTTAATAGCCTATGTAATGTCGTACAACACTGCTCGGCCTACATGTTCGCGGACGATCTGTGTACTTTACGCGCTGGTACCGAACTTGAGGAGACATGTCGCTTAATTCAGCACGACATAGATGCGGTTGTTAGGTGGTCCCATGATAATGGAATTGTCTTAAACACCGACAAAACTAAACTTATCTTTATACATTCGCCTTATATGTACACTGACAGCTCGCCGCCACATATGTATACTCACACTTTTGACTGTTTTCACAACAATCAATCCAACTGTCAATGCCTGCCTATTGAACAAGTCAATTGTGTAACATACCTAGGTGTTAAAGTAGATGTAAATTTTTCGTGGTCACACCATATCGATTATGTATGTAGTAAGTTAAGAATACTTTTGGGTAAATTTTATCATTTGAGTTTTAGAGTTCCAAGTTCCACACTGAAATGTTTATACTTTGCACTTATTGATTCGATTCTGGGATATGCTCTTGATATATATGGCCTAACATTCAAAACATATATTGACAAATTAGAAGCTTTGCAAATTAGATTTATTAAACTACTTGTCAGTAAAAAAACTAAAGCTAAATGCAAAGGAGATTACTTCAAATTGTTTAAAATTTGTAAAATACTACCAATTAGATTAAAACATAAGTACCTCCTGGCCTTAAATAATCATAACACTCAGGAACATAACCTATCATTGATCGATCACAATCATGGAACCCGCTCTGTATCGGCGGGCAAACTAAAGGTTCCCAGTGTTAAGAACTACTATGGAGATAGGACCTTAAAAAAACGATTACCATACTTACTGAATGGTTTGCCCGACGATATACGACGGGAACCAAATAAACAAAAATTTAAAAAAATGTTACAGCAACATCTCTTTGATACATTAGAGGCTACATAGACTAATGAGTTGCAATAATTTAGTAGTAAGTACCTGTTTCATAATCTACGATTCGACACTAAAATCTGTTTAAATTTGAAATTACGTGTAGAATTCATATGAAATTACTCGTTAAGAACCTATTTATTTCGACTAGGACTTAATCTAAAACTGTGAAACATGTTCAGCCTATGTATGTAAGTACACGTTTAAACTTGAGACACACCGATCCTGCAGTCAAACTGTGTAAACAGTTTTGCGGGGCTATGTATTACACATAAGTTTTATTTGATTGTTATAATAATTAATAATAAAAAAAAAAAAAAATTGGCACACTATATTGCCTGTATTAAAACATAGGATAGACTTTGTCACAAACAAAGGTTCCCTAGGAATTTCCCGAATATCCACGCGGACGAAGCGGGTGGTAGGCAGGGTTGCCAGGTGTTCAGTATTTTACCGAACCGTTCGGTATTTTAGCACTGTGTTCGGCGTTCGGTATGACAAAAATACCGAAGTATGGGCGATTCGGTATTTTTTTCTGATTACGATTCAACTGTCAGATTTGATGCAATCGGCAATCGATATTGCCGCTTTGGGCACGCGCTCACTGCTTTCGAGCCATTTTGTAGTTTGCGAATCGGGCATGATGTTTTCCACCTCTTTCACGTTATTCTTAGGTGCTCTACCGCGTAACTACCTATATTAATATGAAGTTAATTAAAATGTTGACACTAAAAGTCAGTATTTTTATGGTCTTTTTTTGTTGATTTGTTTATTTTTTGCAACGAAGTTAGTAGGCAATGTTTTGTTCACTGTTCAGTATTTATTTAAAAAAGACCTGGCAACCCTGGTGGTAGCTAGTGTCCATATAATAAAGAGGTTTATTTTTATTTGTTTGTATGTAAGCAGTATTTGTTATACGGTCTGTAGTAGATAGTAATCTCCCATTATTGGTCCGATTTTACTAATTCTTTCACTAATAGAAAGCTACACCTACTAAACTATATAATAGTGAGGTACGCTATCCCTGACTGACATCATGCTTATTTTAGTATTGCCAAAATCCCCACGTGAAATAAATCACAGGTTGAAGTTAGTGATTGATTAAGTTATATAAGGAAGGTACATACATATGAGAAAGTGGTTTCTTTATATTTTATTTGTTACGTTTTTTACGCTGAATGTCATATGTCAATGTTACGATGATGTATTTGAAATACACGGACGTATGGAACAACTAAATAAAATCATCATTTTGTAAATCATAAACAAATACGAGTAAAAATATGCACATCCTTATGATGGTATCTGTAATCTGGTTTTTATTAATATTCCCTAATTTACTTTAATTCTTACATGTACGTCTTATGATCTAAATACAAGGTGTGCCAAAACTTTGCCACATGGAGGGAAAGTACCTTAAATATTGAAGATAGGAAATTTTACTGAATTAAGACTTCATTTTGTTTTAAAAAATAATGCGAACTGTATTCAAAGATTTTTTTTAATCTCTTTCATTCCTATATAAAATGATACATTATGTAATAATTAAAAATTAAATGTTAAATTTCATGGTCTTCTTTTTGTGTAAGATGCTGTGTTACTTAACAAAAAATAATCCTAATGAGTAACCCTTTCTATCGGTATCGTAAAAATAAAAGATTGTTTTTTTTCTAATTTGGTGGGTTTGATTCCTGGTTAAGGCATGCGATTTTTCGAAAATCTTTGAATGCAGTTTCAATTATTATTCTTCTTATAATAAAATTTCCTATATTCAATATAAGGTACTTTCCCTCCGTGTGTCAAAGTTTTGGGCATAGTAGAACCAAATAAGTAAGTCATCTTACTCATTATACGCAAGAACGCGGTTTGTATGTGAGCGCGCTCGTACGTATGCATCGTCGCACGCACACACTGACAAAATTTAAAGGTGATAAAGGTGCGCCAGTCGTGGCTGCGCCGTACGTAATCCCGCCGATTTAAATCTTTGAATCCCGCCCGCGCTCACGCACGCTTCACGCCGCTGTGCTGCCGCTCGTAATAATTTGAACGTTTACCTACCTAGATATTATTGCAAAAAAGATTTGTAAGAATGAGGTTATATTTTACATTAACTTTAAAAAATAAGGCATTTCGTACTTGTCGAAACAGACGAAATTTTTTTTATGTCAATTGTGTAATTTCGTTAAAAAAATCACAAATTCCTACAGGAAAAGGTACTTTTAATGCCTATTATTTAAGGTTATTCAATTTCAGAATTTAAAGATTATTATTTTGAGAAGTGTAGGTAAATAAAAAAGAAAAAAACAGTTAATAGTGTTGTCAACGATGAGACAATTAAAAGACTAATATTTTGAAATACACTAGTATATTGCAAAAGAAAACAATTACAAATATGAAAATGGCGGTTGTGGCGAGAGCGTGTGTTTGCCGAATATCAAAAATGGAATGAAGCGGGCGGCGGGGGCCGCCGCCCGCGGCGCTCTGGTTGCCGCTGCGTTCGTGACGTCGCCGTTGAATCGCCCCGCGCCCCTCCACCCGTGCGTGCAGAATTAGGCGCGTACATCCTCCGGGCGTTGAAAGACTATCTTTCAAGAGAAGAATTGCAGAAATTCTTTAAGTTGCCATTAACGGTCAGCACGATGCTGTTCATCCCATCGGCAACCTGCAATTTTAGAAATGTAGCTGAAGCTTCTTTAGTTATCTTCTTGGTAGTTGTAGGTTAAGTTTGACCCCACCTACAGAATTCAGTGAATGCTGTCTTTATTGGGTATGATGATCATTCGTCCCTTCGACAACATCTGTAGTGGGGATGATACACATTTTGTTGATTGCTCTTCTTATCGTTCCTCTATTTGTAAGGACATCGGCGACTCGACTAACTCCATCTGGTCCTGGGTATAGACGACTGATGCGAGCAAACCGCCATTGAAGTGGAGGAAGTTGGTCTTCTTTCAGGATCACGAGGTCCCCAACTTGAAGTTCCCGTTGCCGTGTTCGCCACTTGGTGCGTTGCTGAAGTTCTGCGATGAATTCCCGCCGCCATCTTTCCCAAAAATGTTGTCTGAGCTGCTCGATGCGTTCGTATCTGTTGGGCCATTTAGCAGTCACAGGTGGCGACGGCAATGAGGTAAAAGGGCGCCCGATTAGGAAGTGACCCGGCGTTAAAGGAGAAGGATCAGTAGGGTTTGACGAGAGAGGAGTGAGTGGACGGGAGTTTAGAATTGCTTCTATCTGTGCAAATAGCGTTGTGAGCTCCTCAAACGTTAGGGATGCGTTACCAGCTATACGACGTAGGTGATGTTTGGCCGACTTTACCACGGCCTCCCAGATACCCCCAAAGTTTGGCGAATAAGCTGGGCTGTGGAGAAAACGCACGCCTTCTTCAGTTGCAAACTCGGCAATAGACTGACGACTGGCCCTAACTAACCTTCTCAATTCATTGCTTGCGCCCTTGAAATTAGTCCCATTGTCACAAAAAATTGTAGCTGGCTTACCCCTTCTAGATATGAATCGGCGCAATGCTAAGATGAAAGCCTCTGTAGTCAGGTCGCTTACAACTTCAAGATGTACCGCCTTTGAAGTGAAGCACACAAATAAACACAAGTAGCATTTTGAAATACGATTACCCTTGCCCTTCCTACTGGAGATCAAAAATGGTCCCGCCATGTCGGTGCCACACGAGTAAAAAGGGAAGGTTGGATTACTTCTTTCGGCAGGCAAATTTCCCATTATAGGTTGCAGAGTTTCCCCTCGGAATCGCGTACAAATTATGCATTGCTTGGCCGTGCTGCGCGCTAAAAGCCTACCACCTATAGGCCAAAATCGTTCGCGGATAGAAGACAGGAGTAACTGAGGACCAGCATGGAACAAACGTAAGTGTTCATATCTCATTATTAATTTAGTAAGGTGATGCTTAGCGTCTAGAATAGCAGGATGTTTTTTATCATATTCAAATTCAGAGTTTTGGAGTCGTCCTCCAACTCTCATAATGCCAACCTTGTCGATGAATGGATTAAGTGAAAGTAATTTAGAATTACGGTGTAGTGCTTTACCTTCTACTATGTTACGAAATTCAGTAGAATAAGATTCAAATTGCGACTGCTTTATTAAAACAACGAATTATCCAGTTCGACAACATCCAAGGGTCCCGTAAATTTAGAATCATTCTTTCGCGAGTTATTGATAAAACGTAGTACATATGCATAGACTCTTTTAAGTTTATTTAAATTTGAATATTTTTCGAATTGAATTATACTGTTATTTGTTATTTCGATATTACATTTTATTGCACTGGGATCCTTGGACGTTTTAATTTCAGGCAAATTGTCACTAATAGGTATAGGTACTGTTTGTTTAGGCCATTCAGAAGATTGTGACTTGAGGTACGACGGTCCTTCCCACCACAAGGAAAAGGAATGTAAGTATTTAGGGTCGACACCTCTGGAAGCCACATCAGCCGGATTTTCATCAGTTGGTACATGCCTAAATTTGAAACCCTTGGTTAATTCTTTTATTTCATTTACACGATTGCAAACAAATGCCTTCAAATCTTTGGTTTGCGTCTTGAGCCATCCTAAAACTACAGTCGAATCTGTCCAAATGTATTTATCACGAATATTGCATCGCAATGATTGACATACCTTATCACATAAGCGTGCCCCCAGAAGCATACCACATAATTCTAATCGTGGAATTGTAGTAGGTTTTATAGGTGCTACGCGAGCCTTAGCGCATAACAAGTGGACAGTTACTACTCTATCACTATTTTCAGATCTTAAGTACACACAGGCAGCATAAGCTTGTTGAGAGGCATCGACAAAACAATGTAAGTCAATAATGCATGGAGAATCGCACAAAACACGTCTTGGAACTTGTATCTGAGACAAAAATGAAAATTCCTTAATAATCCTGACCCAGTCTTTAATGAAGTTATCTGGAACAGGTTCATCCCAGTCTAATTTAACACTCCATAATTTTTGGAGTAAAATTTTTGCCACTATAACACATGGGCTCAATAATCCAAGAGGATCAAATATTTTGCACGTAACTGAAATAATTGATCTCTTTGTGTGCGCAAAATCTGGCTCTAAATCTTTGGAAAACTGTAATGTATCAGCACTTGGCGAATAATTGAGACCCAACACGCTGGATTCCTTACTTAAATCGAGAGATGACGATGCATCAGTATTGCCGTCAAATAATTGAGGACAGTTAGTGCGAATTTTTCGCAAAGGTAGACAAGCGGAGTTCAATACTTGAATTACACCATTAGCAATATGTTTAATTTCGTCTACACTATCTGCCCCTGTATTAAGATCATCAATGTAAAAAGAATTTTGAATGACGTTTGATATGGTACTGTCAGGACATTCACGTGCCAATTGCAGCAGACATCGCGTGCTTAAAAAGGTGCACATGCTGTACCGTGTGTTAGTGTGTTTAAACGAAGAATATCAAAGGGCTGGTCCCTACCATCACGCCATAAAATTAACTGAAGGTGGCGCTGCGATGTATCTATTTCTATTTGGCGATACATCTTTTCGATGTCCGCTATAAGAATAAATTTATATTGTCGAAAACGAAGCAAAAGAGACATTAAATCACTCTGCACAACAGGTCCAATAGCCTGGATATCATTTAAAGATTTCCCGGTGGCGGTTTTACAAGATGCATTAAAACTACTCTAAGTTTAGTGGTTTCACTTTTTTCTTTAATTACCGCGTGATGAGGCATGTAATGTCCGAAACTTGGTCGTTCGACTTTAACTAGGTGCCCCAAATCAGCGTATTCTTCTAAAAATTTTTTATACTGTTCTTGTAATTTTGGAAGTCTATTAAACCTCTTTTCTAAATTTTCAAAACATTTTTTCGATGTATGCCAATTTTCCCCAATTGACTCTTCCGGCACTTCCTTGAAGGGAATTTTTACCGAAAAACGACCATTAGGGCCACGTTTAACATTGTCTATAAAATGCTGTTCACAAAATTGTTCCTCCGGAGAATATGATTTTTTATTAAGGGGTAGTTCATCAATTGACCAAAACCTTTCCAAGGAATCAAGAATTTCCTGACTAAAATGACAATTAACATTTGAATCTAATTTCGGCTTAGAAACGGGTCCGGCAACTAACCAGCCCAAATTAGAATCCTGCAAAACAGGCTTGTGTGTACCCAGCCTTATAAATTTAGATTTTATAATTTCCCAATAAACATTTGCTCCAAGAAGAATATCTATTTCGGAGGGACAATGGAAAGTAGGGTCAGCAAGTACAATGTTTTTGGTAAACGCAATTCGCTAATATTAATTAATGAATTCGGCAAAGTACCTGTGACGACCGGGATAATTAAACAATTGACATCCACTTCATAAGAACCAACGCGTGACTTTATATTAATATTACACATTTCAGTTATATTGCAGGAAACATTATTTATGCCACTCACATTAATAGAATTAATTGATTCTCCAACTAACCCCAGTCTCCTCTTTAAGTTGTTGGTTATGAAAGATGACTGACTGCCAGTGTCCAACAGCGCACGAGCAGTGTACGTCTTATTATTGCAGACTATGTTCACTAATGCGGTACACAATAACACTTGACCCGTGGTAGCCACCGACAAAGTCACTGGTGGGCCAGAAATGCCATCCCCATGTTGCGTAATTTGTTGTGAAGATGTGGACGGTACAGAAATTTCCGTATTAAATGTAGAATTAGTACTGGGTAATTGTCTATGTAAAAGCGTATTGTGTTTTTTCTTACATACACGGCAACCAGTTTTTAAATTACAATGATACGCGTCATGGCCGCTACGAAAACAATTTTTACACAATTGCAATTTAGAAATCATATTAATCCGATCATCGACAGACATATCTTTAAGTTTATTACATTCGTACAAACGATGACTTTGTTTACATAATTGACAACACGATATGTTCGATTTTTTATCGACCGAAACCGTAAGACTTTTATAATTATTGTTGTTAAATTTAGGCTTAATTTCACGTGATCTATGTTCCGAGTAGTTACTAAAGGAAGTTTCTAGTACGTCCGCACGACCACGCAAAAATGAATAAAATTCTTCAAGTGTAGGTAGATCATTAAGAGTGCACTTGTGCTCCTCCCACTTTTTACTCGTGCTAATATCCAACTTTGAACTTATAATAAAAATTATAAGTGCATCCCACTTGTCAGTAGGTTGCCCTAAAGTTTCTAAGGCACGCAGATGCTTTGCAAAATGATCTATAATAAATCTTAATGCCCTATGGGACTCTCTAGTTATATTCTCAACCGAAAACAACGCCTTAAGATGATTATTTATTAAAATGTTAGGATTATTGTATCTGTCACATAAAAGTGACCATGCGACACTAAAATTTTTCGAGGTAAATTCTATAGACTTTATTACTGTGCTAGCACTTCCCTCCAAAGACGAACGTAGGTAATGGAATTTATTAATGGAAGGTATGTTGTCATTACTATTTATCATGGCCTCGAACATATCCCTATACTCCAACCAACTTAAGTAGTTCCCATCAAAATTGGGAAGTCTTATGGTAGGAAGTTTAATAGAATTAATTAAGCCTGATTGACAGCTTGCCATAGAATTCTCAGTATTGTTAGTCTCATTCAGAGCAGGCTCAACATTTACTCGACAAGATTCTAAAATATCCTGCCCGATTGACAAGTGTGAGTAAAAAAGATTTTCAATTGCATCCCTTTCCTTTATTTGTTCCGCGGGGTCAGTATGCACTAAATCAATTCTATTCTGCAGCTCCTCAAACTCATTTAACAACAATTGCAGTTTATTAACTCTTAACTCAAGTTCTTTATACTTTGCGCCAGAAATTTCAGAGGTTTTCATCTTTTGCAAAACACTTAAATACTCGGTAAATCTAGTTAAACGCCCCTTAATTATACCGCGCTGTCTAATAAGTTTTGGTAAGTCGGATAATTCATCGCCTGAGGCGGCAGCAGCAATTGTAGATTCCTCCGTTTGTGACATTTTTGAAATAATTAAATTAGGCACACACAACAGTAAAGTTCAAAGGCGCAAACAATGAAGTAAGAAGTAAATAAAATTCTAACCGGTATGATGAAACGTCCGAAGACTCCACAACCAGCCGCGGGTGCAGCCCACGCCACTACACGTTGTTACCCTCGCCGAGCACACAGCACCGGCCAGCAAGCTGAGCGCGCACACCGCACAGCAAGCGAATCGCTCGCGGAAGCGCTAAGCTAAACGCGCCGCGCGCCCGGTTACAAGTAGGCTATAGAACGACAATGTATGTTAAAACTTGGGTAATAACTTTAGGTACTGATAATTGGGATGCTAACGAAATAATTTTAATCGTTAATTAAATTAAATAAGTATGAAATTAATTTTAATCACTAAGGAATGATGTGCGTTTAAGCAAATTTATTTTATTTTATTTTATTTATTTAAAGGCACAACTACAGAATACAATTTCACACATTTTTAAGGAGCTAAGATTAGGTTTCACATTTAAATTGAATTCCAATAAATGTTGTACACAACGTTTACATAAAACAGTAATTTTTAAAAGTGACAAGTGTTATAATCTAAAAAAATTAAATAAAGAAAGAGATACAATTGAGACAAAAATATTTCATGCATGACAATAACAATACAAACTATCATAATAATCAATAGTCACAGTTATATCACAGAATAGATAATAGTGGTTACACACCCATTACATATGAAATAGCTGTTTTATAGTTGTGTTAAAAGAATAAAAGCCTTGCGAGAATATATCCAAATTGTTAACATTTTCGTTATAAGTTCTGCAGATTCGAAACAACGGGTTATTATAGGTTACATTATTGTTGCAGACTGGCACGGAGAATAATTTAGGTTTTCGCTTACTACCGCTCGTTTTAAATGACAGATGGCTCAACAAATCCATGGCGTCCCACTGATTATTAACGATCTTATACAAAATTGATAGGTCCTGAATCGAGCGTCTGGACTGTAGCGAATGCATCCCAAAGCGCTGTAGCCTGGCTTCATACGTAGGTAACTTACGCCTGAGGCCCAGTTTCGAGCTAAGATGACGTAGGAAACGTCTTTGAACAGCCTCCAATCTATCAATGTGGTTATTGTAATGGGGACACCACACAATTGAATTATATTCCAAGACACTTCTAACAAGGGTAAAGTACAACAACAAAATACTATCCGATTTTCGAAAAGGTCTTGTAGTTCTTGAAATGAAGCCAAGAGTCTTATTTGCCTTTGCAATAATACTATCATAGTGATATGTATAACTCAATTTAGGGTCCAACCACACTCCGAGATCCTTGACTAGATTTAATCGATTTAGTTGAATGTTATTAATGTTGTAGGGATATTGAACTGGTAATTTCCTTTTTGTAAAAGTAATAAGACCACACTTTGAGACGTTCAAGGACATGTTATTACTTATACACCAATTATGAACTTTATCAATATCGTGCTGTAAAAGCATAGCATCACTTATACAAGCTACTTCACGATATATTTTAATATCATCTGCATATGCTACACAACTAGACGTTATAGATTCTAATAGGTCGTTAACAAACATTACAAATAAAAGGGGCCCTAAATTGGAACCCTGTGGAATACCAGAGGTAGACTCATAAGGAGCCGAATCGTAGCCGTGTATAGCAACCAACTGGGTGCGATTAGACAAATAAGATATGAGCCATCGTAAGAGTACACCATGAATTCCAAGGTGATATGCCTTACAACAAAGAATGCGATGGTCTACTTTGTCAAATGCCTTAGCAAAGTCAATATAAAGTGAATCTACCTGCACATGCCTATTAAAAGCAATATTAATGTCATGAACATAAGTTAAAAGATTGGTGGTTGTGGAACGCCCACTGACAAAGCCGTGCTGTTTGGTGCTAATAGTTGATTTCAAATGAAAATACAGGTACTTATAAATTAAACTTTCAAAGATTTTTGCAAAATAACTGAGTATACTAATAGGCCGAAAATTCTTTACATCCATTTTATTTCCCGACTTGTGTATGGGTACAATTTTAGCAATTTTCCATAACTCAGGAAAACTACCTGTACTTAGACTTAAGTTATAAATTAAACAAAGAGGTCGTGACAGTGCCATCTTACATTGTTTTAAAAATATTGGTGGTACTCCGTCTGGTCCAGCACCCTTTTTTACATCTACAGAGTCGAGGGCATCAGCTATCTCCCGTTCAGTTATAGTAATAGAGGAGATACTTCTAGATGACTCCGGGAAATAAGGTGTATAAGTGTGTGTTGAGGGTTTATTATAAACAGATGAAAAATGTCTCGCAAAAAGATTAGCAATGTCCACACCATTATGCGCAAAATCAGAGCCGTAGAACATTTGATTCGGTAATGTATTTGTAGTGTTTTTGGATTTTGTGTATCTCCAAAATGCCTTAATATCAGCTTTAATACCTTCCTCTGTTCTTTCTAAGTAAGTTTTGTAACATCTTTCAAATATAATTTTGGCTCTGGATCTGAGTACAGAGAATGTATCAAAGTCGCGTGGATTATTATAAATTTTAAATTTTTTGTGATACTTATTTTTTTCTTTTAATATTTTAATTAGTGCACGTGAAAACCACGAAGGCCAGGTATTATGTGAGTTGGATGTTGGTGTATATTTATCAATTATTTCCCAAAGGTGATTATAAAACATCTGTAAAAAGCTATCACAATCCAAATCAGCATATTGATCCCAATCTATTTTATTAAGCTCGGCATTACAAGCAGTGAAGTCAGTTCTATAAAATCTATATTTTTTTTCTGGATTTTGCTTTAATATATTTTGTTTGCTATAATTTAAGTTTATTTCTAGTGGTGGGTGATATGCATCGACTCGACTTAAGGGTTGAGATTCTGTAACCGTACAAGGGGTCTGTGAGTAATTTAATACCAGATCCAATATTTTATTTTGCGAATTTACTATAGAGTTAGATTGGGTCAAGTCCGTTCTGGTTATAAACTCATGTAAAGCAGATATTTTAGCATTCGATGAAGTTGTGGGGTGTCTACAAGGCCAGTCAATTTCAGGCAGATTAAAATCGCCAATTATTAGAGTATGTTCAGAAGACACTTGAACAATGCTCTCGATACGATCCAATAGATCTTTGAATTGTTCATGTTGTATATAAGATGGTACATAAACTGTAAATATGTTTAAAGTTATATGTTTCAAATTAACACTTACCCACACATTCTCCAATAGCGTGCCAGAAAGCACCTTTTCTGTACAAACCAAGCTCTTTTTGACAGCGATTAGGACGCCCCCACCGCATGTTTTTTTATATTCTTTCATAAATTCTGTGGAGCGGTCTTTACGGAACACTATATATCTATCATCAAATAGTTCAGAAGAAGTCACGGATTCACTGAGCCATGTCTCACACAAGCATATTATATCATAATTATTTACTAATATAGAATTCATTATCTCATTGGTTTTAGAGTTGGTACCTCTAATATTTTGATAATAAACAGACAATTTATCCATAAAAATTAAAAAGAAAATTATTTATAATAGTATAAGTATACAAATGCAAAAAGGTAAGCGCTAATTTAGCGAATCCAATGTTTTTTGACTCTTAACGTGAATAAACGGCGATGTTTCATTTTTCCTTAAGAAAATACGGCCATTACGCACCCAAACGAATTTATATGCTAACTCTTTGGCTTTGGCTCGAGTCGCAGCATGCAGCGATTTGTTAGCCGGTGACAGATGCTCGGAGACGTAGATCGGTACGGATGGTCCGCTGAAATTCAACAAAGATGACCCAAGCTTGTTTTTAGGATG
Organism: Agriphila geniculea; assembly: GCA_943789525.1. Lineage (NCBI taxonomy): Eukaryota > Metazoa > Arthropoda > Insecta > Lepidoptera > Crambidae > Agriphila > Agriphila geniculea. The sequence goes on from OX038890.1 coordinate 19,627,137, forward strand.
TGACCTGTTATAGCGCGTGACCGCTGAGTAAAACTCATCACGACAGCGTACACTTCTAAGTTGGACGACTATGGCACGTGGGGTCTTACTTTCTTTATTTTTATGAGAAACCCTCGTGCAATTTAGGATATCTATGTCTTGCAACTTAAGAGATACCACATCGGCAATTTTATTTATTATAGTCACGACGTTTTCATTTTTGTGTTCCGGGACTCCCTGGATCTCAAGGTTGTTGCTTCTGAGATGTTGTTCAAGGTGGTCGATGCGCTCAGACATAACAGAAACGGTTGTACGGAGCTGCTCACACTCCACTTGCATATTTTTGTGATCGTTAATAATTTTATTCGTGGCTTTAATAAGGTCGTCATACTGGTTGCTTATATATTGGACTGAGTTTTGTAATTCCTGTAATTTTTCATTTATTGGACCCAGCTCTGCTCGAATAGCGGCTTTTATTTCGTTTCTTATAATACTAGTAAGATCGCCGTCGTCGGGACGTTCATATCTGTTTCGGCCGCCTCTAAGTGTTACATTGTCCTGTGCAGGATAATAAGTTCCATGATCTGGGGAGATTTCTTCTTGTACGGGGTTTGTACGTACTGGCGTATTTGTTGTGTCACTTTTTGGTTTATTGTCGACACATTCATGGCATGTCCAATTTTGCTTGCGTTCACTTCCAGCACCATAAAAGCTGTTAAAACGCTTCTCACTTAAACCAGCGCACAGAAGGTCATAGATCTTAGCGCACTTAAAGCATAAATATTTTTTACGCAAGCAACGCAATAAACGCAAGCAACGCAATAAAGCAAGCAAATGAATTTTAAGATGATAAATACCTACTAATAAAATGTAGTTACGAACAACGTTTGCGGGTGATTAATTTATAACAAAATGGTGGGTAACAATAACGATTTAAAATAACGAAATTTTCTGCGCTTTAAGCGGAATGAGACACAGGTAGCTGGTAATCGCAATGAAATTATAGACGTTAAAAATAGAAATTGTGAGTATAGCATAAAATAGCCCTGCCCATATGCAAGCTTGATCAGGAATAGGTACCTAACGCTTGAGGTGCAGGGGAGCTTTTACACACATAAAAAACAATTCTGACGGAATAAAGATAGGGAAAAAAATGGTGTACTTCCTTGGGCTAGACCTCCAGACGGCAGAAGAAGAAGCTCGTAGTCCGCTGCAGGCCCCAGAAGACCACAGTTTTCCAGGCGTAAATTTGGCGGGAATCCTTCCCCACGCACAACCACGAATTGTTGACCGGTTTCTCGCACTTTTTTGCCGAAACTCGCAGATTACTTCAAGAGCGGTCGCCAAATTGTCAACGATGAGACAATTAAAAGACTAATATTTTGAAATACACTAGTATATTGCAAAAGAAAACAATTACAAATATGAAAATGGCGGTTGTGGCGAGAGCGTGTGTTTGCCGAATATCAAAAATGGAATGAAGCGGGCGGCGGGGGCCGCCGCCCGCGGCGCTCTGGTTGCCGCTGCGTTCGTGACGTCGCCGTTGAATCGCCCCGCGCCCCTCCACCCGTGCGTGCAGAATTAGGCGCGTACAGTGTAAAAAATATTTTTTAATAATATGAAATAAAACACTTTTTAACGGTTACTAGCGCGGTTTTATTGAATGTACTTTGGTATTTAGTTGGTATTTGGTTTGGTTTTTGATTTTTTTTATTTTTATAATATTTTTTTTTATTTGAATAAATACATTATTTATTAAAGCCAAGTTTTAATTAATCCTATTTCGACCGTAAGTTTTCAAATCCCATAACATGACGTACGCAATGAAAAATTGTAGTCAATTCCTGAAAACAGGTTAATGTAAACTGTAATTTGACAGATGTGTGTGACACATTGCTACTTTTCTTTAGTAAGTTTTTATTGGTGTCAAAACGAAAGTGCTAATGTATCACATACATCAGTCAAATTACAATTAACATTAACTTCATTATTTTAGTCGATAGACGCGCTGGTCTACCTACAAAAAATATTCAAAAAAAACTTTGTATTATAGTTCCCTGATGCTAACCCTACAAGGAAAAAATATTTTGTATATTCATATTCATATTTCTTTATTGCATCTTGTTGTATACAATGGTGTAACATAAAATTTTCAGACACAAACAAGAACCCTGTAAGGGCACGGCAACATACTTATATAGGTACTATATTAGAACTTATTTTACTAATTTATACTAAATATTACACTACACACATATCATAACAGGTACTGAAATTTATCGTAATTATATATTTCTTTATGTAACATATAATATTACAACGTAACGTACATATTTAATTCATTTAAGTTCCTAAATTATCATCAAAATATTCCTTTATAGAATAGTAAGCCTTGTCAAGAAAAAGTTTTTTTAAATTATTATCAAATTTTGTTCCTTGGAGGGCTTTTAATGAGTTAGGCAAGTGGTTGTATAACTTGCCTGCCATATAGAAGAATGGCCCTTTTTTAAAAAGATCAAGGTGTGGGGTTAATTGACATAAATTATTTGCTCGGCGAGAAACGTAGCGTCTGGGAAGGTCGGTTATTCTATTGAAATAATGTGGACTGGTGCGAACTAATCTACAAAGCTCGTAGATGTATAAACAAGTAACTGTTAGGACTTTTAAACTGACAAACCATGGCCGGCATGATTCTTTGGGTGGCAGATTGACTATCACTCTGATGCAACGCTTTTGTAAAATGAATACTGACTGGACATCAGTTGAGTTCCCCCAAAAAATAATCCCAAACCTAATCCAGGCCGCAGCGTGCGCGTGGTATGCAGTCAACGCGCATTGTGAATTTGTACATTTTCGTAACTCATATAGGGCGTACGTAAAACTGCTAAGTTTTCTCACAACTGCACTTACGTGAGATTTCCAAGTCAAGGTGGAATCCATGGTGACGCCTAACAACGTGAATGAATCGACTACTTCTATTTTATTTTGTTCAAACGTTATATTGAGTGGAAGTGCTGATCTTTGGTGAGGTCTAAATTGGATTATTTTAGTTTTCTCCAGATTTAATACGAAGCCTATTTCACTTAAATGTTTCGCTATATTGTTTATGGATGATGTTATTTCATCTTTTAATTTATTCATGTCATTATAGTTACCAGATATGATGAGAGTAGCATCGTCAGCAAATTGTTCGATTTTGTTTGGCGTAGCATGAGGCAGGTCATTAATATAAGCTAAAAACAGCAAACATCCTAGCACGCTACCTTGTGGTATTGATCCGGAGACTGTGTCGATTTCGGAATTAACATTTTCCACAACACCTTCACTCGAGTGTGCAATTTGTACGAGTTGCTTTCTGTCTTTCAAGTAAGATGTCAGCCACTTAATTGAATTTCCACGAATTCCTAGATGTTCTAATTTTTTTATAAGTATCTCATGCAGAACACGGATAGAGATTGACTATGCATTTTTTTGACGACCGAATAAACTAGCGATGTGACAGCCCTTCGTGTTTAAGCTGTATCGCTCGCTCGAGGCTCGAGTTGGCCTACTTATTTGGTTCTACTATGTTTTGGGGCACCCTGTATATTTACAGCATAAATAACTATCTATCTTATTCAATTTAGACCTTCCCTCTCAAAGTATTCACATTATTTATCCTCAATTTAATCCATAATACACCAAAAAGCCAAATTTTTAGGACCTAATTTGATCTACCTATTAAGGCAAAGTTCCAAGAACCGGCACCCGCTAACTTAGTTTCCTTTAGAATAAATAAATTACCCAGCTAGTTAAGCTAAGTCTAATTAAAGGCCAACAATAATTAGGACAGTAATAGAATCCACTTGTGCAATTTTGGTTTACTTTAAGAACGTGCCTTGTTGTATCTTTCATTATATGTTAACAGTATTTGTATTTAATTTGTTTAATTAACTTTACAAAAACGGTTCTGTATTGCAAGTTGCAATAAGTTTACCTTTAAATTACAAACCATATGAAAATCTTTTATCCAATCTTAAAACTTGGGATTAGAAAACATACTCTCACTTGTGATAAGTGAATTTAGGACGCTTTAGGACTAAAATGCTTTAAGACTCAAACGCTTTAAGACCAAACGCTTTAGGACTAAACGCTTTAGGACTAAAAAGCTTTAGGACTAAAATGCAGCAATCTAATTCGGTAATCAGTGAGCGGTGGTGACGAGCTGAGAGGCCGACATCGAGATAGCCCGCAGTAATATTGAATTCGCTTGCCGCGCCGCCCACCGCAGTGGGCTGTGGCCACGGCCACCTGTGGCCGGGCCGTAAGTCTCGAACCTTGACGTTGATTAAGGCGTTCTCATTTTTACAACACATTCGATAGTCTGTTTTAGATGGTGACAACGCACATTTTAGGTAATGGTTTCGGAGAAAACCGCCCACGGTGAACGTAACGACGCTTGGAATGACTAGCTATTTGTGAAATTGTTATTCTAGAAACGTTAGTGGGTGTAAACGGTTGATTTTCGATAAGAAAGTACCGCTCATGGGTTGATAATGTCAACAGTTTCATGTCTCCCACATTGAAATGAACTAAAAAAGCTTTTGTTCAGAAATAAATTGTTGTGGGACGAATTAGAAATGCTTGACATAACATTCAATTACACAAAGGTTATAGATTAATGGTCCCACATTTTCGAGCATATTTCGGTTAAATAATAATAACCCGATTTTTTTCAGTGAAAAGCATATTTTTAAACCTTAATTGCGTTACAATATATTTACATTACCTTCTTATTCATAAAAACAAGCATAGATACAGGAGGCTCACAAAGTGTTTTGTTTCTTTTACTCTTTTGACAAAATAAATAATAAAATTAATAAATCTTTATTGAAATAATCTTACATCATAAGATAAAACATATTCATTTCAATGAATTCATTTATCAATGCGATAGCTAAAATAGAATTAAATAGGAATGGGCGTTAATGTTTAAAGTGCACGCAGTGTTTTGCCAAATAAACCAATTGAAACATAATACATTTCCGATAAATTTACTAATTCCTTAATTACGCCCGTGTCGCGATAATTACATTGCACCAATGAATTAACCACATGTTAAACTAATTTGGTGTCTATTTACTGATCAGGTTTCGGTATTTAGGATGTGATAATTACGTTAATTAAAAAAAACTCATTGAGCGTCATGCTATAAAATTATCCTCGTATCTTATAAATATAAGTTGGAACCAAATTATGTAACAATACTAAAATAGGTAATAATCTTGCATAAACTGAACAACATTCTCCAAGGAACATAGGTCGAAAACTATTTTTATTTTCCTTTCCATAGTAGGTACCTAAGTCGAGTTTTTGGCGCGATTTTGTCGAGTTCAGTTCGGTGACTATTTTAATTATTCGCAATTTGATTCATAGTGGATATTGTGTCTTAAAATTGGTGCAGTTTTGTGGTACAAGTGTCTACGCAACTGAACAATATGTGGGATAATGGAAGTAGGCGCGATCTTGGTTGTGTGAAGCTGAGACTTTTATTGTAGTGGTGGCTACCTCGGCAAAACTTACCGAGTAAACTGTCTTGATATACTTGCTGCCAAATGCTCCAAGCAGCATTAGAATGTGATGCACCCGCATTTCAATGTAAACTGAAACAATCTACTAGAAAATCTAGAACAAGAAGATTGTAGAAATACTGAACTATTCAAAACATGACACTGGCAAAAATTACTTCCAAGAGGAAAGTAGATTGCCATAACAAAAATAAGAAGAAGAAGGTACCTAAGTCGGTCAATGGGGAATGTCCGAAAAAAATCAAATTGGCTGAATATTTTTTCATAGGTAGAAATAAGCTCCCCAAGTGATAGAAAAAAATTTAGGAATTTTCGGTTGCGTGAAAAATTTTTAAAAAATTAAAGTCTTTTCGACTTCACTAATGTAGGAAAGTAACAGCAGAATGAAGATTATACCTTTGCCACCACCTGCCACTATGACAACAAGAATTTTAAAAAAAAGTTTTGACATTTTGTGTTGAAATATTTTTTTTAATACCATATTGTGGTTGTGGCAGGTGATGGCAAAGGTTTAATCTCCATCCTGCTGTTACTTTCCTATATTGGTGAAGTCAAAGAGACTTTAATTTTTTTCAAATTTTTCACGCAACCGAAAATTCTGAATTTTTTTCCTATTACTAAGGGAGCCTATGAAAAAATATTCAGCCAATTTGTTTTTTTTTCGGACATTCCCCATTGACCAATACATTTTGTAGGGAAGTTAGAAATATTTCTTTCGTTTTTGACCTATGTCCCTTGGAGAAACTCACGTACCTATTGTCACATAATTTGGTTCAACCTTAAATTATAAGTTTTCAATGAGGGCTTTTCAAAGTGACATTAAAAAAATAGTAACTATTTGCCTCACTAGACGGCGTTGATGGAAAGAGAAGTGTCAAAATTGGCTTTTAAAGCCCACCGGTAACGATCAATTGCGATTGTCAATTTTTCCGCAATTGACGCCCATTGACGGAAAAATTGATCGTTTACGCGTGCAATTGAAGCGATTGTCAATTGCTCCAACAATGGAATTGACGGAAAAATTGACAATCGCAAATGATCGTTACCGGCGGGCTTAAAAATAAAGGGCCTGTACCAAAGAGGAAAGTAAGCGCTCGCTGGCTGACATCTGCCCAAAGAGAAACACATCTGCCTACCTGGGGCCGTACCGGCTAACTTACATAGCTGTCCTAATCGCTTTCATTTGACAGATGGCCACAAACAAAATGTGGTAGCGATGTATATTTGTACCCAAACGATGGATGTGATACATTGCAACTTTTTTGGTACAAAAAAATCTTACCAAAGAAAAGTAGCAATGTATCACATCCATCTGTCAAATGAAAGCGATTACGATAGTCATGTAAGTTAGTCGGTACGGCCCCTGAGTACTCTTCAAAGCTGAGTAAAAAAAAAATTACTTTGACACATACATTTTTATCAACGCCATCTATCGAGTCTTAAGTTTTTTGTTATTTTGAAAAGCCCTCTTTTGTATTGTATTTTTCAATGTGTATTTGTTTTAATAATGTAAACAATGATGTAGATACATTAATCACACAAAAGTTTTATTTAGCTTTAATTTCAGTGGTAACTTTGACATTTACTGCCCACGTCTGAGGCGAATCCGTCGACACCCACTGTAACGTGACGTGACGTGACTCATTCATTAAATCCACCATTTATAACCAAATCCATTTGCCGATTAATTTATACAATGTTATTTCTTAGAAACCACTAAATGGGTGTCACTTTTAAAAAAACTGTTTCTGAAATACTGTTTCATGGTATTTGAGTTCTATACACTGTGGTGTGGATTAGTGAATGCTAACCACAACAAATACGGCGGCAACCAACTGCATTAAACGTGCCTTAAAAACCATGGAGTAGCTCGAGATAATATTTTTTGGTCACCCTTCAAATTAACGACTCTAGCGAAAGTTGCTTAAGGGGCTTATATCAGGGATTGAAATACCGTTAAAAAAAAATAACGTTAAAAATACCGTTAAAACATTTTATCGTTAAATTTACCGGTAAAAATAACGTTAAAAATATTTTACCGGTAAAATTAACATTAAATATAGCGTTAAATTTAGTACCGGTAAAATTATCGATAAAAATTAACGTTATCAACTGGAATAACGTTAATTTTAAAATTTTCGTTAAAATTAACGTTAAATTAACGTTAAAATTAACGTTATTTCAGTAAATAACGTTAAATTTAACGTTATTTCTCAAATTAACATTATTTATTGACATAACGTTAATGTTAAAATTAACGGTAATAAGAGTAAAAATTAACGTTATATTTAAAAATAACGTTAACATTCCCTGGCTTATATAGACCAACTAGCGCCACCAATACATTTTATTTTTATTTTTTATTTTATAATTTGGCACACAAACAGATAACAGTCATTACATCATTGAAAACATATTATATAAAAAATGATCTAAACTATTATCCAAAAAAGTATGCACAGCATGGATATTAATAGAATTTAAAAAAGTTAACAATAACAACCAAACATGCAAAGTTCATTAAAATTAAACATAAAAATTAAACAAATCAAATGAATTAAAATTGAAATAGATAATTGAATTCAAATAATAAGGTTTAAAAAAAATATATAACAATAATAGAAGTAAAAGTTAATTTTCAAATTCATTATAATAAATAGTAATAAAAATCCTTTAAAGACATAAATTATTGCAAAAAAGAGATGTAAAATTGAAAATAAAATTAAACAATATATTACTACTTATCGACACAAAAAAACTAAAGACATTATTATGGATTTTGGGAACCGGGCCCGAACAGATCTGAAATGCTCCTTTTGAACAAAGAAAAGTTGGAGTTGAACACGTCAATATTTGTATTGTTTCCTGCCAGCTCATTGTAGGTTCTTGACATTCTGACTACTGGATTATAATAAGAGGTATTATTTTTGTAAACTTGTATAGAGAATGTATTCGGACGACGAGATCTATAGAATGTGTTGATGGAAAACAGCGAAAGCAAAGCCGGTGCATCCATGTACGAGTGCAAAATCTTGTGAAGGCACAGTAAATCATATCTTCTGCGCCGGGCTTGTAAGGAGACAACGCCGAATTCAGATAATTTCTTACTATAGGTGTTGAGGGAGCGACCATATTTAAACTTATAACAGAGAAATCTCAAACATCTTTTTTGAACGCTTTCTATTCTATCGATGTGCACCGCATAAAAAGGCGACCATATAGGACAACAATACTCGAGGATACTTCTCACCAGACTAAAGAAGAGACATAGCATGCTTTGCGGTTTTTTAAAATCTTTAGTGGATCGTATTATGAATCCTACCATTTTGCTGCTTCTCTTAACGATGTGGTCATAGTGAGAACGAAAATTTAATTCCTCATCGAACAGCACTCCTAAATCCTTCACAAGTGTTTTCCTACACAAACTATGATTCTGTATAAAGTAGTTGTGAAGTATTTTGTTCTTTTTTTTTCTGGTGAAGGATACAACACAACACTTGTCCACGTTTAGGCTCATTTTATTCAACAGGCACCAATTTGCAATAAAGTTTAAATCACTTTGAAGTGACATACATTCCCTACCATCACTAACATTTGTAAAGAGCTTTAAGTCGTCAGCATAAAGTAGTGCAGGACACACCAATTGATCCACCAGGTCATTGATAAAGATATTGAAGAGAAGAGGTCCCAAATGTGAGCCCTGCGGAACTCCTGAAGTAATGGGTACTGAACCAGAGGAATAACCCTTGACAGTAACGAGTTGACTCCTATTGCTTAAGTACGATGTTAGCCATCTTAGCAAACAACCATGTATACCGTAATGAGAGAGTTTGATGCACAGCAGACGATGATCAACCCTGTCGAAGGCCTTGCTAAAGTCCAGGTAAATGGAATCAACTTGTCCGCCAGAAGCAAAAACTTGACAAATATAATTCTTATATTCTAAAAGATTAGTTAACGTTGACCTTTTTTTGACGAAACCATGTTGGCTGTTTGAGAGAAAGCCGCTTAAGTAACTATAAAGACAGTCATATACTAGGGACTCAAACAACTTGGCAATGCATGACAGTATGCTAATTGGACGATAGTTACAACAGGATGACTTGTCTCCAGACTTATAAATTGGTATGATGTGTGCTATCTTCCAGCGAGTAGGAAAAATACCGGATTTGAGAGATTTGTTGAACAATAGTGTAAGAGGGACAGAAAGTTCCTTTGAACACAGCTTAATAAACTTAGGAGGAAGCTCGTCTGGACCTGCCCCTTTCTTCTCATCCAAACCTTTAATCTTCCGGAGGATATCATCTTGTGATATGGAAAAATCATGAAGTGTGGAGTTACAGGTATAAGGCATGTTCGGTAGGACACTTGGCTCTGGAAAAGAGGCCCCAGCAAACACGGATCCAAAGTATTCTGAAAATAGCTCGCAAATACCTTGACCATCTGAAGAAACCCTGTCCTCGAAAGTCATAGTTTCGGGTATTGTATCACTGCCCTTTCTACCCTTAACATATCGCCAGAATAGCGCTGCATTCTCATCCAACGAATCTTCTACTGTAGATAAAAACGTATTGTAACACTCATCTATAAGAGACTTGCATCTAGTGCGCAATGAAGCAAACTCATCGTAATCACGAGGATTACCAAACTTCTTATAACGTTTGTGGATTTTAGTTTTATCTTCAATGCATTGTTTCAAACCATCACTATACCAAATTGGATATTTGTTTGAAGTATTTTTGACATACGGCGTGTGCTTGGCTATGATTTCAAAAACTGTGCTGTAAAACTTAGCGACGCAGTCATCAATATTAGAAGACGATAAAAATTTATTCCAATCTACTTCACTTAACTCAGATTTTAAACTTTCATACTTGCACTTATTAAAGTTATAACGTTTCACAAACTTAGGTTTAAGCGGTTTATCAGATATCACATTAGGAATATCCAAAGAATATGCCAGATGATGACTATCCACTCGACACACAGGTTCAGTCTCTAAAACTTTAATATCTGGAAGACTGGAGACAACAAGATCAAGATACCTGTTATTTTTATTAGGAATGGCATTAAACTGAGCTAAATCACATGTACTAATTGTTTCAAAGAGAAGGCACGCCTTGCCATCTCGAGGTTCTGTTGGTATAAGCGCGCGAGAATTATTTTGTGTTAACCAAGTGATGTTACCAGAATTAAAATCTCCCAATAACAGGAACTCATCCCTGTGCGTAGAATCGAGAATCAACCTCTGACAGTTATGATGGAACGCTGCACATTCATCAAGTGGTATGTCGGGGGGCAAGTAGCAAAGGCAAACATTCAACAATTGTTCCTCCTGGTCGCGTGGCACAATAGTGAGCCAGATATCCTCGGCTCCGGTTTCCCAAGATGTTCGGCGGACAACATTGATGTGTTTTTTAACGGCGACTAGAATACCGCCTCCCTCTTTCTTTAAAGAACAAGAACTAATTCGATCTCTCCTAAAAACATTATATCGATCATCAATCGATTCTCCATCATAGACGCTTTCGTCGAAATTAGTCTCCGTTAAGCACACAATATCAAAATCGCTAATTAACAAGTTCAAATATATATCTTTAGTTTTGGATCTAGCTCTACCTAAATTTTGATAAAATATGTTATACATTATAATTAATAAGTAAATAAGTACCAAGTAAAGTGATTCAAAAAGTAAGAGAAAAAAGCAAAATGTAAGCACAGCAACAGATTAACGTAATTTACTCAAAGAGTCCATATTTTTAATTAGAATTGCTCCAGCAGATTCATCCTTGCGAACATATATCTGGCCATATTTTACCCACACGTATTTAAATTTAAGTTCCTTAGCTAGTTTTCTGGTAGCAGCGTGCAAAGATTTTTGTTCCGGGGATAGGTGTTCAGTGACAAAAATGTTGCATGGTTCCCCGTTGATATTAAGGTCTGAAGAAATCAGACCACGGCCTGGATGAGCTTTGTTGTGACGATGAAATGCAGACAGCACCAAATCTCGCATGCGCGGCGTAGACAGGGTTACGACGATGTTACGTGGTCTCTTGGATGACACATTGAGTTTAGCTACTCTACGGCAAGCATTTATTTGACCGTCCTCAACTGGTGCCTTTATAATATCGCAAAGCTTTTTGAATATTGACAGGACATTTTCATTTTTGTGTTCGGGTACAGCTTGCAACTCTATGTTGCAGCTGCGTGATATTTTTTCAATTCCAACCAGCTTGGTGTTCAACCGCGCTAATTCAGATTGCAGCCGAGTATTTTCGCACTCAAGATGTTTAATGCAATCAGCACTTTTATCAATATCCGATCGCAGGGAAGATTGTTCTGCGCATATAAAATCCGTAGTGGTGGTGAACTCATCCTTAATAGTTTTCAATGCTGACTCAGTTTCGCTCTTGACCATATCCTTAATGTCATTCCTTATAGCGACACGAATGTTTTCCATAAAATGAGATAAGGAGGCTCTGAGTTTCTGGTCAAGTAGAACACTTATCTTGTCCATCGTCACCAATTCCTGTGTAGTTGAAGTTGTATCAGAATCCCTAGTGATTGGTGGAGGGGAGGGAGATGCGGTTGTGGTGCTGCGATCTGGGTTGTCACAAGACATATTCATGACATCGGGAGGCAAATTATTGTGACGCACAGGTGTGGTGTCGTTCGTCCTAGTGCGGCGAGTTACGTTGGTACAAATAGGACATATCCATGAGGAAGTATATTCTTTTGTGAAAGCGAGAAATTGTTTTCTCTCCAAGTTCAGACACTGGTAGTGATATTTGCCTACACAAAGTTGACATTTCAGGAAATCTTTGTCTTTTATGAATTTTTTGCACGCGTTGCAGTTCATTATTTCGTTTTGTATATTAAAAAAATAAAGATAGAAAAAATATTTTTTTTTTTTAAATAAAAAAAATATCCTCCAAATTCACTTTCAATTTTTAGTGTTAACACTGTTTACTGTAATATGTCCAAACAAAAACCACGATAAAAAAAAAGAGAAAAAAAAAAACTATATCTTGGGATTCGATCTCGCAACTTCACAGTTCAATCGGAGTAGACGCGTGCATTGCGCCAATTCGTTCTATCGGTGAGTGTCCAATTTAAGCATCTATTGTGTGGCGTAACAAATGCGGCGAACAAGTCGCTTGAGTCCAAAGTCCAACTTTTTGAACCGATGACAAGTAGCAGCCGTTTGTGATTGTTTAATGTTTTTAGGTTAGAAGACGATTATTTTCACCAAAATCACTCTTTACTGTTACTTTTATTTGCACAAATCACTTTTTTCATGTGTTTTTTTGTTTATTTTTATGATTGGCGATAAGTTTGTTGTTGCACAGTTGCACTTTATTAGTCACTTTTGTTTTTACAATTTTTTTAGTGTTTAAGTCTCCAATCAGCAGGACAACGGTTTCATTGTTTAATTTCGATGAACCTTACACAAATATGTTACTTTCACTACACAGATTCCACTATAATAATTTTAATAAATTTTTAAATACGGAGACGATGTTTACCGTGCAGCGACATCTACACACTTTACTTTTATACACGTTTATTTTTATAACTCGTAAACCAAGTAATAAGATAATTAAAAAAAGGAAACAACCATGCACTCTTAAATTGTCTCTAATATATTGTTTAATAACTCTTTAATATTTTTCATTCTTTTTACTAGTTTTAAAAGTCATTTAAAACGACAGTCGCCACTTTTGGTTTAAATGGATTTTAAAACTTACAGAAAGAATGAAAACTGTTAAAGAGTTATTAAAAATATTGGAGACAATGTAAAAGGGCATGATTGTTTCCTTTTTTTAATTTGATCAAAACCAGAATCGGTTGAGAAATGCGACCTGTAGAGGAGAACAAACAGCCGGAAAGCCGGACTGAAGTAAGTTTATTTACATATCTCCGTCATTTCAATAAATTTCAAAAACTGTCTTGACAAAAAAAAACGAAATATTTATCAAACCTGCTCATAAAATTTCACCGAGATCGGTTGAGAAATGTGACCTGTAGAGGAGAATAGACAGCGACGGAAAGCCGGACAGAAATATATATTTTTAGACATATCCGCCGTTTTCAGAAATTAATAAAAAAAACTGGCTTGACAAAAATATTCATACTATTTTCGAACTTGCTTACTAATTTTCACGAGAATCATTTAAGAAATGCAACCTGCAGAGGAGAACAGGCAGAGCTCTAATATCGGACTGAAATGTGATTTTTTATCATATCTCCGTCATTTCAGAAAATTTAAAAAACTGGCTTGACAAAAAAATTCTAAATAATTTTCGAACCTGATCACAAAATTTCACGAGAATCGGTTGAGAAATGCGATCTGCAGGTGAGAACAGACAGACATACGAAAGAATTTTAGCCCAGGCTGACTCGCTCGCACTTCGTGCTCGCTAGTTCAATTGTAGTTTTGACTTATTAAAAGAATTGGGTACATATACAGGGTGCATTTGTAACCACTCTCCAAATTTTAAGGATGTGTTCAGTCCATGAAACTGAACAACTTTCTCCATGAAACATGTGTCGAAATACGCCAAAAAATTTCGGTCATCCCATACTAAACTGATCACGTGATCTCTTTGTTTTGTATGGAAAGTAAATTTTTTTTTCATATTTGACCCTATGTTTCTTAGAGAAAGTTATTCAGTTTCATGGACTGAACACATCCTTAAAATTTGGAGAGTGATTTCAAATGCACCTTGTATATCAAATTAAAATAATATTTGAGCAATAATTTACCGTATATTTTGAGTGAGAAGCAGCAAAATTATGTTATTAGTTACGTGCTAAACTACATCACGTAGTCGTAACGTGCAGCCAACTCGACCAACTTCGGCCAACTCTACCGCCAACTTGGAGAGCAAACGAGATTATTAACTCATCTCTCTTGGTTCAGTGTTAGAAGTTATATTATAATAAACGACAAAGGATAATACAGAAGAAATAACTGTTCTTTAGAATTTGAGGCCAATTTCAAAGCCATGAAATTCTATGGGTAGTTACAATTTCACTATATTTTTTTATTAAATTCAGGAGTTTCCAAAACAAACGAGAAGCGGCGCTTGCCATAGGAAAAATGCTAAACATGATTGAATTTGGTCTTAAAATAAAGCCAATAAATATTTGCTGCATTGATCAAGTTCTGTCTTATTTTTAGTAGAAAAAGTTATTTAATTACAAAAAAAAACAGGTATGAAAACACTACAGATTTAAAAAAAACTGCTTTACAAAAAAAACAAGTCATTCAAAAAAGTCACTAAAAGGTGTGTGACTGCATAAACTGTATTTTTTTTCCTTTTTTCGAAATTAATAAAACGAAATGTCAATTTGACCTACGATTTGGCATGGATCTGTGTGAAAATGAATCACACAGATTAAGCATAAAAAGTATACAACTTTAGCATAAAAGGGCGGGTTTCCTTTATAGTTATGTACAAGAAATCGTAAGGTGGGGATATATGAGGACTCGAGCCCCTCTACTTGAATGGCCAACTTTCTATTCGTTTGAACGCTACGCTTACTATTAAAACTTTAAAATAAGCAGTAAACTATAAAATTACGTGCCGTAAGCTTGACAATTCCATACAATACATCGAAATCTGTGATTTACATAAGTTTGCGACATGTGATTAGTAAGAGTAGCGTTCAAACGAATAAAAAGTCGACTATTTGAGTATGGGGGCTGAGAATAGTTGAAAAGAAAGAAATATGTTAAGATCGTAGCAAGTGTAAAAAAGTGATCTCTACCTACTCCAATGGGAGAAAGAAGTGACTTTAAGTATGCAAAGTAAGGCATTATACAAAAAAAAAAACCGGCCAAGTGCGTGTCGGGCCACGCGCCATAGGGTTCCGTAGTTACCTTATACCATACCATATTTAATACCACCTATCATTTTTCGTATGCAAAAATAACTTTGTTTTTCACAGTGTTGGTATGAATGACAAAGTTATATTTGCGGTTTTGGAAAATGTGCTATATCTCAAAAACTAATTACTATATCTCTTTCAAACCAATTTTAGTTGAAAGTGTTTATTAAGATCTACAGCATGTATTTTTTTTAGATTTTTCACTCTCTTGTTTCAAAAGTTAAAGGGGGGGGGACACACATTTTACCACTTTGGTGATGTATATCTTTGAAACGGTTAACTTTGAGAAAAAGTTGTCTTAAGAACCTCAATGTCATTTTTAAAGACCTATCTATAGACACCCAACACGTGTTGGTTTGAAGAAAAAAAAATTTTTCAGTTTCAGTTCCATGTATGGGGAGCCCCCCCTTAATCTTTTATTTTTCTTATTTTTGTATTAAATTCGGTAAGCGGTTAACAGAATACATCTACCTACCAAGTTTCAACTGTGTAGTCTTAATACTTTCGGAATAAAGTGGCTGTGACATACGGACAGACAGACAGACAGACATGACGAATCTATAAGGGTTCCGTTTTTTGCCATTTAGGCTACGGAACCCTAAAAAGGCTTTGTTATGTGATTAGTGATTTACACATGTACAACAACAATAGATAGAATCCATTAATATTTTTTTCTAATAGCAAGAAGGTTTCTATCTTCTTCTAAATCATAAAACACCTACGTTTGAACCACACACAAAAGCAAAAAGTTAATGTAGTTGGCACCTCATTTAACGAACCGAGAAGCTTTTTAAACTAGGGATTTTCAGGTATTTCACGAACTGGATTTATTGAGGCGTCCAAGCGATCTGACAGCCAATATTTTTACGATTTCGAATCCCTGGCCAGTTTTTTTGGATAATTCGTAGAAACAGACAGCTATAAATCTCTAACAAGTTTAAAGCTTTGGAATTACTTCAGTTTAAGTGCTAAAACGAAACGTTCTTCGTGGAATTAGATTAAAAGTTTTAGAAAGAAAATTTATTAAAAATTTTATAATTTTATTAATGTTGATTACACTTAGGTTTTGAAAGAAAATCTTTCTGTGTCTGAAAAAGTGCCGAAAGTAATTAAAACAATAACTTACCTTCGTGTAAAACTTAAGTCTTAATTACTTTAATCACACTGTCTGTTGAGGTTTTATACAAGACTAGCGGCCGCCCGCGACTTCGTCTGCGTGGAAAATTTTTTTGCTATCCCTCGGGAACAATTTTTTTTGTTCTGAATGAAAGGTACCCTATGTCCTTCTCTGTACCCCTGACAATGAGTATGTAAAATTTCAAAGCGTGCGCTTTCACGTTCAACTTTCTGCTATACAGAGCGCAAGAGGAAAGGGAAAGCGCACGGTCAGCGTGCGCTATTGAATGTCTTAAAGCCCACCGGTAACGATCAATAGCGATTGTCTTTTTTTTTCGCAATTGACGCCCATTGACGGAAAAATTGATCGTTTACGCGTGCAATTGAAGCGATTGTCAATTGCTCCAACAATGAAATGGACGGAAAAATTGACAATCGCAATTGATCGTTACCGGCGGGCTTAAGAGTCTGTACACATTTTGCCGCTGACTGCCGCTCTCTCGCTCGCACATTTCATGTTTTCTCAAGATTTCTTAAATCTGAGTGCGTAATTGCGTTACGGACATTTCAATATATATTTCAGTTTCGAGTTCCTGAAACAAGTGCAAAAAGCTATCGTTTTTGCCAATTCAAATAACTGTTAGAAACGACAACTTATTCTACTTTAGCAACAAAAAACTGAAATATATTTTAAAATGTCCGTAATCTTATATCACGAAAAGTGGCTGAGACACATTCTTCAATAACGCACTCAGATTTAAGAAATCTTGAGAAAATATGAAATCTGCGAGCGAAAGAGCGGCAGTCTGAGGCAAAAAGTGTACGGGCTCTTAATTGAGGCATGCGTTATCACCATAATAATGCATTGATATGTCAAAGTGAATCTTTTGAAACAAATTTCGTTATCAACCATAGAAATAGAATGTCAAAGAACAACAATGTCAATAAATAGGTGATCCGAAAAATGATTTATACATTTTGTATGAGATACTTAAAATATGACTTAGATTCATAAAATATGACTATAATATGGCAAAGGAAATTAATAAACTATGTTCCATACTGTTTTCTTCGTCGATAAACGAATAAATGTAGCGAAATTTGGTTTTAAAGAAATGTGTGGCAATACCTTATTTACCTGTGAAAAGTGTGATTACTTGGATTGTTTCTTTTTGTAACATCACAATTACTTAGAGCACAAGACCCCATGGCTCCACGATACCTTTATTTTATATTCTAATTAAGATTAACAAATATTTTAAACAAATTGTGATTGCTCATTTGCTAGGCGGGACGCTAGGGGCTCTTACTGTAAAAAATGTTGGCACATGTCACTTGATCCTTTGTCTCTTTTTTACATAGACCGTGTCCGTATGATGTTAACTTCTCTTTTCCACGCTTTGTTGGTCTTCTTGAGCGCAGCGAAAATTTTTCTATGTCTATGTTTTCAACACTCATGTGCTTAAATAATTTGTACCTACTGCGAAACCCTAAAGATTATTTGAGAGAAATTATTTGCTACAACCTTGAAGTTAATATACGAGTAAGTATATTTAAAATCCCTAACGTTCAATAAAACCAGCAATAATAGTAGTTTGTTACACAAGGGATGTAAGTGAGCTATTACAGAACAAGATCCAATTTGGCGCCCGTGCGAGCGCAGCTCGCAAAGGGCGCTAACGGGTCGAGTGCACCCGAGATATTTAGACGCCCGAGCGAGCGTAGCGAGCGAGGGCGAATATAGTTCGAGGGTGTAATAGCTACTTACAACCGAGGTAAGCATACTATTTTACATCATTCATGCGAGGTAAATTAAATAAAAATAAAAATAAAATAAAAATAAAAATAAAAATAAAAATAAAAATAAAAATAAAAATAAAAATAAAAATAAAAATAAAAATAAAAATAAAAATAAAAATAAAAATAAAAATAAAAATAAAAATAAAAATAAAAATAAAAATAAAAATAAAAATAAAAATAAAAATAAAAATAAAAATAAAAATAAAAATAAAAATAAAAATAAAAATAAAAATAAAAATTAAAATTAAAATTAAAATTAAAATTAAAATTAAAATTAAAATTAAAATTAAAATTAAAATTAAAATTAAAATTAAAATTAAAATTAAAATTAAAATTAAAATTAAAATTAAAATTAAAATTAAAATAAAAATAAAAATTAAAATTAAAATTAAAATTAAAATTAAAATTAAAATTAAAATTAAAATTAAAATTAAAATTAAAATTAAAATTAAAATTAAAATTAAA
This sequence comes from Agriphila geniculea, assembly GCA_943789525.1. NCBI lineage: Eukaryota > Metazoa > Arthropoda > Insecta > Lepidoptera > Crambidae > Agriphila > Agriphila geniculea. The sequence continues at coordinate 19,645,958 of OX038890.1, forward strand.
ATTAAAATTAAAATTAAAATTAAAATTAAAATTAAAATTAAAATTAAAATTAAAATTAAAATTAAAATTAAAATTAAAATTAAAATTAAAATTAAAATTAAAATTAAAATTAAAATTAAAATTAAAATTAAAATTAAAATTAAAATTAAAATTAAAATTAAAATTAAAATTAAAATTAAAATTAAAATTAAAATTAAAATTAAAATTAAAATTAAAATTAAAATTAAAATTAAAATTAAAATTAAAATTAAAATTAAAATTAAAATTAAAATTAAAATTAAAATTAAAATTAAAATTAAAATTAAAATTAAAATTAAAATTAAAATTAAAATTAAAATTAAAATTAAAATTAAAATTAAAATTAAAATTAAAATTAAAATTAAAATTAAAATTAAAATTAAAATTAAAATTAAAATTAAAATTAAAATTAAAATTAAAATTAAAATTAAAATTAAAATTAAAATTAAAATTAAAATTAAAATTAAAATTAAAATTAAAATTAAAATTAAAATTAAAATTAAAATTAAAATTAAAATTAAAGTTAAAGTTAAAGTTAAAGTTAAAGTTAAAGTTAAAGTTAAAGTTAAAGTTAAAGTTAAAGTTAAAGTTAAAGTTAAAGTTAAAGTTAAAGTTAAAGTTAAAGTTAAAGTTAAAGTTAAAGTTAAAGTTAAAGTTAAAGTTAAAGTTAAAGTTAAAGTTAAAGTTAAAGTTAAAGTTAAAGTTAAAGTTAAAGTTAAAGTTAAAGTTAAAGTTAAAGTTAAAGTTAAAGTTAAAGTTAAAGTTAAAGTTAAAGTTAAAGTTAAAGTTAAAGTTAAAGTTAAAGTTAAAGTTAAAGTTAAAGTTAAAGTTAAAGTTAAAGTTAAAGTTAAAGTTAAAGTTAAAGTTAAAGTTAAAGTTAAAGTTAAAGTTAAAGTTAAAGTTAAAGTTAAAGTTAAAGTTAAAGTTAAAGTTAAAGTTAAAGTTAAAGTTAAAGTTAAAGTTAAAGTTAAAGTTAAAGTTAAAGTTAAAGTTAAAGTTAAAGTTAAAGTTAAAGTTAAAGTTAAAGTTAAAGTTAAAGTTAAAGTTAAAGTTAAAGTTAAAGTTAAAGTTAAAGTTAAAGTTAAAGTTAAAGTTAAAGTTAAAGTTAAAGTTAAAGTTAAAGTTAAAGTTAAAGTTAAAGTTAAAGTTAAAGTTAAAGTTAAAGTTAAAGTTAAAGTTAAAGTTAAAGTTAAAGTTAAAGTTAAAGTTAAAGTTAAAGTTAAAGTTAAAGTTAAAGTTAAAGTTAAAGTTAAAGTTAAAGTTAAAGTTAAAGTTAAAGTTAAAGTTAAAGTTAAAGTTAAAGTTAAAGTTAAAGTTAAAGTTAAAGTTAAAGTTAAAGTTAAAGTTAAAGTTAAAGTTAAAGTTAAAGTTAAAGTTAAAGTTAAAGTTAAAGTTAAAGTTAAAGTTAAAGTTAAAGTTAAAGTTAAAGTTAAAGTTAAAGTTAAAGTTAAAGTTAAAGTTAAAGTTAAAGTTAAAGTTAAAGTTAAAGTTAAAGTTAAAGTTAAAGTTAAAGTTAAAGTTAAAGTTAAAGTTAAAGTTAAAGTTAAAGTTAAAGTTAAAGTTAAAGTTAAAGTTAAAGTTAAAGTTAAAGTTAAAGTTAAAGTTAAAGTTAAAGTTAAAGTTAAAGTTAAAGTTAAAGTTAAAGTTAAAGTTAAAGTTAAAGTTAAAGTTAAAGTTAAAGTTAAAGTTAAAGTTAAAGTTAAAGTTAAAGTTAAAGTTAAAGTTAAAGTTAAAGTTAAAGTTAAAGTTAAAGTTAAAGTTAAAGTTAAAGTTAAAGTTAAAGTTAAAGTTAAAGTTAAAGTTAAAGTTAAAGTTAAAGTTAAAGTTAAAGTTAAAGTTAAAGTTAAAGTTAAAGTTAAAGTTAATGTTAAAGTTAAAGTTAAAGTTAAAGTTAAAGTTAAAGTTAAAGTTAAAGTTAAAGTTAAAGTTAAAGTTAAAGTTAAAGTTAAAGTTAAAGTTAAAGTTAAAGTTAAAGTTAAAGTTAAAGTTAAAGTTAAAGTTAAAATTCAAATTCAAATTCAAATTCAAATTCAAATTCAAATTCAAATTAAAATAAAAACATTAAAACAAAAATAAAACGTTAAAGGGTTATTTCATTGAAAACTCGTGGGGTTGATCAGACCATTAAACTGAACAACTTTCATTATGGGACCAACCTCGAAATCACGAAAAAAAATCAGCTGTTTTTGCATTGCAGAATTTTGCATACCTAGCTTGAACTGAAATTATATGCCGCCATTTTCATTGTTTTTTTTTCAGCCAAAAGTTTCGTCAGTTTATAATAAAAGAAAAGAGATTGGTTCACTAAGGAGTTTTAAATGCTTGAATTGTAAAGTAACTTTACAGTTAAAGCATTCACCATCCTTGAATTGTAAAGTGATTTGAAAATGGAACGTTCTATCTAAACAATGCACTGTGTTGCACATGCCAACTTACACAGCCTCATACTATATAAGTAAATCGTAGTTACCGAGCAAGTATGATGTAAAGTAATAATACTTTATTAAAACCCAGCACGCGTTGCTAATTTACTACCAGTAACGAAGTGCATTAATGTGGCTAACTTAGAATCTAGTTTGCATTGTAAAATAATTTCGCAGAAGTTTCGAACTGCATAGGGTTGCCTCTATAAGTGTATTCTAGAGTTCAACCAGTCAAAAAAATATGTCATTATTTCAACTTTTTTTAATACTTCATGAAAGGAAAAAAAAAATTTTAATTTGCTTTATAAGAATATAGACCAGAAAATGGCGACAGAAAATAGCTCTTAAATGTAAATAATATAATAAGAAGCGGTTTTGACAAAAACCAGAAAATAAAAGGTGATCATAGGAGCCGCTTGGAACAAATAGGCAATCTAGGACTCACTCGGATTAAATGTACATATCAGCACTATAGCATCAGCTAGCTTAGCAAAACAAACAAATTAAGTATTAATTTCCGAGTACTACTAGGGTCTGTCTAAAAAGTCTGTTTACATGAGAAATTATTAAATTATTTATAAAAACTTATACTGGTAACCCTGTTGGTGCTGTCAAAATTCTAATTGTAAACATAATTATTTATTTAGATGATTGATGGGGTGGATGGGTATTTGGGTGAATAATAAAATTAGCTTTGAACTTTGAAATTACCTAAGTAAACAGACTTTTTAGACAGACTTTATTACCGAGCAGTTTTTGTAAGAACATAGGTTTTATATTTAGGCGGACCAGCGACAAAACGGTGCGTATTATACATATTTTTTGTCTGTGGTGCGTATAATTTATTAATGAATCTTGAAATTAAATTTTAACTTGTTCTACAACGCTTGAACTTTTGGAGTGTTGGTATGAATGAGTTATGGAAGCTGAAAGAAATTACTTAGATTAACTACGTGATTTCTTCTCTTATGTAACTCATTACTCAAAAGCTTTTAAAAATATTAACGAAAATCGGAAAATTATACAAAAACTTGTACAAATTTTTCTTCATTGCTAAATAAAAAATATTCTACCGTTATGTATCAAGACTAATCAACTAATCATTTTATCAAGGTTTTTACTTCAATGAGGGCTTTTCAAAGGGCATTTACAAAATAAAAATAGTAACTATTTGCCTCAGTAGATGGCGTTGGTTAAAAGAGAAGTGTCAAACTTCGCTTTTAAAAATAAACGGCCTGTACCAAAGAGGAAAGTAAGCACTCGGTGGCTGACATCTGCTCAAAGAGAAAAATTTTTGGGTTACATCCGCCTGCCTTCTTAAATACTCTTCGAAGCTTTGTAAAAAAAATACATTGACACATACATTATTATCAACGCCATCTATCGAGCCTACAGTTTTTTGTCATTTTGAAAAGCCCTCTTTGTCATATTGCAACTTGATTTTTTAAAGTGGCAACCCTAAATGCACCCAGCCTCACGCAGTTGGTAAAGTTGTTGAGTTCTTGTTACCCTATACGATAGTTTAATGTTTCCACGTTTAACTTACCGTATTTAGTTAACTACGTTTTACAGTGAACCTATAAAACTAATTTCTAACAAACTTTAAACTTTAAATAACCCATTATCTTAACAAAGTCTTTGAGGTATACATTTTGTTTTCATAAGGTGATTAAACAGTAAAAGTTGTTAGTTCTTAAGCGCACTAACTAAATTATACAGTTACCTATAACTGCATCTTAGGGTAGGTAATGAAAGTAAAAAGTTAATTGCTAATAAATAAAAATCTCACTGCAATTACTTGTTAAAACTAATCTTTGTTAAAACGCCTTCACGTCTTAAATACTCAACCGATCATCATGAAATTATGCATACACGTTCTCAGGGGTTCATAGAAGGACAAAGGGTACGTTTCATCCAGAAAAAAAGTACTATTCCCGAGGGATATCAAATAAACTTTCCACGCAGAAGAAGTCGCGAGCGGTCGCTAGTGAAGAATAAATTTTATAAAAAAATATTGTTGAGCAATGTTTATAATTTCCTTACCTTGAATGTCCTAAAGCATTCCCGAACAAAGATTCCGGTTATGACATTAACTTATAGGTCCTTGATTTTCAGAAGTCAGTAATAAGAATACTTACATATTCAAAGCACTGTAAAAGCGTGAGAATTTAAAAACACGTATTACAGTGTTCACGCTTACATGCAATACCTTTTTCTTAAAGAAACAGTTTTCGTATCTTTTCAACTCGAAACAAGCTCAACCAAAGCTGAAATGAATACCTTTGAGGTAAAGAAATGTCTCGAAAATGTTTTCAGAAAAATAGTCCTGTTAGTGACACTATTAGAAGAAGTTTTAAGTACTTACTTATAGTTTTTGAGAATAAATTAAGCAGTGACTGAATTGAACATTTTATGTAAAGAAATAAAAATACCTACAAAGTAAAATGCTTTTGAATAGTAATTATCTAAATCTTATGTTAATTGTATTCTTGTATTCTAATGTAAATTCTTTATTAACATTAATTACTTTCAGAGCTCTAATAGTAGATTGTTATACAAGACTCTAAAATGACCCATTGCATACGAGGTAGTTTTATTCCCGAGCTTTAGCGAGGGAATAAATAGAAACCGAGTTACAATGGGTTTTTAGCGTCGTGTGTTACACTCTACTTTTCACTACGATTGCGAGAAAATAAAATACAATAATAAATACCTAGTTTATACTTTCGTAAACGAATCCACTCGTTTTTCTATCCTCCACTTCATAAACTTTTCATACAATATGATTTGTGCTTGACGGTAAAAGATTAAAACTATTTCTTTCCTATTACAGTCACACAATTCAATCAGTTTGCAATTAGTGAAAAATTCAAAAGATTTCGCGCCATGCTTTTTTAATGTCTACTGTAGCAGCTAAGAAACACAATGCACGCATTCTACGATTTAAACCCATTGTTTAAACCTAAAGTCACAGAGTATAAATAAATCTATGATTTCACCGAAGAGATTTAGTTCCATTTTCAAAAAGTCGAGCGAGTTTTTATTCGTAATTATTCTATCTATGAATAAAAACTTTTTCGTTTTAGTTAGGCTCATTGGTAATAGACAAACATTAAAAAAGAAAAAACTTTATCCCCTAGGGGTAATTATGCTATTTTATCTCGACTTTTGTACGTTACAATGACGGACTTTTTGAGCAAGAGGAGTGAAAAAAATGTTTTGGTCTTAAAAAAAAACCTTTTTAGGATTCCGTACCAAAATGGTAAAAAAGGAACCCTTATGGTTCCTTTTTTGGACTCAGTCTGTCGGTCTGTCTGTCTGTCACAGCTGGATATCTCGAGAACTACTAATGGTATCAACTTGAAATTTGGAATAGTTTAAGATGACATTTGCCCAACCATTTTGCAAATAAGAAAGAAATAAAAAAAAAATTTTTACAACAGGGACTGAAAAGGGGTCTTAAAAATTTGAAGTGAGGTGACTAGGGCATGTGGGGTATCATATAAAAGAACGCTGTTTGCACATTTTAAATCATTTTTTTGTTTTTTCTTAGGCCGCATAGTTTTTGACTTATTTAAAATAACGTGATAATTTACTCTATGTAAAAAACTGCTGTTTCCAGTCATTGATTTTATGTTGGGAATCAAATAAGTTACCTTTTTTTATTGTGGATACACAATGTGACAGTGCTTGGCCTGAAGACCTGAGGTGAACCTCACCTGATGTAAAGTGACGACAAAGGCCGAAGGTGGAAGCGCACTAAAGTCGCATTACTAATTTCCCAGCAAAAATGTAAACAAAGGTGTTGCCAGAACAAAGCAATACAAAAAGAAATAGTAAATTGCTAAGTCAGGAAATAAACACACTTACATAGTTCTTCATCAAAAACCTAATAAAAATAGATTAGATAAATATTCTGAATCATGAGTTTTGCGTCAAAAACAGAAATATAATTTAATATTTCATAATAACAGTTTTATAGTAGAAAACATTTTATGACGCTGTGCACACATCAACTGCAAACCGTACACATAAACATTTGGTCTTTTTATAAAATTTCTAATAAATTAGTATTACGAGTAGTAACTGTAGTAGTAACATTTGTCTTTTGGAATTGGGGGGAACAGGTGATGTTATCTATTTTTGATAATTTACATACAGTCAATATCTAAGTAAAGTTTTCTTATCAGTTCGTTTCAAGAACTTTTAACATCAAAAATTATGATAGGTTATGAAGATAAAATTTCTAATTACCATCCTACTTTAAAATAACCCTGGATGACATTATATTTATTATGACTCAAAATATAATAAACAAATTAAAAAGTTTTAAAAGTGACCAAAGGTTTTCAATATCTGAAAATGTCACTATCAGGGTCAGTTTGTCAGTTTGACAGTGACGTTTCTTTGTTTACATTTTTGCTGGGAAATTAGGGAATTCGGTGAGGAACTGGCTATCTTAATCCGGAACACATCAATTTTTAAATTGTTGTTATGGCTTCAGACGGTCAGACTTAGGTAAGATGATGGTAGATAGGCAGGCAGACTTGAAATAAGTCCAACCAACCAACCAACCAACCTTTAAGTGAGACACTAGTTTTCAAACCACTACAATCTAAGTATATCAAGGCGTTTAATTTTTTAAACTTTATTATTAAATGTTTTATCAATTAATGTTCCGTAATGGCAGCAGCTGTAGTATAGAATATTACCATTCCGAAATTATCGGATTCTGCAATAGTATTAATATGGAAATCAGTTTTTATTGTAAACAAATATTTGAATTAATGAGAATTTCACCGTTATTTGTGCAGGTGTATATTTTACTGTGCAAATAGGTATTACTGTTTACTGATGAGGTATTTTGTGATATAGTCTCTGAATTTTGAAAGGATAACCAGCTATCAAAAATAGTTTTAGATACATACTTTACTTTTACTCAAATTTAGTTTTCAGTTTCACATGTTGAATTTCTGCAAAACAAATACGAGTGTTAAAACAAATCCTGCAAATCATATAACTTTTTTATAATACGGATTGAAAAGTTCCTGCCTGTCGATTCTACAACCAAACTCGCATCTCACTTCGAACCTCACTTCACTCTTTGAATTAGTTATTAGAAATTAGCTGATACTAGCGCCCGCGACTTCATCTGCGTGGAAAGTTTTTTTGCTATCCCTCAGGAACAATACTTTTTGTCGGGATGAATGGTACTCTATGTCTTTCTCTGTACCCCTGACAACATGTATGCAAAATTTCATGACGATCGGTTCAGTAGTTGAGACGTGAAGGCGTACCAAACAAACAAACAAACAAACGGACTTTCGCATTTATAATATTACTAGCGGCCGCCCGCGACTTCGTCTGCGTGGAAAGGGTTTTTGCTATCCCTCGGGAACAAAACTTTTTTTCGGGATGAAAGGTACCCTATGTCCTTCTCTGTACCCCTGACAACATGTATGCAAAATTTCATGATGATCGGTTCAGTAGTTAAGACATGAAGGTGTAACAAACAAACAAACAAACAAACAAACGGACTTTCGCATTTATAATATTAGTAAGGACTAGCGGCCGCCCGCGGTTTCACCCGCGTGGTTCCCGTTCCCGTGTTAATGTCCGGATAAAAAGTATCCTATGTTTTAATCTAGGCTATCTACTATCTGTGTGCCAAATTTCAACCAAATCCCTTCAGTAGTTTTTACGTGATTGAGGAACAAACATCCAAACATCCAAACCCACAAACTTTCACATTTATAATATTAGTAGGTAGGTAGTAGGTAGGTAGGTAGGTATTTATAGATTATAAGTGAGGATACTCAAGCTACTTTACCAATTGCAAAAGGTTTTAGGTAGCTACCGTAGCTATCTAAAATCTTTTGTGATTAAAAAACACCCTATCATTAAAATTCCCAAGCAGTGAAGTGAGATTCGAGTTTGGTTACATAATCGATAGGCTAGTCTCTCATTGAAGGGACCATTCTAGAATTTTCAAAGTACCTTCATATTTTGCTCCTGTCTTTTAACAGTCGATGAGAAAACTTTGAGGGGTGTAACTCAAGAAACATTTTTTTTACGATTTTTCTTGTGTGAGTATCCGCAGTATTTCTGCAATATGGACAAAGCTTAGAATAACAACACATAGAAACCGTGTCTTTGTATGCAAAGTGAGGCAACTTATACCAAGCCAGAATGGCTTAGTATTCAGATTTATATCCTTCATACGTTACCTAATCGTAATTAAAACCCAATAATATAGTAACTAATCTAATAAATAAAGAAAAATTGAAACTGTTTTGTACTTATTCGGTATGACTAGGTAATAATGGAGAATAAAAATCTGAAAACGGGGCCATTTTGGCTGTTTTAGTTGCCTCACTTTTGACAGTGCGCTTTGTAGAGAGCTATCGTTCTAGGTGTTATTATTCTAAGGGACAAAATTGAAAATCATGCGGTTATAAAGGTATCTCTTTAAGAAATTGTTAAAGCCAAAAGTAATTCACGAATACATGGTGAGGACATTAGCATTATCCACCCCATCGTATGCCATAGCAAAAAAGAGGTCAGCTGAATTAAAACATGAACGGGATAGCATTATTTTCATGTAAGCTCAAAACGTTCACTACCGACTACAATATCAAAAAAAATTGTGATTTAATATTGAAAGACCAAAGATTAAAAGTCAGGTGAGATCATATAGTCCAATAAAACTAGCTTTATCTGGACATAATTGATAAACTCGTTTTTTTATTAGTTTATCGTATATTGATATTAAGTGTCAAATATTAATTAGATATGTGATGTAAGAAATCCGGGGTGGTAACCGTTTCATTACGAAATCTCATGATTTTTATATGAATATATATAACTTTTTCCTAAAAGCAAAATAGTTAACCAAATACCTTGTTAGTATAATTTTATGGTGCATTAAAATACTGTCACCTAATAGCAAAATTAAACTGAATCTAAATTCACATGTTCGTTTTTTTTCACAGTATTCATCTGATCTCAATATCTAGATAAGCCAAAATGGTAACTATGATGCTTGTATCTTATTAAGCTATGATGCGTCTTTTTAGACATTTTAGACAAAAATTAAACATTTATTTTTTACGTTTTAACAATAATGTATTTCTCAGTAGTTAATTTTTTTTTTAACTTTATTCGAAGTTTCTAAATGTTTAATTCCTTTTATTTTAACTATAACTTACACTAATTTATGACGTAGACAAAGAAAATTTCAGTTATCTTATTATGTCCCGATAAAGCTAGTTTTATTGGACTAATAGGCATCTTATATAAACAGATACAAAATATGATAGTCAATGATTTTGGCACTTGTTTTTTATAGAACAGCAAAAATTTTCAGAATTTCACGTGATTGTTTGGTGTTGTTTGAAGAAGATCATCAGGAATTTATATCGATTTATTACTATAAACGAAACTTGGGTTTCATCATCGGCTTAGGGGACAAGTCGTCCCCATCTAAAACTGGGACCAGGGACCAGTTGCCCCCGTTGAAATTTGATAATAGGCAAATAGGACCACATCGGTTAAAGCTTTGGGACGATTTGCACCTTTAATATTTAATAGGGGTTTATTGGTCCCATTGTGATTAGATGGCATCTAAGCCATAAGACCTAAGAAACTAACGTGGTATTAATTTTTTATATTTTTTTTATTATCCGTAAAAATCTATATGTTATCCGAGATTTGAAAGTCTAGTAAAAAAACCGGCCAAATGCGTGTCGAGCCAAGCGCCGTAGGGTTCCGTAGTTACCTTATACCATATTTAATACCACCTATCATTTTTCGTCTGCAAAAATAACTTTGTTTTTCACAGTGTTTGTATGAATGACAAAGTTATATTTGCGGTTTTGGAAAATGTGCTATATCTCAAAAACTAATTACTACATCTCGTTCAAACCAATTTTCGTTGAAAGTGTATATTAAGATCTGAAGCATATTTTTTTTTAAATTTTACTCTATTATTTCAAAAGTTAACGGGGGGGGGGACACATTTTAATACTTTGGCGGTGTATACATATCTTTCAAATATCATTTTTAAAACCTATCCTACAGACACCTCACACGCATTGGTTTGAAGAAATTTTTTTTTCAGTTTCAGTTCCATGTATGGGGAGCCCCCCTTAATCATTTTTTATTTTTTATTTTTGTGTTAAATTCATTAAGCGGTTAACAGAATACATCTACTTACCAAGTTTCAAGTTTGTAATCTTAATACTTTCGGAATAAAGTGGCTGTGACATACGGACGGACAGACAGACAGACAGACAGATAGACAGACTTGACGAATCTATAAGGGTTCCGTTTTTTGCCATTTAGGTTACGGAACCCTAAAAAGGGGGTTCCGTAACCTAATATCCGAATTTTTTGGATCACGGATTATCTGGATTGCATTCCCTAATTACACTGGGACCAATAAACCCCTAGTAAATATTAAAGGTGCAAATCGTCCCAAAGCCTTAATCGATGTGGTCCAAGTTGCCTCTTAACAAATTTCAACGGGGGCAACTGGTCCCTGGTCCCAATTTTAGATGGGGACGACTTGTCCCCTAAGTCTCATCATCAAACTCTCGAACCTGAAAAACATTCGTGATGGAATGAATTTTTTTTTAATTACTATTAGTGATAGAAGTGCATAGAGCTAAATGGAGATAAGGTCGATAAATAAAAATATGTTTGTCAGTACGTATTTTATTTTGTTTTCTTGACTAGGCCAAGAACTTTCAATTATTACCTACTGATAGCAGAAAAATCTTTTACCATGAATACAAATTTATATTCCATCTCCAAATAATACTAAAACCCTACATTACCCTAATCCTTCCTTACAATTCAATACGATTTGCTCACACTTCATTTTTATTCATTGAACATTTTTGCTGATTTGAATCCCTAACGATTTGATACATTCAAGTAACAGTCATAAATTAACATAACATTTTATCGCGATTACAACGAAATACAAATTTCCCGAAAAATATTCACGTATTGTAAGTACTTCTATACAATTTTCTTTGTTAAAATAACAAAAATCCACCATTTTTACGAAGTTTCTGTAGCGCTTTGTTAAAACAATTTTTGAAATGGAGAGAGTATTTTTAAGGTACGTTTAGTTTAAATTTCAACGCAAGTTTTTTTTGAACCCGAATCTTACACGAAGAGAAACAGAATGAGGGTCTACTACGGAAAAGAATAGCAATTTATCGAACGATTTTTTTCATTTGATCTACTAAGTTCATAATATCACAAGCGGAATGAAACGTGCGATTCGGCTGTCAGTATAAAACGAACTCACAACTAACTCATTTCGTCACAATTTTTCCAACATTTCGTTTTCAAAGTTCTATGTATTACGTTTAAAATTCAGTAATGGACAGCCTGTATGGACATTTTAATTAAGAGCAGAATAATAATGTGATTCATATTGTCCTAACAGCTATACAAAAACATAATTCAGATCTAATGTTTTTTATAAGAAATCTTTTTCCGCTTACAACGATACAGTGGCTTAATTTTATTCCCATTTAGTAAAAGTACTATTACTAAATGGGATATTACTGAGGAGCTCGGTCGCGTAGTGGTTTAGCGCCTGGCCCAGCGATTGCGTAAGTTAAGCAACGTTTGCAAGGGTTGGACATGGGATGGGTGACCAAAAATTTACTATCGCGAACTCCTCCGTGCTTGAAAAGGCACGTTAAGCCGTTGGTCCCGGCTGCATTTGCAGTCGTTAATACCCACCAATCCGCATTGGGGCCGCGTGGTGGGTTATGGCCCTTCCTCCTTATCCACCCATAAGGAAGGCCTGTGCCCCAGCAGTGGGGACATCAAAAATGGCTGATGGACATTTAGAAAAACACCTACAAAATTATATGATACTTAAATACATTTCATCGTTTTTACCCATACATCAAAATGAACTGTAATTAATCGTGAATAAACAAAGGTAAACAAACTGAGATACCATTTTAAAATTACGAAGGCAATAATTCATCGCGCATTCGTAATATTTTTTCTGGTGTATTTTTAGATATTTTTGAGGACTAATTTTGTACAAACGCCTACAGCCGTTTAAATTTGCTACTCCAAATTAGTTCTCAGAGAAAATAAATGCCGGACCAAATTAAAGGTGTTGCTATGAATATCTAAATTAATTCTATTTTTCTTTGTAAATTGGAACTTACATTTGCAATAGTTATTATTTTAGGCAATGGGCAACTTAGTTATGCATGAGTTCAAAAATCTAATTTAGTACAATTTACTCCTCTCTGTCAGTGGTTGCCAGTACATCGGCTTATTTTGGCCGGAATTCGTGATTAAGCGTGACTACATAATCCCGGCTTATTCCAGCAAAGCAGCTTATGTGACTCCATATTTTAATCCGTAGATCTGATGACGTCACCCATATATGCGCATTGTCATATACGTAATAGGTAATTAGCAGTGGCTAAGGGTCGATAAAATCCGATTCCCATCGGCTTACATTTTAGAAATCCCATCCCACCGATCCACTATGCAGATCATAACATTTGTTTTAACATTTGTAGAACGGCTTACTTTCGAGAACTTGCTATCGAGAAATCTTACGCGCGTCAAAAAATACTACTCGATAACGTACTCGATACGAAAGCTAGCAAAATCGGCAGCACCAATTTTACAGAGCTGGCTAACGTTAGCTCGATAGTAGTAGCGATAAATAAAGCTGACGTGCATGAAGCAAGATGCGTTCAAAAACCATGTTACATATTTATGAAAATTATAAATATGTAAATTAAAATTCAATCAAGTTGTTTATCATCATAATTTAACATGTATTATTCTTATTATTATTAATAAAATTGTTAACAATATTAATTTCATTTAATAACTTAAATTAATTTGCAAATATCAAAATAATTTTTCAATAAGTGCATGATTTTGCCCATGCTTTTGAACGGTCATTGCACCTTGCCCGTGATTGGTTTGAAAAAGAAGAGTGTCTCTATTCTTTCTCATCCTGTGATTTAATAAAAAATATAACCTAAAATAATAAAAAGCCGTGAAGCCATTTCTTTATTTTGTTTTTGTCTAAAATGATTTATCTGTGTCGGCTAACAAATAATACAATGTGAAGAAATAATATTATGACCTAAGAGTTAACTACAATGTGTCATAATTTCATCAAATTGTTCTACTTAATTGAAGATTTTCTATGAACTTGAAGAATAACAATGGATTATCGTCAAAGAACAAGAAATTGTTTACAAATAAACAATAAAATCTTTGGACGTGCTATGAAAATATGTGAATTTCATCGGAATTAGTGCCTGCCTATAGTGTTTGAAGATTCGATAAACTTTATTAAGTTTGCATTGTTATATTTAGTTAGTGTTTTCGTCATAGTTTTAAAGTCTCATTGTTTTAATACCTAAATTAAATATAATTAATTAACTGTATGCAAACTGTGTGATGTTGTGGCTGAAAACAAATATTATACGTATAACACCGTATCCTCTAGTTTTATTTGAGTTTTGTAGGTAAGTTCTAAAATATTGCTAAAATATAGGTATGGTGGATGTGGGGGACACCGTGGATAGCGTAAAATGACGAGATTTTTATTTTACAAATTTCTATGTTTAATGAGAACAATTTAAGTAATATCGCCTGTGGATAAATCAGTGGACATGTCATAGTTCTCAAATTTAATTTTTGTTACTACATACATGCTTTTAGAATTTAATAATAAATAATACAAATTTTCTCGAAAAGTCTCTCACTGAAAAAATGTCAGTGAGTAAGTTGTCGATAGCCAGCTTGCGAGTGTCTCGATACCGTATGTCAAAAGTGGGTTCGTGTTACCGATTTCCATACAAGTTGTTACTTTACTATTCGATCTCGATTCGAAGGCTGCTCGATACCTTATGTCAAAATTTTTCGTGCTTCCAAATCTTAGTTCCGTTTACGGACGTAGTGGCGCTGTACTAATTTCCATACAAAATTGTGAGATTCGAATAATTTTACGCGCGTTATTTTTCTCGATAGCTGTTCGTGCTAAGGGTACAGATTTCTAGCAGTTTTGGTTAAAGAAGAAATTAGTGCATTAGTTTTCCGCAAAGTTGTTTTATTTTATAAGTTAGGCTTTAATTAAGTATGACTTTTGTTTCTTTTTACCATGAAAAAACTCTAAAATAAATGAAGAATTAATGTTTTGTTTAAAATACTTATAGTTATTGAAATGAAAAATTATCGAGTTAAGTACAGTCAGCAATAAAATTTGTTTATCACTTTAGTACTTTTTCATAGTAACTTTATGACCTTCAAAACTGTGAGAAGTTCTGTCAAAAAGTTTCTATGACAATGTAACAAAGTGTAAAGCTATTTTCGTTGCTGACTGTACCTGTTTTTATTTCAATACCGAGAATCTTGTTCACGATACTCGGATACTTTTTTTTAATATTTAAGGTTGAAATTCTTCATTAAAAACATAAATTCATCTGATGCAAATATTCACTATCATTCTCAATAGGAAATCTTCAAGAGTTCTTCTCAGTTTCTCGTTACTAAGAGCTTGAACAAAAAATACTTAAAGGTTAAACTTCTCGAACAAACTTAATTCATTTCCTTTGAACATTTCACGGTCGAAAATAGAAGATTGAGGAACTTAGATCTATGCAAGGTGTAATGAGGATATGGCACGAGAAATTAAAAGAACACGTCTTCTGATGATGATGTATCTCGACTATTTACTTATCGAAAAATGTCACTAAAGAACAATGACCACTTCCCATACAAACGTTGACCTGTCAAATAGCATTTTGAAAAAGTTGACATTTAATAAAAATAAAATTATATTTGAATAGTTTCTATAACCGTAGAACACTTAGTATTTATTGAATTTTAATTTGCAATCAAACAAATATGATAGGTTACAAAATCAATATGTTCTAGTTTATATTGATTGTAATTATTGCCAATCTTTATTTATATTAATTGTAATGATTGCTAATCTTTATTTATATTAACTGTAATTATTGGCAATCTTTTTTATTAATTTTCTCCATTTCTGTATGGCCGATTTTTGTTTTAGTTAGCAATTTATGAAAGACAATAAATTTTCAACCGCCTCTGTGGTCTAGTGGTGTTGTTCGCCCACCCGTGTAAGACACAGGGGTCCCGGGTTCGATTCCCAGGTGGAGTACAATTTGGACTTGGTTGGTTGGTAGTTGAACTTATTTCAAGTACGCCTGGCTAGCTACCACCATCTTACCTAAGTCTTACGCCATAACAACAATTTAAAAATTGTTGTTTTCCGGCAGTTAGAGGTAAGATAGCCAGGTCCTCAGTGATGAGGATTCCGGGTTCACTGCGCTTCCACCTTCGGCCTTATCATCACTTAACATCAGGGGAAGTGAAGGCCAAGCACTATCCTGCCCCCCTACTCAAATGGCCAACTTTCTATTCGTTTCAACGCTACGCTTACTTTTAAAGCATACATATAAGCAATAGATGATTAAATCATATGTCGCAAACTTATGTAAATCACAGACTTCGATGTATTGTATGGAATTGTCAAGCTTACTGCACGTAATTTTATAGTTTACTGCTTATTTTAATGTTTTAATAGTAAGCGTAGCGTTCAAACGAATAGAATGTTGGCCATTTGAGTAGGGGGGCTGTTGTGCATAAAAAAAATATATAAATATGTATAACAATAACAATAGAACTTTTGAGCTATATTACCTACTTCTGTAAACACGATCATAATAGATAAAATCAACATTTTAACAGGGTAGAAATGGACATCCTACCTTAGAATTTAGAAAGTAGACCAAAGAGAAATCCAAAGAAGAGAGATCATTGCGTTGCTGGTAACATGGTGCTCAAATAACAAAGTGCAAGAAGCTTGCATTTTCCCGGGTCGGGGTTTCAAAGCAATTGCTTGTTAGTTGAGAATGTCCATTTATTTTATCTCAAGAGAATTGTTTCACCTGGGGGCTATAGAATGTGTTAAATTCTTCAAACTGATTATGTAAAGTTACGAAAGTAGTTTTAGTTTTTGTTTATAAATTTTCTTTTGCTTAATGTGGTAACTTTTATTTACATATTGTTTGAAAAAAAAACATCTTGGAAATGGTTCTAAATCCGTAGCGTTTTTTGGCGAATCGACTCAGTATAATACTTAATTCTAATTTCAATCTATCATTTTGTAAAAAAAATCAAAGCAATGATTAACGTAGGGAAAATCAAAAATCAAATCAAATACCAATAAAACCGCGCTAGTATCCGTAAAAGTGTTTTATTTCATGTCGAGTAAGCTTGAGAGGTGTACAATGATTATAGATTATGCAAAAAATCTGTAGTTGGATAATTTTCTGTAAAAAAAGTTTTTATTTTTCCTGTAGGTACCATGGGCAACAGCGTCGCTTAACCACTGCTAAGGTTAAAATCGCTTGCACGCCGCGCCCGCTGTCACATACGTTTAGTTCGTGCAGGGGCGATACGCGCGCACACGATTTTGTTGCAAACTGGTTAAGCGACGCTGTTGCCCATAGTACCAACAGAACTGAAATTACAAGCCAGCAAGTAAACGAGAAATTTTTCCATCGTCCTGTGAGAGGCTGTGCTGCAGTACCCACTGACGTTTCGTAGCGATAAGGGAACCGAGCGGGATATTTACGCAAACAAAGTTTTAATCTCTGCGAGAAACTGCGCGCAATTTATGATAGAAGTAAAGAAGTAACTATAGAGTGAGTTGACATTATGATTTATTGTTATTTCTCGCGAAGCTTTTTCGAAGTTCAACATTTTGTTCAAAGCCTGGTAAAGTTAGAACTTAGTTATACGTAGTTAAATGTCTCTTTCTTTTTAATTTATGTCAAACTTGTGTAATTTGATTATTTTTATTGTTTAATTGTTGACTCTTTCATTTTGTTACGGTCGTTATTTTACAGTTTAAATAATTATATTTATTTATCATACTTCTAGATTATATTTCTTATTGTACAACTACCAAGATGATTCTTTTTGCTTTATACTCAGAGGCTCCGAAAATCAAATCACGGTTACACGGTTATCTGCTCTCAAAATATTTTAAAAAATACTCAGTGTGATATTGTCTTTACGTACTTTTATTTAAAGGCACTTAAAGGGGATTCGAGGTGCTCGATGGTGCAATGGTTTAGCGCATGGCCCAGCGATTGCGGAGGTTAAGCAAGTTTCGCAAGGGTCGGTCATGGGATGGGTGACAAAAATTTATTATCTCGAGCTTCTCCGTGCTTCGGAAGGCACGTTAAGCCGTTGGTCCCGGCTGTATTTGCAGTCGTTAACACCCACCAATCCGCATTGGGCCCACGTGGTGGGCAATAGCCCATCCTCCTTATCCACCCATAAGGAAGGAAGGCCCCAGCAGTGGGGACATAAAAAAAATGGCAGATGATCAAAGGGGATTTTGATGAAGTGATGATTTCACAGGGATCCCTGGTAGATTGGGCTATATAGGGAATCCTGGTGGCCGAAACGGTTACTAAAAAGAATAAGTCCAGAATTATAAAAATCGAAACACCAACACCAGTCCGATGATCGCAATTATTATTTTGTAGTAGACCCTTTTATCCTCCTACAACTTATTTTAACAATTTCTGCCGGTCAAACTCAAAATAAACGGCCAGACCTTTTCGAACAACACAGCTGCGTACATGCTTTTAATATAATTTTACCTGACCTTTTAAAGCGTGACCTGACGCGTATATTTGGGATCTTTACAGATTATAATTCTGAACACAGTCCGTGTACTTTTAACGAGAAACATTACTGTTACAGCTGTTGTATGAATATTAAGCGCGGAATGAATTCAAAATATCCTTTAGGCAGGAAAGTATTTTGTATTCGGTGGTTTGAAATTTAAATTAATTATTGTGCTAATTAGGCTGCTTAAGCAACTATCACAGAAGGTGGCTCTTCATACAATCGCTTTTTCGTTCCCTTTCAGTTTCATTTGACACATTCAATAGCACACGCTGACCGTGCGCTTTTGCTTTCCTCTTGCGCTTTCAACAGAGGCATGCATCATGCAGGGGACATGCTCTATCCTCTCAAAAAACGTCAAATTTGTATGGCAGAAAGTTAAAATGCATAGTTCGGAGGCAATATTGCATACGCTTGACGCAAGTTGACTTGAAGGTTGAGGCGACTCGGTGGAGACAGACGCAAAATTGGTCATCAAATGGATGGTCAAAACTTAAATACCTATTTCCAACTCTCTGTTGGTGCCAGCCATGGTGGGTCAGATTCAGTGGCTCAACGATAAATTGTTGTTACCTCCACGACTGCCTCCCGTGATCCCACCCAACCAAGTGTTTCGGTGGGATCTCGGGAGGAGGGAATACCCACTAAAAAACCCCGGCACCTACCCTCTTACTCACCGCCAGTGCCGCCAGCCAGGGGGTTGTCTCTCGTCAACTCGTCAGGGCCGTGCAAGGCGAGCAGTGGTTCACCTCCCACTGCCCGCTTGGCCCCGACCGAGGAGACAGATGGTATGTCCCCCCCCCCCCCCACCAACGGCTCCCGTACGCCTCTCCTCACTGAGAGGTATGGGGAGCGTCCCGGGGCGTACCCCCTCGCACCGGGGACGTCATTCTGACATCCCCTGACTCCTCATGCCCAAAATCGGGGAACCGTCTGCGGCACACACAAAGTACCTAAATTTAATTAATAACGGGCACAAAGGGACAAAATTTAAACAATTGAGCTAAAATAGGTAAGAATAAAACTAAGTTAATTTTAAGAAAGTTAATGTTAAACTATAAAAACTTTATAATTATTTATGAACTATCTACCCACCGCCATTATTATAATCGCTGCTAATCAGCTCACGGATGTTTTTTTTTCCACTGAGCAAGAGTACAATTAAATATGTCCACTGACGTAAAATTATTATTATAAACATCTCATTTCCAGCATATTTAGTTCTAGTAGTGGGCAAACTAAACACACTTTTAAGACGCGAGCTTGACCGAGGACATCTCAGACGTATATTTTCCAAAAGATTATTGCCAATTAATTCGCATTGGCGGGTCACTGACTGTCTATTGCCAATTTAATCGCATTGTTTATCTTTCTATTGGTGAAATAATGTTTGAAATCGGATGAGTAGGCATGGTGCGATCTGAAGAATGCAATTTTAATAATGTTGTCTTGGTGCTACAGATTCTATAAAAGTATTAAAATTCTGCTAAGTGCGATAGTAGACATCCCGCTACGAATTCGTTAGAGATTACGCACTATGTCCAAACTTACAAACAAATAACTTGACCACTTTGTTATATAAGTTCCATGTCGACGAGCCTTTAACGACTTAGGAATTTGCTCAGTGACTTTACCTGATAGTTAGGTAGGTAATTAGATCAACCTAACTCAACTGCTTGAAGGAAAACCTAAGTGGAGCCACAATACTTGAACTTTGAAGTTTCATCTGTAATTTCTAAGTTAAGGGTCATTGGTAATTTTGTTCCGACATTTGACCTAAGGCGTACACGAACAAAATAGAGCTAATTGATAAATGTATGTGCTACTCAATGGCACGCATGGGTCGCATTCTTGCAGGCCATGTTTCATTTTTTATCATTATATCCTAGAATTTCCATAATAAAAAAAATTAAATAAATAAATAAAGACAATATAAACGTTTATTATGCTTGTACAACTCATTTTCACAATGCTGAAAGTAAAAAAAAAAACTTTTTTATTTACAAAACTTTAAAACCATTAAGGCTGTATATTTGCATTTCAACGAAATTAGTGTTTTTCCAATGAAGTTATCTAAAGAATTAAAGCATTATTATTGATGTAAGCTTTAGTTTTAGGAAGGAAAATTCTTATCTTAGTGCCGTATAGAAAGAAAAACATAATAAATTGTCAGGTATTTTAAAACGAAGGCAATCTGTTCAAGTGGAATTTCAAATTTGCTTGTCAGAGGTATTTTTCAAAAACGTTTCATCTGTAACAAATAAGAATAAGACTCATATTTATTTTTTCACTTATTGTTTGTATTGTCAAGGAGTTTCCTATAGAGAGAAAATTTAAAAATATGTTTTTAATCACAAAGAAATAAAACATTAAAAAATGCTCAAATTGGTACACTTTGGCATGTTTTTTTACTGGTATTTACAGAATCTAAAGTAATTTTTATTTTTTTTTAGGAATAATGAGGTATTTGGCTGATGTATTGAGTATTTTGTATATACTTATATTTATTTAATAATTTAATAGGAATTTTCAAAGTTCGCCCTCATTACGGCTCGCACAGAGTTGTTTTGATCATTTGTATTGAAAATTTAAAAATGGAACGTGATGCGACTCTACAGCCATAAACAAAAACTCTCACACATACCGTAAAATATTTTTTTTCTGCCGGTCGGTACATAACCAAATAATACATATTTTGAAAAATGGGATTGAATTCTTAAATTTAAAACTGGTTTGGTTTCTGTACGCGAACTTTCATCAAGCAGGTCAAATATGCCCAATGAACTTTGATAGCTTCAAAGTTAGATGTTGATAAAACAGTCTGTTTCAATATATTGTATTTTATTTATCACAAGTAACTATGACCATTTTTGGTTAGGTTCCCAACGAGTAATCCTAACCTAACTTTTAATAAGCGTCGCATTTAGAATAAGAAAATAATAAGTAATAGGTGGCATGCAATAACTTTAGCACTTTAACAAAGTTCATCCTATAAATTAAACAAAGATTACTCATTTACTTTGTCAAAAGTTAAACGATGTAATTAACCCAAAAATAAATTACTAATTAGCAACAAAAATTACAACTTTTAATTAGTTCTTACGAAATTAGTCTTTAAGAAATTAATGGGTGCCAAATAAATTCTAATCACTTTGAATGAATGAATGTCGAACACGTAACTAATTACATTTAATTTCGTCTGAGAACAATAGGACACGTTACTAAGGAAAAAGATTACAGTAAAAATCCAAGGACCAAATCAATTTTTAAAGTGTGCAAATGATTACCAAATTAATGATAGTATGTAAAATAAATACCTAATTAACGTATAATAATAGGGGTTAAAAAATATGAAATTGCCGATTTATTTCTCACACAGAGAGGCTCTCATATCTTCTATCTATGATGTTAAAGATGCTTCGATTACTTGTTATTATTTCGAACGGCAATAATAACAAGTAAGTAAGTTCAGCAATAATATACTTCAGATTTTTTTCTTTAACGTTTAAAAAAGTATCTTAAAAGTGAGTAAAGTTTTTCGTCAGCCTTAGCCGATACTTTTTTTAGCCCACTGCAAGGAAAGGGTTATATTTTTTTCACATTATAAGTACATGTGGCATTAGTTAGCTGAGTGTTTAAATAAATTAAGACAATGTTAGCACTTATGGAAAAACAAATTCTTTAAAATTCTCCATACAAGATGGCAATTTCATACTTAAATCCCTAATAGTACAGTAGTTGAGCTTAGCACTTGCGCGCTCGAGCAACGTGCACATAGACATCTCTCACCGACACTGTATTGGGAGGGTGCGAAGGTATGCAAAAAGTAGAAATAAAGAAGGCTCTGTAATCTGCTTGAAAACGATATTTAATTTATTACTAACGATACAGGAATAATTATATATGTTTATTATCACTTAGTAAAATTATTAAAGTAGCTTTATCCCTTTGTTTTACCAAATCTACAACTAAAAAAGAAGTAAACAAACCTTGATATAACCAAAATAAAACACTCTTTTTGAATAGATCTTACTTGCCATATTTAATTTAAATGACCAAAAATGATTTCACAACACTTTGTCCACCTAAATCATAGTAATTTTGAAATTTACATTAATAACACAATATGTATAGTATTTTTTAACATTTTGTCACAATGCCGCCATTACGTATCAAAACGTCAAAACGGTCAGGTCAGAGCCAACAAAGTTGCAAAACGCTAGGTGGCGCTAAAAGCGTGCACGGAGCCACCACTCTCAAGACAGGGCCGCACCGGCTAATGAATCGATTATTGAAAAGTCTGCCGAGTTTCAACTTAAAACAGAAAAATCAAAGTAAGGAATTTCGTCTTGTACTTTCTGTAGACGTAATTTGGAAGATATCGATGTTCGTGTGCCATTTTGGCCTAATTGGGGCTCGATTTATCTGTTTTAATTTGAAACCCGACAGACTTTTCGATAATCGATTCGTTAACCGGTACGGCCCACAGTTCGAGTAGGTACGTGACGCAGCTGCACAGACTACAATGATGCTGCGCAGCGCCGAGAGCTGTCTTCGTGTGTGTGCGATGCTCGAGCGCCCGTAGTACTAAGCTAAACTTCTGTTAGTCTCTCTATTTTGTGTATTTAGTATGGCTAGGCGCACTCCGCGCTTTAGGTACGAAGCTACAAGTAGGCAGCGGGTCCGTCCGGACGGACTAATTTCAGAGGGCTGCCGCCGTTGGCTGGCTGTTAGCAGTTCAATTTCGATAGTCACTCACTCGCCGCGTTCATCTTAATACTAATATATCCGAACCTCACGTTTTTCACACTTCCAAAAATTCCAAACGACATTGAAACGTAAAAAGTGCTTGTCTACTACCTAGATATTATTTAGTATCCGTTTATTCTTAGGTACTTACTTGCCTTATTTGCTAAACAATCTTCACCCAACTAGGTATTTATTGAAATAATAATTTATAGATTAGGTAGGTACTTACTTACCTACTTTCGAAATAAAGTTAATTATTAATGACAATGTTATTTCGTAAGAAAGCAAATTTCCTCAAAGTCAGCATGTATAGTCTGATGTGGCGTCGATTGTACCTAGCCTAGGTTTTTTTGAAATGTATTTAAGTACATTAAGTACCTATTATTTAATTATTATTTAAAAGAACAAACCCTAAAGTCGTTAGAAGAGATAAGAGCTACGCGATAGAAAGATAGGCAACTTCTAGGTGAATATAACTGTAGGGTGGGAGCGGTGTGCGACCTGAATTGCACTTTATTGTGTATGGGATAGAGTCGCTATTTATTTAAATGACTTTGCGGAGTGGATCTTCTGTACTTGTACTATTATGTATTCTGTGGTACTGTGAAGATAAATTGTTTTCTCTATGTCTTGGTGCCTGAAATACCTTTATTAAATTGAAGTTTGAGGCTTTTTAAATGAAACAATTAAGGCTCTCAATACACCTGGCTTATGTTACGAAATTTCTAGATTAAACGGACCGGGTTAAGTGACATTAAAGTCTGCCTAAAATGTGAAGGCGACTTGCGACTTAAGTAAATAATTTGGGGCAAACTGCCTGACCCATGAGATCAAAGCTATCAAGTCCTAACTTTAAATAACACTATTTTCTTGATAATTACTATGAATTAACAGCTTAGCACGCATAACTGGTTGATTATTATGACAAATTGTGGCCCAGCGTCTTAGCATATCGCCCTGTAATTGAGACCGTTAAGCAACCTTCGCAAGATTTGGTCACGGGATGGATGACCAAAAAAGTTTTAAGTATCTCGATATCCTCTGTGCTTCGGAAGGCACGTTAAACCGTTGGTCCCGGTTGTGCTTGCAGTCGTTAACACCCACCAATTCGCATTAGGCCCGCGTGGTGGATTGTAGCCTGTAAGCCATAAGGAAGACCTGGGGGTCAAGTCTGCTAATGTTTTCGTCAAAATCGTAGTTCTATGGTGTTCTAATGGTAATGCTTTTTGACACAGTTCTTGTTTCTTAAACCCAAAACTGAAACACGTTGTATTTCTTGAACCCAGAACGGAAACATATTGTGTCTTGGTTTTGGGTTTAAGAAACAAGAACTGTGAACATTAGCAGACTTGACTCCCTGTTCCCACACAGTAGGGACATTAAAAATTGCTAATGACAAATGTTACCTTATCGTACCAAACTTAATTCTCAGGTCACCCATCCCACCTTGACCATTACAAACGTTGCTGAACATAGCTGATTGTTGCAGAATGTCGTCGTGCCGAGTGGCGGCGTGCGTGGCCGCGCTGGCCGCGGTCTCCTGCGCCCTGCCCCCCGCGGTCTTCACACTTGACCTGAACCGGCTCTATGGACATAACAACAAGAGATCTGGTAAGTCATATCTTGGTACATTTTTGATGTTTCTTCTGACTTGTTAGATCCTGGGTAGGTATTTTTTAGGTTTAAAATCCGCAAGCAATAATGCTACTCTTCAGAAAAGGCAAAGAATACTTAGTGTGAATTGCACCAAAACGTTGTCAAAGTTAAAGTTATCGTCAAATAATAATGACTGGCAACCTCTTTTTTTGGCTAACTTGTGCTTAACCGGTGCATTAACAAGCTTTTTATTGTTAAAGTAAGCTGGTGCAACTGAGCCTTATACTTAGATTAGACAGCATTTTATCCAAAAAACATACCAAAATGACATGAATTTATCGCTTCTGTACTAATCTTCTTTTTAATGAACCAATGATGGAGCACAAGCCTTCTTTATAGGAGGATGATAATGGACTCGTCCACTCGTGTGGACGGGTTATGACTTTATGGCCCCATTTTGTGCTAACTACTGCTGTTAGTTTCTTATCTTTTTAGGGTTCCGTACCAAAATGGTAAAAAAGGAACCCTTATGGTGTGACTCAGTCTGTCTGTCTGTCTGTCACAGCTGGATATCCCAAGAACTACTAATGGTAACAACTTGAAATTTGGAATGGTTTAAGATGACATTTGCCCAACTATTTTGCAAATAAAAAATAAATAAAAAAATAAATATCTTTTTACAACAGGGACTGAAAAGGGGTCTTAAAATTTGAAGTGGGGCTACTAGGGCATGTGGGGTATCATATGAAAGATCGTCGTTTGCACGTTATCGATTTTTTTTGTTTTTGTTTTAGGCCACATAGTTTTCGACTTATAATAAAAAATGTAAAAAAAAATACCGTTCCCCCCCCCCTCTTATCTCCGAAGTTTGCAAAGAGAAAAATCTGAAATAATTCTATGTGATAGCAGTTTAGGAAAATAGAACGATGTCTCAATATAGCACACTTTTTTAGAAATTATCGAATTACTAAAAAAGTCAACATTAGTTCCACTATCGGTCAAGAGATGGCGCTGACCTAAAACTGCAATACTACTCTGCAGTGTGGTTTGATGGTGCAATTATGATGGTACGGAACCCTCGGTGCGCGAGTCCGACTCGCTCTTAACCGGTTTTTATTTTAACTTAATAAATAAGATAATATAATATCTTTTTTGTAACAAAGGAATAAAATAGCAATAAGTAATTTCAATAAACCGTATAAATTCTCCCGAAGCACCTTCTACCTACATACTATAGTAATACTACAAGATTACAGCTAAACTTATTATCTTGCACCAACGTCTCTTTACACAAAACGGCGAGAAACACCAGATGTTACGTAGACAATTAACGTAGCCAACTCGTGTGACACCCGTCAGCAGGATAAATGTCTTTGTTCGTCATTTTACTCGTGGAAATTGTAGAATATATTTTAGCGTGATGAAACAAAAGCTGAGCTAAATGTAAAGTACACAGTCTAGGTATATGTCTCGTATTTAAGACGACAGTCGGTCTTTTAGTTAAAGACTGCGTACAACATTACTTTGGGTGACAGATGTTTAGCTTATAGCATAATTCATAAACACCTAATATTAGACAATCCTAAATATACATTGTTTAATTAAAGCCTTTGTACACATATTATAGAGAAACATCACAACTATCTAGACACGAATACGAATCTAATCAACCTGTAGAAAAAACATTTTGAAAAGCCATAATATCAGTAACCGATACGATCTTTGTAAACAAAAAATAATGGGATTTAAATGAGCTTTTGCTAACCAGTCTTTGCAAATAATCTACAACAATATGATTAGCCTTTTTTAATTTGTCTAAGTTTTAAGTGTTTTTTTTATATAGGCATTTGACCACCATCTTGCTTGATAAACAGCATGTGGTCTAAGGTGTAGCATGCATGCCCAGGAAATGCCTATTCACTCTTGCCTTGAAAAGATCAAGGTAGTAATTATCGGGGAACACATGAGCAGGTAGCGCATTCCATTCTTTAGCAGCTCGCATAAGAAATGTATTGGCAAAGCGCTTGGTACGGACCCTTGGAGTATCTACTATATAAGGGTGATATGCTAATATGCGTCTGGTATCCCGATGGTGGAAAGGGGCTGGAGGAACAAGGTTGTGCAGTTCCCTCGCACATTCTCCAAAGTGTTTGTGGCACTATTGGTAATAGGTAGATTTTAAATTTAAAACAATCTGCTACGCCATTAATATTTATTTGATCTCTTTTCTCTTAACCCTACCGTAAGTAATCCTACAAAATAAAATACGAAATTATTTTCCTAACAAGGTAAATTAATAAGACAAGAATTAAAAAGCCTGGTTGGTTTCCTTTTCCTCACAGTATAACAATAAGTATGTTTCACTTTATGAGCCGCCGTAGATCTTAATAAAGCCGACACGTTTGTTCATTAGGGAGGCATGTTTCCAGTCTCCCAGGATTGCCGTATCTTAGCGACAGAACCGTATTATTATAACCGAAGGGGAAGTTCTTTATTAATTATTTGGGCGGATTGAACAGACTTTTATTAGTTAGTGCCTATTGTATCAATGAGTATAGTAAAATGCCCTCTTTTATAAAGCAGGGAAAATGCTGTAACCCCAGTATGAAATGACATAGTTGTCGAAAGATTTATGTAGGATTTACATTTTTTGCTAATCATCGATTTTTTAGGGTTCCGTACCCAAAGGGTAAAAACGGGACCCTATTACTAAGCCTCCGCTGTCCGTCTGTCTGTCTGTCTGTCACCAGGCTGTATCCCATGAACCGTGAGAGTTAGACAGCTGAAATTTTCACAGATGATGTATTTCTGTTGCCGCTACAACAACAAATACTAAAAACAAAATAAAATATATATTTAAGGGGGGCTCCCATACAACAAACGTGTTTTTTTTGCCGTTTTTTGCTCGATATTGATAACGACAACATAGAGGAGATGCCACATTTACGAAAGTCGTCTTATTACGATTCCGGCTGGACAAGAGAGTGCTCCACCGACAACCGGTATCATTGTCTTCAGCATGATCTCCTGAACAAGAATACAGCGGTTGTCGCATTATAAAGTGGTGGAGGGGGGAGGGGGGGAGGGAAAAGATGCGGAAGTCGAGTATCGGAAATTGGTTAATTTTCTCAACAACCACTTGTCCGATTTAAACAAATAAGGTGTCTTAGGGTAGGTAATATCCTTGACAACATATTTTATTTAGCAATGGTTTTTGTAAATACTATAGTTTATTAAATAATTAGAAAAAAGTCGAATTTCAAACAAAATCATTTTTGGTTTTGTAGATTTGAAGCAGTAAATTAAAATAAAGTACAGAAGTACATATAGTATAAAGTACTACGTAAAATTGCCACAGTAATTAGCTTGCTGTTCGTTTTTTAGTTTTGAAATTTGGCTGGAAGACAGCAAAATTATCATCGATATAGTGCGGGAGGTCACTGTCCGAATAATATGGAAACCGCTTTAACGAAAGTCGTCTAATGACGATTCCCGTCGAACCAGAGATTCCTCTACCGACAACTGGTATCATTGTCTTCAGCATGATCTCTTGAACAAGAATATAGCGGTTGTCACATTATAAAGTGGTTGAGGGGGGAGGGAGGGGAGGGAAAAGATGCGAAAATCGGGTATTAGGGTTTGGATAATTTTTCAGTAACCGCTTGTCTGATTAAAACAAATAAGGTGTCATATGGTAGATAATACCCGTAACAACAAATTTTATCCAACAATGGTTTTTGTAAATACTAAAGTTTATTACAAAAATTGAAAAAAGATGATTTTCAAACAAAGGCTTTTTTAGTTTTGCAGAATTGAAGCAGTAAATTGAAAGAAAGTACTATGAAATTAAAACTATGAGGATTTGCCCTAGAAAAAAAATATTTGTACATAGCACAGTTGTTTCACTATATGGAGTAATAAACTTGTTAAACATTTTTATCTAGTAACTATGCTTAAAAAAATTTTTGGGTCGCTTGGCGAAATGTTTTCTACCATTTTTTTCGAAAATACTCTACAGAATTAAAACTATAAAGATTGTCCTCGGAAATAAAATACTGGTGAATAGCCCAGTTATTCCACTATATATAAAATAATAAACATGATAAACATTTTTGTCTAGTAACTATGTTAAAAAAATGTTTATTTGTTCACGAGGTGAAATTTTTTCTACCATTTGTTCGAAAATCCTCTACAGAATTAAAACTATGACGATTTGCCCCAGAAAAAAAATAATTGTGAATAGCCCAGTTATTTCACTATATAGAATAATAAACTTGTCAAATATTTTTTTCCAGTAACTGTGTTAAAAAATATTTTGTGCCGTGCAAACTCATTTAAACATAACTTTGCAGGTCCACCGTGTTATGTGACACAAAACAATTTTTAACACAGTTACTAGACCAAAATGTTTGATAAGTTTATTAATCTATATAGTGGGATAATTGATCTATTTACTATATTTTTTTCTGGAGAAAATCCTCATAGTTTTAATTCTGTAGAAGATTTTTGGAAAAATTATATGTTAGAGAAAATTCGCTGCGTGACAGAAATAATTTTTTTTAACATAATTTCTAGACAAAAATGTTTGATAAGTTTATTTTTCTGTATAGTGCAATAACTAAGCTATTCACCAGCATTTTTTTCTGAGGCAAATCATCATAGATTTAATTTTGTAGAGGATTTTCGAAAAAAAAAAATTGTAAAGAAAATTTCGCCACGCACCACAAAACATTTTGTAACACAGTTATTAGACAAAAATGTTTTACAAATTTATTATTCTATATAGAAAAATAACTGGACTATTCACTATTATTTTTTTATGGGGCAAATTTTGATAGTCTTAATTCTGTAGAGGATTTTCGAAAAAAAAGAGATAAAGAAAATTCGCCACGCAATAAAAACATTTTTTTTTAACATAATTACCAGACAAAGATGTTTGATAAGTTTATCATTCTATATAATGGGATAACTGGGCTATTTACCGTTATTTTTTTCCTGAGGCAAATCTTCATACTTTTAATTCTGTAGAGGATTTAAGAAAAAAAAAATGGAAGAAAAAATTTCGCCACGCGACACAAAAAAATTTTTTTTAGCTAGTTACTAGACAAAAATGTCTAACAAGTTTATTATTCTATATAAGGGAATGACTGGGCTATTCACCGATATTTTTTTTCTGGAGCAAATCTTCATAGTTTTAATTACATAGTAGTTTATTTCAATTTACTGCTTCAATTCTACAAAACAAAAAAAAATATTTATTTGAAATTAATATTTTATCTAATTATTTCATAAACTATAGTATCTACAAAAACCATTGTTTGATAAAATCTGTTGTTAAGAATATTACCTACCATATGACAGTTTATTTGTTTAAATCGAACAAGTGGTCATTGAGAAATTAGCCAAACTCTGATAACCGAGTTTTGCACCTTTTTCCTCCCCCCCCTCCCCCCTCCACCACTTTATAATGCGACAACCGCTATATTATTGTTCAGGAGATCATGCTGAAGACAATGATACCAGTTGTCGGTAGAGCACTCGCTTGTCCGACGGGATTTCAATTTTGAAGGCCTGGCCCCTCCTCTAACAGGTAGACAGTTGAAATTTTCACAGATGATGTATTTCTGATGCCGCTATAATAATAAATACTAAAATCAGAATAAAATAAATATTTAAGGGGGCTCCCATACAACAAACGTGATTGTTTTGCCGTTTTTTGGTACGGAACCCTTCGTGCGCGAGTCCGACTCGCACTTGGCCGGTTTTTTTAATTTCAAATCCAATCTAACGCCGTTATCGTTTTTACAAATGTGACCTTTGCTAATGGGGTTGGCTTGGCCATTTAAGGTTTGCCATAATGATTACTCCCATAAATTGGCAGAAAAACGCTGCCAGTTTTACGAAGAAGGCTATATTCGTCTTAATTAGGATTCATTGAAGAAGGCTCTATTCATATTTAATCATCACAGCTCTCAGCAGTGGCGATCGCTGTCACTAATTACGAGAACTCTCTGGGTTCTGGGGACCAGTACATTTATAGCTACAGCAGTATCTTAACTAAGCCCTTTTCTCGTCGCCCGTCGGATCGGTAGGGTGGCATTCTCAGTTTTTTTTAATATGCACAACGGCATAGCGCTAGGCATTCACCACACCTGATGTTACGATAAGGCTGAAGGTGGAAGCGCACTACACCCGGAACCCTCATCTCTAAGGAACTGGCTATCTTACCTCTAACTGCCGGAACACAACAATTTTTAAAATTGTTGTTCAGGTTTGACGTCAGACTTAGGTAAGTTGGTTGTAGCTAGCGAGGTGGACTTGAAATAAGCCCTGCCACCAATCAAACCGAGTACAAATTGTACCCCCCTGGGAACCGAACCCACGACCCCTGCGTCTTACACGGGTGGGCGACCCACTAGACCCACTAGACGAACAAAGATACTTCATAGACTACACCACAGAGGCGGTTAAAATGCGCGTTAAGTGCGTGGAGCAAGCGCAACAACGACGAACGCAGCACTCACGACTGGATGGCTGCGAAGCTAGGGTTTCATAAGAAAGCGGTGCCGTCACATAGCGACCGTAATTTAACGGACGTAAAAAGACTATTTGACTTTACGGTGTCCAGCACCGCTCTTTAGGAAACCGCGCCGTATTGTTTACATACTTAGACAACGTTCTACGCCGCTAAATTACGGCCGTAATATGACGGCACCGTCATCCAAGGAAACCCTAGCTTTAGGCTGCACTGCGAATCTTCCTTAGAGCTCTCGTGGCGACGGCGACGTGTGTCTATGTGAGTGCGCTAATTAGGACGATTGTAGCTACGTTACTGCTTTAGCTATATATTATTCATTCTGTGCCCGGGGAAACTCATTACTGCGTCAGACTCTTAACATAATGAATTAGATACTGATCTTGATTAAGGCTGCGCAGATTAAATCAACACAAAATGGCTGCTGATTTTCACAGTAATTTGTAGCCAGAAATAACAACGATCAAAGAGTAATTTGCGGGGAATAAAAAGTCACTTAGGTACGTGTACTTATTATGAACAAAAATATTGAGATATTTATTCTTGTTGTTTTATAAAAAAATATCATTAACCTATTATTCATTATGTACCTATAGTAATTATTTCCATACAAATTGCGCAAATTTTAGGGTAAGGCCTGGGCACACCGGCTGCGTAGCCACACGCGTGGTCACGCGCGTAGTGACGCGCAGCAAAGATACGTGCGTGTTCGATGTGACGTCCATTAAGTACAACGTCACGAGCTGCAATGCGTAGGGTTACGCATCAGTCTACGCGTTACGCAAGCGGTGTGCCATGTCTCATACAGTTTCATACATTACAACGCATCCGGTGTGTTTCGCACTTAAAAGTATAAGGGCTCTTTCAATTTAGACCCTTTGAGTCGGCCTGCTGCCACAGCGATCGGTTATGTTTTATCATACAAAAGAAGTCGTGCGTTAGCAGTCGCGCTCGGCGGGCAAACGTGCCGTGCGGCGGCATTCCGACTCAAAAACGTCTAAATTAAAAGAGCCCTAAAGGCACAGTATTTATATTCAGCGTCGTAGTTTCTAGGGTAATGAGCGCCCTGGCAAGATTTGGATTTTGCGCCCCTGTCTAGATTTTAATTTTGTACCGTAAGGCCGAAATTAGATATTTGATTGAATCAGGCGTCACTTGGCGCGGAGTGGGGGGGAAGTGACAATAAATACGGTGTCGGAGGCCGTAGTTGCTCATTCGGTGTTGGTTTACGCACGATCTAACTCCTAAGTAAGGATGCTCCGGGTTGGGGCGAAACACGTGTAGAGTAGCCTAATTGGTGAAGGTGCAAGGTGTGTTGCTGTCTTGCTAAATGCAGGTATTGTGCACTGATATTTTGTAGTGTGCATGTGCATTTTTTGCGGGCGGGCGGGCGGTTCATCTTGCATAGGTATTCATTTTCGATGAATAGTGACCAGTGAACGACTTTTTGTATAGGCACATTAGGCACATGCACATCAGTGATGAAAAATAAAACTTCATAATTAGACACTTCATTTTCGATGCTTCACTGCGATGAAGCATCGAAAATGAACAAAAAATGAACCATCTAATTTCGGCTTAAGACATATTTCTAGGATAGTGAGCGCCTTTGCCAAGATTTGAGTTTTGCGCTCCAAGACTTATAGACTTTTTTCTAGCTATGGGTCAGCAAAATGCGCCCCCTGGGGGTTGCGTTTGCGCCCCTGGCTGCAGCCCCCCTTGCCAGTCCCTAGCTACGACGCTGTTTATATTAGTTTTTTCAAAGGCTCTTTGTACTGCTCTTAGTATATAGGTCTTACTTAATGAATAAGTCCCAGCTGGTGGCTATTAGTGGATATGACTCTGTTCCCTATTTGTCGACCTCGGGTGTGCCGCAGGGGTCAAATCTCGGTCCGTTGTTTTTTTTTTATTTTCGTAAACGACCTTTTATTATCTTTATCTTGCGATGCAGTGGTATACGCAGATGATATCAAAATATATTCAAAAATTTCTTCTCCAGATGACTGTAAAAATCTCCAGAACGACTTAAATTTAATAAATAACTGGTGCCAAGAAAACATTATGTCACTGAACGTAGGAAAATGTAATGCAATTACCTTTACAAAGAACATGAATATTATTCAGTATCCCTATAGCATAAATGGCGTTGTTTTGAATTACTAGACTCAATAAGAGACCTAGGAGTCATTTTCGATAGTACACTCTCCTTTCGTCCTCAAATTGACAGTATAGTACGCAAAGCCAATAGGGCTCTGGGTTTTATAATTCGCGTTTCAAAACCGTTTAAAAAGTACTGCTCACCTGTATGATCTCCCATTTATCTTGTTCATATCGATAGGGTAGAATCTGTACAGAAACGCTTTGTGCGTTTTTGTGCAGTAAACTAGGTCTTAGACGTTTACTTCCAGATTATGAAGACAGATCAAGCCATTTTGCTTTAAAACTTTGAAGCACAGAAGACTGGTTAAGTGGTTTGTTACTCCTTTATAAGATCGCCAATGGACGCTTAGGCGGGGATCTCTTGGGTTGTCTAAACTTCAAAGTAAAAAGTCGCTCCACACGTAATGCACGCCTTTTTAGTATACCATCAGCGAATAACAATGTCTCTCACTATAATCCCATTTATAGAATTTGTTCTGATTTTGATTTATTTAACCAAAATTATCTGCAGTTCAAAAATTCATTATTATCCTTGTAGTCTTATTTTGTCTGTTAATTTTATTTGTTTGTATGTAAGTATTAAAACTGCAATGTCAGCTTCACTTTTAATAGCAGCACCTTCAGAACTTTAATAAACATTGCAATGTCGTGCATAGTTTATAAGATTAGTTGGTTTGCAGTGTATTATAATAATAAGTCTTTTAGCTCATTAAGATAAAATTACCAATTGATTGTTACTGTGCCTAACTATGTAAAATAAAATAAATACATATACTGTGCCTAAAGCCAGCTGGCAGATTGTACTCGTAAATAAAATATTTATAGACTAAACGAAAATTTTGTAAAGCCTAATTAGTTTGTAACGTTAGGATGATTTGGGTCAAACTTTTGCCTGACTTTTAAAATATACCCAACAAAAGGGTTTTAAAAAAACACGAAAGGATTACACTGATTGGTTCGAGGGTTGAACAAAGCTGTTTGTGAAATAATCAAAACGTGTTTTGAAGGTAAAAACTGTGAAATGATCAATAGAGCTGGCAGAGATTGCCTTTTATAATTTGTAACTTAGGTACTGGTTAAGTATTGTTTCGCGCAGTGTTTCTTTCAGGTACTGATCCGGGGGGGCACCGCCCCCCCGGAGCAGCCTTAGTGCCCCCCCGGAGAAAAATGAATTGTGTGTAGATAGACGGGCAAACTAGTGCAGTGATCGAAGGACGAGCTCCCCCGAACCTCTTAATTGCCCCCCCGGAGAATTTTGTCTGAAAGAAACACTGGTTTCGCGTCAATCGTAGGGTGTTTGCTATTGTTATACTAATGGCGGCAAAATAAGGAAATATTTTGGCAGCCATCCAAACGGGAGCTAGTTATCTAATATGTTGTTTAGTTTAAGTGTGTTTTGCGTTTGCCAGTCATTGTTCCGTGGCATCACTAACTAAACCGGTTCCGACGGAAGATCAGCGTTGGGTCATAATAAGCCTAGCATTATGCTGAGTCGGGACCGATTTGGGGCAAAACTATTTAATGTTTTTGTTGTATTTCTTTAACTGTTTGTCTCAAATAAATGTTTTTTCTTTCTTTCTTTCTTTCTATCAAAATCTATCGCAATCGCTTTAAGGATGTGATACATTGATGCTTCTTTTTGGCAATAATAAAAACTTACCAAAGAAATGCAACAATAGGTAGGTATGTCACATCCATCTGTCAAATAAAACCGATTGCGATATATTTTGAAAATTAGACAATAATAAGTCCGTAATAAGGCCAGTAGTCATGTATGGGTCAGAATGTTGGGCTATGAAGAAGATGGATGAAAGGAAATTACAAATAGTAGAGATGAAAATGTTGAGGTGGATGTGTGGTGTGACGCGAATGGATAAAATAAGAAATGAGTATGTCAGAGGAAGTCTGAAAGTAGCACCAGTAACAGAGAAGCTGAAAGGGAATCGTCTGGCTTGGTTTGGGCATGTTATGAGAAGGGATGAAAGACATATTACTAGAAGAGTAATGGATATGGATGTTGAGGGCTGGAAAGTAAGAGGAAGACCGCAGAAAAGATGGATGGATTGTGTGCGGAATGATATGAATGTGAAGGGAGTGGATGAGGATATGACGAGTGACAGGAAGGAGTGGAAGAAAAGGACGCAATGCACCGACCCCAAATAAATTGGGATAAGGGTAGGAGGATGATGGTGATGAAGTAGGCTGGTTTAATAAACGGTCTATTTTCCTGAATATATAGAGTTCATTCGTTTATTTCCGTTTCTCTCGGGAATGACCGATTAATCTTTGCAAGCTTTACAACTGGGAATGCAGATGCTATTAATCGACTTTGCTACCCGACTATTTGCTAAAAGCTTGTTAAATGGATTCTCAAGGGAATAACTACATTAAAAATACTCCCGTTACTTCGATTTTTCAAGATTTATTAATGTTGAACTAAGAAACATCTTTTATTTTATTATATACGTAAGTAAGTATTACTTATTCAGTGAGATTTGAATATTGAAATATAATTTCTGATTGACGTCATTTGAATCAATCAACCATCGCAAAACCATTTTTTACTTCTCCTCATAATTAAAACAAACTAAAGTACTTACCTATAAGTACTATGGAACAAAACTTACATTCATTTATAAGAAAAATACACTAAGTATAATCTTAAAAATAAATCTTAGAGTCTAGTAGGTGCAGAAACAAGTTCGTAGTTACATAACATTAGATTTATTTTAGGTTACCCACAATGCATTTGTTGTATGAAACCAGTTTATTATGTCTTTCTTTATAAGTAAAACCTTCATTACAATCACAAAAAAATACCTACGATCTATTGTTGTTTTGAAAGAACAGTCAATCAGCTTTTTCCCTTTAGAGTCAAATTATACGAATCATTTAAGAACCTCATCGTATTTCCCTGAAAGAAAATGACCGGTAAGAGGATGAAGAAATGGGGTCTCGACAAATAGCCCTATTTCGGGAATAATAACTCACTCGACACGGTTTCATGAAAAATAAAACCGCTCAAGAGCGAGTCGGACTCGCGCACCGAGGGTTCCGTGCCATCATATTTGCACCATTAAACCACACTGCAGAGTAGAATAATAAAATTAGTATTGCAGTTTTAGGTCAGCACCATCTCTTGACCAATAGTGGATCTAATTTTAACTTTATTAGAAATTTGATAACTTCTAAAAAAGTGTGCTATATTGAGACATTGTTTTATTTTTCCTGTAATCTTTATATAAACTGCTATCACATAGAATTATTTCAGATTTTTCTCTTTGCAAACTTCGAAGAGAAGGGGGAAGGGTATTTTTTTACATTTTTCATCATAAGTCGAAAAATATGCGGCCTAAAGAAAAGAGAAAAAATAATTAAAAACGTGCAAACGGCGCTCTTTCATATGATACCCCATATGCCCTAGTAGCCCCACTTCAAATTTTTAAGACCCCTTTTCAGGCCCTGTTGTAAAAAACATATTGATTTTTTTATTTATTTCTTATTTGCAAAATAGTTGGGCAAATATCATCTTAAACCGTTCCAAATTTCAAGTTGATACCATTAGTAGTTCTCGAGATATATCCAGCTGTGACAGACAGACAGACAGACAGACTGAGTCACACCATAAGGGTTCCGTTTTTACCATATTGGTACGGAACCCTAAAAACACCTCAGTCTTATTTGCAAAATAGTTGGGCAAATATCATCTTAAACCGTTCCAAATTTCAAGTTGATACCATTAGTAGTTCTCGAGATATCCAGCTGTGACAGACAGACAGACTGAGTCACACCATAAGGGTTCCTTTTTTACCATATTGGTACGAAACCCTAAACACACCTCAGTCCGACTCCGGAGAGTTCTAAAACATTTTCAGGCAGCTAATTTGTAGGCTTGCAAAATAAGGAAAATTTAATGAAAAGACTTTCCTAGTTAGGTCATGGAAATGAATAAGGTTTATTTTCTCACTCTCTCTCTTTTTACCTTTTTTTATTTATTTATTTATAAAACATAAAACATTACATTGATATTACACGCACCAAAAATCACTTAGATTTGTCCGGTGCGGTGTGATGCGAGTACGTATGACACAAGTACATTATAATAATACTATTACTTAGGTACTTACGTATAGATATTTTCGAACGGTAATTAAAATCTCACCGAGATACTCACTTACTACTACAAGTAAAAACTTATACATTGATTTCTTATACATGACTTTTGAAGCTTTAACAGTGACTAAGTAAGTAAAATGTTATAATATGGACTCTTTTTAGTGAAATTTTCCATAACTTTGACGCATTGGGTCTCGGATTTGAGCTCAGGAATTGTTACTGGTTTATTCGCATAAGCCTGAGATTCCACAAATCCCCTAAGAAAAAAATCGCATGGCGTTAAATCGCATGTTCTTGGTGGCCAGTTAACATGAGTATTTCGTGAGATAATGTTTTGTACAAATCGTTGCTGCAATAAATCGATTATTTTATGCGCGGTGTGGCAGGTTGGGCCGTCCTGCTGAAACTAATAACATGTCTTCCAGATCCATGCCGTCTAGTTGAGTGACTACTTGCACTGTGGTTGAGGCCACAAGAACTCCGTTATCATGTAATAGTAGTACATTGAAAACGGTTGCCATGGTTTCCATTGTACTGTTTTGACGTTTACTCTATACCAAATCGATCTCGTTCGTGTTTCGGGCAAGGACCGGAATCGCTTCCCGTTAAAGGGGTTTTTGATTGGCTATTTCATAGACTTGTTTTCAAAAACCCTATCAATACGGTAACCCTATCGAAAGGGTAACCCAAGTGAGGACTTACCGAATACGAAAACCCTATCGGGGAAACCCTATGAAGGCTTTATGAAGGGGTTTTAAAACGTGTTCAAGCAATTTACACCTAGTTCCACCTGGGCCAAAGGACCGGAACCGCTTACCGTTAAAGGGGTTTTCATTGGATATTTCATGAACCGCTAATCGTTAAAAGGGTTTTTGATTGGGTATTTCATAGGCTTATTTTCAAAAACCCTATCAATACGGTAAGCATGAAGTCAAAGTCAAAGTCAAATAAGCTTTATTCAAATAAACTTAATTATTAAGTACTTTTGAATCGTCTATATTTTCCTACCACCCGTTCTAGACTTTTTTAGCTGACAAGAAGAACGGGCGCAAGAAACTTATCAGCTGTAACAGCCATAAGTAACGATATTTACAAACTTGAATATATCGTTACCAGATAATTACAACAGGGTGACAGGATTATTGGCAACAACATAGACTTATTATATTATTTCAACAAAGTACTTATAGTAGCAAGTTATGTGTTACATCATTTCCACGCATTTTGATCTTTAAGATAATCGTCTACATGAGCGTTTTTTTAACATGGTTTTTAAATTCATGCAAAGGAAGATCAATCACTTGTTGCGGAACTTTATTAATAAAGGCTATGCCTTTCCCCATAAATGAACCTCTAGTTTTTGCAAGCCTAAATCTTGGAACGGCAAGTTTATCTTTATTTCTTGTATTAAACTGGTGAATATTGCTGTTCTTAGCAACAAGTGTTTCCTTACATAAACTAAATTTTCATAAATGTATTGGCCTGCCAAAGTTAAAATATTTATTTCTTTGAACAATTCTCTCAAGGTATCTCTCCGCCGTAGATTGTATATGGCGCGAACAGCTCTTTTTTGGAGTATAAAAATATTTTCAATACTGGCAGCTGAGGCCCACAATAGCAGTCCATACGACATTACACTATGAAAATAACTAAAGTATACTAACCTTGCCGTTTTAATATCAGTTAAAAGCCTTATTTTCTTAACAGCGAATGCCGCTGAACTAAGTCTACTTGACAAGGCTTCAATATGTGGATCCCATTGCAGTCGAGAATCTAGTGTGATACCTAGAAATTTAGTACTCTCAATAAACTCGACTTCATCGTCATTCAAATTAATATTTAATTTTGTCTGCTCAACATTAGGTAATGAAAATTTAACACATTTAGTTTTATTGGAGTTAAGTGCTAAATTATTGCCATTAAACCAGTATGAAATTTTAGAGAGGGCACTATTTACTTCGTCCGAACAGTTATTACCACTGTTTACTTTAAATACTAAAGAAGTATCATCCGCAAATAGTACTGCCTCACATAAATTATTCGCGTAGTTGGGAAGGTCATTTATATAAATTAGAAACAGCAATGGGCCCAATATTGATCCCTGTGGCACACCCATATTGATGGGGGCTCCAGTAGATTCAGTTCTATTAATCACTACTTTCTGAGTTCTATTGTACAAATACGATTTCATAAGACTAACTGATTTATCAGAGACACCATAATGTTCTAGCTTCCTTAATAGTGTTTGATGATCAACGCAATCGAATGCCTTAGAAAGGTCACAGAAAATGCCAATTACATCTTGCTTTTCTTCCCAAGCGTCAAGAATATGTTTGAAAAGTGCAATTCCAGCATCAGTAGTACTTTTACCCTTGGAAAATCCAAACTGATTTTTATGAAGTATATTATTGTATGTGAAGTAATCTAATAATTGGGAATATATAATTTTTTCAAATATTTTACTAAGTGCTGGTAGTATAGATATTGGCCTAAAGTTAGCTGGGTCACTTTTATCCCCAGATTTAAAAAGAGGAATCAATTTACTATTTTTCATTAGATCAGGAAAGACCCCTTCGTCAATACATTTGTTAAAAATAAAAGCCAAATAAGGGGCTAGTATATGAATTATTGATTTAATAATGCTTGTTGACATGCCCCAAAGATCTTCTGTTTTTTTAACATTAATTGTTTTAAAAGCTTTAATGATATCTGCACTATTTATATATTTAAACGAAAAACTTTCATTGCACTTATCAACGCTAGACTCCAGAAGGGAGATAGCGATGTTGGGACAAGCACTAAGAGTACTGGTAGTTTCTACAGGTATTCTAGCAAAGAAATCTTCAAAAACTTTAGCGACCTCATTGTCAGATTCAAAAGTTTGATCACCAGTTTTTAAATAGAAGGAATTTATATTGGATTTTGATTTGCCCGTTTCTTTGTTAATAATATTCCAAGTAGCCTTAATTTTATTGTCAGCTAATTTTATTTTATTTGCAAAGTACTTCGACTTTGCTAAGATACAAACTTCTCTGAATGTTTGTGAGTACTTCTTGACAAATTCAATGAAGTTAGGATCACAAGAAGTAGCTTTCTCTGCATAAAGTTCGTATAATTTCCTTCTGCTCTTATATATACCGGGAGTGGCCCAGTTACTAAATTACGTACTATCATTACATTTGATCACTTTTTGTTTAAAAGTTTCACTGAATTCAGTTCGAACTATGCGAAATAAATGATTATATAGGTTATTGGCTTCAAAATTTGGTTCTGGTAATGTTTCAATTTTACTAGTGACATTGGTTCTGAATTTTTCAATACAGTGTTTTTTTATTGGCCTACACATTATTTCCCGTTGGCGGAACATGATAATAATAATAATAATAATAATAACCTTTATTTCTCACCATAATCTTAAAATTTACAAAATGTAAGTAGTATGTAATGCATCAGTTTTTTTGTTACAATGTGAAAAAGTTATGTAATACTTATATATCTAGAAGAAAAAAAAAATGACTATGGCGGGCTGCCACCTAAACTAGGACGGATCCTGTGTCTCAGGTAGTCAACCCTCCACCCCACAAATGGTCTAGAAAATATAGGTTGTTTCAAGGACACAAAAATATATATTATACATTAACATTTTAAAAAGGGGAACAGTAAGATAGTTTGTGTAGTGTGTGTGTGTGTGTGTGTGTGTGTGTGTATGTTTGTGTGCGTGTGTGTGTGTGTGTGTATGTGTGGGTGTGTGTGTGTGAGCGCGTGCGTGTGTGTGTATGTAAACATGAATATGAGTTTGTTTTTGCGTATCTATAAGCATGTTTATTGTATTATTTTAAGAATATTTTCCGTTTCATCATAATCTAGTACAATTAAACTAGTTTTAAGAATTAATTTAAGACGATTTCTATTTAATTTAGTGATTTTGTGTAGATCATTAAAATATCTGTATAAATAAGGGCTCATATAATATATTTGACGTCTAGTAAACATTTTATTAAAATCTGGAACAGGAGTTCGAACTCGCCGTTTACCTTGAGGCAGTTGGGTAGGATCTATGTTTTTGTGGTAGCGGAGAACCGAGTTATATATATACAACTGCCGAACGGTGAGCAGCTCCGCTTCCTCGTACAGCTTTTTAGTCGGGTATCTTCTGGGCTTAAAGCACATTACTTTAATCACGGCTCTTTGCGCTCTTTCCAATTGCAGAAGATAGGAATTAGCGGCTCCGCCCCAAACAGTGACACAGTAAGTCAAAAGTGACTGACATAAGGCAAGATAAATTTTGACGACAAGTTTAGGCTCTGCGGCATCTCTAAGGTTCCTAAAAATAGGTAGGAGTTTTTTAATCCGTTTACTCAACGCCAATATTTGCGGGTGCCAGTTTAGGTTCTTGTCAACTACTATTCCCAGATATTTGTGGTTGTCAGTTTGCTCTAAGGTGTCGCAATCACAGTCACCTACTGAGCCACAAAGAGAGGAATGAGCTTTAATAGTAAAGTCTTCTGGCGGGTTTGTAGCAGCAGAGATCCTGAAGCAGATATATTTTGTTTTTTGGACGTTGATGGTAAGAAGATTGTCGTCTAGCCATTTTATGACTTTCCTGAGTCCATTTTCTGCAGATTTCTCAACTAATGCCCATGTTTTATTCTTAAAAATTAGTGCAGTGTCGTCGGCAAAAGCCAATACACTTCCATTATCGAGTTTTATGCTGCAGAGATCATTGACGTAGGCCAGGAAGAGTGTAGGGCCAAGAGTGCTTCCTTGTGGAATACCATATGTGATTGGTGAACTAGTGCTACAGACATTTTCCACTCTAACTATTTGGCTCCTGTCTGTCAGATAGTCAGCTAGCCATTCCAACGCAGGACCGCGTATACCCATGTTCTCGAGCTTAGACAAGAGTAGTGGAATGGAAACTGTATCGAAGGCCTTTTTGAGATCAAGAAATATGCCAACACATTTTTCTCCCATATCTAGTGATTTCGTAACTAACTCCGACATTTTAGAGACAGCGTCCTCAGTATTTCTCCCTTTTCGGAAGCCGTATTGTGTGTCAGCTAAGATATTTCTTGATTCCAAATAATTTGTGAGTCTATTGTTAAAAGCCTTTTCCATAATTTTACTTATTGTGTTAAGTAATGATATCGGCCTATAGTTCGATACAGAATCCAGCCCACCACTCTTGTAGATGGGGACAACAACAGCTTTTTTAAATATGGCTGGAAAAGATCCAGTCGAGAAGCTCGAATTGCACAAGTGGGAAACCAAAGTACCTAAAACTGTATGTGAGTTTTTAATAATTTTAGTTGAGATAGCATCAATTCCTGGTGCACTGTTGCTTTTTAGGTTAAGGATAATTTTTTCTATTTCTATATAGTCTGTGGGAAATAGGCAAATTGAGCCACAATCTTATGATGGTGCTCAATGTAGGCTAATTGTCCACTGTGGTCGGATTTAATATAATTTAAAATTGATTTTTCAATGACATTACAGTTACAGAAAATATTATCTAAGCAGGTTGCCGATGTGGGTGTGATACGCGTTGGTTCATTAAAAATTTGTAGCAAATTAAATGATTTAAATAGGTTTATGAACCTACTCGACAATTTGGCTAACTTAGGGTCTAAGATGTCGACATTAAAATCTCCGCAAATCGCGACTTTTTTATTCTTCCTACAAGTCATTTTTAAGACTTCCTCCATAGTGGACTCAAACTCAGAGTAATTCGCGGTGGGGGGTCTATATACACATACTTTAATTATTTGATCAAGTTCCACACAAGACAGCTCAATGGTTCGTCCAATTGAGAGGGATACTACATCTTTGCGCTCTTTACATTGTTAACTATTGTGTAGAATAATAAGGGAACCCCCTCTTATAGCAGATTTCCTACTAAACGAGCTAACAACTTTATAATTATCTAAACTTAAAAGTAATTAGTGCTTTTTCAACCAATGCTCAGTAACACATAACACATCAATATTTTCAGAATTTATGAATAAGCTTATTTCTAAATCTTTGCCAGAAAAGCCTTGCATATTCTGGTGTACAATTCTTAAACACTTTGGCTTTTCTATTGTTAAGTCAGGGCTAGAGGACGCCTCTATTGTCTTAGATGGTAATTTAAATGTGAAAAATTATTATTACTTGAAGTAAGTAAAATGTTATAATTATTTTTATTTGGAACAGATTCCAAAGTTGAATGACTAATGTCAATAGTTGATTTCTCAATAAAAGCAGTTGTTTTACTAGCCAGATTATTGGCTAAATAAAAAGATAGCGATATTGCTATTTGTCTTCTAAAAGAGCTTATCTTTTGTCAAGTAAAAACTATTAAATAATTTATTGATGTCAATTATATGTAGCTGTTCACTATTATGAAATGCTACCGTATTCAATGTTACATTCAACTGATACCTAAAGTTATTTTCCATTTGTGACACACTTTTGCAATAAGGGAATGTGAACAAAATCACTTTTTTTACTTTTAAAGACAATAAGGAATTACAATAAGCTATCAGTTGGTGTTTCTTCACATTACCCCTATTTCCTATCAACATTACCAAATTAGTGTTTTTATTAAATGATTTCTTAACAATAATTCTCATCAAGTCATCCAAAGTTGACCCAGGCATACAATAATTAATAATATTTTCCTTGGTGTGTTCCTGAATTAATTGGCCTAAATTCTTACCCATCTCATCGCAGAACATAATTGTTTCACAACAGTTTTTATCAGAAGATGGATTATTTTATGTTGAGTTTTTTAAATCATTACAAGTGTATGAGACCCCTGGTTCAGGTTCACATACTGAGTGGGTAATTAAGTTAGTTGGGTTATTATCAGAAACTTCAAGCTCACACACTGAGTGGGTAG
Source organism: Agriphila geniculea (assembly GCA_943789525.1). Classification (NCBI taxonomy): domain Eukaryota; kingdom Metazoa; phylum Arthropoda; class Insecta; order Lepidoptera; family Crambidae; genus Agriphila; species Agriphila geniculea. The sequence continues at coordinate 19,690,179 of OX038890.1, forward strand.
GTAAATGCTTTGGGGATTCCTGGACAACTGCATCACACTGCTGTCTTAAAATAGTATTTTGGTTAAAACAGCTACAATTCTGTTTTTTGCCAAGGGATTCGAACCGGTCTGTATTATAATTACACATGTCAATCATGTCATTTGCAGCCAGCATTTGGTAATTTAGCTGTTTGCGAGAAAAATCACTTAAATTATTGTACATTTCCCTAAGTGAAAGTTCCAAATTGTCAATTTTTTCACTTAATTGATTATTTACCTTTTTACATTCTTTACTGTTATTACATGATGCCCTATTAATTACATCTAATTGCCCTAATAATTGCTTACGCTCTTTCTTCAGCTTTGAAAATTGGCTATAATAATTTTGTCTTTTTATCAACCTTTGAGTTTTCTTAATATATTATTACATTGTTATTACATGCCAAGGTTGAATTGTCATAATATATTGCAGAATCACATTGTTGTAACTCGCTAAACAGGCTTTGAGAATGCTTCTCTTCTACAAAGGTTTTATTTTCTTTTTCTAACTCTAAAATGGTCTTTTGAGCAAGAGACAAACTAATTTCAAGGTCGGTAATGCGACTCAGTGCCTGTTCATGAGTGTCACTACATTCTCTAAATTTTTCTATAAACACTTGCATCTGGTTGTATTTATCTACAATCTCAGAATACTTTGTATGAACTTCAGCAAGCTCATTTTTGAGGTCAGTGTTCCGGCATATGGTCTTAAGAATCTCGCGTTCACTGTCTTCACGTTCCAGCAATAAGGTGTCATTTAGCTCTTTGGCTGCCTTCAAATCCTCTAGTGCATGTTTGAGTTTGATCTCCACTTCCTTTGCAGTTGTCTTACGGGTCATCATGTTGTTATTGAGCTAGATGGAACTTGCAGTCCGCAATCACTGCAAGTATACAATAAGTGATCAAAAATCAAATTTTATAACAAGTTGTCAGTGTGATTCCTAAGTTACAAAAAAGAAATACAAAAAAAATAAGTTAAGCAAAGTGAGGTCAATAAATAAAAATAGGTATATGTTTATTATTTATAATAGATTTGATGTGCAATTGTGGCAAAGATTTATCTATTACTATACTAGGTATCAACTTTGACTATAAAAGCAAGGTTAACCTTTTTCTTTTTATGTATGTCAGTCAATACCTATGAAAGTAAATAAATGTAGGTACCTAACTATACTTAAACTATACTTAAATGAAGTTAAAACTGAGTGACTGATAGTCTAGAATGGACATTAATTAATACCTGAACAATATTTTATTTATTTAAGTAATATTGTAAGAAAAGGAGCAGAATGGTTTCCCAAAATTATTGTTTAAAAGTGAAGTAGGTCTGATGTGTTGATGTACAAATATAATGCTTGTAAAGTGTGACAGTCTATTGAATGTCTGTGACAATAGTAGCCACCTTCAACTTTACTTTCACTTTTGTCAAGTAATGAGAGGTTATAACTGTGCCAGATTGTTTTGTGTTGTGACGTTACTCACTATTAGTGAGTTTTGTACAAGTGGAATGGTCAATGTATTAGTTTAAATTGGAAAACAATCCGCCACTGTGGTTTTAGGTAGGGTTATGCAAATTCAATTCAGTCACAAAGTTTTGTCTTCATATTTTCCTATATAACCTAATACCTATGGGTACCTATTAATCACTAAAATTAAGGAATAAATGTACTCCCCCGGTTTAATATGCAGCAGATCACAAATTGTCGTCACTTGTTTTTCCAATAATACCACACCGATTGTACTTATAACACTTTTCGTGACTATTTATACAGTAAAGAATAATTTAAGCACAATTTATTATAGAAATTACTAAGTTTAAACAATTTAATTTAATTAAAATATCAGCTGGTTTATTTGACAAGTGTATCGGTCAGGGTTGCCAGACCAAAAAAAAAATGACGTCGACTAACCCTAACGAAAGGGAAACCCTATCATTTGGTAAGCTTTTTAATAGGGTTTCCCTATCAATTAGGTTAACCAAAAAAAGGGGTTTTCCGGTCCCTGGTTTCGGGGTCCAAAGGGGTTAAGTTACTAACTTTGGTAGCAGGGCATGTACGTGATATTGTCTCATATGTTATCTTTTTGCAGAGTACTGTCACCCGTACGAGCCGTTCAAGTGTCCTGTGGACGGTAACTGCATCTCCATCCAGTACTTGTGCGACGGCGCGCCCGACTGCATCGACGGGTACGACGAGGACTCCAAGCTTTGCACTGCTGGTAAGTATGAATATTATACGTGCTACAAAAAAACCCTAATGCCGAATATGGTAGATAGGGACCATCAAACTGAACAACTTTCAAAAAAAGGTGTTCAATTTGATGGTCACTATCTACCATATTCGACATTATTGATTTTTGTAACAAGTTGTATAATAATAAAAATAAATTCGAATTATAAACATCTGTAGGACTAGCTACCTACCACCATCATACCTAAGTCTGACGCCATAACAAAATTTAAAAATTATTGTATTCCGGCAGTTAGAGGTAAGATTCCAATACAATTTACAAAGCATAAAGAAGCACAAAAATCTTCTCAAATATACCTTGTCCATCAGCCATTTTAAAGTCCCCACTGCTGGGGTACAGGCCTTCCTTATAGGTGTATAAGGAGGACGGGCCATAACCCACCACGCGGGCCCAATGCGGATTGGTGAGTTTTAACGACTGCAAATGCAGCCGGGACCAACGGCTTATCGTGCCTTCCGAAGCACGAAGGAGCTCGAGATAATACATTTTTGGTCACCCATCCCATATCCGACCCTTGCGAAAGTTGCTTAACCTCCGCAATCGCTGGGCCACACGCCAAACCACTGCACCACCAAGCTCCTCAAATATACCTACATCAGTGAAAAGTAGTCAATATAAAAGCAATACAATATATTTAGCTACGTCGTAACGCTTTGGAACTCCAAATTTTCCAAAACACGCTACGAATTCATCAATCGAATCTACGAACCGAACTACGAGGGAGGTCACGTTGCATATCGGAAAATTTTATTCTTCTAAAACATAAATAACAAAACAATTTATAAAGCTTATAGAGACATACAAATCTTCTCCAATATACTTGGGAGAAAGTCGGTAATTTAAGAAATACAATAGATTTATTAAGCTACGTCGTAACGCTTTGGGACTACGCGCTACGAATTCCTCAATCGAAACTCTTAGTTCCGAACGAGGTCCCATGCAACGCATTAAATCAAATCCAAAAACATGCTTCTCCTAAAAAATGACGAATAAAAGCATCTATATACTTGCAAAACAATTTATAAAGCATAAAGAAACAAACAAATCTTCTCAAATATTACACTTTAGTGAAACGTAGGCAATATAAAAGCAATACAATGGATTTAGCTACGTCGTAACGCTCTGGGACTACGCGCTACGAATTTACCAATCGAATCTCTTAGTTCCGAACTAAGGTCCCATCGCATTAAATCGGAAAATATTATTCTGCGAACATTATTCTTTCAGTGATAAAAGTCCCATAGACCTCAGAGCCAGCACTTCGGGTCAGATGTTTATTTTTATTGCGCCATTAGGAGACGTTTTACGAGGAAAAGTAACAAAATTCAGCATTAAAAAACAGTTTTAACTCGTAATTCGGAGAGTAGGTTGAGGAAACCATTAATTTCGCAGAGCCCTCTTGAATGCATTAAGGATACTTGGTAAAGAAAAATGTAATAAATAATGGATAGCATTGAATTTTTGTCCCTTGAAATATTTTGGTTTAGGATGGTAGGAAACAAATATTTTCTTTTGTTTTAAGTAGATATGTTTATGGTTGGCTGGTTCACCAAAGCTATTTCGGCTCCAATAAAATTTCGGTTCTTTTGTTTTTTTTTATCCGTTTTTAGGGTTCCGTACCTCAAAAGGAAAAAACGGAACCCTTATAGGATCACTTTGTTGTCCGTCTGTCTGTCCGTCCGTCCGTCCGTCTGTCTGTCAAGACCCTTTATCTCGGAAACGCGTGGAGGTATCGAGTTGAAATTTAAACCATATACTAAGGTCTACGGTCCCTTGAAGCTGTAAAAAAATCAAACTTCTAAGTTAACGTTTAAAAAAGATACTGCCGTTTAGGGCGCAAAAAACGCATTTTCGATACTCTCAAAGGAATCAAAATTCATAGGGTACTTCCCGTTGACCTAGAACTCTGAAATTTGGCAGGTAATAGCGTCTTATACTACACTTACAGGAATAAATCTGAAAACTGTATATTTGTAATTAAATCATAAAAAAATATGGTCATTAAAATACGTAATTATTAATCATCTTGGTGAAACAACGGTATGCGCGGTCATAGTTTAACTTCTAATTACTTTTGTGATAATCGCGCCACTAATTCTTTTTAATATATCAATATTTATTATTATTAATTATTCAGATCCTTTCAAATTTTGTTATAGTTAATTACTTAACGAAAAAAAAAATTTTTTCAATATGGGAATCAAATGAAAGACCTTGATGAGCATATTCCAAAAAACTGCGAAAAAAATTAAAAACCAAAGAAATTTTTTTTGCAATATGGGTATCAAATGAAAGGCCTTGATGAGCGCATTCCAAAAATATGAAAAAAAAATTAAAATAAAAAAAAAAATTTTTCAATATGGGTATCAAATGAAAGGCCTTGATGAGCATATTCCAAAAATCTGCCAAAAAAAAAAATTAAAAACGAAAGAAATTTTTTTTTGCAAAATTATTTTTTTTGCAATATGGGTATCAAATAAAAGGCCTTGATGAGCACTTTCCAAAAAACTGGAAAAAAAAAAATGAAAAACTGGAAATAAATGAAAAAAAACGGAAAAAAAATGTTTTTCAACATGGGTCAACATCAAATGGAAGGCCTTTATGTGCACATTTCACTTTACATTTTCTTTTTTCAATTACTGTAAGTAATTCAAATAAAAATAAAAAGCTTAAAACTTTTAAAACTAAAAATTTAAAAGTTTAAATGTACTACACAAGCCTTGGCCGCAACTAGGCATTGATGGACTCACGTATGTTCTTCAATGCCTGTCTTGAGTGCCGCTGCAGTAATGTACTATTCCATTTCAAACCTTCGCCCGTGGTCAATTCTTTGTCGTAATCCCTGGAAGGGTTATTTTCTACGTGGCGTCAAAGGATTTCAAATGGTTATCTATATATAGCAGTCAATTCTAAATGTTTTTGCGCGAATCACTCAAAAACTGCTGAACGGATTTTGATGGTATTTTTTTACAGTTTGGTAGCTTGGAGTTCAACTTATAATCTAAGCAATTTTTCACACAATTCCGGTAGGTAGAACCTGGGATAAAGCTTGAACTCTCCGTAGTACAGTTTTCATATAAAAAACTAATAACTACCAACCACTTTTTTAAAAAATATTCCCTTTGTACCGACACAACTTTTCTATAGCTTTATTTTATGTATAGATGTAGGTCTGTACGGAACCCTCGGTGGGCGAGCCCAACTCGCACTTGTCCGGTTTTTTTGGATATGTTGACCTTCAGTTTGTGTTGTTTATCTATCTATTTTTAAGAACGCTTTTTTCTCTGCGTTTTGGTTATTTATTTATTCGCTCATATAATCGCTCATAGCGGAACTTGACAGACTGATCGTACTCGATCACGTTTGTTAAGCAACGCTCCGTCCGGTCAGGTGTCGGATGGGTGAACGTTAAAGTGGCATTACAACTGAGCGCTTCCTTGCTTCGGAGGGTACGTTAAACCGTCGGCCCCGGCTTGCAGACGGCTTGATAAACTCTAACAACAGAGGTGGCAAGTGGCAACTAATCCTCATTCGATAAGAAAGAAAAAAATTATTACCTTATGGCGGAAATCACAAGTGATTTCCACTTTCATGGATTTTAGCGTTAAAACGAATAGAATGTTGCCCATTAAATACATCCGATCAGCTCTAATCCCTCGGCCATGACATTACGCGAGTCCTGCGTATTACGTCTCGGCAACCGGTAACCACTGCGCTGTTGCAACGACGAGGTTCACCTCTTCAGAGGTGAGAGGTGATTGCGCAGTCGTCGCCGAGACACAACGCGCGCGCGGTAATGCGGTGGCAAAGGCGTTAAACAAATTGCCATTTTGTTAATTAAATCACCTTCATCCTGTTTTCAGCTAAGCGACCGCCCGTGGAGGAGACCGCATCGTTCCTGCAGTCCCTGATAGCGTCCCACGGGCCCAACTACCTGGAGAAGTTGTTCGGGAGCAAGGCCAGGGACGCGCTGGAACCGCTCGGGGGAGTTGAGAAGGTCGCAATCGCTCTATCAGGTGAGATATGTTAAAAAGTCGAGATATCTGTCTTTAGCCAAGCTACTTCCTGAAGTCCCTAATAGCGTCCCACGGGCCCAACTACCTGGAGAAGTTGTTTGGGAGCAAGGCCAGGGACGCGCTGGAACCGCTCGGGGGAGTTGAGAAGGTCGCCATCGCTCTATCAGGTGAGATATAGTTAAGAAGTCACAATATCTGTCTTGGGCCAAGCGACTTTCTGCAGTCCCTAATAGCGTCCCACGGGCTCAACTATCTAGTGAAGTTGTTCAGGAGCAAGCCCAGGGACGCGCTGGAACCACTCGTAGGAGTTGAGAAAGTCGCCATCGCTTTATCAGGTGAGATATAGCTAAAAAGTCAAGATATCTGTCTTCAGCGACCACCCATGTAGGAGACAGCATCACTCCAGGGGGTCAAGTCTGCTAATGTTTTCGTCAAAATCGTAGTTCAATGGGGTTCTAATGGTAATGCTTTTTGACACAGTTTTTGTTTCTTAAACTCAAAATCAATACACAATATGTTTCCGTTTTGGGTTTAAGAAACACAATGTGTTTCAGTTTTGGGTTTAAGTAACAAGAACTGTGTCAAAAAGCAATACCATTAAAACACCATTGAACTACGATTTTGACGAAAACATTAGCAGACTTGACCCCCTGAAGTCCCTCATAGCGTCACACGAACCAGACTACCTGGAGAAGTATTGTTCGGGTGCAAAGGCCAGCTTATAGGCCAGGTACCTACCTGGTACAGCGCTGGCACGCTAAATTCCTTTTGAAGTTTTTTTTTTCATGTTTTCTTATTATTCTGTGTACCAAAGAAGGAAAGGAAGTGTATCTTTTATTGGTTTAAAAAGGTGTTGTTCCACAAAATGAAATATAAAAGGAGCTTATGATGTTAGTGAGGTATTTAAATAAACCTACTTAAACTGCGTTAAAATGCGTAGTAAATGGTAAAAGCCTGTTTAATAACCGTCTAAACACAGGCGTTTACAGCACCTCTGAAGATTTACATTTCATTATTCAACGGAAACTCCTGACGATCCCAAATTGCTCCTAACTGGAAGCATAATTTTGTATTCTGATTTAATACTGTTTTATTTCTGCCTGAGATGTTGAAGGAATTAATTTGTTTATGAATTTTCATTATACTACTTAACAAGAGACTATAATAGACTGTAGCGATACCCTAGGGCCTAGATGTTCTGTATATACACCGTTAATTTTTAAGTATATCTAAAAATGAAAAGGGGTTTTCAGACCACGTTAATGAACAACTTTTACTATGGGGCCAACCACAAATCGCGAAAAAAAAACTGCTGTTCCATACATTATGGTCGAGTCGATGTTGTACTTTTCTATGGAACAGCTGATTTTTTTTCGCGATTTCGTGGTTGGCCCCATAGTAAAATTGTTGTTCATTTACGTGGTCTGAAATCCCCATTTCATTTTTAGATATACTTAAAAATTAACCGTGTATAAAGTATATAAATTTTAATTGCAGAATCTCAAACGATCGAAGACTTCGGTGCAGCTCTCCACTTGATGCGATCAGACTTGGAGCACCTTCGTTCCGTATTCATGGCAGTCGAGAACGGAGACCTCGGAATGCTCAAATCCCTCGGCATCAAGGACTCGGAACTTGGCGATGTTAAGTTCTTCTTGGAGAAGCTGGTTAACACCGGTTTTCTCGACTGAATAGCACCGGAGTCTGCCTCTGATTACTACCACGTCGTCCAGTTTGGCCCCATCAGTTCCTCCTTCTATAGCTACCTTCCCTATGACTCCATAAAATACAGAAGAAAATGAACCCTCCATTTCCTGAACCCGTGCGATTGTTGAATGTCTGATGATACCAATTTATTCTCACTGAATCATCGGGAGACGCCAGATCGAACTACAACCGGCCACGTAGTCTTTTTGGTCCTACCGATGATATCAGGCTTCATAAACCAGTAGATAGTGAAAAGGTATTATTTTTCGGATTACCATAAGATAGGTAAGTATATTTTTATATTAAAATTTGCTTCGCTAGGGTTAAAAACCTCCGTTGATAAGTACTTCGGGTAGTATCAGGGATCCTCGCGTCATCATCAGTAGAATAATGTTCGCAAAAGTGTGTATAATAAATTTTTTGTCTCCATTGCGGATGTTCTTCTTGTCTGATGACCCTGATGTGACTCGTTTTGTATGAGTGTGATTGCATTTGAGTGTCGCCCCATTTAATCTCTTTACCCAAAAAAAATCAGAGGCGACTCCATGTACTGCGTCCGTAAGAAGCGAGATATAAAGCAAAAAGTCGGTTGATTTCATTCGAATGAAATAAAATTGTCCTTAGTAGGTATATTAATTAAGAATCGTTGAAAGAATGCATGCGCTTTATATCTGGCTTTTGGAAAAATCCAGAATAGGACCATGGATACATATCATTTTAAAACTTAGGTAGTAGGTTAAGAATACATATCATAGTTTATAATCTGTAGTGGATAAAATACAATTATTTTAATATGATCGGTATTGTAGCGTTTTATGAAACATTTTATAGGTCCCGTTGCATAGGTGCATTTTGTCATCATTAAAATAAATAAGCATGTAAACGGTGCTGCCTTTAAAACAGCAAAACATATCAAAATTATGTGATGGATATTATTAGAATAGTCTAATGTGTGTTATTAAATTATAATAGGTTTAAAGTAGTTGCAAATTAATGATAATCAATTTAGCTAGATTTAAAACTTTATTCAATTACTTATTAGGTAAGTAAGTATACAACTTTTGACCGTTTTTTTTTTGAGATGTTGTACTTACCTAGTTCGTTATAAACTTTTGTCAAATGCGGGCTAAAAAACAACGAATTATACGTGTTACCTAATATTAAAAGAGACGTATCTCTCTAATCAGAGCTGTTGGAGCTAAAAAAACATCGGCAAGGTTTGTATAATAACAAAAAAAAATTATTCAAAAATGTCATTTTTTTTAAGGCTGGGATTTATCTTTGCTTTAAATATTTTAATGGGGTGCAGCCTGTATTTGCCAGAAGTTAAGATTTCTCGTTGTTTTTAAGTACCTACCTATTGTAAAATATTATAATATAATCTAGTCAAATCTCTCACAACTATTTTAGCTTCAAATTGTTTTAAAAGCAAAGTAATGTAGGTACATACCTACTTATTGAATATTTTATTTAAAAGTGTTTAAAAACAATGTGAAATAAGTAATTACGATAACCAGTGCATTGTCATATTTATCATTGTCTTGTCATGACACTTAAACTTTGTTACATATCCTGTAGGTAATTATATTTTGTCCAACTTTGTAGGTTGGTAAATAACACGTAAGGATTTTTAAAAATGATCTTACTCTGTAATTTATTAACATCAAACTATAATAATTCCATTCTACGTGTAGGTAGATAATACGTAAAGGGATTTTTAGAATATCGACCGTTGGACTAGAAAATAATTTTAACTTGCGTCACATTGTCGACTATTTCAAATGTTTGCAGAAACGTTATTTCAACTCTGTTAGTTAACATTATGTGTTTTCAAACTATGTATAAATTATAGCTTTATCTATAAAGAGGAATCAATAAATGAATCATCTTGAGATTGGAGTTTCATTGGAGATAATAAGTATTTTATATTAATGTACAAGGTATGCAATCAAGAAAAAATCATTACAACGAAATAACTATGTTTAATAAAATTCTGAAACAAATAATAACTAGCAGGTAGGTATAACTTAGTTATAAACTACCTACATTTTGATGTGTTCATGTTTATGTTACAAATCTGGACTAACGCCAAAAGTGGCCATTTTAGGCGTTACGTTAGGTAATCCAGATAGTAGGTAACACGCATAAGATTTATTTATTCTTATGCTACACGGAAAATACACGCATACCTACCTACAAAAAAATTGTAGTTTATGAAACTGATGCATAATGAGGGGTATTAAAACATGAGTGTGTGTTTAAAAACCGAGCCGTAGGCGAGGTTTTTAATAGTATCACACGAGTGTTTTAATACCTAGTTATGTACAGTTTCATACACTACTTTATCTACTCTCATACAATTTGTGATTGAACCTACAAAATAAAATATCAATAGTAAAAAGAGTAAGTAGTTTCTCGACTTTGATTTAGGTAGGTAGGTAGGTTACTTACCTAGGTAAAGTAAGACGTTTTTCCGTCGCCGCATCTAAAATATCGGGGAGTCTTTTTTCACACTCACTAACTACTATCAGAAATTTTTAAGCGAAATAAAAATTAAAATAAAAAATGGCGCGTATTCTATTAGAAAAAGTAGTAGTAGTAGTAGTAGTAGTGTAGATTCGTCCTTTTCAGGACAGGCGAAGGTCCAAGCCATACTGCCAGTTCTTGAGTTTTATTTTCTTGATCTTGTTGAATATAAAGGCGAAGCCAAATCTTGAGTCTTGCTGTTTTTTTAAGGCAGAAAGCCAAATCTTAAGTTATCTTTTTAGTAAAATCTTGTTATAGCAATTTTGTCCTTTCCAGTTGAGTGTCATATCCGTGATATGTGTCAAGTCCAAGTTTGTCGTATCAAATTTCTCCAACAGTGGAGATAACAAATTCATAAATGGGGATGAAATTTTCTGGGCGAGCTAGGATGTCCTGTAGTGATGGCGGGATGGTTTTATGTGTTGTTAAGAGCTGATCAATTAGTAACAGTCGCTGTATGTTGAACGCCGGACATGTGAAAAAGATATGTTCCAGAGTTTGATCTTCCTGTGAAGTGCATTCAGTGCATACAGGGGATGATATTATGCGCATACGACACAAATGAGCTTTAAATCTGCAATGTCCAAATCTTAGTCGGTTTATCTGTGTGTAAAACTTCCTTTGCAGATAGTTACCGGATGTAGTGAACCAGGGTTTTCGGCCAAGTTCTTTATTAATACCAGCATACCATGCTCCTTTTAATTGGATGATAGTTGTCCTTTCTTCAATCCATTGATTATTGATTTTCTTTCGATATTCAGGAAGCAAATCTTGCCAAGGAGTTGAAATGTTTTTAATGTTGCCACCCTGAGAATTCGTTAATCTGGCAAGATAATCGGCGTTTTCGTTACCTGTCACACCGATATGTGCTGGAGTCCATACAAACTTTACTTTCTTGATATCTGTTAAATTTTGTATTAATTTTTTAATTTCAAATAGTAAATAATGTGAATTGTGGAATCCTGGATTTTCTAGTGCCTTTAACACAGACATGCTATCAGAAACTATTAGAAATCTGTCCTTGTCAGAACACATAACATCAGTTTGTATGTATTGTAAGGCCAACAGGATTGCTGTGGCTTCAGCTGAGAAAACGCTAAAATTAGCTGGTAAGCGATAACCTTTTCCGTACTTTAAAGTTGTATGGTAATACGCTGCTGAAACTCCACTATCACTTTTCGATCCATCTGTGTAAATTACTTGATAATCTTGCCAATCTGATAACTTTTCATAAACTGCCTCTTTGGTTCGAAGATCATGGTCAATATCTATTTTTAATTGAGGAAATTTACTTTCATAAGAACCACAGTAGCAAGCCCAGTTTTCATTGCTTTTTATATTATTTTCTAATTCAATATATGCTGATGTTTCTTGAAAATCAAGAAGAATATATGGGCATTTACAATTTGATGAAGATGCATGTAAAGTATGGATAGTATTACTTTTTAGTTTGTTCAAAAGAATGTGATTATTTACACTGTGTAGTTTAAGAATCAATTTAAATTTTAAGTACTTAAACCTTAATAATAAGGATGAAATATTACATTCTACTTGCATTGATATAATAGGTGTAGTGTTCATTGCCCCTGTGATAAGCCTAAGATTTTTATTTTGAATCTTTTCCAGTTTATTTACAAGAACATCAATAGAAGAATAACAAAGGAAACTATATTCAAAATGAGAACGAACAATGGATTTGTACAACATGAGTAAAATTTTTGGATCAGCTCCCCAGTATGTTCGAGCTAGGGACTTTAAGATATTAAATGCTCTTAATGCTTTGTCTGCCAAGCCAGAAACATGTTTAACCCATGAGAGGTTCCGTGTAAAAATAACTCCTAAGAATTTGGCCTCATCACTGACAGGAAGTAAATTATCGTCATACAAAATATTTGTGAGTAAAATTTTTGATTTACTAAATACTACAACATTAGTTTTACTAAGGTTAACTTCTAACTTTAAATAATCAAAATAGTCTTTCAATCTTATCAATGCATTATTAAGTTTTTGTTCCACTTGATGCATGTTTTTGCCGGTGCAATAGACTGTGAGATCATCCGCATACTGCAAATTTTGTATATCATTTCCTAATATATTATTTAACTTATGAATGTATAAAATGAATAATAATGGACTTAATATTCCACCTTGACAAACACCTTTATTAGATATTTGTGGTCCATATAAATTATTTTGAAATTTAACAAACACCTCTCTTTTATTTAAGAAATTAAATATCCATGTTATTAATTTTTTAGGTAAACCCAGTGAAAACAGCTCATCCACGAGAACATTATGATCAACATTATTGAAGGCGCCCGTTATATCAAAGAAAATACACACTAAGAAATTACTACTAACTAGAGCATTATGTACATCTAAATACAAGTGATTCAAACTTTCAACTGCTGAACGACCTCTTCTGAAACTGAACTGATTATAAGGCAATAAATTATTATGTTCTATAAAGTATTCCAGCCTTTGTTTTACCAATTGCTCAAATAACTTGGCTGCACAGGATGTTAGTGCTATGGGTCTATATGAGTCATGATAATTTTTATCTTTGCCTGGTTTAAGAATAGGGACAAGGCAATCAACTTTCCAGGATTTTGGAATGATTAGTTTGTTCCATAATGCATTAAAAATATTAAGAACTATTTTAAGACCCATCGTACTAAGATTCTTAAACATTTTGTAAGATATATGATCTAAACCAAAAGCAGTGTCTTTACGGGAATCTATGGCAGCTAATAATTCAATTAAAGTGAAGGGTTTCATGAAAAAAAATTCAGTATCAGAATTATAATCAGAATGGTCGCTTAATGGTTGAGATTGTGTATTAGAGGTGTACTTATCTAAAAACAACTGAATCCAACTGTTAGAATCGAAATTACTGGTAGGACTGCAGTATGATTTATTAAATTTTCTAATGTTAGTCCATATCACAGATAGAGGCGTCTGACGATTGAATGTGTTACATAGTTCGTACCACGCATTTTGCCTTTCCTTACTAATTATTAGTTTTTTCTGTGCTTGTTTCTTTTTAAATTGTATGTAGTTTTGCTCAGTAGGATTATATTTAAATTCTATATAAGCAGATTTACATGTTGCTACAGCTTGTGTGCATATATCATTCCACCAAGGGAGTTTTAACTTTCTTTTTTTTATTTGTCTGTGTGATGGTTGATGTACTGGTTTTCGAGAAGAATTAGTCTCATCTACACATTTTAATAAAATATCAGAAAGCAAATTATAGCATGTTTCTGGATCATTTAAGTTAAAGTTACAATTACTTAATGTAACATCTGTCAACTGCTTAAATTTCTTCCAATCAACTGTCTTATAATTTGGTTTCGAATAATTTACATTTATGTTAGCACTATTGTTTATATTTACAGGATTACATAATAAATTAGTAAGGACAGGAAAATGGTAACTGCACAGGGAATCATCATGCACTTGCCAATTACATCTTAGAGCTAAAGCGGGAGAAACTATTGTAAGATCCAAAGCGTTAGACCGCCAGTTATGTGAACCAACAGTTGTTAGTGAACCATCATTTAAAAGGCACAGATTGTTATCATTTATGACATCTAACAGTATTGACCCTCGCGTGTCTGTAGATGCACAACCCCACATAGTGTGATGTGCATTGAAATCGCCGGCTAATATTAAGGGCTTGGGTGTTGACTTCACTAAGCTATCAAGGTGTGTGTAGGTGAAGTTACAAGGAGTAGCAGATGTGGGACTATAAAAACTAACTATTGATAAAGTTTCATTGTTAATTTGTAATGTAATAGCAATATTTTGTAAAGAATCGTCATAATATGTTTGTAATTTTTGATAGGGCAGGTAATCTCTGATTAAAATAGCAACACCATTGTGTTTAGAACCTATGTCTAATCTTTCTATTTTGTAGCCTCTTATATTTAAAGTTTTTGTGCATTGGAGCCAAGTCTCGGAAATGAGACCAATGTGAATATCATTTTGATAGAGATATTGTGTGAAGACATGTTTATGGCTTAACAAACTTTGAGCATTCCATTGAATAATGTTAAGTTGGTCCATTATTTAGTACTATTATTCGGCTTACCTACTGGAGTTAAATGTTTCTAAGAGGACAGATTTAATAGTCTCCGATGTTAATGGGGGTGAATTTTCTGAAGATGATTTTTGAGTATATAATTTAAGTATAGTGGAAATAATTAAATTAAGTATCACGTCTGATTGTAACAAGTTTTGTGCGTGTTTTTCTGGTTTGGATGATGATAAGTCTGGAAAATTTGTTTTATTAAAAACATCAGCATATGATCTTTTTTGATATTTCGCATTATTTTTTTCAATTTCATCTTTTCTTTTAGGGCATTCTGAAGAAATAGATATGTGGTTTCCCTTGCAGTGAATGCATACGGCTTCTTTCGTTGTTTTAGTGCACTGTTTATAATGGTGATTCTCGCCACAAATGGAGCATTTCTGTGCGTTCTTACAATATTTGCCAATGTGACCATATCGAAGGCAACGTAAGCATTGACTGACAGGAGGAATGTACTGGCTTACCTCAAAATACCAGCTGTTAATATCGACACTATCGGGAAGGGTTGGGCAGGAAAATGTGATGGCAACTGTCTGGGTAGGTATGAGTATAGGGTTTTCATCTTCATCACGCCCGCGCCGCATCAGCCGACGCACAGACACGACGTCCTTGGAGCTGGATATGCCGTTATATATGTTCTGATTAGACATATAACTTGGGACACCTCTGATAACGCCTGTAATTTCCGTTAGTGTAGCCGGTATTGTGCATTTCACATTGAGTTCGGTCGCTGATTTAGTATTGTTTAAGGCCATATTGGCCAACCCTGGCCGCTCGAAGATGGCAGCGACTTTGTAGCGGTTAATCCTTTTAAGAGCGTGCAGTCTGCACACTAGCGCCGCCATTGTAAATAAAATCATAGTTCTTAAATAAAAAAGAAATTATGAATTATCTCTCTGGAGTGCACTCCGAACAAGCTTTGCGGTACTTTTTATCACTTAAGCAATATTTTCTAGCCTGTTGTTTAGTTATATGGACTTTTATTGCGAAAAGTGGCCACTTTTAACAATAAAAGTCAATTAAACTAAACGACAGGCTAGAAAATATTGCTTAAATGATAAAAAGTACCACAAAGCATGTTCGGAGTGCACTCCAAAGAGATAATTTACAAATTTGTCTTTATTTAAGCACTATGATTTTTTTCCTAATGGCGGCGCTAGTGTGCAGACTGCGCAGCCTTAAAGCGTTTGATTCCTTTGTTATGCCTTTTGAGGATTGCGCCAAGCCCCATTAAGTCTCTATCGCCAATAGGTTTGCCTTCATCCACGCTCTCATAAATAACAAGATATTCGAAATTCCCTCCATCTTCAGGGTACTGCCGGGTATAATTTTCTATTTTAAAAGGCTTGTATTTATCCGCTTCATTTTCATCAGAGTCGGATTCGGTAGGTACTGGATCCCCATCCAGTTTGGGTTTTTTCCTTTTCCCCATTACTGCTCCGACCTCCGACTAACACTATTTATTTACACTATATATATGCTTTATTTATTTACACTTTACACACAAAATATACAATATACACAATATTTATAATTAATTTGGAAAAACTTGAAAAATCACGTTCAACTTTTTCAAAATCCCGCCAAAAAGTCCCTATTAGAAAAAGAAATAATGATATGAGTGAATTCCAGCAGACGAATCGTTACGCTAAGTCATCGATCACCATAGAGTACATTTTAATCATGGAAAGTATATGGGAATATCATTTTTTTTTTTAATATCGCGGCACCTGCTCTTCTTGGATTGGCCCTGTATCGTAATGAGAAAAAAAGTTATTTTATAGCATACTTTAGTATAGCGAAGGTATGTTATAAAATAACTTTTTAATTTTTTTTTCGGTATTGCGTGTATAAAGTACCTATGCCAATATAAATTCGTTTTGAAATTCATAATTCGAATTTTACGATATGAGAGTAGATAAAATAGTTTATAAGTTTGGTTTTAGAATTTTATTGAATATACATAGTATTACATAGTAATTTCGTGTAGGTAATGATTTTTTCTTGATTGGCGGCGATAATGGACGCACGACCGAACGAGGAAACAGGTAATGAGATGAGGGCGCGCGGTGCGGGGACACTTTAGTTTGGCCTTTGAATTATATAAGTGTATTGTCTATGGTTTGGCCAGCGAGTTGTGTCGCGTGGTTGAAAAGGGAACTACTTTTGCGCCTTAAATTAGGTATATGAGTCACTTTCCATTAGGTGCGCTACCACCCGCAAACTGCAGACTTTCTATCGGCCGACAGTGTGGTCGGGCGGGCCTTTTTCATCATCGTTATAAAGTGCGCACATTACAATTTGGTATCGGCCGATTTTTTATATTAAAGAATAAATTTAAAAATTAAAAAACCCGCCTGCAAAAATAGACTAGTCAACTGAAAAGATGGAAAACGAGATTTAATTATAAATAAAGGCAACATAATAACATGCAGTCGGAGGCATGCATAAAGATAGTGACATTATGAATGATTTGAATTATATGCCTCCGACTGCATGTTATTATGTTGCCTTTTATATTTAATCTTGTTTTCATCATTTCAGTTGCCTAGTCTTTTATACAGGCGGGTTTTTTAAATTTTTAATGTTTTTTTTTATTTAGGTATATCTTTTTAGTTATTATATATTAGGCTCATGATATACTTTTTTTGAAATCCTTATAATAAGCCCTTTAATTTGATATCCATATTATTGCAGTACTCTAAAAAAAAATTTTTTTTCACTACGTATAATAGCACCGTACTGCCGCCATGTTGGTTTTTATGACATCTTGAGAAGACTTGGGTTGACAAGACAAATCTAACGATATCTTAATCTTCGAAATCCGTTCAGCCGTTTGAAAGATATGAGGTAATAAAAAACCGGTCAAGAGCGAGTCGGACTCGCGCACCGAGGGTTCCGTACAATCATAAATATATTTGGATATGTTACTTTAGTACAGTATTTAAAAAAGTAGGATAAACGGCAGACAGGTGGAATGGAAGGGCGAACAGGCGGACAGTTAATTTACAAATTTTAACCACAGCTGCTTATGGTGACTGAAAAACGTTACAGCCACTCCACATTGCAAACTGTTTATATTACTAAGTAGGAACTTATTCTTCGTTTATTCGTATGGCAAATAGTAGGTAATTATATTAGAACCAGCCACCAATTTATTATTGTAGTGTTAAGTTGCGCCATCTCTTGACCGATAGTGGAACTATTTTTCTTCTTAGGTTAGCGCATGCCTAAGAAGAAAAATAGTTCCAAATTCAAAACACAAACAAAAATTCTTTAGTTTCACTACCAGTCAACAGATGGCGCTGTCCTAAGCAAAAGTCCTAAAGAATTTTTGTTTGTTTTTTGAATTTCTAAAAAAGTGTGTTATATTGAGACATCGTTTTATTTTTCCTGTAGTCTTTACATAAACTACTATCACATAGAATTATTTCAGATTTTTCTCTTTGCAAACTTCGGAGATAAGGGGGGGAACAGTATTTTTTTTATATTTTTCATCATAAGTCGAAAACTACGTGGCCTAAAACAACAAAAAAAAATTGAAAACGTGCAAACGGCGCTCTTTCATATGATACCCCATATGCCTTAGTAGCCCCACTTCAAATTTTTAAGATCCCTTTTGAGTCGCTGTTGTAAAAAAGATATTTATTTTTTTATTTATTTCTTATTTGCAAAATTGTTGGGCAAATGTCATCTTAAACTATTCCAAGTTTGAAGTTGATACCATTAGTAGTTCTCGAGATATCCAGCTGTGACAGACAGACAGACAGACAGACTGAGTCACACCATAAGGGTTCCTTTTTTACCATTTTAGTACGGAACCCTAAAAATATTACATAGATACAAACAGACAAGATACGCGCGAAAAACATAACCCTCTTGCAGTCGGGTAAAAAGGTCCGACCAAACTATCGGCCAATAGAAAGTCTGTAGTTTGCGGGGGCTCTTTAGAGAGCTCGACATCAATGCACCCTGTCCACTCTGCACGCCCGTCACGTCACCTTGAGTTCACTATTATTTCGCTTCGCTTTATGTATTTGATATAAGCTTTCGCTCATACCATAATAGTTAATTAAATACACTCTTTCGGTACTTCACAAACGAAAGCGAAGCGATAGCAAAGATTTGGAAATGTGACTTATCTAGCCCCGGCAGGCAGGCAGGCAAGAACCTTTGACGTCAAGAATAGTCACGCACGATTGCATAATCGCTAGCTAAGTACCTATCTATCGTCCGTATTAGATACAGTCAGCACAGCAAAGTAATGAGCTGAACCCCTTAAGGTTCATTTCTAGATTGAGTGGTCTGTATTGTCTTGTATTTACCCAAAAGCCCAAAAGACATAAAATTGAGATAGTAAAAGCACCTTTAATTGTAAGTATAAAAACAATGGAGGCAGTCAAAAGACGAACTTTTAGTTCCATCCTTGCAAGCGATTTGTTTTTAAATAAACTGTTAAGGTCAGAACTATACGGACTTATTAATCAGGGCCACGTGGTCATATTCCTAAAGACGTCTTTTTCCCAATGTCGTCACTTTCCTGAGTGGTCTCTTTCCCAAGTAAACTCCTTCCTAAGTGAACACTTAACTAAGTGTTCACCTTCCAAGTAAAGTAGTTCCTAAGTGGTATGGTAGGTAGACTAGCAGATTTTGCAATCTGCACATTAAAATACTCGTACTAATCCAAATCCACAAGTTTAGGATATTACCAATGATTTCAAAAGTAATATAATTGTGTTTTTAATTTTGGAAAAATAGTCGAATCAGAAAAAGAGGAGACCCGTAAGAGACCTTAAGTAACCGACATCACTTGAAGGATTGCTCAGCTGAAGTGGCCGTAGGCGGCGGGACAGAGCGGGAGGAACCAATGGCTGTTGGGGCGGGGCGGTTCTGGAATGGCTCGCACGCACCGGACGACGCTCCGTGACCCCCGACAAGGTGGACCGGCGAGAGGGTGGAGGTTGTCGCGGTAAGCCGCTGCGAATGATGGGATCCGATCCAATCTTGATACTAAACAAACGGTCGGTGTTTATCTTAATTACAAAGAGAATAAGGTGTCGACTTAGGAAAGTGACGACATAAAAAATTTACGAATTAGGAAAGTGCGACAAAGGTGTCGACTTAGGAAGTGTCAACTTAGGAAGGTGACAACTATGGAAAGAAGACAACTTTAGGAAGATGACCACGTGGTCCTTATTGGTCTTCTCGAGTGCAGCTGTAAGTGACGTCACGATTTAACGTGCCGGACTACAGCTGCGCCACAAAAAAAAAAGTTGGAAATCTGACATTTTGACTATGCCATGATGAAGTCTATAGTTTGTCGGAGTTTGTCGCCAAAAACCAGAGTTTGTCGGTCTTCCGTTTAGGAGATACATGTGGCTCAGCTGTAGAGACGTCTCTACAGCTGCGCCACACAGATCTCGAAAACGGAAGGTCGTAGCGAAAATCTGATTACTTGTATGTATAGCCGTTAGTTTGTCGGAGTTTGTCGCACAAAAACCAGAGTTTGTCGGTCTTGCGTTTAGGAGATACGTGTGGCGCAGCTGTAGAGACGTCTCTACAGCTGAGCCACACAGATCTCAAAAACGGAAGGTCGTAACAGAAATCTGATTACTCGTGTGTGTAGCCGGTAGTTTGTCGGAGTTTGTCACCAAGAACCAGAGTTTGTCGGTCTTGCGTTTAGGAGATATGTGAGGATACGCTGTGGAGACCTTTCTACCTGGATCTTGAGAACGGAAGGTCGTAGCGATAATCTGATTAGTCATATCTATAGTCGGTAGTTCGACCGAGTTTGTCGCCAAATACCAGAGTTTGTCGGTCTTGCGTTTAGGAGATATGTGAGATTTTCGCTATGACCTTCCGTTCTCGAGATCCAGGTAGAAATATCTCTACAGCATATCCCCACATATCTTCTAAACGTAAGATTGACAAACTCTGATTTTTGGTGACAAACTCCGACAAACTAATGGCTACACACTCGAGTTATCAGATTTTTGCTACGACCTTCCGTTCTCAAGATCCAGGTAGAAAGGTCTCCACAGCGTATCCTCACATATCTCCTAAACGCAAGACCGACAAACTCTGGTTCTTGGTGACAAACTCCGACAAACTACCGGCTACACACACGAGTAATCAGATTTCTGTTACGACCTTCCGTTTTCGAGATCTGTGTGGCTCAGCTGTAGAGACGGTCTCTACAGCTGCGCCACACGTATCTCCTAAACGCTAGACCGACAAACTCTGGTTTTTGTGCGACAAACTCCGACAAACTAACGGCTATACATACAAGTAATCAGATTTTCGCTACGACCTTCCGTTTTCGAGATCTGTGTGGCGCAGCTGTAGAGACGTCTCTACAGCTGAGCCACATGTATCTCCTAAACGGAAGACCGACAAACTCTGGTTTTTGGCGACAAACTCCGACAAACTATAGACTTCATCATGGCATAGTCAAAAAGTCAGATTTCCAACTTTTTTTTTGTGGCGCAGCTGTAGTCCGGCACGTCACGATTTATCGGACGCAAAACGAGTTGTGAATAAAAAGATAATAATAGCACCTGTTTAAAAGTCGTGTAATTAATCATAACGAAATTACAATTACAATACAATATTACAGCTGTTCATATTGAACAAATATTTGAGGAATAAAAGGGGACCGAGAAATAGGTACCTGCTTATTCAATTTCTAACAGAATAAATCCAACATATAACAAAATAGACATCTTATCTAAAAAAAACTTATGACATACAAGTACTAATTGTAAAGTTACTCACTAAACTATTTAATCATTTAAACCTACTCATACTAAACTTAACACCTTCAAATATCTATATCTGTAAATAATTCGTGAAGTACTTACATACAAATATAGACGATAGAAGCTTCATATTATGGAAAAGTCTTAAACTAACATAGTAGTTATAGTTACAGAGCTCGCGACAAAACACTGCAATGCAAGAGGTATCTCAAGGCCCATAATATACACATCAACTTTGTCTAGGGATACAGGTGTTATTTTCATACAAACGAGGTAACTTTGAAGCCTTGGTTTTCTGCCAGGGATGTACCGTGCTGTAATCTGATGATGGCCATCGAGGGAGTGAATGGAGTAGATTCAGATCGCTATACACTCCCAACTGATCTGATCAGCATTCTAAAACATTAATGGGTCAGAGTTCTTAGTTTGAGGATTTCCATACATTTTCATGCTATATTCGCGGTTTTTTTAAACATGTCCATTACGTTTTTAGAACGCTGCGCTGGTCAGATCAGTTTGGTGTGTATGTTACCGGCAATGTGTATAATCCGGCATTGTATACAATGCCTAGGCATTGTATACAATGCCTAGGCATTGTATACAATGCCTAAAACGATCAGGCAATGTATGAAATATAATTCATTTTATACTTTGCCTAGGCATTGTATACAATGCCTGCTGGTCCACCGGCAATGTGTAAAATAAGTATATTTCTGTTGTCTGTTATAAAAAAATAACCTCGAAATTTAAGGCTCACGCTCCGCTGCGCTTCGCGCTCGCTTTAAATTTCTAACCTATACGCGGGACCTACAGGAGTGAAGCAGGTTCGATTCCAAACTCAAATTTCTGTTGTCTGTTATAAAAAAATAACCTCGAAATTTAAGGCTCACGCTCCGCTGCGCTCCGCGCTCGCCTTAAATTTCTAACCTATACGCGGGACCTACAGGAGTAAAACAGGTTCGATTCCAAAGAGCCCCCCTCGAGCCCCCCTCGAGCCCCCCTCGAGCCCCCCTCGAGCTCCCCTCGAGCCCCCCTCGAGCCCCCCTCGAGCCCCCCATCGAACCCTCCTCGAGCTTTCCCCGAGCCCCCCCCTCGAGCTTTCTTCAAGCCCCCCCCCCCTCGAGCTTTCCCCAAGCCCCCTCGATCCCCCCTCGAATCTATTCTCGAAAATCTTTTTATTATACACATTGCCGGTGGACCAGCAGGCATTCTATACAATGCCTAGTCATTGTATACACTGCCTAGGTAATGTGTGAAATAGATATCAATATTCATTATATTTCATACATTGCCTAAAAGGGCCAGGCATTGTATACAATGCCTGCATTTCATACATTGCCGGTAACATGTATAGCGATCTGAATCTCCGCCATTCACTCCCTGGACAGCCGTCATCAGATCACAGCACAGTACATCCCTGGCAGGAAACCAAGGCTTCAAAGTTACCTCGTTTGTATGAAAATAACGCCTGTATCCTTAGACAAAGTTGATGTGTGTAATTGAAGAGTAGTATTTAACCGGGTAACAATAAATTCCAATTTTGGGTATCAAAAATAGTGTACTGAAATACTAAGAGGGCGACAACAAATGTTGAAAATGGGTGACTTTAAAATACAAATTGAGTAACTAGTTATTCAGAACGGGCGACCAAAAGGGCACATAAAACATTTAAAATTTGGCATATATTTTATTTAAAAAAGGTGACTATTATCCTAATCGAGATGACAAAAATACCATGTTGGGCAGCTTAAATCAGTTATATAGTTACCTACTTGGTATAATAGTTGCCCCAGTATTTCTGTCATTCATTTAGAATTTTCACTGCTAACTTAAATAATTTATCTCGCAAATGTAGTCGCCCGTCTTAAGCATTGTTTACACGAGGCCATCGCTGACTGCCGGTCTCACTGGCTTTAAAAATAGACGGGCGCTCTATTCTCGCCAGCGTTGCTGGCTTGGCTTGAAAAACTGTTTAAGACAAGGCCAATACCAAGCCATCGCTGTGACTGGCAGCCAGCGATGGCTTCGTACCTTGCTTTACGTATTTTTTGTAATCCACAGTTTGTCAACCGTTTAGTTATTTTGTCGCCCAAACAATAAACCGCTGCCAGGTTTAGTATTTAAGTATCCCATTACCAGTCGCCTTTAATTTATTTTCAGTCACCCAATTAATTAATTCCCATAATTCAATATGATTTAGTGTTTATAGTGTACATGATACAGTACCTACTCGTAAGGGCAGCGCGTTTTCAACACTCTACAAGTGTTTTCTCAAAGTTGAAAAGTGGCAGTAAACTAGTTTATATTACAAAAAAACCTGAGAAAGTGGTCAGACCGCATTGTTGTGGAACACGGCCAGTCAGCACACCACTAAAGTCAACAATGTCTCTTATTTTAACAGTACACAAATATAAATTCAGGGCAGTCTCTTATTGAAATATGCAAACTTTGGCTCATGTACACTCTAAACACTAAATCATCGTGAATAATAGGCCTTGAGATACCTCTTGCAGTATTTTGACGCGAGCTCTGTATCTACTACGCAATCCATCCATCATACAATCCACAAAGTAAATGCATAGACAATCATTTTAATTCTTTCTGCCTCTCTTTCGCGAATGTCCCGCCCTTATTTCGTCTTCTTCGTCCATTTTGTTATAATGAGACTGTATATGCGTCAATAATTTCTTTTCCCGAGTAAAAGTCTCGGTGCACATGTTACATGAATACTTACTGCTATCTTTATTATCTATGATGTTTTTAGAAGCGGGCGTTGATGTTGATATTTGAGATTCTTGAATTATGTTGTCTGTAGGCAAAACGTAAGACGGTTGCAGTAACGGATCTACGTTAATGAACGTAAAAAAACCAGGGTCTTTAGCCGGAGTTGCATCTTCTAATGTAACTTTAAAGGGTTCTTTATCCACTGGTTTCTGTTTAACTTCAAGCTTAGATTTTTTTGACCTTCTCTTTGGCGGTTCTTCTGGTGGTAACTGTGGCTTAGTCGATATTAGCAATTTACTTGGATTCCCTGTTTGTACAACTGTGTATGATTGCTTCTTCATAGCTGGGGTGGTAAAAGAAGGTTCAGTCACAACTGGAGGGACGAACATTCCAGAATGATGAGGCAGTGTTTGGAACAAACCTACAGGATAGGGTTGACCTCCAGAGTTAGTTTGTTTTACAGGTTGTTCATCTAGATTAATAACTTCAGATATTGGTTTGCCTTTATTATCGACAATTTGTTTACGGGCTTTTGATTCCGTGGTTTTGGGTGGATCACTTTTACGCTTTTTTCCTTTAGTTGCTTTCACTACTTCCTCAGGTTTTTCTTTCTCTTTTTCAGGTTCTGGATCAGTTTCTTCTACTAGTTGAAAAGTATTATTAGGCCCTGGTACCAGTTTATAACGCGAATTTAAGCTTGGCAGTGTCGGAAACTGAACCGAGGGGACAGTTACTTGATTATTTATAGACGGAGCTGGGTTTGGAATAACTGGTTTTGGCGTCGGCGAATTAACTTCCATAGGAACAACAGTCATGCCTATGACTGAACCATAGTTATCTTGTCGCTTCACTTTACTTGCAGGCCCTATCCTAGGTTTAGGCTTTGCTTCTAAAGTGGTCTTTTTATTTTCAACCTCTTGGTTTTTAATTTCTGGTTTATGTTCCACTGGTTTATGTTCCACTGGCTTAATTGATTCGTCGAATTTAGTATTGATGTACTTAACAACTGAAATTTTAGGTGGGGCAGGTGGAACTATATGTTTTATAAAGTCTACTTTGGGTACGCCCCCATTTTTAGCGCATCCGTGGCTCATAACTAGTTCCTTTTTCAGAAAATTACGATTGCATAACTTACATTGGAACAGTACACCTACACTATTGACTTTAATCATACTTATATGATCCATTATGTTGAATGGTTTTGGTGGTTCCGCAGGTTTTGTTTTTATTGCTGGTGGTTCTACAACTTTAGGTTTTGATTCCATTTTCTTATATGAGTCAGAATCTTCATAATCAAAGCTCAAGTTATTGATACTATTATTTTTACTAACACGTGTGGAGTTTTCTGTAGATTTTGTATCTGTTGGCTTTGCTTCATCTTGCTTATTTGGCAGCTTCTTTCTTCTGACATCTGGTAATCCATCCAACAAATTTTCAACAGCATTTTTCGACCTTGAAGCTCTAGTCGGGACATACTTACAGTCACTGTCAGATGTTTCCTTTGTATCTTCTGATCGATCACTATCTTCTTCTTGGACTATACTTTTCATTTCTTTTTTAGAAGCTGGTGCTTGTTTGTTGTCTTTTTTCTGGATAACAGGAGTTTTTTCTTCTTTAGATGTCTTCTCTTCTCTAAGTGACCTCTCTTCTTTAGGGGGATTCTCTTCTTTAGGAGGCTTCCCTTCTTTAGGCTTCTCTTCTTTAGAAGGCATTGGGCTCAATGGTATATCTTTGATACCTTCCATTGCTTTCTTGATCAGAGCATCACAAATGTCATCATTTGACATATTGGATTTATTGAGTTTTTCTTCCCAAAGCACTCTAGTCTTAGGTTTAATAACCAGTGGCTCTTTCTTGCCCATAGCTTTCCGGAGGCTGTGTTGAGTCTTGATACATTTTTGTATGAAATCATACAATTCCTCCACCTTGGCTGAACATCTAAAACATATTTTGTGTGGCAGGTCATCATTTTCTGCTACCTGAAAAGGAAATGAAATAATAAATTAATTTGGACTCTGTAATAAATTAATGTAGTCAACAGTACGCTGGGCTAACACAACTGGGTAATCAATTTTGAACTCAAATGTGAAGACATTATATATTACATTACATATTAAATCAAATATAGACCCGCGAGCCAACCAGGATCGGCCAACTCGAGCTGAACTGAAACCGGACACGCGAAATTCCGTAGCTGTAAGTGAGTCAGACGGAGTCTTAACCGAACTGAATCGGTTCGGAACCGTGACCACCGCAACTACCGAACTTTAATATTGCGTCGGCGACAGCCGAACTTTAATTTGTATAACCAAACATTAGAAGAAACAACACAAGTAAACAATAAAAAAACACAAACGAGAAAGCAACCTAATAAAAACGTGTTAATATAAAAACTCGCCGGTAGTAAGAAAACCGAACTTCGGGTGCTACGGGTAAACTCAGATAAGATCAGCCAACTCCGCCTGCGCGCACTCGAGTGAACCCGAGTTGGAACTCGAGTCAACCCGAGTTGGAACTCGAGTCAACCCGAGTTGGAACTCGAGTCAACCCGAGTTGGAACTCGAGTCAACCCGAGTTGGAACTCGAGTCAGTCCATCACTAGTCTATAGCCAGTGTCACTAGAGACAATGTATATACATTTTGGATTTGGATGTATGGGGAATCGTAAGGGAACTTACCCATACTGCGTGACCCATTTTTTACAATATTTTACCTCCCTCCCCCTCTTGGTGACCACCCATAGTATATACATTAAGACATGTAGAAGTTATGGTGGAATTATGAAACTTAAATACCCACAAACATACATGAACCCTGAACACATTACACACTCTGTTTCTTTTGGCAGTTGTGTAAAAAGGTCGCGGGTTCGATTCCCGCCTGAGAATATGATCTGGTGAGAGTAGATTTTTTTTGTATATTTAGTATTGTAGAAAAATAGCATTATGAATGCTAATATCTTCATTAATTCATTTATTCAATGTCATTTTACGAACTCTCTATGTGGTACTTGCGTCCACAAAAGTGTTACTTAACACATTTAATTTCAGAGATTTATTGTTTCTGAGATACCTACTTTTGTTTTAATTTTGATCTTCTAAACATGTTTGGCCTTATTAATAAACTAGTGAACTGTAGACCTTGCCTTTGTGCGTTAAAAAGTAGCTCAAATTGTATGTTGTTTAAAAATGTATCTAATACAGTGGTTCCCAATTAGTTTTTCTACATACCTCTCCAAGAAAGACCACAAACTCGCGTACCCCTTATTGCATCCCCCCTCCCGTCCCCCCACAGGAATGATTATAAAAAAGGTTACTGATATAACCACGCCAAAAGAATTTAGCTTTTTATCAGGAAAATCACATAAAAATAACTTATAACACTTTTCTTGCTGGTTAAAGCTAGAGGTAAAAAGTTGTATGTTTAACGACCAAGGTTTTGTTCTGGGAACTTGTCGCCATGAGGTTTTCAAAGCAGTATTATGATCTGTTTGGTATCTGGCATAAATATTCGAAGCTCTAGCTTTATAAATTAGAAGTGCCATCTATGGCGCTTCTAATTATTCAAAAGGAGTGTTTTTTTTCGATTCATTTTTAGTTATCGAGTCTGTAGAGGAAAACGGACAGCCGGAAAACGGACAGAAATACAAAAGCACTTTTGTCCAAGCTGAAATGGAGATGCTTCATGCTCGCTCGCTTGGTCAACTAAGAACAAGTTTTGCTTGTGTCATAGTCATGACAAATAACTTTTTTTAGGAAGAAGACAGTAAACATAAGGAACACTTTTGCTAAACAATCAAAGATTTAAATCTTTATTAACAATAATTTGGTTATTCTAGACCAGTGTTTCTTAAACTTTTTGCAGTTATGGAATACTTTCAGTGCCTTTAAAAAAATCTACTGCCCCTGTCAAAGATTTTTTATGGAAAAGAAAATAAGGCCGTGCACACTTTGGATGCGTTTTCGTACGAATTTTATTCGTTCGACTTTTTTACTATGGGAGCGCACTCGCACGCAGTGTGTGCAGTGTGCACTTCCATATTACTTAGAACGTTGTGATGTTAATACAAGTCAAATTCGTACAAAAACGTATCAAAGTGCGCACGGCCTAAGCCTTATATTAACCCTTTTATTTGTAGTTTCATCACGGAAAGGGTTGCCTGACCCCTGATACACATGCTACAGATAGATCTTAAGAGGTCTGTGGACCACACTTTAAGAAACCCTGTTCTAGATTTCATTTATTAATAAGGCAGTAGTGTATTATTGAACAGATTGAATCTCTGACCTTTATTTCGAAATGTATTTTCAATGGTTAGGCATCCATTACACGGTAGGTTTTGCTGTCAGTTTAACCACAGTCACGGGCTGTGACTGACGAATAACCTACTGTGTAATGTAGTGACTGATGGTTGCATGATGTGATTTCCTCTTTCCATCAGTCAATCAGTCAAACGTAATTTATGACATGGAATTTGACTGACGTTTGCATTATAGCGGGTTCACAAGGCACCAAGTTATGCTTGCACAATATGTTTGCACAAACTTGTTTTTGCAAACGGAACGTATAGATGTCAAGTTTTCAGTTGGCGCGAAACTTTGTGCGGATTTGTATTTTGTATGAAAAAATGTGCTTACTATCGTATTACTATCTATCGTATTACTATCTATCGTATCGCATCGTGTAGACGCATGTTTAATCAAACTAGTTCGAGTGTTTTTAAGGTAATTACAATTGAAAACAAATGATCTGAGAAAATATTCCAGAGAATTTATAATCTAATTTATTGACAATTCCATCAGCACATTTATAAGAGTATTTATGTTTTTTTAATAACCATTTTTTTACTATTTAGTTCATTTTGCTTTTTTATTTTCATAACTGGTATTGTAGCTCCTGCTAACAATAATAACCGTTTATCTCTAAATATATCTTCCATTGTTCACTTCACATTCACCACAACTGGATTACGACTCTACTCCTCTGCTGCCAACGACCAACTGAAATGATTGTGCCGTGTGGACGATGAGACTTGCACAGACTTTTGTTTGTGCAACAGTTTGCACAGTGTAAGTTGGTGTTGTGTGGACCCAGCTTTAGGTGAAAGTGAAACTTTGTGCATTGCAGAACTCAGATCTTTATAAATTAAATCATTTTTTATACACTACAGAAGTGATGATAAGGTCGATGATGTAAACAGAAACGCACTACACCCGGAATGCTCACCACTGTGCGGAACTAGCTATTTTACCTCTGCCAGAGCACAACGATTTTATTGTTGATAAGGAGTCAGACTTAGGTAAGATGGTGCTAGCTAGCCAGGCAGACTTGAAATAACCACCGCCACTAAATTAATTAGATAAAGCCTAAATTGAAAATTCTTAAGGTAAAGATATCTGCTCTCAAAGCTTCTAAAGCCTTAATTGTTGTTTTCTACAATTATGTTCAAAAAAGAGCTCAGATCAAATGAAAAAGGAAGATGGAACCGTTGCGCAGTGGTTGCGAACAACTAAGTGAGGCCGGTTTTGATGGTACATGTGTGCGTACTAAGGGGCGGGCAGGGGCCGGGCGGCAGGGTTCGATATGGAACGCCCAATGACGAACGAAAGCCAAGGCGTAGTTTCGTTACATTGTGTGCGTAAACTATGTATGTACACAGCCAAGGCGTACTTTTACTGGCCTCACCGCTTTGTCGGAAGACTGTCTTTACTTTTTTATATGGTCTGAGAACAAGAGTATGTATATTATATTCATAGGTAGGCTCCGATTCCTAAGCCTCACCTGGAATGTACCCCAGTATAATAACGTTAGTAGACAGGATTCAGCACTCATGGTAAAACTGGTAATGATCATTAATATAACAAAATAATAAGGTCAGAGTATAACAAATTCTTACCCCAAATGGCATCAATTCATCGATCTTCTTGGCTGTGATTTTATCAGCGTCAAATATATTCAAAAAGGGTCCATCTTTCGACTCGCAGAGTCTACATACTTTCAAGAACACAGTTTGATTCGCAGCGCTTATCGCGGCAGTAATAACATCCATTTCTGAATTCAATTTTGTGAAAGTTCCTGTATCTTTGATTGTTTCAGACAATCCTCCCTGTTTAGAATTAGATCCTTTAGATTTTCCTTTCTTCTTTCCCATTTTACTCGTCCGTCTGTACAAGATGATAGTGTCCTGCCACAAAATGTCTGTCGGTCGAAATCGAACTAACGAACAGAAGAGCTACCTATATAATAAAAATTGATGTGAGATTTTGCACAGAACTACGTTCTCTTATTTTTAATCTTTAAATATTCTAATTATTTCTTTAAAAAACACTTTTCCCCTAAACTAAATTATTATTGACCGATGAAGATAATAATTTGTTGAGCTTGATCAGCTTGAGAGGAGAGGAGAGAGCAGTGTTGCCAGGCCAGCAAAGCAAGTTGCCATTGCCATGCCAACGCCATGATGCCAGCCAGCCAAACCATTAACCAACCCAACTGCCAGCCAGTGCCAAAAAAAATATGGCTCGGTCCGCACAGCGATAATATCGATTAAAGTGAAAAAAGTCTGCTGTTTCATACATTTTGATAGGTATATTCGTTATTAATTTTTGTGTGAAACAGCTGGTTTTTTTTCGTGATTTCAGAGTTGGTCCCATAGTAAAAGTTGTTTTGTCCCTATCTATCATATTCGGCATTAGGGTTATTTTTGTAATGCTACTGCTCCACCTGCATTGCATAACGTTAACGTTAATAGTAATGTCCAACTACGCCTTAGCTAAGGCATTAATTAAATATATTTAGTACTGTCGTTTGTAAATTAACACGCTAAAGTGTTGGCCACATCTGCGTCTGCGGCCACACCTAGATTAAAGTTTTAGGTTACGCGTTAAGTAAGACGCAGGTGGAGCCGTAGCAAAACAGGTTATATACGTCCTTTTGAACTAACAGCCGTTATATTCTCTTTCCTGACAGCGACGATTAGCAAAAATGCTTGTTATTAGCATTTCATGTTTTGCGAATCCGTAATTTTACTGAACTAACGCTAGATATTGTAAACGCGCTAACGTTCATGCGGACCGGCTGTTATAGCGATAATATCGATATTATTGCGATAACTTGAAATTATAATATATTATCATAATAACTACTATAACTTGGAATTTTTAAATGATGTATGGAATATATAAAAAAGCCCAATCAAAAACCATGAAACTACCAAAAACGTTCAGAATTAACTGTAAATTTCTCCTAGATACATTAATATTATTATGTAAAAATATCCGAATAATCTTTACTTTACAAGAAAATCAAATTTCATACTTTTATTTGTTGTTTGTACTTGTTTGTCTTTCTGTGTATGTTCAAAGTAAGTTGTCTCTGAGAAATCGTTCACCAACTTTCATTTTCATTTCTAACCCCATAACTTTCCAATCATTATATTACTTTTTGTTACTCATATATTTTTTTACACATATAAATGTGTAAAAAGAAGGATTTCTCTAGGCTGTAACGCCAAAATCCGTCAAAATCGAAATTTTGACAAAAACATGTCATAGGGCCCTTAACAACAGAAACCGAGAGCGAAAATAGTTTCTAGCCACCCCTTTGAAATAGAGAATTAAACATTGACCTCTTTATTCTTACACTGGACTGGCTGCTGTCAAACTGCTCTTGTGCCTATTTGTTTTCCGCCATTTTGGCGCTGTAGGATGTAGCGTGAGCTTAGCGTGAGGGACATGGTACTAAAGTCTGAAGTCTGGAGAGACCATCACGGCAACCATTTTCATTGTACACGTCAAAATTAGTTCTTTAGACTCACGCTAGTGGCGTTTCAAATAGGCACAAGAACTTTGCTTTTAAATCATACAGACAGCCAGTCCAGTTAATAAGAAAACATTTTTTCATGTCAGTGGAATTCAATGTTGACGTGCTTACGTTTGGTCTGCATCACCAACTGTAATTTGTCAATTTTTTTTATTTAAGCGCAATTTCGAATGCGGACCGTACGTGAGCGTCAGGCTGACTAATTAAAAACCACCTAGCGACTGGTTTCAGTCCACAGATGAATGTGATACATTGCTACTTTTCTTTGGTATGTTTTTTTTACCCCAAATAGAAGCAGTAATGTATCACATTCATGATTCATCTGTCAAATGAGACCGGTCGCTAGGTGAATTTTAATTAGATAATCAGCCTGCGTTGCAAACGCCGCCGCAGTATCGAAATCATCTCCATACGGTGCGGACCGCAGCGCAGCCCAAAAAGGTTCAATCACATCACTAGAAGTCTGTCTAATAAAAAGTCTGTTAACATGGGTAATTTCCATAGGTGTAGCACATCCCTTCGGTATAAACCAGATTGAGCTCTTCGCCCCAAAACGAGCCGACAGAGAGGTCAAGTAGATGTATGTATCTCTTTCTTCATTAGGGTGACCAAACTGAATGGTTGGTCGGAGACATACTTATTACTTTAAACTGTTTAATATAAACTTAGGTACTTCTATATTTACAATTAATACTTTTGCCACCTTTTTTAAGGTTGCTTGCTCGTTTGTTTGTGTTTTCGTTTGTTTGTTCGAGCACAAATTTTGCAAACGATTTTATACTAACTTCCCGATGAACTAGAGACTTGAAACTTTGAACACAGAACTAGAAGGTAATGTAATATTATGGTATCCACAGGCCAGCCACAGGAACACTATGATGAAACCATACAACCCCATCGTGTTTGGGTTCGTTAGAATCGTCTTGGCAAGTACTCTGTTGGGGAATAATCAAGGGGCTGATGAAGGAGCCGGAAGAAGGCCATTGGAACTTTGTAATAAAATCATGCAACCCCATCGAGTTTGGGTTTGTTTGAATGGTCTTGATGAGTACTCTGATAGGAAATAGTTTCCAGGGTCTGATGATGAAGCCGAAAAAAGGCCACTGGAATTCTGTATTAAAACCATGCAACTCCATTGAGTTTGAGCTCGTTTGATTCCTCTTAACGGGAGCTCTGATAGGAGGTGGTATATTTTCAGTTTAGCTCGTTAAGTAAAAAGCAGTTGTTTTTATTTAAAAATATGGTAATATACAACGTAAACAATGTCAAAAGGTCAAAATAGCTGCTAATTTTGTTTTTGGGTTGATTTTGATATTACTGGGTTGAAAAAAAGAAGAACAAGAAAAGAATTTGGCCGCCACATTGGATTTTTAATACTTTTAACATTGTGTTGCTGTTTTCTTGTCAAAATAGTACCAAAACCCGAGTTTCCATCGAAATCGGTGCCCACAAACAAAAAAGTTGGCAACCATCTAAGGTTTTTTAATATTTTCAACATTGCGTTGTTGTTTTCACGTGGAAATAGTACCAAAACCGTGTTTCATCAAAATCGGTCCACAACCAAAAAAGTAAGCTGCTATCTTGAATTTTTTAATATTTAAAAATTGCGTTGATATTTTCTTATCAAAATAGTGCCAAAAACCGAGTTTCATCGAAATCAGCCCATAAACAAAAAAGTTGGCCGCCATTTTGAATTTTATAATATTAAAAAAATTGAGTTGTTATTTTCTTCTCAAAATAGTACCAAAAACCGAAATTCATTGAAATCGGCCCACAAACAAAAAAGTTAGCCGCCATTTTGAATTTTTTAATATTGCGTTATTATTTTCTTATCAAAATAGTACCAAAAACCGAGTTTCATCGAAATCGGCCTAAAAACAAAAACGTTGGCCGCCATCTTGGATTTTTAATATTTTTAACTTTGCGTTGTTATTGTCTTGTCAAAATAGTGCCAAAAACCGAGTTTCATCGAAATCGGCCCATAAAAAAAAGTTGGCCACCATATTGAATTTTTTAATATTTAAAAATTGCGTTGTTATTTTCTTATCAAAATAGTGCCAAAAACCGAGTTTCATCGAAATCGGCCCATAAACAAAAAAGTTGGCCGCCATTTTGAATTTTTTAATATTTAAAAAATGCGTTGTTATTTTCTTATCAAAATAGTGTCAAAAACCGAGTTTCATTGAAATCGGCCCATAAACAAAGAAGTGGGCCGCCATCTTGAATTTTTTAATATTTAAAAAATGCGTTGTTATTTTCTTCTCAAAATAGTACCAAAAACCGAAATTCATCGAAATCGGCCCACAAACAAAAAAGTTGGCCGCCATTTTGAATTTTATATATGTACTTTAAAAATTACTTTGTTATTTTCTTGTCAAAATAGTACCAAAAACCGAATTTCATCAAAATCGGCCTACAAACTTAAAAGTTGGCCGCCATCTTGGATTTTTTAATATTTTCAACACTGCGTTATTATTTTCTTGTCGAAATAGTACCATAAACCGAGTTTCATCGAAATCGGCGCATAAACATGAATTTGATTATTAATATTAACTTTACCCCTCGCCTGCGACTTCCAGTTATTTCAATTGATAGAACAATTTCGTTTTTGGGAAATCTGAAATGGTGTAGTATTTATGGTCACCCTAATTTTGTAAAGGAATATTTGCTGAATATTGAAATTCTAAAATTGAAATTCGGCGCCAAAGTCAAAATCGGATCGGAGTTGCCAGGATTGACACTTGAATTTATACAACTATAATAATGCTGATTAGCATTATTGTAGAAATCTAATTAAATCAAAAGATTAAGTTCAGTTTTATTTTACAATTACTATGTGTTATTCTAAATTAATATTTAAGTAGTATATTTTCAAAATTCCACTCCGAATCCTTAACTTTGATACACTACGTGATTGGTAACGAACATTTTTTTTCCTACTATCGTGGTATTATTGTTTAGTAATGGCAATTGTGCGAACGAGACACCGACCTCCACCTAGTGTTGTTTCATTCACACAGTAGAGTCTTCAGTCAATGTCATCGATACAATTTTAACTCTATGACAAAAGCAATAAAGTTGAATTTCTTTTAAACGAATAGTGAGAATTTTTAAATAGTACTCACTCCCTATATATAAACCTCCTTGGTAATTTCAAAGGTAATTTTATTCCCCACCTAACTAAATCCTCAACCGACCCACCATCACCAATACCCATCTAAATAAATAAATGTGTGTCGAATCTGTCATCCAAATTTCCAATAACGGATTCCGTAAAACCACGGCCCACATCCAAAAGTTCGACCGTGTGTCCGCATAAACCAAATGGACGGACGCCAAATTTTGATAATTCCATTAGATCAAATAGTGATGTAGTGATTATACAAAAACATCGAAAGCATTAAATAAAACGACCATAAAATCTTTTAATATACTATATTTGTTTATTTGTTTATTTGTTTATTTGTGCACAAGTTTTACTCTGGATTTACAGTATTACCCAACACATCCAAGAGTATAATAGTATTATAAAGATTCCAATAAAACGAAACAAAAATTAGAATAAAATTACCAATTCGATAGATAAACGTAGAAAATAAATTTATGATAAATAACAATAATTAAAATATAACACCGATGTATATCAAAGCTCTAAAATAAAATCAGATTAGAAACAAGATTATGAGAAAACAAAATAAAATCATAATCAAGTCAAAAGAACAATAAATTCATGAAGACAAGTATAACAACACCTTATCTGAAAATTGACATGCTTTATCTGCAAAAATATCTGCATGCGGTACTTGCTTTAAAAAATTATTGATAAGTGTTACAGCTCGTACAGTAGGACAATTCTGTGCACAGCGGGTGCGCGTCCTAGTAGGGTGCAAAAGCAATGGACGACGTCGTGGGGCTATCGCACCTTCACCAATGTCCGCACACCGTTTTGGAACTAACAAGCCGAGCCTACTCAGCGTCAAAGGATTGTCCACCCTACCCTGAACCAAGCCATAATAATGCATTATGATTAAATATTTCCGTCTAAGTTCTAAAGTATACATATCAACCATACCATTAATAAAAAGAGATGGATACAGTAACGGGTAATAGCCATATAGTCGCTTATACAAAAACCTGGCAAATTTCTTTTGAATTTTTTCAATAAGTAGGGTATATTTTTTTTCATAGGGATCCCATACTATTGCACCAAATTCTAGCTTACTACGTACATAAGCATTATACCTATGTATCTATGATATATCTATGATAAAACCCCAAGATTTTTAATTAATAAACTGGATAAAAAAGAAGAGATTAAAAAAGAAAAGTCTTTATAGAAATGAAAGATCTAAGTGAGATCTTCATTTTAGATGACAGCTGTCAAAGGGGGACACCATCAGTCTTGGATGAGTAGGTACTTTTCGAGATATAGCCGTTTTAGGTTTGACAGCTGTCATTTGTCAAATTTAAAACAAATATCTCCTCAAGTACTAATTTAACTATATAAATCAATAATGGTGTCGT
Organism: Agriphila geniculea; assembly: GCA_943789525.1. Lineage (NCBI taxonomy): Eukaryota > Metazoa > Arthropoda > Insecta > Lepidoptera > Crambidae > Agriphila > Agriphila geniculea. Next base: position 19,726,616 of record OX038890.1, read on the forward strand.
GTTCTGCGTTGAATTGTAATATTATTTACGACAATAACCAAAATAATAAACAAGGCTTAAGTTTATGGGTTATATCTGCCTGCCTACCAGACAGAGTAGGTACTCTTCGAAGCTTAAAATCACATTGACCACTGACGCCCATTATACAAAGGACGTCAGTGACATTGACATATAAATTTTTATCTATCAACCCTTTTTTTTTCATTGTGAAAAGCATCATTGTTTATTTAATGGCGGATCCATAGCGAGGTTTTTTTTTGGAAAACATTCAACAAAAACACATAAAGTCTGTCTATCCTTCCTTACTTGTCTTATTTAGTATTTGTCAGTTTTCAAACGTCTTTTAAAATTACATCGTTATTTAAAAATATGTAAGTAACTTTATGAAAATTGTTATTAATAATTAACAATTTATTTCGTATTCTATGAGTGGAAAACTACTTGTTGTATTTTATAAATGATTATTTCAATAAAGAGTTGGGTGAAGATTGTTTACCAAATAAGATTGTTTCTAGAGATGAGCGTTGAATAGACGGACTAGTTAAATCGACCGTCGACGTTCATTCAACATAATATAGAGTCTGTCTAAAAAGTCAGTTTACATGGGTAATTTCAAAGGTAATTTTTTTACCCACCTAAATCCCCAACCACCCCACCAATACCCATCTAAATAATTAAATAAATAAATATATTTACAATGGGGTTGGCAACGCAAAGCTAATTGTAGATGTCGCTGCGTACGCTTGTTTCTAAGGTAGTAGACGTTCAGAACAAAATGTATGGGAAAGTATGTATTTATTTTGTGGTATCTTTTTTACCGAAAAAGACCCATTGACCCAAAATGGATATAAAAGACTATTCTACAATGCAAATGTTGGAATTGAAAGCCAAATTAAGACGTTTTCATTTTTACAGAATTTATAATTTTTTTCTATATCCAGATTTTTCGGAAATTGTAAGTGCCAACATTTTTAAAGCCTATTACACAGAATTTAATCATTTTAAAGCTAAAAAAACGATTTTATTAAATAAAAGTCCTTTGTTTAATAGCTCTCCTGGAACAAGCGTACGCAGCGCCACTTTGACTTGGCGCCTTGCCTTCCCCATTAGAATTTTGACAGCACCAACAGGGTTACCAGTATATAAGTTTTTATAAATAATTTAATAATTTCACATGTAAACCGACTTTTTAGACAGACTCTAGACGGTTTACCGTTCTCTGATCAACTAGTCGAATTAGTAGACGGCTAGACAGACAGTAAATAGTCCCGTCGTCCCTGAGTCCCTTGATCTGCCATATGACTATTTCAAAAATAAGGCACAAAAACATCAAAACACAAAATAATGTCAAATGACATTGTCATTTTTTCTATAGACAAACGTCAGAGCGTTTTACAACCACCTTTTTTGATGGTTAAAAAGTTGCAGAACGCTCTGACATTTGGAACGGGAAAGTTGTGACTTGTGTCAACTGAACGTCACGCTCTAATGTTTGGAACGGTGGCACATGAGTAAAAAAATCCGTTTATTTACTCATGTTTGTACTATTATGTATTCTGTGCTCATGTGACGGCGGCGTTAGAGCGTTTGGTTGCACTCAGAGCGTAGGTACGGAACGCGCCTCTGCGATTGCGTGGATTGTGTAGACAAACAAAACTTCAGTGTTGCCAAGACCTACTTGGCGGTGCGTTGGGAGTTGGCGTCAACGTTGGCCGGCGAACCGAGTATTGTCGGTTTTTCGTGCACACATTAAAGGATCTTGGCGCGCGTGTTGGCGCAGCGTTCACACGTTGGCGCCTTTTTAACCGACTTCAAAAAAGGAGAAGGGTCTTAGTTCATCAGAATCTTTGTTTTTATGTATGTTACTCGATTACCCGAAGACGGCTGGATCGATTTGAAAAATTATTTTTTTGTTTGAAAGCATATACTTCCAAGTTGGTCCCATTGTTATAAGGTCAGGGTCTGATGATGGGATCTTGGAGAAATCAAGGGAACTCTTCAAATATTATAGGCACACCTACAGCGATTTTGGTATTTTCGTCAGTAGCTTGTGCATTTGCATATGGAAAATACCATTTTGGTGAAACTGATGATGAAGACCATCATCGGATTTATTCAATACTACGTGTTTCATTGGTGCGATACGATTAAGTAGGTACTTGAATTTGGTTGCTAGGCTTTTTATCTTCGTTAAAACATAATACATATTATGGTGAACTGGAGCTAATAGTAAGGAGAACTCCTCAACAACTAAAGCCCCTGCGTCGGGAAAACAGTATTTTGTAAAAGGTAGACCTACTACAAAAAAGGTTAAAATAAAAAAGTTTTTAAAAATACAAAACCCCCTTCAAAAACCTTAAAAATAACCAACCAAAAACAGCTTCGAAAATAAACGGCTCAAAAAGCAAGAAATGAAATATTCAAATATGCATAATAACTAACTTGCTTTCTATTATTTATTAAACGCACTTCTATAACAAACATAATATACAATATAAAAACAAAACAAACACGTTACTAAGCTAGATAAATAAAACATATTTAACGTCCAAGATGTTTAGTAAAGTTATAGAAGTGCGTTAAATAAATAATAGAAGGTAATAATTAAACGCCCTATATAAATAAATTGCCGCGGCTGCAAGACATTCAACGTCCATCTCTGTTAGAGAGCCAACGCAGACTGATCGGTTGGTACAATGTGTAAACAGTGTGTGACATGCCCTGGCCGCGCGCGCTGGCCCAACGCGCTCGGCCAGGCGTTGGCCCAATGTGTACTTCGGGCTTTAGCAGTAAGTAAGCACTAGAAAAAAGCGTTGCTTTTCACGTTAGACCCTGTTTACAGTCGCAATATTTTAACATTAATCAAGAATTAAAAATAAAATATCGATTTAGTATAGGACAATTTTTCGATGTTCCGAATTTTTCGAAGAATTACTTTCATTCAAACTTGGCGCACAAAACGCTAGGGAGTTGTCTTGTCAAAATGACAGATGATTATGATATTACCCTGCCCCTCGCTCGACCCGCGCCGCGCAAAATGTTTTGTGTAGGTACGTGTTTTCTACCGGTTTCCACCGGGCATGCTAGGAAAGTATAAATATTGTTTCGCGAAACAATGTTTTGTGTAGACGACTTTGTTGAATGTTGAGATGTTTTTGTTGATTGTGTAGAGCAAATCACGCGCTACGGACCGCATAGGTCTTAGAGCATACAGAACCGCCTTTCTATTGTCTTATTTAAAAATCTATCGCAATCGCTTTCAAGATGTAACACATTGAAGGTTCTTTTTGGCACAAATAAAAACTTACCAAAGAAATGTAGCAATGTGTCACATCCATTTGTCAAACGAAAGCGATTGCGATAGATTTTTAAATTAGACAATTAGCCCCCTGGGGCCGTACCGGCTAACTTACATGGCTATCGCAATCGCTTTCATTTGACAGATGGATCTGATTCATTGCTACTTTTCTATGAGAAGTTTTTATTTATTCCAAATAGAAGTAGCAATGTGTCACATTCATCTGTCAAATGAAAGCGATTACGATAGCCATGTAAGTTAGCCGGTACGGCCCCTGTTCTGTATCCTCTAAAGAGCCGTTTACACGAGTCAAGCTGTTAAGTAGTAACTAAATGGGTAACTTAATTTTAAGTTAAAATTTAATAAAAAGTCGTTCACACGATTTAAATAGTAAGTAGTAAGTAGCCAGTGTGCCCATTTTTGGCGATTACAAAAGGCCATAATATCCGAATGCTGAGCTAGAAATAAGGTCGAAAATCACTTGCATCTGTTTTTTTAACTTCATTACTTAAAAAAAAACGATGGAGATTGACAGCTGTCATCTGTCAAACTTAAAACAGCAATAATCTCAAAAAGTACTCATCCTAGATTGATGGTGTCTTTGAAGAAATCAAAGGTCTTAGCAAGATCTTCATTTTAGGAAACAGCTGTCAAAAAGTTTGTCATCTAAAATAAAGATATCACCAAGACCTTTCATTTCTTCAAAAACACCATCAATCTAGAATGAGGACTTTTCGAGATATTGCTGTTTTAAGTTTGACAAATGACAGCTGTCAAACTTACAACAGCAATGTCTCGAAAAGTACTCATCCTAAATTCATGGTGTCTTTAAAGAAATGAAAGGTCGTAATTAGAGCTTCATTTTAGATGACGAACTTAAATTTGGCAGCAGCCATCTAAAATGAAGATCTAACCAAGACCTTTCATTTCTTCAGAGACACCATCAGTCTTCCTAGACTTTTTGAGATATTGCTATTTTATATTTGACAGATGATAGCTGTCAAACTTACAAAACAGCGAAAAGTCTCGAATTAAGTCGATTCCCGATTTAATCCCGACTACGGTCCATATTTCCCCAAATCGGGAGAAATGCCGAAAATCGTCAGCAAGTGGCAAGTACAGCGCGTGGCCACGCCCATAAGGGGGGCATGCGGTGCGGGCGGCGCGGTTACTTGTCCAAAAAATAGACTAGAATTTATTTACTTAATAACTTGCCCACTTAATGGCCAACTTACTACTTACTACTTAATTGGCTGTTTACACGCGAAAATTTAGTTGGTCGACAACTTAATTTTAACTAAATTACTTAATAGCTTGACTCGTGTAAACGGCTCATAAGGCATAGGTTAAGCATTTTTTTTATGGTGAGTGTTGCCGGTTCTCCTTTTCTGAAAAATATATTTACTTGGCGAAAAAAATTTATCTAGGTATTTTTTTTTTAATTTCGTCTGGCAGCACCGCCGCCATCTTGAAATTTAGTATTGTGCCAGTCGGGGGGGCGGTGACATATTTTACCCGTCATCGTCATAATTTTGTGAACTTATTGTAAAAAACGCGAAAATAAGTGTAGTTTTGAGGTGTTTTAGTTTATGTCAGGATTGAACGTGATGATGGCGGGTCAGACTATTAACGATAGGTTTTTGGCTGCGCGGCACAGTATAGCCGGCCAGGGTTTAGCGAAATCAGTATGCAAAGCCACCACCGAAGAAATGATTGCACCGAAAAAGAAACACTTAGATTGTAAGTACTAAATGATTATTCTTGCTTTAGTTTCTAAGCAGTTTATTGTTATCAGAGGGACTTGGTCTCCTGTCGAGGTTTGAGTGCTAGTAAAAAAAGCTAATGGTCGATAACAAAGATCTTGAATTAGTCAGTGTCAGTCGTTCGTATGGAGAAGCAGTTCACTGAACGTTCTAAATTCACGAACTATACAAATTATTGGGCGAAATTAATATGCATGCAATTGATTTGTGTTGAAATATTTTACATAATTCAGTCTCACGGCACCTACAATGCAACTTGACACAGTTTTACTATTATGTCATGTGAATCAACTGGAGGGATGACATGTTACATGCTGGTGGATGGAAAAAGTTGATTTTTGCTTGCCAATTGGTTTTATGTAAGAACAGTCTTAGTGTTTGAATCAAAATAGCAGTAACAATGCTAATGATATTGCATTGTGGATACAGTTACAGCAGTGACTAGTTTTAAGCTTGATACTTTTTCTGCCTTTTGAGGGTAACTGACAAAAATATTAGAATCATTATTTTAAGCTCATTAAGCAGAAGCAGATTAATCAAACTACTTCGGAAAATAGATAATTAATTTATTTTTATTTTCTATGTGAATAATTTTTTTTTTTTTATAATATCTCAGATAAAACCATGTTGTTAGGTTAAGAAAACATGCTTAAAAGTGGCCACTTCCTTTACTTGCTGCCCTAATAAAATGTTACACTTTTATTTGGAACTCTACAAACTTTTTTTAATAATCTCGCACTGCAATTTGCTATTCATTTGTCTTAATCCTAATCAGTATCAAACTGTTAGTTTATAAATATTGTAGAAAACCATCAGTTGACTGTATTTTCTGTCTTTCCTTATTATGACAATAAGCACTTGTAAAGTTGATTTATTTATGTTGTATAATAGTTATTTATGCAACTGTACTATAACGAGGGGTATTAAAACAAGAATATGGGTTTATCACACGAGGCGAAGCCGAGTGTGATAATAGTATCACATGAGTGTTTTCTTTTTTTTGTTTTCACTATTTGCGATCGGTCGCCAGACCATAAGCGAATTTGTTGGAAGGAAGAAAGGGGACATGATGTTTTAATTATTATTATTATTATTTATTTATTTTCAGGAAACGATGTCCCATAGATATATACCTTAAAACTAAACATATATAATTTATAAAACAATGTTGTTAGTAAATAACTTAAAAATTATGTTAGTAAAAATTAGTTTGACACTTTCTGCGTCGGATCGGTGGCACAAGGCAGCGTCCCTCTGAAGCGCCTGCACACCACGCCCTGCGGCCAGAAGTCCTCCTTCATGAAGAGGTCCAGCCTCGCTGTCGGGATGCGCACCACAAACGCCTTAAAATTGGTATTATGGCGCGACTCCAAAGGCTGAACTCTCAAACAAAAGTTAGCTTTCTTCTTGATGTACTCTATCACGTCCTGCACGGTGGTGGTGTGGTGCAGGCGGGACAGGTACACGGCCGTGGTCGGTATGGCAGCTCGCAGCAGGAAGTTGGGCCCTCGATGAAACCGTCTTCATCTTGGCCCGGTGCGACGACATTCTGTGAAGTGGCTTTTCTATCGACGAGAGTTGGCTGCTGCGTCCGCGAACTTGAGTAACAAAGTCACGTTGACGGCAGGCGGGCGCTCGTGTCTCAGGCGCGCGCGGCGCCGGCGCCGGGGTAGAGGGCGGCAGCGGCGGCGGGGCGCGGGCGGGAGACGCGCAGCTCGCGGAATCGGCGCTCGCGGCCGGCGGTGGCGGCGGCGGCGCTCGAGCTCGGTCGGGCCGTGGCGGGGACGGAGTCGAAACTGCTGACTTGCAACTCGACGACGATGTATCGAGGCAGGCCCCACGTCGCATGTTGACATTTGTGCCTGCACTAACTGACCTACTTACGGCGAGTGATTCACGTAAATCGTCAACCTCTTTACGCAATTCACTCACCGTATTTTCGGATGCTTGGAACTTTAGCATCATTTCAGCCAAACTCGCCTTAAGGGTTACGATGTCCTTCAGGAGGCAGGTCACATCGACGTGATCGAAGGTGACGGGAGGCAGCTTGTTGAGGTCTCTCGCCACGAACGTGGGTACGTCATCGGGGTCGGTTTCTTTAAACAGGGTGATGATCTCCTGCAGGCTCTTCTGTGTCCCGTCACGTCTCCGGGACACCATCTGGTCGCTCTTGCCGAGAGACTCGTACAGCAGTTTCTTTGCCGCGGCCACGTCGTCCTCGCTGAAGTTGGACTTGCATATTTGCAGCGCGCTCACCTCATCCATGACGTCCAGTTTTTGTTGCAGGAACGCCAGGAGTTCGTTTGCCACAAGTTTGTCACTCATGGTTCTAGCGAACAGCGGCACTCGGCCGCGTTACGCAATATGCAAAAACAATATTTTAGCACGCGTCTGCACCGATCCGCATCGCACACACGACTGCTGCACGTTTTAATACCTAATTATGTACAGTTGCATACAAGACTTTATCTACACCCACTTTTTTTTTTTATTTGGGAAACAAACAATATTTTAATACATATGGATTAAAAACACCCATGATATTTATCTAAACCCATGGTATGTATCCTCTATAAAGGTTTTGACTTTGACTTTCCTCCCCCTCCTCGTCATTATGTCTTCCGCAAGAGTGTTGTAATGTTGTACTGAATTTCATAATCGCGCGCGTGGGCGCTTGGCGCTGCAGGCCCAGCTCTCGCTCGGGATATTGTAATGATGGCAGTAAGCTAACTGTTTCAGAACCCCTTACAGAGGATTTAAAGCATGGGTGTAGATAAAATTACTTATATACCTAGTTCCAAATCATGCCAACAGCACTGTTAGTGTATAATCCATTAAATGAAGTAGGTATACAAATACCCTATTGTTTAATATTTTAATTTGGTCGGATTCACACTAACAGAGCTGTGAGCATGATTCGGAACACGGCCATAATGTGTATCTCATCAGTAAGATATTTCTTGGGGTGTAAATAAAAATAAGTTATTGTTTTTGAATTTAACTCGTCACCAGATAATTTTCACAGTTGAGAATTGAACCTGCAAACTTTGGAAGTCTGGTTCAATGCTTTTCCTACTGAGCTCCCGAGTCACTCTTATTGTTGTCAAACCCCTGACATAATGTAAAGTTACAAAAGAATATATTTATATACCTAACATCATTCACTGAAAAGTAAAAATGCTCGTATATGTAGATAGCAGTGGTGAGATGTGAAATTATGGCGATGGTAAGCCGATTTAAAAAAAATATAATCTGCATAGCGGATCAGTCTAAATCTTGTTTATTGCTTTTTTTTAGTTTTTTAGTTTTTGTTCTAAATCTAACAAATATATGTAGGTAATTAGTTTGTTTTTGTTTCTTGTCTAATTTGCGTTTTGTGTTGTCGGATGTTTCGCCGTTTGATGTTTATATTATTAATATCGTAACGCATGCTGTGGCATCTAAAAACAGTGCTCTTACCATTTATATTTTGTATTTGATGTTTTTTACTTGTATTATTGTAACTGTTACTGTTTGTCCTTAAAGATGATAAATAAATAAATCAGTAGGGTGGGATTTCTAAAAGGCAGGGATGGCGAACCAAAGGCGCACAAATGTCATTAATGGCACGCGACACAATATTTTGGCCATGTCTTCGATCACAAAATTCATTAGGTACGCTACAATTTGTTGGATGATGGCACGTTTAAGACCTTATTAAATTATAACATTTAGAAAAATGGCACGTTGATACATAAAGGTTCGTCATCCCTGTAAGCCGAAGGAAATTGGCTCATATGGACCCTTCGCCACGCCACTAATAGTTAGATAGCATGAAATTGCATAAAATTAAATTTTTGAAAAACAAAAGTTGTTCATGAAAGTGAACAACTAATTTTACAAAGATGTGTGTCGGGCCACACAAATAATAAGGTTTACGGAACCTACTAACAAAGATACTTGTTCGTAGTACGGAACCCTCTGCTCCAAATTAGGATGTTTCAATAAATATTTTCCAAATTATATAAAGTGTAGTTGCATCCAATGTGAGCTCCTCGCTAGAAAACAGGGAATTCTTTGGTGATCTTTTTTTTTTATTGTGAATCCACATTCAATCATAGTACAAAAACTAGCCAAGTGCGAGTTGGACTGCGAGTCGGACTCGCATACGAAGGGTTCCGTACCAAAAAACAAAAAAAAAAAACATGTTTGTTGTATTGGTGCCCCCCTCAAATACATATTTTATTCTGTTTTTAGTATTTGTTGTTATAGCGGCCACAGAAATACATCGTCTGTGAAAATTTCATTTGTCTATCGGTTGTCATTATTAATATAGAGCAAAAACGGCATAAAAATCATGTTTGTTTGATGAGAGTGGGAGCCTCCTTAATTTTTTTTATTCTGTTTGTTGTAGTTGTTAATATTTGTTGTTATAGCCGCAACAGAAATACATTATCTCTGAAAATTTCAACTGTCTAGCTAATTTCAACTGTCTGGCTATCACGGACTTAGTAACAGGGTCCCGTTTTTACCCTTTGGGTACGGAACCCTAAAAACGAGGATTATTGACAGCTGTTTATTGCTATCTCATGTTATTTTACATTGTAACATTAGCTGCTTGGAAACAATGCGTAACATTACATTTGTTGTGATTACATACTAGAGATAAACAGACAGACATGACCGTTTCCTGTGTTATCAGAAGCGTAATTTTACAATTTGAGCATGATTGAAACCAAATGTAAAAGATGTGACTGAAAGAAAGTTATGAAATGAAATTAAGTAAAATAATATTTTTTCAAATTGCAGTTTTGAACTATCTAATCTTTATACTACCACCGATTCATATTGACATAATGCTCAACTTTTGTACTCAATAGGCAGACATATTCGACAACCTGGTACCAGGGGCGGATCCAGGATTCCAATTTGGGGGGCCCTCGGAGCCTCGGGCCGAGGGTTATTATTATTATTATTATTATGTATCTCGGCTTGGTTTTCTCGGGTGCAAAGCCCGGTCCTTTTGCCAGGCTTGCGTGGGGACATAGGTCCAACACGTAGAGGCCCTTTGAGACGGATTTGATATTTGTGAACTGTGTGATGCACATACCGGGATCCGCTCCCCACTACACGCATAGTGCGCAGACGGAAGCGGACCCCGGCAAGTACATAGACTATTGTGAGTGTGAGAATATATATAAAAATAAAGAATTGGGCTATTGGGTGAACGGATAATGGATTGGGATATTGGGCTATGGGGTGAGATAACGGACTTCCGCCTTTTCCTACATCTCACAAACTCGAACCGTCGGCGGAAGGTGGCTCGCCGCCCGCTAGATGGGCACCCCAAACTGGTCAGCAACTGCCGACCGGGGCGCAACACCGGCGCGGGCGACTCAGGGTGTAGAGAGGTGAGACTGCGGGGCGCCAGTTCCCGGTGCTAAGCGCACCAGTCAGCAGGCCCCCGGCGTTATGACATTTTACACTTCCACCCTTCGAGCAATAGCTCTAACGACTCCACCCTGGACGGCCGGCGAAGGCGAGCCAGGGGCGGGAGTCCGCAGGCCCCCTTGGGGTCCACCCTACGAACAAAGATATTAAGGAAGTGTAATTCTGCTCAAAAAATAGCACCACGCAAACTACAACCGAGTGGGTGGGGCTAAAAAAGTACAACCGAAGCACTGTTTAGTCATGTCTGTCACGCGCTCGGTGACAGTCGTTAGTGCAACGGCAAAAAAATCATTAAAAAGTGGTAAAAAATGACGTTATGTGTGGTCAAGTGGTGTAAAAGACCAATAGAAGGCATCAAAACAAATACGGTCATATCATATCATTGGTAAGTAAAATATTTTTCGTTATTTAGAAATATCTATGAGCGTATACATGCAATCTATGGTAGCTATTATACAACAAGTGTTCAGTCACTTTGTGGGGCAGAGTCAAATCTTCACGTTCACTGCTATCACAGATTTTTAAACAAGAATAAAACTCTCTCATGAAATTCAGTACAACAGAAAAAAAGGAAAATTAAAATCAAAATTTTGTAATGCTATAAAAATGGCGCGTCCTGCAATATACAATCCATAGAAAACGAGTAATCTGATGTAAACTCCTTGCTTTTTATCATTATACAGGGTGTAACAAAAACTCTGTCCAATCCGTGAAGGGATGATTAAGTAGGTACCTATAAAGTTTCGATTCTATTCACACAATCCTCTTTGATTAACAAGTAAAAAAAATCCCTGGTTAAAATAGAATAAACGAAAAATGGGGAACTCACATTGCAACACCGAAGGCAGCGGCACCACAAGTAGTGACGTCATAAGGTCAAGACCGTCAGAACACAAAGTAATGACAATTTCCTGAAACTATGATTTTTATGCAGCTCTGAAAACAGCTTTTTAATATGGAGTTTGATTCGCGGATCGTTCTGCTTTAACCCCAATATGAGATCTGCTGCGAAGATGCTACTCGATATTTCCACCACCAATAGCAATACATGCCCAGCAACTGTGCACTATATTGTCTCGAACACTTTGCAGCACACCTGTATTCAACTTAATAAGTACAAAAGTGGCTATTATTCGCAAACGCATTACGGCTTCACTCTCACAAATGTTTTTAAACATCAACTGTTAACATGACCTCACAAATAAAACTCAAGAGGTGTCAAATCTGGCGATCGCGCTAGCTACGGAGTTAATCCACCTCTTCCAATCCACCGTCTCACATATTGCTAGCTTAGGTATTCGCGCACCGGTCAATAAGCACATTAAAATAGTCTGCATTTGAAAAAGATTTTTGGCAAGAATAAATTTTGACTTGGTGGAATACGCTGCTATAAAAAATATATTCCGACGAACTGAGAACCTCCTCCTTTTTTGAAGTCGGTTAAAAATATGTCACTATACGAGTTTTGTACTGCCAATTAAAGCATGCTTTTTTATGTGAAAAATAAAAATAAAGCAACGTATTAATACGCAGTCACACCTCTAAAAGACGTATTGAGGCGTTGCTTTCGCCAATGTGATAATTATCCACATTATGTACTTACATGTTATATGAAAAAGAAATTTCTACATAATACATTCTCTTTTATTAAGCATACCTATTTTATTTCAATACCTTACCTAATTTTAGTCCTTCTTGAAATCAAGTGTCTTACCAATTAATATGATCATCATTCATCAACATCATCATTTTATAATTTTCATAAAATAAAATAACAATAAAATCATCACAGCCGAAAGACGTCCACTCCTGACATTATGTCTCTTTTAGTTTTCCAGAGCGACTAGTTGCAGACGACTTACATTCAGCGTATTCGAGCGATCTTTACCAAGTCGTCTGTCTACATAATAAAACAAACATTATATCTAACAAATAATAATGTACTAATTTCATAAAACAATTTTATGATGCCGCCCACCGCGCCGGGCCGTAGTGATCTTAGCAGGTTAGGTGTACTGACTGCATTCTACATTACACCGTCCTCGCTTCAATGACAAAGGCACGACAACGGCCCAATGAGTGACACGGCGCGAGCCAAATATCCAATCATGTTTGATCTGCGTTCAAACCCCAGCCAATAGAAAACGTGATATGCGTTAGAATACAACCTAATACCGATTATGCGTACATTGTAATAAGGTATGTTTTTACTAGTTCATTGTTGAGTTTGCGACCTTTTTGTGTTACAGAATATGCGAAGGTGCCATTTTTTAAGCAATATTTGTTAGGAGTTAGGCTTCCTTAGTTCTTATTTCGTTGGGGTCCACCCCTGCTGCGGGGACGAGGGCCTGGATCGACTCCCGGGAGCACTCGGGTCCGTGGTGTCGCTACTCACCAACAGCTCGCCACAAGCTGCCCTGCGGGCACCAACAGCTCGCCACAAGCTGCCCTGCGGGCTTATTATTATTATTATTATTATTATTATTATTATTATTATTATTATTATTATTTTTAACAGACAAGCAGTTGTTATAACTGATAACGCCTGTATCCTGCTATCTATGCGTTTTGTTTACTGTTTATTATTAAGATATCTGTCAAGTCGATTTTTGAACTGATTAATATTTGAGGCAACCACAACATCATCCGGAAGCTTATTCCATTCTTTGACTACTCTGTTGCTGATAAAGTTCTTGCATGGGTTGTTATGTGCGATGGAAGTACTTAGCTTGAAACTGTGACCCCTAAGGTTATGATGGTTTTCGTTACGTTTATACAAGTTATCGAAATTCTGGAGGTCATAGTGTCCATTAAGTATTTTATAAGTCTCAATTAGATCTCCACGGTTCCGGCGGTCTTTCAAAGTTGTAAGATGGAGCACATCCAACCGTTCCTCATAGGTTCGTCGCTTAAGCGTTCTGGGGATTTTAGTAAAACTTCTCTGCACTTTCTCCAACTGATCAATGTCCTTGACAAAATAGGGACTCCAGACTTGAAACGCGTACTCCAAAATTGGTCTGACATATGTTTTGTAGATCTTTAACATCATTTCAGGAGTCAGGGCTCCAAAAGCTTTTCTAATGAGGTAGATTAGACTTTTGGCTTTCTTTGATATAGAAGAAACATGTTCCTCCCACTTCAAATCCTCAGATATCTTCACTCCTAAATCAGTCTGGACTTTGACCTCCGACAGCTGTACATTTTCTAATTTATAAGTCAGGCGAGGATTTTGCTTACCTATGTGCAATACAGTGCATTTAGAAGCATTAAGGTTCAGAAGCCAATTTTTAGACCAGTTAGCAATGGCATTCAAATCAGATTGGAGTCGATCATAATCAATAAGCGGGTTTGCAAATAACTTTGTGTCATCTGCAAACATGCTGACATTGCATTGCAGGCAGCGTGGAAGGTCAAAGGTGTAAATAATAAAAAGTACAGGTCCGAGAACTGACCCTTGGGGCACGCCACTGAGAACCTGGAGCTGGGCAGACAGTTCATCTCCTATTCTTACTTGAAAGGTTCTTTGCCGCAGAAATGCCTCTATCCAGTTAAGAAGTTTTCCTCTTACTCCCACAAATTCCAGCTTATACAGCAGCCTATTTATTGAAACCTTGTCAAATGCTTTCTCGTAGTCAAGGTAAATGACGTCGATCGGTTGTCTCTCATTGAATTGTTCGATCCATTTCGACATGCATGACAGTAAATTCGACACAGTTGACCGGCGTGGACAGAAGCCATGCTGGTGATCAGTAAGAACTTGATGTTTGGCAAAAAAATTTCTGATTAATTTTACTATAATTTTCTCCATCAACTTGCATGCCACACTAGTGAGACTTATGGGTCTATAATTGGCAGGATCGAGCTTATTTCCTTTTTTAAATATGGGAGTAACTGTTGCATTTCGCCAGGAGTCAGGTATGACTCCAGTGTCATAAGACTTCTGCATTATAGATGCTAGACTAGCCGTAAGGTCGCATCTCTGTAACACGTCTACGGGAATGTCATCTGGTCCCGGCGAGGAATCTTTATTCATTTCTTTAAGGGCTTGTTGAATGGTGTCTTCAGAGAACAAGATGTCCTCAACAGTATCTTCAACTCGAAGAAGCGGATCCAGCTCTGGTAACGGAGTAAGTGGTTCTTCTTGATAGACACTTGAGAATTGTTCTGCGAATAGTTCAGCAATATCATAAGCTCCAGTTATAGTTAGGCCTTGCTTATTTCGTAAGGCTGTTGGTATGCTAACTTTCGAAGATATTTGTTTCCTTATATATGAGTAGAATTTCTTTGGTCCAGCTTTTAGTAGGTCACTCTCGTAGGTAATGCGGGCGGCTTTACTTTGATTTGACAATTTGTTGTTGACTTTTCTATAATCATTGTACGCCTCATCCAATCCAGTCAAGATATATCTTTTCCATAAAGTATGTTTTTGGTTAACTAGCATTTTTGTATCTTTTGATATCCATGGTTTGTCCGTAGCTCCGGGTCGTACTTTGATTTTTGGTGTGCACATAATAATAGCTTCCTTTACAGTCTCAGAAAATATCTTATACTGGGCGTTAGGGCAACTGATATTTTTAAGTTTATCAGGCAGAGAATTCTGTATTTTTGTGTTCATTGCGTCATAGTCAGCTTTTTTGTGGTTTAAGCGGAATTTAGTTTCAGAATCTTGCTGGTGAGTTTGTAACTGAATCGAAGCAAGTAAACAGGTGTGATCGCTCTTTCCGATAGGGGTATGGTGTTCAATGCCAGCAATGAGTGTTTCATCATTAGTTAAAATTAGGTCTAGTAAAGATGGTTGGTTCCCCTGTCTAAATCTTGTGCATTTATCCACTAATTGTTCAAGATTGCTATCTTTGTACCACTGTAAGAAATTTGTTTCCATTGGTGTGATATATCCAGTATCTTCATTTATCCATTTTACCCCACCATAATTAAAATCACCAAATATTGCCACTACGTTGGTTTCTGACGCGTCTTTAAGCTCTTCCAGTAGCATGTTGTCCTGTTCCATAGTGGAATCATGCCCCCTATAAAGTCCACATAACAGAAATTTTGTCCTTGCAACACTTACGTCCAGCCATATTCGTTCAGTAGCTTTATGTTTAGTGGTATAGTTATTGTATGGCTTTATTACTACATTGTTAATTTCCCGTGCAGCATATATCGCCACTCCTCCACTTCTTTTCCCAGTGCGATCATCGCGGTATAGGTCATATCCGGGTATATTTATTAATGAATTAGGTATATCTGGCTTCAGCCAAGATTCAGTGATTATAATCAACGTAGGCCTTAATGAGTTTACTCTCGCAACAAATAGATCCAGTTTTGAATTAATAGATTGTATGTTTGTATAAAAAATGGTGACTGTAATAAGTGTAAATGAAAGTTTTTTCTGTAAATTTGAGTTAGTATTTATATTTTTATAGCTTGTCTTCGGTGTAGGTAACGGCTTTAGACTAGAAATTTTTAGTTTTTTTGGTTTTTTACAATCATTGGATTTCCACGGACATACTTTATGGTAATATCGGTCTCTCCATTATTAATGCGCTTATTTAGTTCTTCTCTCAAGTGTGCCATATATTCCCTTTGGAGGGGAGTTAAGTCAGCGGTAATAGAGGAGGGCTTCTTCATCTTGTTTTTATTGCGGAGGATTTCTAATGCATCGGTTTTACTATGCAGTATAACCTTCAGTGGGCGCGGCCTTAATCCTGTGCCAGATTTTGGGGCACCAAGACGGAACAGCTTTATTCCATTGCATTTCACTTTATTAGTAACAGTGTTAATAACAGACACGCATTCTTTCATGTCATGTTCTTTTCTTTCATCAGGTACATCACTTGTTGATTCGGGTACATCGTAGATTATAACATTAGTAGCCCTGTGGGCTCTTTCAGATATCTCTTGTATAGCTGATTCAGTTGCAAGCATACTTTGGCGAAGGCGCAGCTGCTGGACTTCTTCCGTAAGATATTAAATGTAGCTGGGACATCATGGATCTACAACCCTCACAAAGGAAGGTCATTACTCGAGCTACAGTCTTTAACTCGAGAACACGAACTTCAGTGGGCGACAATCCGTGGCAGTCTCCACATATAAGCACCTTACATGAATCACAAGTCACATTAGCTTTTTTCTCGTTAGGTGTTTTTTTACATTTAGCACATTTTTCCAGGGGCAATTTTGCATTGGTATTTTTTTGTGCACTCATTTTGGGATAATGGAATTACACTTGCAACACTGTGATGGCAAGTTTTCAAAAAATTAATATTGGTAATTATGTGGGTAGTTATCAAACACTGCTAAACAAAATGTCAAACGTCCTATTTTACACTAATTTTCGTCTATTATTATGTGTTTTACGTGGAAATAACACTATCACAACAAATCCAGGTTTGGGTAAACACTTTGGTGCAGTTTTTGTTACTAGAATCACACTTTTAAACATTAAAATCGACACAAATCACGAGCGCGGTTTTTCTGTGACAAGAGTTTAGACAGAGATTAGATGGGTTATCATCTATGTAAGGGAGAATGCCTGTCTAGGATGCAAAAAACGCCTGATTTTTCTGAAAAATGCCTGTCTACATTAAAGAAAAATACGGCCGTGCAGCGCAATTCTTAGTCGGTTTCATTTCATTCATTAATCTTGTCTGTCAATAGTTAAAAATAAGGCCGCGCAGCGCGATTTTTTTGTCAGTTTCATCCACTAATCTTGTCTGTCTATAGTAAAAAAATGGCCGCGCAGCGCCATTTTTAGTTAGTTTCATCCGTTATACTTGTACTCTTGCCTGTCTATTGTAAAAGAAATCGGCCTCGCAGGGCAATTTTTAGTCAGTTTCGTCCACTAATCTGTCTGTCTATAGCAAAAAACGGCCGCGCAGCGCCATTTTTAGTCAGTTTCATCCACTAATCCTGTACTCTTACCTGTCTATAATATAAGAAAACGGCCGCGCAGCGCGATTTTTATTCTGTTTTGAAAAAAGAAATATATGTAGCTTACTTCCGCAAACAATGTATGCAAGATGCACCGCCCGCCCGCCCGCAAAAATATGCACATGCACACCACAAAATATCAGTGCACAAACCTGCATTTAGCAAGACAGCAACACACCTTGCACCTTCACCAATTAGGCTACTCTACACGTGTTTCGCCCCAACCCGGAGCATCCTCAGGAGTAAGATCGTGCGTAAACCAGCACCGAATTAATTTCGGTGCTGGTTTACGCACGATCTTACTCCTGAGGATGCTCCGGGTTGGGGCGAAACACGTGTAGAGTAGCCTAATTGGTGAAGGTGCAAGGTGTGTTGCTGTCTTGCTAAATGCAGGTTTGTGCACTGATATTTTGTGGTGTGCATGTGCATATTTTTGCGGGCGGGCGGGCGGTGCATCTTGCATACATTGTTTGCGGAAGTAAGCTACATATATTTCTTTTTTCAAAATGGTTTGGGACTTCCGCCAAGTGACGCCTGATTCAATCAAATATTTTTATTCTGTTTTTCTTCCATTAATCTTGTCTGACTTTAGTAAAAAAAAGGCCGCGCAGCGCGGTTTTTAGTCAGTTTCGTCCACTAATCTTGTCTGGAGTAAAAAAAGGGGCCCGCGCAGCGCCATTTTTAGCTAATTTCATACATTAATCTTGTAATATGTGGTTTCATCTGGGCGGACGAGTAGCTTGCGAAGCAAGGCGTGTGTGATTGGAGCATGTATGCAAGATTTCACAGCAAAACGCACGCCTTTGAAACCGTAATATGCTTGTCAAATGCGGCAAATGCCTGTCAGATGGTAACCCTACTCGGGCCACGTTTTATGGTTAAAAATTAAATAAATTTAGAGGCACTGACACTACCTACATAAAACATGAAAACATAAAGAATTAAAAAAAAAAACTATAATTTTCAATGCAAGTTCAATGTTAACCGCAAAGATAATCGGTCTTGTGGGGGGGGCATGGCCCCCTTGGCCCCCCCCTGGATGCGCCAATTCCTGGTACAGTGGTCAATATGCTAGTCTACTACGCAAGAGTTCTCGGGTTCGATTCCCGGCGCGGGGTAGAAATTGAAATGATGAATGATACTATGTATTTGTATAATAAGTATATTTAAAAAGTATATAAGTGGTATATCAGTTATTTAGTACCCATATTACAAGCTTTGCTTAGATGGCGCTGTGTGAAATTGTCCAAGAATTATTATTATAAAATAATAAATATGTATTAACTATTAGACAACGAGGACACTCACTGTAGGGCTGGTCCACAAATTTAAAGTTGCGCAGCGAGCTATGGAAAGGGCTATGCTCGGAGTTTCTCTGAGAGATCGGGTTAGAAACAAGGTGATCCGACAGAGAACTAAAGTCATCGACATAGCCCACCGGATTAGCAAGCTGAAGTGGCAGTGGGCCGGCCATATTAGCCGTAGAACCGATGGCCTTTGGGGCAGACGAGTTCTTGAGTGGAGACCGCGTATGGGCAAACGTAGTGTGGGACGCCCTCAGACAATGTGGAGCGACGATCTTCGTAGGGTGGCTGGCATAAACTGGATGAGTATAACCGCGGGTCGTGCTCAGTGGCATGCACTCGGAGAGGCCTATGTTCAGCAGTGGACGATGATAGGCTGATGATGATGATTATGATAAGACAACATTACAAACATTGCTGTGATTCCAAAGCCAATAGCTAAAACACTTGTGTTAATGAAATCAGAGACAACGGTGGAACTACAAACACACAGAGCCAATATAGAAAAGTTCGTTTTTCTAAATTGAACCAGCCGGGAATTGAACCCGGGACCTCACAGATGGTGACACCTTGAAAACCGGTGTACAAACCACTCGACCACGGAGGACGTCGTCACCTATACAATTTCCAAAGAAATACACACATCAACTTTGTCTAGGGATACAAGGTGCTATTTTCATACAAACGAGGTAACTTTGAAGCCTTGGTTTCGTGCCAGGGATGTACTGTGCTGTGATCTGATGACGGCAATCCAGGGAGTGAATGGAGGAGATTCAGATCGCTATACACACCCAACTGATCTCACCAGCATTCTAAAAACGAAATGGACATGTTTAATAAAACCGCGAAAATAGCATGAAAATGTATGGAAATCCTCAAACTGAGAACTCTCTGACCCATTAATCTTTTAGAATGCTGATCAGATCAGTTGGATGTGTATAGCGATCTGAATCTAGTCCATTCACTCCCTGGATGGCCATTATCAGTTCACAGCACGGTACATCCCTGGCTTTGCCTAAGTCTTGGTTTTCTACCAAGGCTTCAAAGTTACCTCGTTTGTATGATAATAACACCTGTATCCCTAGATAAAGTTGATGTGTAAATTTGAATAGCAAGTGCATTTTTTTGCTGTCAACTTTGCTGACGTCACTTTGCTGTCAACAGCCAATAGCAGTCAGCATTTTTCTGCCGTCTGCGTAGCGACAACTTTGAATTATATAAGTGTATTATCTATCAAGTGTATTATCTATGGCGACAAACACACGAGCAGCACTTTGTTGTCGACAAAGCCAACTGCAGCCGTTGACAAATGATCTCTCTTAATTTTTTCAAGCGTAAATCAGTCAACAGCGATTCAATAACCGCCTCTCTGGTCTAGTGGTTCGCCCACCCGTGTAAGACGCAGGGGTCCCGGGTTTGATTCCCAGGGGGGTACAATTTGGACTCGGTTTGGTTGGTGGTAAGGGCTTATTTCAAGTCCACCTGGCTAGATACCACAATCTTACCTAAGTCTGACGCCGTAACAACAATTTAAAAATTGTTGTGTTCCGGCAGTTAGAGGTAAGATAACCAGTTCCTCAGTGATGAGGATTCCGGGTGTTGTGCGCTTCCATATTCAGCCTTATCGTCACTTAACATCAGGTTGAAGGCCAAGCACTACCCCGTTGTGAAAAAAAAGTCAAATAATGGGCGTAACACAAGTCACACAACCAATGGCTTAGTTTTCAAGCTAAGTTATATATTCCATGAGAATGTGATGGTAGCGGCGGGTAGCCTAATAAATGTTCAAAATTAATTATTTTGACAGCTTTTAGTTAGACGCCTTTTGGTAATAAGCGTCGAGAAATCCCACCCACTTATCTCGAGAATACGAGGCGCCTCGAATCACGATGATGTCACAGGAACGTTCCATGCATATTAATCAGAATATGCCACTGTATGATATAATTTAAGTCTAGAGACAATTCTTATTTAGACCATGACTTTATTATTAAAGTATACACTTCAATTTATTAAACTCCTTTCGATCTCTTTGATGTTGGTAGATAGTGGCGTCATTGTAGTAACTCTACTGAAAATCTTCCATCCATTGAACCCACATTTACCCTATATTTGCTCTTTAGTAAGTAGATATTTTATATTTGTTTTATTTACACAGAAAACATACATACAAAATATGCATAAAAGAAAGCTCGTGTGGGAAAGGAAGTAGGGACACCAACCGCACAAGACCACAAAATGCGAAATAAATCGATTGTAGTCTAAAAAAAATTAGACACAATTTCGTATTTTTTTAACTTAATATAATGCTTTTCTTAAATTAGATTATCGACCATAAAATGTAATATTTATGTTTTTTTTTGGGAAAGTACATTTTATATTACTACCGTGAAAATGAAATTTACGATTTGGCGATTTGCTTTTTAAACCCCCTCTTAAAAGCACACACAAATGTCGCTTCACTTCCGCTGTCCTGTCCCCCTAGCCAAAGTAACATTTGCAACTCTTCGTTATCGCTTCGCTTTCGAAACATGTATGGGATTGACATAAGGTTTCGTTAACTATCGAATTTTAAAACGTCATATCCATACATTTTTCGGAGCGAAACGATAGCGAAAATTTGTAAATGTGACATTGGCTGCAGGCTCAGTTCCCGTCTCCATTTGCGGTCGAAGTTAGAATATTCTTCATTTTTTTGTTGCATTAGGTATGTACCCAAAAAATATTCTTGTAGTAGTTGCCAGATTGCTCAGGCTATCACTTCTCTTGCTCCAAAAAAAAGTAGGTCATCCATGCAATGAACTTTTGTCCTGCAAAATACTTCTGAATGTTGTGTTTGAACTTTATCTGAGTATGTTGAACTGCTTTCCGACAATCTGCTTCCTCTTTATATCAAAATAACAAAATAATAATAGTACCTAACTCCATAAGCTCAATAATAATACCTGAGAAATTAAATGGTTTTAGATAAATATTTGATGTAACTGGGTTTAAGCTGCAATCATGTTTTAAAATTGAACACGTGTAGATATTTTCATCCGTTCTAAAAATATACTATATTACGTAGGTATTTCCATTGAGGAGCCAGTCAACAACACCAAAACAATTTGTCAAGTTCAGATATGAATAACAATTAGATCAGAAAGTGCCCAACGAAAATGTGCAAAATTATAAACAGGTTTTACATTTTTGAGTGCATACGAAACCATAATCTCGTTGTTTAACGTAACACTTGTTTTGATATGAAACTACCTACTCATTTTCTCGCCACGCAGCAATAAACTTAAATACCTTATTTTCAATTAATTGAATTTTAGTTTTAACGTAGTACCTAGGTACCGGTTCCAATCGATGAGTACGATTAATTATTATTGCAGTTATAAATTAGAGTTTCATCTCTCTGGCTAGGTAGTTTGATACAGCAGACTTTTTTATAGCTTTTTTGGCTCTGACAGGGTTTCCATAGACCCACAAACTTACAAACCTTGGGTTGGCCAATCATGTAGTTCTTAATGGCTGAGAGTGATATCTAGGAACATCTTAACAGAATGCTCTTATATTATTAGTATATTTTCCCAAGAGCGGTTCTTAATATGAAAATAAATCGTATGTTGTTTATACTCGCTCCAATTAATATGGAATGGGAACATATTTGTTGTTGACTATCAATCACTATATGTGACAGTCACTACAGACAGTCCACTAGCTTCTAGAAAAAGATCTTTTGACGAATGCAGCTCAGATGGCCAGTGTTCTATCTAGCAAGGAACTTACGAAAAAATTACCTCGGTCTTTAAAGAAGATAGGTACCTACTGTTTGTTTGACCAAGCCACCCACCCCCCTAGCATGACCAACGAATCATGATATATATCGCGTGATATAGCGTTTTATCGACACACAACTGTCATAATCCATTGTCTTTTGACAGCTAAACGTGATAAATAGCTATATCATATCGTATTTTGATGGTCATGCTAGGCAGGCAGGGGTAGTATTGCCAAAGTGACACGTCATCGTTAACTTTGTTTGTGCTACAAGTCAAGGTCTTGCAGTGGGCAATGGAGTTTAACATTCATTTACATATTTTAACTAAAAACTAAAATTTAACAATAATTTTTGCTCCCTTCTTCCCGCGATTTACCTTAAAAATCTTTTCACCTTTCGTTCTTCGATTTCACTTTCATCTTTGCGCTCTTCCTCTAACCTTACTCTTAATATGCCTCGCCACTCTACCGACTTCGCTTCCTATTCCTTTTCCATTCATGTTGTTCGTCTCTGGAACTCTCTGCTGGAGGGCATCAGAAAGGCTCAGACTCCAAGGTCATTTAGAGAACAAGTTAGAAGTCATTTTCTCCCTTCTTCCCGCGATTAAGATTACTTATATTCTTCTCCTATACCATGGAATTATGTATTTATCCTTTAGTATTTTCATATATCATATTTTGTCCTTTAAAGTGCACCTATTATCCTATTTATCTTATTTTTATTTCGCCCAAGGTTGCCTGGAAGAAATTACTATGTAGCAATAAGACCTTCTATTGTATGTTTTCTTGTTTTTTCTGATTGTATGGTTTTTTCTCATAGATCTAGGATCTAGATCAAGGAATAATTTCTTAAATCTAATTATTAACCAATTCTTCAAAACCTTAAAAAAATATGCTTTCTGTTCTGGCACAAATTCCTTATCAATTCTTAGAGGTGTGCCAAAATGTGTTACTAGAATGGTTACATAATATTTTAACCTTGACTGACTGAGTCTCCATTTGCAATTTAAAAAGCAGAAATTAAAAACATGCCACTTTAATTAGAAAATCGACTGTTAAATTACTTAGATAAAAAATATGTAGTTTGCTCTTAAACAATAAATACCTACATCAACATTACTGGACAGAATTCGATTGGAACAATTATATCGAACTATTTTCCGATATAGGTAATTAAATTAATATAATCGAAGATATTATCAAATATCTTGTATGAACAAAGCCATATAAGCAAACTTAATTTATAGGGTGGTCCGCCTTGGAATTCATACTAGCTTTTATTTTCTACCCTTTCTTCTTGCATACTCTGTCTTCCTTCACCAGCAAAACCTTGACCATAAAGTGTGCTGGTGGGGACCGGTACTGCCCGGTACCCCTTAGCCCCTTACTTATTCTTAAGCCCGTATTTATAATCCGCTCTCAACGTTGAGAGCTATCTTGAGATCATACTCGAGATGCTCTTCTTCATGGACGAATAATTAATTCGTCAAATGTTTTCTTATAGGAACAGCATCTCAGGTATAATCTTAAGATAGCTCTCAACGTTGAGAGCGGTTTATAAATACGGGCCTTAGACTCAATTCCTACTTTGACAACCACTCATGTACCTATATTTATTATAAGGTCTTCTTCAAAAAATAGCTCAAAAAACCTGAGATTTCGGAAAAGACACTGTTAGACGTTTCCTAGGACAGAAAGTTCGTCAGTATATCTTCCATAATCCATATTTAATATTCATAAATGTATAAATTTAAAAAAATGTTGCCATGGCTGCCATTATAACTAGAACTACGACCTTGAGTAATCCGGACGAGAATTACGGCGTGTGAAGTGTGAATGAATCGCCGCGCCGTAACAATCAAATAATGAACTGTTACTATCCTTGTGGTTAGGCTATCCATGTCTGTACCTATGTCGTAATTCTGAATTCACAACTAATTCGCTTGTTTTCCAAAGAACACGAAGTACAAAAGAGCAAGATTACAGTATACATACATCATGTATCAAAAAACCCTGTCAGATCCTGAAACAGGTGAGTGTTGCTAAAACTGAACAACCATCTCCAAGGAACATAAGTCGAAAAACAATTTTTTTTTCTCCTTTCCATAGTAAGTCGGTCAGCTGACCCATACATTTTGTATGGGAGTATGAAAATTTTTTTCGTTTTTCGACCTGTTACATGGAGAATGTTGTTCAGTTTCAGCAACACTGTCACCTTTTTCAGGATCTGACAGGGTTTTTGATACATTAGTATAAAACAGCATAAGAGTCCAGGACAAGTGAGGTTTAGGAACGAAACGCATTTTACGAATAAGGTCTTTAGCAAGGGACAAGTGCGTTTTACTTTACAAAACCATACGTCTCTTGATAAATAGAAAACCTAGCCAGCATAAAAAAAACCGGTCAAGAGCGAGTCGGACTCGCGCACCGAGGGTTCCGTACTATCATAATTGCACCATCAAACCACACTGCAGAGCAGAATAATAAAATTAGTATTGCAGTTTTAGGTCAGCACCATCTCTTGACCGATAGTGAAACTAATTTTAACTTTTTTAGAAATTCGATAATTTCTAAAAAAATGTGCTGCTATATTGAGACACCGTTTTATTTTTCCTGTAATCTTTATATAAACTGCTATCACATAGAATTATTTCAGATTTTTCTCTTTGCAAACTTCGGAGATAAGGGGGGGGGGGGGGAAACGTGCAAACGGCGCTCTTTCATATGATACCCCACATGCCCTAGTAGCCCCGTTTCAAATTTTTCAGACCCCTTTTCAGTCCCTGTTGTAAAAAATATATTTATTTTTTATTTATTTCTTATTTGCAAAATAGTTGGGCAAATGTCATCTTAAACCATTCCAAATTTCAAGTTGATACCATTAGTAGTTCTCGAGATATCCAGCTGTGACAGACAGACAGACTGAGTCACACCATAAGGGTTCCTTTTTTACCATTTTGGCACGGAACCCTAAAAAATCGAATATATGGATAATATGGATTAGTGTTCTTTAGAAAACAAACGATTCTATAATTTGATACAGCTGTTCATCGACGCCAAAGATTTAAATCGAAAGATGAGCCCTGTGCCTCTGAAAAGTGTCCACATAAATTGTCTGTGTGCGTAACGACTCACACGCACGACACATGGGCGCGCGCCGCCGCTTCCTTTTGGTAGGTACCGTCAGCATTCTAGATTTGCTAAGTTAGCAATAAATAACTAATAATTATTAGGTACTACTTTACTAAGGTATCGTTGCGAACAACGCTAGTTAGCGCGAGATATGTTCTTACAGTACTTCAAGGTTAATAATGGGCATCGGAAAACGTTGGAAGCATACAAACTTCACAAAAACAAATTAACAAAAAGTAGTTTGGTCCTAAAAATCATTTACAATTCTTCATTTCAATGTAACAAATGTCAACGTCATTTCTAAGAAAAGCAAAAATACTAGGTACTTTAGCCGATGCAAATTCTTTATCTTGACGTAGTACTCATACACAATAAGGACTGGGTGTCTTTACGACATAAATAAGTAATTAATATATAGTGGTGCGTTTGTATTGCGATGGTTGCGTTCTATCAGGACGAGCATTTTAAAATTAAAAATCAAAAAACAAGTTCAAAAACGATTCTCCTTATTAACAAAAAGGAGGTTATACAATTTGACACGTATGTACTTAATTGGGACTGCACTAAATACACATTGATAATAAGGCTTCCAAACAAATACTGACACAAAAATTTACGTATGTACGTATAAATGTTTGTGTGAATGTTTGTCTAAGCATTTCTCCCACAATATTAATCGGATAATGACAATTCGTAATTTTAACACTTACCCCCTTACTAATAAAAATTGAATAGCAGATGTTTAGTTACACAATGGTTACTCTCTGTCAAACTATTTGAATTTGACATTAAAAAGATAGTGACAAAACACTGTGTAACTATGCAGCTGTTATACAATCTTTATTAGTAAAGGGGTTAATAAAGAGAATGGTTCTGTTATAAGGGAGGTTTGGCTTTACGTGAACATTAAATATAGTTATTTATAAATCAGAGTGTGTCATCATTTTTGACAGTAAAAAGTTGGTAAAAAGTAAAAACGTAGTTTAGATGGTTTTTATTACATGTAGGTACTCTTTGGGTGACAGTAGGTACTTACTGGTATATTGCCATATTTTGAAAAAAGTTTTCAATAAGTTCCCATTACATACTACAACATAGACAACTATGTGATATTTATGCATTACTAGCGGCCGCCCGCGACTTCGTCTGTGTGGAACGGTTTTTTTCTATCCCTCGGGAACTATACTTTTTTTCGGGATGAAAGGCACCCTATATCCTTCTCTGTACCCCTGACATCGTGTATGCAAAATTTCATGATGATCGGTTCAGTAGTTAGGACGTGAAGGCGTAACAAATAAACAAACGGACTCTCGCATTTATAATATTAGTAAGGATTTCAACATAATACTTTTTAAATGATTTATTTTTATTTTCTGGCAAAGAGACTTACAAGGAAATTAATTTAAAATTTAATTAATTTTTTCTGCTAAAATACTTTTTACAGAACAACTTGTTCACGTAAAGCCGGGATAGAAAAATTCCTTTTTAACTTAATTAACCTAACACCCTTTTTATACATCTTAGTTTAAAAAGGTTACTTTTAATAAGTTTATCTTTGGACAAAAATAAATTTTAATGTACACAAAATTAATGATTACTATTGCTGACGGTACCGATAGTTTCGCTCTTCGTAGGTCTCGGCGTGGCTCGGCTACGCTCGCCGCTCGGTTTGTTTACGTCTACATAAACTTGACCCCTAGTACGGACAACGATCAGTTATTCAAGAGCTCAATCTTATCTGGCAGGTAACCAATGCTATAATGACGAAAAAAGAGACACAGCGTCATCTCGCTCACTCATACTGCAAATTGCAACCATTCGCTCTCTGTCATACAAACACGTGACGGGCACCATTTTAATTTGTTTATTTAATTAGAAACAGTGAAAATAATTAATAATTCTGTACTTACGCATGAAATGTAATTCCCTTGGATTTGTTTGTGTTTCTTGAGTTATTAGAACACTTTCTGAAGGCACAGGAAGGCATTTTTGTAGCTTAACGAACCTAATTAGCTAAATCAAAGATGTTTACGTAACGTGCACCGCTCACTGCTTTCTACAAGCGACTGACACGGGAAGAGTGAGCTCACTCTTCCCAACGATGCCACATTTTCGGCCGCTATAGTTTGGCAAGGGCTCATCTTTCGATTTAAATCTTTGATCGACGCCATAAATCGAAAGCCGTCTTAAATCTCGTAAAACAAACAACTCTTGTCTGTCACCAATGGATACTGTTAGCTTATCGGGTCAAGTTCACAGAGACAATAATAATAATTTAACGCCATTCAAATTGACCTCCCTGTGTGTGGTGTGACTAGGGTTACCATATCTCAGGATTTGTCCGGAGATCTCAAGATTTTTGGACTTTGTTCAGGATTGCGGCCGGATTTTGAAAATCTGAGGAAATCTCAGGATTTTTAGAATTTTCAATCAAATTCAGTACATTTAATAAAAAGTACATTTAATAGAAGGATAAATAAGCTTTCTATTATTACCTATTTAATCAGTTCGCCGCTGCCGACTACGGGGGGGTCCCCGTACGTTATTCTCAAACTGCTACAAATCTCAGGATTTTTCAATGGATATCGGGCCTTTTCTCCGGACTTGATTTTTTCATCTGGTAACCCTAGGTGCGACCTTCATTCTCACCTGCGCGTGATTCCTAATTATTTTGTTTTTAAACAATTGGGGCCGGTGACTATTGTACTTTGACTGTGACCCTTTTTCGCTGATTACGATCGTGAAAAGCAACGCGGCTTCGGTACGGAAGCCGTGTTGCTCTAAGATCATGAATATACCTAACCTAGGTACCTAATCAATATTTTTTTACTAACTTGTCTACAATATAAAAGGTGCCAACTAAAAGATAAGACTTTGCTAATTTATTAAAGTAACACTATTCAGCGACATGTAGCAATCTTATTTGAATTTTTTTTATTTAAAGAAACATCTGTCTAGGACACTTACCAACCTTAAAAACCGTCTACCCCCTGCAATAAGAGAAGCAAAACCACAGTTTGTACAATAGGTAGTTACACGAAACGCCTTCATTTAAGGCTCCATTATAGGAAAACATGGTTTGCGGAAGTCATATTTTTATATAGAAAACGTAAAGTTGTAGCCACAAAAAAAACATACGACAAGCTAAAGAGATTCTCTAGTAGAGCTACAAGTATTAAATTGCGTATAAACCTCACAGATGATTGTAAAAAAATCAGAATATCATCAAAAACGCTGGCGTAGGTTCATATCTTTGGCGCAAATAATATCGGAAACGTATTGAATTCTACATCAAAATACACTTTAACGTAGTGTGAAGTAGCTCCAATAACTTTTATTCAAGAAAGGTAAATTGTGTTAAAGATAATGATGAAAAAACAACGAAAAACATCGAAAATTGCAGAAGTGAGATTATTTTCCTTACTCTTTACACGTAAAGAAAAAGACAGACAAAAGTTTCCGCATACGAGCCTTAATGTAATTTGGAAATAATTATCCTACTAATATTATAAATGTAAGAGTTTGTGGGTTTGGATGTTTGTTCCTCAATCACGCAAAAACTACTGACCGGATTTGATTGAAATTTGGCACACAGATAGTAGATAGCCTAGATTAAAACATAGGATACTTTTTATCCCGATATACCCACGGGAACGGGAACCATGTGGGTGAAACCGCGGGCGGCCGCTAGTAAATTATAAATGTTTTACAAACGACTATTTGCCATCAGTTAAAAGTTTTCTAACCCAGAGAAGACACGATGACATTAAACAGTAACTTCTGACCTTTGTTCGCTTGGCGCAAACCGGTTGGATAACCGTGCGATTAATTTCTACCCGTAAATAAGAGTAATCTCGTTGAATGGCATAATTTTTTATCGTGCTCGTAAAACATCTGTTTTGTTTTATCACAGAAAAAGTGACTGAAACCAACCAGATTAATTCCTAAATTATCTAGCATGTAGGTCGCGAGTATTTGATTTGATTACGTATGTAATTAATATGTTTTGGGCATCATTTTGGAACTGTAAATAATAATAATAATGAACACATTTCACACAAGGCAAGACAGGAAAAAATACAGTCACATAAAACAGACAGAAAGCATACAAAAGGAGGCGTTATAGCTAAGTAGCAATCTCTTCCAGGCAACTTTGAGTAGAAAATAGACAAGAAAAGGGGGATGTAGGGGGAGTGGATGCAAATTGTGGGAAGAGATTTCTGATAAAGATATAAATATAAAGAAAGATATTATGAGTAAAGTGGAAGAAAAGATGATGACATACGATAGTGTATTAGGTAGAGGAGAGGAAATGTCTTCTGACTTGATCACCAAACGATCTTCAGAGTTTTTGTTTAACTGTTTTTGTATTGACCCGTTTGTGAGAAAGATTGTCAAATCTATTTAGGATTAACTTTTATTGACTACTTCCTTGGTTAAGTGGCTGCCAACATGGTGATGGTCACCAACCAACTACCTAATGCCGTCGTTTGATTCTCGGACAGATCATCGTTTAACCCTTTAATCTGGTATCGAACATATATGAATAAGTAATGACTTGAGTAAAACTTGCAATTTTCAAATGATTCTTATATTATATTCACTTCACATAATATAAGAAGCATTTGAAAAATTAATCTTAAATGCACCAAAACTGCATTTAAGAGCCATATGACGTATCGACTGTGAGTTTTGGTTAAAATGGGGAATTTTGGCGTCGTCGATCTCAGAAACAAACATACATTAACAATTTTGACTTATTGAATAGTGCAGAATAGCTATTGGAATAGATCATAGCGGCCTCGCTTTTTGTAAATTTTGCTTAACTTTTTAAATAAACCCAAAATGGCAGAGAAAGATTTTCATAAAATGCGCGAGGGCACGTTTTTGGGCTCATGGATTGGACTACTGTTCTAAACAAATGAAATAAAAAAAATAGAGTGTTATTTCTTATATAGTAGAATAGATCATAGCGGCCTCGGAATTTTGAAATATCATTGAAATAAATTAGAAAAAAAATCTTATTCTAAACCAAAAAACTTCGAAAATCGCTTTGAGTTAACTGTGTATTTCTCCTATCTACGATAATATTGTTGAGCAAAATTTATACACAAATAATTGTTACTTCATAAGGAATAAAGATTTCATAATTTTTAAGCATGAATTTGTTATTTTAATTCAATAATAATGAGAAATCTTAACTGCAAAATTACTACAAAATGCGATGCACCGACCGTCAGAATTCAGTACCGCGCGAGCGCTTCTCAGTGTTGGACGTGTGTCGAATTTTTGCGTCAGAGGCACGTTCTGAAGACGACTGCGGTTGTTTCTTATTTCGCTCTTGTGTTAGGATTCGGAACGACCGAAGAACTTTTAAGTAGCAAAACTTCGTTTTCCATTTGGAATACGAATAATTTAAACTTTCCTATATTCTAAATCAAATAAAATGATTTTTTGAGGATCAACCATGAACTTTTAGAAACAAATCACAAAAACATAGATCAAGGATTTGAACGCGCCTCAGTACTAGTCTGTAGTATAGTGCGACTATAAGATTTGATCATCTAAGCACAGTACAGGCACAGCCGAGAGATAGTCTTCATACAGTCGGCCATCGGAGGCGTCTAGACAGAGCAATCGTGCGGGGTGGTGCGGTATAGAAGGGGGGTGGGAGGGCTTGAGAGCCCATACTTTGGCAATGTATGCATCTCGGGCCCTATCCCGTCAGGGCTTACGCTTCTGATTGGGTTATACTATATTATATTGAAAGTAGTATTTGCAATTTTTTGATGTGGGTGTCATGAAAAAGTGTTTTTGGCACGATTTTGATATTAGATTTGGAATTCAAAATGGCGGCCGCACATTGATATATTTGTGTATTTTTGTTTGATTATTGGACCGATTTCGATGAAACTCGGTTTTTGCTACTATTTAGACAATAAAACAGCAACGCGATGTTAAAAAAGTACAAAATTCAAGATGACAGCCAATTTTTTTGTTTGCGGGCCGATTTGGATGAAACTCGGTTTTTGCTACTGTTTTGACAAGAAAACAGCAACGCAATGTTAAAAATGTAAAAAATTCAAGATGGCGGCCAACTATTTTGTTTGCAGGCCGATTTCGATGAAACTCGGTTTTTGGTAGTATTTTGGCAAGAACACAGCAACGTAATGTTAAAAATGTAAAAAATTCAAGATGGTGGCCAACTTTTTTGTTTGCCGGCCGATTTCGATGAAACTCGGTTTTTGGAAGTATTTTGGCAAGAAAACAGCAACGCAATGTTAAAAATGTAAAAAATTCAAGATGGCGGCCAACTTTTTTGTTTGCGGGCCGATTTCGATGAAACTCGGTTTTTGCTACTGTTTTGACAAGGAAACAGCAATGCAATGTTAAAATGTAAAAAATTCAAGATGGCGGCCAACTATTTTGTTTGCAGGCCGATTTCGATGAAACTCGGTTTTTGGTAGTATTTTGGCAAGAAAACAGCAACGTAATGTTAAAAATGTAAAAAATTCAAGATGGTGGCCAACTTTTTTGTTTGCGGCCGATTTCGATGAAACTCGGTTTTTGGTAGTATTTTGGCAAGAAAACAGCAACGCAATGTTAAAAATGTAAAAAATTCAAGATGGCGGCCAACTTTTTTGTTTGCGGGCCGATTTCGATGAAACTCGGTTTTTGCTAC
This sequence comes from Agriphila geniculea, assembly GCA_943789525.1. Taxonomy (NCBI): domain Eukaryota; kingdom Metazoa; phylum Arthropoda; class Insecta; order Lepidoptera; family Crambidae; genus Agriphila; species Agriphila geniculea. Next base: position 19,758,923 of record OX038890.1, read on the forward strand.
TGTTTTGACAAGGAAACAGCAATGCAATGTTAAAAATGTAAAAACTTCAAGATGGCGGCCAACTATTTTATTTGCAGGCCGATTTCGATGAAACTCGGTTTTTGGTAGTATTTTGGCAAGAAAACAGCAACGTAATGTTAAAAATGTAAAAAATTCAAGATGGTGGCCAACTTTTTTGTTTACCGGCCGATTTCGATGAAACTCGGTTTTTGGTAGTATTTTGGCAAGAAAACAGCAACGCAATGTTAAAAATGTAAAAAAATTCAAGATGGCGGCCAACTTTCTTGTTTGCCGGCCGATTTCGATGAAACTCGGTTTTTGGTAGTATTTTGCCAAGAAAACAGCAACGCAATGTTAAAAATGTAAAAAAGTAAAAAATTTAGATGGTGGCCAACTATTTTGTTAGTAGGCTGATTTCGATGAAACTCGTGGTCGAGTGGCTTGTGTACAAGTTTTCTAGGTGTTGTCATCTCTGAGGACCAGGTTTCAATTGCCAGCTGAGCCAAAACGATATTTTCTGTATTGTTTCATGTCTGGGTGTTTGTAGTGCCACCGTTGTCTCCCATTTCCATAACACAAGTGCTTCAGCTGCTTACTTGGAATGAAATTGGAGCAATGTTTAATCTGATGTATAAATTTAATTTTGTTACTTAAAAATGTAACTGTAAAAATGTACTCATATTTCTTTTATTAAATGTAATTTTCATTCGTAAAACTGTAAATGTAACTATGAACATTAAAAAATTTAAATTAAAAAAACATTTATGTAAAACAACGAATGTAACTTTCATTGAATTCATTCACATTCAGTTCCTTCCATCTTCCTTTTCATTCAGTTTCTTGCTTGCTTGCTTGCTTGCAGCTTGATCTCGATCGTTTAAATGTAGATAATAGGTATGTTTGTCTGAGATCATATATTTTCTGAGCGTAAATAATTGTGAGAAGTTTCATTTATTTAGTTATAAAATTCTAGTATAAAAGTCTAGTCTAGCTAGGTACTTAATTTTTACTTGAAACTTAATTTAGTGAAAATTTTAAACAAAAAGTCATCATGAGTAATGATAGTACGAAATTTAGTGACTGGGCCACACCCGGTATATATAAAAGCAGAAGGAAATTATACAAACTTTATGCAGAGAAAGCTACTTCCTGTGATCCTAACTTCATTGAATTTGTCAAGAAGTATTCACAAACATTCAGAGAAGTTTGTATTCTAGCAAAGTCGAAGTACTTTTCAAATAAAATTAAATCAGCCGAAAATAAAATTAAGGCTACTTGGAACATTATTAACAATGAAACGGGCAAATCAAAATCCAATATAAATTCCTTCTGTTTAAAAATTGGTGATCAAACTATTGAATCTGACTATAAGGTCGCTAAAGTCTTTGAAGATTTCTTTGCTCGAATACCAATAGAAACTACCAGTACTCTTAGTGCTTGTCCCAACATCGCTGTCTCCCTCCTAGAGTCTAGTGTTGATAAGTGCAAGGAAACCTTTTTCTTTAAATATATAAATAGTGAAGATATTATTAAAGCTTTTAAAACAATTAATGTCAAAAAAACAGAAGATCTTTGGGGCATACCAACAAGCATTATTAAATCAATAATTGATATACTAGCCCCTTACTTGGCTTTTATTTTTAACAAATGTATTGATGAAGGGGTTTTTCCTGATCTAATGAAAAATAGTAAATTGATTCCTCTTTTTAAATCTGGGGATAAAAGTGACCCAGCTAACTTTAGGCCAATATCTATACTACCAGCACTTAGCAAAATATTTGAAAAAATATATATTCCCAATTATTAGATTATTTCACATCCAATAACATTCTTCATAAAAATCAGTTTGGATTTTCCAAGGGTAAAAATACTACTGATGCTGGAATTGCACTTCTCAAACATATTCTTGACACTTGGGAAGAAAAGCAAGATGTAATTGGCATTTTGTGTAACCTTTCTAAGGCATTCGATTGCGTTGATCACCATACACTATTAAAGAAGCTAGAACATTATGGTGTCTCTGATAAATCAGTTAGCCTTATGAAATCATATTTGTACAATAGAACTCAGAAAGTAGTGATTAATAGAACTGAATCTACTACCACTATGGGTGTGCCGCAAGGATCAATATTGGGCCCATTGCTGTTTCTAATTTAAATAAATGACCTTCCCAACTACGCGAATAATTTATGTGAGACAGTACTATTTGCGGATGATACTTCTTTAGTTTTCAAAGTAAACAGAGGTAATAACTGTTCGGACGAAGTAAATAGTGCCCTCTCTAAAGTTTCACACTGGTTTAATAGCAATAATTTAGACCCAAAAAAAACTAAATGTGTAAAATTTTCATTACCTAATGTTGAGCAGGCAAAACTAAATATTAATTTAAATAACGATGAAGTCGAGTTTATTGAGAGTACAAAATTTCTAGGTATTACACTAGATTCTCGACTGCAATGGGATCCACATATTGAAGCCTTGTCAAGTAGACTTAGTTCAGCGGCATTCGCTGTTAAGAAAATAAGGCTTTTAACTGATATTGAAACGGCAAGGTTAGTATATTTTAGTTATTTTCACAGTGTAATGTCCTATGGACTGCTATTGTGGGGCTCAGCTGCCAGTATTGAAAATATTTTTGTAATCCAAAAAAGAGCTGTTCGCGCCATATACAATCTTCGGCGAAGAGATAGCTTGAGAGAATTGTTTAAAGAAATAAATATCTTAACTTTGGCAGCCCAATATATATGAAAATTTAGTTTATGTAAGGAAACACTATGATTCATTTCCTAAAAACAGAAATATTCACCAGTTTAATACAAGAAATAAATAAACTTTTTAAGAAATAAAGATAATTTAGACTTGCAAAAACTAGAGGTTCATTTATGGGGAAAGGCATAGCCTTTATTAATAAAGTTCCGCAACAAGTGATTGATCTTCCTTTGCATGAATTTAAAAACCATGTTAAAAAAACGCTCATGAGTAAAGGTTATTATAAAGTACATGATTATCTTAAAGATCAAAATGCGTGGAAATTATGTAACACATAACTTGCTACTATAAGTACTTTGTTGAAGTAATATATGTAATAAGTCTATGTTGTTGCCAATAATCCTGTCACCCTGTTGTAATTATTTGGTAACGATATATTCAAGTTTGTAAATATCGTTACTTATGGCTGTTACAGCTGATAAGTTTCTTCTTGCCAGCTAAAAAAGTCTGGAACGGGTGGTAGGAAAATATAGATGATTCAAAAGTACTTAATTATTATGTTTATTTGAATAAGGCTTATTTGACTTTGACTTTGACTTGTAACAACGTTACTTATTTTCTACTTTTCTCAGCCAGACTAAATAAAAAAAATATAAGCCAGACTAAAATAATATTCCAGTTTAAATAATTTTTCCTGTTTTTGTGATTAAAATTTATAAATATAGATTTTACCACAAACCGAGTTTCATCGAAATCGGCCCGCAAACAAAAAAGGTGGCCGCCATCTTGAATTTTTTACATTTTTGACATTGCGTTGCTGTTTCTTGCCAAAATACTACCAAAAACCGAGTTTCATCGAAATCGGCCCACAAACAAAAAAGTAGGCCGCCATCTTTAATTTTTTTTGACATTGCGTTGCTGTTTTCTTGCCAAAATACTACAAAAAACCGAGTTTCATCGAAATCGGCCTGCAAACAAAAAAGTTGGCCGCCATCTTGAATTTTTTACTTTTTTAACATTGCGTTGCTGTTTTCTTGTCAAAATACTACCAAAAACTGAGTTTCATCGAAATCGGCCCGCATACAAAACCTTCATCTCACCTGATGTTAAATGACGATAAGGCCGAAGGTGGAAGCGCACTACACCCGGAATACTGGCTATCTTACCTCTAACTGCCGGAACACAATAATTTTTAAATTGTTATTATGGCGTCAGATTTAGGTAAGATGGTGGTAGCTAGCCAGGCGGACTTGAAATAAGCCCTACCACTAACCAAACCGAGTACAAATTGTACCCCCCCTGGGAATCGAACCCGGGACCTCTGCGTCTTACACGGGTTTTTTCTATAATCTCGGAAATAGCTCTAACGATTTCGCTGAAATTTGGTATATGGGGGGCTTCAGGGGTAAACAATTGATCTAGATTAGTCTTATGTTTGGAAAAACGCGTGTTTTCGAGTTTTCATGCTTTTTTCATGCGTTTTTCTTTCGACGCAGAATATGGTCGCTAATTTCGTCCTACCGGCCAAAGTCCGTCTGGTCTAGCGGGTTAAGACGGGGGCGGCAAAAAACGAGTGTACCGGGTTTGAATCCCGCTCGATGACTTTTAGTTTTGTTTTTTTTATACACGCAGAAATTTTAATCATTTGGTTCCCGCTGTGTGGTGGTTGCACTCATGATTACAAACAACTTTCACTATGGGGCCAACTCTCCTGCTCGCAAAAAAATCAGCTGTTTCATACAAAAGTGCAGTACCTACTCGACCTTAATGTATGGAACAGCTGTTTTTTTTGCGCTTGCAGGGAGAAAATGAATTCTTATGAAACATACGCCAAATATTTTGTAATATACTCTTATCTCACATCATGGAGGCAATTTTGAAAATATCAACATTAAGTATTTTTTTGGAATTTTTTTAATCCCTATTCTATGAGTGAGTATTTTTCAAAAGTTACTAGTAATAGGTAATCGCAAAGTGTCATACATCGGAACATTAAAAGGCGGAAGAGGGAAGGTCACCCTTTTTCCCACCCGGCTCCAGGTGACAGCTAGTTTGTGGTTTTAGCACCGAATAGGTACATTTACAAAAAAGGGCCGAAAGAGGTGGTCTGGCCCTTAGGCTAAAAAGTTTGGCGACCCATGGGTCGCCAAACTTTTACAAACCCTAGAGCATGCTCTAAGCTATAGTTTTAATCTAAAACGAAAAACTTCCTTTGCTAGATAAAAAACTAGGGAATAAAATAATTTTTATTTTTAACAAATATAATCATCTGTCTCATTTATGGTATCATCTTCCTATAATCTGTTTCTTCACATACAGATCCATGGCACTCTGAAAATGTGCGGCATAGCGATAGCAAATTACTCCATAGAAGTACTAAAACATATAACTTTAGGCAAAGTATCAAAATAGCTTGGTCGTAGTTTCAACACAGTATCGTGAACTCGTGAGTTGTCGTTAACGCTTCAGTATGTTTTACTAGTCTGTGAATATACGCAGAGCGCAGATTTGTCATATGGCTCTTAAGATTAATTATACTATAAATTGCATGTAAATAAAATATAAATGATTGGACAATTTCACATAGCACCATCTAGCCCCAAACTAAGTAAAGCTTGTAATATGGGTGCTAGACATAGTTGTCTATTTTGTCTATTTTACTAGTATAGTTACCAGCAGCGTGGCCTGCAAGCGATTTTAGACTTTATTTAACTTTAGGAGTGCATGGTAAAGCGAAAGTGTTGTTAAAAATACAGTACGAGGCATATATCTTGAAATCGGGTGGGGATTGCGCGTAACGCGTATTTTGGGCATGCGTAGCGGTGAGGGGCGCGGGCGGCGGGAGAGGGGCGCGCGCTATTGGTCGCTCACAAGAGCACATGCGCGAACTTATCCCCATTCCGTCAAAAAAATTTCAAGATATATGTCTCGTACTGTACCTTTGTTTCTCCTGTCTACTTTATAATTTGTGCTATAAGTTATTAATGTAAGTGTTTCCATCTTGTTCCAGATCTAGTCCACTGCACAAACGAGCCGAACGTTTCAATACCACAGCTTGCCAACCTGCTGGTGGAAAGAACACAGAATACCAATTGGGTCGTAGTCTACAAAGCGCTCATCACTGTACATCACTTATTAGCATATGGAAATGAGGTAAGAATGTAAATACCCACACACGAGCAAATACCCCCGTCCACACATCCCCTTGTTCCTCGGAGATAACCATGGCCAGATATCGGCGGATGGCATTGCAGATGGAATTTGCTGATGCCTCTGTCGGTGTGTAGAGGAGATATAAGTCTGTCTCTGTGGTCTAGTAGTTCTCCCACCCGTGTAAGACGCAGAGGTCCCCGGGTACGATTCCCAGGGGGTGTACTCGGTTTGGTTGCCTAAGTAGGGCTTATTTCAAGTCCGCCTGGCCAGCTACCACCAACTTACCTAAGTCTGACGCCATAACAACAATTTAAAAATTGTTGTGTTCCTGCTGTTAGAGGTAAGATAGCCAGTTCCGGGAGTAGTGCGCTTCCACCTTTGGCCTTATAGTCACTTAACATCATGTGAGGTTAAGACGAAGCACTACCCTGTTGTGCATAAAAAAGTAAATCCTTATTGGTAGAATAGAATAGAATTAGAATAGAATTATTTATTTGCAGTAAATATGGTAGGTATTTCACAATAATGTTGGTCGTCATTTGTTAAGTGTTTAAAACCTATTTAGCCATATGAGATAGCATGCAAATATGGGATTATCATTGTTGATTTTGCATAGACTACAACAGGACTCCTTATGATTCAAAAACTCATCGATGGAATAGAATGTGTGTTCCAGCAACCACCTACGCAAAAGTGTTTTGAAACGCTGTAAAGATAAATCCTTAAAGCGACTCGGTATTTTATTAAAGATTTTTTGAGACATAGCATGACATTTTTTTTGGAATCGTTGAGTTTTTGGGACCGTCATTAGAACCAGTCTGTAAGGGACACGTCTCGACCTTTGGGTCAGGTCTCGTATGAATCGTGAACTATTCTCGCACTTTCTTCGGCTTGCACTTACAGTAAAGCACTTGATATTCAAGTGTGCCTTCTTGCTATAGTTCTCAGTTTTCCGATCCAGTTGCTGTAAACTCTTCGCAAGAATGAAGACTGTTCTACTGCACTTAAAATAGACTTTTCGGTGATTCTATTAAAATTTATATTAAATAAAATGTAATACGATGGAGATCACTTACAAACGATTTATCCAGCCAGATAGACTAATACGCCCCCTTTTTATTTGTTATAATATAAGTCAACAAATTTGTAATAATTCAAGGGGCTTTCCACACAGAAATGCTCGACGAGCAAGTTTTATGGGTATTAGCAAACGAGCTTTGATTTATTATTGATTTTGCAATAGAGATAGCCTTTCTGGTCCACGCGTTCAGACTTGCTCGATTGAACCGTAAAAATGTCAAGCATGAGATGCATACGTGGGAACACTCCATTAGGGTAACTTAGCATTTTATGTAACTGATCCTTTGAAAAGCTGTCAATATCCTGAAGTGAAATGTAACTCAAGAAGGTCGTAAATATAGCCTGTGTAAGAATGGGATGATGTCTTAGAAAAACCCACGCACGATCCACTATTGAATATAAATAATAAGCCATTTATCAAACACGATGTATGTTATGTCACGCCGCACGCCTAGGTGACGTAGATAGTAAGTAAAAAAAGTTATTTATCTAAACCACCGATTATCAGGTTCTAAATAGTTTGCTCGTTTTGCTAGTGATTTTCTTATTCAAAGATATTTTAAAGCATAACATGAACATCAACATATCTATAAAACTGTACTTACTGCTCAAAAGAAAATAAGGGCCATCCTATGATTTTCCATACAAAAGAGTTAATCTCTGTTTTTTTGGTAAATTCAATGGAATTTGATATTGTTCGAAAGCTGTAATAGTTAACTTACGGCCTTTACTGTCGAATTAACTGTATAATTTCTTCTATTAGCCGTGTGTCAAGTTAGATTTGAAAAATGTTAAATTTCGCGTTTTTAGGGTTCCGTACCAAAATGGTAAAAAAGGAACCCTTATGGTGTGACTCAGTCTGTCTGTCTGTCTGTCTGTCACAGCTGGATATCTCGAGAACTACTAATGGTATCTACTTGAAATTTGGAATAGTTTTAGATGACATTTGCCCAACTATTTTGCAAATAAGAAAGAAATAATAAAATTAATATGTTTTTTACAACAGGGACTGAAAAGGGGTCTTAAAAATTTTAAGTGAGGTGATTAGAGCATGTGGGGTATCATATGAAAGAGCGCTGTTTGCACATTTTAAAACAATTTTTTCTTTTTTCTTAGGCCGCATAGTTTTCGACTTATGATGAAAAATGTAAAAAAAATACCGTTCCCCCCCCCCCTTATCTCCGAAGTTTGCAAAGAGAAAAATCTGAAATAATTCTATGTGATAGTAGTTTATGTAAAGATTACAGGAAAAATAAAACGATGTCTCAATATAACACACTTTTTTAGAAATTCAAAAAACAAACATAATTTTTTTAGTTTCACTACCAGTCAACAGATGGCGCTGTCCTAAGCATGCTAACCTAAGGGCAAAAAGTAGTTCCACTATGGGTCAAGAGATGGCGCAACCTAACACTACAATAATAAATTGGTGGCTGGTTCAAATATAATTACCTACTATTTGCCGTACGAATAAACGAAGAATAAGTTCATACTTTACTAAGTAATTATATATATTACTATATAGTAATATAATAATAACGAGGAGCTCGGTGGCGCAGTGGTTTAGCGCCTGGACCAGCGATTGCGGATGTTAAGCAACTTTCGCAAGGTTCGGTCATGGGATGGGTGACCAAAAATTTATTATCTCGAGCTCCTCCGTGCTTCGGAAGGCACGTTAAGCCGTTGGTCCCAGCTGCATTTGCAGTCGTTAACACCCACCAATCCGCATTGGGCCCGCGTGGTGGGTTATGGCCCGTCCTCCTTATCCATCCATAATGAAGGCCTGTGCCCCAGCAGTGGGGACATTAAAATGGCTGATGTACTAGTAATATAAACATTTTGCAATGTGGAGTGGCTGAAACGTTTTTCAGTCACCATAAGCAGCATTTGTAAATTAACTGTCCGCCTGTTCGCCCTTCCACCTGTCTGCCGTTTATCCTACTTTTTTAAAGACTGTCCTAAAATAACATATCCAAATATATTTATGATTGTACGGAACCCTCGGTGCGCGAGTCCGACTCGCTCTTGACCGGTTTTTATTTTGTATGAAACTCCAATTTCTTTATATTCTAACCGATGCACTACGAATACGAGATTTTGTATAGTAAAATTGAAAACACCGTTTCCAAACTGACCGTTCTAGCTTTCGAACAATATTAAATTCGAATAAAATCAGATTGAATTTATCTTATATCCTTTCAGAAATTAGCTTTTTTGTGTGGAAAATTATAGTATTTTTTTATTGAGTAGCGTATAAATAAATCAAACAACGGATTACGTAACCGGTATGTGATCTTGTTAAATAAATTATTTGGCATTATTTGCGTTCCCTACACCTCAAAAAGCTTAGTTAATCTCAAGTTTTACATCTTGAAAATTCTTAGCCATATGGGACGTTAAGAATCTAGGTACTAAATAAAACAAAGCGCAGTTTCTCATTACGCTGCGCTGGTCAAACAATCACAGGTCGCAAGCAACTCTCCGGAAATCATAATGTTCTTATCGTCTTATCGTGTCACAATTTAACGATCAACGCGTAGCGTAGCGCACGTAGGTACGGCGATTAATGCCGGGGTACCATTCCGATGTCCTGAGCTATTGAATACGGTAGAAGTGGAAATAATTTTGCAGTAGGACACTACAGAACTATCTTAAATAGAAAACCCTTCTAGGTCTCAAAGTTTAACATATGCAACAGTCAGAAACAAAGGTCCATTGTTAAGAGCTTATTAGATCATCCTGAATATCGGATCCGATATGAAGTCTGTCCTAAATTCAGAGAAGTGTAATTGCATTCAGGAAGGTAGTGTCCGATTTAGGATCCTAGTTAGGATAGAAATGGTCTCCGACGTAACGGATGCTACATCGGAAGCAATTAGGACAGTGTAATCGCATTCAGGACGCTCGGCTCTCCGATACAGTAGTACCACAGTATTTAGTCATACAGTCAGTCAACGCCTTTTATATTGACGAAAAAAAGCCGCCGTTCGTCTAGACAGTTGGCGCAACGACTAAAAGTGTCAGGGCTGTCACTATGTGATTTGCTTCTTTGAATTTCAAAAAAATTAAGATATGGATTGGGTACTTGAAAATTCAATTTCAATGGAACCAATTATATCCTTAAAGAATTTTTTTTTAATCTGTTTACAAATTACAGATTTCTGTGGTAAGTAGGTACCACAGACAGTGTTTGTTACCAAACACTAAAAAATAATGCAACTTGGAGCCCTATTTTTGAATCCCTCTCTTTTCTACTGATTTTCGTTTGACATCTCATTGTATTGAGTCATAATATGTTGAACGAAAATCAGTCGAAAAGAGCGCTCGACGCTAGTCGAGCGATTCAAAAATAGGTCCCCTGAACATCCTTTTTTTGGTGTTGGTTATTTATAATCAACATATATATATTTATACTATACCAAATATATAACCGTACGGCGGCGTACGGAACTAAATACTTTTTAGGCTGTGGTAGGTAGCACAGTCGCCCGACTCATGTACTTATGTCTCAAAACAATCTCAAACCACTTTGAGTAACAACTGTATGATCGTTAAGCTGTGATATCGGATACGTTATTCAGGATGGTCTAATTGGCGACTGAATTTCTCGTCCTAAATCGGACTCTGAATTCCGGATCCTTTATTCAGGAAGGTGTAATAAGCTCTTTACTACAAACTTGTTGCATGATTTTAATCCAATAATCTTATCCAAAGTAGCCTATGGTATGTCCTTTTCTTACATTACGATTAGCGAAGTTATGAAACGATTTCCTCTCACCTAGATATCCAAACTTATAATCAAGTAAATATTTCTTCATAGACGATGTCTGCATTTTTATTGCTCAACTCTTCTGCCTGGTTTTAAACGTTTTTGCCCCTTCAATATGATTGAGTATAGCAGAGATGAGCTGGCTCACCTGATTAAAGTAGCGTATCGTCGACGTCGCTAAAATAGCCGGCTGCGGCGCTCTCACATAGACAACCATGTTAGGCAGTCTGGAAAACTTGGTCAGTAAGAAGGCAGTCCCAATAATCAATATTTTCCAGGCGGTCGATGTAAAATTGAAGACAATCAAAATTCGTCATCATTATTTCATAATTTTATTCCCGTAACACATCTGGTAAAGTTTGAAACTGGTAGTTTCCACTCCAATCCAACCATATGGGTATTTGGACTTCGTTGCATAAAAGCAATCGATTATATACTACGAATTTAGCCTACTGTTCCCCTTTAGCTACACGAAGACAAATATAATACGTGACATACTACAAATAAAATGTCGCCATTGCAACCACTTGTGTCAATAAAGGCACGCTATGGATGTATCTTGTAATATTGTTGATCGGATCGTCCTACGTTCGGAGTGGTAAGAGTTGATCTGTTAGTTTTTGCGTTTATTCCGTTTGAGCTGTTTTGTCTTCTACATTGCTTCGAGAATCTTGTATTGAAGCTGGCTTTTTGATCTCGTGTTGATTAAGATCGAACGATCTTGCTTCATATTATGCAATGTAATCTGAGGTCAATCCTTATAGCGGTGATCAGAATAAATGATCTAGACTAGAGACATTAAGCGCTATTCTCGATTTGATACGCTATATTAAGAATACATTTGGAAATAAGTTGGATTTGGAGGATACGTATTGATTTCATAGTCTGGCTTTTTTATTTGACATGTAAATTCCAAACCGGAAGACGTATACGTAATCTTCCTATTTACCAGATGATACTGAACGTATTTTGTGTAAACATTTTCTACCGTATCTCCAAATAACATTTGATTGATTGTCGAAATGTAGCTCATGCTTTTTATTACCATCCCATTTCCTCCCTACATCTTCGGAATTTTTCAGAACTCACGAAAAGATCAGACTTTTTTCCTATGACTGTAGTTTTTTCCTAGAAACTCCCAATATAAATATCATCCTATGTCCTAGAAAATTGTGGACAAAAATGGGACAATGGAAGCGAGTTGATTGTCGAAGTACCTTACAAGTGCTATTGGCCTGCTGGCAAAGGTCTAATCAGATCAACAAAGGAGATAATTGATACTTCGTCGTTTGAACTTCATGGATCGTAATATCGGTGTATGGCCGACAGTAAAATACCTTTTGAACTAATTTGGTTATGGGACTGCAAATAGAATACACTACGATAATCCAGGATTCGGTAAAAGACTCGGGCATTTATCTCGCTTAATGCAAAATCTTTGGCTTAATGATTTTGATGTGCCTTGTAAAAGAATTATACAGAATGGTAATATTTATCACTATAGACACAAATACGCAGATCATGCTTTATTGGTAAATTCTATATTCATTCAGGGTTTGGTAAAATATACACTTGTCTTTTATCTGCAAAACACTTTAGATATTATGTCTTGTATTTTCTTATGAAAATCTTAATAGCTGCTTACAAAAATACTCTCAGGCCAGACTTGTTTATAAATAAGGTGAAATAAGGTGAATCGGGCAGCTTTGTCTAGAAGCTAAATTCTTTACACAGCTTTTATAGATTTAAAATTTAAATAAAATACGTATATATTTTTAAGAGCCTACTCTTGGAAGTGAATCCGTATAGTATATTTTACTAAATTGTGCAATACTGTTGTGAACCACTATTTATTTTATCTTAATTGTTTATTGGATCATTGACAACTTTTTATCTATTCTTAATGGTGCTTTAAGTCACATTTCATTAGACTGTTGTCAATATAGGATATAAATTGTAACATTATGATAATATAGTTTCATTTTCCGTTTCAGAGGTTCACACAATACTTAGCATCGAGTAATTCAACATTTCAACTAAGTAATTTCTTAGATAAAAGTGGAGTTCAAGGTATGTATTTTTATTATTACATCTTATTTAATAATAAAACAATTGCTGCAAATGAAAGTCGTAATCTATAGAATTTATAGTATTTTCATATCGGGAAGTTAAGTGAGATCGATAAATCTATAAGTAGTCGATGTATCGATAAGTATACGATGTATCGATGCCTTGGCACGCGCTATTCGCTAAAGATTGCGGATATCGGAACTATTTTTGCGGATATGGGCTTTTTAAAACTCAATCTGAGCTGTACGTACGGTAATGACTAGTCACTAGTGCATAAATAGACCAATCATCTTTACTATAACATGATGAAATCATTCCTGTATTGTTAATGATGATGGAAATTAGTAAGGATTATGGATGATTTATTATTGTTACGTTTATGGAAAACGTAAACTATTTATATCCTCGTAGTAGTGTTAAATGATTCATTTACACATTTTTTTACTACTGTTATGGTAATCGCTATTATAATATGAATGAAATTTATCCATGATTATTTTTAATTATTCATTATAAAACGATCGTTATTTGACTGCCATAGTTTAATAATCCAACAACCCAATCCATAAAAAGGTTAATAAAATAATGTTATTATTAATGAGAAGTAGAAGATGTAAATGTCAATTTTATCTAACTTGTTACGATATGATATGATATCAATAATGACATTATGAATAATTTTAATTTCGGTATAAATAATGTGTAGTGAAAAATAAAAGCATACTTATTACAAAAGATAAAAATTATGCACTCACTCTTAATATTTTTCACGATGTCTGCTACAAGTTTGTTTAGCTTTAAGCTGATAGTTTTGCGAAATTGACCTCAAAACTGAAGCCTATCTCCAACTTCGTTATGTAACAATAAATGAAAATGTCACCATTACTCGGCAGAGTCCACTGCCAAACGGCATTGGCGTCGCGTTAATAGCTCTTCTACATAATAACACGTATTGTAAAGATATTATGTATAATCAAACTGTAAAAAGTTCCATGTCTGAACAGCTTGATTTCATTTGGGACTTCGATTCTATAGGTACGCCTGTTGATAATACCGATTTGATACCTACATTTATTTATTCTGTGGTGATCAACTACTCAAAACTGACCCCAGGGGGTACGCAGTAAGGCCGCTTTGAACCTTGTCAAGTAACTATGAATGAAGTAACCCCTGTCTTGACTGGAGATACGTTTTAATTTGGAGAATCTGGAAACCATATATAATATGATACTATGGAAATTTAAGATACTCCTTCTTCTGTGCCTCTTCCCATTATTTGAAGTCGGCTTCCCTCGTTTTAAGGCGCCACGATTTTTCTGAATTGTAATTTTTTGTCTAACTGGGCCCATTCCATATATTTGGCAACTGCTGTCCTTTCCACCACCTAAGGGCTTCTCTGCCTTTTTTCTTATCTGGGATAACAAAGGTTTTCCTCACGATGTAATCTTGCACACCAACCATTTTTAATGTCCCCTCTGCTGGGACCTTTATGGGTGGATAAGAAGGATGAGCAAGCAGAGCATAATAATTCAACAGTCACCACGTAGGCCCAATGCGGTTTGTTTTGGTGGGTGTTATCAACTACGAATGCAGCCGAGACTAACGGCTTTACGTGTCTTCCGTAGCACGGAGGAGGTCTAGATAAGATAAAATTGGTCACCCATTCCATGACCGACCCTGCGGAAGTTACTTGACTGCAGCAATTGTAGGGCGATACGCTAATCCACTGCGCCATTGAGCTCCTCTATGTTGGTTTTATTATCAAGTATTCTGTGGTAAGTACACGATGAAGAGTACAATTGGCTTTGATAACTTTTTGAACATGACTGGAAATCTCAAAACCATTTCGAGGAATAAGCTTTCGGTACAGTGTCTACTAATTAAATTTAAAAATAAGTCTATATTTTTAAAGATATTTATAATATTCAATAAAAAGCTTTAACCTTCAAATGACCTTCATATGACGTCATCACATACAGATCTCCCAGCCATAATAAAAAAAAGAAAAAAGTGCAAAGACAATTTTGACAATGAACTTGGCATTAGGGATGGTGGACGGTGGAAGTGAAAAAATATCGATATAGGTAATATTTCTCAGAAAAAATGGGATGAAATGGGACGATGACTAAGTAATGGATTCTAATTTTAAGGTATTGTAAAACATAAAAAATAGCAAAATAAACCCCTACACGAAATTTTGGCTCGATTTGACGAATTTTACGATGATTTTTAAGACTCAAAGTTGGAAAAAATCAAAATGCTCCAGTGACAAAATAGTGTCGACTGTTAGAATCCATACGTAATTATCAAAAAAATGTTTTGGAAAAATTATTGTAAAAACATCTAACGATATATCAGAGTATTTAATATCGCCCGAAAAATATCGATGAACTTATCTCGTAATTTTTTCCACATCCCTACTATTAAATGTTTGTAAATAGAAATAAAGTATGCACATATTTTCACAATGTTTATTATGTTATCCTGCAAATTTATCAGTCCACAAGCAATCGTTACAATTTCATCCATGTAGCCTACATCCAAAATAGACACAATACATACAATACATTTCGCAATTTGGGTAGATTGGGCGTGTCAGTTTTTACAAAGTTTTTCAGCAGAGTTTCCACAGGTAAGCATTTTTATTATAATTTTACCACCTCAAAAATTATTGCGGCAAATTAAGAAGGTAGGCTAGAACCGTCACAACTGGATTAAATGAATAAAATAGAAGAAATATTAACTATAACTTATTTGTTTACAAACAACCATAAAGTCATTATGACAGTTAATGACACTTGGCCTTTCTTTTTCTATAAGTAGATGGCAAAGGTTTTCTTCTTAAAATTTTATGCCTCTAATGACGTCATTCCGGTTGACCATATCCGCTCGACAAATATATTTATAAAAAAATAAATACGGGACCAAATGTTAAAATATTCAAATTAGTTTCTTAAATTGGCCTAATCTGTAGCAAAAAAATATAAAAAAAATACCTTTTATTTTTTAACCAAAGCCAATTCAGTTTTCTGTAGTTTCGGCGTTGGTCAGTGCGTCGTAAGGAGCTCGGTGGCGTAGTGGTTTAGCGCCTGGCCCAGCGATTGCGTAAGTTAAGCAACGTTCGCAAGGGTCGGTCATGAGATGGGTGATCAAAAATTTACTATAGCGAATTCCTCCGTGCTTCGGAAGGCACGTTAAGCTGTTGGTTCCGGCTGCATTTGCAGTCGTTAATACCCACCAATCCGCATTGGGCCCGCGTGGTGGGTTATGGCCCGTCCTCCTTATCCACCCATAAGGAAGGCCTGTGCCCCAGCAGTGGGGACATCAAAAATGGCTGATGGACAGTGCGTCCTGACGTGCGCGCGTGTCAGATCAAAGTAAGCCGTGTTGCCCTTTTATTTTGGAATCCCAATGTCCAGTATCAACTATTTTTTTTTTTCAAATCGTTCTCAAATGCATGGGTCAACTACAGTTTCGGTGTTGGCCAGTGCGTCCCACACGGCACGCGTGACGTGCGCGCGCGCCGGTTGAGTAGTCGCACACAACGTGACCGTTGACCTCAGGGTGCGACGACCACGCGGCCTCGTCCTGCCGAGATTTGTGGAGCACATGTCGATCGTGATCTTGTATCTAAGTAGTGCTTACGCTACTGAAATTGATAATGGTAGTCCGTCTAGAGCGGGGCGTCTCGTCGAGCTGGTCTTAACCCTGAGATTACGGGATTCCTTGACAAGTTTTTTTTTAGTAGAGTATAGGTGAAAATTTGACCCTATTCACAACTGTTAAGTGATGATATTGACTAGGGCATCCTATTTGCTTAGGCGGTGGATGAAGAGCACTATTTCTCGGCATAAAAAAGAGTATAGTACATGCTTGCCTATAGAAAAGGCTAATACATAAAAAGCACATTAACGTGGTGGAATTGGTGGATCACCAAAGATAATAAACAGAAATAGTTGCGTCTTATTATTTCAAGTGTTGGCTTAAGGGGCCATCCATAAATTACGTCACACGTCAAGGGGGAGGGAGGGGGTCGACGAAGTGTGACATTGTGTGACAAGGGGGTGGGAGGGGTCCTAAATTTTGTGACGTCACATTTTAAAATCTTTTAAATTGAAATAAAAACAATTTTTGATCTACTGTTTTAATTAAATCATTATTTCTAGATGTAAAATTGTAAAATATGTGACGTCACACTAGGGAGGGGGGGTCCTCACAAATGTGACCAGCTGTGACAAGGACGGGGGAGGGGGTCAAAAATCATGAAATTCGTGTGACGTAATTTATGGATGGCCCCTAAGTATATTGAAATGTAGGTCTGTCTTTAAATGCTAATGTAATTAATACTTGCCTTTGACTGTAACGCTCTTTAATTTCTAATTCGAACCAAGACAAACAATTATTGCCTCGTTTAGGCATTCTAGAAACGTCCCTAGGTCATATGAATCCTAGTCTGACCTTAATCTATAGTCCACAGACTAATGATTGCGTATTGTTCAACAACGTTCAACGCACTTGTTGGTTACGATGATAACGTCAAATGTATGTATCTGAGTCTGAACATTATAATACTTTGTCACACCAACTGTAAGTCTGGTTTACTAAGTACTATATGAACGTAATAGTTAGCGCGATATGGTACTAAAGTGGATTCAGTCAGTCGACATATGACGTAGATCGAATCAACTAGACGGCTAGCTAGCATAGATAACTTGATAAAAAATCAATTTATGATTTCGGCCACTGATCAAAATGGACAGATAATGCTGTAGGTGGGTTAATGATTGACTAACTCGATCGTTTTAGATGGTAAATGTAAAAGTACTGAGTAAATAATAGTATGGACCAAATTATAATATTTATTATTTGTCATATTATTGTCATGTTATAGTGAACAGAAGCAGATTCTCTTCAGTCCATGGTAATAAAAGCGAGACTGAGGACCTACCCAACAGAAAATTTAGCCTATGAAAAATGCAAGACATCCGCACTGTTGAATGCTTTTCTCTAACGAACGCGTCTCAACTAGGGCCTTTTCACTATAAGATTGTCAGTCATATCTTTCAATCCATCCAGATAAGACTAAATGCTTGTAGTTTTATAAATTGAAACGGCAGTTACATTATCATAATCGTTTAGACAGAGTTTTAATTTGATGGCGCTCTCACATAATTTGTTGCACGCATATCTATTATCTCTATCACAGTAATATCTATGGTCTAAATTTAATGGTTGGTCATCTTCTTCTTTTGCATAGAGCACTACCCTTTTGTTCTGGGTCTATTATAGATTTCAATTGTAAACAATATTCATTTACAAACAGTTGAAATATGCGCCGAACTGAACTCAACATAAACTATCCAAAACACTGACATGAAAATTTTTTTTTATCCAAAATCATAAACCAGCTCGAAAAAACGTCAACCATGGACAAGGGCGTCGCCAGCCCATAGCCCGGGGGGGGGGGAGGCAAGTTAATATTAAGGAGTGTGAAAATACAAAAATATGAAGTGTAGGTACAGTCAAGATCACCTAGTGAATTTATTCAAGTTTTGAGATGCGGGGTTTATCGGAAAAGCAAGTTGCACGGCCTTAGGACTTTAAAGTTAGCTACATTTTTTATTAACTTCTAGGGGGGGGGGGCAGCTGCCCCCCCTGCCCACCCTTGGCGACGCCTTTGACCATAGACCCTCGGGAGGCGACAGGACCACTTTAGGAATCATTGGTCAATTTTTTTTTCAAAATGACAATTAATTAATTTTCTTGAATTTATATAAATCTTTGTCATGACTTTTCATTTGCAGCATTATTTTAGTGTTTGTAATTATAATGTGTAATTAATTTATTCTCTATTAGTTATAGATAAGAGCTAATTGGTTAACTGATTCATAATAATGTTTATCTGTCTGCTTAGCAGACCATACCACTGGAATTAATTACTACAATGTCAAGATGTTGTTGTGTGTGGAAACCTGAAAAAAATCTCAATTTTTTTTTGTAAATAGAAATTAATTTAATAACACTCCTTGAAATAATATAATTAGTTACCCTCTGCGGTTAAATATTTTACCCTTATTTCGGTTTTGTCAATTGTACAGTATATTCATTCACTAAATTCCGTTAACGCGTTCAAACTATCAGCACAGAATACATAATAGTACAAGTCTATCAGCACAGAATATACTAAACCTATCAGTTACATATTACATAAGATCTTAAGTATAATTTTTATCATTTTGTACTCTAAACCCAAATGCTAAGGTCCATTCAGGAAACGTTATAGCAATTCTTACCCCTTGTAGTGTGTGACCATTGATTTCTGCCGACTATGAGTCAGCCTCGTGGCATTCCCCTGATGCAAGTGCGAAACTGCAGACGATGACGTCATTCAATCCGATATGCACAAACGGCTCCATTTAATTTCACCTTACTGACCTAAGACTTAGGGGTTATTAAACTTTGTAATGGAACTGTGAGACTTTTAAATCTTGGAACGTCGTGTGGTATTGTATTACTTAATAAGCGTTCATGGCGGAACTTGACAGACTGATCGTACTCGATCACGTTTGTTAAGCTACGCTCGGTCCGGCCAGGTGTCGGATGGGTGACCGTTAAAGTGGCGTTACAACTGAGCGCTTCCGTGCTTTGGAGGGGATGTTACTCGGTCCCGGCTGTTGTCATCTGATAACAGTCGTTAAGCCAAGTCAGAGGCCTTACAGGCGACTTACTTACTTACTGGATCGTTTTTGGCAGTAAACCGAAGCCGAGTCCATGTTGTAGTGAGGAAATAAAAACAGCCAAAATGGCTCAGTTTTCAGATTTATGTCCTTTTACTCTAGTAACTAAAATCCAATAAAATAGTAATTAATCCCTTCAATAGTAGGGAAATTGAAACTTTTTCGTTCTTCTAAGTACCTACGATTAGGTAATAACGTATGAAGGATAAAAATCTGAAAACAGAGCCATTTTGGCTCAGTCAGAACTCCAGAACTATCGTTCTAAGTTGTTATTATTCTAAGGTAAAACGCGACTTAGTCCGTCTACGCATTAGGTACAACAATCTCAAAGGGTTTCAACAATATTTTTTATCAATACAATATTTACAATTGTGATTTTTTTGTGAGAATAGAATACAATAATGAGTTAGAATATTTGACTTTAGATTATGAGCTAACAATCGACAATCATAAGAATCTTGTAGTCTCTTGTGAGGATTTATCATACTTAGGGTTATACTAACCTATCTAGAGTATAGAATAAGTGTTTTGTATTCTATGACGCGCCTGCCAGGCCTTTTAGGAGCTGTTATTATAATAGGCTACGTTTCCTATAGTAGAAATGATTCTTACGTAATATTATCAAGCATATCTACGGTTGCAATAATCAATGAGCCGTGAACACAGACACAATCCTTATTTAGTACAAGGTTACACGACGTGTTAATACTTACTCCAAAAGGCCCTAGTTCGACTCTTGGACTGGACTCCTGGCCCCCTAGCATGACCAGCATAACCCGATTTATATCGCGTGATATAGCGTTTTATGTTTAACTGTCAAAAAGACAAAGGAGTTTGACAGTTGAGTGTCGATAAAATGCTATATCACGCGATATAAATCGGTCATGCTAGGCAGGCTGGCTGGTATCTGTGAAATAAGAATTAAATGGTGCAACTGCTGGCAATTTCTTTGTATCTGATAAAAAATATATATTAAAAACACGACTGCCCTGCCAAAACGAACTAATAATAATAAATTTAAAAAATATTTAAAACACGACTGCCCTTCCTTTTCCGGGGACTGTTTTGTGGAACAATTTTTAAGGTCCCCCAACTGCAATGACACTTGTTATTTAACTTTTTAGTTTGTTTTTGGAAGGGCAGTCGTGTTTTAAATATTTTTTAAATTTATTATTTTTATTTCACACATTTTAGTGACAAATTATATAGTTTCTAAATGTGCTCATTAGGGGCTTTCATTTGATGCCCTATTGTAATAATTGAAGAAAAAAATTATTTTTTTTCACATTTAAACGTGGCGCCGTACAGTCGCCATATTGACATTTCTCAAAAAAAATAGCCAGTATCACTCGGAACGATGCAAGGATTCTAACGATACCCCATACATCCAAATCTATTAAGCCATTTAGAAGTTATGGTGGAATAAAGAAACTCACATACCCACAAACATACATGAACCCTGAACACATATACACTCCTTTTTGGGCAGTCGTGTAAAAAAGTAAAACCAATCATTTGGACCCAAACTAAGCAAATAATGAAAGCAGGAAATCATTTATGTCAATTTTTAACCCAATCAACATTATCCTATTTAGAAAGACAGATTTATTTAGTACAATATTGAACTCAAAGACATTCCTTTATTACAACTTTAAAGACATAATAGTTTGGAGCCGGTTTTAGATCTTATTTTGTCGGAATAAAAGGTTAAGGTGTCCCAAGCATAATTTAGTACTAGCGGTTCAGAGCTAGACCGCGCGTTTGTCATTTTTGTTCATTTTTCGAAATGGCTGATATATGAATATTTTTTTAGAAAAATTTCGAAAGCCTGAATCGAAAAAAATCTTTATAATTATCGAACCAGCTCACAAAATTTCACGAGAATCGGTTGAGAAATGCGACCTAGAGGAAAACAAACCCGGAAATACGAAAGCATTTTTGCCCAAGCTGAAATAGAAATGCTGCGCGCTCGCTCGGTAAAAAACTGCCTCTGCTATCAATATTGTCTAACAGAAACAAAAGTATCTCTTTCACATATTATGGGAAGCTCATTTTATAAAACTGGTTAGACAAGAAAGAGTTAGGTTATCAAACTTAATGTGCTTCTATAAGCCAAATAGATGTCGAAACGATTCCAAGTATAAACATTATACATATAGGTAACTCATTATTCTTTTTTTCTTTCATGGAAGAAAAGATAATTATATTTACTTTGTATTGTTTATCCATTCATTATCTATCGGTCATGTCACTACTCAATTAAAGATTGTGAATAATTTATGAAGTATATCTATTTTTATGAATCATTTTATTCTTACATTAATGTTGATACTGTTATTAAAATTCAAATTGTACGCAAACAATTTACTATGATGATAGTATTTCCGTCATTGTAACACAAATATGCAGTAATGATGTGAAGTGAATGACACTTCCTACTTCCACACACAATGGCATAAGTAAAAAAAATCATTTATCAAGGTCATGAAAGATACAAAACTGTCACATCGTTATATGATTTAGCACTACTACCAATATTATAACGCGATTACTCGATGTCGAGATCCAGCATCATGATATTCCCGATACGTATTGCTAAAGTACACTCCTCCCTTGTAAAAACAATTGAACGTCGAGCATTTTACTTAAGTTTCTACATTTTACGCACATCTTTACTGATTCCTTATTCCCTGTTGCTTGCCAAAAGGAGCGGCTGGTGCCAGGATTGGTGAGTCAAAAAGGACTTTAGCTTCGTGTGTCTTTTCTGTACTGCCCCCCTTAGACAAAGTTACATTTGTAATAATGAAAACGAAATTACCTTTCGAAAAATCTATTAGATGGGTATGACATTTTACAATCGACCGATCTTTCGATAGCGAACATGTTCTTGCAAATGTGATATTGGCTATGGGCTCTATCGTAGACGCACGCTTGGAAGTTTGGTTGCAACCTTTTTTTTCAGTCTCGCACGAACACGCGCTTTTTGTATTTATGACGTTTTGGCACTTTGTGTTGTTTTTGGCACACTGTGTGTTTTGAGGATATTTATGTGATGTGTGTTGTGTTGAGATTGTATTTTAATATCGATTTTTAATGTTGGAAATAGGAGTTATTCTTATGTAAGAAGACCAAGTTAATTGTATTTAATTTATTACTTAGTTGGTATACTATTAGGTACTGAAAAGTGTCGAACAAAAAAGTAATTTTCTCTAAAGTATACACTGAGTCATAGTTCTATTATAGTAATAGGCTTACTAAGCTATCCATATTTATGAATGAATACTTATGAATTATTCATAGAAGCTAGTTAGAAAAACTAAAAATATATCCATTCTATTACCTAATGTAAGCTTGCAAACAAGAACTAAGAATATCTTTTTATTGACAAAACAAAATGTTTTAAGAGAAATTAATTCGATAATTTCTGCTTGTAGGCGTTTACATACTCGCCGTATCTTTCCTAGGATACGGTATCACCAGGAAACATGATACCGATGAGTTTGGTTAGCTTTGCTGTTGTATAATTATTATTTCATGGTGATTCATCAGACGTAACCCATTTATGAGCTGTTTTTTGATTTAAATGCTGTCTAACCAAGCGGAAATGTATGTCTTCTTCATAAACATTTCTGCTTCTTAAAGGCAGAGTTTAAAAGATTAAACGTAGCTCGTAGATCGCAGACTTTTGAAGACTCGCCTCGTCATAATAGTATTGTTCAATTCACTTTTGTGTATGTCCTGTTTGTTATCGTTTTGTTGTATTTAAACGTTGTTTTCTATAATAAGCAGTTTTGGTTTTGTTTTATGTATTAATTCAATTAATGTTTTTATGGTACCTACTGTTGTTAAGTGGGCGTCATTGATATATAAATTGAAGGTAACAGTATGATTGTTATTTTAATTAAAGTAATTTACAGCGTTGATAGGATTATTGTTTCCCATTAGTTGGATAACGTTTATTTTAAACTGAAATTTATTATTATCAAGCTACACTGTATGACGCACTTGCTAACTAATGTGCTTTTAAGTTGTGCATATTTTTCTAGTATTAATAGCGTAGTTAGATTGCACTTTGCACGACTTGATGTTAAGAAAATTTGTTATCCTTTTCGAAAACATTATTATAAAGTACTGGAGTCTCCCGATCGTTATTTATTTCAAGCAAATACTTTAAGTCCATAGCAACATAATTTGTTATAATTTGCATCTAAGAGGTCAGACTTCACACCTACTCAATATAATTTCGCACCTACTTTTATGACATGGTGTAAATTTTATAAACCTATAGAACAACTTTAAATAGAACTTATGAAATCTTTGTTACCACTAGTACCACTGGTTCCGCTTTCGTTCTCAATAGTACCAACATTAATCTCAGTGGTACTACTGAGACTGTGATCCCAATAGTACTACCGATGCAAATAGTGTAAACTTGGCTTCAGAGCGTTAAACTGAATCTTTAAGTCTTTAATGATCCTGAAGTATTGACATGTTTTTATTTTATGCAGGATATGACATGTCCCCGTTCATCCGGCGCTATGCCAAATATCTCAATGAGAAGGCTCTGTCATACAGGACGGTCGCCTTCGATTTTTGCAAAGTGAAGAGGGGGTAAGTATTTTTAAATTCATTTTTTTTTCATTTCGGATTTAGAGCAGGTCTTAAGCAGCATTCAGTAGTGGGCATGGAGTTTTATAACCACAAAACAATTGAAAGCCTTGAAATCAAGACATAATTCATAGATGTAAAGCCTTTCCTTTTTAAAAGTTTGTAACATGTGACTCCCGAATATGGTAGATAAAGACCATCGAACTGAACAACGTTCACTAAGGGACCAACTATGAAATCGGGAAAAATACAGGGTAATTTTTGGACCCCTTTTCAAATTTTGTCAGGCCATTCTATAACAGCAGTACAATCAATTTATGAAGTAAAAAAAATTTTTTTTTTACCCCTAACTTTTCCCTATACAAATTGAAATTGTTGTCACTGTTTGCGCATCGCGCAAGGCGACCCGCACGAGCCCCCCCACCCGCCTTTCCCCGCTCGCGTCCCGTGCGCGAATTTGAGCGTGCGCGCCTATATTTTTAGGATATAAAAAGTGGCTAAAAACTGTGAATTTAAAAAGAAATAATTCATAATTATATCACTATTTTTTTATTATTCCCTTGAACTTGTATTTGATTTTGTAAAGGGGTCGCAAAATTATCCTGTATATTTTCGTTATTATTTTTTGTATGAAACAGCAAATTTTTTCTTTCGCTATTTCAGAGTTGGTCCCCTAGTTAAAGTTGTTCAGTTTTATGGCTCCTATCTACTATAATCTGCTTTAGGGGATTGATGTAACACGTTGTATAAAGGTTTAGGCACGTTTCAAGAAAAGGGTTAATCATTTTAACTTCTCTTGAACAGCGACCTACCTACTCAATTTTTTATTCAAACTACTTGATTCTTCGTCATAATGAGTAAATTGATCGTTATTACCTGCTTACATTCGTCTCGTGTTTACTCGTCTTTAACACCATAATTTGATCAACCAATTTATTAAACAATTTTGTATTTGGTATCACAACTATAGTAGCCAACACATTCTTATAAAATACAACATCTTCCATTGAATGTAGTTTATTCTAACTAAAGCAAGAGAAATCAAATAATTAAGAGACTTGTCCAGGCAACTGGGACTGAAAACACAGAAAAAATAATAACTAAAGCGTCCAAATGTGGTGATAGAGACTTCATATTTTAGCCATTTTGCAGATTATTTGTCAATTTAGTGTCTAAAAAGTATCATCTACGTCGCTGACGTTTTGGTTGGATGATTTTGCGGTACCATATTTGTTTTAAATGCTTCTTAACATCGGACCAAATCAATGTATGAGCTGTCTTTCAATTTTAAATCTTATTACCTCTATATATGAATGAAAATACTAAAGCTTTATCTCTAAATTCCAACAGCAAGGAAGAAGGCTCCCTTCGCATGATGAATGTGGAAAAGCTACTGAAAACGCTCCCAGTACTTCAAGCACAGTTGGACGCGCTACTCGAGTTCGATTGTACGGCCAACGATCTCACCAATGGGGTCATCAACATGTGCTTTATGTTGCTCTTCCGAGACCTAATCAGGTATGTTATCAACACCAATATAAAATAAATTTCATCAGTTACATCTTTGTGTAAATCACATTGTTGATAAAAAGTTAAGGACCCAATAGGGTACCTTGGGGAACACCAATGTTCTAATTTATCAATGTTCTTAAGGCTCCGTTACGCGAAATCATTTGTCTCTGTTTTTTTCTTTACGTGTAAAGAGTATGGCAAATAACCTCACTTCCGCACTTTTTCGATGTTTTTCGTTGTTTTTAGGGTTCCGTACCAAAATGGTAAAAAAGGAACCCTTATGGTGTGACTCAGTCTGTCTGTCTGTCTGTCTGTCTGTCTGTCTGTCTGTCTGTCACAGCTGGATATTTCGAGAACTACTAATGGTATCAACTTGAAATTTGGAATAGTTTAAGATGACATTTGCCCAACTATTTTGCAAATAATAAATAAATAAATAAATATCTTTTTTACAGCAGGGCCTGAAAAGGGGTCTAAAAAATTTGAAGTCGGGCTACTAGGGCATGTGGGGTATCATATGAAAGAGCGCCGTTTGCACGTTTTTAATCATTTTTTCTTTTTTTTCTAGACCGCATAGTTTTCGACTTATGATGAAAAATGTAAAAAAAATGACCGTTCCCCCCCCCTTATCTCCTAAGTTTGCAAAGAGAAAAATCTGAAATAATTCTATGTGATAGCAGTTTATATAAAAATTATAGGAAAAATAAAACGAAGTCTCAATATAGCACACTTTTTTAGAAATTATCAAATTTCTAAAAAAGGTAACCTTAGTTCCACTATCGGTCAAGAGATGGCGCTGACCTAAAACTGCAATACTAATTTTATTATTCTACTCTGCAGTGTGGTTTAATGGTGCAATTATGATGGTACGGAACCCTCGGTGCGCGAGTCCGACTCGCTCTTGACCGGTTTTATTTCATCATTATCTTTAGTACAATTATTTTTCTTGTACGTTAAAGTGTATTTTGATGTGGAATTCAATATGTTTCCGCTATTATTTACGCCAAAAATATGGCCCGCGACAAGCGCTTTTGATAATATTCTGATATTTTTTTCCAATCATCTGTGAGGTTTATACGCAATTTAATACTTGTAACAACTAGATAATCTCTTTAACTTGTCGTATATTTTTTTTGTGGCTAGAATTTTACGTTTTCTATATAAAAATATGGCCCGCGCAAACCATGTTTTCCTATTATGGCCCCTTAAAGTAAAGTGCAAATTTTCTTATGCGCACGATTCTAACAAGCGGGAAATGTCGGTTTACTTCTTTCCACTTAACAGAAGCACAAAATTATTTACAAATTGTGATGTGTTTGTATTTGGTTACCTTATCAAATGCTATTGTAACTTCAAATATGGTAAAAGGATAATATATAGATGTTATAAATAAAACCTATTTCTCTACTAACATTTGAATATGTTTGCCGGCAGATTATTCGCGTGCTACAATGATGGCATTATAAACCTATTGGAGAAATTCTTCGATATGAATAAGAAGAACTGCCGAGAGGCTCTCGACCTCTATAAGAAATTCCTCATCAGGATGGATAGGGTCGGCGAGTTCCTAAAGGTAAATATGGTTCGAATTGTTATTTTAGCGCGCACTACGCCGCTAGCATACCTGCGCCGCGAAACAATACCAGCGAAACTGCAGTAGTTCCGCCATGACTTGTCCGTTGTACTGTACCTAGTTGAAACATATGCGAAACAACCTGTTCTAACTTCTAACGCATCGATTTAACTATGACGCTGTCTCTTTTACGCGTCGATCGGCTCGGACCGGCGATCAGCTATCACGTCTTTATTTTCACGGGGCGGAGGTGTGCCAAGTTCTGAGCCGATCGGCGAAATCGCTCGTGAAAAAAAAGCATCATAATTAAGTCTATGCGTTAGAATTTGCTGTTTCATTTGTAGATATGATAGGGTGAATTTAATAAATCACGATCCGCATTTTAATGGCAGTGGCAGTTTCAAACATGAATTAAAGATAGAGCAGTGATAGCAAGCTACGATTCGACCATAACACATCAACTTTATCCACCAGGTGGCAGAGAATGTAGGCATAGATAAAGGCGACATTCCGGACCTGACCAAAGCCCCGAGCAGCCTGCTGGATGCGCTCGAGGGTCACCTCGCCGCGCTCGAGGGCAAGAAGGGCTCCGCTGCCAACACTCCCACGCAGACAGCCAGGTAACTATACCCGACAGTGGGCATACACCACGGGTTTCCATTAGCCAAAGGGGGGCGCGGCCGGCTCCAGATAATTTATACATAATCAGTGTACAGACTGGGCTCTGTCACTCCGCGCGCGAGTGAAGCGCTCGGCGTCCTCTGAGAGGACAAATTTCATACATCAGAAAAGATCTACGTGCGATAGAAAGAGAGGCAACTACTTAGTGAATGTTTTAGAGCGAAGGGAGCGCTGTGCTACCTGAATTGCACTATTGTGTCGGAGCAAGAGTCGCAATTTATTTAAGCAATTTTACGGAGTGCAACTTCTGTACGCTAGTACTATTATCTATTCTGTGGTACAGATTAAAATTCATAATTTTGCACGGCGCGGATGGTGCCACCAATGCGTAGTGGTGCGCCTCTTGTGTTTGATTGTCGATAACCTACTTAAAAACAAACAAATATTTTCGTTAATAAGTATTGTACCATAAAGTTAGGATGGCGCACAGAGTAAAAGGTTGGGAACCCCTGGCATAGACAAAAGCAAAATCTTGGACCTGACCTGACCATATCTCGCGTAGTCATTTGGATAACACAGAGGAAAGTCACACGATCACGTTAATTTTCCTTTGTAGTGCTCAAAAAAACGTGGCAAACGTTCTTTCGTCTACTTCCTCGTTTTTCAGCAACGCGGCTGCATCCACTCGCTAACCAAAATAGAGACAGGAGAAATTAAGCCTCAAACATCATGCCTTAAAGTTCAATATCCTCTTGCAGTGGTCAAAATAATGTGGCCAGTGTAATACGCGCTCTTTCATCCACTTCCTCGTCGTTGGGCAACGCGACACTCACGCGCTACCTAAAAAAAAGACAGGGGAAATTAGACCTTAAATCACAGGCCTTAAAGTTCAATATCCTCTTGCAGTGCTCAAAAGAACGTGGCCAGTGTAAAGGGTGCTCTCCCATGTACTTCCGCGTCGCTAGGCAACGCGGCCGCTTCCACTCGCTAACTTAAATAGAGACAGGGGAAATCAAGCCATAAACCTCGTGCCTAAGTTCAATATCCTCTTGCAGTGCTCAAAATAACGTGGCTAGTGTAATGGGCGCTCTCTCATCCACTTCCTCGTTGTTCGGCAACGCAGCCGCACCCATTCGCTAACTAAAATAGTGTCTGGGGAATTAAGCCTTAAACCACATGTTTTAAAGTTCAATTTGCTCTTGCAATGCTCAAAAGAACGTAGCAAGCGTGATGGGCGTTCTCTCATCCACTTCCTCGTCGTTTGGTAACGCGGCTGCATCCTTTAGCTTCTTCTTCTTCTTCTTATCGAATGAGGATTAGTGGCCACCTCTGGTGTTAGAGTTTATCAAACCGCCTGAAAGGCCTCTAACTTGGCTTAACGACTGTTATCAGATGACAACAGCCGGGACCGACGGTTTAACGTGCCCTCCGAAGCACGGAAGCGCTCAGTTGTAATGCCACTTTAACGGTCACCCATCCGACACCTGACCGGACCGAGCGCTTAACAAACGTGATCGAGTACGATCAGTCTGTCAAGTTCCGCCATGAGCGTACCTTTAGCGTATCCATTAGCTACCTAAAATAGAGACAGGGAAAAGAATCCTTAAACCACATACCTTAAACCACATACCTTAATCACAGAACAGATATAAGTACTACGTACAGAAAGGATACTCCCCGCACCGCCCTAGAATCAATTACCTCA
Organism: Agriphila geniculea; assembly: GCA_943789525.1. Taxonomy (NCBI): domain Eukaryota; kingdom Metazoa; phylum Arthropoda; class Insecta; order Lepidoptera; family Crambidae; genus Agriphila; species Agriphila geniculea. The sequence goes on from OX038890.1 coordinate 19,788,460, forward strand.
CCCCACCCTCCGAGTTCATGCCGAATCGTATGCTCGTTTAGTCGTGTTTGTCAACTGTCAACTTATTTTGATATTCAAAGTAAATACGTCGTAACTTTATTTACTAAAAAGTTCGAATTATAAATTGAACGCCGCTCATACAGTAATAACTGCACGGTAGCCCTAGACTTACACACACAGTTGCGCGTGTACAAACGTCATCTGACGTCATCTGTTTATAACGGGGCGGTTGTATGGAGTATCCGGGGCACACTTAATGATTATTATCCTCTTGCAGTGCTTAAAAGAATGTGGCAAGCGTGATGGGCGCTCTATCATCCACTTCCTCGTCATTCGGCAACGTGGCCGCTTCCACTCGCTAACTATAATAGAGACAGGAAATTAAACCTTAAACCACTTGCTTTAAAGTTCATTTTCCCCTTGTAGTGCCCAAAATGTGGCCAGTGGGCGCGTTCTCATCAACTTCGTCTTTATTCGACAACGCAGCCGTTTCCACTCGCATAAAAAAGTATGCTAGCTTACTGAAATGAAATAGGGATGGGAAAATAAGTCTTAACAACATGTCATAAAGTTCAATAACCTTCTTGCAATGCTCAAAAGAATGTGGTCACTTCGTCGTCGTTCGGCAACACGGCCGCATCCACTTGCTAACTAAAATAGAGACAGGGAAAATTAAGCCTTAAACCACATGCCTTAAGAGGCATATTACGTCTCGACTGTGTTTTTGCGTAAAATGGCCAATTTTGGGGTTCTCGATCTCAGAAACAACAATACATTAACAGTTTTGACTTATTGAATAGTGTAGAATAGCTATTGGAATAGATCATAGCGGCCTCGCTTTTTTGAAAATTTGCTTAACTTCATAATTAAACCCGAAATTGCAGTTAAAGATTTTCATAAAATGCGCGAAGGCACTTTTTTGGGGTCATGGATTGAACTACTGTGCTAAACAAATGAAATAAAAAATTTTTAATATTATCTCTTATATAGTCGAATAGATCATAGCGGCCTCGGAATTTTGAAATTATGTATGGAATATGTGAAAAAAAATCCCAATCAAAAACCATAAAACTACTGAAAACGCTCAGAATTAACTGTGAATTTCTCCTAGATACATAATTATTATTACGTAAAATGTATATTAGAATAATTTTTACTTCATAAGGAAATCAAATTTCATACTTTTATTTGTTGTTTGTAATTGTTTTTCTTTCTGTGTATGTTCAAAGTTGACTCTAAGAAATCGTTCACCAACTTTAATTTTCCTTTCTAACCCTTTAACTTTTCAGTGTATCATCATATTACTTTTTGTCGCGAACACATATAATTGTATTTAGTAGACCCAAAGGTTTCTCTAGGTTGTAGCGCTAAACTCCGTCAAAATCGAAATTTCGGAGAAAAAATGTGATAGGGCCCTTAAGGTCTCTACCCACTACACCGTACCATTAGAATTGGGGAAAATAGGTCTTAACGACATGTCATAAAGTTCAATATCCTCTTGCTGTGCTCAAAAGAACGTACAGCTCGTGCAATATAACTTGACCTAATTTTTAGTACCACGTGACCTGCGCACTACAATTTATTTATGGGCTTAAATTTGCTACTGCGCAAGCCTCATTGTCTATGGTTTGGTTCAAGTTATGTTGCGCGAGATGTAGCAAGCGTGAGAGGCGTTCTCTCATCCACTTCCTCGTCGTTCGGCAACGCGGCCGCATCCAATCACTGAAAAAAATTAAGTCTTAAACAACAAGTCATTAAGACCATTTTCTCTTGCAGTGCTCAAAAGAACGTAGCAAGCGTGATGGGTGCTCTCTCATCCACCTCTTCACCGTTCGGTCTCTGTTTATAGACGACACGCTCAAAAAATACTAGCTTACTAAAATAAAACAGAGATAGGGTGGGGTCAAATAGGCACTAAACTTCATGTCATTAAGTCCAATTTCTCTTGCAGTGCTCAAAAGAACGTAGCAAGCGTGATGGGTGCTCTCCCATCCACCTCCTCGTCGTTCGGTCTCTGTTTATCGACGACACGCTCAAAAAATACTAGCTTACTAAAATAAAACAGAGATAGGTAGGGGCAAATAGGCACTAAAATTCATGTCATTAAGTCCATTTTCTCTTGCAGTGCTCAAAAGAACGTAGCAAGCGTGATGGGTGCTCTCCCATCCACCTCCTCGTCGTTCGGTCTCTGTTTATCGACGACACGCTCAAAAAATACTAGCTTACTAAAATAAAACAGAGATAGGAAGGGGCAAATAGGCACTAAAATTCATGTCATTAAGACCATTTTCTCTTGCAGTGTTCAAAAGAACGTAGCAAGCGTGATGGGTGCTCTCTCATTCACCTCCTCGTCGTTCAGTCTCTGTTTATCGATGACACGCTCATAAAATACTAGCTTACTAAAAATAAAACAGAGATAGGAAGGGGCAAATAGGCACTAAAATTCATGTCATTAAATCCTTGTCTCTTGCAGTGCTCAAAAGAACGTAGCAAGCGTGATGGGTGCTCTCCCATCCACCTCCTCGTCGTTCGGTCTCTGTTTATCGACGACACGCTCAAAAAATACTAGCTTACTAAAATAAAACAGAGATAGGAAGGGGCAAATAGGCACTAAAATTCATGTCATTAAGTCCATTTTCTCTTGCAGTGCTCAAAAGAACGTAGCAAGCGTGATGGGTGCTCTCTCATCCACCTCCTCGTCGTGCGGTCTCTGTTTATCGACGACACGTTCAAAAAATACTAGCTTACTAAAATAAAACAGATAGGGAGGGGGCAAATAGGCACTAAAATTCATGTCATTAAGTCCATTTTCTCTTGCAGTGCTCAAAAGAACGTAGCAAGCATGATGGGTGCTTTCTCATCCACCTCCTCACCGTTCGGTCTCTGTTTATAGACGACACGCTCAAAAAATACTAGCTTACTAAAATAAAACAGAGATAGGGTGGGGTCAAATAGGCACTAAACTTCATGTCATTAAGTCCAATTTCTCTTGCAGTGCTCAAAAGAACGTAGCAAGCGTCATCACGTCATGGGAGAGCACCCATCGGTGCTCTCCCATCCACCTCCTCGTCGTTCGGTCTCTGTTTATCGACGACACGTTCAAAAAATACTAGCTTACTAAAATAAAACAGAGATAGGGAGGGGGCAAATAGGCACTAAACTTTATGTCATTAAGTCCATTTTCTCTTGCAGTGCTCAAAAGAACGTAGCAAGCGTAATGGGCGCTCTCTCATCCACTTCCTCGTCGTTCGGCAACGCGGCTGCGTCCACGCGCCTGGACAATCAGCCGAATGGCGCGTCGCCGCTGTTTATAGATGACACGCTCAGGCAACAGGCGTTGGCCGAGGAGGAAGCCGCTATGAACCAGTATAAGGTAAGGGGTTTATATTTAGATGTGGTAGGTAGTTTAGTTTTTATACTTTGATTCATTGTTGTGGTATGTGATAGACGGCACTTGCACTACTTATATACCAATGAAACTAAAGCCCATATTTATGAACCGCTCTCAACGATGAGAGATATCAGGGGGTCAAGTCTGCTAATGTTAACGTCAAAATCGTGGTTCCATTGTGTTTGAAACGTAATGCTTTTTGGCACAGTCCTTGTTTCTTAAACCCAAAATCGAGACACAATATGTTTCCGTTTTGGGTTTAAGAAACACATTGTGTTTCGGTTTTGGGTTTAAGAAACAAGAACTGAATCACAAAGCATTACCATTCAAACACCACTGAACCATGATTTCAACGTTACCATTAGCAGAATTGACCCCCTGGTCTTGAATTGAGCCTTTAGGTTCAGAATGTACACTTCGCATAATGTACACCGGTCTTAAAAGGTACATTTCCCGAAATGTCCACTTCCCAAAATGACCACTTCCCGTAATGTACATTTCCCAAAATGTACACTTATAGGAATAACTGATTATCTATATTATAAAAAAATATATAATAACCATCTATAATTATGTGAATTTATGTGATCCTAGTACTTTAACATGTATCCAATTAGTTATTCCTATCTGTTCTAAGAGTGTACATTTTAGGAAATGTACATTTTGGGAAAGGTACTTTTTGGGAAGTGGACATTTCGGGAAGTGTACCTTTTGAAACCGGTGTACATTTTTAACCTGAAGGATTGTAATTTAGTTGTAGTTGCGTTTATGGGAAAAAAACATTTTGTTTGTTGATCTCTTTTAGCACAGATAATATAATAGTTAGCACTTTCCCAAATTCAGATTTACTTTCATTTAACTGTACCACTACCTAGTACGCGTTTTGTAAACTGTTAACGATATCGAAAACTCGAGTATGCTTTTATGTCAGTAAAACAGTCTGTTCGAGTAAAAGGGAGGAGGGGAATAGTTTTTGATGAATTTTATACAAGGTCTAAACTAAAGTCTGTTTAATAACTACTATTGTCACAGAGTTTTTTATTCAATACTAACGTATGTTTTATGCTATGACAGTTCATAATGTTTAATTGGTTGTTTAAACATTTGAAAGCTTTATTGACGAACTGAACAAGCAAACATATTGCTACGTAATCCAATTTTGTGCATTTACTTTACCTATTGTGTGAACTTTTTACTTGATAACTTTAAGAAGCATCAGAAAAAATACACCAAGACGTCGGAAAAAAGTTAAGAGTATTAATACAAACATCCACAGGTGCACTTGTTGCAAGGCGACGAATGGACGGGAGAAGAAGACGTTACAGAAATAATTGTAAGATTCTACGTGGGAGGGGTCTATTGTATATGTTTGACTATCATGTTTATATGTCGCTTAAGGGACAGGAAATACGCTTATTAAGTTTAAACGATAGCACTGGACTCGCTATTATAGGCCAATAGATGGCGCTGATTTAAACATAACGTGGTTTCCCAGGATTTTAGCTTTTACACAATATATTTTAGCGTGTCCCGTCAACAGTTCATAGTGAACAATTGTCGTTAGTGGACTGGACGTTATGTTTAAATTAGCGCCATCTATTGGCCAATCATAGCGATTCCAGTCCTATTGTTTAACCTTAGACGTTAAGTAAGCTACATAGCCCGCGTGGCATTTTTTCATAGCTCTATCTGTGTACTCTCTGAAACCTCATTCGATCAGTCCGTTCGCCTTCCATTTATAATTTTACTCAAAAATGCTTGTAATATGGTCATTATTTTGACAACCTTCTTTGAGCAAAGTCGGGGTTGCCGCGCTCCTCCGATGGTGACGCGGCAAAGTTGTATGAGATTTCATTATTGTCTTGTTTTAGCTACCAGCAATTTCCTTTGAGAATCCATTATTGTCGAGTTTTGTTTCAAATATAGAACGCCACACCTATCGCTCTCTCGGTCACACTCGTTGTGGTAAGCGCGGTGAGCCGCATTTTCAATCCCATTCTTTATCTGCGCGGGTGTTGTACATTGAGGGGAGAAAACCCTATTACACAGGTGATATTTGTATTTTTATGTAAAATTTGTATGGAAAAATATAAAAAACTCGCACTTGACCGTTTTTTGACCTTTCATTAAATGCCTTTTGACCACTTCCGGGGTACCTTAGGGGGTCGAAAAAAACCTTATTTTTTGGCTCCGACGCACCGTTTCTGAAATATTTGCATTTTTGTATTTTTTTCGAAATTAGGTTATACGTACCCACTATAGTAGTAGGTAGTACTCGCATTTTTGAGTAAAGCACTATACAAGCCTTGGTCCACAATGACTGCACTGCTGGCCACGTTATGATGGCCTCGAGCTAAGCTAAACTACGCTCTCGGCCTTCAAGCTTGGTCATCATTGCAGCCCTTGCTGTCCGCGCTATAAAGGCCTCGACCTCCGGTCTCGGCCTTTATTTCAGCTTGGCCATCAAGGGCTGCAATGCTGACCGCGCTGTGACGGCCTGGACCTGCGCTAAGCTCCGCTCTCGGCCATCATAATCGCTGCCAGCAACGCAGTCATTATATACCGCGGCAGTAATGTACTATTATTCCAAATGTCTAGGAATAGTGACTGTCTGTTAATTATAGCAGTAAGTTGTCAATCGCAGAGCCGCCGGCGGCCGTTCGTTGTAGGGAAATAATTGTCGGGCCGCAATTTGTAATGAGTTTAGAAACCTAGATTTTTTCCTTTTTAGGGTTCCGTACCCAAAGGGTAAAAACGGGACCCTATTACTAAGCCTCCGCTGTCCGTCTGTCTGTCTGTCTGTCTGTCACCAGGCTGTACCTCATGAACCGTGATAGCTAGATAGCTGAAATTTTCACAGATGATGTATTTCTGTTGCCGCTACAACAACAAATACTAAAAACAGAATAAAATAAATATTTAAGGGAGGCTCTCATACAACAAACGTGTTTTTTTTGCCGTTTTTTGCTCGATATTAATAACGACAACAGGTAGACAGTTGAAATTTTCACAGATGATGTATTTCTAATGCTGCTATAATAATAAATACTAAAATCAGAATGAAATAAATATTTAAGGGGGGGTTTTTTGGTACGGAACCCTTCGTGCGCGAGTCCGACTCGCACTTGGCCGGTTTTTTTAGCATTTCTACATCTGCGAACATACTATAAAGCGAAATAGCGGCACTGATTGGTCGGTCGTCATCGTTATTCTCGTTCTATCAAATCATGTGTCTGAGCGGCTGAAAGTGAAAGAGCATGGAAAAATTCGAATAACAATAATGATATATCTATTAGGAACAAGAATTTACACCGAGTGAAGTTTCGTCAACGCTTTGGATTGGTGCTGTGTGTAGATATTAAAGTTAAACACCACCACTGGACTCGAAACTATAGGCCAATTAGATGGCGCTCCATCCTAAATTCAGTTGTATTTGCCACATACTACAAACATGTTGCATTTAATGAGATAATATTGCTTTGATAAAATAGTCCATAGTGAAGAGTTAACGTTAGTTGTACGATCCGCTAAAATATATTGTGTAAAAGCTAAAATCCTGGATAAGCACATGAGCGCCATCTATTTGGCCTATAGTTTCGTGTCCAGTGGTGATGTTTAACCTTAAGCTTCGTGTGATAGTTTTGTGGGAGACATTCGCATTTAAGACGCCTTCGACGATATCTTTTAACAAACACTTAATTTTAGAAGAGATTCATAATACTACTTTAAAAAATACATTGTAAGCAGATAATAGACATTTGTCTTACTTAGACTTCTAGCTTTCACAATAGACTGAGTTACAGTAAAAAGAACCATTCGTTCATTTATCGTGAATGCACACATTATGTCAAATGCCAGTGTTCTTAAGGTTAAAAATAAGTGTTTTGTTTTTGTCTTTAAAGACATTATTTGTATTCGGAAATTAACATTTAATTTTACAGGTATACGTTTTATAAGAATTGTATTCATTTATTGGGAAAATATGTATATTAAATCAAAGCAGTATTGGAGCATCAAATCCACATAGTTAGCAACGATAAATGATGATTATTGCTCACTGCCTTTTCTACTACGAAGACCTCTCAATTTGCTTATATTTGATAAATCAAGAATTAAGGTTAAAGGTGTGTTTTTCGTCACGTATACCGAGACCTTTATTGTGCCATTCAACATTCTGTCTGTCCTTATCATTCTCGCCTGCAAGCACACCTCCGTCTCGAAACCGTACCAGTGGCACCGCTGTAATTCCGCCATAGTTCCGCTAGGAGTTGTCTTCTATGGACGAGGATAGACTATATATGATGATCGCATCTACGTAGCCGTTTCGCGTCGTTACTTTCGCGTGTGTCAACGGTCGGAGCCAATCGGGCGGAATCGCGCGTGAAAAACTTATGCATTAGAACAAGGGGTCGTCTGCTATTGTTAACGTCAAAATCGTGTTTGAATGGTGTTTGAATGGTATTACTTTTTCACAAAGTTCTTGTTTCTTAAATCCAAAATCGAAACACAGTATGTTTCCTTTTTGGGTTTAAGAAATACAATGTGTTTCGGTTTTTAGGTTTAAGAAACAAGAATTGTGTCAAAAAGTATTACCATTCAATCACTATTGAAACACGATTTTGAACATTAGCAGACTTGACCCCCAGGGACTCAAGTCTGCTAATTTTAACGTCAAAATCGTATTTCAATGGTGTTTGAATGGTAATGCTTTTTGACACTGTTCTTGTTTGATACACAATGTGCGTCCGTTTTGGGTTTAAGAAACACAATGTTTTTCGGTTTTGGGCTTAAGAAACAAGAACTGTGTCAAAAAGAATGACCATTCAGACACGATTTTGACGTTAACATTAGCAGACTTGACCCCCAGGGGCCGTACCGGCTAACTTACAGGGCTATCGTAATCGTTTCCATTTGACAGATGGAGTGACACATTGCTACTTCTATTTGACATAAAAAAACTTACCAAAGAAAAGTAGCAAAGTCAGGCCTCCATCACTCGCTCAAGGTCGCGCGATAAGCACCTACCGCTAGCCGTTCGTTCGAACGAACAAGTGAGCAGAGGGCCACCACACGCCCGCCTGCGTAGTCGCGCGGCACCTTATGCTTGCGTAGGTATTGTCTCTTTATAATAGTAACAATGTCGAATCGACATTACTGTGCAGTGTACGGATGTCGAAATCAAAAAACCAATAAAAAAATGACGTTTTTCACATTATGATATATGCTACACAGTTCATTTAAGGTAAGACAACCCTAACGTTGCGTCGTCAGAAAAGGTAAGAGCACGCGATAGAAAGAGAGGTAACTACTATTAGCGTTGCGCGACCTGAATTGCACTTTATTGTGTTGGAGCATAAGTCGCTATTTATTTAAATGACTTTGCGGAGTGCTGCTTCTGTACTAGTACTATTAGTTATTCTGTGGCAAAGTATCACATCCATCTGTCAAATGAAAGCGATCACGATAGCTATATAAGTTAGCCGGTAGGGCTCCAGGCTGTTCGCATTTGTTTCGATTGTCGAACTCATGGTCACTTTTGCGGTGTTTCGGGCGGAGGTGTGCCACAGGCGTCTACATCACAGGTGGAGGTTAGACTTCAACGAGTACAAGCCATAATCGTCTCTATTCCTTCCAGAATAAGGTGCAATCCCCCACCAACAGCGCGGCGAACAACCCTTTCCTGTCGAGCGCGCCGCCCGCCAACCAATCGCAGAGCATCGTGGATCTGTTCGGCCCCGCGCCCGCGGAACCGGCTAATAATGCCACCAAAGTAATATTTTGTTATACAACGTGTAAAGTACGAGGCATGTATCTTGAAATTTTTTCGACGAAGTGGGGATAAGTTCGCGCATGTGCTCTTGTGAGCGACCAATAGCGCGCGCCCCTCCCGCCGCCCGCGCCCCTCACCGCTACGCATGCCCAAAATACGCGTTTCGCGTAAGCTCCACCCGATTTCAAGATATACACATCAACTTTATCTAGGGATACAGGTGTTATTTGCATACAAACGAGGTAACTTTGAAGCCTTGGTTTTCTGCCAGGGATGTACCGTGCTGTGATCTGATGATGGCCATCTAAGGACTGAATGGAGTAGATTCAGATCGCTATAAACACCCAACTGATCTGATCAGCATTCTAAAAGATTAATGGGTTAGAGTTCTCAGTTTGAGGATTTCCATACATTTTCATGCTATTTTCGCGGTTTTTTTTAAACATGTCCATTACGTTTTTAGAATGCTGGTCAAATCGGTTGGGTGTGTACAGCGATCTGAATCTCCTCCATTCACTCCCTGGATAGCCGTCATCAGATCACAGCACAGTACATCCCTGGCAGAAAACCAAGGCTTCAAAGTTACCTCGTTTGTATGAAAATAACACCTGGTATCCCTAGACAAAGTTGATGTGTGTATATGCCTCGTACTGTATGTACATTATGTGCAATATAACTTGGCGGCTCGGGAGTTAACTGCAAGGGATATTTCGCGAAGAATACATGTCGAGTAGCGATGCGCGACTTCAAATGATTTTACTTTTCGACTAATTCGTAACTACTAATGTGGTTATTCGAATAGCAAATTAGTAGTATACTAATCTCTATGTTCGAATAACGACTACTAATTAGTAACTACTGATGTCAAAATGTACAGCGATCCCGACCAAACCCGAGTCGAACCGAATTACCGAACGAATATATCGACTGTATTTTCTATCTACTAACTCCAAAATGTATCGGGGCGCGACGATTTCGACCAAGCCCGAGTCGAACCGAATGTATCGACTGACGTATCGTGCGTTCGTCGACTCCAGTCGAATAATCTACGCGCCAGTCGACTTAGTCGAATGATTCGGGGAGTCGAATGATTAGTATTAGTATTATTCGAAGTCGCGCATCGCTAATGTCGAGTTCCATAGTTCCGAGTGCTTCCGCCCGCGCCCCGTCCCCGCGCACGCCTGTGTTCGTCTACTGCGCAGCGTTCCGCGCGAAGTTCAGAGCTGCCGAGTTATTTTGCGAATACTATACAAAAACCCGTAAAGCTGAATATGGTTTATAGAGACCATCAAATTGAACAACTTTTACTATAGTATAAACTCTGAAATCGCAAAAAAACTGCTGTTTCATTCATTTTGATATTTTCGTTATTAATTTTTGTATGAAAGGCAGGAAAAAAAACGTTTTTCGACCTATTTTCCTTGGAGAAAGTTGTTCAGTTTTAGCAACTCACCATCTGCATTTTTTCGGAAGCGTTTCCCTTGACATCAGCCATTTTTAATGTACCCACTGCTGTGGCACAGGCCTTCCTTATGGATAGATAAGGAGAATGGGCCCATAACTCACCACGCTGGCACAATGCGGATTGGTGTTAACGACTGTAAATGCGAAGGAGCTCGATATAATAAATTTTTGGTCACCCATCCCATGACCGACCCTTGCTTACCCTGTCACAGGGCCCTGCCTAAACCACTGCGCCACCGAGCTCCTTACATCCTGTATCCACAAAATTGAGAGACTACAGAAGTTAAGCTTAGTACTACGGCGCTTGAGCAACGCACACGCACATAGACAACTCTCTCCGATAGTCGACACTGCGTTACCTACTCGAACACATTTGAAACTCGTTTGAGATTCCGGTAACACAGTGTGCAGGTAAAGGCGGGTCCAGATATGTATCATTTGCCCGATCCGATCACCGTATCCGTACCGTCGACGCGTATCATGATCGCATATGTGGACGGGTGATGATACGCGATCTCGATACGCCGTTATAATACGGCCCGTCCCATGTAGTGTCGGTTTTTGTCCGATCATCAAAAGATTTGTCCAGACTTGTATCATTTTGGCGTATCAGATCACCGTATCTTTACCATACATCGCTAGTTTGGTTGGGCGTGCGTTGATATTACTTCAACGCACGCCCAACCAAACTAGCGATGTATGTTAAAGATACGGTGATCTGATACGCCAAAATGGACTAGTGTGGACAAAGCTCAAGGTGATACAGATACGGGCGTCGGTCAGTCTGGACGCGTTCAGCACTCGCGTTGCACGCAACTTTTTTTAAGAATATTGTGAATGACAATAAAACGGGCAGTACAGGCACAAGAAATTGCTAAATTCTCGTACACTTCAACCAACGGCGACGACATGTTTGATCGAGAGCTGACACAGAACTGGGCAATTTGATACGCCATCATGACTATTGTGAAGATGCGGATACGGAGCAAATCGAGGCGTCCACAACTTGATACGGGGCTTGATACGCTGATACGGATACGGTGATCGGATGGGGCAAATGACACATATCTGGACCCGCCTTAAGAGGTGTCTATGTGTGCGTTGCTTGAGCGCGCCAGTGCTAAGCTTGACTACTGTCTATACTCTCTCTTTATTGTGCTGTATATTTAACGTAAATATTTTTTTCTGTCTTTATAGGCCTCAGATGATTTACTATCGCTGGGCAATCCGTTCGCCGATATGTTTGGAGGTGAGTACTTTACAAATCTTATACTTACATCATCATGACACAAGCAATGACAATACACCAAAAAATCCCGGCCCTAAACAATTAATAATTAAAAGTATCAAAGTGTTAAAATGTATCTTTAATGATAAAATATGTCGTAGATTTCTAACAAAATGTCATTAACAAGTTAATGCTTACTTTAGTACTTTACTATGTAAAAAATAAGCGGTGCCGGCCATTTGTAAAATAATATTCTTTCTTCTGTAGTTGTAAAACTGAAAACACCATCATTTGTCATTATTGTAAAGAAATTTACAAAGCATTTAAATAGTGTTGCCATACTACTTTGATAAAATTGCTACTATAGCCATTTTGACAAATAATAAATTATATAACGGGTGTAACAAGACCCTCACGAAGCCGAAGTCCACACATTCCGCCCATCATCAGGATCATTTTTGTCTTTTAGACTATGGTTGGAAAACCAATAACTACGAAGTTATTGAAGGTCAAATGAAATCTTATTAATTTTTGTCAAAAGAAACATAATCAAAATTTTAAGTATTTCGTAACAACGTTTCCCAGAAATAATTTTGAACAGAAATGGTCCTGATGATGGGCAGAATACGTAGACCTCGGCTTTGTTGAGGGTCTTGTTACATCCGGTATTATTGTAAAGAACCAAGACTTACAAAGCATTTAAATAGTGTTGCCACATCCCTTTGATAAGATTACTACTAAAGCAGTTTTGACAAGTGATAACAATGAATACTACTTACATCTTCTCTTTTCACACTCACTGTAAAATATGAGCACACCCCAAGCTTTCTGGGGAAGGTTACAGCACAAATGGACACCATCCTTGTATGTGGAAAATACTGAATGACTATGCAGTACATAACAAACATCAAATATTTACATTATACATTTAAGAACCCGTAGCGATTTTGCCGCTGACTGCCTCTCTCTCACATTTCATGTTTTCTCAGGATTTCTTAAATCTGGGTCCGTAATTTAAAATGTGTCTCGGCCACTTTTCGCAATATAAGATTACGGACATTTCAACATATATTTCAGTTTCGAGTTGCTGAAGTACAAAAAATTATCGTATTTGCCAGTTCAAATGACGACCTGAGTGAGAGAGGTGCAATGGTCAACATGCCGCTTACCACGCAAGAGGTCCCGGGTTCGATTTCCGGCTGGGCAGAAATTGAAATGATGAATTTTGATTTCTGTGACGGGTCTGGGTGTTAATATGTATAAATATAATAAGTATATGTATATTTAAAAAGTATATAAGTAGTATTACAGTCGTCCAGCACGCATATTACAAGCTTTGCTTAGTTTGGGGCTAGATGGCGCTGTGTTAAGTTGTCCAAGCATTTATCATTATTAAAAAAACTGTTAAAAACGACAACTTTTTGTACTTTAGCAACAAAAACTGAAGTATATTTTAAAATGTATGTAATCGTATATTGCGAAAAGTGGCCTAGACACATTTTTCAATTACACACTCAGATTTAAGAAATCTTGAGAAAACATGAAATGTGTGAGCGAGAGATCTGCAGTCAGCGGCAAAATCGCTACGAGCTCTTAAGACACTATTTTGTCTTTATCCTCGTGAACATTAGAAAAATCCCTTGGGGATCGCAATCCTATGTTTTAAACCAGGTTTAAAACTTTCTGTGAGCCAAATTTTCTCCAACTCCGTCCAGCCGTTTTGCGTGATTGTGTAACAAATATCCAAACATTCAACCTTTTATAGTATTCGTAGAATGCTGGAGAGGTAAGAAAATCTTAGTAATTTCATAATAAATATTTTTTAAATAATAAATTATACCGAGGCGAGAGTTTCTTGAGTATTTCCTTTAACGAAGTCGCGGATTTTTTATACTAATAGTAAACAGGAAAACGCTATCAGATTCTTATAAATTAATTCGAGCAAACTAAAATATCAAATAAGATCAAAAACAATGGCTTTCAAAATGTATTCCTATTAAAACCATAACAGAAAAAGAACGCAGGTATAGATGACAGCAAACTTCTTGAATATTGGCGTCACCTGCGCAGAACACTTATTTTGGGTCTGCTTAGCGGCGGGGGACTCCGTTTAGAGCTTTTCTTAACTAGCCGACCCCCGCCAAAATGTTTGCCGGAATCTGTATAATTAATATTAGTAGGTAATAACGTAGGTAAAAACACAAAATAGAGAGACAACAGAAGTTAAAAGCTTAGTAATGCGCGTGCAAGAGTAACGCATACATATACACCTCTCACCGACACCATACCGACATGGACTGCTACAATCAAACCAGTTTGAGCGTGTGACGCAGTATCTTCTTATTTTTAGTTTGGCAATCTACTCTCCTCTTTAGGGAGTAATTTTTGCCAGTGTCAAGTGTTGAATAGTTCAGTGGAAGATTGTTTCAATTTACTTTAAAATGCGGGTGCATCACATTCCAATGCTGCTTGGAGCATTTGACACCAAGTATATCAAAACAGTTTACTCAGCAAGATCAGCCGAGGTGGCCACCACTACAATAAAAGTCTCGGCTTCACACAACTAAGATCGCGCCTATTTCAATTATCCCACATATTGTTCAGTTGCGTAGACACTTGTACCACAAAACTGCACCAATTTTAAGACACAATATCCACTATGAATCAATTTGCGAATAATCAAAATAGTCACCGAACCGAACTCGACAAAATGGCGCCAAAAACTCCCCGAAGTCAAGCTCAGTATAATACGATTCAATCTTTGTGCCTGTCCACATGACCACGTCACGACGTCGTCAACGTGGAACGGTGCGTTGTCGCGACACGGTACGTTGACATGACGTGCAAATTTTTATTTTTAAAAATAAGTAGAAGAGCTTGACTTCTGTCTTCTCTCTATGTTGTGGTGTAAGTAAGAGGGTACTGCATGGTGATTCACGTCCGGTACCGGTTATAGCGGGTGGGCCGGCGCCGGCGCCGGGCGGCCAGGCGTGGGCGCCCACCAACGGGTTCGCGGCCTTCCCGCAGCAGACCAACAACACATTCGTGTCCGAGGCTAACTTCTCTAACGTTTTCAGTAACACTGACACCACAGGTGAGGCGCTTTATTAGCACGACGGGGTTGCCATGGTTCGACGATTTCTACTATTTCGGTAGTTTTCATCTTCGTTGATTTTTTTTTGTAGTTTTAATTAGTAAAATAATTTATAACTTTCAGATACAAATAATTCGTTACTAGTTAAGCATGTTCAAATTTAATGATTTCTTTCTAGATAAAAAAGGAAAATTTAAAGTCTGTCCATCCTTACTTGTCTTACATATATGGTAAACAATCTTCACCCAACTCTTTATTGAAATAATATTTAATAAAATACAACAAATGGTTTTCCACACATAGATTACGAAATAAATTGTTAATAAATTAACAACAATTTCATAAAGTTACTAAAATATTTTTAAATAACGATTTAAGATTAAAAGATGTATGACAACTGTCAAAAACTGTTTACTAAATAAGACAAGTAAGGATGGACAGACTTTACAAAACAACATGGCAACCTCGCACATTCTTTCTATTAATATTGTTAATAGTATTTATATGGTGATGGTATCGTAATGTAAATTGTTTATACCGTTTCTAATGTGCGTATATTATCCGCAAGCTGCCGCGGCTAACCCGTTCATGGGTATGGGAGACCCCCAACCGGTATCCGCGTCCCCCGCCCGTCCCCCGCCCCCCTCCATCCCCCCTCAGCCGAAGTCGGCCTTCGACGACTTGGAAGACGTAATGCGCATGTCCCTCGGAGGCTCTCCCGCCAAACAATCCAACCAACCTATCACGCAGCAGCCCCAGCCAATGGCAGCGCAGCCTTTCAGTGACGTCATGTCGATGCCGATGTCTCAGCCGATGGGCGGAATGTTCGGATCGCCCGCGCGACAACCGATGATGCCGATGGCGGCGATGGGTTCGATATTTGAATTTGAATAGATGGCCGTTTTTCTTTTTTCGTGACGCTTGTTTTTTGTTTTTTTGTTATTTTAATAATTGCACAGCGTTACGAGTTGCTAGCTGTAAAATAGTTTTCACATTTCTGTGTAGTGTTTTGTTTTATTTCGACTAATAACATCGATAACTTCATTGTCTCGAGAATTAAACTTATTTCCGATCATTTACACGTGACGTTTTTAGGGTTCCGTACCAAAATGGTAAAAAAGGAACCCTTATGGTGTGACTCAGTCTGTCTGTCTGTCACAGCTGGATATCTCGAGAACTACTAATGGTATCAACTTGAAATTTGGAATAAGTAGTTTAAGCTGACATTTGCCCAACTATTTTGCAAATAAATAAGAAATAAAAAAAATATACATATATCTTTTTGACAACAGGGGCTGAAAAGGGGTCTTAAAAATGAAATAGCGCCGTTTGCACGATTTTAATCATTTTTTCTTTTTTTTTTTAGGCCGCATAGTTTTTGACTTATGATGAAAAATGTAAAAAAATAAATGCCGTTCCCCCCCTTATCTCCGAAGTTTGCAAAGAGAAAAATCTGAAATAATTCTATGTGATAGCAGTTTATGTAAAGATTACAGGAAAAATAAAACGATGTCTCAATATTGCACACTTTTTTAGAAATTATTAAATTTCTAAAAAGTTAACATTAGTTCCACTATTGGTCAAGAGATGGCGCTGACCTAAAACTGCAATAATATTTTGTTTATTCTATTCTGCAGTGTATTTATTACGATGGTACGGAACCCTCGGTGCGCGAGTCCGACTCGCTCTTGACCGGTTTTATTTATTCATACGTTTATTACAAGCATGATACCATGCCATGCCGATGCTGACCTATGGAAATTGTTGAAAATTAATTTTAAATTTGTTTTTTGGAAGTCGTTTTATGACATACGTTTTTTTCATAGCTTCGCAGATATCATCAATAAACCCCACATCGCTCTTGCACTAAATCTTAAAATTCATCATCATAAATTCATAGTGTTTTATGAATAAAGTTTTTGTAATTATTGTGTACATATTTGTAAAAAAAATTTTTCTTCGCCTGAAAGCGAATTTGTTCTCATAACTAAATGAGTACCTATTTATCACAGATGTAAAAGAGACAATTTTACTATAAAGCACTTTTGATCTTCGTGAAAAATATATTTGAAAAAATACCATCATTAAAGTTTTAATATCTACTATATCCTTTCAATTTTTCAGTTTCAGGAATATTTTGCTATTAACGATTTACTTATAAATTTTTGTACCCATTGTCGTCCCGCAAGCCTATAGTTTTTATCATTAATTTTAATAATCTAAAATAAACCTTAATCTCCCACTAATAAGGTATACATTCATAGGTCAACAGCCGCAACAGCCGGCCGGCAAAGTGTTAACAGGTGACCTGGACTCATCGCTTGCGCAGCTGGCAAACAACCTCTCTATCAACAAAACTGCCACCGCTCAGAAGTAAGTTTAACTTTAGTTTACTCTTAGGCCGCGAATACACCTGCAAGAACTTTTGCGAGAACATACACTGACCGCCTGTCACACAGTAGCTTGTGAACGCGTGACAAACTGTCGCCAGTGCATTTGCTATTAGTTAATACTTGTAAGCTACTGTCTGACAGGCTGTGGGACACTTCTTGCAGAAGTTTTCTTGCAAGTGGAAACTCGACCTTATACGTAAGCATTATGTATTTTGTCACATATACAAACAATATTCAGGATCACTTTTGGTTGAATATTGTTAACAAAAAACTACTCTTTATTACCATTTTTAAAACATACAGGACACATTTATAGGGTAAAAGATAGACGTAAATGTATCTGTCTGTACTAACCCAATATGTATTATAATCGCTATTATTGTGACAAGATACATTCAAAGACTTGATTTAGAATTTGGTTGATATTGCTTGATTTTTTACTAGAACACGTCACGACCATTGAATTTCAGAAATGTCTCTCAATTTTAAGTAGTTAGTTTCAGATAAAATGTAAATATCTAACTGCAATGGATTTCATTTTAAAGTCAATAAAGTTGTCAGATTTGACAAACTCCTTCCTTAAAGTTAAGGAGACCTTAACTGCCTGAGTATTAGGTCGTAAGGCTCAATTTACATTAAGGGTGAAGCGAAGCTAGCATAATGAGTTTGATTTCCATTGTATAAAGTGCAAATTAGATAAACGCCAAAAAACGCAGTATCTAGCTAGTCGTATTAGATTGCACTTGACACAATAGACAAGACTCTCGACTCTTTATACTATGTTAGTACCAAAAAAGTAGCTTTGCTTCGCCCAATGTAAATTCAGTAAAGGGTAGTCTACCCTAAGGACTAATTTATGGATATCAATTAGATAATAAAAGTTCAAGGTATTTATATGTTTATCTGGAAGTTTTCAGTACCTTGTCAAGTGAAATGTACGTGGAATCATTTAGTCTGCTAGTTGGAACTTTTTTATCATTACATTTACAATGTTGCAAGTTGTTTTTGACTTGTTAAAGTCTAAAGCAGTTTTGCAATATAAAATGGTTGATACAGCAACGTTATTGCATTTTTTTATATGAATAATTAAATTTATTGTAAGTTGAGGTTACCTCAAATTTCAACTAGAAAGATGCATTTGTTCCCAACGAGTCACACCATCAACTGTTACACCGTGACTGGTTGGGAAGTTTTTATTGAATAAATCCCAACGAGTCACACCTGTTACTCGATGGGAACTTTTTATTAGAAATTTCCCAACCAGTCTCACTATAACAGGGTTATTCCACCTGTAGCAGTTTGACAATGTGATGTGATTTTACTAGACATTTTCTAACCAGTCACACTGTTACAGGTGAAATAACCCTGTAACAGTGTGACTGGTTGGGAAATTTCAAATTAAAAGTTCCCATCGAGTAACAGGTGTGATCGTTGGGATTTTTTATAAAAACTACCCAACCAGTCACAGTGTAACAGTCAACTGACTCGTTGGGAACAAATGAAAGCCTCTTTCATCAACTAACAGTATTTGAAATTGTTCATTTCGCTTACCTAAGATTGACGAACAAAACTTGACAATGTATTAAAAATAACCGAAAAAGTTGCTGTATGAACCGTCCACCCGCATGACCGATCTATAGTGTAATAAAATCGTATGGTGAGCCAACTCACTCCAATGAAAACAGCAATGGAATACGGTATCAAAGATCTAGGTGTCGGCAGCATATTCAGCTCTATCTAGCAAGTAATAAAGCGTGAATTCGCGTAGACTTAATTATTGTAATACATTTATATAAACATTATTTCAAAGGTGCAATTTCAACTGATTTTATTTGGAAGGAGATGAGGTTGGGATATTTGAGGTGTAAAAATAGGTTTCCTTTACCTTAAGGGGCCCTACAACTCTGGAAGCAATCTGGAAGAATTCATAGTAAGAATTATCGAAATTATTGTAAATTTTATCGTTTTTTTAATTAATAACTACTAAACTAGAGAGCTAGATAAGGTTTCTTCTTATGATAGTTTCAAGATTTATTATTGGTTGGCATATCAGTGAAAAACTACAAAATTGGAGGTCACTTTACGATATTTTCTATCGAGTAAAGTTCATCACTAATCAGTGTTAGTTTCTGTCAATCACAAATCAGTACTATAATCTACTTTCTACTTTATTTTTTGGGAATCGGGATCGTAAATCAAGTAAAATATTCTGTGAAATCTTTGTTCAAAAATATGTACAGTGCGAGGCATATATCTTGAAATTTTACGACGTAGTGGGAATAAGTTTGCGCATGTGCTCTTGTGAGTGACCAATAGCGCGCGCCCCTCTCCCGCCGCCCATATACCTCATCGCAACGCATGTCCAAAATAAGCGCTTTGCGCAATCCCCCCCCCCTCGATTTCAAGATATTTGCCTCGTATTGTATTTGGCGTTGTATGGCCCCTTAAAGAAAAGCACAACTCATTTTCATTGTCAAATGCAGACTGCTACAGCCAACACTTGCTATAGATAATTAGGTTCAAGAATTTTGGTAAAGTAGATATAGAGAGATAGAAACAGTAGTAAGAGATAGGGAAATAGGGTTACACTTATTTCCCATTTAATAAATGATACCCTGGCAATACTATTTGATTACGCATATGCATATTCCAACAAATACGTTGAGTTGTCTCAGTAGACGATTGTGTTACCCTATGTCTGACCCGTGGCGTGTGGTAGACCGATGCAGTGGAACTCGCCGAAGAACGCATCCAAGCCTGGTCACACGTGGACGCCGCAGCCCATGCAGGCCACCACGGGCGCCGGCTACCGCCCCATGGTAAGGACACGCACCCACATCTACACACGCCCGAAACACATAGTTCAATCAAATTACGAATTTGCAAAACATTCAATGCTAATAACACACGAACTCATATTTAGAGACGGGCAAATTACGGATTCGCAAAACATTCAATGCTAATAACACACACACTCGCATCTAGAGACGGGTAAAACACATAGTTCAGTAAAATTACTGATTCGCAAAACATTAAATGCTAATAACATTCCCACTCACATCTAGAGACGGGCAGAACACCTAGTAATTACGGATTCGCAAAACATTAAAATATGCTTATAACATCTACCTTTGCATATCTAAATTTGATGTGATTATAAAACACTATATTTACGAATCATACTATATTTATGAATACAAAAAATACAGCGTAGTTGTTACTTTTTTTTAGTAGGATTTACATTCACAATCAAATTATAGTATTGCTTATCAAGAAAAGTAAAGAAATTATGTAATAAGCAATTTTGCTAAAGCAACCAAATATATTAATATTTTGGTCAGTAAAGTAAATAAATAAGTGTAAATTAGTTGGATTCATTTACAAAATGACATCTAAATATTTAATCTAACGATAAAAAAAGACCGCTATTGCAAATTATTTCACTTTATCATACTAGCGCCCGTAATTTTACTGAACTAAACCGGTTTAAAGGTCACTCTATACGTAACGAGAAAAACCCCGGGCGGGCGGGCACGGGGCGATTTCTTGACATCGTTGCTTATAAAAACAATATAACATACATATGCGACGGGACGGGCACGGGGCGTGGACGAGACGGAGGAAAATGTATGGCGCGCATCACGTCCCCGTCACGTCCGGGGGTTTTTTTCCGTTACGTATATAGCGACCGTAAGCCCGACTAAAACTCTCCGTGAACAAACTATAGAATATACAACTCAGTGTATTATAGGATATGCAGTCCCATTTAAGGTGTAGGTTCTGGCACGAATCTTAAGCGCTGCACGAAAGGTTCGGATCGCTTTGCCATCGCACAATACGGCTAGATAGTAGTCCCCGCCAATCCGCATTGGGCCGGTATAGTGGGCTATAGCCCATATAGCTCATTCGTCCATAAGGAAAGATAGTTACCCAGAAGTTGAGTTTTAAAATCATAGACCACAGGTAGAAAATTACTTCTGCGCATCTCTCGCTCAACGCTCAAGATCTGTGCCGAAGATAATGTACACATGTAGGATAGGATACACACGTAGGATAGAATACACATGTAGGATAGAGAGCACAGACCTCACAGTAAAGCTCCTAGCACAGGGGGGATCAAACAGCCAGTGTCAGAATATTGGATATAATTTACACAAAGCAAGAGTCATTAAAAGCTAGATTTATATGGACAGCATTCAACATTCAGCGGCGCTTAATTCACAAAAATAACTACTCTAACCCAGCTATTATATATTATTTTTTCAATCAAAAACAGGATATAATAATATATCGAATATCGGAGTAAAATATCACTGTCAGCTTCCCGCTGGCTACTTTGGATAAAGTATCCAGAGCAATACTACAAAAGATATATATGCTCTAATCAAGCCATGATATTATTTTTCGAAAGAATATAAATAATGCAAAATAAGAGAATAAGTTACCCTTTTTATATGGATAATTATTAAAGTGAACAATCCTTAGAAAGTAAATAGTTGTGCCTCAAAGGTGCATAAACCGCCTTACACTTCTGTCCCGCTTTCTATGTTGCATATTGCGATGTATAATTTTCGCTAGCGACTTTCTGTTGCGCTAAAATCGATCCTTACGCCTAGACTTAAAGCTCAGTTTCCTTTGCTACATTTATTATTTTACTTTGTGCATTTTTTTTTCTGTTTTCCCCGTAGCATGCCAGCATTGTTTTGCGTTTTTCAGGGCCCTGGCATGACTCTCCCGCCAATGCCTCACACTTTGCCACACACATACCACCCTCCGCACTATATAATGGTAAGTTGCTGGTTTTTTTTTTCTTTTAATTTTCTTTCGCTTTTTTATAGGGTTAGTACCTGGTTTTCCCCTGGCTTCGCTTTAGGACCCTTCCTATATTGGTAGTTAAGTCCCTATCACTTTAGTCTTTAGGTGTCACTCTTGAGGCAAGTACCTGATTTCTCTTACATTGGTCGGCGAAAAGGTAAAATATTGTAATAAGATGTTGACGATGTTGTGTGTTACCCTGGGAGGGTATTACAAGCTTTAACTTGTCAGATTTCTGAATTGCATCAATGCTTCTCTTTCTCGCTTTACAGTGAATGAAAGAGACACATTGATAGCAATTCAGAAAGCTCACAAGTTTAAGAACTTGTAACACCCCCTCTGTGCATGAATGAATGGTTGTTCGCATGCTAGCGCTCAAACTGTGTGAGAATAATTATTGTGTGTGATCTAATCATTCGTGTTGTCATCAATGTTGATTATGAACGAATGAATAACAGCCTTTTAAAAAATATACTGTATTTTTGCCAAGTGAACAATAGATATGTTATTTATAACCTTGAACTATATGAATTTTGTTGTTCTATCTCACGGACTCGGTTTTACTCTTGAATGTGTTAAGAGGCTGTTACACAAGGAGAGTTTCTTGCACGCGAGTGGCGATTTCTTCTAGGCAATAATATTCTCGCCTAGAAGAAATCGCCGCTCGCGTGCGAGAAATTCTCCTTGTGTAACAGCCTCTTAAGGCGTGCACATGAACATTGTTTTAATGTGCGTCTGCAATGTCTGCACGCTCTCTTATTACGCACACTAAAATATTCTGCATGTCCACGCCTAAAAAATTCATAGCTTAAAACGGTGATCGTGAGATATAAGAACTATAACATTCAATTAAAAAAAATATCATTTTATGTCAAAATCTTTACCTTTGAAATCATTTGACAAAATTACAGTTTGCTATTAAGTTAACAATAGTGCGGAGTGTTTAAAAACGGTCTTGAATTTTTAAAAGTTACAAAACCATTTCGTAATGTGTACGCAATAACGTTTGCTTTGCAGCAACAGCCAGCAATGGTAATGGGGATGCCCGGAGCGCCCATGATGCCCGTGAGCATGGCGGCGCCGATGCGGCCCGCCGCTCCCCAGCCGACCACCAACCAGTTCAGTTAAACTCCACAACCACACATTACACATCTACTTACCTACCTATAAGGCCGTGAGCACTTTGGCACGAATTGGCATCGTACCAGGTTTCTGTCAGATCGTGCGTGAGTACGAAGCGCTTAGCGTGATCAGCGAGGACTAATTTCAGACGTCAGAAAAGATAACAGCTACGCAAAAGAAAGAGAGGCAACTACTAGATGATTATAATGTAAAGAAAGGAGCGCTGTGCGATCTGAATTGCACTTTATTGTGTCAGAGCAAGAATCGCTATTCATTTAAATGATTTTGCAGAGTGCAACTTCTGTATGCTAGCACTATTGTATATTCTGTGATCGTACGTAAACGTATGATCCTGGTCGTACGAATTGAATGCATTTTTCTCCGTCAGATAGGTACAGATATCGCATTCGTGAAGTCATCCACGGTTGGAGCGCGATTGATAAAACTATATGTCTGTATCTTAAAGCTAATTCTTCTATAAACTCGGAGACTGCGGGACGGGGTCGTCGCTATCGCAGAACTGAATAGTTGCGTGAAACATAATATTTAAAACAACAAATGGTTTCGGTGAATTTCGTTATATTTAATGGTAACTTGAATCACTTGAAGAATTTTTAAGAGCTGCGGGTCCAAAATAATGACTTGAGTATTCTTGAGTATACGTGTACCAAACAGCGTTGCTGCAGATCAATTTGCGTTTTTTTTGCATACATCTAACACTAATACCACAAACATTTATGTTCGTAAATTAAGTTAGTGAACTTTTTTACATCTATTTTTACTTTTTTAACGCACGAAAGTGTTTTAAAATCCCACCTAGTTCAGATTTTATTCGGACGTCGAAAACGTACACGTTTGCTAACTCGTACCCAGTGTGCCCGCTCCCATAGTACTTGGAAGATCGTTCGTGCGTATTCGCACGTGTTAAATTCGTACGAAAATGCGTCCAAAGTGCTCACGGCCTAAGACCTACTTGGAACGCTCAATAAATCAAATGTTGCCATGAGTAAAAAGTTTGATTATGAAATAAAAATGGATTATATTGAAAAGCATGCTACATTTGTATCGCAAGTAAAATTGCTCGAGCTACATATAATATTGCAGATTATGTATGCGTTACGATCACGGTATTTATTGTAGAATGCCAATATATAACAGTCATATTGTCTGCGCTGACTTGTGATTCAGGTAGGTAGCTTTCTTTTTAATTGTTTCTCTCCGTATTCTAAAATCAAGTTACCGTATGTTTTTAATATTAGCAATATTATATTGTCATCTACCTTATCATATAAATTCTCATGATTGGAAACTTGTTATTTTCGTTCAAAATACGGCACTGTAGGTGTACATTTTTGAATGTAATCAGTGTGTATAGGTACTTGAGTCAAAATAGGCGCGTCACGTAGTTTAGTTCGTTTTAACAGCGAACAGCAAATGAATAGAATTGCCATGATATATTTTTATGAAATCGGTAATCTAAATTCGCTTTATTTTTTCGTTTAACGTAAGTAGTTAAATTAATATATGAAATTGTATCTAAAATATTTATCTTATTTTTAAATCATGTTTACCTACATCATTACAATTGACTTAATGATTTTTAATTTAATGCAATTTTCTTATGAAAACGGTGCATAACTTTTGTAGACTATTCAAAATTCTGTTGACATCACATTCCATGTTTGTACAAAAGATATAATTTATTCTTAACTACAGATTATATAAAGTGTACTTTGTAATAATGAGTTACTTATATTCCTACCTAGGACAACGTCAGCATTTGTGGTTTGGAATTGAAGTGAAATCTAGTTCTTACTTAAGTTCGTAAAAATTATCTTGTTACTACATAGAATTCACATACTATGTTGTAATAGATGTATACCGGTAAAATTAATTATAGGCATGTTTGTAAATTAAATCTTGCAAACTTAGTCAACTGAATGATAATCTTGTGTCCCTTGATTCCTTGCAAGATTAATTATGTTTAAATACAAAAGCACTTTTGACTATCAAAGGTACTTTTAATTGTTATTTCCATATCCACACGTAATCTTATGTAAAAATGTATTTGTCATAGATTTACTATTATGTACGGCAGTATATATTAGATTGTTAACAAATTTAGGTGTTACAATTGTGTAATGCATGGCTATTGTGGATATTATGAGGTGCTTGCTTTTCGGGCCGTGGCACCGATTGACAACATCTTAACATTTGTTCCCAACGAGTGACACCATCAACTGTTACACTGTGACTGGTTGGGAAGTTTTTATTAAAAAATTCCCAACGAGTCACAACTGTCACCCGATGGGAATATTTTATTAGAAATTTCCCAACCAGTCACAGGTGAAATAACCCTGTCACAGTGTGACTAGTTGGGAAATTTCAAATAAAAAGTTCCCATCGAGTAACAGATGTGACTCGTTGGGATTTTTTTATAAAAACTTCCCAACCAGTCACAGTGTAACAGAAGATGGTGTGACTCGTTGGGTCTTAATGCTCTCTTTGGTCCCGTGCATCTTAATGCCCTCATTGGTCCTGTGAAGTACCATATACTAAGCGATTTGCCATTGCCAAATGTTTGAGATTCTTGAATATAGATTATTCTGTGTAATCTTCGCTGTTATCAACAATACTTTGTGCAAATGAGTTTGCTTAAAATCGACGAAATACTTGTTTCGGCCTATTCCCGTTGTCCCCCACTGTTTGCCGTGGGCCCCCCAGTACCACAAGCAAATATTTTTGACCGTGGAACCCCTGAATAACAATTTCCTTATTAAATATATTTTTATTGTCCGTGGTATCGCATCTCAAACATTGCAATCTGACAAAAAAGATTAGGGGTACCACGGGCCATATATTTTTCCCATGGTACCCTTTGTCTCCCTTGGGTGTTCTACTGGCTAACATATTTGCTTGAGGTACCCCAAGGGGAACTTAGACTGGGGGACCACTGGCAAGCAACGCTGTTTGTTATCCCCTAGCTAGTGGGACAACGGGAAAATGACCTTGTTTTGTGATATGTTATTTCATTTAAAAGACTGTTATTCTCAAAGTATTACAACGTAACTTTTCGTATCTTCCTTGAATGTATATTTGTCGTTTGTACAAAGTATTGTACTAATGTGGTGTTGCCATCAATAAAAAAATTTTTATGAAAAGTTACGATTTATAGATGGCACCACTGAATGTTGCTGCATTATTATCCAAAATGTTATAGAGGATATATATTCACAGATCGTAAAACATATTGTGCAGTTATTTATGTACACATTAACCCCCTTACTAATAAAGATTGTATAGCAGCTGCATAGTTACACAGTGTTTTGTCACTTTCTTTTCAATGTCAAATTCAAATAGTTTGACAGAGAGTAACCATTGTGTAACTATACAAATGCTATTCAATCTTTATTAGTAAGGGGGATAGAGTATAATAAAATACGATTTAGTACAGTTCAAATTCTTGCAGGTCGACTAAATAGTATTGTAAATAGTTCTAAATATAGCTGGTGTATTGATAATACTTGTTACTTTTATGATTATAACAGACACTGTGGTAAAATTTGTCAAAAGTGCATTTAACATTTCTATTCTAATCAAAATGCTAATTTCTTTCTGCTGGACAGCTAATTAATAAACAAGATTCAACACTATTGTTAAATTATTCTAAAGTGTCTCTTATTATCGATAAGTAGTGCTATATTTTGTGTACCTTTTAATTAATTTTAATACTGGTTTGAGAATTCAAATTAATGGTATTTAATATCATTTACGGTTTTTTGAGATCTGTTGGTTTAGAAAATTTTATGCAGTTATATAATTGCTAGTATTTATTGTGCAATATTTTTATTATTTGCCTGAATTATGAAAGTGTTTCGTATATAGACTTCCTATTCCTACCCAGTTACGTTTTCATTATAGTTGGCCATACTGTACTTTTCGAATTATACTGTGATGGATGGTCGATTCGACTGATTTGATTGAGATAATAGGGTATTCTTTTAGATTACTTAAGTTCTGATGTTTAAGTAAAAGTTAGTAGAAATACTTTACCCTGTTTTTTAGTACTGATAGTTGCCTTTGAAATTTTTAAGTTGTATATTTTATTTGATTTTCTATTGATGTAATGTAGTAATCAATTTTTTTATGTAAATATCCCCTGTCTTATTTACTAGCTCTATCACGCCTTTAGATATTTGATTTAGTTTATTTATGAAAGGAAATAAACCAATTACAATATTATTTTTCGTTATTTTATTTATTTTTCTATTACCGTTTTTTTAAGCTTCACCCGAGGGTCCAGTGTTGCCTGCATGAATATATCAAAATTTTCACCTGTTTTTTGGTAGATTTAAATAGAATTTGATTTCAAAAGTATTTAGTCTCGAATGTTAGTAAATATGCTAAAATATTTATTTTTGTGTATCTATAGATTGTGGATGTCTATTTACCTCTCTTAATCCAATGACAATACTATCACAAACTAATTATATCGGCCTGTGTGTTATGTATGACGTATTTATGTAAGTATAGAATAGTTGCACATTTGGATCTGTCTAGTAGTTTCTAATTGGGCAGATCTTATCATAAAGCTAGCGATATATTCTTATCACAGTATTAAGTAGCACTATTCTAATAGGTGTCTATCAAAGAATATTGTATAGCTGTTAAAATACTAGATGGATAGTAGCTCGTACCTAAGGATACGTTGAGGCTTATCAGCTTGTGTTAAGTAAGTTAAAAACATTATCTTTTCGTTGGTTTTCAAGATATTGGAACTGAAGACGCCAAATGCATTGAGAAATCTCTTGCTTGACACATTCCTGATAAACCAAAATATGCATTATTCAAAATAATAATATATTTTTGTTAGGAGTGGTCTGTTTTCTGTCTCTTAGGTGTTCTAAGATCTATTTCAATCCTTCTAGTTATTGTTTTGGTCAGAAAACACTCCTGAAGTAAAATGCTTTCGAAGTGTATCTTGTTAAATCGCAGATAGAGGCGGTTGATTATTACAAATATAATGAAATAAAGTTCGAATTTTGTTTTATTTTGTGGAGTTCAATCCTCGAAGCTGGTTTTGACTTGAGTGTTTCTACAGGTGCGCCACACATATTTGTAAGTTTATGGCGTTTAAGTTCCTTATTAATACATACTTAAATATAAGACCATCACAA
This sequence comes from Agriphila geniculea, assembly GCA_943789525.1. Taxonomy (NCBI): domain Eukaryota; kingdom Metazoa; phylum Arthropoda; class Insecta; order Lepidoptera; family Crambidae; genus Agriphila; species Agriphila geniculea. The sequence goes on from OX038890.1 coordinate 19,816,914, forward strand.
ACGTTGCACCGATTATAAACTCCAAAGTAAGTGGCTAAAGAACTTGATGGAAATCAGAGACAACGGTGGTACTTCAAACACCCGTACAAGAAGCTAAAGCCGATATAAAAAAAATATATTTCGTTTTCTATATTGACCCAGCCGGGATCGAACCCGGACCTCGGAGGTGGCGACACGATGAAAACCGGTGTATATACCACTCGACTGCGGAGGTCGTCTAATAAATAAAATTGGACCGAACGAGAGCGCTTCGTTGTTTTTATCTAATTTTGCGCCTTATTATTTCAAGGGTCAGATTCCAATAACATAACACAACCTAAAAAAGGGAAAGTGGCGCCACCATTATTTAGAATTTTTTCTTACTATAATGTACTTATGGTATTATAGTAATCTGCACGCGTAGCATGAGCTGCATGAGCAAACGGGACTCTTGTCTACGAAGACTTGTCGTCTCGATTGCTGAGCACAGTTTGACAGACAGATGAGACTCGCTCTCAGAATTTTACAACCTTTTTATGTCTTTTAATACAAATATGAGTTTTAAAAGGTAATATTTTTATTTCAACATCAATAAACGTCGAAATTATCTAAAATGATTTAGTTTAAACATGATACTTATTTTTTAATAAGTTCTAAGATATAGAGACACTCAAAAAAGCTTTACTTCCGTAGACAAAGCTCTCTCGAGCTCGACAACATAGGAATGCGAGCATGAGCTGCATGAGTATCTCGATCTCAACCCGACAAAAGTGACATTTCGGTGTAGAAAAGCCATTGTTCTGTGACAAAGATTTCTATGTGTAGTATACACATAGAAGTCTTTGTTCTGTGAGTCAAAACTTATCTCGATGTTGGTCATGCTACGCGTGCAGGTGGGCGATTGTCTAAAGCTGTTGCTAACAATTCTCGATTGAAATCGCAGTTGCATTGCTGCTTTGAGTAAGATAGTTGTCACATTGGTTCTTACTAAAGCAGCAATGTCACTGCGATTTCTGTCAAAATTGATTGCAACAAAGTTAGACAATCAGCCTTCAGGGGCCGTACCGGCTAACGCAACGAGCTTCGAAAAATCTGTCGGGTTTCAAATTAAAACAGATAAATCGAGCCCCAATTGGGCCAAAATGGCGAACCCTACTTCATGAGGTCACAAAAACGTCAATATCTTCCAAATAACTTCAACAAATAGTACAATAAGTAATTCCTTACTTCGATTTATCTGTTCTAATTTGAAACTCGGCAAATTTTCCGAAGCTCGATTCGTTAGCCGGTACGGCCCCAGGTATAGAGGCAACAAAGCCCGGCTTTCGTTAGATAGATAGAAGTCTTCAAGAGTTGAAAAACAGTATTTCTTCCAGACAGACCCCAGTGTTTCTCTCAGTGGTCTCTGGCGCGGGCGCTAGGCAGCATCAAGGTTTAAGTGCGAAACACACCGGATGCGTAAGCGTAGACGTACCATTACGTTGTATGTAATGTATTGTATGAATCTTTATGAGACATCGTACGCGTGCACGTAGACATGCGTAACTCTACGCATTGCAACTCCCATTACAAGCTGCGTACCTACGCAGAGCGGATCGCACTCATGCGTGCAGTAACGACGTTGTATTCAATGGCATTCCCTATTGGACGTCACACCGAACCGAACTTTGAACACGCACTTGTCTTTGTTGTGCGTCACTACGCACGTGACTACGCAGCCGGTGTGCCCAGCCCTTTAGGCACCCATTATACGGTATAGGTTTTGCTGTCAGTTTAACCACAGTCACGCGCTGTGACTGACGATTAACCTACCGTGTATGTAGTGACTGATGGTTACATGATGTGATTTGTTCTTTCCATCTGACTGATCAGTCAACGTAATTCATGACTGATGGAATTTGACTGACGCTTGCTTGACCATGTAATGGCTGCCTTACTGTTGTATTCATTTGTTACCAACGAGTCACACCATCAGCTGTCTGGTTGGGAAGTTTTTATTAAAAAAATCCCAACGAGTCACACGTCTGTTACTCGATGGGAATATGGGAACTTTTTACTTTCCATTTCCAACCCTTAGAGCGTATGCTCTAAGTTCCAACCAGTCACACACACTGTTACTATCCGTAGACAGAGAAACCTAGTTACTATCATATGTATTCTGTTGGGTACACCTCCTTGGTTGGGTACATGGAAATAGTACTATAAACCGGAATGAGCGCTTTGCCTCAAAACGAGCCGACAGAGAGGTCAAGTAGATGTATGTGTCCTTTTCTTCATTAGGGTGACCAAACCGTATGGTTGGCCGGAGACATACATAATACTTTAAACTGTTTAATATAAACTTAAATACCTAGGTAGTTCTTTATTTATAATTAACACTTTTTACCGCGTTTTTATTAGGTTGCTTGCTCTTTTGTTTGTTTGAGCACAAATTTTGCAAACGATTTTATACTAAATTTCCGATGAGCTAGAGACTTGAAACTTTGAACACAGGTCAGAAATGGAAGGAAATGCAATATTACAGTGTCATTGAGGTGATCTGATGATGGAGCCGGAAGAATGCCACAGGAACTCTATGATGAATGAAACTATACAACCCCATCGTGTTTGGGCTTATTAGAATTGTCTTGACAAGTACTCTGACGGGAGACGAGGTTCAGGGTCGGATGATGAAGTCTGGATTCCATGCCATAGGAACTCAATATTGAAATCATGCAACCCCATTGAGTTTGGGCTCGTTTGAATCGTCTTGACGAGTGCTCTGTTGGGTAATATTATCCAAGAGTCTGATGATGGAGCCGGAAGAAGGCCACAGGAACTCTGCAATAAAACCTTTCAACCCCATCGAGTTTGGACTCGTTTAAATGGTCTTGACGAGTACTCTGATAGGCGTGGTATATTTTTAGTTTAGCTCGTTAACAAAAAAAAGAAAAGTAATATTTATTTAAAAAAAATATTTTTCAAGAACAAATTATTTATCACGTTTTTATTAAGTTGCTTTTTTGTTTTTATTTTTTAAATATGGTAATTCAACCAATTAAAATCTAGTTTATTCAATTCAATTAAATTTCAAGTGTAAATAATTACGCAACTTTAAAGTTTATTCCAATTTTTAATAAAAATGCAATGTGCGTGAACTTCGGAAAAATAAATAAATGTTGGAAAAATAAGTAAAAGTAGGAAAACATTGTCTAGTGATCTGTAGTTAAAAAAAGATGCTAACGGTTTTCGACTTTATTGACGTTTGAAATTCGATTGCTTTTTCCCATAATTATACTTGTACATTTACTTTGCTGTTTCATTAAAAACTGTTATTTTGGTAAAGATGTCAATAAGGTCTAAAATACTTGCACAAATTTCTTTACTTGTGAAGTTAATAAAATGGGTGCAAGAGATTTACGACGACACAATGTTTAAAATATAAAAAAAAACAAAATGGCGGCCAACTATATTGTTCGTAGGCCGATTTTATGAAACTCGATTTTGTTACTATTTTGATAAAAATATAACAAAGAAATGTTGAAAATATAACAAAATATAGCAGCCAACTCTTTTATTTGTGGGCTGATTTGAATGAAACTCGGTTTTAAGTACTAATATGACAAGAAAATAATAACACAATATGTATTGAAAAAATTAAAAAATCCAAGATGGCAGCCAACTTGTTTGTTTTTGGGCCGATTTCGATGAAACTCGGTTTTTGGCAATATTTTGACAAGAAAATAACAACGCAATTTTTAAAATACTAAAAATCTAAGATGGTGGCCTACTTTTTTGTTTTTTGGGCCGATTTCGATGAAACTCGCTTTATGGTACTAATTAGACAAGAAAATAACAACTCAATGTAAACTGATGGAAAAACCAAAAAAGATCAAAATGGCTGCTAATTTGTTTTTGGGTTGATTTTGATGTGACTCGGTTGAAAAAACAAATAAATAATTTGGCTGCCATCTTAGATTTTTTTATGACATTCCTTTTAGTAGGGCGGTAAAACAAGGTTTGAGGTTAGTTTTCGCACAAGTCATCACGGAAATACAAAAATGTGGTATCGATGCATTAAGTACGATGCCCTGATCACAAATATATAAGATGACAAGCGCGAAAATGGTGGGGGTAGAAACTGTGACGTCATAAAGTTTTCAGTACGAAGAAATTTTTTTTTCATACCATGTGGTATATCAAATGAAAGGTCTTTGTGAGTAGATTGCGAATATATAACACATTATAACATTCTCACTACTTGGTCTAACAAATTATTAGCAAACGTCGAAAAATTTCGCAATTCAGAGTCGCCATTGAACAGGTCTAGATTGAAAACGACTGAATCGATTTTTACAAAATATATAACAAATAACTCTGCACATACTCTTTTCGAATGTCTAAAGGTAATTGACTAAAGATATTTAAAAATAAGAAAAGTACATCAGTTTCACTATCAGCATAATTTTCTGCTTTTTCTAAATTCTCAGGTTCCTTTGATAATTAATAAAAAAATAAATAAATAAACTTTCGTATGTTTATCCTTACCAGGACAAGTTAGGATAAACAGACGAAGGTTTAAATAACCAAATTTTGGCACTTTAGATACTTCTTTTAAACTTAATCACTATTTTAAAATATGTTGTCTTATTAAATCAAATATTATTAACAATTTACAATATTTTTGGTATTCTATGCGTGGTAAAACATTTTTTGTAATTTATGAATGATTATTTACACCCGCTAAGCCCCTTTTACACCCATTAGAAAGACTGTGATTTTTGTGTACTGTTTTGATTTATTGTAAATAACTTTTGCCTATTGAGTTTCGTCAGGTTATTTAGGTCTCCGAACAACTGTGTGTGTTTTCCATGTGTATTTGTCATTACTTTTAATTATCCTTACTTGTCCTATTTGGTAAACAAACTTTACTCAATTCTTTTTTGAAAATCATGTATAAAATTCAACAAATGGTTTTCCACGCATTTAATACCAAAGAAATTGTTAACACATTATGTAATAGTGATTTAAATTTAAAAGAAGCATGGAAACTGTCAAATACTGTTTACTAAATAGGACAAGTAAGGATAAACATATGAAAGTCTATTTATTTATTTTTTTATTAATTGTTAAAGGAATCCGAGAATTTAGAAAAAGCAGAAAATTATGCTGATAGTAAAACTGAGGTACTTTTCTTATTTTTAAATATCTTTGGTCAATTACCTTTAGACATTCGAAAAGAATATGAGCAGAGTTATTTGTTATGTATTTTGTAGAAATATATTCAGTCGTTTTCAATCTAGACCTGTTCAATGGCGACTCTGAATTGCGAAATTTTTCGACGTTTGCTAATAATTTGTTAGACCAAGTAGTGAGAATGTTATAGTGTATTATATATTCGCAATCTACTCACAAAGCCCTTTCATTTGATATACCACATGGTATGAAAAAAAAATTTCTTCGTACTGAAAACTTTATGACGTCACAGTTTCTACCCCCACCACTTTCGCACTTGTCATCTTATATATTTGTGATCAGGGGATCGTACTGAATGCATCGATACCACCTTTTTATATTTCCGAGATGACTTGTACGAAAAGTGTTTTCTAAGCGTCTTTTTTAAGATTACCGCCGCTCTATTTGCTGTTTTCTTGTCAAAATAGTACCAAAACCCGAGTTTCATCAAAATCAGCCCACAAGCAAAACAGTTGGCCGCCATCTTGGATTTTTTGTATTTATAAAATTGCATTGTTATTTTCTTGTCAAAATAGTACCAAAAACCAAGTTTCATTGAAATCAGCCCAAGAACAAAAAAGTTGTCCACCATCTTGAATTTTGTAAGTTTTCAACATTGCGTTGTTATTTTCTTGTCAAAATCGTACCAAAAACCGAGTTTCATCAAAATCGGCCCAAAAACAAAAAAGTTGGCCGCCATCTTGGATTTTTAATATTTTAAAAATGCATTGTTATTTTCTTATCAAAATAGTGCCAAACACCCAGTTTTATTGAAATCGGCCCATAAACAAAAACGTTGGCCGCCATCTTGAATTTGTTAATATTAAAAAAATGCGTTGTTATTTTCTTATCAAAATAGTGCCAAAAACCGAGTTTCATCGAAATCGGCCCATAAACAAAAAAGTTGGCCGCCATCTTGAATTTTTTAATATTTAAAAAATGCGTTGTTATTTTCTTATCAAAATAGTGCCAAAAACCGAGTTTCATCGAAATCGGCCCATAAACAAAAAAGTTGGCCGCCATCTTGAATTTTTTAATATTTAAAAAATGCGTTGTTATTTTCTTATCAAAATAGTGCCAAAAACCGAGTTTCATCGAAATCGGCCCATAAACAAAAAAGTTGGCCGCCATCTTGAATTTTTAATATTTTAAAAATGCTTTATTATTTTCTTATCAAAATAGTGCCAAAAACCGAGTTTCATCGAAATCGGCCCATAAACAAAAAAGTTGGCGGCCATCTTGAATTTTTTAATATTTAAAAAATGCGTTGTTATTTTCTTATCAAAATAGTGCCAAAAACCGAGTTTCATCGAAATCGGCCCATAAACAAAAAAGTTGGCCGCCATCTTGAATTTTTTAATATTTAAAAAATGCGTTGTTATTTTCTTATCAAAATAGTGCCAAAAACCGAGTTTCATCGAAATCGGCCCATAAACAACAAAGTTGGCCGCCATCTTGAATTTTTTAATATTTAAAAAATGCGTTGTTATTTTCTTATCAAAATAGTGCCAAAAACCGAGTTTCATCGAAATCGGCCCATAAACAAAAAAGTTGGCCGCCATCTTGAATTTTTTAATATTTAAAAAATGCGTTGTTATTTTCTTATCAAAATAGTGCCAAAAACCGAGTTTCATCGAAATCGGCGCATAAACATGAATTTGATTAATAATATAAACTTTACCCCTCGCCTGCGACTTCCAGTTATTTCCATTGATAGAACAATTTCGTTTTTGGGAAATCAGAAATGGTGTAGTATTTATGGTCAGCCTAGTTTTGTAAAGGAATATTTCCCGAATATTGAAATTCTAAAATTGAAATTTGGCGCCAAAGTCAAAATCGGATCGGAGTTGCCAGGATTGACACTTGAATTTATACAACTACAATAATGCTAATCAGCATTATTGTAGAAATCTAATTAAATCAAAAGAGTAAGTTCAGTTTTATTTTACAATTACTATGTGTTATTCTAAATGAATATTTAAGTAGTGTATTTTCAATATTCCACTCCAAATCCTTAACTTTGACACACTACGTGATTGGTAACGTACATTTTTTTTTCCTACTATCGTGGTATTATTGTTTTGTAATGGCAATTGTGCGAACGAGACACCGACCTCCACCTAGTGTTGTTTCATTCACACAGTAGAGTCTTCAGCAAGGAGGTTTATAATAGGGAGTGAGTACTCTACAAAAATTTTCACTTATCGTTTAAAAGAAATTCAACTTTAATGTGTTTGTCATAGAGTTGAAATTCTATCGACGACATTGACTGAAGGCACTACTGTGTGAATGAGACAACACCAGGTGGAGGTCGGTGTCTCGCTCGCACAATTGCCATTACTAAACAATAATACCACGATAGTAGGACTAAAAATATGTACGTTACCAATCAAGTAGTGTATCAAAATTATGAATTCGGAATGGGAAGTCGAATATATACTATTTAAATATTAATTTAGAATGACACATAATAATTGTAATATAAAACAGAACTTACTCTTTTGATTTAATTAGATATCTAAAATAATGCTAATCAGCTATCATCGGTGAGGTGGTAATAAATAGAAGTGTCAATCTTGGCAACTCCGATTTTGACCTTGGCGCCGAATTTCAATTTAAGAATTTCAATCTATAGGAAATGTTACTTTACAAAACTAGTGTGACCATAAACACTGCACCATTTCAGATTTCCAAAAAACGAAATTGTTCTATTGAAATGGCTAGAGGTCGCAGGCGAGACGGTAAAATTAATAATAATAATCAAATTCATGTTTGTGCGCCTATTTCGATGAAACTCGGTTTTTGGTACTATTTCAACATGAAAATAACAACGCAATGTTGAAAATTTAAAAATTCCAAGATGGCGGCCAACTTTTTTGTTTTTGGGCCGATTTCGATGAAACTCGGTTTTTGGAACTATTTTGACAAGAAATTAACAACGCAATTTTTAAAAAACTAAAACTCCAAGATGGCGGCCAACTTTTTTGTTTCTGGGCCGATTTCGATGAAACTTGGTTTTCGGAACTATTTTGACAAGAAAATATCAATGCAATTTTTAAAAAACTAAAAATCCAAGATGGCGGCCAACTTTTTTGTTTTTGGGCCGATTTCGATGAAACTTGGTTTTTGGAACTTTTGTGACAAGAAAATAACAACGCAATTTTTAAAAAACTAAAAATCCAAGATGGCGGCCAACTTTTTTGTTTTTGGGCCGATTTTGATGAAACTCGGTTTTTAGTACGATTTTGACAAGAAAATAACAACGCAATGTTGAAAATTTAAAAAATCCAAGATGGCGGTCAACTTTTTTGTTTTTGGGCCGATTTCGATGAAACTTGGTTTTTGGTACGATTTTGACAAGAAAATAACAACACAAAAATTTAAAAATCCAAAATGGCGGCCAACTTTTTTGTTTTTGGGCCGATTTCATTAGCGTATAGTTGGCAGCCTCACCATGGAATTAGAAGGTTTTGACTAGGTCAAAAAATTGTTAGTAAATAGTTATAAATAATGAACTATAGCATATAAATAGTGATACTATGGTTCAAAAGATATTTGAGTATCTTGGTGAGGCTGCTATCTTGACGTCAAGCTAGCAGACACCTTAAGAAATACAGTTCGTATCAATGTGATTTATATGCCAAAAAATTGTTAGGAAATAGTGAATCGTATACGCAAAATTTCAATAATATTGCTTCAGTACAAGCCGAGATATTACGATCTCAAAGTGGGCTGCTAACTTGACGTTTCTGGCAATGGCGATTCCAGAGAAACGGATACAAGTTATAAACAAATAAATATATCAAAAAATTGTTAGTGAAATTGTGATTCTTACGGTTTAAATAAAAAAAGAATTCTTCATTGCTATTTTCTAAAAATCGAATGTTAACTTCTACATAGTAATCTGAATATAGGCTGTCGATCAATATTGAACTTTGCTCCACAGTAATAAGGTTTAAACTTGATTGCAATCATGAGGTGAGTACTATCAAGCAAAAAAGTGAAATTTAAATTTTTTGACTGTGTCAATAGTTATGTCCTCGGTTCAAGGCTATTGATTTGGTATTAGTAAACAAATATTTTTCTACCCACTTTTTTATTTTTTAGAGTATTGACACAATCAAAAAATTTTTGAATTAATCTCATCAAAAAAATTTGGTCGTTTAATACTCTACTCTCAGTTCATTTATTTCGTTTAGGAAAAACTACAAATATTTTACTACCAATTAGGTACCTAACGTTAAAACTATAACTTAAAGGGAGGAGTCTAATGAAAATACCCTAACCTGTAATTTTTTGAAAATGAATATTTTGTATTTTTTTTTAGTAACTGAAACTTTAACGGGGTGTGTCCCCACTCAGGTTTGCGAACCTCCGCGCTCCGCGCTCCGCGAACCTCGGAGCGCGCTCCATATTTGGGATCCGATGCGAACACGCGAACACGTAGCGCGGAGCGCCAGTGTGACCAGATTCAGTGTTTTAATACTTTTTCAGTATATTTTATCGACTTTACCGAACATCAGTATTTTTGTAGGTATATTAGCGGAAGTAAGTATTTTCGGTATATTTTGGTTATAAAGTTATGGTAACTACGGTGTTAAGTCCCCGCAAACATTGATGTTCAAGGAATTTCCCGGATTAAGTCTATATTTCATTCAGAAGCAAAGATCAGTAGAGTCTGTTTTGAAAAAGAACAAACTTGGGATTTATGCTTGATTACCGTTTTAAATGTTGATGGTACTGTTACGTTTTAGTGCGACTGTATTAACAAGATAAATATTAATTCAAGATAGTCGCACTATAATTACGTATAAGGCGACGGCTACACACACAGTATTTACTGTGGTCCAACTGTGGTAAATACTGATAATTCCAATTCCAACGATGGAATGAAAACGCACGCCTACAGGCTCAGTATTTACCACATGGTAATGTTGCCAGATCGTGCCTATTATTACAATTTTAGTAATAAATCTAAACTAATAATAAATAAATAAATCTAAAAGGTAGCAGCCAAATTTTATGTTTGGGGGCCGATTTCGATGAAACTCGGTTTTGGGTACTATTTCGACAACAAAACAGCAACGCAAAGTTAAAAATATAAAAAATCTAAGATGGCGGCCAAATTTTTGTTTGTGGGCCGATTTAGATGAAACTCGGTTTTAGGTACTATTTTGACAACAAAACAGCAACGCAATGTTAAAAATATAAAAAATCCAAGATGGCGGCCAACTTTTTTGTTTGTGGGCCGATTTAGATGAAACTCTGTTTTGGGTACTATTTCGACAACAAAACAGCAAAGTAATGTTAAAAATATAAAAAAATCCAAGATGGCGGCCAACTTTTTTGTTTGTGGGCCAATTTAAATGAAACTCGGTTTTGAGTACTATTTTGACAACAAAACAGCAACGCAATGTTAAAAATAAATAAATCCCAAGATGCTACCAACTTTTTTATTTGTGGGCCGATTCAGATAAAACTCGGTTTTGGGTACTATTTCGACAACAAAACAGCAACGCAATGTTAAAAATATAAAAAATCCAAGATGGCGGCCATCTTTTTTGTTTATGGGCCGATTTAGATAAAACTCGGTTTTGGGTACTATTTTGACAATAAAACAGCAACACAATGTTTAAAATATAAAAAACCCAAGATGGCGGCCAACTTTTTTGTTTGTGGGCCGATTTAGATGAAACTCGGTTTTCGGTACTATTTTGACAACAAAACAGCAACGCAATGTTAGAAATAGTACGGAGTTTCATCTAAATCCGCCAGATGGCGCTTTGTAGTAAACATAGTCTCTACGTTAAATATTGCCGAATAATTTTAAATCACAATTCTAACATTTGGAATCAAGTTAAATCAATAATTTGTCTAGTGATTCACCAGTGATATCGTTTGTAGAACTATACCTATGGTTTTAAAGTGTGTATTTGTGCTCAAAAAATATTCAGTGCCTTTTTTAATCAGTGGATTATTAAAAACTGCTGAATATAGTCTGAGCATTATCCTCAGAAAAGTGATAAAACTGCGCTTTAATTTGCGTAATAAATCTCATCTCCAGTGTTAAAACTAAATATTATCATCAGTGATATTAACAGTGTTGAGGTAGTACAATAATTATTATTTTCGTCTTAACCTCATACTCAAACCAACTCATACATCAAGTTTCAAACCCTACTTAACTGATCAATACTTTGAACGCTTTAAGTCGCTTTGGCGCATACGTTAGCACACTGAGTGCTGCATACTGAATTCAGCTGTGAGTGGCCCGAAGATCGATCCTCGCTTATAAAGACTTTTTCACCCAAATTTTTTTTTGAGACATTTTATTTATTTTTAAAGATATTTTTTTTTTAATTTGTATTGAAGATATTTTTGGACATTACTTTTCAATTAATTTTGATTTACTAAAACATCTTCATTCACCAAAGCCGTAGTAAGGTATAAGATTATTGAAATTGTATAAGAATAAAAAATGTCGACTAAAGGATCATCTGAGTGCGCGGCAATATTCATGCAATGTAAACGTTGCAAAGACAATTATCATTTGCAGTGCACTGCATATTTACTCGCAGATTAGAATGCGATGACAGCTGATACTAAAAACGCCTGAATTTGTGATTTCTGCCACATTCGCGAGCCCAAAAAGGGTAATAACACGATTACACCAACGAGAGCTAAATTACCCACTGCCTCCAATGATAGCTTCGTTACCCAGCGCTTGAAGTCAAGTTTTCCTGCGCCAACGAGTTGTTCCTGCCCTTCGGCCAATGATTTAAGGGACATTATTAGAGAGGAGATTTACAATGCTTTCGAGGATGTTATTAATCCAAAAATTGTTGCCTTGCAAAATATGATAGTTGGCTTTGAATCCGGTTTTTTAAACGAAAAACCGGTTTTAACCGGTTTTTTTAATTAAAATTTCATGCTCTGCAATACATTACAAAGGGAGTTTTTGGCGCCATTTAGTCGAGATCGGTTCGGTAACTATTTAATTATTTGCAAATTGATTCATAGTGAATTTGTGTCTTAAAATTGGTTTAGTTTTGTGGTATAAGTGTCTACGAAATAGGTGCGATCTTGGTTGCTGAGACTTTTATTGTAGTGGTGGCTACCTCGGCAGAACTTACCGGGTAAAGTGTCCTGATATATTTGGTGCCAATTGCTCCAAGCAGCATTGGAATGGAATGCGATGCACTCGCATTTTAATGTAAACTGGAACAATACCTACTACTGAACTATTCACTTGACACTAGCAAAAATTACTCCCTAAGGAAATGAGTAGATTGCCAAGCCAAAAATAAGAAGAAGAAGAATACGTACAAATCAAAAATGCACCGCCACATTTTGATTGAATGCTTTAAATAGTTCAGTTTAGTGACCTACTTTTGAGTGGCTGAACGGGTCGAATGTTTTTTTTTTGTTTTTATAGCGAGAAAGTAAGTAAAATATGGATATTAATTATAAACAAAGCAAAAAAGTTCTTATTTTATATTTATAGATAGATATTTGTTAAATACAATTTTATAATACGTAAATAAAAGAAAAACATTTTTTGATTTAAATAACTAACTAAACAAACAAAATAACATAATAATATTTCAGATAGGTACAGTCTCTCAAGAAACTCATGAAATTAATTAGGAGCCACTTTATTCTGCACTTGGCGTTATTTATTAGATAGTATAGGTATTTTGAAGGTTTTTAATATTCATATAAAATGGAGTATGTATCGAGTTACTTATATAGTTAAAAAGATTTCTTTTACAGTTCACCCTGGAATATACTAAAAATATTAAGTATTTTCAAAATAAACCAAGCGTATGGTGTCAATTTTTAAGATACGTATTAATGGTGATTACTCTTAGAGACCTCCTTGGCCAAATGTTTTTTTTCAAATAAGAAGTTTAATTTTTGTTAGATTTTGATAACAGTTTTAATAGATACTTCAGATAGCGAATTGTTCAGTTATAAAAGATACGTTTTGTTTTTGTTTTACTTCTAAGAAAATAATGAGATTTAATATAAAACGTTAAGACTTGCTAGCTAGAAGCTTATTACATCTACGTGATCATTTATCTTTTATTTTATTTTTTGTATTTCAGTTTCACAAATTCTTTTCTCAGAGCTAAGACCTGCAATGATTTTCTATGAAATGTATCGGAAAAGGTTTTTTTGACCATTTTCTTGTTGATTGTACATTTTTTTGATAAATTGTGCATGGGGATGCTCTTGAAATTGAAAAAATGTTCACCAAATCATTAAAAATGTATTATTACCCATGTTCCAATACTTTTCTTCAAAACCGGTTTAAAACCGGTTTTAACCGGTTTTGGATTGAAAACCGAAAATAAAACCGGTTTTCATTTCACTCCGGTTTTGCATTCCCTACACCCGACTTCATTAGACGTGTTTTATTAATAATGTTATGCGTAACTAATGATTTGAATATTATTTCTCGCTTTTTTAGAGGTATTTAATTTTGAAGCTGTTTTTGTTTCAGGTTTTTTGAAGGAGGTTTTTCTTTTTTGTTAAAAAAGTTTTTTATTTTCAACTTTTTAGTGGCAGGTATGTAAGCATGTAAATATTTTTTAACTTTATAAAATATTTTCAATGGTAAAATGCCCACAACTCAAATTCCCAATTTACGCTGTTTGTTTTTGAGGAGTTCCATTGTGTCTTCGTAGTCCAAGTCTTGTCCAGAACCTTGCATTGCAGACCATGGTTTGGTTTGTTTTGGATTGTCATAAACCTACCAAAATCCAAATCACTTTACATATACTATTTGAATTTGAGGAGTTCCCTTGTGTATCTTCGAAGTTCAAAGTCCAATACCGATGAAATTAAAATGTGACCACCAAAAAAATAATCATCTAAATCGGTACATAAACAAAGATGTTATGTTCGAAAATCCGTAAAAACACGTGTGATGGCAAGCTAAATAATTGACATTATTCAGGATTTTGAAAAAACTACCAGCCAGATCTCTGTAATTTTTTTATGGGACCACACACGAACTATGTTCTTTAAGATAAAAAAAGAATCGTATAAATCGGTTAACAACTGACGAAGTTATGGTATACATAAAAAAAAAATACCGACGACTTGAGAACCTCCTCCTTTTTTTGAAGTCGGTTAAAAACTAGAAAAAATTCTACTTATATTATCTACTTCCTACCTACTTACCTACCTACTGATAACTAATTTCATTATAAATCTCACCAAATAGGTACCTAACGTTAAAGTTTCAGTTACTAAAAAAAAAAATACAAAATATTCATTTTCAAAAAATTACAGGTTAGGGTATTTTCATTAGACTCCTCCCTTTAAGTTATAGTTTTAACGTTAGGTACCTAATTGGTAGTAAAATATAAGTAGTTTTTCCTAAACTAAATAAATGAACTGAGAGTAGAGTATTAAACGACCTTTTTTTTGATGAGATTTAATCAAACATTTTTTGATTGTGTCAATACTCTAAAAAATAAAAAAGTGGGTAGAAAAATATTTGTTTACTTATACCAAATCAATAGCCTTGAGCTTCGTACAGACTGAGGCGAGCGAATCGCGCCAGATTCGCTCGCGCCGATTGCGTCAGCTAACTTGTATGGACGTGTTCACATTGGCGCGAATAGTCGCACGAGTTGCAGCAAAAACGCGAATCGCCCGCGAATCGCGCGCGATTCGCGCGATAGGGTTGCGTTCCAAGTGCAACCAAAGATCTAACGGTGCGTTCCAAACATTAGAGCTTGACGTTCGATTTACACAACTTTCCCGTTCCAAACGTCAGAGCGTTACAACTTCTTAAGATATTTGTATACGTAACTGGAAAAACCCCGGACGGGGCGGAAAAAACATCGTTTCATACAAAATGTATAGGAGCATGCGTACATAGCGGAGGCAGGTGTGACAGGGCCCGGACGTGGCACGCACGGGACGGAAAATACCCCGTCAGTCGCCGGTATGCCACCACCCCGTGCCTGCCCCGTACCATCCAGATCCCGTTGCGTATGCATTGAAACTTCGACCTCCATTCGCTCCGTAGTTGCGATGCAAAGCATCTTGGTGAAAAATGGAACTACGATTCAGCCATCGATTTTAACACTAATGACATTTTGATATTCAATAATGTTCTGTGATGTATTGTAATGTGTATCGTAACGTAATGCAATATTGTAACTAAGGTATTTAAACCTTTACAATACAATTAAAAATTACAATATTCCATTGATTAAAAAAAAATTTGACTATCTGTTCATTTGACTACTATACAATCAGATATAAATCGAATAAAACAATTTTCTTTATTTAGATTGAAAGATCATTCTGTCTTTTTTCAATGAAATAAAGTCGGTTTAAAAAAATTGAATTGTATCAATTGAGATTGAAAATATAAAATTAGTTGCATAAATAGTGTTTTATTTAATTAAGTTGTTTTCACAACACTATCACGTCAACTATCGCGACTTACTTATGACACATGAGTAAAGAAAAGAACCAGAGACAAAGCTTCTTAAGAACGTGAAATTCAAACTTGCAACTAACAAAACAAATGATGCCCTGAGATTGTCCACTGGCTGCAGTTGTCAAAATTGGTTTTTTCCGGTTTTTCCGCGTACGCGACAAGCGGCCAGTGGACACGCAGTCGCAGACATGCCCCGCGTGCTTATAGTAGTGCAACCGATTCACGCGGTTGTATGAAAATTTGTCTCTGGTCCTTCTCTTTACTCATGTGCTTATGACGTCGGTGCACTGTCCGTCCTTGTCATCGTGTTATGATATGACAAGAACGGATAGAGCATTGCTATCACTTTGGCTATCGCTTTGAGATAGGCGGTCTAGCTGCCGTCCCCGTTCCGTCCGGCAGCCAGACCGCCTATCTCAAAGCGATAGCCAAAGCGAAATCTATAGCTATACTCTATCCGTCCTTGTCATATCATTACACGAAGACAAGGACGGACAGTGCACTGACGTCTAAACTTTAGCAATTTGAAAGCTTTTTAAGCAAAGCGCAGTGGCGTAACTATACCATCTGAGGCCCGTGGCAAATTCATCGACCGGGGCCCTCTCTTAAGTGTTCTGTGGGCCCTCCCATATAAAAAAGTTAGACGTTTTTGTATCATTTTTAACCGACTTCAAATAAAGGAGGAGATTCTCCAATCAACGTTTTTTTTATGTATGTTTTACGATAACTTCGCTAGTTGTTAACCGATTTTAATAATTCTTTTTTTATCTGAAGGAACATAGGTCAGGTGTAGTTCCTTATAATTTTTGCAGAGATAGGGCAAGTAGCTTTTTCACAATTCTGAAAATAATACAATTATTTAGCTTACCATCGCACGAGTTTTTACGGATTTTCAGGCATAACTTCTTTGTTTATGAACGATTTACACATGAATATGATTCTATTTTAGTTTGAAAGGGTATAAGTTATAATACCTACCCTTTCAAACTAAAATAGAATCATGACATCTCTTGAGGTTATAATGACCTCAAAAGTGGTGATATTTTAATTTCATTGGTATTGGACCTTGGACAAAGAGGATATGCTTAGTGATTGAGATATTGGTAGATTTATGACAATCCAAAACAAACCGAGCTACGATCTGCGACGTTCTGGACTAGAATTGGACTACGCAGGCACAACGGAACTCCTTAAAAACAAACAGCCTGAATTTGGAATGAGTTATGGGCATTGTACTATTGAAAATATTATATACTTAAGGGGCCATAATAGGAAAACATGGTTTGCACGGGCTATATTTTTATATAGAAAACGTAAAATTGTAGCCACAAAAAAACATACGACAAGCTAATAAGATTATCTAGTTGCTACACAAAGATTTAAATCGAAAGATGCGCCCTGTGCGTCTGAAAAGTGTCCACGTAATAATTGTCTTGTGTGAGTAACGTCTCACACACACGACACATGGGCGCGCGCCGCTTCACTGGTAGGTATGTCTACATAAACTTGACCCCTAGTACGGACAGTGGTCAGTTATTCAAGAGCTCAATCTTATTTGGCAGTTAACCAATGCTATAACGACGTGACGGACTCCATTTTAATTTGTTTATTTAATTAGAAACAGTGAAAATAATAAAAAAATAATAATAATCATGTAATTACGCTTGAAATGTAATTTCCTTGGATTTGTTTGTGTTTATTGAGTCATTAGAACACTTTCTGAAGGCATTTTTGTAAGTTAACAAACCTAATTAGTTAAATCAAAGATGTTTACGTAACGTGCATCGCTCACTGCTTTCTACAAGCGACTGACACGGGAAGAGTGAGCTTACTCTTCCCAACGATGCCACATTTTCGGCCGCTATAGTATGGCAAGGGCGCATCTTTCGATTTAAATCTTTGTTGCTACAAGTACAAGCTCACAGATGATTGTAAAAGAAAATCAGAATATCATCAAAAGCGCTTGTCGCGGGCCATATTTTTGGCATAAATAATATCGGAAACGTATTGAATTCTACATCAAAATACACTTTAACGTACTGAGCAGTTGCTCCAATAACTTTTTTTCAAGAAAGATATGTGTTAAGGATAATGATGAAAAAGCAACGAAAAACATCGAAAAAGTGCAGAAGTGAGGTTATGTTCCATACTCTTTACACGTAAAGAAAAAGACTGAGACAAATGATTTTGCATAACCGAGCCTTAAAGTTAAAAAATATTTAAGTAGGTACTCTAACATATCTACCACGAAAAAGTTAAAAAAACAGCTATAAAAAAAAGAAAAACCTCATTCAAAAACCTGAAAATTAAAAAAACAGCTTCAAAATTTCATAAAACGCAGATCAAATTTTAATAAAACACATCTAATGAATTTGGGTGAGGCTTTTAGAATCATTTAAAAAAAAAGTTGTCCTCCAGCCCTTTATTTCCAGAGATTTAAAGGAGTTTTTTTATAAATTTCAAAAATTGTTACATGTTCAGGATCTGGATATTCACTAGGGTCGGGCTCTGCTATTTTAGTACTTTCAGCAGCAGCACCCCTTTATTCATTTCCTAAGCACTGTTCACTGTTCACTCGACTTATCCTCAATAAATTCCTCATTCAAGTACTTGAACAGTCGGTACCGACTGATTTTAGGCAACTAATATTTTTTCTTCCGTTTCCTTCTTCCTCTTTCGTTTTTCGCTCCCACTTAAATACTTTCTAGAACCTAGTGATATCTTTTTCCACTACTAAAAACGATAAAATGAAAACTACGCTACGACGACTAAAAAACAATGTAAAACAAACAACCAATTCTCATAAGAACCTTACTATGACTGTTGCGTAATGAATGGACCCTTTTTGGATACAGAGATTCGGAAAGAGTGATTTTAACTACCCATTATGTTAACAAAGGAATTTGACCATTGACCGACCATCTGTGCACTTTAATGTTTCAAACTTTTTAGAGCCGCACGTGTATCTAGTCCATAGACTTATTATTTGATCTAGTCCTTTTTTGTTCCGAGGTATTTATGAGACAGTAAAAATGAGAGCTTTTGGTTCCCATCCCATGCATTCTTATTTCCGCTTATTGACAGTTTTTTTTTGCTAAATTTTGTAATAAATGTTAGGTTCCTCTTGTGGTCACTGCCTCTCGAGCCGGCGGGGGGCCCCTTCGGGCCAGGGGCCCGTGGCATTTTGCCCGCTCTGCCACCCTATAGTTACGCCACTGGCAAAGCGGTAGGCCTGCTGGATTACAATGGTTTACATGGTTAAAAATTACTCTATGGCGATCGATGACTCAAAGATTTGTCTGACAGAATGCGTCCAATGACGCGCGCGATTCGCTCGCCTCAGTGTGGGAGGCTACGCGAGCGAGCGAATCGTGAGCATGCGAATCTCCGTGCCACTGAATAATTCCATTCTAAAACTACCTAGAAGTAATGTACCGATGATATACGTTCTTATTTCAGATATCAAATCAATTGTACCGGCTTCCCGGCAGAATGATTGACAAAAGCATGTGGCACGGAGATTCGCATGCTTTGAGGTTATGTTTTTTGTTAAATCGTCGAATTCCAGATCAATCGGAGCCTGTACCGCTGGGTTGATGTATTTGTAGCCGTTACATATTCATTGTAACAGCTACAAACACATTTGTTGCTCATGTAACGCAACAGGGACAAAGATATGGCGATCTAAAGTTTTAAAAGCATGCGACTCTCCGGCCCACACGCTTAAGTCTAAAATACTGGTGAAAATTGTATTAAGATTAAAAATAAGCAAGTTTACGTAACCGTTTGATCACGATAAACGGCCCGAAAACATATTTTCACTATATCTTCATTCGTTTTAGAGAAATAAGTAAATTTATTTACTATGATTTATTATGAATAATCAGTGTGTAGGGTGACCATATCGTCGGTCCGTAGGAATCATTAGGCTGTTTCTAATAAAATTCAAGTTGAACTACATAATGTTGAGGGTTGATTTGCCTACATACTCGTACGTATCGTACCTACTATCATACTGTTACTGACTATGCAATATTGCAATATTTTTTAGGGGACGTAAAAAGGTGACTTTTATCCTAATCGAGATGACAAAATACAAACAAACAAATGAGAAAGTAGGTAACCTTATAAAAACGTGTTAAAAATGTGAACGTCATAATTGGTATAATAATTGCCCACTCAGTACCAGTCACCCATCATCATCAGTATCAGTCACCCATTAATTTAGGTCTCGGTTGAATGCAACCGAACTGAGAACTTCCTTCGTTTTTTGAAGTATTAGTCTTTCAAAATAGGTATCTAAAAACACTTCAACTTGCATTTTAGACCGATCGGGATAAGTTTTTAGCTTTTAAAAATATTAAAGTTTGTTTTTTTCGTATATAGTTTCTGCACCATTCACTTAGCCTAATACATGAAATTGTGTCATTTTGGTTTGATGCAAAAGTAACAATTTAGGTTTTTGTCTTTTTTAACGCTATCGGACGAAAAGAAAATTAAAGTTGAAAATTTTACTTTCATGATGATTATGAAGTTGTAACCGATGTACTTACTTGAGCTTTTTGTGTCATCTTTGTCCACGGGAATACTGTTATTTGACTATTACCTAAAGCGTTACCTTAGTAACTCCAAAAGAATATTACAATTGGTTAAATAAGTGTTAAATGTTTTAGATCAATAGTATCTGTTGTACATAATGTTTTGTGCTAAATTCATCAATGGAATTTTCAGCTTTTTATTTTTTTCTTTTCAACACCCTGTAAAAGTCACAAAAGAAAATGGGGGGGGGGGGTGGGGGGGGTGGGAGCCGGGGCACCGCTGTTTGCTGCGTACTTCGAGCACCGCTGCTACGTACTTTGCCGTTCGAGCGACTTTGGGTAAAAGAATTTGTAAAAAGTAGCCTCTATTTCGTATTGAGCCAGCACAATATCCCACTTCAAATTAATTCGCCTAATTTAAAGTAAGTAAGTGACTTAAGTGACGCCTAAGCATAGGTACTGAAGTTCGGTGACACATTTGAAGTAACGAGTAGGTAGGTAGGTAAGAAGTATACGAACGAATATAAATACATTTGATGATACTGTGGCCGCGTTCCGAATCACGCTCACAGCGCTGTTAGCGCGTATCCGACCAAATTAAATAGTCACAAAATATTACACAGATAGGGTATTTGTGTACCTACTTCATTTAATGGATTATAGGCTAACAGTGCTGTTGGCGTGATTTGGAAGTAGGCATGTGTTATTATTGTCAATTACAGTCTCATTGATGAGATGACATCATTAACATTCTTGTACTCTACCTCTTGCAAAGTTTAAAAAGAAAGGATTACCTACCTACTGTAACAAAATATTTTTTGAGGGTAAGGAAATAAAAACCGGTCAAGTGCGAGTCGGACTCGCACACAAAGGGTTCCGTACCAAAAAACGGCTAAAAAATCACGTTTGTTGTATGGGAGCCCCCTCAAATATTTATTTTACTAGCTGACCCGACAGACGTTGTCCTGTCTTAGTTCTAAATATTAAATTCGAATTGGTATAAATTATTGAAAAGTTTAGTTCAGAGATTAGTAGGTAAGTACCGTTCCCGTTTCCGTTTTCGTTCTCGTTCCCGTTCCCATTTACTTTAAAACCCAACAGCTTTATAAATAACCAAGTACCTATACATCACTTGTTATGTTAGTAACGTGTATGTTAGTCTATTCAAACTTACTAATAAGGCGTGATGGCTCTGAACTAACCGTGATGAGCACTAAGAAATTCAGTTTTCTTATAACCTCTTTGTAAGAAAATAAAAAAATATTTTACATGTATTTTATTAATAAAATAACTCCGAACGAAGCATCTGTTTTATTACATCCTTAATTGTATGTTTTTTTTTATCGTTGTTCGCGCGTATCTTCGACATTTATGGACCGATTTTGATGATTCTTTTTTTGTTCGATTCAATTTTTTTGCGAAATGGTCCCATTTATTTTTTTTTCAAATCGGTTCAGTAGTTTTCAAGGTATCCTGAAAACACTATGATTTTGCATCAACTAACTTGACTATTTTGTTATTTATGAACCGAATAAGATGATTCTTTTTGTTGGGTAAGAGGTACTTTTAGTCTTTTTAACCGACTTCAAAAAAAAGAAGGTTCTCTTTCAGTTTGACCTGTATGAATGTATGTTTCTCCTCGAATATCTCACGATTGACTGAGCCGATTTTTCTACCAAATAATATACTTACACTACACTACCTAATAGAGAAGGTACTTACACTAAAAACAAAAAAATAAAAATTGTTTTAAAAATAAAAAAAAATGTTTTAAAAAACAAAAAACCAACTTCAAATAACCTGCCTCTAAAAAGCAAGAAATAATATTCAAATCATTAGATATGCATTATCATTGTTATATAATAACAACACGTATATTGAAGTCGGGTAGGGCTTTTAGAATAAAAAAACGAAGTTGTACTCCAGCCCCACCCGACTTCAATAGACGTGTTGTTATTATATAACAATGATAATGCATATCTAATGATTTGAATATTATTTCTTGCTTTTTAGAGGCAGGTTTTTTGAAGTCGGTTTTTAGTTTTTTTTAAAAGGTAAGTAAATACTAAAGTTTAATTTTTAATGTGTCCACCTAGGTGTACACAATGAAACATCCTCTGTCCAACAATGAAACACTGTTATTAATTTTGACATTTTCATATTTAGTGGAACAAGTAAATGACAAAATCTGTTGAATTCCAACCGATAAAGGTTTTCTCAAGGTATTGCATAATTATTCAGACTTTAAAAGTACCTATAGGTTTATCTCAGGTACAATGATTTGTGTGTGACTTAAAGATAAATGAGTCTAATTTTTTTTAAATCGTAGTTATGTACCTTTTATAGGCAATAACGATTTAAAATCAACAATTACTTATAATAGGCATTAATCTCTCAGGTAAAATTCTACATACTAAAAGATTAATGAGTCTGAAAATCACAAATATTAGGTAGTAGTAGTGGAAACACTGTTACATTGTGTCCACCCTTGAGCTGTGACATTCTTGGACACCTGGGGTATTTTAGAATAACATCAAAAAATAATCTACCAAAATCGAACAATTTATTAGGTAGTATCATAGTTATTCTGTGGTAATGTAGTCCACGTGAATCTATGATACATGTACAAATATATTGATTAAAAAACACATTCGATGAGAAAGGCAACTGTCAAAAAAGCATTTTTTTTAAAAGCCCACGACTTAGGACAATTATTCTTAATGAAGGCTTTACAAAGTGACATTTTAAAAAAATAGTAACTATTTGCCTCTAGATGGCGTTGATGGAAAGAGAAGTGTAAAAATTGGCTTTTAAAAATAAACGGCCTGTACCAAAGAGGCAAATAAGCGTTCGCTGGCTGACATCTGGCCAAAGAGAAACATTTTAGGGTAACATCAGATTTGCCTGCCTACCTGAGTACTCTTCGAAGCTGAGTAAAAAAATCACATTGACACATACATTTTTATCAACGCCATCTTATCTATCGAGCATACAGTTTTTTGTCATTTTGAAAAACCCTAATTGAAAAACAGTTTGGTTAATATTTTTACAAAAATCCTCCGACTAAAAGTAATGAACATACTCTGTCTGTCAGCTTCATCATCAGACCCTGGACTTCGTCTCCCATTAGAGTACTCGTCAAAACAATAGGGATGACGACTACTGAATAAAATAACAAAATACTAATAAAAACCGTAAACATATTGAACTTTTAGAGTAGCTTGTATACCTCTTGGTTTTATATATTGCGTATTATTTGTTTTATTACCCTTCAAAGTTGGGCGGACAAGTCCATTTAAAAAGTTTAAAATATATTAAAATAAATAATACATTTAATTAATCCATAAAAATTATAGCAAATTTGTATAAGAAACAATTTTGATAAACACAATATTTAATATAGCTGCCAAACTTTCCTACGCGTTGCATACAAACACCTAGGCGTGACGTCATAACTAGGGTAGCCGTTAGTATGGAGCGTTTTCGGGTGAGTCCAATTTGTGTGCATTTTAAACTGTGATATCTCGGGCAGTTTTCACGCTAGCGAAATAATTATTTTACCAATGTTTCTTTTTTTGAGAGGTAATTTATGTAACATAAAATAAAAAAAAAATTCGTCATGCCTATTCTAACGAGCCCAAACACGATGGGGTTGTAGGTTTTATCATAGAATTCCTGTGGGCTTCTTCCGGTTTCATCATCAGATCAGCTCAATGACACCATAATATTGCATTGCCTTCCAGTTCTGACCTATTTTCAAAGTTTCAAGTCTCTAGGTCATCGGAAAGCTAGGATAAAATCGTTCGCAATATATATCTATAAATATTAGGTCTTTACTTATGAACTTGCCGATATTTTGTCACATACAGAGAAAATAATAACTTCTATGTTTTAAAACATTTAACAATATCTTGATTTACGTATGTCGAATTATGACCATGATAGTCAACTATCAGTAAAAATAAAGTCCTTTTTTTAAGCTTTCATAGCATTAAAAAAAGATCTTGAAAGTTACTCTTTTTTTTGTGAGCCAAAAAAGGGTGACCGGAGGGGTTGTAACTTAGCCAAAACTTATTTTTTTCGCTTATCGTAAATGGAATAGGTTAGCATAGTGTTCAAACATTAGTACATAAAAGTTTTGTTACAAGAGTGTTAACGGTTGTTAAATGAACAAAGAAAATGCTAGTATGAAAAATGCAACTTCTTGAAAATTCTCCATACAAATCGGCAATTTCATAGGTAAAGACCTATTATATACGGTTACGAAAACCTGCTTATTTTTAATCATAATACAATTTTCACCAATATTTTAGACTTAAGCGTGTGGGCCGGAGAGTCGCATGCTTTTAAAACTTTAGGTCGCTATTGCGTTACATGAGCAACGAATGTGTTTGTAGCTGTTACAATAAAGCACGTTCCAGACGGATTTAATCACGCCTCCCAACCAAGGTCACCTTGGTGGAAGCTTGATGGGGGCGTGGTTTCCATCCGTGGATTGTGTTGCGGCTACACGAGTTTACATCCAAGCGCCGCCAACTAGGGCTGCCAACCATACTATAATAATATGTCGTATTATACTATGTTTCGGGTCTGCGTGCTATATACTATTGAAGAAATATATAGTACGCAAAAATACTATATTTTCAACATCGATCGCTAAGAAACAAATGTTTCTTTTTTTTTAATTTGTGATCGTGAATTTTGACTGATTCTATAGCGTGTAGTGTATAGTCACACCATATAACAAATACTATGTGTATAGTGTATTGTATCTGAATTCTGAACGTATCTATCTGTCTTATTGCGTTCCAAACTTGTTAATATAAAATTGACAACTTAATTAAATCTTAATCCATGGACGAAATATATCTTAATCTTAACCATGGACGAATTTCTTTCATGTCTTAACTTAATCAGTAATACTGATACAATCGTAAGTAAGTTAAAAACGAGTTTTTAATTTACTTATATTTAATTAATATTGATGGTAGAAAATAATATGAGACTTTTATTTTGATTCATGATTGTTTTATTTATGGTTTATGATTTTGACCAAAACATTGTTCAAAAATGCAAAAAGTTCAAAAAATATAGTTTTTATAAAAAGTAAAATATAATAATATATTTGCCTAATTTTTGCCTTTTCCATAAACTACTATATTATTTTAAAGTGTACTAATTTTTTTAGCCTTATTTGAAAAATACTGTATTTCGCCTTAGACATGTTGGCAACCCTAGCGCCGACACTCTTTCCCATTCCACGGTAAAGATATCTATCAGTACTGTAACTCGGCCCTGTCCTTGAAATAATTACCTAAATAAACCCGCGCTGGTTCAATATTAAGGTAATAAATATAATAGAAAAAAACCCGGCCAAGTGCGTTTTGGGCAACACGCCGTACGGTTCCGTAGATACCTTATACCACACCATATTTAATACCATTATAATTTTTCGTCTGCAAAAATAACTTTGTTTTTCAGTGTTGTTATGAATGACAAAGTTATATTTGCGGTTATGGAAAATGTGCTATATCTGAAAAACTAATTACTATATCTCATTTAAACCAATTTTTATTGAAAGTAATTATTAAGACCTACATGCAGCATATATGTTTTTTAGATTTTTCACTTTCTTATTTCAAAAGTTAAAGGGGGGGGGGAGGATAAACATTTTACCACTTTGGAGGAGTATATCTTTCAAACCTTAGACTTTGAGAAAAAAATGTCTTAAAAACCTCAATGTCAATTTTAAAGACCTATCTATTGACACCTCACACGTTCGCAGTTGCAGTTCCATGTATGGAGAGCCCCCCCTTAATCTTTATTTTTGTTATTTTTGTGTTAAAATCGTTAAGCGGTTAACAGAATACATCTACCAACCAAGGTTCAATTGTGTAATATTAATACTTTTGGAATAAAATGGCTGTGACAGAAGGACAGATAGACAGACAGACATGACGAATCTATAAGGGTTCCGTTTTTTGCCATTTAGGCTACGGAACCCTAAAAATACTAGAAAAAATTGACTCACCCGTAACCCGTAGCAGCCGAGCCATTTGAGCCCGTCTGAACTGCGAGGGCTGAGTCGATATTTTATAGTATTTTTTCTATTATATTTATTACCTCGTACATCTTTCGTTCATCACTGCGGCGCATTCGCGACTGTTTGTGTACCGAGTGCAGACTGCAGACTGAACTCGAGGGCCGAGGCGCGTAGGTACGACTCGCTTTTCGACTATTTGTACAGATGACACTTGCATATAAATTGGCAAGAGAAAGATGAGACAAAAGATGCGCAATAGCCACAAACACTAAAATTTGTGGCGCTGCACATCTTTTGTCTCGTTTTTATCTTGCCAATAAAATGCCGGGCAGTATATGAAGTTGGAGTACTGATAAATATCATTACCGTGCCTGTGTTGGAACTCGCGCCCTTCCACCAAGGACGTTGAAGGTCATTTGGATTGGTTGGAGAAATTTGGATTAAATCTGCCGTCTAGATGGATTAAATCAAGCAAGGTCACCTCTGTTGGGAGGCGTGATTTAATCCGTCTGGAACATGCATAAATATGTAACGGCTAAATACAAATACATCAACCCACCGCTACAGGCTCCGATTGATCTGGAATTCGACGATTTAACAAAAAACATAACCTCAAAGCATGCGACTCTCCGGCCCACATGTTTTTGTCAATCATTCTGCCGGGAAGCCGGTACAATCGATTTGATATCTGAAATAAGAATGTATATCGTCGGTACATTACTTCTAGGTTGTTTTAGAATGGAAACAGAACAGATATGTATGTACTATGGGCAACAGCTTCGCTTAAAAAGTTAGCAAAAAAATTGTGTGCGCATGTATCCCCCTGCACGAACTAAATATATTATGTTATGACGGCGGCGGCGCGGCGTGCAACCGATTTTAACCTTAAGAGTTGTGGTTAAGTGACGTTGTTGTCCATAGTACATCTGTATGAATTTCTAAAACAGGAGAT
Organism: Agriphila geniculea; assembly: GCA_943789525.1. NCBI lineage: Eukaryota > Metazoa > Arthropoda > Insecta > Lepidoptera > Crambidae > Agriphila > Agriphila geniculea. The sequence continues at coordinate 19,844,105 of OX038890.1, forward strand.
GTAATTCTATAGAGTACCTACTTAACCAAACGAAAGGTGCGTGTTCGTTCGTATCGTGACGTGAGACTTATAGGTATGTACGTACTTAGTATCCAACCGGAACGGACGAGCTTCGTCGTCCCTCGCCACGCGCCCGCGCCTACTCGCTTCGACCGCAAACTTTTTGAATACCTACCTACCTAGGTATTATCCATGCATGAAAATGACACAAATTCATTCTGTCCATCACTCATGTATTTAAGATATTAAATATGTAAACTCTAATAATACTAATATTTTTTATAAGCATCAATGGCTCGGACAAACAAAAAAATTGAAAATATTAAAAGTCCATGCCTTAATTTGGCACAAATTTATTTCATAGGGATTTTTAAGTGATCTGAGGTATATGGTACTTGTTTTTCAAATTGTAATATTTTTTGACGGTGTTATTAATGTACGGGTCCCACGTCTGTTTCCATGGACGAAAATGACACAAATTAGGTTTGTACACTACGCAGGCTATCTTAAATACAATACTATTGTTTCTTTTTACTTTAAAACAATTTTGACAGTTTAGACGGTTCTCACACTGGCGACGCGCGCGGTCGCGGCGCACCCACGCGCGTCTTTTACGTTGTATGCAAGTACATTAATTTGTACAGAAAACCGCCTCGTCCAACACACCAAGGCGCGCCACGGCGCGTGAGCACGCACCGCCGCGTGCCGCCGGCGATCCGCGAGCAGTTTGCGCCAGCAGGCGCGTTACCGCGGGGTACAACACACTGCGACGCGCCCCGCGGCTGGTTTTCGATGATCGTTTCGTTACGATGGCGGGATTTCCTCTGGTTTTCAAATGTTTCATGGCTTGGATATACGCCCATTTCAGTGCCATTTGGTAGGTACATTATGCAGCACATGAGGTTATACAAAACTGTAAAAAATCTGTTATTTATTTGATTGAATATCATTACGCTGTCGTGGAAGCCCAGCGTGCCGTTGACCGTACCTACCTACTCGTATGTTATTAAAATTCCGTCATTAATATCGAGATGGCAAATCTAAATTATTTGTCTGGACGTTTTAATCTCATGAGTGATTTTATATGTGTTCAGTTTTTTTTCCTTTTGAGGTACGGAACCCTAAAAACCTGGAAATTAAAACAAAACAACTTCAAAATTTAATGCCTCTAAAAAACAAGCGGCGGGGACGCGTCAGACGCCGAATGGCGCGGGGGCGCGGAGAAAACCGCCCGAACAGGCGTTGCGCTGCGCCGTCACCGCGCGCGTGAAACGCCAAACCGCGCCCCGCAACGACGGCGCGCGTTGGCAGTGGGAGAATCGCCTTAGAGTCCAATTATTTATAACCACCACAAATAATCGAATTTCTCAAGATGCATCGGCTAGATGTGACACAAAACGCAAAAATAAACTAATTATATGCCAATGTATCGACAGGCAAGAATTCATAAACTTTAGAATTCTTGAAGGTTATACCCTCAAAATAACGTATTCCGATCGGTCTATTTTCTAGAAACAGCCTAATGATTCTGACCGACCGACGATATGGTAACCCTACACTGTGATTGTTCATAGTAAATAAATTTGCAAATTTCTCTAAAACGAGTAAAGATATTCTGAAAATATGTTTTCGGGTCGTTTATCGTGATCAAACGATTACAAAAACCTGCTTATTTTTAATCTTAATGCAATTTTCATCAATATTTTAGACTTAAGTGTGTGGGCCGGAGAGTCGCATGCTTTTAAAACTTTAGATCGCGATATCTTTGTCCCTGTTGCGTTACATGAGCAACAAATGTGTTTGTAGCTGTTACAATGAATATGTAACGGCTACAAATACATCAACCCAGCGGTACAGGCTCCGATTGATCTGGAATTCGACGATTTAACAAAAAACATAACCTCAAAGCATGCGAATCTCCGTGCCACATGCTTTTGTCAATCATTCTGCCGGGAAGCCGGTACAATCGATTTGATATCTGAAATAAGAACGTATATCATCGGTACATTACTTCTAGGTAGTTTTAGAATGGAATTATTCAGTGGCACGGAGATTCGCATGCTCACAGCGAATCGCGTAGATTCGCGTCCCACATGGCGCGAGCGAATTCGCCTCAGTCTGTACGAAGCTTTGAACCGAGGATATGACTATTGACACAGTCAAAAAATATAAATTTCACCTTTTTTGCTTGATAGTACTCACCTCATGATTGCAATCAAGTTTAAACCTTATTACTGTGGAGCAAAGTTCAATATTGATCGACAGCCTATATTCAGAGTACTATGTAGAAGTTAACATTCGATTTTTAGAAAATAGCAAAGAAGAATTCTTTTTTTATTTATATCGTAAGAATCACAATTTCACTAACAATTTTTTGATATATTTATTTGTTTATAACTTGTACCCGTTTCTCTGGAATCGCCATTGCCAGAAACGTCAAGTTAGCAGCCCACTTTGAGATCGTAATATCTCGGCTTGTACTGAAGCAATATTATTGAAATTTTGCGTATACGATTCACTATTTCCTAACAATTTTTTGGCATATAAATCACATTGATACGAACTGTATTTCTTAAAGTGTCTGCTAGCTTGACGTCAAGATAGCAGCCTCACCAAGATACTCAAATATCTTTTGAACCATAGTATCACTATTTATATGCTATAGTTCACTATTTATCACTATTTACTAACAATTTTTTGACCTAGTCAAAACCTTCTAATTCCATGGTGAGGCTGCCAACTATACGCTAATAAATAATCAGCCCGCCGGTCGGCTCAGAGAGACTTCGGTTTCTAGACTTTTTTTAGACAAGCATGAACGCAGCTTAAAACTAAACTAATATTTTTTTGCACTGGCAACTGAATGAATCAATCGATGACAGCGACGAATTTTCAGGTCGGCGCTGACGACATTTTGTCAATAAATTGTAAATTTCTCGAAATCTAATAAGTTTTTGTTTAGTGCATAGTGTGAATTTAAAGCCACAAGGATGGCAGATAATGAACAGAAAGCAATGCAGTTGATGGCGGAGGCGGAGAAAAAGTTAAACTCGTCGAAAAGCTTTCTCGGGTCACTTTTTGGGTGAGGACAATGCATTTTCATTTTTGTTGATATTAACCATTAAAGACTTTATTTTAACGTCAGCAGAACAAATCCGCTCACTAAAAAGCTTTAAATAAATTATTAAAATATTCGGTCATTTAATATCCTTGGACTAAACATTAATTTCTTTGTAGATATTACTCACTGTTCACACTATTGCCTAATTATTTACTTACCTACTAAAAATATTGAAATCATTCTAGTACCTATTGTTTGAATAAGTAAAGTAGCTTAGCCATAAACTAACTAATTGAAAACATTTTATTCCGACACCACTAAAATTAAGTTATCTTAGAGCATGCACCTTAAAATATTGTAATATTATTTTGTATTTAACATTTCCTTAACGATTCTTTTGTCCTGCTTTTGGTTTTCACGTAAACTTATTGGAGTTGATTAAAACTAAGTTATTGTTATTTGGCCCAAAGACTTTCACTTTTATGCAGTGTTTAGCATGAACCATAAGATTACTATCCTGTTTAAATATGACATTTAAGTACCTATCAGGTCTGTTCACTTGAAGGTAGTATAGTTATGTATTAAAGCAAATATTTTAGGAAGAAAATTTTTAGTTATACTTACTTAATTTCAACCAATAAAAAAGTTCCACTATTAGCAAAAAAGAAAATTTATATAAGTAACTTAACTATCACTATCTTTACTATTTGTCTAAAGACTATTCCACTAACTTGTTGATTCTACACCAAAGTTGCCAGTTGACCCAATTTTTAGTCCAAAATTTAATAGCCCGTGTGGGACAGGCTCAGTCCCACTCTTTGGAATTACTTTCGCTTTACAGTGTGGAGTGGAGATTAGTAACATATTTTCATAAAAAGACTTTTCTAAGGTAATCGTTATTTTGTAACTTAATTTGAAACTCAAATACAAGGATAAGTAATAAAAAAGTACTCATTATAATTGTTTTATTATTATGTCCAAATTTTGACGAAATAATCCCACTTTTTTCTCTCATAAGATTTCAAAATCCTGCTTTGCCTGAAAAAAAAACTGGCAATGCTCTTCTACACCCACTCTATTGATTAAGGTTTATCAGGCTTTATAAGGCCTTTACCCAGGTGGGATCCATGTCTAAAGAAATACAGACAAAGATACTAACAAACTTAGAATAATAACACCTAGAACGATAGTTCTCTACAAAGCGCACTGTCAAAAGTGAGGCAACTAAAACAGCCAAAATGGCTCCATTTTCAGATTGTTATTCTACATTATTACCTAATTATACCGATTAAGTATTAATTATACAGTTTCAATTTTCCCACATTTATAAGACTAATTACTATATTATTGGGTTTCAGTTACGATTAGTTAACATATGAAGGATATAAATTTGAAAACTAAGCCATTCTGGCTTGGTATAAGTTGCCTCGCTTTGCATACGCGGACACGGCTTCTAGGTGTTATTATTCTAAGCTATCAAATAACTTATAATTATACAGTTTCAATTTTCCCACATTTATAAGACTAATTACTATATTATTGGGTTTCAGTTACGATTAGTTAACATATGAAGGATATAAATTTGAAAACTAAGCCATTCTGGCTTGGTATAAGTTGCCTCACTTTGCATACGCGGACACGGCTTCTAGGTGTTATTATTCTAAGCTATCAAATAACTTATAATAATAAACCTTTTATTTCTGAGCTGCACTATCTGGATGTTACATTACAAAATATGAATATTTAAATCACATCTCTCAGCTCAAGTGTGCCTCTTGGCAAAGGTCTCCAACCCCCACCAGTCAGTGCTGCCTAACAGCAACCGCTCTGGTCCAGAAAGACTAGAGAGGCTCATCTTCCCATCTTCTTATAGGTCAACCTTTACTTCTGTGCCCATCCCTTGGATACCACGTCACTCGTTTGCTCCATTTGTCTTTATTGCAACAAAGCATGTGGCATGTGGCATCTACTAACAAACTAACAGAAATGAAATACAAAGTTAATTTTTCAACGCCAGCCCGGCCACATGAGGCCGGCTCAAAATAGAAAGATACGGCATCAATTAACCAATTTCCTCTATGGGCAACTTTATTGACAAGGCTTAAATTTGCAATACTCTGTGACTAATTGCAACATTATCGGGTTTTTCGTGGAAAGACTGCATTTTATTTCCATATTGCCAGCCAGTGGGCCCCCCACCCCACTGGGTGATTCTCTTATGTTTAAACAATGCAGCAGGGAGCAGAAAAGTTAAATACCTACTAGATGTGGAATAAAAGGTTTTTTTTATTTTCATTAGTATTGTTCTCAGTACTTTAAGTCTTACTATTATCCTTTTCATTCATGCAGTAGTGGCTCATCTAAAGTAGAAGAAGCGGTAGACTGCTACCTGCGGGCCGCCAACCTGTTCAAGATGGCCAAGAAGTGGGCGCAGGCCGGCAACGCCTTCTGCAGTGCTGCGCAGCTCCATCTGAAGGCCGGGGTGCGCCACGACGCCGCCACCAACTTTGTAGATGCCTCCAATTGTTATAAGAAGTGTGATCCTAATGGTAAGTGAAATCATTCTTATTTATTTAGCATACTAATGGCCGAATACTCAAACGCTAATTAACTTTGAGGGGCTCTCAAAAGTCGTCCTGTCGCATTAAATGTCAAAGATATGACAAAGACAGCAAGCGTTTTAGTATTCGGCCATTAGGCTCAGTTTCACCAGCTTACTTTAACAATAACACGCTTGTTATAGTACCGGTTAAGCACAAGTTAGCCAAAAAAAGAGGTTGCCAGCCAGCATGATGTCCTTTGACAAGTTTGACATGACAAATAGGTAGCATTATCATTTCATACACGCTTTCAAGTCCATATTTTTCGAAATGAATGAACGGATTCTAATAAAACTTTATATACATAAGCAGGATACATAGGTCATACTGATATTGAATTCTATTTAATAAGGATTTTAAAGCTACAAAATATGATTAGTTAAAAAAACTCTAAGTCCTTAACTCAATAACTAGGGCATAAAGTATTTTTTTTTAATTGGCTGTTATTAATTAACTAACGCATTGTTTCGTAGCATGTTATCACTAGATTTGTGTGTCGTGATAATTATGATAAAGTTTTCCAAGAGCATGGTCAATGGATTAATCATGGCTACATTTTCAGTTTCATGAGCGCTTCTTATCAGTTCGCAGATTTGCACGCTAATCATGCTGATAACAGGGTCTTCTTTGCGATAATCCTGCTTACTGTTTGATTTTCTTTTACATAATAGATTATGATAAAAACACTATAAAAGTTGCATGCTGAATTACATTGTATTCTCATACACTATTGCAGCCTTAAAATGTTAAGTAATGAAATTGGGTAGGGAATCGAGATCATGGATGGCCGAATTCGTAGTGATTGATGTCCCACTGCTGGTGACAGGCTTTCCCCTAGGACCATAACGGACCATTCTGTAAATGGGTAAAGTGCTTGCTTTCAGTTAGGCCTTTACGCATTCTCAATAACTCAACAATTTATGGTTATCTAATTTGATCCACAAAATAAGTTATTTTACTTTCTTTCTTTTATTCAAATTTATAAATCTTTAGTCACATATCGGAGATCTACGTCAATACTAAATAATATATTAGAAGAAAATCGACTCGTCACCAAAATTGTCTCAGACGGGAATCGAACTCACGCGCGATCTTTTCCGCCTGAGACAATTCCGGTGTCGAGTCGATTTTTTCTAGTATATTATTTAGTATTGTATGAAAATAGCATAGCAATGCTAAAATCTCAAATTTTAAAGATCTACGTCAGTTTCCGTTCGTTTCGTTGTTTATTTTTCATTACTGTTTGTTAATCATCATGCTAACTTGATAAATTGGTTCATGGTCAAGGCTCTAAGACCGTACAGTTTTTGAATTCACATGTTTGTTTCCGTGTTTAAAAATAATAATACATTTTTATTTTCTTTGATTTAATTTCGCCTGCAGATACGCAACTTGTCTTTACGCGTTAAAATAGAGTTCAATCAATCAATCAATCAATCAATCATTGTTTTATTTGCGAAGACATGGTGAATACAGATTTTAGACAATTTAGGCGAGTTAGCAAGTAATTGGGTTGTGTACATGTATATTTTATTTACAGAAGCAGTATCATGTCTGCTAAAGGCTATCGAGATATACACCGACATGGGCCGCTTCACTGTGGCGGCGAAACAACATCAGGTAATGTTTATTATAAGCTCTGTGGTAACCGCCTCTGTGGTCTAGTGGTTCGCCCACCCGTGTAAGATGCAGGGGTCCCGGGTTCGATTCCCAGGGGTGGTACAATTTGTACTCGGTTTGGTTGGTGGTAGGGCTTATTTCAAGTCCGCCTGGCTAGCTACCACCATCTTACCTAAGTCTGACGCCATAACAACAATTTAAAAATTGTTGTTCCGGCAGTAAGAGGTAAGATAGCCAGTTCCTCAGTAATGAGGATTCCAGGAGTAGTGCGCTTCCACCTTCGGCCTTATCGTCACTTAACATCAAGTGAGATGAAGGCCAAGCATTATCCCGTAGTACATATAAAAAAAACAGATCTTTATAACAATCATCATCATCATCAGCCTATCATCGTCCACTTCTGAACATAAGCCTCTCCAAGTGCACGCCACCGAGCACATTCCGCGGCTACTCTCATCCAGCTTTTGCCAGCCACCTTGCTCAGATCTTCGCTCCACCTTGTCTGAGGGCGTCCCACACTACGTTTGCCGATACGCGGTCTCCACTCAAACACTCGTTTTCCCATCTTTATAGAGAATACTAGCTGCCGCCCGCGGTTTCACCCGCGTGGTTCCCGTTCCCGTGGGAAAATCGGGATAAAAAGTATCCTATGTTTTAATCTAGGCTATCTACTATCTATGTGCCAAATTTCAACCAAATCCGTAGTAGTTTTTGTGTGATTGAGGAACAAACATCCAAACATCCAAACCCACAAACTTTCACATTTATAATATTAGTAGGAACACAGATAATATAATACTATACTAGTAGTAGGAAGTAGGATAATTTGCCTAAAAAGCTCAATAGAAAGTTGTAATGAGTTAAATGATATACTTAATACGTACATACAATTTGAACATACATGTACACATATTTTTTATTATTTAGAAACATGTATTTCGTAGCTCATCAAAAAGCGAGTTAATGTCCTATTAAACGGACAATGCTGGATAATTGTCGAATTATGTTTGACTTATTTCTCATAACTAAGTCATCCCGATGCGTTTCGCCTCTTCAACCATGTTTATCCTATAACGGGTGTAACAAGACCTTCAACGAAGCCGAAGTTCACGCATTCCGCCCATTATCAGGATCATTTTTGTCTTTTAGACTATACCTGGGAAACCAATAGCTACGAAGTTATTGAAGGTCAAAGTAAAAAAACAAAATTCAATTTTTTTATGAAATCTTAGTTTATTCGTTATTGCCTACTTTTGTCCAATGAAACATTAACAAAATTGTAAGTATTTCGTAGCAAACAATGGCTTCAAAACGTCGTCACTCGATGTATTTCATGAGCACGCACATAAACGCTGCCTTTCAACTCGGCCGCACGCAGCTGTGTAGCATACACTCGCAGACGCGGTCTGTTGTACGCGTTACATTGCGTGGTAAAGCAATGCTGCTGCAATGCTTTTTTACCCGACTGCAAGAGGGTTATTTAACACCAAAAATCAAAATCGTTTCCCAGCAATAATTTGAACAGAAATGGTCCTGATGATGGGCAGAATACGTAGACCTGGGCTTCGTCGAAGTTCTTGTTACACCCTGTATAGGCTACATTTTATGATCAAATTTAATCGTATACAAGTTTAGCATTTTTTTAAGGGATGTGGCGGGTCTCTTTTCTAACAGAAAATTGGGATGATGACTAATGAATAAAATAACGAAGTACTAATAAAAATCGTAAACATATTAAACTTTTAGAGTAGCTTGTAGACCTCTTGCGGTTTTATATATTGCATATTATTTGTTTTATTACCCTTCAAAGTTGGGTTTTATTTTATTTTTTATTATTTATTTATTTATTGTTCAAGACATACATAAATACAGATTATATTATACGTTACTCATTAGCAAAAACCACTAGGGTTTGTGTGCCCATGAGAGTTCGCAAGTTTTGAGCATACTGTACTTTATTTAGAACATAACATGAAAATGGAAAGGTAAACATGCTTAACTAACATTATAAATACACAGACTGTAATTGCACGAACATTAGTCCTTATTTAGATTTTATTGATTTATTTAAAATTTGATTTATTTTTATGGTAAGTATTTTTTGTTTTTTTTTATTATTATTTTGGAATAGGCTAAATGACCAATGTTGGTGCAAGCACCCTGTTTCTATTATTACATTTGACTTAGAGTATATAGGTAGTTTCGTTTGTGTTTATAAGATGTTTTTTTTAAATTATTTTTAAAATTTTGATTATTTAAGTAAATATTGAGTACTTCGCTTGGTAGGCTATTCAAAATTTTAGGTAGTATATAATTATAATTTCTTGCACCATACAGGTTTTTATATCTCCACATTTTAAATTTATCACATTGTTTTCTCAATCTTTCGTCTCGTATATAAATTTCTAAGTTCTTCACATTACTGTATTCTTCCTTTAAAATAGCTAATCTTACTTTATTTTGTACGGTCAACAGATTACAATACTTAAAAAGTTCGGAATAATCTTGACTATATTTATAGTCAGTAGAAAAGTCCATTTAAAAAGTATACAATTTATTTAAATAAATGATACCTTTAAGTAGTCCGTAAAATGTTTAGCAAATATGTCTAAGAAACAATTTTGATAAACATATATTTAATATAGCTGCCGAACAAATTTCCTACGCGTTGCATACAAACTACTCAGGCGTGACGTCATAATTTAGTAGCCGTTAGTATGGAGCGTTTTTTGATGAGTGGTGTGTGCATTTCAAACTGATATCTCGGGCAGTTTTCATGCTAGCGAAATAATTCTTTTCCCAATGTTTCTTTTTTTTGAGGGGTAATTTATGTAACATAAAATAAAAATAAAAATGTCATCATCCCAATTGTCTTCTTGCCCCCAGAACATAGCCGAGCTATATGAGACCGAGTGCGTAGACTTGGCTCGCGCGATGCAGCATTACGAGCAGGCGGCCGACTACTTCCGAGGGGAGGAGTCCACCTCCTCCGCCAACAAGTGCATGCTGAAGCTCGCGCAGTATGCGGCCCAGCTTGAACACTACGACAAGGCCATACAGATCTATGAACAGGTATGTATGTGTAATAAAGTTCTCTTCCCGGCTCAGATCTTGAGCCAGGCCTCCATCACTCACTCAAGGTCGCGCGATAAGCACCTACCGCTAGCCGTTCGTTCGAACGAACAAGTGAGCAGAGGGCCGCCACACGCCCGCCTGCGTAGTCGCGCTGCACCTTACTGCACAAGTAGGTGTTGTCTCTTTATAATAGTAACAATGTCAAATCGACATTACTGTGCCGTGTACGGATGTCAAAATCAAAAAACCAATAAACAATTGTCGTTTTTCACATTATGATATTAGCCACACAGTTCATTTACACGAAGACAACCCTAACTTTGCGTCATCAGAAAAAGTAAGAGCATGCGATAGAAAGAGAGGCAACTACTAGGTGGAATATAAGTGTAGGCCATTAGCGCTGCGCGTCCTGAATTGCACTTTTTTGTGTCGGAGCAAAAGTCGCTTTTTATTTAAATGACTTTGCGGATTGCTGCTTCTGTACTTGTACTATAATTTATTCTGTGCTTGAGCGCTGAGCGAGAGATGCGTATAGTTGTGATACGGTAAAGAAATGTATCAGTATTCTAACTTAGTACAAATGGTCGAAATGCGAGCAATACCTATGCGCCTCGAGTTTGGTCTGCACTCGGTACACAACAGTCGCGAATGCGCCGCAGCAGTGACGAACGATTTACATACTATTGATTGAAATACAAGGACTTACTATGGCAAAATGCAGATTGTGGTGTTTTTTTTATTACATTTAATTAACCAATTAATCCAGACAACATTTTTAAATACCTGGACAGTCCGAAAAATAAGATTAAAGTATACTTTTTTATTATATAGGTATTACCTACCTACTAACTACGGCCAGAAGGATTTGAACTAATTTCTCCCTTTAATATTAGGTAGGTATTTCAGTTTTTAAAATTTTTGTGTTCACCATTCGTTTTGTTAACCTAGGTAATTTATTGCTTAGAAATTGATTTCTCGCCGAAGGTAGGCCCTATAATATGGATTCAAAAATATTACGTACAATCACAAAACTAGAAAGATACGATAGTACTTAGATGAAGTTAATAGTACATTACTGCCGCGGTCAATAATGACTGCGTTGCTGGCAGCGATGATGATGGCCGAGAGCGGAGCTTAGTGTAGGTCCAGGCCGTCACAGCGCGGTCAGCATTGCAGCCCTTGATGGACAAGCTAGAATAATAATATATAAATAAATAAAATAATTATAGCGCGGACAGCAAAGGCTGCAATGATGACCAAGCTTGAAGGCCGAGAGCGTAGTTAAGCTTAGCTCGAGGCCATCATAACGTGGCCAGCAGTGCAGTCATTGTGGACCAAGGCTTGTATAGTACTTTACTCAAAAAATGCGAATACTGCCTACTATACCTACTGTAGTAGGTACTTATAACCTAATTTCAAAAAAATACAAAAATGCAAATATCTCAGAAACGGTGCGTCGGAGCCAAAAAGTAATTTTTTTTTTGATCCCCTTTGTAACCGCGGAAGTAGATAAGAGGTATTGAATGAAAGGTCAAAAAAACGGTCAAGTGCGAGTTTTTTATATTTTTCCATACAAATCCTTATCCTTACTAATATTATAAATGCGAAAGTCCGTTTGTTTGTTTGTTACGCCTTCACGTCTTAACTACTGAACCGATCAACATGAAATTTTGCATACACGTTGTCAGGGGTACAGAGAAGGACACAGGCGCGGTCCGAGGGGGGGGGGTCACAGGGGACATGACCCCCCCCAAAATCGTACATGTCACATAGAAAGAGCATCTAAAAATTTACAAAAAAGCAATTATTATTATTAGTGACCCCCCCCAAAATTTCAGGCTGCGACCGCGCCTGGAAGGACATAGGGTACCTTTCATCCAGAAAAAAAGTATTGTTCCCGAGGGATAGCAAAAAACCTTTCCACGCAGACGAAGTCGTGGGCGGCCGCTAGTTTTATATAAAAGTACAAAAACATCATCTAGGTACAACAATACAACACCCGCGCAGATATCGAATGGGATTCAAAATAGCGGCTCACCGCGCTTACCACAACGAGTGTGACCGAGAGAGCGATGGGTGTGGCGTTGAGTGTGCGAGCGAGAAGTCAATATGAACGACGCCATTTCTAATCCCATCCTTTATCTGCGCAGGTTGTACAGTGTATTTTTCACCTATGTTTGAAAGAAAACTCGACAATAATGGATTCTCAAAGGAAATTGCTGGTGGCTATAAAACTCGACAATAATGAAATCACATACAACTTTGTTGCGTCACCATCGGAGAACACCGGCAAGCTCGACTTTGTTCAAAGAAGGTTGTCAAAATAATGACCATATTACAAGCTTTTTTGAGTAAAATACTGTAGCCAGGCGGCCCTATCGCGTGTTGATGTACCGCGCGTCTCTAGGTAATGATTTCAAGAACAGGGCCGAGTTAGAATACTGATACATTTCTTTACCGTGGTTGTGATCTTATAAATTCCGTTCGGCTATGACTATTGTTAGGCGTGCACATGCAATGCACGATTTGGGTGAAGATTGTTTACCAAATAAGACAAGATAAAATAGACAGTCTGTTGATAATGTCAATAGCCGCCATCAACTTGCGAATAACACTCCATGTAATAGTCATTAAAGTAAGCATTGCTTGAAGTCTAATTGGTCTGACCTCAATGGTCAAGTGGGTAGAGAGATATACACTGAGATATGAACGTTCCTGTATGAAAGATGTGATGCTTCGAGCAACAAAGGCTTCGTTTCGTCACGAAGGGAGAAGCCTTAGCGATTATTACTCTATTCAAATTATTCTGGCATTTTTTGCGGGGGGAGGGAAATGCACACAAGTGCAGTTCCGCATACCCACATACAAAAACAATACTGTAATGACGACACTCACACATAAAAAATAAAACAAAACAGCAAAAATTTGTGTACGGATGAGTCACACATCAAAATATGACACGTTTTTGACATAAAGGGCTGGGCTCAACTGTCGATGCAGCAATATCGATACGGAAAAAGGAATATAGGTTACAAACTCAATCATTTTACGATGGGGTGAATAACAACAAAGAGGTCATTTTTATTTGGTGATTGGGTTGGGATTAATGTCTACCCAGGAAAGTTGGGCTCAGGCTGCTGACACTGAACATCGCTCTACGACAGTACTGCCATCTGCACACCCAACAATATGAATTTTGTAAGATACCGACCGACTGTTGAATAAAAAAATAGCAAACTGATTTTGATAATGTCGTCAATATAGTAAAATATATCATTATTTTTCTAAGAAACTGTACATTCAATGTCTCAAAAATGGCTTCATCATCCCTGATTTATCATAATATGATCTTACCTGCCAAGGGGGGGTTCGCACTTCAGAAAAAAATCATATCACCTTCAATATACCTACCATCCATCTTTCTCTTAGCGTGGTTGTTATATGTCATTGGAAAACTTTTAATTTCACGCATGGGTCAGTCATTCATGGGATGGGTGACCAAAAATGAATTATCTCGAGCTCCTCCGTGCCTCGGAAGGCACGTTAAGAGGTAACACCACGGTCGAGAAAATTGAAAAATTCCTATACAAAGTTGACAAAATCAACGTTTCGTTGTCCCCTGTTTTCTCCTCCAAAACCAGACCGATTTAAATACTTTTTTCATTCAAATTTAAAGAAAGGGTTTGGCTGTGTTCCTATGTTTTTCTTTTTTTCATAAACTAATTATTAAAAGAGATAATTATCTTCAAAAAACCTAAAAAATTGCCATTGTTTAGACATCCAGCAATCAAAATTGACGAGATTATATAAAAAAATCAAAACATAGGAACACAGCCAAAGCATTCTTTTTAATTATAATGAAAATAGTATTAAAATTAGTCTGATTTTGGAGGAGGAAATAGGGGACAACGAAACGTTGATTTTGTCAACTTTGTATAGGAATTTTTCAATTCTCTCGACCGTGGTGTTTCCTCTTAAGCTGTTGGTCCCGGCTGCATTTGCAGTCGTTAACACCAATCAATCCACATTGGGCTTGCGTGGTGGGTTATCGCCCATCCTCCCACCTATAAGGAAAGCCTGTGCCCCAGTAGTGGGGACATTAAAAATGGCTGATGGTCAACTATAAATACTAAGTATAAAGTACTGCTAGGTACCTATTTGTTTTCTCGCAGTCAATGGTAAAAAGTAGAGTACACAACACGTGAAAAAAAAAATTTCATCTCGGTTCTTTGTATCCCTCGAACTAAATTTCCTTTTTATTCACTTGTTGTATAATCTACTATTTCGACATTTATTTTGCGATATCTGTCGCGTCGCGCTCACATCAGTGCAGAGCAAATCATGCTAAAATCTCGCAAATGAATTTGACGCATAATCAGGGCTAGATTGACCAACACACTTTATCGACAAACATTATTTAACGGTAACATCACTAAGTTGCCCATCGACGAGAACTCGGATTTATCTTGCGACAGATCTGAAATTTGTACGGACGAGCCATGGACTAGCAGCCCCGATGTCACTGAACAAATTTGATAACTAATCAAGAATAAAATATACGATTTTAATGTTTAAATTTAAACAAATAGCAATAATACGATAAAAAATTACTTTTATGTGAAATGTAACACCGTCTTTTTGTATACTTGATGTTCAAGACCTCTTTTAACAGCAAAAAACTCATAAATTCGACATTTTAAACACAGCAGCGTTCACATGCGCGACTGGACTCGGTCTAGAAAGAAATCCGGGCGCAACTGGTTTTACTAATGCGTATGCCCATTTGGGCTTGTACTTCGGCAGAGGGGAACGCTTCGTATGGCTTCTCTTTCTGTATAGAAGCCTGTCTTACTCTAAGATGTGATGATATGATATGAGATGTGATTTACGATCAAAAGTATATAAGGTCCTTCTTAAATAGGGCACATAATTTTAAGGGGTCAATGTACTCATGCATACAAACAACTTGTACTATTGGACCAACATTGAAATCGCGAAAAAAAAACAGCTGTTCTATAGAAAATTTGAAATATAATAATAGATCAAAATGTATGGAACAGCTGATTTTTTTTTTCGCCATTTCAATGTTGGTCCCATAGTAAAAGTTGTTTGTATGCATGAGTACATTGACCCCTTAAAATTATGTGCACTATTTAAGAAGGACCGTATGTAGTCTAGTCTTGGTTTGCGCAGGAGGTGAAAAATATGTAAAAGGAATTACTTAAATAAATTGAGATTATCGTTTTTATTTTATTTTATTACTCTTACTATCGACCGTCCGCTACTTCGCTTGCGTGAACAGTTATTTTTATGTACCTAGTATAGTACTTTTTATTATGAAACATTTTAGCCACAAATAAATTTACTTTTTATTGATAACTAATTTACCAATTTTATCACGCACAGAAATACAGAACATACTGTAGGTTTTAAAAAGGGTAGTATTTAATCGGGTATAAATAAATTTCCATTTTGGGTATCAAAAATATTGAATATAGCGTACTGAAATACTAAGTGAGCTACGGACTGAGGCGACTACAAATGTGGAAAATGGGTGACTTTAAAATACAAATTAAGTAACTAGTTATTCAGAACAGGCTATCTAATAACTATTTGGGCGACACCTTAGGGCACACAAAACATTTAATATTTGGCATATTTTTATTTAAATAAAAAAGGTGGCTATTATCCTAATCGAGATGACAAAAATACCAGGCTGCTTAAATCATTTACCTATATACTTACCTACTTGGTATAATAGTTGCTCACTCAGTATTTTTATCACTCATTAAGAATTTTCACTGCTAACTTAAATTATTTATCTCCCTCATGTAGTCTCCCGTTTTACGTATTTTTTATAATCCACAGATTGTCGCCCGTTTAGTTATTTTGTTGCCCAAGAAATAAACCACTGCCAGGTTGAGTATTTAAATATCCCATTAACAGTCGCCTTTAATTATTTCCAGTCACCCAATTAATTAATTCCATTTAAAAAATGTATCTGTCACAATTTGTTTCGAAAATATGCACTACAATTTTAACAAATCTTCCCTCAGATCGCAAAGTCATCGCTGGACAACAGCCTCCTAAAGTACAGCGCTAAGGAATACATGTTCCGCGCGGCGCTATGCCACCTGTGCGTAGACTTGTTGAACGCACAGCACGCTCTAGACAAGTACGCCGGCCTATACCCAGCCTTCGCTGACACCCGCGAGTATAAGCTCGTGAAGGTAAATACACAATATACAGAGTACACAAAATATACCCCACACATACAGAAACACACTATACAGACTACACAGCAACACAGCATATACCCCAGAGTGCACTATACAGAGTCCACAGCATATATCCTACACATTATACAGAGTACACATACATATCTCACACTACAGAATACACATTATTTACAATATTTCCCACTACGAGAATACATGTTCCGCGTTGTGCTTTGCCACCTGTGCGTGGACTTGTTGAACGCACAGCACGCGCTAGACAAGTACGCCGGCCTATACCCAGCCTTCGCTGACACCCGCGAGTATAAGCTCGTCAAGGTAAATACACAATATACAGAGTACATAGCATATACCCTACACATTATACAGAGTACACAGCATATTATATCCTACACATTATACAGAGTAAACATATATCTCACACTATCCAGAATACAGAGTATTATAATAATCACTTCTCAAGCTTACGCGCTCACTAGACATGAAATAAAACACTTTTTAACGGATACTAGCGCGGTTTTACTGAATGTATTTTGGTATTTAGTTGGTATTTGGTTTGATTTTTCCAAAAATCAAAGTATCCGTTAAAAAGTGTTTTATTTCATATTATAATAATCTCCCAATACGAGAATAGATGTTCCGCGCTGCGCTTTGATACCTATGCGTGGACTTGTTGAACGCACAGCACGCGCTGGACAAGTACGCCGGCCTCTACCCAGCCTTCGTTGATACCTGCGATTATAAGCTCGTCAAGATAAATACACAGTATACAGAGTACACAGCATATAACCAACACATTGTCTAGAGTACACAGTGTATAACCCACACACTATACAGTACGCAGAATATACCCCACACACACAAACTATACAGAGTACGCAGCATATACCCTACACATTATATAGATTACACATCATATACCCCACACATTATACAGAGTACACAGCATATTATGTCCACACTACACAGAGTACGCATCATATACCACACACCACACTAAATACTCAGCGTATACCCCACATTATACAGAGTCTACAGAGCACACAGTATATTTATACCTTACTTCCTACCTACACTATACAGAATACATTGTATTGATAAATACCCTACAACATACGATAATATAACGAGTAGAACTGAACTCTTAGGCTCGATTGTACCATCTTGATCTAACTTTAACAGTACTTGAGACAAGCTTATCTGAGTCAGTGGTCGAAAGTGGGACTTATTACATATTGTTACCTAGGTTACGCCATAGACGTCACCGTGTCAGATAAGTTTGTATCTGTTAAAGTTAAGGTTAAGTCAAGACGGTGCAACCCAGCCTTTAAAAGTGTCTAATTTTATTTGTAAATATAAATATCTCGAAGTTCACTACTTCTTGCCACAAACAATCGTGTTTTCTCTTCATCAGGAACTAATAGAGCACCTCGAAGAGCAAAACGTGGAAGCGTTCACCGAAGCGGTGAAGACGTACGACAGCATATCGCGGCTGGACCAGTGGTACACCACCATCCTGGTGCGCATCAAGAAGCAGATCAACGACAACCCCGACCTGCGTTGAGCGCCCGCCGCGCCCGCCGTTAGCGCCGCGTGAGTTGTCTATGCTCCCTTCAGTTGCTTGTACCTTGTATCCAATGCCGTTACGAAAAAGTAAAATGTCAACATTGGCCCTGATTTCGTTGTTTTTTGTGTACAATGCCGTTATGAAAAAGTAAAATGTCAAAATTGGCCCTGATATTTCGCTGACTGGGTTGCGTTCAGAACCTACGCTCCGAGTGCAACCAAATGCTCTAACGGCGTTCCAAACATTAGAGCGTGACGTTCGGTTGACACAACTTTCCCGTTCCAACTTTTTAACCATCAAGATCGGTGGTTGAAAAACGCTCCGACTATTATCTATAGAAAGAAATGTCAATGTCATTTGACATTATTTTATATTTTGATGTTTTTGTGTCTAAGTTCAAATAATAGCTTCTCAAAAAACTGTTTTTATTTGATTTAGAATAAAGGAAAGTTTAAATTATTCGTATTCCAAATGGAAAACGAAAACTTTCTACTAATAATGACATTTAAAGTTCTTAGTCATTCCGAACCTTAAAGTGAGTTAAAAAACAACCAAACAACCGCGCTCTAAGCCTCTGAACGCAACCCTGTTTTCTGTGTCCAATGTCGTTAGAAAAAATAAAATGTCCAAATTGGTCCTGATTTTTCGCCGACTTCATTTTTTTGTGTCCAATACCGTAATGAAAAACTAAAGTGCCGAAATTAGCGATGGTTTTTCAACTACTTATAGTATTTTTATTTCCAACGCCGTTATGATAAAATAAAATGTATTGGCGCTGATTTTTTCGTTTCATGTGTCCAATACCGTTACGAAAAAGTAAAATGCCGAAATTAGCGACGGTTTTACGACTTAGTTTTTTTTTAAAATACGGATTAACCCGACTAAATTGACAGCGACTGAAGTCTTCGCATGGTTTTTTTTAATAGCTATGAATTTATTGATGTGTGTTGGTGAGACTTATCTTGAGAAAATGCGAGTATTTAAGAACAGCAAAATACATAAGTCAGAACTATGAAAATGCCCGAAAACCCGATTTCTTCGAAAGAAACAACGATGGCAAAGGAGTTAACTTTTTCATTGTAATGGAATTTGCGTTGACACTTTGTTAACTGTTAGTAGAAACCTAATTCGTGTATAAAAACATCTTTCAAGTACTTGCATTGTTTGAATCTCTCACCAGGTGCGATTGTGTTAAGGAATCGTATTCGTTTGATAGTACAAAATGTACGATTTTATTTGTCAAACTTCTAATGGAGAATGTCCGAAAAAAATAAAAATGGCTGAATATTTTTTTAAAGCTCCCTTAGTAATAGAAAAAAGTTTCAGAATTTTCGGTTGCGTTAAAATTTTTTAATAATTAAAAGTCTCTTCGACGTCACAAATGTACGAAAGTAACAGCAGAATGACGATTATACCTTTGCCACCACCTGCCACAACCACAGCAAGTATTAAAAAAAAGTTTTGACATTTTGTGCTAAAACATTTTAATAGCATGTTGTGGTTATGACAGGTGGTGGCAAAGGTATAATCTCCATTCTGCTGTTACTTTCGTATATTTGTGAAGTCGAAGTGACTTTATTTTTTATTTTTATTTATACGCAACCGAAAATTCTGAAACTTTTTTCCATTACTAAGGGAGCTTATTCCTACCTATAAAAAAATATTCAGCCAAATTGATTTTTTTCGGACATTCCCGGGGCAACAACGTTGCGGGCGCATTTGTCTGACGCCACGTGTTAACACATGTTAACACGCCGTCAGATGACATCGGTTTTCATAGTAAATGTATGCACTAGGACAGGGATGGCGAACCTTTATGCGTATACGTGCCAATTTTCTGGAATAATATTTAATGACGTCGCAGCCGTGCCATCAAATATTCTTGACTTTGTGATCAGTGGAAAAATAATGTAAAAAACAATATCAACTCAAAGCTCTATATTTACCAAAAATACAATTACAAGAGCAATTAAAAATTAGTGCGACTTCTGTTGTTGCAGATTGGACGATAATTGACTTATATTGGGGTTGTACGATGTTACTTTTAGCAGAATGCATGCTGAACTTGATTCATCAGTCAGTCTATTTCTAACAGAGTCTTTGATGTTATTCATCTCTGAAAACAATGACTCGCAGGCATATGTTGATGAAAATACAGTTAGAATAGCGTGAGCCAGCTTCTTCAAACAATTAAATGTTTCTGGCAACGCATTCCAGGTTTCTAAAATTTTATTATTGGCATCTTTACTTATATTACTGGTCAATCTTTCTGTTTCAATTAACTCTAATTCTTTTCTCATGTCTATGAATTTTTGTATCCAAATTGAACTAGATTGGAAATCAATCAGCTGCATTTCAAAATCTTCAATTTCCAACCAATCGAACTGGGAGAAGTTCAGTGTATGAAAGGTCGTTACATCTGGGTACATAATAAACTTGACCGTTTCTGATAATTCTTTGAACTGAGAAAATCTTGTTGAAAATTCCTTAATTGAAGAATCAATCACAGAGATAAATTCCTCAGTAATATTTTCTGCATTTGTTGTCTCATGTATATCAGATTCATTGATATATTTTTTCAAGTATGGAAAATACTTGTAGTTTTTTGCGATAATATCGTTTCTGAAAACTTGCAGTTTAGCCTCAAAGGCGCGAATGAGATCGATCATGACGATTATTGTTTTGTTTGTGCCTTGAAGCTTCACATTTAACGTATTTAAGTGTTGGCATATGTCTGTAAAAAACATCAATTTTGAAAGCCACATGACGTCCAAAAGCTGTGGGTATTGTTCAATTTTTCCCTCATTTTGCAGAAACAGTCTGATTTCTTCCAAGCATTCAACAAATCTTTCAAGTACAGACCCACGACTCAGCCACCGAACATTATTATACATCAGTAAGCCATTATACACGGAGTTGACTTCATCCAACAAAGCGTCGAACTTTCGCTTGTTCAAAGCCTGAGCAGAGATGAGGTTGACTATTTTCGTAACTACTGCCATAACATTATCAAGAGATGTTAAACCGCTCTTAGCGCATAAGGCTTGTTGGTGAATGATGCAGTGGAATTCAAGAATCGAATGTCCTACTTCAGTTTGAAATAAACTTATGAAACCAATTTTTTTACCCACCATACTCGGAGCACCATCAGTTGTTACACAAACAACTTTTTTAATATCAATTTCTTTTTCAACTATCGAATTTTTAACTGCCGTACAAATATCTGCGCCCTTTGTAGTTGTTGGTAACGATTTTATCGCAATTAATTCCTCCTTAATGACGTTTCCTACGCAGTATCGAGCAAAAACAGCTAAACGTGCAGATTTTGTGACGTCAGTGCTTTCGTCGAGGCATAGCGATATAAATGAAGCAGAGTGAATGTCAAGCTTTTGTTGCTCTGTAACATTTTCAGCCAATTTTAAGATTCTTTCCTTTATTGTGTTTCTGGACAAAGGAGTATCTTTGATGCGCTGAATTATCTTATTTTTATTCTCGAAATCATCAAAAAGAGAAGGCGCGCATGCTAACCAGGCTTCCTTTAAAAACTCGCCTTCTTGAAAGGGTTTACTATGCCGAGCAATGACATTTGCAGCCGTGTAACTTGCCGCACTTGTATGACAATTTTTGCCAACAAATTTATTTATTGATGTTGACTGTTTGTTTCTGTCTTTCAAAGCACTCGCAATTAATTCCTTTTGCTCTGCTTCGCTTTTTTGACAAATTGATTTGTGATTTGTTTCAAAATGCCGTTTAACGGAAGATGTTCTACATACCATGGTGCCAGAACATAAAACACACACTGCTTTGTCACCTTTATTAATCACGCCGAATTTATCAGTCCACCAAGTCTGAAATTCTCTAGTATCCTTGCTATTTTGCACTTTTCGTTTCTTTGCTGAACTAGCCATATTAAATTACAGCAAATAATAACTTAAATAAACTTTAAAGTTCACTTTCACAATGAAATTCAACTATTTTTTGCGTAAACAAACAATTTGCGCGGGCACTGCGCCTCGTTTGTTATTATTTACTCAAGTCAAGCCCCCGCGCTGCGTTCCCGCGCCCCGCGCCACCGCCGCATTTCCCGCGCTAGCATAGCAACTACGCCCCGCCTCCACCTCGCGCACCGGACCCGAACGCTCGCGCGCGTTTGCTTTTCAAAGATTCATAGGTATTATACTACATCATAATCATAATTTATACTTTTTTCTTTAAACTCGTAATCAGTGACGTGCCGAAATTATTTCGTCGCGTGCCAGCAATGGCACGCGTGCCATTGGTTCGCCATCCCTGCACTAGGATCACACTTATAACACGTTCATATAAATACGGCGTGTTAACACGTAGCGTCAGATAGATGTGCCCGCACCTTTAGTTTGACAAATGAAGCTGTACCTTTTGAACTGTCAAATGAATAAGATTCCTTTACATAATTTAGGATTGAAATGTTAGTGTTAAGATTATCATGCTGGAATGCATGTGTTTTGGTGATTAAAGGAAGGTTTTATGATAAATTTAGGTACTGCAATTGTCAAAGTAATCCGTTTAACCATTAACAACTATAGTTGAATACTTGCGTACATTACTAAATAATATACTAGAAAAAATACGACTCGCACCAGATCAATACTCAGACGGGAATCGAACCCGCGACCTTTGGATATCCGGTCCAATGCTCTGACCGCTGAGCTACCGAGTCACTAGTGACATCGTCGAATTTTTCCTAGTATATCCTAAACTCTTACGCTGTAAGCCAGCGTTCGATTCCCGTCTGAGTATTGATCTGGTGCGAGTCGTATTTTTTCTAGTATATTATTTAGTATTGTTTAAAAATAGCATTGTAAACGCAAAAATCTCAAATTTAAAAACTTGCGTACATTACAAAAGCGATTGGTCAGGAAAGTATAGATTATTTCACTCAACGGTTTCATGTAATTTTCTCTACCAGATAAATATTAAATGGTACTTAATTGGGCATTGTTTAAATTACATATTATAATATAAGCAATACGGCGTTAACGACTGGCGTAAAAAAACCTTTTTGTCATAACTCTGTAGTTGATTATGCCTATTTCTTTGTAACAGTTAGGCGACCACTTCTATGTTACACTATTGTTTAGAAAAATATTGTTTTATTATCTTTGAAAAATCATAATAAGTCATGCCTATGATATTTTGTTCGCATTCTAAAATCGATTAAGCATAAGTAATAAAGACTTTGTAGTAAAACCATAGACAGTTATATTAGCGACAATGTGTTTTTACTTAAATATTCATAAAAATATTGGTTGTCACTCCCAATATGTATATTCAGTGTAAAATTTTAAAAGCAAATGATGATTAAGTACATAGGTACTCACTTTTTTGTTTAACGATGAGGTCACATGCAAGTAGTTAATTTTGGAAGAATTTATAATTACGACCTCTGGACTCCGCACATATTGAGTCATTTTGAACGCTAATATTATAACTGTGGCTTTATGAATAAATAAATATGAAAATGATCTTAAAACAAGTATAAAAAAAAATCCTCCCGACCCCGGTCATGGTTACCTTACCATATATTATCAATATCATTGAAGTAACACGGTACCAAATTTTGAATCGATAGGACATATGGAAGGTAGTCAGATCCCCTCATCAACTAGAAAAGAGCTGATGGTCTTCAAACGGCTGAACAGATTTTCATGAAACATGGCTAAGAACACTCGGGATAAAATTATCTATGACAGAAAAAAAAACTAAACTAAAATCGGTTCATCCGTTTAGGAGCTACGATACCACAGACAGTTACACAGACACGTTAAACTTATAACACACCTCTCTTTTTGCGTCGGGGATTAAATAGTCGTATTCACTTCTCAAGCTTACGCGCTCACTAGACAGAAATAAAACACTTTTTAACGGATACTAGCGCGGTTTTATTGAAGGATAAATAGTCGTATTAACGATATATCAATATTCAATAGTGTAACATAAGAATTTTCGAGTATTTCAAGATTTAGGTGATAATTATTACTAGTTGTTAAGTTGGGAAAATAATCGAAGTTCTTTTTTAAATCAAGGCGTAGGTTTAACCGCTAATGTTCCATATAATGTAAGTACACCGATTTCTTCGAGTCATAATGTACTCAGTATTTTTTTAAACTTTAATTTAAAACGCTATGTTTGCGGCCTCATTTTGTATAAGATCGTATGTTTTTTTATGTGATTAGGGCTTGCGCACACGTGACGAATTTATTGTTATGTATAGTTTGTATTTATTAAATATCTTAATGTTAATAATGATGAATCGGTTTAGGCGCATTTGGTCCACTTCTCATTTGGTCCACTTGCCGAAAAAACGTCTCTTTCGCATTTGTAAGTTCGGTCCACTTCGCAAAACGTCTATTTCGAATTTGCTCCATTTCGCTGAACGTCTAAATGCGAAATGGACGTTCTGCGAAATGGACCAAATGCGAAATGGACCAAATGAGAAGTGGACCAAATGCGCCTAAACCTGATGAAGAATCATTCCATAAAAATCAAATATCAAATCCTTGTCGGCTCGTGAAGTTGAAAAAAAAGTGTCTTTTCATGAAAACTGTATGTATTATAATTTTCTATTGATAAATAGTATCGTTACTAGAATTTTAATATGGTAATCGGAAGCCCAAGCAATGCGATATAAATGCACTTTATTTAAATGTTAATTAGAACTTTGTTTTATTTTGTATTGTTTGGAACGCTCAATAGATCCATTTGTATACTTCGGCGTCAGAATTTAGTCGTCACGTGTGAAATAGCGGATTTTGTATATAATGTATGTATGAGTCCCTGTATGATACAACTAAGGAAGCGTTTGGGTCAAGGCAGACTGACGGACGGAGTGGCGGCGAAAAGAAAATATAGTATATTACAGTACGAGGCAAATATCTTGAAATCGGGTGGGGATTGCGCGGAACGCGTATTTTAGGCATGCGTTGCGGTGAGGGGCGCGCTATTGGTCGCTCGCAAGAGCACATGCGCGAACTTATCCCCACTCTGTCGAAAAAATTTCAAGATATATGCCTCGTAATGTACAACCGAGAACAGGGAGCTAGCGTTTCCGTTGTCGAGGATGGTTTGAATTTGATGGCTTTAATCATTCGAGGCAATGCAAATAGTTTACAGTAGAAGGCTTTTATAGTGCTTTTCTCAAGAAATGCGAGGAAATAAAATTTTGTTAGTAAAAATGGGATTTTTAAATTGGTTCACCATAAAGTTTTATAAAAATAACGCTAGCTGATGAGTTCTACCGTTTTGAATTTGGAATACTACTTCCCGCACAAGTATTGAATAAATTTCCGCACTGAATTTCAAAATGTGATGAACTAGACTCACTAGACTCACAGAAATGTGGAACGCCCCGCATTCCTTTTATACTAGGAGGTCATAACAAATTTGGTAACGATCGCGTAAGTGGCTGACTCTGGGTTCACAGGATGGAGAGGCACTCTCTGGTGCTAAATATGTCTGTCTGTTTGCGTGAAGTGGTCGCGTTCTTTTTATATGCACTCTGAAAAAAGGCTATAAATTTTTTGAAAGTAAATTATAACCCATGTTACTCGCTGATAATGTAGCTTTCTATAAGTAAAGAAAATTTCAAAATCGGATCAGTACTTTTTGAGTTTATACATTACAAACAAACAAAAAGTAATCGCTTATACCTACGAAACGCAACCGAATTTCGGTCAGTCCTTACCATAGACATAGAAAAATTTTCGCTGCGCTTAAGAAGACCAACAAAGCGTGGAAAAGAGAAGTTAACATCATACGGACACGGTCTATGTAAAAAAGAGACAAAGGATCAAGTGACATGTGCCAACATTTTGCACAGTAAGAGCCCCTAGCGTCCCGCCTAGCAAATGAGCAATCACATTTTGTATAAAATATTTGTTAATTTTAATTAGAATTTAAAATAAAGGTATCGTGGAGCCATGGTGTCTTGTGCTCTAAGTAATTGTGATGTAACAAAAAGAAACAATCCAAGTAATCACACTTTTCACAGGTAAATAAGATATTGTCACAAATTTCTCTAAAACCAAATTTCTCTACATTTATTCGTTTATCGACGAAGAAAACAGTATGGAACAAAGTTTATTAATTTCCTTTGCCATATATAGTCATATTTTATGAATCTAAGTATTTTTTTTCGTATCTCATATAAAATGTATGCATTCGTTTTCGGATCACCTGTTTATTGACATTGTTGTTCTTTGACATTCTATTTCTATGGTCCTTACACAGTTCACGTGACTACAACTAGTACTTACTTGCTGTACTATTGTCAGTCATTTACCTTATCGTTTTTTTTTGGTAACGATAACACATTTTTCAGCCTGCATATTATAAAAAGAACACAACCACTTCACCCAAACAGACCGACATATTTAGCATCAGAGAGTGCCTCTCCATCCTGTGAACCCTGAGTCAGCTACTTACACGATCGTTACCAAATTTGTTATGACCTCCTAATCAATTTTTCAAATGGATTGATACCATTTCAGAATATAAGTGAAAAAAGTTAGTAACTTTGATTTGTAGTCGACTTTAATTCCTTCGCATATGGTTTAAATTAGTGTAACCAAAATACTTAATCACGCTTCGCCAGGCGCGAGCGCGGAAGCTTTTTGTCGCCGTTAGACCCTGTTTAGATGTGTGTGCTATTTAGACGCGTTTCGTTATAATTGTTCGCTTATGATCTGGGGGTCACGTCTGCTAATGTTAACGTCAAAATCGTGTTTCAATGGTGTTTGAATGGTAATGCTTTTGGACACAGTTCTTGTTTCTTAAGCCCAAAACCGAAACACATTGTGTTTCTTAAACCCAAAACGGACGCACATTGTGTCTCAATTTTGGGTTTCAGAAACAAGAACAGCATCAAAAAGCACCTCCAGGTTTGTTGGTAACTTGTGCAATATTAACAGCAGTGAACTAAAATCGTGTGTCCAACCGCGCCTTAATCGCCGTCATCATAATAAGGTCTAATTCTAGAGTAATTGAAGTCGACTTTCAATGGGTGTGATACTGAGGAACTAATGGCGCCACAAGCGACAGTCCTAAAATCATTTGATTGGTTGTTTCAAATGTCTAATGTCATTTCTGACGTATTTTACCAATCAAAACCATTGATAACGAATTAAGGTGCTGGCACATTTATCTGACGTTACGTGCTAATACGCCGGTCAGATGACATCGGTTTTCATAGTAAATGTATGAACTAGAAGCACACTAATTATCTTATAACGCGTCCGTAAAAACATGGCGTGATAGCACCCTTAGTCTCTTCGCCGCCATTCCGTCAGTCTGCGTTAACCCTAATGTGCTAATCATTCAGGGACTTAACTCTCATTTAGAGTTAATGTATTTAAAAACATTTATTTTTGTTGTTGTAAATATTATCTGTTTCGTTATTACCAATAAATTTTATATTTTAATTCAAATTTCCTTTTTTTTTTTTTTTATCCCAGTTTGATTTCTTTTGGACGTTGTTTTTGTAGTGATAAGCGGCTTCCTAATGTCTTAGCTAAGGTTATACACACGTGCGTTTTAGTCGTAAGTGTGTATGTGCTCTTAGAATAAAATTGTACGGACGATCTCAAGAGTAAACGTATGGGAATGATAATTTATATTATTTGTTCCGTCATCGATATCCGGAATCCATATTGAGTTAAGCCTTCCGTTTTTAGTGCGTTTCCGTCTAGTCTTACCCTCTTTCCGCTAGGAGCGCCACCTGTTTCCGTATCCTGTTGTCCGTATTTCCGGCAAATGGACGCCATGTTTGCGGCTGGTTATTTCATCATTATAGCGTCGTTTTTCGTAGCGTTCACACGTCTAAGAAAGTTTACGGGACATTTCCCTATTTTAATTTAAGTTATTTTTGCCCTCTTTTTCGCGATTAAAAGTAAAAAAGTGCAATCGTCGAGTAAAATTCTCGAGTCGAGTAAAACTAAATTAAGTAAAAGCAGTGCGTCGTGTTGAGACAGAATCCTGCATTTCTTCGTCATTCGTCGATTGCTTATGTAGCGGTATGATCGCGCCGCTACACGTCGCAGTCATCAAGTTCAAACATCGGAGACGGTGTCGGGTAAGCCGGCAGCAGCTGGGGCCGGCCCGCGGCCTACAATGCGGGCCACGTCATGTAAGTGATTTGAAATATATGTTTTATCGTAACAAGTGAGTTTTTAAAATTACTACTTTGATTACACACCGACAGTTAATCATTGTAATATCTGGCATGAAAATGAGCTCCACTCGATATTACGCAAAGGTTAGAAAATAGCGATTCTGTTAATGTATTCATTTTGTGACCACTATCTGCCACGAGTACGGATTATTCTGGAATGCGCAGTGGAAGCAAGGATCTTAATCCGAAGTTGATCTGACGTTAGTGGCACGTCGTTTTAATACCGGCGAGTAACATTCTATCCAATTTGTTGCCGATGTGAAAAAGAAATATTTATAAACCCTGGCTTTATCTACCTTAAAATTAATAACAAAATTTTATAGAGATTTACGTAGTCTCTTAATAACAAGGATTTATGTTTATAACTCTTCTTTACTGTGCAGAACCTTGCCATTGCTAGTTACGAATGTAACGCATATTTAAATATGATCATTCTTAATCATATTCTTGATTACGTAAAGAGATACTGAGTGGAAACCAATACCTGTAATTTTAAACAGCTTTTATGAAAGTGACCGACAATTATTTACAAATAGCATGCGGCACATAAAGCAGATTAGTTAACGCTGCGATCTCCATTCAGGCTGCCAAGCATGGAGATTATAGCGACATCCTCGCGCGGAAGAGGTTTTTGTCCTGCAGTGGAATATAGGAGGGTTGTAATGATAAACAAAAAAAAAAACAATATATTTGCAAAAACACTTTTACATTGCAATATTGATCTGCTCTCATGAGGTCAACCTGTATATGAGACTTAAACAAGATAATGTAATGATGATGATAACTTAGTTATATCTTTAATTTTCAATGAATATTTAAGCGCTGGGTTGCCTTTTCTACTCCGTGCAGAGGTATTATTTCATTCTTTTCGCTTTCTATGGTCAAGTCTTATTCTGATTCTTGCTCGAGGCATTCTCAGCAGTCTCGGCACTAGTAGTGGTCCCAGAAGGAAGGTTCCTGCCTACAACCAACTGAAAGAAAAAACTCTTTCATGCCAAGGCTACCAAAGCAAAGGTAAGACAATCAGTTCAAAAGAAACATGACTTCTCAACAGAAACTAAAGCAGTCAAGGACATGACGATCTGCTACCGCTTCTCAGCAAGATGCAGAAATTGTCGTGCTTGATTTGACGACCGTTCAAGGTTAATCGTGAGGTCTTTCGCAAATTGACTTTTGGTACCTTTTACATCTGACTGCATGGTGCTGCATTAAACATATCCACAAACTCTGAAGGTAAATATACAAAATCTTTAATTTTAAAACCACATGTCTGGTAATGTCAAGTTTTGCAACAAAACGATCATCTCAAATGTCTATTCAGATAAATGACATGATCAACACTGTGTGATCGAGGGAGCGGTTCCGTCATCCAACTTCCTGTCAACTCGTTTCCTGATTTCGAGGTTGGACGGATCATTTCGATCAATTTATCAGTTGGATAAAAACGAACGGGTTTGTATGTCAGGAAGTTACTTCACTTTCATTTAACTTTATTACTTGCCTTAGTCCTGCAATTGGACGGCATACAATACAGTTACATTTGAGCGATGCTTATGTTCTATTGCTAATAGCTCAGCAGCGCCGCAGCTTTCTCAGGCCGAGCTACTGATACACTTACCAGACAAACTTGACTTTTGGGCTGTCTGCAACGCCAGGTATTTTCAAATCAGTCACCAACTTGGTCACAAAACCCCTGACGAACCTCGACATTCGCTGCTACCTGGCTCATTTTCTACTGGCTAATCGGTCGTACAAGTGGCTGCAACAACAGGTCAGAAATACTGTCACTTTACTACGACTGGGATGGGACGGTCTCAATTTTGAGAAATCTGTTCTGGTTCTGACGTAACATCTGGAATTTCTAGGCGTTACCTGGGACACACGAGGCAACTCTTGTCCCTGTCAGAACCGTAGTGCCACACGCGCCGCAGTGCACTTACAGAACAGAGAAGCAGTTGGTCCCTCAGACAGGCCTAGCTCCTAATGGGGAGACTCAACTTTGCTTCGTCCGTCATCCCGAGGGAAAGGCACAGCAGTCGGACACTGCAATACTTCAGCTGACAGCTGCCTAAATCCCAACCATACTTACATATTCATTTCCGGAACCAGTCTTGCCGAAATGAATTCGTAGGTGATGATGGCATCGAGTTCAATACCACTGCACAAGTGAACACGAAGTCCATCGTGCTCAATACGGACGCATCTGACGTGGAGCACAACTAGGACAGAAGTCCGTATCAGGTCAGTCGTCCACGAAACAATGGAACTGGCACCTCTACTGCAAGGAGCTGGTGGCGATACATCTGTCCAACAGCATCCGAGATAACCTGACATACTCCTACAAACGGGTAACTGTACTATCATTGCCTAAAGTTAGAATGTAGAACGAGGACCACAAAAGTTGTAGAACTGACCAGACAACCGCAGACCCTGTTCGATTATCTAAATGTAACTTTGATAACTAAGTTCTTCCCCGGTTGATACTATGAAGAAGTAGATTGCACTGTCACATAAGATCGATCCAGAGTGAGTCCTCTTACCTGTTACCGCTGGCAACCACGGTGGTGCTCTAACGCCAAGGGAAGCCAGCGGTGGCCCTGTTTGCTTCGATAGCATCGCACGTCGTGTCGCAACTCGTATCGATATATCCACGAGACCACAATGCTACATTTCACAATGCATTTCTCCGTCGCTAGGACGAGCTATCTACAGCTTGCATAGAAGTTCCTTGCGCCCAATCTTGTACCCCAAGTCTAAATCGTCTCGATTCGGCTCGTGGCCTTATCGCCTCAACTCAGCTCGTAGTCACATCACCTCAACTCTGCTCGCGCCCTTTTGTAACGCCTAGATGGGACAAAGTATTTTGGTCGATGGACCTAAAACAGAAGCTGTTCAGATTTCACGTTTTACGTCAGATTCAGCACCTGCCACAAGTTTTTCGAGACAAAATCAAAATACATTGAATGTTAGTAACGTGTTCTTGAGACAATTCTATTTTTGCATGTAAAGTCACTGTTTGTTCATGGCAAACTGGAGATAGTCGACCATTCAAACATACTTATATGCATCTACATGGAGTAAGTGGATAAAGTTACGTTTACATAATTCAATTATTTAACCTGAACCTGGTTTGTTTCTGTAGCTGAACAGCACCACTCAACAATACCGCAGCTTTTCAAGGTGAGCCACACTTTACCAGATGTCATGCCTGCCTTGCAGCCTGTCTACAGCGCCAGGTATTCCCGCTTCAGTCACCAAGTGATTCACGGAACACCTCAGGCCTCACACCATCAATAACGTCCGCTTGCGTGGTGTGCCTGGACGATTTCTACTATTGGCTTGAACTATAGGTCAGGAATAGTCATTTTACTACTACGACTGGGATGGACAGTCTCAATTTTGAGAAATCTGTTCTGGTTCCGACGTAACGTCTATAGTTTCTAGACGTTACCTGGGATACACGAGGCAACTCAAGTCCCTGTCGGAACCGTAGTACCACGCGCTCCGCAGTGCACTTACAGAACAGAGAGGCAGTTGGTCCTTCAGACAGGCCCAGCGCATAATGAGGAGACTCGATTTTGCCTCGTCCGAGAGCGCAACTGGGACAGACAGGCGTCCTTATCAGGTATTATCCCTCCCTATCGTAGGCTGTACTTCGAGGAGACTAGAATTGAGGCGTCACCTGGATCTGTTCGATCAGCGGTTTCTTCATTGATTCGGTTAGAAAACTTTTTATAGATCAGATTCTTGCCAATGGAAACTGGTAACAAGAACAGACATTTTAGTATTATTTCCACAATGCAATTTTATTTCCAATTATTTAACGAAATCTGTCGAATGAGCTACATAACGCAGTCCTGAATTTACTTAACATGTTACAAAATTGTTAAGCTGGATTTGATTTTATTTCAAAGCGAATATGTAACTTGTTGTCTGTTTTTATCATGCTCTTTTACAACTCAAGGTCACACTTCGTTTACCTGTATACTACACATTATAGCATCACATTGTATACCAGGAGAAACCAAACA
This sequence comes from Agriphila geniculea, assembly GCA_943789525.1. NCBI lineage: Eukaryota > Metazoa > Arthropoda > Insecta > Lepidoptera > Crambidae > Agriphila > Agriphila geniculea. The sequence goes on from OX038890.1 coordinate 19,876,502, forward strand.
CATCACTCAATATGGATTCCGGATATCGATGACGGAACAAATAATAGAGAGTTTTACCGACCAATAAAACTTACCTATTATTTTTCCTGAGATATCCGGAATCCAAGTAATTCCTACCTGGTATTAAGACGTATAATGATGAAATAACCAGCCGCAAACATGGCGTCCATTTGCCGGAAATACGGACAACAGGATACGGAAACAGGTGGCGCTCCTAGCGGAAAGAGGGTAAGACTAGACGGAAACGCACTAAAAACGGAAGGCTTAACTCAATATGGATTCCGGATATCTCAGGAAAAATAATAGGTAAGTTTTATTGGTCGGTAAAACTCTCTATTATATAAATAAGATAAACGCCTTAATAGGCTTACATTTTTGGTATTTAAATTGGTATAGCATGTTACATCTCCAACAGCTAAATAAGATATTGTTTTCAGGCAAATTTATGATTGTATTAGAACACTCTTTGTATTTAGGTTGGAATTCCTATCCAGCGGCTATACGCATGGTATACTGTGATCCATCGCTATACAGTAAATTTTAACCATGGAAAGTAATTTGTAGGAATGTTCAATATTTTTCTTTCCATGGTTAAAATGTACTCTATGGCGATGGATCACAGTATTTACCATGCGTGTAGCCGTCGCCTTATAACTGAGGATCGTGATCACTGGCTGCTTTTATGAGGGAGTTTACATGCTCAGTCTGGCATCAGTCCATTCCATCAATCTGATACAAATTTTAGATCATACTTCTGGGGAAAAAAAAGTTTATACACACTGATGGAATGGACTGATGTAACCTCCCTCTATGATTAGCCTCCATCGGTCTCGGTCCATAGTTGCTCTCACTGCTTGATGGAATTTGTTTGAGGAGGTTGCTACTCTTGCTTGGTCAGACCTCGGACTTTCTTGCATTCTATTCCTATCATCTACACTCGCGAGCAGAAAAATGGAATCACATGCCGATTTTCATACAAAAGGGGTAACTTTGAAGCTTTGGCTCTCCACCCATGATTAAACGGGGTGTGATCTGATTATGACAATTTAAAGAATGAATGGTAGAGGCCCATAATGCTAAAGAAATCTAACAGATTAGATGAGTCGTTTAGCTCAGGGTGGAACTTAAAAAAAAGCGAAAATTACATCAAAGGTATGGAAAATGTTGCACAAACTCCAGATGGTCTCTGGTGTAAAAGACTCTTTTGAGCCGTTGGGTTTCTTTAGCTATCTGGGCCTCCTCCATTCACTCTTTGAATAGCCATCATCAGATCACACCTCGTTCAATCCTTCAAAGTTACCTCGTTTATATAAAAATAGGCCTGTGATTCCATTTTTCTGCTCACGAGTGTAGATTGATATTGATATCGGCGCGTGAGTGAAGTTTCGGATTCATTATTACTTCGCTGTTTCATCATACAGTGACAATTTATTAAAGTACTACGCATTTAACTGATTAATCATCATGTATTTTTATTGAACTTGGAGGGAATGAATATTAAATGCCAATGATAATCAAAACCAAAATAAGGTCGTATGATAATAAAACGAAAAAGTACTTTTAAAAGGACGTTTTTGAGATGTAACACGCTGTTGCCATGTATTAGTCCTAAATTTTCGCATAATCGTAACCATAGCAACGGCAGTTAAGTATCACATTGTATCGGCACACGGATATTCATTTAAAAAGTAAAAATAAAGTGTTATTAATAAATCAATAGTGGTTTTATTAGAAAAACGAGGGCACCTTTTCGTCATATATTTACATATTGTAATTAGGTAAGTACCACAAAAAAAGCCACGAGACCAAACAAGACTTGGTAAATACAGTAGTCACCATGGGAAATATTGTTAAATCACCTATACAGATTATAGATATCAAAGATGTTTTTCGCGTCCAGTCAAAAACGCAAAATAAAACTATAATTGTAGAATATACAACTGCTCTTACTAAGGAACGCATGCAGAGGGCAATTAAAACGTTCAATAATGAAAACAAAAGCAACAAGATAAACACTGCGCATTTTAATATCGAAGGACCGAAAATACCTATATATGTATCCGACAACCTCACTACAAAAAGTAAACGTCTATTCTATCTTGCCAGGGACTTTGCATTGCATGAAAAATACAAATATTGTTGGACGTCATTTGGTAAAATCTTACTACGAAAACAAGATGGTGCTCCAATAATACGCATCTCCAATGAACAAGATTTACTTGAACTGAAGACCAATGAAAAACAATGACTAGTGAAGTTAGTTATAATCGTAATTAGTGTTATTTTCCCAAAAGTATTAAAAAAATTTCATAGTTACTACTTTAGTTCAATTAGTAAGTTTTATAAGTTGAAATACTATTTTCTTTTAAAAATGTGTTTTTGTAAGTTACATAAGTTGAATACATGTAAAATTCTGCTATACATTTCCTATTTCAATTACACTCTACACTTCTCACACAAATCTAAAAATATACATGCCACTCGGAAACACCGTTCTATTCAAACTGACACACACAAACCACTCACACAACCTAATTGCAAACAACCTAACATTAATCACACTCCTAAGCTATTAATTGATTCAACACAGATTACTTCTTATCTTATACTTAATTTATTTAAACAAGTTTTAGCGACAAACATTAGCGACACACCACTCATTTACCATCTTCACACCTAACAGCATACCTGAAATAGACAATCATCTTCACAACCCGACTATGAAAGTTGCCGATCCGCTAGCATACGATCAACTTTTAAAGCAACTAAAACTTAGTAATAATAATAATCTCTCTATACTTACTGTAAACATACGTAGCATAAATTGTAATCTTGACAAACTGTTGATATTCGTAGCCAGCTTTGAAAAACCAATAGACATACTGGTACTTACGGAGTGTCGTATCAGTGATATCAATCCACCACCAAGTATTGATAACTATATGTTTCACTTTACTAAGATATACTTAAACCAAAACGATGGTGTGGTTGCATACATACGAAAAGAAATCAAAGCATCAGTATCTGAACCATCGCTCCGTGACGCTAACTGTTTATTGGTAAATGTTCAAAATGACACTACTATTATTTGCATATACAGGCCTCCTTGTTTTACAAATACATCTAATTTCCTAGAATCCTTAGATAGTCTATTACAGAACATTAAGACACCTAATATAGTACTCACAGGAGACATTAATATTGACACAACAACGGAAATAGCTAGTCAGACGGCCAATTATCTTACTCTCATGGCCTTTTATGGACTGTCAGTAGGTATTACAGAGCCCACTAGGCTCAACGCACGTTTAGATCACTTTATGGTCAAATCGCGCTATAGTTGGCACACCTTCGTTTTCCCTGAAATGACTGATCATTCTCCAATACTTCTTTACTTAGAGAATACTAATACCTCCAGATCCACTGAGCAGACTCAAAAATTATCAGTAAAGTTTGACTATCACGCTATAAGGAACTCACTTGCAGCCCAGAATTGGAGTGAATATCTAGCTATTACAGATACAAATAAGGCTGCCGAATACCTTACGAATATTATTCAGTCCACAGTTAAAGAGAACGCAATAAGTAAAACTACTTCTTGTAGGTCCCGACCTCTTAAACCGTGGATCACTCCTGGTGTGATCAAATCTATAAGAAACAGAAATAAAATGAGTAAAAGGCTTAAACAAAATTCAGATGACAGTGATCTTAGAAGCAAATTTATTAAATATAGAAACACTTGCAATTTTATAATTAAAACTTTAAAAATAGAATACTACACAAAACAGTTTGCTAAGTTTTCAGGTAGTAGCAAGAGAACATGGCAACTTATTCAAGATATTAGCAATCTAAAAAGAAGTAATGATCCAGCAACCAATCTACTTGAACTTAAATCCTGCCCTATAGCTTCACTTAATGAAGTTAATAGTTACTTCACTACACTCGGAAGTGACCTAGCAAAAAATATTCTCGGAAGACTAAATGTAACGGAAACTGAACTTGTATCTAAAGTTAGACACCCAAGCCCACCTCTAAACTCCTTCTCATTATTTATGGTCGATCCAATTGAGGTTATTGACACGATAAAGAGCCTAAAACAACACAGTGCCCCAGGATGTGACAATCTACCTGTGACTATTCTAAGACACTGCTGCCATGCATTGTCTGAACCCATTGCTCACTTATGTAATTTAAGTTTTAGTACGGGAAAATTCCCCGAAATATTTAAAAATGCTATAGTGACCCCCGTCCACAAAGGTGGAGACAGAACCCTGGCGAGTAACTATAGACCTATATCTCTCCTTACGTCTCTTTCAAAGGTATTAGAAAAACTAGTCAACAGAAGGCTTATGTCTTTTCTCGAAAACAACAACATTCTCTCAGAAAAACAATTCGGCTTTCGTAGCGCCAAATCAACTGAAGACGCTACCCTTCTTCTGACATCGTCTATAGTCAATTACGTAGAGAGCGGGGACAAATGCCTTGGAGTATCCTGGACCTACAAAAGGCGTTTGATACGGTGTCTATCCCAATTCTACTCAAACGAATGGAGACCGTAGGTATCAGAGGTACACCACTTAATTGGTTCCAGGATTATCTTTCTCACAGGCATCAACGTGTACGCGTTTGTGGGCTAACGAGTGCTGATGCCGTGTGCACTTTCGGTGTACCCCAAGGCAGCACCCTGGGTCCAACCCTATTTTTACTGTATGTCAATGATCTTGTCAGTAGAAATATCAAGGGTTCAGATATCGTTATGTTCGCGGACGATACGGTTCTTTTGTTCCATGGAAAATCATGGGAGGATACTTACTCTTCTGCGGAAGAAGGTCTGAAAGAGGTTACCGCATGGTTAGAAGATAGTCTACTCTCCCTCAACACTAGTAAGACTAAATATATGTGTTTCAGTAAAACCAATGTCACTAAACCTGACACTGAAACAAAACTCACACTACATCACTATCCATGCAATCGTTCTACTGTTGCTCTAAACAATTGCTGCTGTCCCGTCTTAACGCGAACAGACAACCTCAAATATCTTGGCATCGTAATCGACGACAAGCTTTCATGGGGTTTACAGTCACTAGCCTTAGCTAATCGATGTCGAAAGCTCATATATGTTTTCAAAGCCTTAAGAGATGTTCTGGATACGAGTACACTATTGAAGGTATACAAGGCTCTCGGGGAAAGCCTAATATCATATTGCATTTGTGCCTGGGGAGGGGCTGCTAAAACCATATTAATAGAAACCGAACGAGCCCAACGTATTGTACTAAAAACTCTGTGCAAACTTCCATACAGGCATAATACTACAGAGTTATACAACAGATGCAACGTTCTCTCTGTAAGAAAACTATACATCCACCAAATTCTGAGACGTTATCACCGTTACATAGTGCCTACTCTTCCTATTGACACAAGAAGGCGAGTCCGTGTCCCTATGCCTAATCTAAATAGTGCATTTGCCAGAAGACATTATAATTACAATGCTCCTTTACTTTATAACAAATTTATTACAGGAAAGGATTATAAACAAGTTAATAACCATGAAATAAAGAAGCTACTCATTGAATGGTTAAAAGTATTAGACTATGATAACACCGAAAATTTGTTTGCAATAGTATACTAATTTAGTTTAATCGTACACACAACTCACTCACACACACACACACACACACACACAACACACTAACACACTCACATCCAAATATAGATTAAGAAAACAGCAGAATTTATCTATCTATAAATTGTTTTTTTTTTATCTTTTTTTTTATCTTTTTCTGTTCTCTCATTAGATTTACATGCAAGATTGTACGTCATAATTGGGGAAGTCACTGCGGTCTGTAATACAGTTTTTACTACAACAGACGCAGAGATTCATAAATTATGTGTATATGTTTGTTATCTAATAAATAAACTATTATTATTATTATTATTATTATGTAGTTGACACACTACCAATGGCAGGATAGTTTTGCTGATTCACAAATCGTCCACCAGTCGGCGCACTACCGCTAACTTGGCGCTAGTGTAAATGTAGACCTGTCATATTGTTGGATGTTAGAAGCGAATTTTCGTTTTCATACGAAAACTAATAACGAAAATATCAAAATGTATGAAACAGCTGTTTTTTTCTTCATTAACTTTCTGTAGATTTTGCATGGTAGAAATAAACTGTGACGTTATTCATTTACCAACTTAACAAAGTATTTTTTGTATTCGACAATATTAAACATTGATTTCATGGAGGTTTTCAGGGTCAAAATAAAGATCGTTCTGTCTTGGAATTTATTAGTGTCAACTACCCAAATCGTAAAAATTTCACGTATGAATGTTATTGAGAGGTCGTTTAACCATACCGTGTTTGCCGTACACATGAGCTATGTTTTCATTCTTTATCACCATTTCATCAAGCACTGACAAATCTTTCTTCTCGATCTTATGTGTTTTGTCATCTCTCTCACCAAGCCCGTCAACTAGGCTGAATATATTCTCCCTGATGGAGAGGTCCTGGGAATTTTTGGCTTTTCCTCCACCGAGATTAAAAATTCCACCAAGATTCCCATCCCGTAGGAATTTCTGTTGAAACACGTTTAATACCTTGGCCAAGTCTTCTCCCAATTCGACTTTGCCTTTCACCTTGATGGTGTATCCCCATGCTATTGGAAATGCTAGAATAAAGTTGTAGTTCATTAGTCTTCTTGATATATACTCATCAACTTTGGTCTAGGGATACAGGTGTTTTTTCATACAAACGAGGTAACTTTGAAGCCTTGGTTCTCTCTGCAAGAGATGTACCGTGCTGTGATGTGATGATTGTTATCCAGGAAGTGAATGGAGGAGATTCAGATCGCTATACACCCAACTGATCTGATCAGCATTCTAAAAGATAGAAGGGTCAGAGTCCTCAGTTTCAGTATTTCCATACATTTTAATGCTATTTTCACGGTTTATTTAAAACGTTGACCTTTAATCTTTTAGAATGTTGATCAGATCAGTAGGGTGTGTATAACGATCTGAATCTCCTCCATTCACTCCCTGGATAGTCATCATCAGAACACAGCACTGTATATCCCTTGCAGAAAACCAAGGCTTCAAAGTTACCTTGTTTGTATGAAAAAAAAACACCGTTATCCCTAGACAAAGTTGATGAGTGTATTTAGATTACAGTAATACTGGGGCAACACCCCAGGTGGGAGCGGGTGCGGGCAGCGGGGCGGTCGGCGTGCAGAACAAATCCAATTAATTTCATCCAAATTCAAGTAGTATTCAAGGGCGTTTCCCTGCGTGATCGAATAGAAATGAGGAGATCCGCAGGCGAACTAAAGTTACCGACATCGCTCGAAGGTTTGCTCAGTTGAAGTAAGAAGAAGCAGTGGGCTGGACACAGCGAGAAGAACCGATGGCCGTTGGGGTGGAAAGGTTCTTGAATGGCGACCGCGCACCGGACGACGCTCCGTGGGTAGGCCCCCGACAAGGTGGACCGACGATCTGGTGAAGATCGCTGTGCGCCGCTGGATGCAGGCAGCGCAGGACCGATCGTCGTGGAGATCCTTGGGGGAGGCCTATACCCAGCAGTGGGTGTCGTGCGGCTGATATAATGATGATGAAATTCGAGGACTTAATTTTAAAATTTTTGACGACTATTGCTGCGACCAGAATATAGCGCTGTCGCGAAGCTTTTCCTTGTCGTGTTGTACAATTGGAAACGATGAGTTAAGGGGTTTAAGTTTATTTTCATGAAATCCCTTTATTTCCTTTAAGTGAAATTAAACTCTAATTCCTTGATTAAGAAGTTTATAACTGTAGAACACGACAACGAAAAGCTTCGCGACAGCGCGATAGTCTGGCCACAGCATATGAAATATACAAGGAGGAAAAAGCAGCCCTTGACGAGATTCTTGCCGGTTCTTCTCGTTACAAGGTCTCCCGCTTAGGATTTGCTTTGCGAACTGATAGCGTAGCTTCTTTGCCATTCACAAGTGCTTGTAACGGCCTAGACTGAATAAATTATTTTGAATTTTGAACAAACGCTTGCAACTCGCGGACGTGGCCTTATTGGGAGCGGTTGCGACATGGCTAATTTTCATGATGACGCGCCCGCTCGCCGCCCCGCTGCCACCTAGGCCGCATACTTAGGCTTATGTCTTGTTCGCACTGGTAGAGAACTGATTGGTGGGTAGAAGTGAAAGGTTTGCTTATATAAAATGAAATCTAATGAAAACATGAACGAAGTGTAGTATCACAGTTTTACAACTTCAAAGGCGATTAACAACTGTTTGGATTGTAAACTGTGGTAGTATATTATATAAATATATATACTACCACAGTTATTATTGTATAATACAAGGTGTATTTGTAACCACTCTCCAAATTTTAATGATGTGTTCAGTCCATGAATCTGAACAACTTTCTCCATGAAACATGTGTCGAATTACGCCAAAAAATTTTGATCATCCCATACTAAACTGATCACGTGATTTCTTTGATTTGCATGAAAAGTCATTTTTTTTACATATTTGACCCTATGTTTCTTAGAAAAAATTGGTTCAGTTTCATAGACTGAACACATCCTTAAAATTTGGAGAGTGGTTACAAATACACCTTGTATACAGTATTATATTGTATAAAATATTCAAGCTATTAGCAATAATGGACTCGCATTAATATTTATTTGTTATACAAGAGAGCAAAGTAATTTTTTGCTGCGTGTGCTGACTTTTAAATCACGAACTAGCGAAGTAGTCTGTTTCTAATATAGACTACTGAGCACAGTGAGTGATTTAAAGGCACGAGACATCAAAAAATTTGCTCTCGTGTTAAACATACAACTTTTCACCTCTAACAGCGAGAAAAGGTGTTAGAAATTAAAAAAGCACTTTGCCTCACGCTCGCAGCAAAAGTCGATTTTGCTGCGAGTTTTTTCTGTTGCTGCGAGTTTTTGGTAAAATAGCACTTTGCCTCACGCTCGCAGCAAAAGTCGATTTTGCTGCGAGTTTTTACGCGCCAAAAGCACCCTTTTCGTGCTGGAGAGGTGAAAAAGTTATTTAGTTATTAAAATTAATCCCGTCTCAAATTGAAGAAAAACTTACCGACAAGTAAGACGAAATTTATTAACATTTTAGATGAACGTGTATGTTTGTAAATGACCATTTCACGATAGTGTTTATGCGACTGGAAATAATTGAAATTTTACGACGGGACTATAAAATGTATTTGGTACCTACTTAATACTGCAAGACAAAAATTAACAGCTAATCAATAACTTCAGTAAAATATAAGTATCTAGTTCGTTGTAGTAGTCTGTCTGTAGTAGTAGGCAAAAGTTCCTCAAGTGGCCATTTTTAGGGTTCCGTAGCCTAAATGGCAAAAAACGGAACCCTTATAGATTCGTCATGTCTGTCTGTCTGTCTGTCCGTATGCCACAGCCACTTTATTCCGAAAGTGTTAAGAGTACACAGTTAAAACTTGGTAGGATACATATTCTATTAACCACTTAATGATTTTAACACAAAAATAAAAAAATAGAAGGTTAAGGGGGGGCTCCTCCCCATACATGGAACTGAAACTGAAATTTTTTTTTCTCATCAAACCTATACGTGCGGGGTGTCTTTCGATAGGTCTTTAAAAATGACATTGAGGTTCTTAAGCCTATTTTTTTCAAAGTCAACCGTTTGAAAGATATACACTGCCAAAGTGGTAAAATGAGTGTCCACCTCCCCCCCCCCCCTTTAACTTAAAAAATAAGAGAGTGAAAAATCTAAAAAAGGATATGCTGTAGATCTTAATAAATACTTTCAACGAAAATTGGTTTGAATGAGATATAGTGATAATTTTTACAGTTATATCACATTTTCCAAAACCGCAAATATAACTTTGTCATTCATACAAACACTATGAAAAACAAAGTTATTTTTACAGACAAAAAATTATAGTGGTATTCAATATGGTATGGTATAAGGTAACTACGGAACCCTACGGCGCGTGGCCCGACACGCACTTGGCCGGTTTTTTGCTCTTTTGCCTACTTACTACAACGAACAATTCTACAGAGCTAATTTGTTGAAACTTCCAATGGCATACAATATTTGGTATGTTAATTATTAAAGAAAAGTAGGTAACGTTACTTAGTTCAATATATCACTTATTCTGATTTGTTGAAACTATTGACTTCTTAGATGCAGTTCGTTGGACGTTGAACTGAAATGGCGCAGTGTTTCATTGACACAAAATTTTTTAGAGGGGAAATTAAGTAAGGGGGGCAACAAAATGAATGAGCCCTCCCCCCCTTGCTGCCTGAGCTGCGAGGCAGCAATATTGTTTGATAATTTGCTTTATAAAAAGTTCTCATGTAATGCTTATTATTAGTTTGCACAATCTTCAGGTAAGTAAAATATTTTAGTTAATTTATGCAATCAAATTCAGAATAATACTTATTCAGGTTACTGCGCAGAATTTTCCCACAAGCAACACTGATAATAGACACTCGGTACTACGAAGTAACTGGATAGGTGACCTGATAATCCTAAAATATCCCAAAAACATACAAAAACATCCATTATAAAGCCTAACCAAGTTACAGGAATTTTCATAACAATTTTCCCTTTTACAGTCTCAAACAAATGCTATTGAATTTCCGATCACGTCACACTCTTTTATGGGCTGCCTATTAAATAATTCATCAGCTCCAGTTCAAGGGTTGCTCATTCATATGTAAACTGGAATATCAATGTAAAATCTGTCTTTCAAACAAAACTAGTGCGAGCAGTGTGTTTCAACCCGTCACCCGATCGGGCTAGTTTTAAAATTTTTCGTTTTTATTATTTGTAAAACTAAATAAGTGCACTCTCTTACAATGCATCAAGAACCAGATGTAACTCCCAAAATTGAGAAAAACAAATTTGAGGCTTCTATAAGTGAACTGAAGAAGAAAAGTTTTGTATCTGCGGTTGATGTAGAAAGTTATGGTAAATGCGTATTAATTTGTAATTAACTAGTTAAATAAAATACTGATACTTAAGATCCAGAAGAATAGGATTCGATTCTACCTACTCATTTAACTGAGTAGGTTTTTAATTTTGTTTTTTATAATGGTTTAGACATGTTAATATTTCAAAGTCTTCTCTTTTTATCGAAAGCTGTCAATATTTTTAACGATACACTTTCTTATGAAACTAAAGTACCTTTTCATTTAATTACTGAAATAAATTAAATATATATGTGCAATATCGTAAAGGCGAGAGCAGCGTTACGTTGGAATACTTGCGGGCCCATCGCAGCTCCTTGGAAAAGCCCGACGAATTTTGGGCAGAAGTTGGCAAAGAGCTTGAATGGACTAAACCTTGGGATAGAGTTCTTGATAACAGCAATCCACCCTTTACTAAATGGTGAGTCATTTCAAATATTTTTTCGTATAAGATATGAAAATGCTTCAGTGCACATGAAATCAAAAGCTCTTGCAAATGAATGGATAATTTGATGCAATTGATGCCATAAAAATATCTTTCTCAGTTGTATTATTAATTTTTGTGTCTTAAATATTCTTTCTTTATATTTGAATCTAATTTTATTCGGAAGTATTCATATTAAACGAATTTAAAGCTTTGTTTGTATAGGTATATTCATTGTTAATTCATTTAAATGTTTATTTCATTGCATCGCAACGCAATGCAACCTAACGCAAAGTACTAAGTATTATTTATTTTATAATCAAAAAAACTTTATGTTCTTTTATTTATAGATAACGAAATGCCTTCATGGTACAGTTGGCATCAGAAATAGCTAAGCAATTTAGTAGGTCTTTTGTCACGACTATTGGCGCTTGGAACCTTATTTGTAACGCTTAAACCCAATAAATGCAGAGACAAGTTATTAATGTGTTCACTTTTGAGGCCAACTAAGGTACTAAGTACCTAAGAGCTGACTTAAGCATGTTGTTTCCATAGGTGGGTAGGAGGGGAGATGTCAGTGTGCCACAATGCCGTGGATCGCCACGTAGCAGCAGGCAAAGGGGAGCAAGTGGCGTTGGTGCATGATTCCCCTCTCACTGACACCGTTAGGAAGATCACTTATAATGAACTGCAAGATCAGGTAAGAGTTATGGTGGTATTGGTGAAGGTTGCGAAAAGCGCATCGTCGGTCGTCGTGGAGATTCTTAGAGCCTAAGGCTCTCCGATAGGCATATGCATCCCTAAGGGATGATCCCTTAAGGCCGCTTACGCACCGACATGTGCCTAGATTAGTGTCTAAAGCCTAGATATGTAACCAAGTAAAACGAACGTTCACGAATGTACGCGACCGGCCGCACTGCGCGCTAGGTGCCTCGGCTCTCGATACATCCAGGTAAACCATCCACCCTAAAACGTATCGTAAGCGCGAGGCTTACAACCAAAGACTGACACCATGGCGACTATCCTAGCGACTCACCTGCCAGTGCGGTCACCAAGTAACCTGGATAATAGATATCTAGTCTAGGCACCTGTGTCGGTGCGTTCGCAACCTAAGGCCTAGCGGATGCATATGCCCATCAATCAAGTCTTACGGCTTGTGTGATTATGATGATCAGACTCAGTTACGAAACTACATTTTCATGCTATCATTACATATAAAACACAAAAGCTGCCTTTATGACCCAAGCACAATAAGAGCTAGGAGAAAAGATGTTTTTCCTCTTATTCGAACTAATTTCCTAATGCCTTTAGACTACGAGATATGATACTGAAACATGAAATACATTACAAAACAAACACACACGCACACACACACATTATACAAAGATATCTAAGAAAGATATACATAAACATAAGTATACAGAAATATACATAATATTTATTTTAATAATTCTTGAGAGTCTAAAATAATAAATTGAGTCACCTGTCACAAGAGGAGCTTAAAAGGTGATTGACACATTTCTTAAAATGTAAATTCAAAATTATTGTTTTCTTTGTAATGTCTTTTTCTAGTGTGCTATAAAGCGTTTTATTATTATTATGTATCTCGGCTTGGGTTTATTATTATTATTATTATGTACGCTTAAGAATTCACGGGTCAAAAGTGACCCGGTCCTTTAAGGCTTGCGTGGGGATATGGATCCAATACGTAGAGGCCATTTTTAGCGACTTTAATATAATTTGCATGTAGTACACCTGCTGGATCTAATCTCTGACCACATCAGTTTAATATACTCAGAGACTATCCCCAGCAAATGTACAGGAACTATGGAATCTGCTGGTAAATGACTAGTGGGCTATTGGTTTGGGATTTGGATGGACTAGGATTTGGACTATGGAAAGAGACCTACCGGACACCTGCCTTATCATAGTGTCTGGACTGAAAAATTGGCAGGCGGTGACTAGCCAAGGACTAAATGGGCTCTCCAAAAATAGCCGCTATGGCAAGAGAGCAACATCGGTGTCCTCGGCTGCAGGGTGTAGAGAGGTGTGCACCGCTTTCTACCCACTGTACAAGCGACAGTGTGCCAACTCGCGTCTTACGCATATTTCACTTCCACCCTGCGAGCGTATAGCTCTAACGACTCCACCCTGGATGGCCGTTGAAGGCGAGCCAGGGGCGGGAGTCCGCAGGCCACCTTGGGGTCCACCCCTGCAGCGGGGACGAGGGCCTGGATCGACTCCCGGGAGCACTCGGGTCCGTGGTGTCGCTACTCACCAACAGCTCGCCACAAGCTGCCCTGCGGGTTTATTATTATTATTATTAGGTACTGTAGGTACATCTATCTACCTCATTATGTAAATACAGTAGAATTTGGATTATGCATATTCCGTACTTATGCGGTTGTTTGATTTTTGCTTATAGGTATACCTATACAACAAATAAATACTTAAGTACCAACCAAAACTATTTTGATATTGACGCACCGAAAGTGACGCCGCGGGGAATTTTATTTAAAATGCAATTCTACTACGCAATTTTGATAAAACTTTTCGTGGAATTTTTAGGGCCCATAGTCTAGTATTTTTAGACGGTATCATTAGCGTTTCAATCCCTCGTAGTCACTGCTAGACACATTCGCTATCTACTTCGATGAATGACTGCGAGAGAATGTACTTACCTTTTAAAAATACTGTACTTTGAGCCCTAAAAATTCCACGTAAAGATTTATTAAAATCCTTTTCTATTAACAACTTATTAAATAAAAACCTCTGAGGGCGCCACTTTCGGTCAGTGCCTTAAGATACGATTATTATCTTTGTTGGCGGAATCGAGGTCCTGTTAGGTATTTTTTATACACGACTGCTCAAAAAGGAGTATATTATGTCTTCAGGGTTCATGTATGTTTGTGGGTATGTGAGTTTATTTATTCTACCATAACTTTTAAATGGCTCTACACGATACCCCATACATATAAAATCATATGTATGGGGTATCGTTAGAATCCTTACATCATTCCGAGCTTAGAGCATCGCGGCTTGGGACAGAAGCGCGTCTTCCTAAGATTCCGAGTGACACTGGTTATATATTTTTTTTAAAAAGTCAATATGGCGATGACTGTACGATGACGCCATGTTCATTTGTGAAAAAAAAGTGCTTTAATTATTACAATATGGACATCAAATGAAAGGCTTTTAATGAGCACATTTCAAAACAATATAATTTGTCCCTAAAATGTGTGATATAAAATAAATTAATTTTGAAAATATTAAAAACACAACTGCCCTGCCAAAAACGAACTAAAAAGTTAAATAACAAGTGTCATTGCAGTCGGGGGACCTCTTTGATTAAAAATTGTTCAACAAAACGGTCCCCCGACTGCAATGACACTTGTTATTCAACTTTTTAGTTCGTTTTTGGCAGGGCAGTCGTGTTTTTAATATTTTTGAATTTATTTTTACCTAATATGTATGTGCATATGACTTGAAGTTCGAGATTTAATTCCTTGCGTAGGTGTCCCGGATTGCCAGTAAGTTGTCGTCCCTGGGCGTGACGCGAGGGTCGCGGGTGCTCATCTACATGCCACTCATACCGGAGGCCATCATCGCGATGCTGGCCACCAACAGGATTGGAGCCATACATTCGGTGGTTTTCGGAGGTACGTTTCAGGTTTCAGTGAAACCACCGTGTATACAAGGATATTTTTAGTTAATACCCTCTCGTGGGGTTGATCAGACAATTAAACTGAACTACTTTTATTATGGGACAAAAAAAAAAACAGCTGTTTCATACATTCCGATGGACTAGGATTGTACTTTTGTATGGAACAGCTGATATTTTTTTGTGATTTCGAGGTTGATCCCATAATGAAAGTTGTTCAGTTTGATGGTCTGACCAATCAACCCCACGAGAGGTTTTGTATTAACTAAAAATAACCTTGTATAGTGCGTTTCAAACTTAATGGCGGCTGTGAAGCTATAGCCACTAGGCGTGTAGCCGGTGTTCCTAATTTTGCCAGTTGTTACGCCTAATTTTATAAGAGTGTCGTCCGCTCCCTTAAGCGGGATCCTGCTGCGGGTACACGGCGCTGGAATATAGATTGCTGGTTTTCTAACGGACAGATGCTTGCAGTGCATGAGTAACTCAAAGTTCAACGTTCAAAATTTTTATTGCACTTTTCATGTTGTACAAAGATATTATTACAAAAATAGAATCAAACATGAAACCCTGCAAGAGCACAACAACTATCAAAATTAGGTGTATCAAATCTATAGATAGATACTTATATTAAAATAATTCTTAAGTAATACTTAAGTAGTTTAACAAAATTATTATTGTTATATCCTGAATCTAGATACGTATCTAATTAAAAAAACAAAACTCAACAAATTTAAAATTAAATTAAAACAAATTCTTAAACTTACCTACTACATTTTTTGTTGTAACAAACTTAATTACCTATATATCTATCTATTTACATTATTATATATATAGTATACATTGTTACTTTCTAAAAACTCTTGCAGCGAATAAAAACATTTATCTATTAGATATTTTTTCAAAATTAATTTAAATTTATTTACGTTCTTTTCGTCTTTAATGTTACTGGGTAGCTTATTATAAATTTTCACACACATACCTAGATAAAGGGCCACTTCTAAACATTTCAAGTTTGCAGGTTGGTTGTGCTAATTTATTTTGTGGTCTTAAATTTTGTGGACGGTGGTGATGTGGAAAGAATTCAGGGTGCTTTTTGACAAATTCACAGGCAGCATAGATATATAGGGATGGTAATGTCAATATATTAAATTCTGTGAAGTACGATTACTAAACTAAACTCGACGTCAGAGAAATCGCGCCCCGCGCCAGGATCCCGCTTAGCGCAGCGAACGCACTAAGCCAGTTTCCAATAACTATTTAATATAATTTCAAGAAAGTGGCGCCACATGGAATACCTTTGTTTGATTGCTTTTTAGAGTTATTAGAAATGTCCACATTATCGCGCTGCCGCGATGCTTTTCGCCGTTTGCCATTGTAGATACAATCAAGAACTTTAAGTTAAGGAATTAAAGTTCATTTTCATATCTTCTTACACATACTTATCTTATATTTTGTGATGTTTGATGTTGATAATGACTGGCCTAACCTGCAATCACGTGTTGTACCTATGTGATATTTTCATTTCCCAATTTATTTTTGTGGCTTTGTAGGTTTTGCTGCAAGGGAACTTAGAACAAGAATTGAACACGCGGAACCCGCAGTGATAATCGCCGCCAGTTGTGGCGTTGAACCGAACAAAATAGTCAGGTAACTTACTTATTACTGCTTACAGTGCTTACTACTACTTACAAGACCACAACAGCAGAATATTTTTGTTCACTTTTAGCGATATATTTACTTAAGAATAATGGGCGCATTCCAGCAGGCTAATCCCTAAGTCATCGATCGCCATAAAGTAAACTATGGAAAGTAAAAAATTGAACATTATAAACAAATTACTTTCCATGGTTAAAATGTATACTGTGGTGATCGATGAACTAGCGATTGGTCTGCTGGAATGCACCCAATGCTAAACTTTTGTACGTTTCCCCGTACAATTAAAACAATAGACAACGCATATGAGATACAGTGATAAGTTGTAGGCAAACGCAAAAATTAGACACTGACATTTTTAACTAGACAAGTGTTTTTTCTGAATTTTTTTAAGTACATTTTGTTTCAGTTTTTTAACTAAGCGCATTTTTTTATTTAACAAAAATGGTTTAACTACCAAATAATACTATGCGTGTAACTTAAATAATGGTGTATAATATAGGTACTTATATTTTTTGTTAGGTACAAAGACATATTAGATGAGGCGCTATGTCAGAGTTCCCATCAACCAACGACGTGCATTATTTACCAACGGCGGCGCGTCTTAGAGTGCACTTTGGAAATAGATCGAGACATTTCTTGGCGGGAAGCACTGGAAGCTGAACCGGTCCCCTGTGTGTCTGTAGAAGCTAACGAACCCCTTTACATATTATACACATCAGGTGACTTATCTGTTTTTTTTTATTTGACTTTATTGTGTGGTTCAAAGCCTACAAAGCTATTTGCAAAACTTGAACAGGGGGTCTCACTCCGCGCTTACACTTTTATATTAGCCTACTGCTCGCGGCTGGCTCAGTCGAGCCAGCGCACGAGGGATGTCATGTGTCGTGAGACAGAGCTACGCGACTAACGCGACAGAAAGAGAAGGTGCATAAAGTCCATTCGCTTAAATAGTGTCGCCCTTTTATCGCGCCGCCTTTGCATGTGCCGCTTCTTGTCAAAGGATGCCGCCGCATAAACAAAGGATACCGCATGCGGCGTACACCCGCAAAGAAGTGCCGTAGTGAAAGGTTGTGTTTGTTACCGGTATTCCTGTCTCGGAACACAAGTGCTTGGTGTACTGACACATCTAAACGAATGACCATATTAGCTATATCCGCAGAAAATGTACTTAATTGCCGTGCAGCGGGAGTAACTTATTATTTGATTGGCCTTGCGCAGATGGACTTCTGTATGTTTAATCATACAATAGATATAAGTACTACCGTACAGAAAGGACACTCCGCCCTGCCCCAGAATCAATTACCTCACCCCACCCCGGGAGTTGGTGTGCCGAACGAATCGTATGCTCGTACTCGTATTTTGATATTCAAAGCAATGCGCCATAACTTTATTTACCAAAAAGTTCCGTTCATACAGTACAAACTGCACGGTAGCCCTAGACTTACACACACAGTTGTGCGTGTACGTCATCTGACGTCATCTGTTTATAATGGCGCGGTTGTATGGAGTGTCCGGGGTGTGGTCTAAACCACACAAGTAAAGTACTATGATAGATTCTGTGGCTTCAGCACAAATTTAAAAGCGTTACATTTGGCTACAAAACCTCACGATTTTTATGTCTCTTAACTAATTTATCTATTGGCAAAGTTTTAAAGAAATAAAAAATACTTTTATCTTGTTATCTTATTAATTATTCATTTCATTACCTTAATGATTTCATTTTTTTACCCCAGGGACTACTGATGCCCCTAAAGGAGTCCAGAGACCATGTGGTCATGCAGCAACATTATGTTGGTCAATGCACGCTGTGTACGGCCTCAAAAAGGGGGTTTGGTGGGCGGCCTCGGACTTGGGGTGGGTTGTAGGGCATTCTTACATTTGCTACGGGCCGTTGTTAGCGGGTTTAACATCCATACTATATGAAGGCAAACCTGATCGGACGCCAGACCCTGGACAGTATTTCAGGTAAGGCTTAGTATCTATAATGGAATATTAGCGATATCCACTACCCATACAAGCGTTGACCTGTCAAATAGCTTTTTTAAAGTTGATATATATTGATAATAAAATTATATTTGAATAGTTACTATGACCCTAGAACACTAGTATTAATTGAATTTTAATTTGGCAAATAAAAAAGCGTGTAATGGTAAAATCAATATGTTCTAGTTTATACTAAATGTAAATTATTGCAAATTTTTATTTTTAATTTTCTCTATTTCTGTATTGCCGATTTTTATTTTAGTTAGCAATTTATAAATAACAATATTAATAGTAATTTTATGAGCCATACATTATACAAGGTTATTTTTAGTTCATACAAAACCTCTCGTGGGGTTGATCAGAATATCAAACTGAACAACTTTTATTATGGGACCAACCTTGAAATCGCGAAAAAAACAGCTGTTTCATACATTTCGATGAAGAGGGCATTGTACTTTTGTATGGAACAGTTGATTGTTTTGTTGTTCGTGATTTCGAGGTTGGTCCCATAATGAAAGTTGTTCAGTTTGATGGTCTGGGGCCGTACCGGCTAACGCATCGAACTTCGAAAAGTCTGTCGGGTTTCAAATTAAAACAGATAAATCGAGCCCCAATTGGGCCAAAATGGCGAACCCTAATTCATGAGGTCACACAAACATCAATATCCTCCAAATAACTTGCAACAAATAGTACAATAAGTAATTCCTTACTTCGATTAATCTGTTTTAATTTGAAACTCGGCAAATTTTCCGAAGCTCGATTCGTTAGCCGGTACGGCCCCAGATCAACCCCGCGAGAGGTTTTGTATGAACTAAAAATAACCTTGTATAATTTCTCTATACAAGCTCTTCATAACGCACCTTTTTTCTAGTAATTGTCTTTTTATTTAAAATCTGTAATGTTTGACGTCGGCGTTTTCCTTTGTGTGTTTTAGTTGTCAGTTTAGAAATTAGCTTTGAAAGTAGGTACTACATTTTTGCCTTTTTGCTATAATACATTTCTTTAGTGATATTACATTCTCTTTGATTTCTTTCCACTACGTAGCCGTCTTTTAATTAAAAGTGTAAATAAAAAATTAATTAAAATAACTGGTTAACATTTTTTTTTTTAATTATTAATAATAATTGTTAACCAGTTTACAATCCATCATTCACACAGGATAATTAATAAAATCAACATTTTGACAGGTCAGAAATGGGCGTCCTCCTTTAACTCTGTCCTCATTACAGGATAATAGAACAACACAGAGTCAACGCCCTATTTACCATACCGACTGCTTTTCGAGTATTGAAGCGAGCTGACCCATCGGCCAAGTACGCCAGGAGATACTGTGGGAAATCCCTCAAGACTGTGTTTATGGCTGGGGAACACTGTGACCAAGATACCAGAGTGAGATTTTTTTAACAGACTGAAATTTTAATCATTTGGTTCCCGCAGTGGGGTGGTTCCACTCATGATTACAGGCAACTTTTACTATGGGGCTAACTCTGATATAACGAAAAAAAAATCAACTGTTCCATACAAAAGCGCAATACCTAATGGAACAGCTGATTTTTTTTCGTGATATCAGAGTTGGCCCCATAGTAAAAGTTGCTTGTAATCATGACTGGAACTACCCCACTGCGGGAACCAAATGATCAAAATTTCACGCTGTATTATTTATTCAAATAAGCTCACATAATAAACATTTCAATTTTTAAATCGGGTTTTACATCGAATAAGTTAATCGGGATAAGTTCGCGCATGTGCTCTCGTGAGCGACCAATAGCGCGCGCCCCTCTCCCGCCGCCCGCGCCCCTCACCGCTACGCATGCCCAAAATACGCGTTTCGCGCAATCCCCACCCGATTTCAAGTTATATGCCTCGTACAAGTAGCTGACAAGAAAAGGGCACAATAACATATCAGCTTTATCAGATGGGATGATATTTACATGCATATAAAAAAAAATGTATTTCATTGTTTTCCCTATAAAAATTGAAATTGTTGTCACTGTTTGAGCATCGCACGGCCGACCCGCGCGAGCCCCCCTCCCGCCACCCGCCTTCCCCCGCTCGCGTCCCGTGCGCGAGGGTGAGCGTGCGCGAATAGATTTTTAGGATATAAATAATAAATAATAAATAAATAAATGCTTGGACAATTTCACACAGCGCCATCTAGCCCCAAACTAAGCAAAGCTTGTAATATGGGTGCTAGACAACTGATATACTACTTATATACTTTTTAAATATATACTTATTATACATAGTAACACCCAGACCCGTCACAGAAAATTAAAACTCATCATTTCAATTTCTGCCCGGCCGGGAATCGAACCCAGGACCTCTTGCGTGGTAGGCGGCATGTTGACCACTGCACCACACAGGTCGTCGTAAATAGAGACTGAAAACAGTGAATTTAAAAAAGAAATCATTCATAATTATCTCACCTACATTTTTTAGGGTTCCGTACCCAAAGGGTAAAAACGGGACCCTATTACTAAGACTCTGCTGTCTGTCTGTCTGTCACCAGGCTGTATCTTATGAACCGTGACAGCTAGACAGTTGAAACTTTCACAGATGATGTATTCCTGTTGCCGCTATAACAACAAATACTAAAAACGGAATAAAGTTAATATTTAAGGGGGGCTCCCATACAACAAACGTGATTTATTTGCCGTTTTTTGCTCTATATTAATAACAACATCAGGTAGACAGTTGAAATTTTCACAGATGATGTATTTCTGTTGTCGCTATAACAACAAATACTAAAAACAAAATAAAATAAATATTTAAGGGGGCTTCCATACAACAAACGTGATTTTTTTTTGCTGTTTTTTGGTACGGAACCCTTCGTGCGCGAGTCCGACTCGCACTTGGCCGGATTTTTTATTACTTCCTTGAACTTATATTTGATTTTGTAAAGGGGACGCAAAATTACCCTGTATAATAATAACTCTTTTTTCACATTAAGCCATGGTTATCTAGTTATCACGTAGGTACTATGGGCAACAGCGTCGCTTAACCAGTTAGCAACAGAATTCGTGTGCGCGCGTATCGCCCCTGCACGAACTAAACGTATGTGAAGCGGGCGCGGCGTGCAAGCGATTTTAACCTTAGCAGTGGTTAAGCGACGCTGTTGCCCATGGTACGTACGATTAAGATGTAAAAAATCACAATAGTAATTTTCCAAATAGTTAATGTTCCAAATAGTAGAAATGGTACAAATAACAAAAATACGCATTACATTTAAAGGGACTTTTACTGGGTAATGTCCCTAATTATTTAGTATTGTGAACACGAAATAACATGCAAATTGTATTCGTTTATACAGCTCTGACCTCTGCACTGTGGCGTTCTTTGTTTAACAGTAAAATACACTTTTATTTGTTACGTGTACACCTAGTTTCATAATATGACAAATTAATCAATTGTTAAGGCGGTTCTATGACTGAAAGTGGCGCCGCGGTGAATTTTTACCGACTTCAAAAGGAGGGAGGTACTCAATTCGACCCGTTTTTTTTTTTGTTTTTTGTATGTACACCGATTACTCGAAGACGGCTGGACCGATTGAAATGATTCAAACGTTATTACATTAGGTAAACTTCCAAATTGGTCCCATTTTTAAAAATTTTTAAATCGGTTCAGTACTTTTCAAGTAATCTTCAAAAAAGCACGAAAATAGTATGATTTTTGTGTGAACTACCTCGATGATCAGTCGTATAACTTCTTTGTTTATGAACTGAATAAGATAATTATTTTTTTGTTGGAAAAGGGATATCTTAAGTGTAGTTCTTTAACCGACTTAAAAAAGGAGGTTTTCAGTTTAACCCGCATGTATGTATATTTCTCAGCGATTAACTCACGTTTGGCGGAGCCGATTTTAATCTCTACCTAAATAATATACTTACACTACCTAATACAAAAGGTACCTACTTAAAAATTAAAAAATTGTTTAAAAAAACAAAAAACCGACTTCAAAAAACCTACCTCTAAAAAGCAAGAAATAATATTCGTAATAATAAAACACGTCTATTGAAGTCGGGTGGGGCTTTTAGAATAAAAAAAAGGGATTTGTACTCCAGCCCCACCCGACTTCAATAGACGTGTTTTATTATTACGAATATTATTTCTTGCTTTTTAGAGGTAGGTTTTCTGAAGTCGGTTTTTTGTTTTTTTAAACAATTTTATGTAATATTATAATACTAATACACAATTTTAATAAAACTAGTTACGTGGAATTTTTAGGGCCCACAGTCTAGTATTTTTACATGACTACCCAAAAAGGAGGGTACCTGTGTTCAGGGTTCATGTATGTTTGTAGGTATGTGAGTTTCTTTACTCCACCATAACTTCCAAATGGCTCAACGGATTTGGATGTATGGGGTATCGTTAGAATCCTTACATCATTCCGAGTGACTCTGGTTATTTTTTTTAAAGTCAATATGGCGAATGTATGACGCCATTTTCAAGACTCAAAAATTGAATTCCGACAAACTTTTATGCGACAAGATTAAACTCAGACGATTTGTAACTTCGATGTTACTCAACTCCGACAATACACTATGCCGATATGGCTTAATTTGATACTACGGTACTCCGACAAAATATTTCTTCGACA
This sequence comes from Agriphila geniculea, assembly GCA_943789525.1. NCBI lineage: Eukaryota > Metazoa > Arthropoda > Insecta > Lepidoptera > Crambidae > Agriphila > Agriphila geniculea. Next base: position 19,899,789 of record OX038890.1, read on the forward strand.
TGACTTAACTAGGAAACGACGCGTGTTCGGCAATATTCTACTCCGACAGTTATTCTACTCCGACATGAGTAAACTTCGACTTACGCTACTCATACATGCTTTGTATCGACACTGTTAAATCGACACTACACAATTTAGACACGAATATTAATTGAAAAATATTTTTAACCGACTTCAAATAAAGGAGGAGGTTCTCAGTTCGTCGGAATTTTTGTTTTTTAATGAATGTTACTTGATTACGCGAAGAACCGATTTGAAAAATATTTTTTTGTTTGAAAGTATATTATACAAGGTTATTTTTAGACCATCAAACTGAACAACTTTCATTATGGAACCAACCTCGAAAACACGAAAAAATATCAGCTTTTCCGTACAAAAGTACAATCCTACTCCATCGAAATGTATGAAACAGTTGTTTTTTTTTACGCGATTTCAAGGTTGGTCCTATTATGAAAGTTGTTCAGTTTGATGGTCTGATCAAGGCAACCGAACCCCACGAGAGGTTTTGTATTAACTAAAAATAACCTTGTTTACTTCCAAGTTGTTCTCATTGTCATGAGGTCAGGATCTGATGATGGAATCCTTGAGCAATCAAAGGAACTCTTCAAATATTATAAAAAGAAGGACAGAAAAGTTTTAGTAATACTTTTTACTTTTGGAGTTTATATTATTTCAAAATATACCTTTTCGAATGTAAAATGAGACTTAATAGATATAAGAATATTATTATCGATTTATTACAACACTTAAGTTGCTTGCTGTTTTAAGTTTGACAGATGACAGCTGATTGGCTTGTCGCCGATCACAAGAAGCTTCTTTTGAATTTTGCATTTACTTACTGTTGTTTCTGTTTATTTTGTGGGTTTTTTTGGTATGTTGTTTTCTCAGTCATTAATTTAACGATTGACATTTTATATAATTATTATTATTGACATTCTACTGTAATTATGACTGAACTCAATTTATCAATTTTAATCAATGTGACTACTTTAAATTATCTATAATCAGCCTTTTTTCTGTTCTTTTTTTTTACAAAATATTTGCATGCCTACATTAATAAGGCAAATACTGTAGAACTGACAAAATAGTATTATTTTTGTACTTATGTAACAACTTGTATACTCAGTATTCGCAAATAAATGATTCTATTCTATTCAGCTTAAGTGTCCAATCGATATTTTTATGTCTATTAAGTCTTTTTACGGTTCCGTACCCAAAGGGTAAAAACGGGACCATATTACTAAGACTCCGCTGTCCGTCTGTCTGTCTGTCTGTCTGTCACCAGGCTGTATCTCATGAACCGTGATAGCGAGAAAGTTGAAATTTTCACAGATGATGTATTTCTGTTGCCGCTATAACAACAAATACTAAAAACAGAATAAAATTAATATTTAAGGGGGGCTCCCATACAACAAACGTGATTTTTTTGCCGTTTTTTGCTCGATATTAATAACGATAACAGGTAGACAGTTGAAATTTTCACAGATGATGTATTTTTATAGCCGCTATAACAACAAATACTAAAAACAGAATAAAATTAATATTTGAGAGGGGCTCCCATACAACAAACGTATTTTTTTTGCCGTTGTAGAGTTCCCTTGATTTCTCTAAGATTCCATCATCAGATTCTGACCTCATGACAATGGGACCTACTTAGAGTAAACAAGGTTATTTTTAGTTAATACAAAACCTCTCGTGGGGTTCGGTTGCCTTGATCAGACCATCAAACTGAACAACTTTCATAATAGGACCAACCTTGAAATCGCGTAAAAAAAAACAACTGTTTCATACATTTCGATGGAGTAGGATTGTACTTTTGTACGGAAAAGCTGATATTTTTTCGTGTTTTCGAGGTTGGTTCCATAATGAAAGTTGTTCAGTTTGATGGTCTAAAAATAACCTTGTATAATATACTTTCAAACAAAAAAATATTTTTCAAATCGGTTCTTCGAGTAATCAAGTAACATTCATTAAAAAACAAAAATTCCGACGAACTGAGAACCTCCTCCTTTATTTGAAGTCGGTTAAAAATATTTTTCAATTAATATTCGTGTCTAAATTGTGTAGTGTCGATTTAACAGTGTCGATACAAAGCATGTATGAGTAGCGTAAGTCGAAGTTTACTCATGTCGGAGTAGAATAACTGTCGGAGTAGAATATTGCCGAACACGCGTCGTTTCCTAGTTAAGTCATGTCGAAGAAATATTTTGTCGGAGTACCGTAGTATCGAAATTAAGCCATATCGGCATAGTGTATTGTCGGAGTTGAGTAACATCGAAGTTCCAAATCGTCTGAGTTTAATCTTGTCGCATAAAAGTTTGTCGGAATTCAATTTTTGAGTCCATTTTCAAACGTGAAAAAAATATTTTTTTCTTCAATTATTACAATATGGGCATCAAATGAAAGGCCTTAATGGGCACATTTCAAAACTATATAATTTGTCACTAAAATGTGTGGAATAAAAATAAATAAATTTTAAAAATATTAAAAACTCAACTGCCCTGCCAAAAACGATCTAAAAAGTTAAATAACAAGTATCATTGCAGTCGGGGGACCTCTTTGATTCAAAATTGTTCCACAAAACGGTCCCCCGGCTGCAATGACACTTGTTATTTAACTTTTTAGATCGTTTTTGGCAGGGCAGTCGAGTTTTTAATATTTTTTTAATTAATTTATTTTTTTAAACGGTGTATCATTACATTCCCTCCTGGTCACTGCTAGAAGTAGATAGCAAAATTGCTAAAAGTGGCCGTTTTGACACATTTGCTATCTACTTATATGAATTACTACGAGGGAATATAAGTAGTGATAGCTTCTAAAACTATTAGACCATGGGCCCTAAAAATTCCACGTAAAGTATTATTAAAATCATTTTCCATTAACAACCTATTATATAAAAACCCTTGAGGGCGCCACTTTCGGTGTTATAACACTGACCTGCATATATTTACACTGGACAGGCTTATGTCAAACTGTTTTTGTGCTTATTTGATTTCCGCCATTTTGGCGCTGTAGGACGTAGCGTGAGCATAGCGTGCGTACATGGTACTAAAGTTTGAAGTCTGGAGAGACCATCACGGCAACCATTTTCATATTGTACGTCAAAATTTGTTCTTTAGACGCAAGCTAGTGGCGTTTCAAATAGGCACAAAAACTTAGTTGTCAAATCATACAGACAGCCTGTCCAGTTAAATTAAAAAAAAAAAAATTCATGTCAGTGGTGTTATAACCATGAGTCCACTAGCGGCGCCAATCAAGAAAAGCATTACAACGTTAAATACTGAAAAATAAAATAAAATTCTGTAAAATATAAAAACTTAGTGATAAACTATCTTTGTATGCTTTTTGTCCTGGTTTAAATGTGTTCATGTAGTTACCCTCTGGATTAACGCTTAAAGTGGACATTTTAGGCGTTAATCGAGATTGTAACTACATGAACACATTTAAAACTCATACAAAAACATTAATAAGTACCTACTAGTTTTAATATCTTTCAAATCTTTCAAAATTTTACTAAACATATATTTATAACGTTGTAATCATTTTTTCCTGAATGGCTAGTGGACTCACGATGCACCCTTAATTGATCTATCTTAACGTAACCTGATTTTCATTGTATTGAAACTTCGATATATTTTTCAGTTATGGGCTGAACGAATATTTGGAGTACCCGTCCTTAACCACTGGTGGCAAACAGAAACTGGTTCAGCTATCACAGCAGCTTGTTTAGGTTATGGGGTTAAAGCTGTTCCACCACATTCAGCAGGTTACCCTGTTCCAGGATATGACAGTGAGTAGTTACGCCACGAATATTGAATTTACAGAAGGACCACTCTCGACGTTCTCTTCTTCTTCTTATCGAATGAGGGATTAGTGGCCTGGCTACCACTGGTGTTAGAGTTTGTCAAGCCGCCTGTAAGGCCTCTAACTTGGCTTAACGACTGTTATCAGATGACAACAGCCGGGACCGACGGTTTAACGTGCACTACAACGCACGGAAGCGCTCAGTTGTAATGCCACTTAACGGTCACCCATCTGACACCTGACCGGACCGAGCGTTGCTTAACTAACGTGATGACCATGAGCGCCGTCCTCGAAAATTGTTACCTAAACTTGCCAGACTCACTAGGGTTGCTACCATATTAATTGGTGCAGTGGTACTATGCGACCTGAGTGTTGCAGTGGTCAACATATACCGGTCTACCATGCTAGAGGTCCCGGGTTCGATTCCCGGCCGAGCAGAAGTTGAAATGATGAATTTTAATTTCTGTGATGGGTCTGGGTGTTACATGTTTAATAAGTATACTATATATATATATATTATTCAAAAAGTATATCAGTTGTCTAGCACCCATATTACAAGCTTTGCGTAGTTTGGGTCTAGATAGTGCTGTATGAAATTGTCCAAGCATTATTTATTATTTATCTTTAAAAAGAAGTAGGTGGTTAAAAAAATACTGCAAGTAAGATGTTATTTGGGATTTAATGAGTGGCGTCTCTAAAACGTAAACGTAAACGAAAAGAAAACGAAAACAAATTCAAAAAAGTAGGTAAATGTGAATCTCTTTATAAAGACTTAAAAGACTAGTCTTTTATCACTATCCGCGCTAGCACTCACGACAGCCGCGACTGAGTACTGTCCAAAACTGCCCGAGAATCCCTGTAAAATCGTAATGTCAATGTGTGCGTGCAAAATGGCGCTTTGTTCGCAGTGGGCTCTCTGTCTACGGAGCGCCGCTGCTACCTTCTTTGTGGTTACGTGTAGTAAACAGTCAACTTGCAATTACAGTGGCGGTCACATAATTAAAGACACCAGTAGATTTTCATTCAAACGAGGTAACTTTGAAGCCTGGCTCTCTGCCAGGGATTGCCCTAGCTGTGATCTGATGATGGCCATCCAGGGAGTGAATGGAGGAGATTTAGATCGCCAAACACGCCCAACTGATCTGATCAACATTCTAAGAGATATAAGGATCAGAATTTTAGTTACAGTATTTCCATACATTTTTATGCTAATTTCGCGGTTTTGTTTTTTCATACATATTTTCCTTATCAGATCACAGCTTAGTCGTCGGTGGGCGTGCAAGACCGCGTAAGAGCAGTTTGCAATACTGCGTATTTACAAAAGTCCCAAAAGGGCTTAGAGGACATAATTACATGAAAATCTTTTGAAATTATTGGTAAATTTCGTAAAATTACGTGATACTCCTATAAAACAATACCTACTCAAAGAAACTACAAACAAGTTCAGACAAAAACTGTATTTAAAAGGCCAAGATATCAAGTTTTTTTCTGAGCACTGTAAAATAAAATAAAAAATGATACGCGGTATTGCAAACTGCTCTTACGCGGCCTTGCACGCCCATCGACGAAGTCATTTCCTAGCGGAGAACCAAGGCTTCAAAGTTACTTTGTTTGTATGAAAATTGACTGGTGTCTTTAATTTTGTGACTGTGAAAAAACACAAGTGATATGAACAATTTTTTTTAATTTTATAGTTCGCACGTTACGAGAGGACGGCACAGAATGTGTGGCCGGAGAAGTTGGTCGGCTGGTGGCTAAACTGCCATTACCACCAGGCTTTGCATCGACCTTGTGGCAATCTGATGAACGATTCATCAAAACATATTTTGAATCTTATCCTGTAAGTAATAAAATTGTTACCAATACGGGGTCATTTTATATTCACTATCCAAATTTTAAGGATGTGTTTAGTCCATGGAACTATACAACTTTCTTCAAGAAACACGTGTCGAATTTCGCCATAAAATTTTGGTCATCTCATACTAAACTGATCACGTGGTCTCTTTGATTGTATTGATAGTCGATTTTTTTTACATATTTGACCCTATGTTACTTAGAGAAAGTTGTTCCGTTTCATGGACTGAACACATCCTTATGGATGGTGAATACAAAATGACTCTGTATTTTTCATTACTTAAACTTCTTGATAATCTCTCCATACGATAATAACTTCTTCGATTCTAAACATTCCATTAAGATTTTTATTCAAGTTTAAAGGGAATGAAACATCTAAGTTGCAAAAACAATTTTATCGCCATCAGCCATTATTAATGTCCCCACTGCTAGGGATGGCTGGGCTGGGGCCCAGGCCTTCCTTATAGGTGGATAAGGAGGATGGGGTATAACCCACCACACAGGCCCAATGCGGATTGGGCGGGACGACTGTAAATGCAGCCGGGAGCAACGGCTTAACGTGCCTTCCGAAGCATGTAGGCCAGTAAAATTACACAAAAAAATCCTAAAAACGCAAAACGCGATGTAAAGTTGCATTTTTGGTATGTTATTTGGACCCCTTAGGGGAGTGTAAAACTACGTTTTGCAAGCAAAAAAAAGAGTTGTGCTACCTGCGTAATACGAGAAAAACAAAATTTTCCAGTTGTTGCAGTTCAATTAAAAAACTATGGGCTTTTGACATTAGTTGATGTTATCATTCTGAAAGTATATTTAAACAATTAGAGCCATCCCACAGCTCTGTATGTCCAATAGTTTTGAAATATGATGCTCGAACATTTACACTCACCGGCACATCTAACTGCCCACAACACCATTACTTTCATACAAACATACTCTTTACAGTCTCATAAATAAAAAAGCTTGTGCATCTATGCCATGATTTGTGTGTTGTTAGGAGATCATTTTTCGAATAAGAAAGACAAATAAATATAGACACCTCTTTGTTTTGCGTTTTTAATGTATAATTTTACTGGCCTAATGGAGGATGTCGAGGTAATGAATTTTTGGTCATGCATCCCATCCGCAATCGTAGAGCCAGGCACTAAACCGCTACGCCACCGAGCTAAAACAATTTTAGAAGACATCAAAATTAACGTACTTTTTCTCTTTCTAAAAGGGCTTCTACGATACACAAGACGCTGGCTGGGTCAGTGCTGAAGGAACAGTGTGGGTAGTGGCCCGAGCCGATGACGTCATAAACGTGGCGGGCCACCGGCTCTCGACGGCGGCGCTCGAGGACGTGGTGCTGAAGCACGCGCGCGTGGCCGACGCGGTGGTGGTGGGCGCGCCCGACCCCACTAAAGGGGACGTGCCACTGTGCTTGTATGTCATGAGGCCTCCGCAGGATGGTAAGTGACGTCATAAACGTGGCGGGCCATCGGCTCTCGACGGCGGCCCTCGAGAAGGAGACGTGCCATTGTGCTTGTATGTCATGAGGCCTCCGCAGGATGGTAAGTGACGTCATAAACGTGGCGGGCCACCGGCTCTCGACGGCGGCCCTCGAGAAGGAGACGTGCCATTGTGCTTGTATGTCATGAGGCCCCCGCAGGATGGTAAGTGACGTCATAAACGTGGCGGGCCACCGGCTCTCGACGGCGGCCCTCGAGAAGGAGACGTGCCATTGTGCTTGTATGTCATGAGGCCCCCGCAGGATGGTAAGTGACGTCATAAACGTGGCGGGCCATCGGCTCTCGACGGCGGCCCTCGAGAAGGAGACGTGCCATTGTGCTTGTATGTCATGAGGCCCCCGCAGGATGGTAAGTGACGTCATAAACGTGGCGGGCCATCGGCTCTCGACGGCGGCCCTCGAGAAGGAGACGTGCCATTGTGCTTGTATGTCATGAGGCCTCCGCAGGATGGTAAGTGACGTCATAAACGTGGCGGGCCATCGGCTCTCGACGGCGGCCTTCGAGAAGGAGACGTGCCATTGTGCTTGTATGTCATGAGGCCCCCGCAGGATGGTAAGTGACGTCATAAACGTGGCGGGCCATCGGCTCTCGACGGCGGCCCTCGAGAAGGAGACGTGCCATTGTGCTTGTATGTCATGAGGCCTCCGCAGGATGGTAAGTGACGTCATAAACGTGGCGGGCCATCGGCTCTCGACGGCGGCCCTCGAGAAGGAGACGTGCCATTGTGCTTGTATGTCATGAGGCCTCCGCAGATGGTAAGCAGTGTTTCCTTCAGATAAAATTCTCCGGGGGCAATTAAAAGATTCGGGGGAGCTCGTTCGTCGATCACTACACTAGTCAGCCTGTCTACCAACACACAAAACGTTTTTCTCCGGGGGGCACTAAGGCTGCTCCGTTGGGGCACCGCCCCCCCCGTATTAGTACCTGAAAGAAACACTGATGGTGACGTCATAAACGTGGCAGATCACCGGCTCTCGACGGCGGCCTTCGAGGATGTGGTGCTGAAGCACGCGCGCGTGGCGTATGCGGTGGTGGTGGGGGCGCCCGACCCTACTAAAGGGAATGTGCCACTGTGCTTGTATGTTATGAGGCCCCCGCAGGACGGTAAGTGTTGCAATTAACGTGGTGGGCCACCGGCTCTCGACGGTGGCCCTCGAGGATGTGTGGTGTTGAAGCACGCGTGCGTGATGGATGGTGGTGGGGGCGCCTAAATCTACTAAAGGAGACGTACCACTGTGTCTGTATGTTATGAGGCCCCTTCAGGATGGTAAGTGTTGTATCTATCGGCTGGGTGATTGCTGAAGGGACAGTGTGGGTAGTCGCTCGAGCCGATGACGTAATAAACGTGGCGGGTCACTGAATCTCGACGGCGGCTCTCTAGAAGGAGATGTGCCACCGTGCTTGTTTGTTATGAGGCCCCCTCAGGATGGTAAGTGTTGTATCTATTGGCTGGGTGAGTGCTGAAGGGACAGTGTGGGTAGTCGTTCGAGCCGATGACGTAATAAACGTGGCGGGCCACCGGCTCTCGACGGCGGCCCTCGAGAAGAAGATCAAGATGGTAAGTGTTGTAGTAATTGCTCAAAAATTGCCAAAATAAAAACCGGACAAGTGCGAGTTGGATTCACTTGTAATAGGCTATAACCAGGCTCATAAAGGCTATATTTTTATGATTTAAGTAGTTACAAGTTATAGTTTCCGGATTTTTACTTTTACTTGTAGTAAGTATAAGTAATTACTTGCCATTTGGTCAACGAGAAATAGGTACCTACCCTATTGGGAGGGTGCAAAGGTATAATAATCGATCGCAGCGCTCATGGTGGCAAAAAGTAGAAATAATGAAGGCTCTGTAATCTGTTTAAAAACGATATTTAATTTATTATTAGCGATACAGGAATAATTATATATGTTTATTATCACTTAGTAAAATTATTAAAGTAGCTTTATCCTCTTGTTTTATAAAAGCTACAACTAAAAAAGAAGCAAACAAACCCTGATATAACCAAAATAAAACACTCTTTTTGAAGAGATCTTACTTGCCATATTTAATTTAAATGACCAAAAAATGATTTCACAACACTTTGTCCACCCAAATCACAGTAATTTTGAAATTTACATTAATATCACAATATTTATAGTATTTTTTAACATTTAGTCACAATGCCGCCATTACATATCAAAACGTCAAAACGTCAGGTCAGAGCCAACAAAGTTGCAACACGCTAGGTGGCGCTAAAAGCGTGCACGGAGCCAATAGATTTTGATAAAAAGAAAGACTATATTATTTGCACAAGGAGTTCATATCGAGTATTTTTATGCGCAAGATTGTATAGCATTGGGTGCATTCCAGCAGGCTAATCGCTGAGTCATCGATCGTCATCGAGTACATTTTAACCATGGAAAGTAAAATATTGAACATTATAAACAATTACTTTCCGCGGTTAAGAATGTATACTGTGGTGATCGATGACTTAGCGATTGGTATGCTGGAATGCACCCATTGAGATAGAGGTCGAATTGTGTTCTAAATTCAAACACCAAAATTGTGATTAAAAGTGCTTTAAGTATTCACTGTTTTCAGTGAATAAAATAAGCTTTTTAGAGGAGGAATTGTATAAATAATCAAAGGGTATAAAAATATTAATTTTGTTCCAGATGAAGAGATAGTAGCAGAGAGTACTGTTACTCAAGAACTTATAGCATTGGTGCGTCACCTCATTGGCCCGATAGCGGCATTTAGGAAGGCTGTGGCAGTGCCCGTTTTGCCCCGGACAAGATCTGGCAAAGCTTTGCGAGGCGCCATTGCGAAACTGGCGAGGTCACAACTGGTTAAATTACCGGCTACAATAGAAGATCCTACGGTATTCGGTGAAATCAAAACTGCTTTACAGAAGTTCGGTTATGCTGTTGATGCTCCCGACCCTGAATTTTAACGATATGGACTCTTTGTTATACATACCGCGCAGATAAAAAATGGGACTGGACATTATGGTTAAGGCTGCGCTGTCTGCACACTAGCGCCGCCTTTGAAACGAGAACCATAGTGCTTAAATAAAGACGAAATTGTGAATTATCTATCTGTAGTGCAAGCTTTGTGGTACTTTTTATCACTTAAACAATATTTTCTAGCCTGACGTTTAGATTAATGGACTTTTATTGCTAAAAGTGGTGCCTCGATAAGTATGAGTAAGAGACCGATATAGGTCTGGTGATATGATGTGCGAGCGAGAACTGAACATGTACGATGGTATTTTCGTTCCTATTCTATAACAGCGCGGGTGGTTAACCGAAATTTCCAGTCCCATTCTTTATCTGCGCGGGTAGTAAATAAGGTAAAATTACTACCTAAATTAATGATATACCTACTTGCATTTCTGGAATTTTGAAATACTAAAGATATTTATTTATTGTTTTTTTTTTAAATAAGCTAGTGTGTTTTTTCTTGTAGTCTGTTTATCCTTACTTGTCCTAAGACTTATGACAACTGTCAAAAACTGTTTACTAAATGTAAACAGTTTTTGACAGTTGTCATAAGTCTTAGTACTTTTAGTGTCAAAATTGGCTTTTTTAAAAGCTAATTTTGACACTTCTCTTTCCATCAACGCCATCTAGTAAGGTAAAAAGTTACTATTTATATTTTTAAACGTTACTTTGAAAAGTCTTCATTGTACTTTTATGTCAGAATAAAATAAGTTAGAATGATAAGGTAGGTATATTTTGTTACATTTTTAAAAAGGCACCATGGTGGATAATGTTTAAAAAATCTTATCTCCAAAGTAGATACTCTGCGAGCCAAATAAGAATAGTACTGTCAAAACGGTCATATTTGTTTGCGTTTCGCTTTCACTTCAAGGTGTAGGATGTGCAAGAAAAGGAACGAAGATCAAAATTGCTGTTTGACAGTACTATTCTTATTTGGCTCGCATAGTTCATTTTGAATTGTGTGTGAAAGGCTAATTAAGTAACCTAGGATTCTAGAGGCTGCTTTGATGTACGGCCCCACCTGCCGAAAGTTCCGTGGCCCTACCATGAGTTGATGCAAACTGTTTACGTTACAGTAAACTATCGGATATACTGCTCAAAGTCAATTCGAGTGAGAGAAAAAACGATAGTTTACGGTAACATAAACAGTTTGCAACAGCTCATGGTAGGGCCACTGTGCTATATTTCGCCACCGACAATCGTAATGCTTTTGTAGTAGGTAGCTACTCTTGGCATATCACCCGAATTTCGGTCGTAGTGTATGTCATCTCGGAAAGTTTACACTGTACTTTCCGCACGTGTGGCTGTAAACTTATAGCGCTTCACATATAGACGTTTTAGTCGCGCCACTAAGCGGCTAGCTATTTATTCAGATAGTCATACACCAATTTCCATTGACGCGGCCGCGACTTGACAGCCGCCGCGACTGCAAAATTACAAGCGACTCGAATAGTCGCGCGACTTAACATCTATGCAAAACTATTTTGCAATATCCACTGCGCGGCTAGTCGCGTGCGACTAGCGGTCGGTAAGTATGCAGCAAAGAGAGTTTTGTGTCGTGTTTCCGTAACTCATTATAAAACGAATAAAATGCACCTTTTGTAGTACGTTCTCTTAACAATGGATGTATCCAAAATCTATGTTTTCATTTTCTTTTTGTTAACAGGTAAAGACATGTTATTTCTACGACGTCTATTTTGAAAATAAGTTCGGGCAGAGACCAAAGTCGCGCGCGACTAGTCGCGCACGCAGTCGCGGCAAAGCTAGCCGCTAGCGGCTGGCGATCGCGCGCGACTATCCGCGTAGTGGAAAAGCTCTTAGAAGCGCTGCTGTCTCGCAACTTGGCATCCGTGACAGTCACGCGAAAGGTAGGGGTTCTTTGATGCGTATAAATGGAACTGCACAACCTTGTTCCTTTTCACCATACGCAGGTTAGCATATCACCCTTACATAGTAGATACTCCAAGGGTCCGTACCAAGCGCTTTGCCAATACATTTCTTATGCAAACTGCTAAAGAATGGAATGCGCTGCCTGCTAATGTGTTCCCCGATAATTGGTCTCTTCAAAGTAAGAGTGAATAGGCATTTCCTGGTCAAGCGTGCTACACTTTAGACCACATCCTGTTTACCAAGCAAGATTGTGGTGATACAAACGCAAAGACGTACATATGTGCAGAGCGTTTGTGCGCATCTAACAACCCAGCTTCCTATATTTCCATATCAATCAACTTCCGTGCATACGCGTCAAAGAACCCCCTACCTTAACGCGCAAAAGAAGTGCGACTGCAGCGCTGTGAAATAGTGCCGAGCCGCAGTCACTAGTGCAGTGTTTCTTAACCGGTGGTCCGCGGACCACTGATGGTCCCTGGAAGCACCAGTAGTCTGCGAAGCCATTTTAATATAACCTTTCATTTATTTACTGTATTTTATCTCCAATCTAAAGAGTATGGACCACCCACTCTTGCCATGGGGCAGGACAGAAATTTTGTCACATGGTCTCTCATCCCTAAAAGAAAGGTTAAGAACCACTGCACTAGCGGAAGCGCCTCGAATACGCCTCGCTACGGCGCCGGTGTAATAAATATGAAGGGGTTCGTCGCGTGGTGCAGCGCTGCTGTCGCGCAACTAAAACGCCTCTATATGTGAAACGCTCTTATTTATTTATTTTTTAGTTTGAAGAAATATTCATGCCTGCTGGTTTTTAAATCGGATAAGGATTTTAGGTAGTAAATAATTAAGTAATTTACTAAATTTAAATACGTAGAGGTAGACTAGAATCTCATGAAACGGAAGTGAAATTATTTTTACTAAAAACACGTGGTTGTTGCATACAGTCTGTCAAAAAAGTCATAAAATTACTTTCTTTGTCATTATTGTATGACAACAGTTAACTACTTTTGTAATGCAACAACCAAGTGTTTTTAGTAAAAATATTTTCACTTCTGTTTCATGAGATTCTGCTGAACTTCTAGGTAGTTTATGATGAAATGAAATGAAAGAAATGTTGCTATGCTACGGCAACAAATAGGCGAAGGGATGTATTTGCAATTTAAGAATATTTTATTAAAGTACTGACAATGTTGACGAGAGGCTAAAGTAGGGTGTTCTATTTTTTATTTTATTTTATCTAATTTCTTCCTTATATATTATTAAATTATATTTTTTTAGTTTTACTACAACTCGGACGACCTAACATGACACCTGGCTCGGAACTCGATACTCCCCCCGCTCCCCGCTGCCTTACTAGTTTCTATCTAGCTGCTTTGAGAAACATGTCAACAGTTTTTACAATGTAAAAGAGCGCAGCGTAAATTTTTCTAAGTCTATGGTAAAAGAAGTCCCCTACTTTAAAAATACTGGCCTGGGTGGGGCCGTATTTTGACCTCTTAATTTCTGGCAGTTTTCTGACTGGTTATCAATCTATCTCTTTTATTTGCTATACAGCGAGAAAGATATGTTACTATAGCAATTCATAAACCGGATTTTTTTTTAAGATGTTGTAATACCCCCCCTGGCCGCTGACTGACGAAAACTTGCACATTATTTTGCACAAAAATCACGAGCGGTCATGTTAGGCGACGACTACACGCGCGGTAAATACTGTGGTCCATCGCCATAAAGTAAATTTTAACCATGGAAAGTAATTTGTATGCGTCGTAGGATGATTGTATAAACCGGATCTTTACAAAAATCCTAGGACGATTGTAAAGAACCGGATAATTGAAATCTAAGATGAATTTTCACAATCGTCCGAATATTTTTTAGGATCTTTGTAAAAATCCTAGTATGTTTAGGAAAATCGTGAACTTGAATGCTGATTGGATAATCTAAGAGACGGTTAATAACAACTTCAGTCTGATTGATCAGAACATATTGCTGTTGGGTTTTCGGATTATTTCGTAATTTTGCCGAATTTAATTCTTCAATTGAAGTTTTAAGAGCATTCATTACTTAACTTGAAAGTCCATTTAGGTTTTGCACAACTATATTGACAAGTGCTATAGAACTTTCTTAGCTCTGTAAAGAATGTTATTTTTAAGATATAACCTTTAAATTGTCTGCACTGATCGAGCCTGGCACTTGTATAACATCCAATTCACTCACTTCAATGTCTCTTGATTAATGTGAGCACTCAGATTTTTTAAAATAAAAAACGTAAAATTCATACAAAACACTAGAGAAATATTTGACAATAATCAGAACAATAAGAAATAGCCAATCAGAGCATCCGTCAGTCAATAACGATGACGTCAGCCAATCAGCGCGCGCAAAAAGATGGTGATTCGCGATTTACCTAAGATACGCCGGATTTTTGTAAAAATCCTAAACATTACTCGGATGATTGCAAAAATCTGTCTTAGATTATAATCATCCGGTATTTTACAATCATACTAGGATTTTTATAAAAATCCTGTTTGTACAATTATCCTACGACATATGCAATGATCAATAATTTACTTTCAATAGTTAAAATTTACTGTATGGTGATCGATCGCAGTATTTACCATCATACCATGCGTGTAGCCGTCGCCTTAGCGTGCCCGCAGACTACAGACTTTCTATCGGCCGACAGTTTAGTCGGGCTCTCAATCAGTATGAAGGTGTATGCAAGTGCGCACACTAGAACGATTCGGTATCGGCCGATTCTTCATACAAAACCAACTATCGGCAGATAGAAAGTCTGTAGTCTGCGGGCACGCTTAGGTCGACCGAGTTGTACGATCGGCAACAGCTCACGTGCCTTACCACTTTGTAGAAAAATTCGTGTGTGCTTATCGCCCCTGCACGAACTAAACGCATGTTAGTGACAGCGCGGCGCGGCGTGCGAGCTATGTTAACCTTATTAGTGGTAAAGCGGAAGAGTTGTCGATAGTACCTACATAACGAATTTTATATCGAAAGAAAAGTAACATGATGTTGTTTATTGTACCTATAGATAGGTAGAAGATGAAGAAACAAATATAAATTTTGTAAACCAGAAATTAAAGAGTATCTATCAGTAACTATGTTTCTTAATTAAAACAAATCTTTTATAATATTTACATATTTAATCTCCGATCTCGCATGTTTATATTATGCTAGTTTTGTGAAAAACTATTTTACAAATTACTGCTGCGCATTTAAAGCTTAAGGGTCCCCCCAGACCTACCGGTTTCCGTTCTTTGCTTTGCTGTTCGGCAATGGACCGCCGGCCAAGAGGCTCATTTTCAATCTATCGCATATTTTCAATCTAAGTACATTTCACATATAAGAATGTTTTTGTGAGCTTTATTCCTTAAACGATCGTTATGAAAACACAAAAAATCGTTCAGATAGGTAATGATGCCACCCACAACCCTGTTCACAATTTTTAGAAATATGCGATCGATTTATTTTTAGCAATCGGAGACCATGTTCAGGGTGGCATATCTCCCAGAAGCTTCCTACTTCGCAACCCAGACGATGATAATATTTGATAACACCAAGCTAATGGCTATCTTGCCAATTTGGTCTGGTCCAAATATGCGATAGATTGAAAATGACCCTGGTTGGCCGGCGGTCTAAACAGCAAGTAGAACAGCAAAGCAAAGAAACGAAACCGGTAGGTCTGGGGGGACCCTTACAGGCATGGGCAATTTTTTTCATCCCGGGCATCCTTAGAGTAAGACGCGCTTCTGTCCCAGAAAGAGAAGCCATACGAAGCTTTCCCCTCTGCCGAAGTACAAGCCCAAATGGGCATATGCAGTTGATAAAACCAGTTGCGCCCGGATTTCTTTCTAGACCGAGTCCAGTCGCGCATGTGAACGCTGCAGTGTTTAAAATGCCGAATTGATGAGTTTTTTACTGTTAAAAGAGGTCTGGAACATCAAAGTTTACAAAAAGTCGGTGTTACATTTCACATGAAAGTATTTTTTGTCGTATTATTGCTATTTGTTTACATTTAAACATTAAATTCGTATATTTTATTCTTGATTAGTTGTCAAATTTATTCAGTGACATCGGGTCTGCTCGTCCATGGCTCCTCCGTACAAATTTCAGATCTGTCGCTAGATAAATCCGAGTTCTCGCCGATGAGCAACTTAGTGATGTTACCGTATCACAATGTTTGTCGATAAAGGATATGGCCTGGTCCTGCTCCAGGCAGTTCCATAAATGAGATGTACCTGAAAATTCTTAAATATTTAATTCTTTTTAACTTCTGACAGACTCAATTTAGTATTTGCAGTTTTGCACTGTCACATTCTGTCATAAATTAATTGGTTCTCTCACAGAATAAATAATCTTTTTGATACATCTTATATTATTATACAACCTGTTACAAAAGTACCCCTAATCCCTGAAATGCCAATGAGTATT
Organism: Agriphila geniculea; assembly: GCA_943789525.1. Lineage (NCBI taxonomy): Eukaryota > Metazoa > Arthropoda > Insecta > Lepidoptera > Crambidae > Agriphila > Agriphila geniculea. Next base: position 19,916,270 of record OX038890.1, read on the forward strand.
AATGAAATAGAAATGATGGGCGCTGTTCTTTATTTTTTAGCTATAATATTTACGGAGAAAAACGATGTCGAAGTTTTGCAAAAATATCGACAAGAATTTGAAAGATTCCCAATCAGCTGTTCCGGTCAGTTCCGGTCATTGGCTTCTAAATCAAAGACTATTATTCGTTTTTCAGACTGGTCACATCTGTAGATATTTGTACCTACGTTTACATTACAGTGACCTAACTAAGCTAGTTATGACATAAGCGTATTTAAAATAACATAAATACCTCAGACATAACAGTGACGTAATTTCTAAATTAAATAGTTACTGAATTAATATTTATTTCAAAAATGTAAAATTAATCTCTGCACACCAATTCGAAAAGACACGTAAGCGTCATCTGTATTTAAATACCTACCATGGATAAGTTAAGTAAATTACTAATTTTACCTAGAGAGTTCTTGCTTTGATAGATAATTTCAAGCAGGTTCCAGAAGTCCTATCTGTTGTTGTTTAATCTTTGAAATCGTGTTTGACTGCGGTCGTGTCCGCGGACACGTCCGCGGTCATGACCGCGGACAAATATCGGCATCACACAAAGCATCAAACGAAGCCGCCGCGACGCGCGCTATTGTACAGTAAAAAAATGTCAGTAGTCTTAGTTGTTCCGTTTAGTGTAAAATTCGTTAATAGTTTTTATGGTATTAAAATATCTGTAGGTGCAATGCGATTAATTTAGCTTTGTACAACAGAAGTGAACACCTTCAGAGCGCTTGCGGTACATAAGGATGTATTTTAATTTGTTGAAATCTGTGCACACCGCACATCACAGTCTATTGTCAATTTAATCGCATGTTTAGTATTGATAGATTCATTTTTTTACCTTTCGGGATTAGGGGTATTTTTGTAACACCTTGTATAAAAATGAATGGAATAAGATCATTTATAATAGAAAAACGTCATAAAATGCTCTTAATACGTATATGAGACTTGACAATAAGACTGAGTGTTCTTGAGTCCGTATTAACTTTTTCAGAAAGGTTTTTGCTTGTTGGGCTCTTTGTTGTTATTCACCCCATGTAAAATGTTTGAGTTTGTTACCTTTATTCCTTTTTCCTTATCGATATTGCTGCAACGACAATTGAGCCCAGCCCTTTATGTCAAAATCGTGTCATATTTTGATGTGTGACTCATCCGTACACAAATTTTTGCTGTTTTGTTTTATTTTTTATGTGTTGGTGTCGTCTTTACAGTGTTGTTTTTGTATGTGAGTATGCGGAACTGCACTTGTGTGCACTTTCCCCCCCCCGCAAAAAATGCCAGAAAAAATTGAATAGAGTAATAATCGCTAAGGCTGCTCCCTTCCGCGATGCTCTAAGCGGGCATCATTTATCAATCGACTGTTTGATACTAGAATTTATCAAAATAATTATGAAATTATTTTTCATTAGCATAAGTCTTAATTTTAGACTTTTTCGATAAAGTCTTATTTCTATAAATAATAGCAACTTGTAGTAAGTACAACAGATAGTTAATTTTTGTTAGCTGCTAGGTTGATCCAAGAAGCTTATACCCCCAATGGAGATTGCACGGCTAGTGTCATATTGAAGATAGAAAAAATGTCCTTGAGTGACGTGACGGCTTATTGCTATCTCTTTCTTTAGCGCTACATTACAGTACGAGGCATATAACTTGAAATCGGGTGGGAATTGCGCGAAACGCGTATTTTGGGTATGCGTAGCGGTGAGGGGCGCGGGCGGCGGGAAAGCGGCGCGCGCTATTGGTCGCTCACAAGAGCACATGCGCGAACTTATCCCCACTCCGTCGAAAAAATTTCAAGATACGTGCCTAGTGTACTTGTTCGTTGTTCATCGTTCGTTCGTTCGTGAAAAACGAAAACGTATTGTCACGCTAAAGATAGCAATAAGACGTAACGTCACTCAAGGTAATTTTTTCTATCTTCACTATGACACTAGCCGGTGCAATGGCTCCGTGCACGCTTTTAGCGCCACCTAGCGTGTTACAACTTTGTTGGCTCTGACCTGACCGTTTTGACGTTTTAATATGTAATGGCGGCATTGTGACAAAATGTTAAAAAATACTATACATATTGTGTTATTAATGTAAATTTCAAAATTACTGTGATTTGGGTGGACAAAGTGTTGTGAAATCATTTTTGGTCATTTAAATTAAATATGGCAAGTAAGATCTATTCAAAAAGAGTGTTTTATTTTGGTTATATCAGGGTTTGTTTACTTCTTTTTTATTTGTAGATTTTGTAAAACAAGAGGATAAAGCTACTTTAATAATTTTAGTAAGTGATAATAAACATATATAATGATTCCTGTATCCATAGAAATAGAATGTCAAAGAACAACAAAGTCAATAAACAGGTGATCCGAAAACGAATCAATACATTTTATATGAGATACGTAAAATATGACTTAGATTCATAAAATATGACTATATTATGACAAAGGAAGTTAATAAACTATGTTCCATACTGTTTTCTTTGTCGATAAACGAATAAATGTAGCGAAATTTGGTTTTAGAAAAATGTGTGGCAATATCTTATTTACCTTTGAAAAGTGTGATTACTTGGATTGTTTCTTGTTGTCACATCACAATTACTTAGAGCAGAAGACACCATAGCTCCACGATACCTTTATTTTAAATTCTAATTAAGATTAAAAAATATTTTAAACAAACTGTGATTGCTCATTTGCTAGGCGGGACGCTAGGGGCTCTTACTGTAAAAAATGTTGGCACATGTCACTTGATCCTTTGTCTCTTTTTTACATAGACCGTGTCCGTATGATGTTAACTTCTCTTTTCCACGCTTTGTTGGTCTTCTTGAGCGCAGCGAAAATTTTTCTATGTCTATGCCTGTATCGCTAATAATAAATTAAATATCGTTTTCAAACAGATTACAGAGCCTTCATTATTTCTACTTTTTGTCACCATGAGCGCTGCGATCGATTATTATACCTTCGCACCCTCCCAATAAGCTTCTTGGGTTGATCGAAGCCACTGACACACTGACATGTAATTTTTTTTTTATTGAACTGGACTGGTTGTCTGTATGATTTGACAGCTAAGTTTTTGTGCCTATTTGAAACGCCACTAGCGTGCGTCTAAAGAACTAATTTTGACGTACAATATGAAAATGGTTGCCGTGATGGTCTCTCCAGACTTCAAACTTTAGTACCATGTCCCTCACGCTATGCTCACGCTACGTCCTACAGCGCCAAAATGGCGGAAATCAAATAGGTACAAAAACAGTTTGACATAAGCCTGTCCAGTGTAAATATATGCAGATCAGTGATCGAAGCTGATAAACATTTTATTTGTGAATTCGTTCGTTCCGTGGAGACACGCTGCAGATGGACTGTTTCCATAGACTTAAAAATTTTTGCTGCGTTCAAGGTCTAATCGGCCGATTGAGGCTGCTGTCCCCATGGCGATTACGTCGATTACGGCGTTTACAACGCTCACACGAGGTCCGCATTCAATATCGCGCTCAAATCGATAAAATCGACAAATGACAGTTGGCGAATGCGAACCGCTCGTAAGCGCGCTAACGTTTTATTCTAACCTCAAATACAAGATGGAATAATTGCTAGATACTATTTTTGCTCTCTAAAGCGATGATAATGATGAAGAACGTTTGATTATTGAGTCGTGTGCACCCAACATCTTTTTTTTTCAACTTTTTACATCAACCACCTTTTTGGATAAGCTCCAAATTAGTATTAACAAAATATTAACCAATGTAATGCTCTATCCTTTTGTTGTGAAGTGAGGAAAAGATCCTTCTATAACGAACTCTCTCATTTTTTGATTTTTTGACGAAATAAAATTCTGACACGTTTCGTTTGACAGTCACTTATAACTTTTGACAGAACGTTTACAGTGATTACGCTCCGAGGCATGGTCGCTGTAAGCCCAAGATGGCGCTGTTAATGACGTCATGAGTGACGTCACGCTAGATATTGTAAACGCGCTAACGTGCATGTGGACCGGCTGTTATCGCAATAATATCGATTTTATTAGACACATAGCTGCATTTCTTTGTTATGTTTTTATTAGTGTCAAAAAGAAGCGTCAATGTGTTACATCCTGAAAGCGATTGTGATAGATTTTTAAATAAGACAATAGAAAGGCTGATCTTTATCTACGATTCGGACTGGTACGTTAGAATTTTGATTCGTAGGTGCCAGCAGGCCAATCGCTAAGTCATCGTGAGCATGCGACTCTCCGTGCCACTGAATAATGTGAGCATGCGGTTCTCCGTGCCACTGAATAATTCCATTCTAAAACTACCTAGAAGTAATGTACCGATGATATACGTTCTTATTTCAGATATCAAATCGATTGTACCGGCTTCCCGGCAGAATGATTGACAAAAGCATGTGGCACGGAGATTCGCCTGCTTTGAGGTTATGTTTTTTGTTAAATCGTCGATTTCCAGATCAATCGGAGCCTGTACCGGTGGGTTGATGTATTTGTAGCCGTTACATATTCATTGTAACAGCTACAAACACATTTGTTGCTCATGTAACGCAACAGGGACAAAGATATGGCGATCTAAAGTTTTAAAAGCATGCGACTCTCCGGCCCACACGCTTAAGTCTAAAATACTGGTGAAAATTGTATTAAGATTAAAAATAAGCAAGTTTACGTAACCGTTTGATCACGATAAACGGCCCGAAAACATATTTTCACTATATCTTCATTCGTTTTAGAGAAATAAGTAAATTTATTTACTATGATTTATTATGAATAATCAGTGTGTAGGGTGACCATATCGTCGGTCCGTAGGAATCATTAGGCTGTTTCTAATAAAATTCAAGTTGAACTACATAATGTTGAGGGTTGATTTGCCTACATACTCGTACGTATCGTACCTACTATCATACTGTTACTGACTATGCAATATTGCAATATTTTTTAGGGGACGTAAAAAGGTGACTTTTATCCTAATCGAGATGACAAAATACAAACAAACAAATGAGAAAGTAGGTAACCTTATAAAAACGTGTTAAAAATGTGAACGTCATAATTGGTATAATAATTGCCCACTCAGTACCAGTCACCCATCATCATCAGTATCAGTCACCCATTAATTTAGGTCTCGGTTGAATTCAACCGAGCTGAGAACTTCCTTCGTTTTTTGAAGTATTAGTCTTTCAAAATAGGTATCTAAAAACACTTCAACTTGCATTTTAGACCGATCGGGATAAGTTCTTAGCTTTTAAAAATATTAAAGTTTGTTTTTTCGTATATAGTTTCTGCACCATTCACTTAGCCTAATACATGAAATTGTGTCATTTTGGTTTGATGCATAAGTAACAATTTAGGTTTTTGTCTTTTTTAACGCTATCGGACGAAAAGAAAATTAAAGTTGAAAATTTTACTTTCATGATGATTATGAAGTTGTAACCGATGTACTTGAGCTTTTTGTGTCATCTTTGTCCACGGGAATACTGTTATTTGACTATTACCTAAAGCGTTACCTTAGTAACTCCAATAGAATATTACAATTGGTTAAATAAGTGTTAAATGTTTTAGATCAATAGTATCTGTTGTACATAATGTTTTGTGCTAAATTCATCAATGGAATTTTCAGCTTTTTATTTTTTTCTTTTCAACACCCTGTAAAAGTCACAAAAGAAAATGGGGGGGGGGTGGGGGGGTGGGAGCCGGGGCACCGCTGTTTGCTGCGTACTTCGAGCACCGCTGCTACGTACTTTGCCGTTCGAGTGACTTTGGGTAAAAGAATTTGTAAAAAGTAGCCTCTATTTCGTATTGAGCCAGCACAATATCCCACTTCAAATTAATTCGCCTAATTTAAAATAAGTAAGTGACTTAAGTGACGCCTAAGCATAGGTACTGAAGTTCGGTGACACATTTGAAGTAACGAGTAGGTAGGTAGGTAAGAAGTATACGAACGAATATAAATACATTTGATGATACTGTGGCCGCGTTCCGAATCACGCTCACAGAGCTGTTAGCGCGTATCCGACCAAATTAAATAGTCACAAAATATTACACAGATAGGGTATTTGTGTACCTACTTCATTTAATGGATTATAGGCTAACAGTGCTGTTGGCGTGATTTGGAAGTAGGCATGTGTTATTATTGTCAATTACAGTCTCATTGATGAGATGACATCATTAACATTCTTGTACTCTACCTCTTGCAAAGTTTAAAAAGAAAGGATTACCTACCTACTGTAACAAAATATTTTTTGAGGGTAAGGAAATAAAAACCGGTCAAGTGCGAGTCGGACTCGCACACAAAGGGTTCCGTACCAAAAAACGGCTAAAAAATCACGTTTGTTGTATGGGAGCCCCCTCAAATATTTATTTTACTAGCTGACCCGACAGACGTTGTCCTGTCTTAGTTATAAATATTAAATTCGAATTGGTATAAATTATTGAAAAGTTTAGTTCAGAGATTAGTAGGTAAGTACCGTTCCCGTTTCCGTTTTCGTTCTCGTTCCCGTTCCCATTTACTTTAAAACCCAACAGCTTTATAAATAACCAAGTACCTATACATCACTTGTTATGTTAGTAACGTGTATGTTAGTCTATCCAAACTTACTAATAAGGCGTGATGGCTCTGAACTAACCGTGATGAGCACTAAGAAATTCAGTTTTCTTATAACCTCTTTGTAAGAAAAAAAAATTATTTTACATGTATTTTATTAATAAAATAACTCCGAACGAAGCATCTGTTTTATTACATCCTTGGTTGTATGTTTTTTTTTATCGTTGTTCGCGCGTATCTTCGACATTTATGGACCGATTTTGATGATTCTTTTTTTGTTCGATTCAATTTTTTTGCGAAATGGTCCTATTTTTTTTTTTTTCAAATCGGTTCAGTAGTTTTCAAGGTATCCTGAAAACACTATGATTTTGCATCAACTAACTTGACTATTTTGTTATTTATGAACCGAATAAGATGATTCTTTTTGTTGGGTAAGAGGTACTTTTAGTCTTTTTAACCGACTTCAAAAAAAAGAAGGTTCTCTTTCAGTTTGACCTGTATGAATGTATGTTTCTCCGCGAATATCTCACGTTTGACTGAGCCAATTTTTCTACCAAATAATATACTTACACTACACTACCTAATAGAGAAGGTACTTACACTAAAAACAAAAAAATAAAAATTGTTTTAAAAATAAAAAATAAATGTTTTAAAAAACAAAAAACCAACTTCAAATAACCTGCCTCTAAAAAGCAAGAAATAATATTCAAATCATTAGATATGCATTATCATTGTTATATAATAACAACACGTATATTGAAGTCGGGTAGGGCTTTTAGAATAAAAAAACGAAGTTGTACTCCAGCCCCACCCGACTTCAATAGACGTGTTGTTATTATATAACAGTGATAATGCATATCTAATGATTTGAATATTATTTCTTGCTTTTTAGAGGCAGGTTTTTTGAAGTCGGTTTTTAGTTTTTTTTAAAAGGTAAGTAAATACTAAAGTTTAATTTTTCAAGTTTTGACTTATGTAGTAAGCATAAATTACTTTACAACCATTGAAACTTGTCTCAAGTAACAATACAAAAACTCACATACATACAAACGTAGAGCAGTGTGGAACAATGCAACACCAAAAGCTCTGAGTCTCATATTTCTCTCATTTTTAAAGATATGAATTCCGTTTTCAGAGGAACGGAATCTACTTAATTAGGTATAAAATGGCAGTTATAGTTTCATTAATAAATAGATACATAAACCAATAAGAAGACTTTTAAAAGAAAATGGGAATTGTTTCATTGTGTCCACCTAGGTGTACACAATGAAACATCCTATGTCCAACAATGAAACACTGTTATTAATTTTGACATTTTCATATTTAGTGGAACAAGTAAATGACAAAATCTGTTGAATTCCAACCGATAAAGGTTTTCTCAAGGTATTGCACAATTATTCAGACTTTAAAAGTACCTATAGGTTTATCTCAGGTACAATGATTTGTGTGTGACTTAAAGATAAATGAGTCTAATTTTTTTTAAATCGTAGTTATGTACCTTTTATAGGCAATAACGATTTAAAATCAACAATTACTTATAATAGGCATTAATGTCTCAGGTAAAATTCTACATACTAAAAGATTAATGAGTCTGAAAATCACAAATATTAGGTAGTAGTAGTGGAAACACTGTTACATTGTGTCCACCCTTGAGCTGTGACATTCTTGGACACCTGGGGTATTTTAGAATAACATCAAAAAATAATCTACCAAAATCGAACAATTTATTAGGTAGTATCATAGTTATTCTGTGGTAATGTAGTCCACGTGAATCTATGATACATGTACAAATATATTGATTAAAAAACACATTCGATGAGAAAGGCAACTGTCAAAAAAGCATTTTTTTTAAAAGCCCACGACTTAGGACAATTATTCTTAATGAAGGCTTTACAAAGTGACATTTTAAAAAAATAGTAACTATTTGCCTCTAGATGGCGTTGATGGAAAGAGAAGTGTAAAAATTGGCTTTTAAAAATAAACGGCCTGTACCAAAGAGGCAAATAAGCGTTCGCTGGCTGACATCTGGCCAAAGAGAAACATTTTAGGGTAACATCAGATTTGCCTGCCTACCTGAGTACTCTTCGAAGCTGAGTAAAAAAATCACATTGACACATACATTTTTATCAACGCCATCTTATCTATCGAGCATACAGTTTTTTGTCATTTTGAAAAACCCTAATTGAAAAACAGTTTGGTTAATATTTTTACAAAAATCCTCCGACTAAAAGTAATGAACATACTCTGTCTGTCAGCTTCATCATCAGACCCTGGACTTCGTCTCCCATTAGAGTACTCGTCAAAACAATAGGGATGACGACTACTGAATAAAATAACAAAATACTAATAAAAACCGTAAACATATTGAACTTTTAGAGTAGCTTGTATACCTCTTGGTTTTATATATTGCGTATTATTTGTTTTATTACCGTTCAAAGTTGGGCGGACAAGTCCATTTAAAAAGTTTAAAATATATTAAAATAAATAATACATTTAATTAATCCATAAAATTTATAGCAAATTTGTATAAGAAACAATTTTGATAAACACAATATTTAATATAGCTGCCAAACTTTCCTACGCGTTGCATACAAACACCTAGGCGTGACGTCATAACTAGGGTAGCCATTAGTATGGAGCGTTTTCGGGTGAGTCCAATTTGTGTGCATTTTAAACTGTGATATCTCGGGCAGTTTTCACGCTAGCGAAAGGTAGCGTGAAAAGAGGTAATTTATGTAACATAAAATAAAAAAAAAATTCGTCATGCCTATTCTAACGAGCCCAAACACGATGGGGTTGTAGGTTTTATCATAGAATTCCTGTGGGCTTCTTCCGGCTTCATCATCAGATCAGCTCAATGACACCATAATATTGCATTGCCTTCCAGTTCTGACCTATTTTCAAAGTTTCAAGTCTCTAGGTCATCGGAAAGCTAGGATAAAATCGTTCGCAATATATATCTATAAATATTAGGTCTTTACTTATGAACTTGCCGATATTTTGTCACATACAGAGAAAATAATAACTTCTATGTTTTAAAACCTTAGTGTTTATGGCTACTGCGCATCTTTTGTCTCTTTCTTTCTCTTGCCAATATATATGCCGGGCAGGTGAGCATGCGACTCTCCGTGCCACTGAATAATTCCATTCTAAAACTACCTAGAAGTAATGTACCGATGATATACGTTCTTATTTCAGATATCAAATCGATTGTACCGGCTTCCCGGCAGAATGATTGACAAAAGCATGTGGCACGGAGAGTCGCATGCTTTGAGGTTATGTTTTTTGTTAAATCGTCGAATTCCAGATCAATCTGAGTCTGTACCGGTGGTTTGATGTATTTGTAGCCGTTACATATTCATTGTAACAGCTACAAACACTTTCGTTGCTCATGTAACGCAACAGGGTCAAAGATATCGCGATCTAAAGTTTTAAAAGCATGCGACTCTCCGGCCCACACACTTAAGTCTAAAATATTGATGAAAATTGCATTAAGATTAAAAATAAGCAGGTTTTTGTAATCGTTTGATCACGATAAACGACCCGAAAACATATTTTCAGAATATCTTTACTCGTTTTAGAGAAATTTGCAAATTTATTTACTATGAACAATCACAGTGTAGGGTTACCATATCGTCGGTCGGTCAGAATCATTAGGCTGTTTCTAGAAAATAGACCGATCGGAATACGTTATTTTGAGAGTATAACCTTCAAGAACTCTAAAGTTTATGAATTCTTGCCTGTCGATACATTGGCATATAATTAGTTTATTTTTGCGTTTTGTGTCACATCTAGCCGATGCATCTTGAGAAATTCGATTATTTGTGGTGGTTATAAATAATTGGACTCTAAGGCGATTCTCCCACTGCCAACGCGCGCCGTCGTCGCGGGGCGCGGTTTGGCGTTTCACGCGCGCGGTGACGGCGCAGCGCAACGCCTGTTCGGGCGGTTTTCTCCGCGCTCCCGCGCCATTCGGCGTCTGACGCGTCCCCGCCGCTTGTTTTTTAGAGGCATTAAATTTTGAAGTTGCTTTGTTTTAATTTCCAGGTTTTTAGGGTTCCGTACCTCAAAAGGAAAAAAAACTGAACACATATAAAATCACTCATGAGATTAAAACGTCCAGACAAATAATTAAGATTTGCCATCTCGATATTAATGACGGAATTTTAATAACATACGAGTAGGTAGGTACGGTCAACGGCACGCTGGGCTTCCACGACAGCGTAATGATATTCAATCAAATAAATAACAGATTTTTTACAGTTTTGTATAACCTCATGTGCTGCATAATGTACCTACCAAATGGCACTAAAATGGGCGTATATCCAAGCCACGAAACATTTGAAAACCAGAGGAAATCCCGCCATCGTAACGAAACGATCATCGAAAACCAGCCGCGGGGCGCGTCGCAGTGTGTTGTACCCCGCGGTAACGCGCCTGCTGGCGCAAACTGCTCGCAGATCGCCGGCGGCACGCGGCGGTGCGCGCTCACGCGCCGTGGCGCGCCTTGGTGTGTTGGACGAGGCGGTTTTCTGTACAAATTAATGTACTTGCATACAACGTAAAAGACGCGCGTGGGTGCGCCGCGACCGCGCGCGTCGCCAGTGTGAGAACCGTCTAAACTGTCAAAATTGTTTTAAAGTAAAAAGAAACAATAGTATTGTATTTAAGATAGCCTGCGTAGTGTACAAACCTAATTTGTGTCATTTTCGTCCATGGAAACAGACGTGGGACCCGTACATTAATAACACCGTCAAAAAAATATTACAATTTGAAAAACAAGTACCATATACCTCAGATCACTTAAAAATCCCTATGAAATAAATTTGTGCCAAATTAAGGCATGGACTTTTAATATTTTCAATTTTTTTGTTTGTCCGAGCCATTGATGCTTATAAAAAATATTAGTATTATTAGAGATTACATATTTAATATCTTAAATACATGAGTGATGGACAGAATGAATTTGTGTCATTTTCATGCATGGATAATACCTAGGTAGGTAGGTATTCAAAAAGTTTGCGGTCGAAGCGAGTAGGCGCGGGCGCGTGGCGAGGGACGACGAAGCTCGTCCGTTTCGGTTGGATACTAAGTACGTACATACCTATAAGTCTCACGTCACGATACGAACGAACACGCACCTTTCGTTTGGTTAAGTAGGTACTCTATAGAATTACATCTCCTGTTTTAGAAATTCATACAGATGTACTATGGACAACAACGTCACTTAACCACAACTCTTAAGGTTAAAATCGGTTGCACGCCGCGCCGCCGCCGTCATAACATAATATATTTAGTTCGTGCAGGGGGATACGTGCGCACACAATTTTTTTGCTAACTTTTTAAGCGAAGCTGTTGCCCATAGTACATACATATCTGTTCTGTTTCCATTCTAAAACAACCTAGAAGTAATGTACCGACGATATACATTCTTATTTCAGATATCAAATCGATTGTACCGGCTTCCCGGCAGAATGATTGACAAAAACATGTGGGCCGGAGAGTCGCATGCTTTGAGGTTATGTTTTTTGTTAAATCGTCGAATTCCAGATCAATCGGAGCCTGTAGCGGTGGGTTGATGTATTTGTAGCCGTTACATATTTATTGTAACAGCTACAAACACATTCGTTGCTCATGTAACGCAATAGCGACCTAAAGTTTTAAAAGCATGCGACTCTCCGTCCCACACGCTTAAGTCTAAAATATTGGTGAAAATTGTATTATGATTAAAAATAAGCAGGTTTTCGTAACCGTATATAATAGGTCTTTACCTATGAAATTGCCGATTTGTATGGAGAATTTTCAAGAAGTTGCATTTTTCATACTAGCATTTTCTTTGTTCATTTAACAACCGTTAACACTCTTGTAACAAAACTTTTATGTACTAATGTTTGAACACTATGCTAACCTATTCCATTTACGATAAGCGAAAAAAATAAGTTTTGGCTAAGTTACAACCCCTCCGGTCACCCTTTTTTGGCTCACAAAAAAAAGAGTAACTTTCAAGATCTTTTTTTAATGCTATGAAAGCTTAAAAAAAGGACTTTATTTTTACTGATAGTTGACTATCATGGTCATAATTCGACATACGTAAATCAAGATATTGTTAAATGTTTTAAAACATAGAAGTTATTATTTTCTCTGTATGTGAATAAGCACTTTCTGGGCAAGCTCGCTCCATCGTAGGCCCCGTCTTTGCTTTTGGGCTAGACTGGGGTCAAGAGCAAACCCATTTAAGATAAAAAAAAAAAAAAAAAAAAAAAAAATGTGACAAAATATCGGCAAGTTCATAAGTAAAGACCTAATATTTATAGATATATATTGCGAACGATTTTATCCTAGCTTTCCGATGACCTAGAGACTTGAAACTTTGAAAATAGGTCAGAACTGGAAGGCAATGCAATATTATGGTGTCATTGAGCTGATCTGATGATGAAGCCGGAAGAAGCCCACAGGAATTCTATGATAAAACCTACAACCCCATCGTGTTTGGGCTCGTTAGAATAGGCATGACGAATTTTTTTTTTATTTTATGTTACATAAATTACCTCTTTTCACGCTACCTTTCGCTAGCGTGAAAACTGCCCGAGATATCACAGTTTAAAATGCACACAAATTGGACTCACCCGAAAACGCTCCATACTAATGGCTACCCTAGTTATGACGTCACGCCTAGGTGTTTGTATGCAACGCGTAGGAAAGTTTGGCAGCTATATTAAATATTGTGTTTATCAAAATTGTTTCTTATACAAATTTGCTATAAATTTTATGGATTAATTAAATGTATTATTTATTTTAATATATTTTAAACTTTTTAAATGGACTTGTCCGCCCAACTTTGAACGGTAATAAAACAAATAATACGCAATATATAAAACCAAGAGGTATACAAGCTACTCTAAAAGTTCAATATGTTTACGGTTTTTATTAGTATTTTGTTATTTTATTCAGTAGTCGTCATCCCTATTGTTTTGACGAGTACTCTAATGGGAGACGAAGTCCAGGGTCTGATGATGAAGCTGACAGACAGAGTATGTTCATTACTTTTAGTCGGAGGATTTTTGTAAAAATATTAACCAAACTGTTTTTCAATTAGGGTTTTTCAAAATGACAAAAAACTGTATGCTCGATAGATAAGATGGCGTTGATAAAAATGTATGTGTCAATGTGATTTTTTTACTCAGCTTCGAAGAGTACTCAGGTAGGCAGGCAAATCTGATGTTACCCTAAAATGTTTCTCTTTGGCCAGATGTCAGCCAGCGAACGCTTATTTGCCTCTTTGGTACAGGCCGTTTATTTTTAAAAGCCAATTTTTACACTTCTCTTTCCATCAACGCCATCTAGAGGCAAATAGTTACTATTTTTTTAAAATGTCACTTTGTAAAGCCTTCATTAAGAATAATTGTCCTAAGTCGTGGGCTTTTAAAAAAAATGCTTTTTTGACAGTTGCCTTTCTCATCGAATGTGTTTTTTAATCAATATATTTGTACATGTATCATAGATTCACGTGGACTACATTACCACAGAATAACTATGATACTACCTAATAAATTGTTCGATTTTGGTAGATTATTTTTTGATGTTATTCTAAAATACCCCAGGTGTCCAAGAATGTCACAGCTCAAGGGTGGACACAATGTAACAGTGTTTCCACTACTACTACCTAATATTTGTGATTTTCAGACTCATTAATCTTTTAGTATGTAGAATTTTACCTGAGACATTAATGCCTATTATAAGTAATTGTTGATTTTAAATCGTTATTGCCTATAAAAGGTACATAACTACGATTTAAAAAAAATTAGACTCATTTATCTTTAAGTCACACACAAATCATTGTACCTGAGATAAACCTATAGGTACTTTTAAAGTCTGAATAATTGTGCAATACCTTGAGAAAACCTTTATCGGTTGGAATTCAACAGATTTTGTCATTTACTTGTTCCACTAAATATGAAAATGTCAAAATTAATAACAGTGTTTCATTGTTGGACATAGGATGTTTCATTGTGTACACCTAGGTGGACACAATGAAACAATTCCCATTTTCTTTTAAAAGTCTTCTTATTGGTTTATGTATCTATTTATTAATGAAACTATAACTGCCATTTTATACCTAATTAAGTAGATTCCGTTCCTCTGAAAACGGAATTCATATCTTTAAAAATGAGAGAAATATGAGACTCAGAGCTTTTGGTGTTGCATTGTTCCACACTGCTCTACGTTTGTATGTATGTGAGTTTTTGTATTGTTACTTGAGACAAGTTTCAATGGTTGTAAAGTAATTTATGCTTACTACATAAGTCAAAACTTGAAAAATTAAACTTTAGTATTTACTTACCTTTTAAAAAAAACTAAAAACCGACTTCAAAAAACCTGCCTCTAAAAAGCAAGAAATAATATTCAAATCATTAGATATGCATTATCACTGTTATATAATAACAACACGTCTATTGAAGTCGGGTGGGGCTGGAGTACAACTTCGTTTTTTTATTCTAAAAGCCCTACCCGACTTCAATATACGTGTTGTTATTATATAACAATGATAATGCATATCTAATGATTTGAATATTATTTCTTGCTTTTTAGAGGCAGGTTATTTGAAGTTGGTTTTTTGTTTTTTAAAACATTTATTTTTTATTTTTAAAACAATTTTTATTTTTTTGTTTTTAGTGTAAGTACCTTCTCTATTAGGTAGTGTAGTGTAAGTATATTATTTGGTAGAAAAATTGGCTCAGTCAAACGTGAGATATTCGCGGAGAAACATACATTCATACAGGTCAAACTGAAAGAGAACCTTCTTTTTTTTGAAGTCGGTTAAAAAGACTAAAAGTACCTCTTACCCAACAAAAAGAATCATCTTATTCGGTTCATAAATAACAAAATAGTCAAGTTAGTTGATGCAAAATCATAGTGTTTTCAGGATACCTTGAAAACTACTGAACCGATTTGAAAAAAAAAAAAATAGGACCATTTCGCAAAAAAATTGAATCGAACAAAAAAAGAATCATCAAAATCGGTCCATAAATGTCGAAGATACGCGCGAACAACGATAAAAAAAAACATACAACCAAGGATGTAATAAAACAGATGCTTCGTTCGGAGTTATTTTATTAATAAAATACATGTAAAATAATTTTTTTTTCTTACAAAGAGGTTATAAGAAAACTGAATTTCTTAGTGCTCATCACGGTTAGTTCAGAGCCATCACGCCTTATTAGTAAGTTTGGATAGACTAACATACACGTTACTAACATAACAAGTGATGTATAGGTACTTGGTTATTTATAAAGCTGTTGGGTTTTAAAGTAAATGGGAACGGGAACGAGAACGAAAACGGAAACGGGAACGGTACTTACCTACTAATCTCTGAACTAAACTTTTCAATAATTTATACCAATTCGAATTTAATATTTATAACTAAGACAGGACAACGTCTGTCGGGTCAGCTAGTAAAATAAATATTTGAGGGGGCTCCCATACAACAAACGTGATTTTTTAGCCGTTTTTTGGTACGGAACCCTTTGTGTGCGAGTCCGACTCGCACTTGACCGGTTTTTATTTCCTTACCCTCAAAAAATATTTTGTTACAGTAGGTAGGTAATCCTTTCTTTTTAAACTTTGCAAGAGGTAGAGTACAAGAATGTTAATGATGTCATCTCATCAATGAGACTGTAATTGACAATAATAACACATGCCTACTTCCAAATCACGCCAACAGCACTGTTAGCCTATAATCCATTAAATGAAGTAGGTACACAAATACCCTATCTGTGTAATATTTTGTGACTATTTAATTTGGTCGGATACGCGCTAACAGCTCTGTGAGCGTGATTCGGAACGCGGCCACAGTATCATCAAATGTATTTATATTCGTTCGTATACTTCTTACCTACCTACCTACTCGTTACTTCAAATGTGTCACCGAACTTCAGTACCTATGCTTAGGCGTCACTTAAGTCACTTACTTATTTTAAATTAGGCGAATTAATTTGAAGTGGGATATTGTGCTGGCTCAATACGAAATAGAGGCTACTTTTTACAAATTCTTTTACCCAAAGTCACTCGAACGGCAAAGTACGTAGCAGCGGTGCTCGAAGTACGCAGCAAACAGCGGTGCCCCGGCTCCCACCCCCCCACCCCCCCCCCATTTTCTTTTGTGACTTTTACAGGGTGTTGAAAAGAAAAAAATAAAAAGCTGAAAATTCCATTGATGAATTTAGCACAAAACATTATGTACAACAGATACTATTGATCTAAAACATTTAACACTTATTTAACCAATTGTAATATTCTATTGGAGTTACTAAGGTAACGCTTTAGGTAATAGTCAAATAACAGTATTCCCGTGGACAAAGATGACACAAAAAGCTCAAGTACATCGGTTACAACTTCATAATCATCATGAAAGTAAAATTTTCAACTTTAATTTTCTTTTCGTCCGATAGCGTTAAAAAAGACAAAAACCTAAATTGTTACTTATGCATCAAACCAAAATGACACAATTTCATGTATTAGGCTAAGTGAATGGTGCAGAAACTATATACGAAAAAACAAACTTTAATATTTTTAAAAGCTAAGAACTTATCCCGATCGGTCTAAAATGCAAGTTGAAGTGTTTTTAGATACCTATTTTGAAAGACTAATACTTCAAAAAACGAAGGAAGTTCTCAGTTCGGTTGCATTCAACCGAGACCTAAATTAATGGGTGACTGATACTGATGATGATGGGTGACTGGTACTGAGTGGGCAATTATTATACCAATTATGACGTTCACATTTTTAACACGTTTTTATAAGGTTACCTACTTTCTCATTTGTTTGTTTGTATTTTGTCATCTCGATTAGGATAAAAGTCACCTTTTTACGTCCCCTAAAAAATATTGCAATATTGCATAGTCAGTAACAGTATGATAGTAGGTACGATACGTACGAGTATGTAGGCAAATCAACCCTCAACATTATGTAGTTCAACTTGAATTTTATTAGAAACAGCCTAATGATTCCTACGGACCGACGATATGGTCACCCTACACACTGATTATTCATAATAAATCATAGTAAATAAATTTACTTATTTCTCTAAAACGAATGAAGATATAGTGAAAATATGTTTTCGGGCCGTTTATCGTGATCAAACGGTTACGTAAACTTGCTTATTTTTAATCTTAATACAATTTTCACCAGTATTTTAGACTTAAGCGTGTGGGCCGGAGAGTCGCATGCTTTTAAAACTTTAGATCGCCATATCTTTGTCCCTGTTGCGTTACATGAGCAACAAATGTGTTTGTAGCTGTTACAATGAATATGTAACGGCTACAAATACATCAACCCACCGGTACAGGCTCCGATTGATCTGGAAATCGACGATTTAACAAAAAACATAACCTCAAAGCAGGCGAATCTCCGTGCCACATGCTTTTGTCAATCATTCTGCCGGGAAGCCGGTACAATCGATTTGATATCTGAAATAAGAACGTATATCATCGGTACATTACTTCTAGGTAGTTTTAGAATGGAATTATTCAGTGGCACGGAGAACCGCATGCTCACCTGAATAATTCCATTCTAAAACTACCTAGAAGTAATGTACCGATGATATACGTTCTTATTTCAGATATCAAATCGATTGTACCGGCTTCCCGGCAGAATGATTGACAAAAGCATGTGGCACGGAGAGTCGCATGCTTTGAGGTTATGTTTTTTGTTAAATCGTCGAATTCCAGATCAATCTGAGTCTGTACCGGTGGTTTGATATATTTGTAGCCGTTACATATTCATTGTAACAGCTACAAACACTTTCGTTGCTCATGTAACGCAACAGGGTCAAAGATATCGCGATCTAAAGTTTTAAAAGCATGCGACTCTCCGGCCCACACACTTAAGTCTAAAATATTGATGAAAATTGCATTAAGATTAAAAATAAGCAGGTTTTTGTAATCGTTTGATCACGATAAACGACCCGAAAACATATTTTCAGAATATCTTTACTCGTTTTAGAGAAATTTGCAAATTTATTTACTATGAACAATCACAGTGTAGGGTTACCATATCGTCGGTCGGTCAGAATCATTAGGCTGTTTCTAGAAAATAGACCGATCGGAATACATTATTTTGAGGGTATAACCTTCAAGAATTGAAAACACCTGCAACTCCAAATACTGTCTGGCATGTCTGAATATTGACCGAGTAAGTATCAAAGAAATGGATGCAAAGCAACTAGCGAAGCTGAGATGTCCATCTTGCGTTAATGTTACTAAGCGACGAAACGACGACAGTTCTCCAGTGCGCCAAGGTCATTTATCGAGAATGCTTAAGCCTATATCTGAAACATGCCAACAGTCAGCTGGATCTTCATCGATGGTACAGGGGAACGGAGATGCGATTTTAGAAGAGCTTCGAAGACTTAGAACTGATATGAACAAACAATTCTCTGAGCAAAAACTTAGTCTCGAAAAAACAAACACTATTATAACTGTGATTCAAGCAGATGTTGCAGACCTTGGAGTAAAAATGGCGTCGATGCGGACTGATTTGGATTCTGTAATCGGTTCTGTACAATTTTTATCTGAATATCACGATGATCAGATTAAAATAAACAAGAAAATTGAATCATCAGTTCATGAATTGGTCAAGAATAACACAACGCTAAGCGCTAAAATGGCCGATATGAGTTTAAAACTGTCACAAATTGAGCAGCAGTCTAGAGAAAATAACATTGAAATACAATCGGTACCAGAGCACAAAAATGAAAATTTGCTTACTTTGGTCCAACAACTACTCAGAACCGTATCGTGCGACGTACAAGATACTGAAATACTAGCTTTTCATCGTGTTGCAAAACTCAACATGGCATCGGATCGCCCCAGAAACATTGTTGTGAAGCTAGCTAGTCCAAGAACCCGTGACAAAGTATTAGCAGCTGTCAAAACATTTAACAAGCGTAATGGTCAGGATAAACTCAACACTTCGCATCTTGGTATTGCTACCAGCAAACAACCCGTCTATGTAACGGAGCACCTGTCGCCAGCTAATAAGCTACTTCATGCAGCAACGCGATCTTACGCAAAAGAAAAGAAGTTCGAGTTCGTATGGGTAAAGAACGGACGTATATTTATTAGGAAAAGCCAAAAGGACTCTGCTGTGCTTGTCAAAGATATCGATTTTCTCAAGACTGTAAAATGATACAATTTTGAATAGGTACCTAATAGAAGGAAAAGTAAATCCTGTTGTAAACTTGCGCAAGTATATTTGTTTTTTTTATTTAAAAATGTGTTTCCTAATAGTTTATTCTAATGAAACCATAGTGAAAATATTGTGTAGCTTTCATTTTATCAAAGTGTTTTATACTTTCAATGCATGCTCTTTAGATATAGAAAAATATAAAATTCAATCTTAGGATTTATTACCAAAATGTCAGAGGCTTAAGAACCAAAACAGAGTCATTATATTTGTCCACTTTAGCTAACTGTTATGATGTGATAGTGATGACCGAATCGTGGCTTAACCACACTGTTTTTGACCGGGAGCTTTTTGATGATCGGTATGATATTTTTCGGAGAGACCGTTGTACTACTACGTCACACCAAACCAAAAAGGATGGCGGGGGTGTAGTGTTAGCTATTCTGAAAAAGTACAAAGCTCTCAGGCTTTTTAAATTGGAGTCTTTATGTGAAGAGCTTTGGATTTCCTTTAAATGTGATAAAGAACATGATTTATATATGTGTGCAACTTACGTCCCTTCTCCTGTAGCAGAAGTTTATCTTGAAGAATTTCTCAATAATGTTACTAAGAATACGCAAAGCTATATACCTCAGTCGTCTTTAACATTAGTCATAGGTGATTTTAATTTGGGGAATATTGTTTGGGAAAGGGACGCAGATGAATGTCATTTATCTCCTTTACCAGTCAGTGGAAACTTAGAAAATTTACTCATAGACGTCACTTCTTACAATGGACTTCTGCAATGTAATCCTGTTAGAAATGAAAACTTGCGTATCTTAGATTTAATATTGTGTAACCAACCGGAAAATATTAATGTAACCCCACCACATGAACATCTTGTTGAAAAAGTGGACGCGCACCATCCCCCCTTAGTGATTAATGTTTCTCTGCCGAGTCGAAAATGGCTAAAACCGAAACTTATAACTAAATTCAATTTTAAGGCTAGTAATTACGATGGCATTAATCATGAACTAAGTTTATTGGATTGGAGTCTTATTTTTAATGGCAGTATGGGTGTGGATGACATGGTCAATAAATTTTACGACACTATTATGCCTATAATAGAAAGATTTACACCTTCACAAGTTAGCCGCGATACTATATACCCAGTATGGTTTAGCAGAGCCCTTATTAAAGCCTTAAAGGAAAAGGCTTTGTACCACTCAAAGTACAAAAAATATAATAACCCGTTGGACAAACACGACTTTAATATTCTACGAAAGCGTTGTGATGATCTGCTTAAGGAATGCTATTCAAAATTCAAGGACAATGCCAAAGAACATATGCGTCAGTGTCCTAAATACTTCTGGCAATTTATTAAAGGAAAAAAATCTAACCATACCTCAATGCCAAATGAATTATTTTTAGATGAAGTTATTGCGAGAGGTGGTCAGCAAATTACTGACTTATTCTCAGAATATTTTCAGAAAGTTTACCAGTTGTATAACGTCAGTGGGGTACCGGTTAGCCACGATAGGAAAAGTATAGTGAACAATAATGTTCCATTAAGTAAAGTCTCTGTTACTGAAGAGGAAATTTTTAGATACCTCTCTTCATTGGACTGCAACAAGGGTGCCGGGCCTGACTTGTTGCCGCCATTGTTTTTCAGAAACTGTGCTAAGTATCTTTGTGAGCCTTTATGTCTAATTTATAATGCTTCTTTGAAGTCTGGAGTATTTCCTTCGTTTTGGAAAATGGCGCACCTCACTCCTATTTTTAAAGCTGGAGATCCGAGTGATGTAAGTAATTATAGGCCTATATCTATATTATCAACAGCAGGTAAAGTTCTTGAGTATTTTGTTAAGAAATTCATTTATGAACATGTGAAACGTCTCCTGAATGCTAATCAGCATGGGTTTCAACCTCGTAAATCCACTACTTCTAACTTAGTTGCCTATGTTAGTGATATTTATAAAGTTCTTGATGGGCGAGGTGAAGTTCACGCGATATATACTGACTTCCGCAAGGCCTTCGATCTTGTAAATCACGATATCCTAATACACAAATTAGAAAATGTGGGAATACATGGGTCACTACTGAGATGGTGCGAGTCATATCTAAGAAACCGATCTCAACTAGTGGCATTGCATGGTTACAAATCGATAAGTAGAAATGTACCATCCGGGGTACCACAAGGATCCCATTTGGGACCCCTATTTTTCCTAATATTTATTGACGACATTTCAAATTGTATTAACTCGAACTTTAAAATGTATGCAGATGACCTTAAAATTTATAAAACAATTAAATGTCAGAGTGATGTAGATGATTTGCAAACTGATTTAAACAGGATCCAGGAGTGGTGCAATTTAAATGGAATGGCGTTAAATACAGAAAAATGTTTTCATATAAAATTTACCAAAAAGTTAAATCCATTTAATGCTACTTACCATTTTGACAACAAACCCCTGAAGGAGGTTTCCTGCGTTCGAGATTTGGGCGTTATTGTAGACAGTTCTCTAAGTTTTAAATATCATATAGACGCTATAGTAAAAAAAGCATCGATGCTATCAGGTTTTATAACGCGACAGATGAAAATACTGAGAGAACCTAAACTTACTATTCTTATATTTAACTGTATTGTTCGAAGTATCCTTGAATACTGCAGTCCAGTGTGGAATCCATGCTATCAAGTGTATTCGAACAGGTTAGAGCTTGTACAGAGGCGGTTTTTATATCATCTAGCTTTTACAGACTTTAAATGTCGTGAACTTCTATCGTATGAGTCCCGTATCTCTCATTATGAAATAATTCCACTGCACATTCGAAGAAAAATTTCTGATATTCTGTTTTTGTTTAAATTACTCCATGGACATATTTGTTCCTCTGATATTCTGGAACAAATAAAATTTACGATTCCACGAATTGGTAGTCGCCTGCATAACAGAAAAACTTTTGCTTTGCCATTATGTGGGGCTCGTCTCGGTCACCATTCTCCATTATATCGCATGTGTAATTACTACAATTCTATACGATTTGATTTTAATATATTCAATGGTTCTGTAGCTTCAGCTAAACTTTGTCTTAGATCAATCCTCTTATAGGTAAATGTTTTCGTTTCCTTCGTGTTTTTGTATTTTTTTTAACATAAAATATTTCTTTTTTAATTTTTCGATCACTTTAGACTGATTCTTAGTTAAAATCTCTAAGGTAGTCCAAATTTGTGTTTTTAGTTTATATGCATGTTGTGCTTGCATCGAGAAGATTACAATCTTAAACGTGTTTTTAACTGTTAAGTTGTGTAAGTTCCCAGATTGCAATCAGTTTTGTGAGCCAAATAAAAAAAAAAAAAAAAAGAATTCTAAAGTTTATGAATTCTTGCCTGTCGATACATTGGCATATAATTAGTTTATTTTTGCGTTTTGTGTCACATCTAGCCGATGCATCTTGAGAAATTCGATTATTTGTGGTGGTTATAAATAATTGGACTCTAAGGCGATTCTCCCACTGCCAACGCGCGCCGTCGTCGCGGGGCGCGGTTTGGCGTTTCACGCGCGCGGTGACGGCGCAGCGCAACGCCTGTTCGGGCGGTTTTCTCCGCGCTCCCGCGCCATTCGGCGTCTGACGCGTCCCCGCCGCTTGTTTTTTAGAGGCATTAAATTTTGAAGTTGCTTTGTTTTAATTTCCAGGTTTTTAGGGTTCCGTACCTCAAAAGGAAAAAAAACTGAACACATATAAAATCACTCATGAGATTAAAACGTCCAGACAAATAATTAAGATTTGCCATCTCGATATTAATGACGGAATTTTAATAACATACGAGTAGGTAGGTACGGTCAACGGCACGCTGGGCTTCCACGACAGCGTAATGATATTCAATCAAATAAATAACAGATTTTTTACAGTTTTGTATAACCTCATGTGCTGCATAATGTACCTACCAAATGGCACTAAAATGGGCGTATATCCAAGCCACGAAACATTTGAAAACCAGAGGAAATCCCGCCATCGTAACGAAACGATCATCGAAAACCAGCCGCGGGGCGCGTCGCAGTGTGTTGTACCCCGCGGTAACGCGCCTGCTGGCGCAAACTGCTCGCGGATCGCTGGCGGCACGCGGCGGTGCGCGCTCACGCGCCGTGGCGCGCCTTGGTGTGTTGGACGAGGCGGTTTTCTGTACAAATTAATGTACTTGCATACAACGTAAAAGACGCGCGTGAGTGCACCGCGACCGCGCGCGTCGCCAGTGTGAGAACCGTCTAAACTGTCAAAATTGTTTTAAAGTAAAAAGAAACAATAGTATTGTATTTAAGATAGCCTGCGTAGTGTACAACCTAATTTGTGTCATTTTCGTCCATGGAAACAGACGTGGGACCCGTACATTAATAACACCGTCAAAAAAATATTACAATTTGAAAAACAAGTACCATATACCTCAGATCACTTAAAATCCCTATGAAATAAATTTGTGCCAAATTAAGGCATGGACTTTTAATATTTTCAATTTTTTTGTTTGTCCGAGCCATTTATGCTTATAAAAAATATTAGTATTATTAGAGTTTACATATTTAATATCTTAAATACATGAGTGATGGACAGAATGAATTTGTGTCATTTTCATGCATGGATAATACCTAGGTAGGTAGGTATTCAAAAAGTTTGCGGTCGAAGCGAGTAGGCGCGGGCGCGTGGCGAGGGACGACGAAGCTCGTCCGTTTCGGTTGGATACTAAGTACTTACATACCTATAAGTCTCACGTCACGATACGAACGAACACGCACCTTTCGTTTGGTTAAGTAGGTACTCTATAGAATTACATCTCCTGTTTTAGAAATTCATACAGATGTACTATGGACAACAACGTCACTTAACCACAACTCTTAAGGTTAAAATCGGTTGCACGCCGCGCCGCCGCCGTCATAACATAATATATTTAGTTCGTGCAGGGGGATACGTGCGCACACAATTTTTTTGCTAACTTTTTAAGCGAAGCTGTTGCCCATAGTACATACATATCTGTTCTGTTTCCATTCTAAAACAACCTAGAAGTAATGTACCGACGATATACATTCTTATTTCAGATATCAAATCGATTGTACCGGCTTCCCGGCAGAATGATTGACAAAAACATGTGGGCCGGAGAGTCGCATGCTTTGAGGTTATGTTTTTTGTTAAATCGTCGAATTCCAGATCAATCGGAGCCTGTAGCGGTGGGTTGATGTATTTGTAGCCGTTACATATTTATTGTAACAGCTACAAACACATTCGTTGCTCATGTAACGCAATAGCGACCTAAAGTTTTAAAAGCATGCGACTCTCCGGCCCACACGCTTAAGTCTAAAATATTGGTGAAAATTGTATTATGATTAAAAATGAATAAAAATATAAAATAAGTATTCAAATAATAATCACAATTAAATGTAAAAAAATCACTACCTATGTTTATTATTCTTATTTATTAAGTCGTATTTCATTATATTATTCAAAAAGAAATAAATTATTAAAAAATATTTTGAATAAAATATTAGGTAAGTAAGTATTCTAATAATAATCACATTTAAATGTAAAAAAGCTTTCTCATCTACGGTCATGAAAATCCAAATTCTTTTCAACCTTCTCTAATATAAATAAATATTAATAACCTAAAGGTATCTTTTTTTCTCTTTATTTTTAAAGTAGCTTTTGTATTAAGTTACATGTCAGCCCCATAGTAACTTTAATGTAATGTGGGGTTATGCACTTATATTAAAATAATTATACTTATATTTTTTTATTGTATTTTTTTTATTATATTGTAAATTATATTTTATATAACTATATATTTTTAAAAGTCCACGTTATCACTTTTTTAAAATAGCCCACTCATTGTCGAATTATTTGATGTCGTCTAAATAATGTATTTCCCAGAATAACCTCAAAAATTTTAAAGCTTTCTACAATTGAATAAAGTGCCTATCCATTTTCTTTAGTAATTAAAAAATATTGCTCTCGAAAAAAGATTTTTAAACTGCCACATAACGTTATGGGCTGAATATTGCACCCCCTAAACTTAGCAGTCCTTTTAGCACTATAGGGGTCCCATGTGCGTTGGTGAAACGCATGAACGCGGTTATGTGGTCCCCTAACAGATTTGCGGGTCCTGTTAAATTTAGGGGACGTTGGTGAAATCGGGCATAAGTCACTTACTTACTTTAAATTAGGCGAATTAATTTGAAGTGGGACATTGTGCTGGCTCAATACGAAATAGAGGCTACTTTTTACAAATTCTAAAACATTTAACACTTATTTAACCAATTGTAATATTCTTTTGGAGTTACTAAGGTAACGCTTTAGGTAATAGTCAAATAACAGTATTCCCGTGGACAAAGATGACACAAAAAGCTCAAGTACATCGGTTACAACTTCATAATCATCATGAAAGTAAAATTTTCAACTTTAATTTTCTTTTCGTCCGATAGCGTTAAAAAAGACAAAAACCTAAATTGTTACTTATGCATCAAACCAAAATGACACAATTTCATGTATTAGGCTAAGTGAATGGTGCAGAAACTATATACGAAAAAAACAAACTTTAATATTTTTAAAAGCTAAAAACTTATCCCGATCGGTCTAAAATGCAAGTTGAAGTGTTTTTAGATATCTATTTTGAAAGACTAATACTTCAAAAAACGAAGGAAGTTCTCAGTTCGGTTGCATTCAACCGAGACCTAAATTAATGGGTGACTGATACTGATGATGATGGGTGACTGGTACTGAGTGGGCAATTATTATACCAATTATGACGTTCACATTTTTAACACGGTTTTATAAGGTTACCTACTTTCTCATTTGTTTGTTTGTATTTTGTCATCTCGATTAGGATAAAAGTCACCTTTTTACGTCCCCTAAAAAATATTGCAATATTGCATAGTCAGTAACAGTATGATAGTAGGTACGATACGTACGAGTATGTAGGCAAATCAACCCTCAAAATTATGTAGTTCAACTTGAATTTTATTAGAAACAGCCTAATGATTCCTACGGACCGACGATATGGTCACCCTACACACTGATTATTCATAATAAATCATAGTAAATAAATTTACTTATTTCTCTAAAACGAATGAAGATATAGTGAAAATATGTTTTCGGGCCGTTTATCGTGATCAAACGGTTACGTAAACTTGCTTATTTTTAATCTTAATACAATTTTCACCAGTATTTTAGACTTAAGCGTGTGGGCCGGAGAGTCGCATGCTTTTAAAACTTTAGATCGCCATATCTTTGTCCCTGTTGCGTTACATGAGCAACAAATGTGTTTGTAGCTGTTACAATGAATATGTAACGGCTACAAATACATCAACCCAGCGGTACAGGCTCCGATTGATCTGGAATTCGACGATTTAACAAAAAACATAACCTCAAAGCATGCGACTCTCCGTGCCACATGCTTTTGTCAATCATTCTGCCGGGAAGCCGGTACAATCGATTTGATATCTGAAATAAGAACGTATATCATCGGTACATTACTTCTAGGTAGTTTTAGAATGGAATTATTCAGTGGCACGGAGAGTCGCATGCTCACAAGTCATCGATAACCACAGTAAATATACTCTGAGTGCATACCAACCAACATGCAACCAACAGGCTAATTTCTGGGTCATCGATCGCAATAGAGTTGATTTTTACAAGAACAGAAGAATTTTAAAAATGATAAAAACTGTAGATCCGATAGATGGCGTTGATAAATAGGCAAGTGTCAATTGTAGAAAACGTAGGAAATATACATTTTTCAAAGCCAATTTTGACAGTTCGCTTGTCAATCAACGCCATCTAATGGGGCAAATAGTAACTATTTTTTTTAAATGACACTTGGAAAATCCTTCATTTATTTTAGTGTACAGTTTTATTTCTTTCTATGGTTAAAATGTACTGTGCGAGCCAAATAAGAATAGTACTGTCAAAACGGCTATATTTGTTTGCGTTTCGCTTCCACTTTCAGGGTGTAGCATAGATTAATATTAAATACTCGTTGGGTGTAGGATGTGAAAAAAAGAAAAAAGATCAAGATTGCCGTTTGACAGTGTACTATTCTTATTTTGCTCGCATAGTCTTCTATGGCGATTGATGACTCAGCGATTAGCCTACTAGAATGCACCTGATGTATGACATCTGATTGTCAAATGCAGTGCTGTCACTGTCAATGTCATTTGTGTTGAATGACGCATCGAGGAGGGTCCTCCTTTTCCTCTTTTTGTTTAGTAGTTTGAACTTTAATTATATTTTAGATCTTTCCCTAAACGTTAAATTATTATCTATGTATGCCATTTAATGCCACATAACTTAACAATCATTAGGACAGTGTATGTTTTTAGTGTGAAGTGAAAGTGATTTGTCTACGTGTAATTTAAAGTCGGCTTGCACCGCTTGCAACAAGGTATTTTCAATAGATTTCTGTTAATTCTTACTATATACTATAATATTTAATGTAGAGAATAAACAAGCCTGCCTTTAGTTTCGTTCAATTCACTATTGTTCTTAATTGTAAACAAAGGATGATAGGATCATTGTTTAAAAAAATTGGTTTATTATTGTAGGTACGTTCACAGTACAGTCACGCTAACTTAGCATCTATTAATATCTCCTTGAGGCAGATAGCAGACTCGACATCAGGCATTTTTAATATCCACACTGCTGGGCACAGGGCCCAGGCCTAAAAAGAATGGGCCATAAGCCACCACGCATGCCCAATTTGGATTGTTGAGTGTCAATGACTGCCAATGCAGCCGCGGCCAACGGTTTAACGTGCTTACCGAAGCACGGAGGAGCTCAAGATAATAAATTTTTGGTCACCCATCCCATGACCGACCCTTGCGAAAGTTGCTTAACCTCCGCAACTGTAGGGCTAAGCGCTAAACTGTGTCACTGAGCTCCTCATTATTAAAGATAATGAATGACTAGATAACAGTCTAAAAACATTCCTTATCTTTATCAAATCTCTTGGTAAAAATGAAGTTTTATCATAAAATATTATGATAAGAAGTTATATTTTATGATATTTTGAACTGTAAGTACTAATACAAATTGCTATTATCATGTCACACTTGCTAGTACACAACACAGCTACATAAAAACTATAGTAGTAGCTCTAACATGAGTTGATGCAAACTGTTTTCGCTACCAAAAACTATCAGATATACTGCTCACAGTCAAAGCGCGTGAAAGAGAGATAACAATAGTTTACGGTGGCAAAAGCAGTTTGCATTAACTCATGGTAGGGCTATAAATCTTCTATGTGATAGCTGGATGTTATTTCTGTTTCCCTAAACACCATTGGTTTGGTTGCCATTATGGCATTTGGCAGGAAGAACAGAATTCAGTTTCCTTTGTTTTTCTATTTCTTGTCAGAAGAGAACAGTAGGAATTTATGTACTAACTATATTTCTTCTAAGCAACGGTTAACACTTAATCATGGTGATCTTTAATTTATTGTGGTAATAGGCAAATATTCAATGCTTATTAATACATTACCAAATTAAATCTTGTACAGAAAGGCATTTGGTAAACTTTTGATAGTTGTGCTAAAAAGTTAATTTGGTTTCAAGACTGTCACCTCAGAAAAGTTTTCTGAGAAAACTGATTAAATAATTTGTGTCTAACTTAAGAAAATTTCTAAGGAAAGAGTATTGCACACATTTGGCAGAAAAGAAGTGAGTGAGTTCAATTAAAAGTATCTAACAGATTACTTATATCAAAATTGTAATAATATTCAAAATTATACACATTGACAAAACAAAATTTTAAGCCTTAGAACCTCCATAATTTGTGGCTATAACATTTCATTGTTGAATAATGATTATTTGCCATAAATGTATCATGATTATTGTGCCATAAACATTTTGCTCTATACAACATTGAATTTCATGTATAAAAGCAATCTTGTGGTTGAAGCATATTAAGGTTTCAATATCTTCTTCTAATATTACAACTACTGTGCTTTACCACAAACTCTTAGTTTTATTACATGCAGCTATAAATGTAGTGTAGTCTGTTTTTCATTACTTGTCCTATTTACTAAACAGTTTTGGACAGTTCTCAAATGTCTTTTAAACTTAAAATGTTTTTTAAAAATTGATATGTTTTCAATTATAAAACATGAATGCATGCCAAACATTGTATGCCCTTGTCAATTCAAGAAAACAAATCTTACTTAAATTTTTATGTTTTCTTCCTCTTCTTTCTTAATCAATGGTGTGCTCTGTGATCTATGCATAATCCTGCCAATGTCACGTAATAGCTTTTAAAAGATGGTATGGAATTCAATAACTATGTTTTTAAATTACACTCTTAGCAGAGTTACTTATAATAAAACAAGTCACACTTTTTACCATTTGTCAGATGTGGAAAGCATCCACGGGCGTGGCGGCGCCCGCCCTCCCAGAGGCCGACGACTGGGAGACGGATCCTGACTTCATCAACGACGTGACCGAGAATGAGCAGCGATGGGGACCTGGCGGACGGAATGTGGAAGCTATTGAGTAACTTATACTTATCATTATTATTATTACTTAGAGGGGGGACCCCAGCGAAGCCGGATGGGTGATCAGATCAGTCTCCCTAACTGGAACTTTCACCCAGTTCCCCAAATCCCTGAAAGCAGGGGAGGTGGGTTACCATTCACCCCACCGACGTTGGATCTTCGACATTACCTACCTGTGCGTTTAGATGGGTCACACACTACACCGCGCTCCGCGACGAGGCGCGGGGCGGCAGATTTTAACGTTTCATGCAAGTATGTCAGTTTGTATAGAAAACACGCGCGGCACCATGCATTGGCTCCGCGCCCCGTCGCGGGAGAAATGTTTGATATTCGCCGCCCCATCGCGGAGCGCGGAATCAGTGTGAGAATCGCCTTACAGTACCTGCTGGGTTGACTTATCCTTAACTGCTTTAGATCCTCTTCCTTTATTACTAACTAGCGACCCGCCCTCGCTTCGCTTCGGTGTAGTGTGGAATTTGACGCCATGACGCCATCACTCTATCTATTTAAAAAAAACCGCATCAAAATCCGTTGCGTAGTTTTAAAGATCTAAGCATACATAGGGACAGACAGCGGGAAGCGACTTTGTTTTATACTATGTATATGTTACCGGCAATGTGTATAATCCGGCATTGTATACAATGCCTAGGCATTGTATACAATGCCTAAAACGATCAGGCAATGTATGAAATATAATTCATTTTATACTTTGCCTAGGCATTGTATACAATGCCTGCTGGTCCACCGGCAATGTGTAAAATAAGTATATTTCTGTTGTCTGTTATAAAAAAATAACCACGAAATTTAAGGCTCACGCTCCGCTGTGCTTCGCGCTCGCCTTAAATTTCTAACCTATACGCGGGACCTACAGGAGTGAAGCAGGTTCGATTCCAAACTCAAATTTCTGTTGTCTGTTATAAAAAAATAACCTCGAAATTTAAGGCTCACGCTCCGCTGCGCTCCGCGCTCGCCTTAAATTTCTAACCTATACGCGGGACCTACAGGAGTAAAACAGGTTCGATTCCAAAGAGCCCCCCTCGAGCCCCCCTCGAGACCCCCTCGAGCCCCCCTCGAGCCCCCCTCGAGCCCCCTCGAGCCCCCCTCGAGCCCCCCTCGAGCCCCCCTCGACCCCCTCGACCCCCCTCGAGCCGCCCTCGAGCCCCCTCGAGCCCCCCTCGAGCCCCCCTCGAGCTCCCCTCGAGCCCACTCGAGCCCCCCTCGAGCCCCTCTCGAGCCCCCCATCGAACCCTCCTCGAGCTTTCCCCGAGCCCCCCCCCCTCGAGCTTTCCTCAAGCCCCCCCCCCCCCCCTCGAGCTTTCCCCAAGCCCCCCTCGATCCCCCTCGAATCTATTCTCGAAAATCTTTTTATTATACACATTGCCGGTGGACCAGCAGGCATTCTATACAATGCCTAGTCATTGTATACACTGCCTAGGTAATGTGTGAAATAGATATCAATATTCATTATATTTCATACATTGCCTAAAAGGGCCAGGCATTGTATACAATGCCTAGGCATTGTATACAATGCCTGCATTTCATACATTGCCGGTAACATATATAAATGCGCAAGTGAGTTTGTTTGTTTGTTGCGCTTTCACGTTTCATCTACTCGATTAATCATCATGATAATATTTTGCATTTCACATTGTCAGGGGTACAAAAAAGGGTACCTTTCATCCAGAAAAATATAGTTCCCGGGAGATAGAAAAATAACTGTCTGTTGTATGTTATAAAGCAGATGAATTCGTGGGCGGTACTGAAGAAATATGAACGCACTAACGCCCGCCCGTCAGTTCGTCTGTGTGAACTGTTTCTTTTTTCTGTTTGTTCAGTTGAACTGCACTCAAGTGTAAACCCTCAAAAGTGACCCTGTTCATAACCTACATATAAACTGACTGCTCAAGCTGCAGGTTCTGGTTGAGTCATGTGTTGATTATAACCTTTGGATTTCAAGTTCCTTACTTTGTTTTGTAGTGTATATGTATGTCTCACTGTGTTTGGGGCGAACAAGTTGGTGACAATTGGCTTTGGTTAAAAAATAAAAGGTATTTTTTTTATTTTTTTTTACTACAGATTAGGCCAATTTAAGAAATTAATTTGAATATTTTAACATTTGGTCCCGTATTTATTTTTTTATAAATATATTTGTCGAGTGGATATGGTCAACCGGAATGACGTCATTAGTGGCATGAAAGTTTAAGAAGGAAAACCTTTGCCATATACTTATAGAAAAAGAACGGCCAAGTGTCATTACCTGTCATAATGACTTTATGGTTGTTTGTAAACAAATAAGTTATAGTTAATATTTCTTCTATTTTATTCATTTAATCCAGTTGTGACGGTTCTAACCTACCTTTTTAATTTGCCGCAATAATTTTTGAGGTGGTAAAATTATAATAAAAAAGCTTACCAGTGGAAACTCAGCTGAAAAACTTTGTAAAAACTGACACGCCCAATCTACCCGAATTGCGAAATGTATTGTATGTATTGTGTCTATTTTGGATGTAGGCTACATGGATGAAATTGTAACGATTGCTTGTGGACTGATAAATTTGCAGGATAACATAATAAACATTGTGAAAATATGTGCATACATTATTTCTATTTACAAACATTTAATAGTAGGGATGTGGAAAAAATTACGAGATAAGTTCATCGATATACTCTGATATATCGATAGATGTTTTTACAATAATTGTTCCAAAACATTTTTTTTTTGTAATTACGTATGGATTCTAATAGTCGACACTTTTTTGTCACTGGAGCATATTGATTTTTTCCTACTTTTGAGTCTTAAAAGTCATCGTAAAATTCGTCAAATCGAGCCCAAATTTCGGGTAGGGGTTTATTTTGCTATTTTTTATGTTTTACAATACCTTAAAATTAGAATCCATTACTTAGTCATCATTCCATTTCATCTCATTTTTTTCTGAGAAATATTACCTATATCGATATTTTTTCACTTCCACCTTCCACCATCCCTAATGCCAAGTTCATTGTCAAAATTGTCTTTGCCCTTTTTTCTTTTTTTTTTATTATGGCTGGGGGATCTGTATGTGATGACGTCATATGAAGGTCATTTGAAGGTTAAAGCTTTTTATTGAATATTATAAATATCTTTAAAAATATATAATTATTTTTAAATTTAATTAGTAGACACTGTACCGAAAGCTTATTCCTCGAAATGGTTTTGAGATTTCCAGTCATGTTCAAAAAGTTATCAAAGCCAATTGTACCTACTGAGTTTATTGTTATTACGTATTTAATAACACGAAGCAGGAAAGTCGGTATATCGTTTATTTATAGCTGATAAAGGGGGAAATGTGTGGGACTAAAATGTTGTTAACCCCTGCTTTTGTTACAGTATGGCTAAATTGAGAGAAGAAGTTTTTGAAGCTGATAAGGAAGAAAAACAAAAACAATATGAGAAGGGACCCAAGTCATCATACGGGTGAGTAGTTTATAATTAATTAACTTCCGTCCGCTATATTTCCGGCGTAAGATTTCACTTTCCACAAATATCTAGATAGTAAATAAAAAATATAGCCTTTGTCATTCAAGGATATTTTCCTTATTGTCACAATAAAATAGAAAAGTAAAATTACGATTCACTATTTTAACACGTTTTTAGGGTTCCGTACCCAAAGGGTAAAAGGGGAACCCTATTACTAAGACTCCGCTGTCCGTCTGTCTGTCCCCAGGCTGTATTTCATGAACCGTGATATCTAGACAGTTGAAATTTTCACAGATGATGTATTTATGTTGCCGCTATAACAACAAATACTAAAAACAGAATAAAATAAATATTTAAGGGGGGTTCGCATACAACAAACGTGGTATTTTTTGCCGTTTTTTGTTACGGAACCCTTCGTGCGCGAGTCCGACTCGCACTTGGCCGGTTTTTTTTATTAGGTTGCTTTCTCGTTTGTTTCTTTTTTTGTTGTTGTAGCAACATCAACCTTGTTTTATGCACAACGGAATAGTGCTTGGCCTTCACTTCCCCTGATGTTAAGTGACGATAAGGCCGAAGGTGGATCGCACTACGGCTACACCCGGAATCCTCATCACTGAGGAACTGGCTATCTTACCTCTAACTGCCGGAACACAACAATTTTTCAATTGTTGTTATGGCGTCAGACTTAGGTAAGATGGTAGAAGAAGACTAGGCAAGCGGACTAGAAATAAGCCCTACTACCAACTAAACCGAGTACAAATTGTAACCCCCCTGGGAATCGAACCCGGGACCCCTGCGTCTAAGACGGGTAGGCGAACCACTACACTACAGAGGAGGTTAAGTATTCATTATCTGTAAGTATTCTTCAAAAACATAATACTTAAATGTTCGCCTGATAGCTGTCACTATTTTTAGGATTTTTAAAGTGTTTTGCTACAAACTACAAATCAGTAAACATTTCATTTTAACCTCCTGTTTCAGTTATGGGGGCAGATTCGGCGTTCAAGCGGACCGTATGGATAAATCCGCGGTCGGCCACGACTACATCGGCAAGACTGAGAAACACGTTTCGCAAAAAGATTATGCACAGGGTATATACATTTTAACCTTGTTTTCTATTCTACATTATAATTTACACGACTGCCCAATTAAACCCGACTTCAATAGACGTGTTTTATTATTACGAATATTATTTCTTGCTTTTTAGAGGTAGGGTTTTTGAAGTCGGTTTTTTGTTTTTTAAACAATTTTTTATTTTTTTACTTTTAGTGTAGGTACTTTTTGTATTAGATAGTGTAGGTATATTATTTAGGTAGAAACATACATACATGCGGGTCAAACTGAGAACCTCCTTTTTTAAGTCGGTTAAAGAACTACACTTAAGATATCCCTTTTCCAACAAAAAAATAATTATCTTATTCAGTTCATAAACAAAGAAGTTACACGACTGATCATCGAGGTAGTTCACACAAAATCATACTATTTTCGTGCTTTTTTCAAGATTACTTAAAAAGTACTGAACCGATTTCAAAATTTTAAAAAATGGGACCAACTTGGGAGTTTACCTAATGTAATAACGTTTGAATCATTTCAATCGGTCCAGCCGTCTTCGAGTAATCGGTGTACATACAAAAAACAAAAAAAAAAAAAAACTGGTCGAATTGAGTACCTCCCTCCTTTTGAAGTCGGTAAAAAGGAGTGTTTTACACGACTGCCCAAAAAGGAGTGTTTATGTGTTCCGGGTTCATGTTTGTGGGTATGTCAGTTTCTTTATTCCACCGTAAATTCTAAATGGCTCAACGGATTTGGATGTATAGGGTATCGTTAGAATTCTTACATAATTCCGAGTGACATATAATTTTTTTAGAAAAAGTCAATATGGCGACTGTTCCACGCCATTTTCAAATGCGAAAATTTTTTTTTCTTCTTCAATTATTGCAATATGGATATCAAATGAAAGGCCTTAATGAGCACATTTTAAAACTATATAATTTGTCACTAAAATGTATAAAATAAATATAAATAAAATTAAAAAAAATATTAAAAGCACGACTGCCCTGCCAAAAACGAACTAAAAAGTTAAATAACAAGTGTCATTGCAGTCGGGGGACCTTTTTAATTAAAAATTGTTCCATAAAACGGTCCCCCGAGTACAATGACACTTGTTATTGAACTTTTTAGTTCGTTTTTGACATTTATTTATTTTTATAACTAGTTCTTGCTCGTGGAATCAACGTAGAATGTTGATTATCGTTGGAATAACAGGTATAATCTTCTTCATCGTGTCAATGATTACAGTAAATGGTATGGTAATGCCATTGTAGGTAGCTTATCTTCGGCTCAAAATCTATATCTGTGCTGTAGCCAGGGACCGGAAAACCCCTTTATCTGATTAATCCTATTGTTAGGGAAACCATATTAAAAGGCTTCTCAAATGATACGGCTTCCCGAATAATAGGGTTTCCCTATTGATAGTATTTATTTGATTAAGCCTATTGTTAAGGAAACGGTATTAAAAGGCTTCCCAAATGATGGGGTTTCCCAAATGATAGGGTTCCCTATCGGAAGTGTTTATTTGATTAAGCCTTTTTTTAGGGAAACCGTATTAAAAGACTTCCCAAATGATAGGGTTTCCCTATCAATTGGGTTTCTCTATTGATAGTGTTTATTTCATTAAGCCAATTGTTAGGGAAAGCGTATTAAAAGGCTTCCCAAATGATAGGCTTTCCGTATCGAAAGGGTTTCCCTATCAATACGGTTTCGGTATCGATAGGGTTTCCCTATCAATAGTGTTTACGGTTTCGGTATCGATAGGGTTTCCCTATCAATAGTGTTTATTTCTTTGCCAATTGTTACGGAAAGCGTTTTTAGCGGATAGGGTTTCCGTATTGATAGGGTTTCCGTATCGAAAGGGTTTCCGTATCGATAGGGTTTCCCTATCGATAGTGTTTATTTTAATAAACCAATTGTTAGGGAAAGCGTATTAAGAGGCTTCCCAAATGATAGGGTTTCCCTACGATAGTGTTTTTTTATTAAGCCTAACTGTTAGGGAAAGCATTTTAAGAGGCTTTTCAAATGATAGGTCTTCCCAAATGATAGGGTTTCCCCGATAGGGTTTTCGGATTCGGTAAGTGCTTACCCGAACTAACTGTATAAATATGGTTAGTACTTTTGTTGGCGTAAGTCGACGATATATATGCTTACCGAATCGATAGGGTTTTTTTTTAGGAAAACAAGTCTATGAAATACCCAATCAAAAACCCCTTTAAGGGTAAGCGGTTCCCTTAAAGCGGTCCTTGGCAGTAGCCGGCAAACATCTTGAAATCGGGTGGGGATTGCGGAGAACGCTTAATTTTAGTATGCGTAGCGGTGAGGTACGCGGGCGGCGGGAGAGGGGCGCGCGCTATTGGTCGCTCGCAAGTGCACATAGCGAACTTATCCCCACTCTGGTGAAAGAGCGTCAAGATGTTTGCCGGAATCTGTACCAAAGTTTACCAAAATTAGTGAACACCTAACAAACGAACAATAACTTCAATTATAGTCAGTAAAAAGTATAATATATTGGTAAAACATTCTCAAATAAAAATGCAATGTTGTGTAAAAATAAGTCAGTCTTATCTTTTTTTCAAGTGTTGCAGACATTTCATTTTGCTCAATCCACAAACTCTTCCATGTAGGTTTCGGTGGTAAATTCGGCGTGCAGACTGACCGCATGGATGCGAGTGCGGTGGGACACGAGTACCAGGGACAAGTGGACAAGCACGCCTCGCAGACCGACTACGCGCGGGGCTTCGGCGGGAAGTACGGCGTGCAGACCGACAGGGTGGATAAGGTAACTATTTATACAGAGGTTTCGGGGGCAAATTTGGCGTGCAAACAGTCCGCATGCGTGGACAATCTCAGTTTCCATTTAATTATATTTCTAAATCCTTTATTTAGTAGGCTTGTTTGTTTTTTTTAGCAAAAAATATTTTGTAGTGCAGTTTTTTTGAAGTGAAAACTTCTTTAGCGGCGCTATACGCTTTTTTTAATGGGGAAAAAATGCTAAACTCGCGTCAGTAAGAATCACGTGGCTGATCGAAAATGCGTAAGACGGATGTGACGGATGGAGAGTAGACAGCTGGCGGCGGAAGTATCCCCCTCTCTTTCTACGGGGCGCGTTGAAAATGGCGGCGCGTCAACTTAAGACGTAAACACTTGTGTCACCAGCAACGCGCTAATTTTGAAAATGGAACTAACAGCAGCGATCTCTTCGGTGAAATCATAGACTTATTTATACTCTGTTGGCCGAATACTCAAACGCTAATTAACTTTGAGGGGCTCTCAAACGTCGTCCTGTCGCATTAAATGTCAAAGATATGACAAAGACAGCATGCTGTTTGAGATCCGCTCAAAGTTAAGTAGCGTTTGAGTAGTCGGCCATGTGACTGTTTAAATCGTAGAATGCGTGCATGTAGAAATTAATAAGGCCACTGGCGCGAAATCTTTAGAACTTTTCTTAATAATTACAAACTGATTGAATTGTGTGACTGTATAGTAATAGGAAAGAAATAATTTTAATCCTTTGCCGCTAATTTCAAAATATCAAAAATGCACAAAGTTAATATTCAAGTTTTCACTTCTGCCGGCACTCCCGGAGTGCCAACCGATATTTTTTTGTTTGTTTTATTTTAAAATGTGTTTGCTGTATAACTTAATGTCAACAT
Source organism: Agriphila geniculea (assembly GCA_943789525.1). Lineage (NCBI taxonomy): Eukaryota > Metazoa > Arthropoda > Insecta > Lepidoptera > Crambidae > Agriphila > Agriphila geniculea. The sequence goes on from OX038890.1 coordinate 19,954,654, forward strand.
TTTTAGCCCCGCCCACTTGGTTTTAATTTTTGTGTGATGCTATTTTTGAGCGGAATGCTTATTCCATAGATTTTAGTTCGATGAGTGTTGGCCACATAATTAAAAACACCAGTCGATTTTGCGTGCGCTGGCTCGACTGAGTGAGCCGCGAGCAATAGTCTAATATAAAAGTTTAAGCGCGGAATAAAGACCCCCCGTTTTAGGGCAACTTGTCATTAAATTTGTGTGGTCCTTCGAATCGTATTTGAGCCGTTTTTAGGGTTGTAATTTCTATGGTTATTAGTGATGGGTCGAATGTGAATTGAACCGAATACGAACTTCGGTCACAAATGTGCCGAATTCAAACTTCGGACGAAATTCGGTTATTTTGACCGCGCTTTTGCCAGCATAATATGTCGAGACTTGTTGGGTATTCGTTCATTGTGTCATCACACAAATCAAATCTGAGAACTGGTGGTAAATTCAGTGGCTTAGTTTTGTCTAATAATTGTTTGATGTTGGAGATTTTTGCTTAATTTTCTCAGTTACTTAAGACTGTAAATCAATAGGTACTAATTGACACAGCATTATATATCCGAGAGATATGATTTTCTTTTGGGAAAATTATACTGGAAAATGTTTACAAAGTGAATTGCTATGTTCATCTTCCATAGAACTGAAACCTATGAACTCCTAATAGAAATAGCTCTCCTTTAACTAGAAGATGTAGGACGATTTGATGTGTTACTCAATAATATTACTTTAATAATAGAGTAATTTCAAGGGTAATTTTAATACCCACCTAAATCCTCAACCACCCCACCAATATCCAACTAAATAAAATTGAGTAAAGTTATATTTACAATTAGAATTTTGACAGCACCAACAGGGTTACCAGTAAAAGTTTTTAAAAATAATTTAATAATTTCTCATGTAAACTGACTTTTTAGACAGACTAGTATGGAATTTCGACTTGATGAACCGAAATTCGGCCGAATGCCGAAGTTCGGCTTAGACCGCCAAATTTTAGCGTGCCCGCAGACTACAGACTCTATCGGCCGACAGTTGGCCCGATAGTTGGTTTTGTAACTTTTGTATGAAGAATCGGCCGATACCAAATCGTTGTAGTCTGCGCACTTGCACATTCATCTTCATACTGATTCCAACTATCGGCCGACAGTTTGGTCTGTAGTTTGCGGGGACTCTTAGTAAAACCGAATGTAAAACGAACTTCGGCCCATCCTTAAGAGGGCTTTCTGAAATTTACGCGCTCAGGTTTTAGGTATTTACGGCTAGACCGCAGTGCGAAGTGAGCGCGCGTGTGCGTGTGTGCGTTTCTCCACACGTACGGCACACAGTTGCTAGCATTCGCTACAACGACCGAACGATCTTGATCTTTACTTATAGCCGCGTATAGGAGCTCAGTCGCAATTATTTTCACCTATAAAACTAAAGCTAAATTGTTACCGTTTCAATTTAGTTTACACACAAATACTTGCTTTAGTTTTTTTGAAGGGAGTCTAATTATTTTATCAATTTATTGAGTCCCAATATATGGATAATGAGAGTTTTTATAGCTAGATAATTAAATAATTTAAAAAATCCTTGGGCTGGTCACCTTGTCATGTCCATATATTTAAAAAAAACTTTAGCAAATACACGTATAGTTATTAAAAATAGGAAGTAAACAGTGTTTCGTGCCTTCATGCCCGAAGAACAGCACAACAGTGATACGTTATTCGTACCAATCCAAAGCTTTTGCGAGAACATGTTGTTGTGCGAGAAGAAACTATTTTAGTTGAACATGTTGAGATAATATATATAAATAAGTCAATGGTTGAACGAGTTATTATGCAAAATAAACAATTCAAAATCCTGAAGCTCCACCCTGTTGTTCATCAAAACATGTAGGCTACTTGGATCAAATCGTCATGATTGCTTGGCAGGATGACATAATAAAAATTTGTGAAAATAATATGTGCACTTTTATTTCTATTTACTGACTGAGTAGGTATCTAATCTTGTTGCCATGTTCAGTGTCGTTCGAGACGTAGTACTATTAGGTAGGTATTCTGTCTGTACTTCGAGTTTTACTTTTTAAAACCAATAAAAAGCCGCTGAATTTATCCTAAAAGATGACCTGTCAAGTAGGGATGTCGAAAAAAGTTCTATATATTTTTTTCGATATACTTACCGATATTTTTCGGGAGATATTAAATACTCTGATATATCATAGATAATAACATCAAATAAGTGCCCGTTCACACAGGGATCCATTCTATAGGTCCTTTATCGGTTACGTTTTGATTCGGCGTATGTAATTGTACGAACGAGTTCACACACAACACAGTAGGCATATCGAATTCGTAAGATATTGCTGTTCTAAGTTTGACAGATGACAGTTGTCAAACTTAAAACTGCAATATCTCGAAAAGTGCTCATCTCAGATTGATAGTGTCTTTGAAGAAATTAAAGCTCTTGGTGAGATCCTAATTTTAGATGTCAGCTGTCAAATATAAATTTGTCATCTAAAATGAAGATCACCAAGAACTTTCATTTCTTCAAAGACACCATCAATCTAGGATTAGTACTTTTCGAGATATTGCTGTTTTAAGTTTGACAGATGACAACTGTCAAATTTAAGTTTAACAGCTGTTATCTAAAATAAAGATCTCACCAAGTCCTGAATTTTGTTATTAAATTCTTTGATCAGCCCCCTGACTGACCTGCATGACCAGCGAAACACGATTTATATCGTGTGATATAGTGCTTTATCCAGTTTTTTTACATTCCTTTTGGTTTTATCGACACTCAACTGTCAAAATCCATTGTCTTTTGATAGTTAAACGTGATAAATCGCGATATCATATCGAGTTTCTGTGGTCATGCTAGCTAGGCATCCCTAATTACGTTAAAATGGCAGTTGTCAAAACGGATCTATTATATCTGTCAAGACACCTATAATCGCCCGCCCAGCCACCTCACGCGACGCGCAATGCCCCGCTGAGAAAAAAATTGAATGATAGCCCTTACACTTTTAGGCGCCAACTGTCTAGACTCTAGCTCTATATGAACGGCGGCTTTTTTTCCAATAACAAACGCGATGACTGACTGACTCTCTAGGCCAAGGATGGCGAACCAACGGCACGCGACGCGACGCAATGTTTTGGGCACGTCACCGGTCACAAAATTCGTTAAGCGACGATTTGATGGCACGTCTATGACCTCATTAAACATTAACATTTGGGGCCATCCATAAATTACGTCACACGAATTTCATGATATTTGACCCCCTACCCCGTCCTTGTCACAGCGGGTCACATTTGTGTGGACCCCCCCTCCCTAGTGTGACGTCACATATTTTACAAGTTTACATCTAGAAATAATGATTTAACTAAAACAACAGTTCAAAAATTTGTTTTATTTCAATTTAAATGGTTTTGAAATGTGACGTCACAAAATTTAGGACCCCTCCCACCCCCTTGTCACACAATGTCACACTTCGTCAACCCCCTCCCTCCCCCTTGACGTGTGACGTAATTTATGGATGGCTCCTTTAGAAAAATGGTAAGTTGATACAAAAAGGTTCGCCATCCCCTCCAGGCTGTGGTCTTGGCAAGTTCTTTCTAATAAAATAAAAAGATGGACATGACAAAAAAAAATCCGTATGTACATTTATCTCAAGGACTACTAACTACTACAACTACTAATAGTTGAAACATTTTTCAAATAAAAGAAAAAATTGTGGCGAGTCAGAATTTTTATTTTTATTGAGAATTTTTTCTCTAACTATATCATAGTTATAAAACGCAAAGTCAGAAACCTCATAGTTACTATAAACTATGAGGTTTCTGACTTTGCATTTATGTTTATATTGCAGTATATTGTATGTCGATAATAATCAAACAAAATCTATACATATAATAAAGAGATTTCCGTTCATGTTCAAAAAGTTAGGATGGCCAATTTGAATGAGAACTCTAAAGCTAAACCAAACGGATCAACATTATGTGTTCCAGATTTGGTCGCTCTACAACTTTTTTTATACAAAATTATTACGCGTGGCATTTCCGCGGCGGCGAGTGGTCAACCGACGCAGGTCCTACCTCGATGAGCGCCACAGCGCGACTGACTTTGAACGCTTGATGCGCCCGATTTTATACTTACTTTAAAAATTATTTTCACAAAAGATTGATGATGGATATTTTTATTTTTTTCACACATTTATAGTACAATCTTTATTCTTACGTAAAAAATATTTATGTTGCCAAATAACTAATAGATTATGAGATATGCCGTGTTTTCTTGCCGTCAATTTCTCGATTTTTTACTTTCTTAGATGTGATAAAAATACACGTTAATGAACTTAAATTCGAGATTTTCTTAATAGAAGTTCTATTTCAGGATATGCCTCTTCGAATGAAAACTTATTACATTCTTGCCTAGTAATAATTATTGGTGTAAAACTACTTCAAAATTGAGCCTTCGCGCATCATCTGGAAATCGCGCTTTCGAAATCCGCTGTTTTCGTAGTCAATTATCCTATTAAAACGAGTTTTGGTTAATAGAGGTTCAATAAAAATGTATGATAATTATGATGATTGAAGTCAAAAAAAGCTAAAACGATAAATTATGTGTCCAAAATCGCTTCAAAAACTCCAAAGTTCTTGATTTACGTATGAAAAAAACGAAAGGCCTCTTAATGATTATTTATGTTGTGTATGGATAGAGTGCGGCCGGCTGGGAGCACCGAGAGCAAATAGAGAAGCACCCCTCCCAGAAGGACTACTCGGTGGGCTTCGGCGGCAAGTACGGCGTGCAGGCCGACCGACAGGACAAGTCCGCGCTGGGCTGGGACCACAAGGAGGACCAGAATAAACACGACTCGCAGAAGGGTCAGTGCCAAACAATATTAAAGTCCCCACTCCTGGGCTACAGCCTGTAGAACTGTGTTTGAACCCCCAAATCGCCCCCATCGTTACGACCATGCAACTTACCATAAAATAGATATAAGTACTACCATGGGGTCTCACTAGGAACATCAGATGTGACTTTCCAACATTAGTTTAAATTTACTTCTCTAGATGATGGTAATACCTCCTTCATTGTTTTTGATGTTTTTGTGATATTCAAATACAGATAAAAAAGGCAAGAAACTTTAAAATTGTTTCTTGAATAGAATCACCAAATGCAAAATTGTAGTAAAACAGTAAAATGAAGGGTTTTTTAACTCATTACAATTGAGTAACAACTATCGTATCGGCAATAATTTGTACTAATAAGATTGTTTTACTTTTTGCGTTTCGAAGATTTTGACGTTAGTTTGAAATTTTGCTAAAGTTTGTTGCGATAGCAACAAACTTTAGCAGACAGATATGTCTGCTATTTGTGCTAGGCGTGCTGCGACGATAGCAGCGCCATCTAGTGCTTTACAAGAAAAACATTTTTAGTAGCCCTGCCAATCGTCTTACGACGGGCCATTTCTTTGTTTGGGATAAAGTATTATATTATCTGTGGTACTACGTACAGAAAGGACTATTTCATACAAAAATTAATAACGAAAGTATCAACATGTATGAAATAGCAGATTTTTTGTTCGCCATTTCTGATTGGTCCCATAGTAAAAGTTGTTCAGTTTGATTTGTCTGCGTGGATTTTTTCCCTCTTGAACAAACAAAAGGGAAAAGAAACAAACAAACAAACGGACTTTCGCATTTATAATATTAGTAATATTATATATGCGAAAGTTACTATGTGAATATTATAGATGCGAAAGTCCGTTTGTTTGTTACGCCTTCACGTTTACTAATGAATCGATCATCGTAAAATTTTACATATACATTGTCAGGGGTACAGATAAGGACATAGAGTACCTTTCATCCAGAAAAAAAATATTGTTCCCGAGGGATAGCAAAAAACTTTCCACGCAAAGTCAAATCAAACTGAACAACTTTTACTATGAGACCAAGTCTGAAATTGCGAAAAAAAATTCTGCTGTCTCATTTATAATATTAGTAAGGAAGTAAGGATAAATAAGGATTTTTGCTAGTTTCATAAAAAAATCCTTTGCTGTGCCATGCCATCAGTGGGCGCAAGCCATAATGAGGTGTAAGGCCTTGTCTCCTATTTTATGCTATACGCGATGTCTGACGTCAGCATAAAGAGACCACAACAGTACATTTCTTTAGGAAGCATTGTGCTGTAAGCGGCCGACGGCATTAGTAGGAGACTAAAGTCCAAAATATTGGGTGCATTCTAGCAGACCAATCGTTAAGTCATCGATCACCATAGTATATATTTTAACCATGGAAAGTGATTTGTTTTTAGAAAAAAAAAATACATTTATTCGCTTTTGGTCGCGGTACATTTATAATGTTCAATATTTTACTTTCCAAGTTTCCATTGTTAAATTGTACTCTATGGCGGTCGATGACTCAGCTATTAGTCTGCTGGAATGCACTCATTGACAACAATATTGGTATTGGTAGATTACGCGCTGGGCTTCGGTGGCAAGTTCGGCGTGCAGACGGACAGACAGGACGCCTCGGCGCTGGGCTGGGATCACCAAGAAAAGGCGCCTGCACACGCCAGTCAGACCGACCACAAGAAGGTAACCACATTTATTCAGCTGATAAGTTTCTTGCGCCCGTTCTTCTTGTCAGCTAAAAAAGTCTGGAACGGGTGGTAGGAAAATATAGACGATTCAAAAGTACATAATAATTAAGTTTATTTGAATAAAGCTTATTTGACTTTGACTTTGACTATTTGACTCTAGCGTTGCCAGACTCATTGTATAAAAAGCCAGACTTGGGTCTCAAAGTCAGACGCTAAGAAAAAAAGGATTTTTGACATAAACAGTATTCGGTTTGAAACCGAATTTAGACTTGTGACAAAGGAGATAACATAGTATGTTAGGAAATATAAACTTGTGCAAGGATATTTAATGAAAGATAGGTTTGATTTATAATAAGTTTTTGTAATCATTAAATTATATTAGGTAGGTACATCATAAATTGCAACTTTTATAAGTACTATATTTTCTGTTATTTATAATCATTTCATCAATCATGTTAATGAAAGAAAAATTTTATTTATAATATTTTTTTATTTATTGTCAATTTTACCTATTTGCGAGTTTACGAGTTTAATCGTCTGAAATCTTTGTTTTCAGAGCTTTTTTATAATTAAAGTCAGGTAATAGGAAGTGTAAGGGCATGACTTATATTTCGTATATTAGTCATGCCCTTACCCTTCCTATTATACTTTTAAAATACGAAGAAACTTTTATCAGGATTGTTTTTGGTTGTTGCCACGTTATTCTTGTGTTTATGACTGTGGCAACAACCCAAGACAATCCTGATAAAAGTTTCTTAGATTACAATTAAATAATGTTACGTCGCGTAGTCAGTCCGTGCGAAATGCGGTACAATGCGGATTGCGATGAGACAAGCGAGCGACAGTATAGAACCCTCGGCCGGGTCAATCGGCGACTGCCGGCTGCACCATAGATAATACACAATATAATTCAAAGGCAATCTCCGCGCGCCTCCAGACACTCACACATAGCCGCGAGCGAATTTACGAGCATATATGCTTGAGTGTCGTTTCTTTTTTTTTATTTTTATTTTATTTATTTAGGACAACAACAGCACAATCATAATAAAATTAACTATGAGGTAAGTTACAAATTTATAAGGCCAATTATAGTTATCCGTGATATTACATGGTGAAATTTAGTTAAAAGCAGACATTTTTAATTAAGTAAGTTTGAGAAAAAAAAATCACATGACAAGAACAATCAATACTTAACCGACAAAAAAGTTATACTTGGTGAGGTTGGTGATATAAGATACTTATATAAATATATGCAGGTACTAGAATCAATATATATATTAAATTAAAATAAATAATACATATGAAAAATATAGATAATACATACATACCTACATGGATAAACAAGCCCAGCACTACACCCAGCAGGTAGTGTTTACTAAGTGCAATGCCGAACCCGATAACCATGCGCAAAAACTATGCAACAAATGTACACATACTTGGAAGTTATTATGTTATATATTTTGTGTTTTCGCGTTAGAGTATATATTCTGTGGTCTGGACAAAACCGGGCACTAATCGTAAACGTTTAAGATTATCAATAAAACTGTGAAGTGAGCATGTTTCTCGATATATGTATGAAAATAATAATGTGGTGACCTATTTTAATACATACACTAATTTTTTTGTCAGGGTTTTGGCGGCAAATTCGGCGTGGAGACGGACAGAGTGGACAAGTCGGCGCACCGCTTCGACGAGGTGGACAAAGTGGGCACCAACTACACCAAGCAGAAGCCCGACATTGGGGCCGCCAAGCCGGCCTCCATCCGGGCCAAGTTCGAGAACATGGCCAAGGAAAAGGAACAGGTAGAATTTTATATTTTACTATCTTTTGCCCGCAACTTCGTTCGCGTGGACTTATGGGTGGATAAGGAGGACGGGCCATAACCCACCACGCGGGCCCAATGCGGATTGGTGGGTATTAACGACTGCAAATGCAGCCGGGACCAACGGCTTAACGTGCCTTCCGAAGCATGGAGGAGTTCGCGACAGTAAATTTTTGGTCACCCATCCCATGACCGACCCTTGCGAACGTTGCTTAACTTACGCAATCGCTGGGCCAGGTGCTAAACCACTGCGCCGCCGATCCTTAAGAGGCCATAATAGGAAAACATGGTTTGCGCGGGCCATACGTTTATATAGAAAACGTGAAGTTGTAGCCACAAAAAAAGCATACGACAAGCTAAAGAGATTATCTAGTAGCTACAACTATTAAATTGCGTATAAACCTCACAGATGATTGTAAAAAAAAACAGAATATCATCAAAAGCGCTTGTCGCGGGCCATATTTTTGGCGTAAATAATAGCGGAAACGTATTGAATTCTACATCAAAATACACTTTAACGTACTTCGCAGTTGCTCCAATAACTTTTTTTCAAGAAAGATAATTGTGGTAAAGATAATATTGAAAAAACAACGAAAAACATCGAAAAAGTGCAGAAGCGAGATTATTTTTCATACTCTTTACACGTAAAGAAAACGACAATGATTTCGCATAACGGAGCCTTAAAATGCTGGTAGAAAGCGTTCCTGTTCAGGGTTCCTATCCTTTTAACTTCCCCATCCCCTTCCCCTTTCTAAAGGTCTACCCTCCAAAATTGTGATTTACCATCAGCCGGTAGGGCTCTACTTGCACATTTCAACTTTCCTATACAAATTCCCACACAAACTTTCATCCCCTATTTCATCCCTTTAGGGGGTGAATTTTCCCAAATGTGACCAGCTGTAACAAGGACGGGGAGGGAGGTTAAAAATCATGAAATTCGTGTGACATAATTTATGAATGGCCCCTTTGGCTTGACTTGCGTGAACAGGCTATACTCAAACTGCATGCTATTCGCACCTTGCATGCTACTTCTGTAATTGAATCATGGCTTTAGTTTGTTCAATTTAAAGTAAATTGTTTTTTTTTCGTATATATTAGGAGGCGCAACAATCTGTACAGAGGATAAGACAACAGAGGGAGCAACTGGATAAAGACCTCAAGCAGAAGGTAAGTTGAAATAGTTCAAGTAATAAACACTTTTGACACTTAAGCAACTGATGTGTGTACATCTATTAAAAGTAAATAATATTATAATAAATATATATACACCTCAAACAAGACTCTATTCCGCACCCTTGGGATTCCGGCCCTATGCACTGATCAATTTATGCTACCGATATCGCTAGCATCTCGCTCAGACTCGGTAGCATAATTTTAGAAAATGTTAGAACATATTAATTATCTTAATATGAAAATAGCATTGTGAATGCCTAAAATCTAAAAATTCCATAATATTAAAACTTGTTTGTTATTGCTAATGCATTTTAATACAAATCGTTTTATGTAACAAGATTTTCAAAACGTTGGTAATCTCAATGCTGACTGTAAATCCCGCCACATACAGACGGAATCTGATTCGGAATTCCTAAACGGAATATCGATAAGGTATGAAAATTTCGAATGTAATATACCGCAGGTGTGTGTAGGTCCATAGATTTGTATGGATTACCTGCGTTCGGAATGACTCCGTTTCGGAATTCCGAATCAAAATTCTGTCTTTATGTGGCGGGCCTTAAACTTATTGTTAATTATTACTTTGAATCCTGTCAGCATTAGACTGGCTACATACAGACGAAATTTTGAATCGGAATCTCGAAACGTAATCATTCCGAACGCAGCTAATCCATACAAATCTATGGACCTACCACACACATGCGGTATTTTTCCGTTTGGAATTTTCATACATTATCGATATTCCGTTTCGGAATTCCGAATCCGGCCTTATAATAAAGCGTTTGCACTGAGCCATTGTTTTTATATGCATATTTAAAAATTATCCAAACAGGAAACCGACCGCGTCGCCAAAGAGAAAGAGACAGAACCAGAGCTAGAACCGGTAAAGAAGATAGAACCGGTAAGGCAACCAGAGCCAATAAAAAAGATAGAACCGGTAAGACAGCCCGAGCCTATAAAAAAGATAGAACCGGTAAAACAAGAACCGGCAAGGCAGCCAGAACCGGTTATACAGCCAGAACCGGTAAAACAAGAACCGGTACCGATGGAAGTAGTGAGGTCGCCTCCGGTTAAAGTAGAACCGGAATTGCTGCCACCGGAAGAGGCGAAAACGGCTAATTTACCCGACGTCACTCTCGTGGGAGAACCCAAGGAAGAAAAAGAGGAGGTTAGTGTTATAATTTACTTAATTATTATGCAATTTGTATAATAAAAATCCTTACCTTATCTTTTTTGTTACAGTCGACACTTGACATGCGATTCCGTGCTTTAAGGATCGTACTAATAGAACGTGATTACGCGATCATCGCAAATTCGCGCGAATTTTATTCGTACGAATTTGCGATCAAACATACTGATGTCGAATAAGCTTCGATTATCTATACCTGTGGATATTGCATGACAATGGCATTTGTGGGACACCTCAAACTCCCCCAAAACGCAGCCCACTATGAAAGTCCCCCACGACTTGTCATACAACTTGACAAAGTGTCGCGTGATTTGTCAAACGGCATGTGCCACATTTCAGCTTTGTTATTGTATGAAGTGCTATATCCACAGGCATAGATGATCGAAGCGAATAAGTGTCCTTATTAGAATCCGCGCGATGCGGTCGCGCGACCATAATGTTTGAAATCTATTCGCGCGAACCTAAGTTCGTACCAATCCGCGATCAAACATAGGTACTGTTGTCGAATAGGTGTCCTAATTGGCGTTCGCGTGGTAATCGCGTCGTGTGAAATGTGAATGTGTGTCGCGTCGCGTGAAATGTGAATGTGTGTCGCGTCGCGTGAAATGTGAATGTGTGGGCACGTAGCAAACTTTCATTGTTTCCGCGCGACAAAGAGAATATAATGTCAGTCGGGACTTCAACATGACGTGGTTAGGGTTGGGTAAATTTCACGAAAAATTTCGGTCTGTGAAATATTTAGAATAAATTTCATTTTGGTTTGAAATATTTCAGTTTAGAGTGAAATTTATTTTTATGTTTCATCTGACCTAAATAAAACAAAATTACATGCATTTTCTCAATATATCAACATAATTATAGAACAAAACAATAAACAAATAAGTTGGCTTAAATTACGAATAGCTTTGGCTATTTTACAACTTTTAATAACAAAATATTCAATGTCTGTTTCGATTGTTGGCCACGATTATTTCTAGAACCGCTGCTCAGTTTCGTAACTTAAACGTCGCTGTTATGCTTTACAACGCATATGTGCGCAGTGTGCTCGAATTTGGTGCAATCATCTGGGATCCTAGAACCAAGAAGTACACCCTCATGGTCGAAAGAGTACAGAGAAAGTTTGCAAGGTACCTTTATAAAAGAACTTTCGGGTACTATCCCTTCCTGTTCCCATCATTATTTGTAACGGGAATGGTAGGCCTTGCTACTTTGGAAGTAAGACGTAAACTCTTACTTGCAATGCACTATTGTTTTTTATTGCGAAATAAGGTGGACAATCCCACAGTGCTGAATTCTATAAGGTATTATGTCCCGCAGAATTACGTGCGTGTTGGTCGACGTCGTCGCCACGACCTGTTGGCACTACCTCCTGCTGTACGTACACACGCAGCATGCTCGTAATGCGCCCACAGCAAGGGCTATTACTCTTTTTAATCGTTTTTTAAATGATGTCCAAGATGCCGACATCCATACTGACCCTATTAGATATATTTATTGTAAATTATTTTGTTACCTAAGTAAATTGTTCAATGTGAATGTTTTGGCTTAGCTGTAAGTTTACATTGTGATAAATAAATAAAATAAAATAAAATAAAAAAATGGCGTAGAAGAAAAACGATTCTATCAACATTACGAAGGAATATGTAGAAAACTAACAATAAAAATCGCAAAGTTTAAATAAAAATACTTAATATTTATGTATATTATTATTTATTTTTGGAAATGGGTGATATTTTTGATAAATTTCAATTATGTCGACTTAAAAAATCTATAATATTATCGAGCTGCTCGCAAAATTTCACGAGAATCAGTTGAGAAATGGGACCTGTAGAGGAGAACAGACAGCTAGAAAGTCAGACTAAAATATGTTTATGTATATATCTCCGCCAGTTTAAAGAATTAAAAAAAAAAAAAACTTGCTCGACAGTAAAATTCTATATTATTTTCGAACCTGTCCACAAAATTTGACGAGAATCAGTTGAGAAATGCGCCTGTAGAGGAGAACAAACAGTGCTGGAATAGCGGACTGAAATGTTTCGAAAAACAGGGTACAAAACAATGTTTATGTTATAGGCAAACGCCGAAGCTCAGTCACTCCTAGGTTTGTCTAGTCAAACCTCAGGTTTGACAAGAAACCTTAGTCAAAGCCCAAAATAAAATCGTGTTTCAGCTTAAAGACCAAAATAAAATCGTGTATCGTCTTAAATTCCTAACCTATCACGTGTCCTATAGGAGTAACGCAGACTCTTTGACTAAACTTAACCTCAAGATTATGAAAAACATCATTCATTTCCGATGTGGTATTTAGTCAAAGCTGCCTTACTCCTGTAAGTCACGTGATAAATTAGAAATTTAAGACAATCGCGAAGCGTAGCGGAGCGTGCATCTTAAATTTCGTGGTTATTTTCTTTTAAACAGACAACAGACATTTTTTGTTTAGATGTAACTATAGTAATTCATAAACCTGGCAAGTTTTAAGAGGTTGTAATGCCCCCCCCCCCCCTGTACAGGAGAACAACAGCGCCGGAAAGCCGGACTGAAATATGTTCTTTTATACATCTCCGCCATTTTGAAAAAATTCGAAAAACTGGCTCGACCATAAAATTCTAAATAATTTTCGAACCTGCTCACAAAATTTCATGAGAATCGGTTGAGAAATGCTACCTGTAACCTATAGAGGAGAACAAACGGACAGCAGGAAGGACATACGAAAGAATTGTTGCCCAAGCTGAAGCAGAGACGCTTCGCTCGCGCTTCGCGCTCGCTCGGTCAATTACCTAAGCTTTTAAATTTCATTTAATACGTTAAAATAGTAAACTAATTCAGAAATTAAGGGATTTCTAGTACTGGAAATAAATTTCACTCAAAAGTGAAATATTTCAACCCGTTTTGAAAGATTTCATAAATTTCATATAAATTTAATTTTCATTTCATTGAAATTTTCACTGGACCCATCCCTAGACGTGGTACATTTGCCTGAGAATTTTACCTAATTATTTGTTCCCTTGCTATTCGTTTTGTGAATAAACTTGAGCCTGTGGTAGTTAATTCTGTTAGCCTCTTCTTCGTTTTGTGTGAGTGAGAAGTGTTTGTAAATAAACCAAAGTGATAGTAAGTTGGACTTATTCATTTTGTCACCAACATTCAAGCCTCCCACAAATGTGTGTCGCGTCGCGTGAAATGTGAATGTGTGTCCTAGTACCACAGCTTACCTATGACGCTATGGTACTAGGACACACATTTCTTGTCATCGCGCGAACACGCGATGATCGCGTCGCTTTCTCGCGCGATGATCGCGTACTCGTGTTCTATTAGGACAATCCCTTAACCACCTTATTAATAAACGAAGAGTTAGTTTATACCTAGTTTAACCAAAAAGTTTGCTTAGGGATATAGTGTTTTAAGACGTCAAACGTAAGGAGGAATATTGCTCAGCAATATTTTTGGTTAAATTAGCCCCCCTTAGTATGAGATTTATCATGTTTAACTGTCAAAAGTCAATGGATTTCGACAGTTGAGTGTCGATAAAACGCTATATCACGCGATATATATCGTATTTCGGTGGTCATGCTAGAAGAACTGGTGCAAACTTACTCATAGTTTATCAATAAGGCAGTAGACAGGTCGTTTAGACCTTTAATAATAAAATATGTAATATTGGGAAAACTTATGTTATGTCCAAAAACGTAAATGCAAATGAAATGCGTTATGACAAAAATGTAAAACAATGCGAAATGAAATATATCATGTTTTTGGAATACTTATATAGTTTTCGTTTTCAAATGGTTTAAAACTAACTTTCCTCTTTGGGAAAAACAAATAATGTAATGTATTTTTAATATGAACTTTTTCACGAGTCTTAACAACCATTAAATTTTCAGATAACCCGGCAACCAACAATAGTGGTATCCCCAGTGGGTTGGGAAGAGGAATTAGCCGGAGAACCGGATCCGGACGAAGACGGATATACGGCCCGAGCGCTGTACGACTATCAGGCGGCGGCGCCCGACGAGATCTCCTTCGACCCGGACGATATCATCACCAACATTGTCATGGTGAGCATATAAACTACCAACCTCCGTCTGTTTACCGGTCAAGAGCGAGTCGGACTCGCGCACCGAGGGTTCCGTATAATCATAAATATAATAATAATAATAAAATTATTTATTTGTCTCAAATCAAAAGTATACATGCAATGGTTAAATATTTTACAATTTGACAAAAAGGTTTATGGCTCAGTGACCGCGGGAAACCCACAGCCTCTGGTATTCTGCCATAACCTAAACAATATTGTGTCCCCCAACAGAAAGACACTACTCATAATAATATTTTAGGACATCAAGTCAATATATGTGGATATGTTACTTTAGTAAAGTTTTAAAAAAGTAGGATAAACGGCGGACATTGTGGACAGGTGGAAGGGCGGACAGGCGGATAGTTAATTTACAAATTATAACCACAGCTGCTTACGGTGACTGAAAAACGTTTCAGCCACTCTACATTGCAAACTGTTTATATTACTAAGTAAAAACTTATTCTTCGTTTATTCATACGGCAAATAGTAGTTAATTATATTAGAACCAGCCACCAATTATTATAGTCGTGCCATCTCTTGACTGAAAGTGGGACAAATTTAATCAGCGCCATCTGTTGACCGGTAGTGGGACTAATAATTTTTTGTTTGTTTTTTGAATTTTTAAAAAAGTGTGTTATATTGAGACATCGTTTTATTTTTCCTGTAATCTTTACATAAACTACTATCACATAGGATTATTTCAGATTTTTCTCTTTGCAAACTTCAGAGATAAGGGGGGGGGGGGAACGGTTTTTTTTTTACATTTTTCATCATAAGTCGAAAACTATGCGGCCTAAAACAAAAAGAAAAAATGATTGAAAACGTGCAAACGGCGCTCTTTCATATGATACCCCACATGCCCTAGTAGCCCCACTCAAAATTTTTAAGACTCCTTTTCAGTCCCTGTTGTAAAAAAGATATTTATTTTTTTATTTATTTCTTATTTGCAAAATAGTTGGGCAAATGTCATCTTAAACTATTCCAAATTTCAAGTTGATACCATTAGTAGTTCTCGAGATATTCAGCTGTGACAGACAGACAGACAGACTGAGTCACACCATAAGGGTTCCTTTTTTTACCATTTTGGTACGGAACCCTAAAAAGAAGAAAATCAGGGTTTCTGAACTCAGTACAAATTGCGGCCCGCTTATTATTTGCCTACAACGCAACGGACGCCTGCGGCCTGCGCTTGATAAGAGATGCGTGCCTAATACCACAAAACTCGCGCGGCAATAAGCGACACTGGTCATACATCCTACTAATATTATAAATTTGAAAGTTTGTGGGTTTGGATGTTTGTTCCTCAATCACGCAAAAACTACTGAACGGATTTGGTTGAAATTTGGCACACAGATAGTAGATAGCTTGGATTAAAACATAGAATACTTTTTATCCCGATATTCCCACAGGAACGGGAACCACGCGGGTGAAACCGCGGGCGGCCGCTAGTATTTCGATATTTAGGCGACACTCGCTAGTACGAAACGTTATAGTAGACTGTTATAGACCCTTTTTTAGTGAAAGCGATAATTAAAAATAAATCCGCCAAGTAAAAATCAACTTGAGTTCAATTTTACAATACAGTCAATCTGAGCTATCATTTTGCACAGTGAGCAGCACGTCAGGGGGTCAAGTCTGCTAATGTTTTCGTCAAAATCGTAGTTCAATGGTGTTCTAATGGTAATGCTTTTTGACACAGTTCTTGTTTCTTAAACCCAAAATCAAGACACAATATGTTTCCGTTTTGGGTTTAAGAAACATAATGTGTTTCAGTTTAGGGTTTAAGAAACAAGAACTGTGTCAAAAAGCATTACCATTCAAACACCATTGAACTACGATTTTGACGAAAACATTAGCAGACTTGACCCCCTGGGCACCACATGATTATACTTTCCTCAAGCAATTTTGAACTAATATCTCACACGTGTGGTTTATATGTATAGTATTAATCAGCCATAATATAAACGTTGAATAGGGTATTTGACTGATTTTTTTAATGTCTAAACATGTTAATTGAAATATTAGCAACACAACATAGGTATTTATTTTCAAATATCTTCCATATTTTCAGCGATATAGAGCATCAAACTTTCTAATTAGACAAAGAGAGCGCTATAAGCAAGTGACGTCACATGCTTGTACCGCCATACTCTCGCCATAGAAAATTTCGTTTTAGAAAGAGATAGTCACAATTAAGTAGCTCATAATTCGCTTGTTATTATACAGATTGAATTTCTTTTTCCCCATTTGTTATTCAATTATGTTATATAAGGTCCTTCTTAAATAGTGCACATAATTTTAAGGGGTCAATGTACTCGTGCATACAAACAACTTTTACTATGGGAAAAACATTGAAATCGCGAAAAAAAAATCAGCTTTTCCATAGAAAATTTAAAATCGAATAGATCAAAATGTATGGAACAGCAGATTTTTTTTTTTCGCGATTTCAATGTTGTTGTTTGTATGCATGAGTACATTGACCCCATAAAATTATGTGCACTATTTAAGAAGGACCTTATATTTCTGAATGTCATAATTAAATATCTACATTTCAACAACAGTCAAATACCCTATTATATCATGATTAAAAAATGTTTGTCTTTTCTTTCTGTGCAAGCCTAATTCAAAAGTATGGGAAGAAAACAAATAATTCGTCATTGTTGTACAGATCGACGAAGGCTGGTGGCAGGGACTATGCAAAGGGGCGTACGGCCTGTTCCCAGCGAACTACGTGCAACTGCAGGACAAATAGACATACATTCCTATAGAATCCACTGTTAAGGTACGTGTTATAATACTTATGATGTAGGTATATTAAAGAGTATTTCAGTGTTTTGTTACTTGCGCTCTAAATCGCTGTAAAAAAACTATATTTTATAATATGAACTACAAAACTACAACTACAAAAAACCCCTGATGACGAATATGGTATATAGGGACAATCAAACTGAACAACTTTTACTATGGGACCAACTCTGAAATTGCGAAAAAATCCGCTGTCATTTTGATATTTTCGTTATTAATTTTTGTATGAAACAGCTGTTCTTTTTTTCGCGATTTCTGAGTTGATCACATAGTAAAAGTTGTTCAGTTTGATGGTCCCTATCTACCATATTCGGCGTTAAAGGTTTTTTGTAACACATTGTATACTTTATTGTTAATAAATTTATCAATAATTGACATACCAAAATTCATACTTACATCTTTTCTTTATTATAAATACTTCAATTGTTATTATTTATTACACTAACTACAGTTCTATGTCTTAAAATCGTTGAATTCGTACTTGATTCGTACCGCAATCTATTCTTGGAATCGATTTTAATTTTCTTTTTCTCTTAGTTTATGTTTTACCTATAAGACGTGAGTGACGGAACAGAACACTGCATATCTATTTTTTATTTGTAACATGTGACGTATCAAGTACTCGATCTCGAAAGTACCTTTACACTTAAGTACTTTGTCATACCACCTTTAGCGCTTGTTCAGTAAATAGCTTGTTGTATATGGACGCAATAAATGGCGTGACATGGTTCTTATTCTTATTTAGTTACTTCTGGATCGACTGAACTTGTTACATCACTGCGTTCAAAAAGTCCGTTAAGTTTTTTACAGTATCTCAAGATAAAATGGGCATTGTGTTTTTGCTTTTCTTTGAAATGACGTTGACATTTATTTCATTGCATTAAAGTTGAAATTGTAAATGACTTTTAGGGCCAAACTACTTTTTGTTAATTGTCTTTGTTATGTAATATATGTAGACGATTGTTTCCGATGTTTTCCGATGCCCATTCTATCTTGAAGTACTGTAGTATAGTCTCTATAGCGTTCTTAATAAGGTTCAGTTTACAGCTTCATTTTTAACTTAACTGCTTACGTCGATAGCAGATTTTGAGATAAGATTTATAATTAATATTATGTGAAGATATTGTATTATTTTTAAAGACTTATTGTAAAATTTTTTTACATTTTGACTACTGGTAAATGTGTATATTTGTTTTCCTATATTTTCTATAGTGCAAAACAGATGTTATATATATGAATTGATATAAAATCAATACTTTATTTATACTCTTATACTAGAGATTGAATGATAAATTTTCTTTAAGTATTTACCTGTATTTAAGATCGAAGATAAAGTGCGAAAGTTATATGCGCAAAAAATATCCATAAGAAACCCTATTATTGACAAAATTTTGAAATTTCGTGTTAACTAGTCAAATGATAAAATATAGAATATCTTTTTATGCCTCTGAAAGAAATAAATTGCTTATTAGATACTTATCTAAATAATATTAGTATTTGTAACTTTGCGAATCGAAGATAAGAATAATGACAAAGCTAGCAAGTTATGAAGGTACTTGTAAGATTAGAGTAAAACCATACCTCTGTCACTCCGCGCGCGAGTATGAAGCGCTCGGCGTCCTCTGAGAGGACAAATTTCATACGTCAGAAAAGATAAGACCTACGCGATAGAAAGAGAGGCAACTACTAAGTGAATGTTTTGGAGCGAAGGAAGCGCCGTGCGACCTGAATTGCACTTTATTGTGTCGGAGCAAGAGTCGCAATTTTTTTAAACGATTTTGCGAAGTGCAACTTCTATATGGAAGTACTATTAACTATTCTGTGGTAAAAAACTACTTACCTCATATAAATGGAATTTAATAAATAATCAACAGCATAACACTAAAAAAACTGAATAGCGGTTATATGAAAAGTTAGTGTTGAAATTTTTTTAGAATTGTCTCGATAATAAAAGTAACATAAAAGTGATCAATGAATTCAAACTTTATTCATATGATGATAAAGTCTAAATTCCTTGACTGATATTAGTAGTAGTACGAATTTAAAGTAAATTCCGTTTTTCTCGGTTGTTTTATTTAGGAAACCGTTTTTATTACTTACTTAACCAAAAGTGGTTATTTCTTATTGGGGTTATTTTTACTAAACAGGGCAAATTAGATAAGTTTAGATAGTTTAGATATTGAAATATTATAATACTTGAAGATGCTTTTATAAAGTTTTTGGTAAGAAATAATTCAAGCCCCAACTTTTTTACTTTTTCTTACATCAGTTTAATTACTATTTAGAACAAAAAATATTTTTACAGAGATTTTGTATTATTATTTCTTAAAATCGACTGAATAACAATAGAACTTACTGCGTAATAAAATTTCGTGAAACATTAATTTATTCCATTGGTTCATATCACTTTAATAGGTTTAAGTGCATTTTATAGGTTATTTTTACATGAATATAAGTTTTAAAGGCCGAAACCTACCGGTTGCGTACGCGTACACGTAGACGTTCACGTGCAAGATCCACTTTTATGTTTTAAATGAAACTTTATGGAACTACGAGTAAATGAGTAGTGCCACAGATAATATAATGCAGGTAGTGAAGTGCGTAGTGCGGTTTACCTTCTTTATATTTCCATGTAATAAAACGCAGTGGCACGTGCACGTGTACGCGTACGCACCCGGTGGGTCTCGGCCTTAATAGTTCAGTAGTGTCCCTAGTCTAGGTATTTTTGTAGATTGCCAATATAATATAATAGATTTATGAAAGTAAATCCTGATGACGTATTTATGTATATCACTCAAATCATTTATGAATTCAACTGCTCAATTTCTTAGTTTCTGATTATTAGCTTATATTTAAAAAAAGTCATTAATCATTATTGTGCACAATCCAACTTTTATTAGGATTATTTAAGGAATTAGGCCAGTCAAATATATTCGTTGTATTTTTTTATAAGTATTTGAAATGTCTTATTGGTATGAGTTTTGATAATTATTATAGAATTATATAAATGCCAATAGCAGGATAATTTGTCTGATCCACAAATCGTTCACTAGTCGGTACTAGTACCAACTAGGCGCTCTAGTGTGAATGTAGACCTGTCATTTTGTTGTTTCTGATCAATTTCTGAATGTTGAAAGCCACACGTACAGTGCCCTGTTTATCAAATCTTACAAGTCTTGTACTTTTTAAAAACAAGCATTTTCCTTATGAAAAAACATTATTCCACAAATCCGTTTATCAAAACAAGTTAAATTAAACGCTACAAATGATTTCGTTTACTTAACTAATATGTTTTCTTTCACGCTTATATTAGTGATTTCGTTAATTAAAAAAAACTTGTAAAAAAAACTTACAACTTGTAAAAAACTCAATGGAAAATCCTGAGTATTTTTGAGGGTGTCCGGCGACTCTCCATTCAGTCTGACAATTTCTACAAGTGTCTTGCATAAATTATTTGGAAAAAGACATAATTTACATGAATATGTAAAAAAAATCTTGTAAATTTTACTTGTAGACTTTTAAAGTTTTGATAAACAGGGCACAGGTCTCCATTTACAGCAGCGCCACCAAGTGGGATACATTTTCTGACATCCTGCTATTATGAAAAGCTATTCCGATTGAAATGAATTGTTGTTAGATTTTGATACATACATTTGAATATGTACTATGGGCAACAGCGTCGCTTAACCAGTTTGCAACAAAATTCGTGTGCGCGCGTATCGCCCCTGCACGAACTAACCGTATGTGACAGCGGGCGCGGCGTGCAAGCGATTTTAACCTTAGCAGTGGTTAAGCGGCGCTGTTGCCCATGGTACCATAATCCAATAACATGCATCTACTTAATCATGCACATATAGATCGATTTTATTTGCTTGCTAAACCATTAATTTCACATCTGAATAGATTTTGACATGTTTTCAATAAAAAATAATTTTACTAATGTTACAGTTAAAGTTTTAGAGTTATTCTCATTACGCTATGTGCCTACCTAAAGACTCGTGCGATGCTTCATTCAATGTCATATAATTTTTGATGCACTTTTGTGCACATTTTTCCGTTTCGTGGAAACAGACCCTTATTTTATCCTTGATTGAGGAAATTATTAATTAGGTACTTTTTAAGCAAATTTTCCTTTCAACAATGATGTATTTAAAAACCAAGAGAATTTGTAATCTTGTTGTTGGTTTACAATTTTTTTTCCAATAAGTATAAATATTATGACTGATAGTGAATTGCCGAACAAATACCGTTGTGAGAAAACCTCTAAAATTATGTAATAATTAATGTATTAAAAGGTATGTGATGCCAACTCTGTTTTGTATAAAACAATTTATTGTTTATAAATGAATAAATGATTATTTTCTACTTAACTTTTTACCTTTTTCGCATTTTTCGGACCCTTTATGTGTATTTAAATTTCGCTTCTAAACCTTCCGCGTGCAAAGTTAATTAAGTAAAACACTTGATTGCCACCACGTGACCACGCTCCCTGGAAAGGTTGTCGAAACGTCGGGAAATCAAAAAACCAATAAAAATAAATCTAACCTAAGTAATAACACTTGAATTAATAATATACGCGCTGTAATCCGTAAAAGTACCGGATAAAGTTCTGGTGTTACCCACCCATCCGCATTCGGCCCGCATGGTGGGTTATAGCCCACCATCCTCAATCATTCATTAGGAGGGCCAGTGTTCCTCCAGCAGGGGATAAAAAAAAATATGTTAATAAACAACGTGGGCTGCTACTTATGATCAATATTAACATACTTTATAGATACCGAAAGGGGCAGGGGGGTACGCGCATAAACTTTTATATTAGCCTACAGCTCGCGGCTGACTCAGTCGAGCCAGCGCATGAGGGATGTCATGTGTCGGTTGAGACAGCTACGCGACCTCAGAACACAGAAACAAAGGAGAAATGTTATATGGCGCAGTTTGTGTGGGGACCGATGTCGCCAGCTTACTTACACAAACGCATATTGAGAGCATAATCTCGACAGCGCACGCATACACTAAACGTCAGCCCGTGATTGGCTCAAGCACAACTCCGCCCACCCCGGCCACCACGTTTTTGTTTGACAGTTCGCGGAAGAAACATGCGACAGCTACCCAGAAATTGAACTATTCGTTGCGTTTGCTGTTCATCGCACGTTTACAACGCAAACGTATATGAAAGAGGTATGAAAAACAAGCAATGGACATAATTCGTAATAAAGTGTCATTTATATAGCTCATGCGATGGTAAGTTCTAGTTTTACGGAAATATAATAAACTAGCGGCCGCCCGCGGTTTCACCCGCGTGGTTCCCGTTCCCGTAAGAATATTGGGATAAAAATTATTCTATGTTTTAATCCAGGCTATCTACTATCTGTGTGCCAAATTTCAACCAAATCCGTTCATTCGTTTTTGCGTGATTGAGGAACAAACATCCAAATTCCAAACATCCAAACCCACAAACTTTTACATTTATAATATTAGTAGGATTAATGACATTTTAATGATAAACGAAATATAATTAGTATATTAACTGTGATAGGTGACTCCACTGTTTGCTGGAATTAACTTTATCACTACGATTTCTGCATGTAATTACCGCACAGGTTGACATTTTGCGAAAAACAAGGCACGTGAGTTCTGCAAAAACAATTCGTGCAACTGACTAGGTACTGACGAGTTTCTGCGTGTTTACGCAGGAAATAAAGACGCGCGATAGACCGGTACGCCATATCTCTTTATTTCTGTGATCTGTGTACGCGACAGAAAGAGTAGCGTTTCGGAGGCGCTTATATTATTAGGCACGCAGCGCTGTGCAATTTGAAATTGTACTTTGTTGCCGTGCAGCGAGAGTAGCTTATTATTTGATTTTCCTCGCGCGGATGGGTTTCTGTACGTTTAGTACTGTTATATATTATGTCACATAGGTAAACGCCACCGCCTATTATGTGGTGGAGTTAGAATAGGTAGTATCTATATAAAAAGAATCATATGTAGTTAGTAGCGGATCAAATCGTGGCTTTCATTTCTGCACACCCCTTAGATCTATTGGGAAAAAAATCTCACTAGATCCATTGTGGATCTGCCCGATGGATCTTCTGAGAATGAAGTCTTTGTACAATAATTGTAAGTTCCAACCATACATTTATATGGAGTGATTGTAACAAAGAAAACGCATACAAAGAAAGCAAAAAATAGTTTACTAACAAAGTCACTACCGAAAGTTGGATTCGTGTCGCCAAACTATTGTACTTCTGTTTGTCTATCCAGTCTCGGTACGCAGCCACCCTTGTGAAGATTGTGGTCTTATCGAAGTTCTTCCCACTGACCACACCGACTAACAGAGCTTTTGGTTTATTCTTCTCTTCTACGGGGTCCTCAGTTCCTTTACAAATCAAAGGGCCACCTGAGTCCCCCTGGGCCACATCGCTCATGTAAGAATACGTGCATATAAAATTGTTCATATTCATCTCCCAAACGGAAGAACAGTTCTTTCTCGTCATCAGAAACACTTGACCCACTAAAAGAACGGGCGAAATCCTTTGCATGATCCCCTGCGTGATACTCCCGTAGCCAGCAGCGGTGCACCCTAAAGGATAATCTATGTCTCTCCTAACAGCCGGCAAAATAAAGTTGACGTTTTCTTGGAAGCTCCAAGGTTCAGTAACGATGACCACAGCAATGTCATTATCAGGGAATTGGAATTTAGGGTGCAAAGAAACTGTCGCTATTCTCCGCCACTGGCAGTGGTCATTCGTCTCCGTGTTGCCAGTATGTATCAGTTCCGTGAGGAACTCCCCTGCAACTACTCTTAGTTTTTCAGGGTGTTTTTTCAAATAGAAATTTTTCATTTCGAAGCAGTGCGCTGCCGTCAATACTTTCACAGGGCCGATAATCGTGCCTCCGCAAATGTTTGACCAAATGTATTTGAATTGGGATACTTTGATTAGTTTTTCTTTGATTGATACCATGTACGGAACCTGTCCCCACTTCGCCGGCACCCCATGCACGACTGAAGGGTGGGCATATTTCTTCGAGTACTTCAGAGTTGTGATGATGCGTTTGTCCGGTTCATTAGATGCGAGATCAACCACAATTATTAAAATCAGAAATAAAGTAGCCACCATTTAAATTTTGGCCAACATTGCTGGATAAGCTCCTGTAGTTTTTAAAAATCTATCGGAATTCGTGCATCAAATTCAGAACAAATATAAATTATTATATCTGTTTTTACCAGGCTAAATGACAATGTCATTTTCTCTCTAACTGACAAATTATCAAGACACGAGACACGGGTATAAAACGTAGAGATTACATGGTGATTACATGGTCTTTGGACGGGTATAGAAAAGGGGAAAAGACGCGGACACGCTGTTTATACAATACTAGCTTCCGCCCGCGACTTCGTCCGCGTTGATATTCAAGAAACTCCTTAGGGAACCATTAACCAGCATAAATAGTATTCTATGTTTTAATTCCATCAAAATCCGATCAGCCGATTTTACATTATTAATCTGGTCGCCAAAAAACGAACAGCCTCGTGCGAGGCCCGCCGCACGCGACATACATCCAGCCTCGCGAGGCAGCGCACTTAGTGCGTACGTAGCGCGTGGACGAAGTCGCGGGCGGAAGCTAGTTAAGATATATACAGATTAACCCCTTATGAGGTTGATTTTCTGAAAATTACGAAAAACGTGTTTGCTTATTTATTTGTCTTTAGTTTCCAATCATAAGCCTAATTAAAATTTAGTAAGTTTTATTTGAAAATGAGTGACTTTCCGTTTACAACTTCATTGTTCATTAGAGTACCCACCTACTAATGCTAAGTGGAAGAGTTAAGTCGCGGGTAGTTGCTAATAAAACTCTTCAATAACGAAACCATAAATTACTAATAACAACAAAGATATTGTCGGCCGATGTAATAAAGGCGATGCCTCTATAATTACCTACGCAGTTGCGTCGTCCGTCTTAATTTCCTTTGAAGAACCCCATTTGTTTGCTAAGCTCATCCTCGTGACGGGACTGTCGACTGTTTTGTAATTTGTCACGAGTTTGGCCCATTATTTTTCAAGGAATTTACTTATATGGTTAAAAATAAGCTTGTATAGCACTGTCCTTCTGTGTCCATAGTATACCTAGATATAAATATCAGCACAAATCAGATGCCATGCCAACCAAAGGGATAAACTTTGGTTAGGTATACTGACCAAGCAACGCTAGTTTTAAACTAACAATCTTAATATACACGGTTAATTTTTAAGTATATCTAAAAATGAAATGGGGTGTTCAGACCACGTAAATTAACAACTTTTATTATGGGGCCAACCACGAAATCGCGAAAAAAAAACAGCTGTTCCATAGAAAAGTACAACATCGACTCGACTATAATGTATGGAACAGCTGATTTTTTTTCGCGATTTCGTAGTTGGCCCCATAGTAAAACTTGTTCATTTACGTGGTCTGAACACCCCATTTCATTTTTAGATATACTTAAAAATTAACCGTGTATAAAATCGTAAACTGAATGACTGTCCGACTGACTGATCTATCAACGCACAGCCTAAACAGCTGGATTTGATATTTTGCACACAGATACCTCATACAGTGTAGGCATCCACTAAGGAAGGATTTTTAAAAATTTCATCCCTAAGGGGATGAAATAAGCGATGAAAGTTTGTATGAAAGTCCCTCAGATTTTCAAACTCAATTCAGCTAGGATTTTCAAATTTTGTATTTAGGCTGACAATTAAAAATAATTAAACACGTGTCTCAGCATTTTACAAAATTCTACCTTCGAAGGTGTGAAAAAGGGATGAAGTTCTGTATAGAAGAAAAATCCTTCATTTTCGAAGTAGCTCAATAGCTTAATTGAAAACCGGTCAAGAGCGAGTCGGACTCGCGCACCGAGGGTTCCGTACAATCATAAATATATTTGGATATGTTACTTTAGTACAGTCTTTAAAAAAGTAGGATAAACGGCAGACAGGTGGAAGGGTGAACAGGCGGACAGTTAATTTACAAATCTTAACCACAGCTGCTTATGGTGACTGAAAAACGTTTCAGCCACTCCACATTGCAAACTGTTTATATTACTAAGTAGGAACTTATTCTTCGTTTATTCGTACGGCAAATAGTAGGTAATTATATTAGAACCAGCCACCAATTTATTATTGTAGTGTTAGGTTGCGCCATCTCTTGACCGATAGTGGAACTATATTTTTTCTTAGGTTAGCATGCTTAGGACAGCGCCATCTGTTGACTGGTAGTAAAACTAAAAAAAATTTGTTTGTTTTTTGAATTTCTAAAAAAGTGTGTTATATTGAGACATCGTTTTATTTTTCCTGTAATCTTTACATAAACTACTATCACATAGAATTATTTCTGATTTTTCTCTTTGCAAACTTCGGAGATAAGGGGGGGGGAACGGTATTTTTTTTACATTTTTCATCATAAGTCGAAAACTATGCGGCCTAAGAAAGAGAAAAAAATGTTTTAAAATGTGCAAACAGCGCTCTTTCATATGATACCCCACATGCCCTAGTCACCTCACTTTAAATTTTTAAGACGCCTTTTCAGTCCCTGTTGTAAAAAAAATATATTTTTTTTTATTTCTTTCTTATTTGCAAAATAGTTGGGCAAATGTCATCTTAAACTATTCCAAATTTTAAGTTGATACCATTAGTAGTTCTCGAGATATCCAGCTGTGACAGACAGACAGACAGACAGACTGAGTCACACCATAAGGGTTCCTTTTTTACCATTTTGGTACGGAATCCTAAAAAGGCTTATGGTTGGAAATCTAACGCAAAGTATATTGTTATTGTTAGTATTTTAATCCCTATGCGGATGAAATGGGGTAAATATACCTAAAAATAGATAACCTAATAAGAGCAACGCGGCTTCCGGACGGAAGCCGGTCGCGTTGCTCGAATGATTATAGTTATGCACTGACCTAAAAAAATTTTTTTTTATGGAGGTATGTGAGTAACTACATGCTCTTTCATCAAATGTCTTTCAAATGTCGATTTGGTTGAAAAAAAAAATTGAAGAAAAGTCTCTAAAAATCTACTCTTTGGGTCTAAGCTTGGGTCTCCTCAGAACCACAGAGAAAGCAATACTATCTCAGAATTCTCAGAACCTCTGTTAAGAGTAATTTTTTTCTATGCTCAGAACAATAACAACCAACCCATGGAAAATACATACGTTTATCACAAAAAAATCGAAATAATTTAGTCAAATGAGCTGATTAAATCTTTTGGTAAATGCTAATTTAAATCCATGAATATATTAATTCTTCTATCAATTTTGACAACAGCCATGTGTGTCGACGATAATCGGGTCATAACCACATTAAAATACTCAAAATACCGCGTGAAGCCAACTATTGTGAACGGAGATCCGGTCGAAATCACCCGGGTGCCTTACATAGTGTCCATCAAGGTGAGGAACCAACTCGTCGAACGGGAGAGGTGGTTGTGGCGGAACTTTTGCGGGGGAAGCATCATTGGAAACTATAAAGTTTTAACAGCAGCGCACTGCTTCGAGGCCAATAACTTTTATTTTCACGAAACACTTCGCGTGATAGCTGGCGATATAAGATCTGCAGTGGTACATACTGGCGACACAATGACTACAGAGTACAGCCAGTGGCGGAAGATCAAAAAGGTCGTCATTAATAAAAACTTCATGTTTCCAAATAACGATATCGCATTGGTGTTTGTAAATGAACGATGGCGCTTTTCTCAATCTGTAAGCTTTATAAGCCCTGCGACGAGGTCAACTGATTACCCTGACACGTGCTTTTCAGCTGGTTATGGAAAAGTGGATGATGATTTGATTTCGCGTGATGCGCCTAGCCTTCTTTTGGCTCGCATCAAAGTATTGCCGAGGTGGCAATGCTCTGTTCTGTGGGAGATGAATATGAACAGTTTTATCTGCACGGATAGTACGTTTGGCGATGTAGCCAGGGGCGATTCTGGCGGCCCGCTAGCTTGCCGGGCCATCGGTGAATTCAAACAAGCAAGGGATGAAGTGTTAGTTGGAGTGGTCAGCGGTAAAAACTACGATAAAACTACGTTATACACCAGAGTATCAGCTTACCATGACTGGATCGAACAGGATGGACAAAGTGATTGTGCCACTCAAATAGCTCCGATGTTCATTATGATACCAATACTTATTATTTTAATATATCTTTTGTTTCCGTTGAACCGTGGGGTTTCTTGGAGCGTGAAAGAAATTAATGACTGAAGGCAGAGGTGTCAAAGAGGGCTATTATATTATGCAAAATGGTCCGACATTCTCTGTTAATTTGAAATGGATAGCAGTGTCTTTGTGATAGTTTTACATCTTTAGTTATTTAAAAAAACCGGCCAAGTGCGAGTCGGACTCGCGCACGTAGGGTTCCGTACCAAAAAACGGCAAAAAAATCACGTTTGTTGTATGGGAACCCCCCTTAAATTTTTATTTTATTCTGTTTTTAGTACTTATTTGTTGTTATAGCGGCAACAAAAATACATCTTCTGTGAAAATTTCAACTGTCTAGCTATTATGGTTCATGGGATACAGCCTGGTGACAGACAGACAGGCGGACAGCGGAGTCTTAGTAATACGGTCCCGTTTTTACCCTTTGGGTACGGAACCCTAAAAACGGTCTTATGACATTGCAGTAAGATATTACTTGAAGAGAGATAAATAGGTCTATAGTTCTTTCATTATTAATCACTTCTTCAGCTACTGTTAGGTATGTGAGAATTTACACCTAAACAAAAAATATTCACATTGGGCACCTGACAACCTCATTTTAAAATTCTTTACCTATAGATTATTCAGACTCGCCATGGCAAAAACTTGCCATTACCTACCTGTCTCAGATTTTCTTTTCCGCTATTGACTCAGGAAATAATAAATCGTAATTCCTAACTATTTCCAGTGTGGTTAAGATTAGTAAGCCAGACACAGATTTTTTTCGTTTGGATCGAAGCTCCTCGAACCGTAAGTATTAAAAGGCTTTACCGTTTCGAAAGTTTCGAAGCTCTATTGCAAACTTTCGATGTTCCGTAAACATTCGCAATTCTAAGTAATTCGTCAAGCTATACCGATAGTTATGTTGCGTTTTGATGATCTGATTGTCAGTCTGTCGAGAGATACCTAAGTTCATGCTATGGTGTCGCGATAGAAATGTGGTATCTTGTTCAAATAAGTATTTTTTTAAATAAGGAAAGAATAAACCGTATTACTTGCAATAAAAAAAATATTGAGCCTTCCCCTCCTTCCCCACGACACTACCAAGGCGCACTACTGGTAGTGTCGTGGGTAATTTGTTTTCCCTTCTACACTACCGACCCAGTAGTGTCGTAGGGTAATGAAAAATTCCATACATATGGATTCCCCAGGACGCTACCAATATTTTTTTTCGTGATACATATAAATAAATGTCTGTATTTCACCAAAGTACCAGGATCTCATAAACATAAGGAAGGTTAACATCTTTTTTTTTATCGCTTTTCTTTTTTTATTATTTTTGTAATACAATACGTGCTACGTACCACCAAGTAAATCGCTATTTAAATTGGTTTATTTAGCACAAATCAATTTATTTATTTATTTTCTGCTTATTCTGATTTGCGACCACCGGACTTTAAACAATTTATTATGTTTAATAACGTTAAGCTCATCTAATTCTATGCTACCCTGGTACTTTGGTAATGTAATTAAAGAAGATAATTTAAAATTATTTTAAGTTCAAGTTACATTTGTGTTGACTTTGTTATTTATTTAACATGTATTGTTGTTACGAAATTCCAGAATCTGCTGTTTCCAGAATCTTTCATTTTCCGAAAAAAGGAAAAAATATTGGTAGTGTCGTGGGGAATGTATATGTATGGATTTTTTCATTTACCTACGACACTACTGGGCCGGTAGTGTAGAAGGGAAAAAAAATTACCCACGACACTACCAGTAGTGCGCCTTGGTAGTGTCGTGGGGAAGGAGGGGAGCCTTTGATACTGATTTAAGTAACTATGTGCAGTGTATGACGCATTATTACTAAGTATGTACATTATATTATAGCTACCTTATTTAAATAATTTTCAATAAAGCTACTATAATAATACGGCCCCAGGTCATGGTGTCACCATACTAACTGAATAGTAAATAAATTTTATGGTGATACGTAGTCAACATGCGTTTCTCTCCCCATTTATATGAGCCATGAATATCAAGGTGATATTAGATTTAGATTCCATGACGCGTCGGCGAAGGAACAAGCCACGAAGTTAATCGTAGTTTAACATGAATTCATTCATGAAACTATGATTTATTCACCTGTCGAGCACCCATGTGATAGTAAAAGTTCATAAAATCATAAATATGTGATGGGGATGAGATCATATGACGAAGAAAGGCCATACCAAAATAGTCTAGAGTCTAGGCTAAAGCTACACACTAAACACGATTACTGAAAGAGTCAAGTTACTCGGTTAGTGACTGAACCTAGTGAACAGGCGTATTATACAATACAATCATTGTATACACATACCTTCTGAAAAAGACTTCATTTTGATTTTTAAAATAATTGGAAATGAAATCGAACCCACCAAATTTGAAAAAATAATCAATCAGTTCCAATGACTTAGTTTTAGAAACACTAAAACCGGTCAAGAGCGAGTCGGACTCGCTCACCGAGGGTTCCGTACCATCATATTTGCACCATTAAACTAGGGAATGCAATCTTGGACCAAGATTGACTATTCAAGATCTTGGCGTCTTTTTCCTAAATCAAGATTGGTCAGTTCGAGATCTTGTTGAGATTCGGGTCGAGATCTTGGTCGTGAATCAAGATTTTCGGGATTTTCGAGATTGAGCAGAATAACTGAAAAAAATGCGTTTTTTTGTATCAAATACTGCAAATTGATAGTAACCAGTATTTTAATATAATTTAATTCTTCCAACTTACGAACCATAAATAGCAAAGTGTATTCTGCACTCACTAAATCGGTATCACGGCGGCACAAAACTTCCACTGCGAGTTTAACGGGCTCAAAAGCATTTTGCATACTGAGGAGAACAACATGTTCTTCATCATCAAAAAAGAACTCAGAAGCAGAACCATACCCCAAATCAATAAGTGTTTTGCTTACACATTGTTTGAGTCTGTTGTGCAAGGAGGCGACCAGGAGACGTGAAATAAAAGTAAATGACTGCGATCAATGACTGTTTATTGGTGCGCTGCATGCGCTTATATATTATGAGGAGAGATGAGTGTGTGTAAGTACATATTAATTAGTACACACACTACACCTCCCCCCTAAAAGAAAAAAAAATACAAGTAGATTAATATTTTTTTTACAATTAAAAACTTACTAAACAATACAAAAAAATAAAAACATATCTCATATTATGATAAACTGCTTGTACCTAACACTTTAACACCAACAATTTGCAAAAAAAAAACAATTACTTAAGAAACGATTTCCCAATTTATATTTTTGCACTAAAGAAAATTGTTTGGTCTTTACAAACAAAGAAAAAGTTAAGTTGTTTTTCTATTATGTATGCCAAAGTATAAATAACAGTATAAAATCCAATCCACTCTCTAATATCCAAATTCCAAACCAGTTCACTAGTTTATTAAAACATAAAGTGCTATTTCACCATTTAAATAATAAAAGAACACAAAAAAGAATATAAAATTAATGTAAATTTTAATAGAATTTAAAATTTGATCGTTATTTATTAAAACAAATCCAAAACATTTTGTAAAAGAAACAGAAAATTCTAGACGAAACCTAAATGGTGTAACTCTAAAATTGAATCATTAGGTATATAGTAAATAACTTAATTTAAATAAAATATCTATGCCAGAATGAAATACAACTTAAAAAGTCTAACTAGGTGTATACTAATTGTTAGTTATGTAGGGTGATAATATTTTTTTTAACGCTTTTGAACATCTAAAATGTAATTTACGTAATCTTTTCGTATACAATCTTTAAAAACATAGCAAATTGTTATCAATTTTATAACAATTATTTCAAACTCAATACATTTGCATATATATTTTATTTTTAAAAACATTTGCAGCTGACTAAATATTTCAAATTCAGTGAAACTTAAATTGTTTTGATACTAATGTCTCTGTTGGTGACAACCAAGTGCTAATCTTACATTCCTAACATAGTTACCTAATTCAAACATTCATATTCTAATTTCACATTAATTTAAAACGAAACTACTTGTTTGTTACACATACATAAGTATTCTTTTGATTTATACTTGTATAGATTGCACAGACTCATATTTGGTACAAATAAACTTTTTTCCCAAAAAAATCCTTCCTTTTTTTTAACAGTTGAAAAAGGTAACTAAATAAAAAAACAAACAAAAATACCACTTCACTTTCTTATTATGCACTTACCTATTTCTTTCATTTATTTATTAACTCTTTGTTTCCTAATAACTTTTGGCTAACATAAAATAAAACAAAGTTTTACGCGTTCTAACTTTCATTGTCTTAAAAAAAAACAATTTTCTTTTCATTACTTTTACATTCAAAAGAAATATTCTTTCTCTCAACTTTTTTAATCAAATTATAATCATTCATCATCTTCCTAATATAAATATCCTCAAACCTTTCCTTTTTATCACATAACCTCCTATTTTGTAATATTCCTATCTCTCAATATTCTTACCTAAATTATCTTGTGTCAATAACAATATTCATTCACATATATTTATTTTCTTCACTTTAATTCCAACTCTTGCTCGTTATAAACTTCATTTTCATAATTACACTATTGGTACACTATACACATTTCACATCACCTACTAGGTACTCAAATATCATAATTCGCCCGGCGCCGGCGTACTTTCATTTTTATTTAACTCATCATTTATGGTACATACTTTATCATATTTATTTATAGTCGACTTCATTATCATCATAAAAATGGACAAATGCCATTTTGGGCTGTGGCCACAGCTCAATTATTAATGGGGGCAGGTTTAAGTCTCTATTGGACTCCAACTATGTCACAGAGGAAATCTCGTTCACACCATGATCCAATGGAAGGATCTGACACCCCACGTATGTACCATTATTAATAGGGTCATGAATTAAGACACATACTAATTTGGTCTCCAAACAGGATTCAAAGGGGAAATCTCGTTCACACCTTGATGCAACTGAAGGACCTGAACCCTATAGTACCTCTCCTTTAATGTGTACCATATAATCGAGCTTTTATCTTAACCATTTCATTCAAAAACCTATCAAATAAACTAACAATCCTAAATTGAATATAAAGTAAATAAGAGATTCATCGCTTTTGGGTGATCAGTCCAATCGCATGTGAAACCTTATAAACCGTATATTCCCTAACTTCTATAAATAAATCCTTACCATCATTCCAAATCCAACATGAAAAAACGCATCACATTATTACCTATACCTAAACCTTGCTGTACCTAATTGCAAACTAAAAAGCTGCAAAAAGATTTTTAATACAGCTACAATAACTTACCTACAATATTCCTTCTATCTATAAAATCTATACCTTTGCTTTATTCTATCATATACTTACCACGCTTTCAAACTGTTCCTCAATTTTTTTTCTTTTCAAACCTCAACTAAATATTATTTCCACAAACATAAATATCTCAATCATACCTCAACATAAACTTTCATATCCGAAATAAATAAGTAAATTCTTTGAAGTTTTCTTTCTCACCAAGTTACTACTCATTATCTTTTCCTATTAAAACAACGTTTTATATTACAGCTTAACCAGCAAACTCGTGTGATATTGTTTTAACTGCGGGATTAATATTTCTGACTCACGTAAATATCAACTTGCACAAATGCAGCCGCGCTACTTCTTGTTCTACCGATATCGAAATACAATACTTTACATTCCAACACCTTGTTCGTTAAGTTTATCAAAACAATACGATTGCATCATTTCTATTAGAATTTTTGTTACATAATAATTTACTACCGATACCTATTAAATTGAATTGCGTAGAAATTAAAAATTTAAACGCGAATAAGTTTAAATTCAGGACAAAATGAAAAATAATTTTACTTTATAACTTATTTGTATGATAAAATAACATACTAAGACACTTATAAGTATAAAGAAATATAGAATAAGAATACTTTTACCTAGTAAAAATCAAATGTTTTTCAAATAGTACCAAAATTGCCACCTAATTACTGTTTCAGATGAGAAAAAAAAAATACTAATAAAATTTATATCGTGCGTATAACTTACTATACGTAACAGCATTATACATAAATAAAATCTGACACTATAAATTGTACGCAAAAGTAATGAAATCTGATTTTTGTTTTGCCATCGTCATAATATAAAGAAATACACATAAATAAAATTTTGTCACTTCGGAACTCAAATCATTTCCGATCATATGATAGAATATAAGTACATCGTTATAAATTACTTGTAAGTACCCAAATATACCTAAAATTATAGCAAAGACAAATATGTACTAAATTGAAGACAAAAAATAGTATTTGATAAAATAGTTAATTTAAAATAGTTAATTAGTTCCGTTTAAAATTAAAAGTAGTATTGAAAAAAAATTTTTTTTGACAAGTCTTACAAGTCGAATGATGTTTCCAAATCTATTCAAGAATAGTTAAAAAGGTATAATTAATACGTCATAGTGAAAAATATTGTTGCATTACATAGACTAATATAATTTTTAGCAATAATAAATAGGAATAAGTACAATATCAAATATTAATTAAGGAATAAAAGACCATTTCTTACGAGTACTTACCTCCTTTCAAAAAATCCTACCTAAAATAAAGTTATCAATATTAGTGTCTTGTGAAAGAAAAAGAAATCTGCTACCAATTTATGCCGTTTATAACCCTATGAAATTATTTTTATAAAAAAATTATTTATTCTATACTTTAATTAATTTACGACAAAATAAAATCACTCAAACGGTATTTAAATTGTTTTGGCTTAACAAAATAATACCTATTTAGTTCGTTGTTGCAATATCACACGTGTTGCTATGTCAGCAATTTCGATGTCGTTCACATTGAATACAATTATTACGAAATCCAAACTTTGTACCTAACATGAAGCTAAATAAATGACATCGATAATATCATTCAAATTGATTTATGTAATGAAACCTTCAAAATATCTTAAAATGCCATAGTTAAAATAATCGAAACTTTATAAATGCAAATTAAGAGTTACCTTTATCAACCATCGATTTCTGGAAAACTTACTGTAAAAAAAAAACATAAATTTAAATACCAACACCACAACAAAAATACCTATAACCGACTTCTTGTTACTTTCTGTGCAATCGTATAAATAAGAAAAAGAAAAAAATTCAAACGAAACTATTATCTATAAAAATAACTGCCAATTTTAATGTATATCCTCTAAAACTAAATTTTCTTATAATATTTCTTAACATTTTAATAAAAGGTAAACTAAGTAAAATCCTAAAATAAACCCTTCAAACGTTTCAAGCTCTTTTTTTTTTACAATTCTTATTTCTTATATTCCAGTTCATAAATAAAATCTTCACTCAGATTAAGTCAAGAACAATCTTATAAACTAGAAAACCCAAAAATCATTTTATCTATAATCATTTTACAAATAATAATTCGAATTTATTTTTTAAACATGTCTTTGTTAATTCAAAGTAGATATTTTAAAGAAAGAAAATGAAAAAAAATACCCACAAATAACGTAAATCAAGCCGAAAAAAAGGTCTCTGAAGTAAATTTTGATTCTTTTTCGAAGTTCCGTCCACTGCTTGGCCACTCTCCGTTGGTAAATTCAGCTTCCACCTTGACCCTCTCATGACTCCATCATCGGCCGGCTGCCTCCACATCCGACACCAACGTCTCCCAGCGCCCTGCTTTACATCTCCATTCTCATCACATCAGCATCACAACAGCAACAGACCCGCGAACACTTTGTTTACAATAATTGTAATAGTTCATAGTAGGTATTCATACTTCATAGTATTTTAGAGTTCTTTTCACTTGAAGAATTTATTTTTCTTAAATATTTTTTTTTATTTCACTATTTTATTTTCATATTGTTTATTAATTAGAGTCTGGAACTAGATTAGATTTTATTTAAGTAGTCCTTCATTTATTTTGGTTGCACAGCACCACATCACAAGTGATACACTTATTTTGTCCATTATTATTTAATTTAATTTTACTTTATGATAAACCGGCTGCACAGCGCCGCCGACGCAGGCGGCACTGGCAGGGTCGCCATGCAAGGAGGCGACCAGGAGACGTGAAATAAAAGTAAATGACTGCGATCAATGACTGTTTATTGGTGCGCTGCATGCGCTTATATATTATGAGGAGAGATGAGTGTGTGTAAGTACATATTAATTAGTACACACACTACAGTTGTATGTAGAGATCATGTTGGCAAGACTTGACCAGCGAGTCCAGCTTTGCCACGCTCGAAATCTTGTTACAATCTTGGACTGTTTTGTCAAGATCGCGAACAGGATTTCGAAATTCAAGATTGATGGCTTTCAAGATTGAATCTTGGAAAATCACTCAAGATCTTGGTGCATTCCCTACATTAAACCACACTGCAGAGTAGAATAATAAAATTAGTATAGCAGTTTTAGGTCAGCGCCGTCTCTTGACCAATAATGGAACTTATGTTAACTTATTTAGAAATTTGATAATTACTAAAAAAGTGTGCTATATTGAGTTCTTTTGAGTTCTTATCGTTTTATTTTTCCTGTAATCTTTTTATAAACTGCTATCACCAACATTCAATTTTTTTTTCAGATTTTTTTCTTTGCAAACTTCGGAGATAAGGGGGGGGGGGAACGGAACGGTATTTTTTTTTACATTTTTCATCATAAGTCGAAAACTATGCGGCCTAAAAAAAGGAAAAATGATTAAAAACGTGCAAACGGCGCTCTTTCATATGATACCCCACATGCCCTAGTAGACCCACTTCAATTTTTTAAGACGCCTTTTCAGTCCCTGTTGTAAAAATATTATATTGATTTTTTAATTTAATTCTTATTTGCAAAATAGTTGGGCTAATGTCATCTTAAACCATTCCAAATTTCAAGTTGATACCATTAGTAGTTCTCGAGATATCCAGCTGTGACAGACAGACAGACAGAGTCACACCATAAGGGTTCCTTTTTTACCATTTTGGTACGGAACCCTAAAAATGAAGTCTTCTTTCAGTAAAGTTGCTTATTTTCAATATTTAGGTAAGGTAGGTACTTCCCGTCCGTGTGGCAATGTTTTGGGAAAGCCTCTATAAGTGTCTTTGGTAGGCACCACGTAAGTAGCAGGCGCGGTCCGAGGGGGGGGGGGTCACAGGGGACATGACCCCCCCAAAATCGTACACGTCACATAGAAAAAGCTTCTAAAAATTTACAGAAAAGCAATTATTATTATTAGTGACCCCCCCCAAAATTTCAGGCTGCGCCTGGTAAGTAGTTAGCTATTGGCACGTGTAAGTAGTGTGGCTTTTCTCTTATTCCCACGTGACGAAAAGACACATCAAATGCACGTGCCGGACTACAGCTGCGCCACAAAAAAAAAAGTTGGAAATCTGACATTTTGACTATGCCATGATGAAGTCTATAGTTTGTCGGAGTTTGTCGCCAAAAACCAGAGTTTGTCGGTCTTCCGTTTAGGAGATACACGTGGCTCAGCTATAGAGACGTCTCTACAGCTGCGCCACACAGATCTCGAAAACGGAAGGTCGTAGCGAAATTCTGATTACTTGTATGTATAGCCGTTAGTTTGTCGGAGTTTGTCGCACAAAAACCAGAGTTTGTCGGTCCTGCGTTTAGGAGATACGTGTGGCGCAGCTGTAGAGACGTCTCCACAGCTGAGCCACACAGATCTCGAAAACGGAAGGTCGTAACAGAAATCTGATTACTCGTGTGTGTAGCCGGTAGTTTGTCGGAGTTTGTCACCAAGAACCAGAGTTTGTCGGTCTTGCGTTTAGGAGATATGTGAGGATACGCTGTGGAGACCTTTCTACCTGGATCTTGAGAACGGAAGGTCGTAGCGATAATCTGATTAGTCATATCTATAGTCGGTAGTTCGACCGAGTTTGTCGCCAAATACCAGAGTTTGTCGGTCTTGCGTTTAGGAGATATGTGAGATTTTCGCTACGACCTTCCGTTCTCGAGATCCAGGTAGAAATATCTCTACAGCATATCCCCACATATCTTCTAAACGTAAGATTGACAAACTCTGATTTTTGGTGACAAACTCCGACAAACTAATGGCTACACACTCGAGTTATCAGATTTTTGCTACGACCTTCCGTTCTCAAGATCCAGGTAGAAAGGTCTCCACAGCGTATCCTCACATATCTCCTAAACGCAAGACCGACAAACTCTGGTTCTTGGTGACAAACTCCGACAAACTACCGGCTACACACACGAGTAATCAGATTTCTGTTACGACCTTCCGTTTTCGAGATCTGTGTGGCGCAGCTGTGGAGACGTCTCTACAGCTGCGCCACACGTATCTCCTAAACGCAGGACCGACAAACTTTGGTTTTTGTGCGACAAACTCCGACAAACTAACGGCTATACATACAAGTAATCAGAATTTCGCTACGACCTTCCGTTTTCGAGATCTGTGTGGCGCAGCTGTAGAGACGTCTCTACAGCTGAGCCACGTGTATCTCCTAAACGGAAGACCGACAAACTCTGGTTTTTGGCGACAAACTCCGACAAACTATAGACTTCATCATGGCATAGTCAAAATGTCAGATTTCCAACTTTTTTTTTTGTGGCGCAGCTGTAGTCCGGCACGTATCAAATGCACCAAAATCTCGAAATAGCTTTGCAATCGAATAGTCATATATATTCTCGACACGAGTTATTCACAAAATAGCACGGAAATAAGCCCATAATGTAGGTACTTACCAGTGGCGAGGGGTGAAATTATGGCGAAGGTAAGCCGCTCTATAAAAATGTCATGATCTGCATAGTGGATTGGTGGGGTAGGATTTCTAAAAGGTAAGGCGATGGGAATCGGCTTGTATGGACCCTTCGCCACTTGCCACTGGTATGGTATTTACCATGGAAATGGACGATTTGGATTTTTTTATGCCCGACATGATAGTACTTGGCCTTCACCTCACCTGATGATAAGTGACGATAAGGCCGAAGGTGTAAGCGGTGACCTACACCTGGAACGGAATCCTCATCACTGAGGAACTGGCTATCTTACCTCTAACTGCCGAAACACAACAATGTTTAAATTGTTGTTATGGCGTCAGACATAGGTAAGGAGGTGGTAGCTAGCCAGGCCGACTTGAAATAAGCCCTACCACCAACCAAACCGAGTACATACAAATGTACCCCCCTCCTGGGAATCGAACCCGGGACCCCTGCGTCTTACACGGGTGGGCGAACCACTAGACCACAGAGGCGGTTAAAGAATCTGTAGTGGTTGAAGTATGAAAGGTATTTGTAATTTAGTGGAAATCTATTCTTTACTTATTTTCGACCACCATAAATCTAATTATTTAACTTAAATTTTTCTTAATTTACCTTTGAATTGTTGTAGTAACCTGCGATCTTAGGTACAAATTACTATCATTTTGTCACTTTTTATAAACGCTATTCAAAGCAATAGGTACAGATTTTAATACCACTTAAGTTGTAGTCGTATTTCCGTTAGCCGGTAAACCAAACTTCAACGTTGGCTGAAAATCTATATGCAGTTACACAGATTACCGGAAAATTCCGCTCCAACAAAAAGGAAAGGAAAAGATTTCATTTGCTCTCCGGATTTCGGCAACCGTTCAATTTAATATTGGACGCGAAGTAAAGAAACTAATATTCTTAGTTTGTTTAATGTAGTCAATTATTACTTTATAATGCGATTAATTTAACAATGTACAACTGGTGACTAACTTAAGAGCGGTTGCGGTAAAAAACTACGTATTTCAATCCGTACTGTAAACGCTAGCCTACAGTTTTTGTCCGCCAGCCTCCTAAGACGGTCAGACTGTAGCTTAATTCAATCCTAGGATCTGGGGGCATGGTAATGCCCCAGCCAAGACGCCCAAGCGAAGCTCAAGGGCACTACCACAGAGGAAATAGTCACTACGTTTTAGATGCTACCTACCTTTTCTCGAAGCGCTTCGTCGATTTTTTGAACCCTCATATCTTGGGTTTGAAGTATACCAGATAAACAAAATTCTCGGTTAAGATTTTTCAGATACATATTTCTATTTTTTTTTTCAGAACTAGAGGTCGCAAATTTTGATACTATCAAAATTTTGCGGAAGTCTCATACAAACTTCCATCACCTAGTTGCCAATAGTAAACTTATTAAACATACAAAGTTTCAGTTACATAGCTTTTATAATATAGATTTTATTGGCCATTTACTATTGTATATCAGAAAGATTTCCATATAGCGAAATGGCCAAGCCACATATTTTGATTAAGGTGTAGAGTTTTTGAAGTTAGCGCTTGTAGAGTTAGGGTGCGTAGAGTTAGAAGCTTGGCTCTACATGAGGTCTGATAACTTTTTGACAGTGCGAGCTATGAGAAGTCTTGGCAACATTATACACGAAAATGTTTTTGATGAGATTAAATTTTTTCCGTTGCTTGAATAGCAAAAAAAGTTAAATTATCGATCCAAGTCTGCAAAAAAAATTTGAAATTTTGTCAAATTTTGGAAAATCTCAAAAAGTTACCGACCGATCTTGGGAATAAAATTGCACTTGAACTGAAAACCCTTCCAATAGACGCACATTTTGACATATGACCTATCCGTGTTACATACTCTCAGGCAGATGTCACAATTTCAAATCGGGGCACTATATACTCGATCACGAAAACATAAACATTTTCAATGTTAAAAACCCCTAATGCCGAATATAGTAGACTAGCGGCCGCCCGCGACTTCGTCTGCGTGAAACGGTTTTTTGCTATCCCTCGGGAACTATACTTTTTTCGGGATGAAAGGTACCCTATGTCCTTCTCTGTACCCCTGACAACGTGTATGCAAAATTTCATGATGATTGGTTCAGTAGTTAGGACGTGAAAGCGTAACAAACAAACAAAAAAACAAACGGACTTTCGCATTTATAATATTAGTATGGATAAAGACCACGAAACTGTGTCTTTTACTATGGGACAACTTTAAAATCAAGAAAAAAAAACTGCTGTTTCATACAAAAATTAATAACGAAAATATCGAAATGTAGGTTTGTAACAGCAGATTGCGATTTCAGAGTTGGTCCCATGGTAAAAGTTGTTCAGTTTGATGGTCCCTATCTACCATATTCGGCATTAGGGGTTGTTTTGGAACACGTTGTATACAAGGTTATTTTTAGTTTATACAAAACCTCTTGTGGGGTTGATCAGACCATCAAACTGAACAACTTTCATTATAGCACCAACCTCGAATTCACAAAAAAAACTGCTGTTCCATACAAAAGTACAATCCTACTATGTATGAAACAGCTGATTTTTTTTGCAATTTCAAGGTTGGTCCCATAATGACAGTTGTTCAGTTTGATAGTCTGATCAACCCCACGAGAGGTTTTGTATGAACTAAAAATAACCTTGTATAAGGTGGTACTAAATGATGTGATGATATTGAAACAGGTGATAGTGTTGCTTAAACTAAACAACTTTCTCCATGGGACATAGGTCGAAAAACGAAAAACATACTCGCATACAAAATATATGTATACAGGGTGGATTTTTGAGACGGTACATTAAGGGCAGGTACCTTAACCGTCATAGTTACAGGAAAACGTTCCTAGGAGACCATCGATAACTTTTTAAGATATTATACTAGTATAGTATTATATTATCTGTGATATTATGAACTGCATTCACAGATTTTGGAAAAAAAATACGATTAGCAAAAAATAGCTAAAATACCAAAAATTTTTTTTTATGCCAGTCGATCCTATTTCGTGTGGGAATCAAAATACTCTATGGGACCATTTAAGGTATGATTACTAGAAACGACAGAAATCGCCAAAAACTTTTCCCATACATTTTATACTGAAAAACGATAAATCAACTCGAAATATTTTTTATTGCCAAACGATTCTATTTCTTACTGTGATCAAAATACTCTTTAAGGATAACTGAAATTTGAGTACCTTAAAAAGTTATGTATGGTCTCCAAGGAACGTTTTCCTGTAACTATATCGGAGTCAATCGGAGAAGGTACCTGCCCTTAATGTACCGTTTTAAAAATCCACCCTGTATTGGTCAGGCCGATATACTAGGGAAAGGCGAAAAATAAATTCGTTTTTCAACCTATGTTCCTTGAAGAACGTTTTTCAATTTTAACGACCTGTTTGAGTATCATCATATCATTATTGTACCTTATACACGCTGAAATTTTGTTCATTTGGTTGAATGCAGGGGTGGTTCCACTAATGATTACAAGCAACTTTTACTATGGGGCTACTCTGATATCGCGAAAAAAAAAATCTGCTATTCCATACAAAAGTGCAATACCTACTCGACCTTAATGTATGGAACATTAGTTTACCCCGTAGTAAAAGTTGTTTGTAAATAAGTGGAACCACCCCACTGAGGGAACCAAATTATTAAAATTTCACGCTGTGTAGGTAAGGATAAGTTACTTATAGTTTATATTTAATGAAAAAAAATCAAATGTTTACGTCTGCCATGTACACTACACGTGTATTGAAAAGAAATTATCTCATTTGTACACAAAGGTCCGAACATTACTCGTGATCAGTTGAAATTGCCCTCCAATCGGAGGGACCGAAATAGAATCGGCTTCTACACGCCCACGTTTGGCGACTCCTTAAAAGTTCCCTATCGTTTGCTAGTTTTACCTACCTACCATACTATCTTAGTAACAAGGTACAGCGATTTTGTTACTAGATTTGGAGATGTAAGAACTTAAAAGAATATCCTGGATAACGCATCACGAACTATTTTAAAACAGTACCTACGCAAAAATGGCACCTCAAATAGCGTCCGACTTACAAACTTAGCGCTTATTTTGTACATAATCACCTCTTATTTTGTACAAACTCACATTTTATATCACTTATTTTTTACAAAATTAGCTTATTTTGTACGAAACACATCTTTTATCACTTACTTTGTGCAAAATCAGCGCCCAGTTTGTAAGTGAGACACTATTTGAGGTGCCATTTTTGAGACTCTAACCGGACTGCATTTAGGGTATTCTCAAGAATCAATTGAAGATTAAAAGCATCCAAGCTGGTTTCGCCTTGAAAAGCTTGGGGCCGCATGTCAGGATAAGAAATTGAGGATTAAGATGAAATGGACATGTTCAAATAAATCAGAAACCATACAAATCGCACAACAGCACCTTGACGGACGCGACACTTGAGAGACGTCGGAGCTT
This sequence comes from Agriphila geniculea, assembly GCA_943789525.1. Taxonomy (NCBI): domain Eukaryota; kingdom Metazoa; phylum Arthropoda; class Insecta; order Lepidoptera; family Crambidae; genus Agriphila; species Agriphila geniculea. The sequence continues at coordinate 19,998,714 of OX038890.1, forward strand.
CCTTAGATTAAGAGCGACCTTAATCAACTTGAGGCGGCCTCAAACACCTGTCAGATCTTAATAAACGTTTGAGTATTCCATTTTCGATAGTTTTTGCAGAGCTGTCCTAAGGCCGTCTTAGAAATTGAGTTTCTCAAATTTTGAATTGAGTATGAGTTAAGGCGGTCTTAACTGTTTGAGGAGCCCTTAACTATTTAATCAGCGTTTCAGTATTCGGCCGTAATAAAATAATTTAACAAAAAACTGTCAAACAGTAGCGACTTCTCCGGTAGCACTCGGTAGTCTTGTGTATAATATTATGTATGTAATGTGTTATTTTGAAATTGTATTTTTGATTAAACTACTTAATTAAATAAGGAAAAGGACAAATTTACGAAAGACAGATCGTCTCGTGGAGATCCTTATGGGAGGCCAATGATGATGATGGCATGATTTTACTGACCTGTTTTAGAATGTTTATAATACGTTTAATTACAATCGCGCATGTATTTATCATTTGATCAAGAAAATATAACAGTCTAAAAGGGGCTGTGATCACTAAAAATACTTATTGAAACAACAATAACTATTTTTAAAATTATGATATACACTTCGAGATGTATTATACTCGTAATATGATTCCTACATTTTTCCTATAAGCGACTCAATCTTACTGACTGTGAATATTTTAAGAATCGATTTAAAAGTCCGTAGGGGAGAGTAGGGTATTACCGCGCGGTTGATAATTTCGTGCCCCTTGGTTTCTCGAAAACTATCAACTCTATGCACCTGCAATAACAGTCAAATCTTAGCTCTAAGCACCTCTAACCTCACCCGCACACCGTCAATTTCCGCCAAACAACCAGAGCGGAAGGCCGCGCGCTTTTGGTTTTTCCACGCACACGATCCAATTTTTTCTAATAATTTAATAAGAGCTGAGTCAATCATTCAATATTACTTAATGAGTAATAAACTACATACATTTATAACGTAAAAATGATATAGAATTTGTGTGCAGAATTATTTTAAATTAATTCTTTGAGTTTTTGTTTGTTTTGGTTTGTGAGGTTACAAATTAGAATTACCTTGTTTGATAACTTCGCGCGCGGGGTGCGAAATTATACAGTATGAAAATATCTATGGCAAATATTTTTCTTTACACAAGGCGATGGAAATGAAGGATCTGGCTGATCCTCCTACGAAGTAATTGCATACTAAAGTAAAAACATTCCGAAAATTAACAATTATTTAAGATTACTTAATTAGATTTCGAAGCAAAAATATATCTTTTGTGTAGCAAAGAAAAGATGTCTTTCTAAATCGTTTAATATGGAAACTTATAAGTTTATAATTTTGAGACTGAGTTGATTAATGAATAAAGAAAGAAATAAATAAACATGATTTTCATTTTTCCCATACGCTGTAGTGATAGCTATCAGTTTATCGACAATTTTAATTAGAGGCGCGGTTTTATCAGACCAGTTTGATAATATCGCGTTTTCCTATTTTTTTGTTATTTACTCCTATTTTTGTTTTGTGTTTTATTTTGATGATTTTGAAGGTTCGTTAGCGTAGCTAGATAAATTCTCCACCTATAGTCATATTTAGTTTTTATTTTAACCCAACCTGAGGTTAGTTATATTTAAATTTCCTTAGGGGCTCGGTAATACCCAACTCTCCCCTACGCGTTTTGCCGCTGACTGCACCGCTCTCGCTCGCACATTTCATGTTTTCTCAAAATTTCTTAAATTAAAGCTGAGTGCGTAATTGAAAAATGTGTCTCGCCCACTTTTCGCAATTTATGATTACGGACATTTCAACATATATTTCAGTTTCGAGTTGCTGAAGTACAAAAAGTTATCGTTTTTGCCAGTTCAAATATTTAACTGTTAGAAATATATTTTAAAATCTTATATTGCGAAAAGTGGCCGAGACACATTTTTCATTTACGCACTCAGATTTAAGAAACCTTGAGAAAATATGAAATGTGCGAGCGAGAAAGCGGCAGTCAGCGGCAAAATAAGTACGGGCTCCACTCCAATCCAAATTGCATTCCACGATGTTGGCAATGCTGCGATATTAATATCTACAAGGTATTACTTTAAAATAAGTTTGTATATATTTTGTACCTTATAAAAGGTAAAAAGCTATTAGGTACCTAACTAATAACTTGGGTCTAGCTGTACGGTGTGCGTCGCAAAGTGCAAAGCGTTAAGTCGAGTCTGCTGCGCTTAATTTACAACAAAACATGTTGAAAAAACATTATTTTCAAAACATGTTTAGCATAACCGCACGTCCGCTGCGCCTAGGTTTTGTTTTGAAAACATGTTTTGTTAGAAAATTTGCGTCCAATCACGGCTCATCCCAATCATCATAACATCCCAAAGTAGCGGTCTTTCTCTGAGTAACTCAATTAAAAATAAAGTATTCTCCTTATTCCACTCCATCACTAAGACAATTACACAAATCCATCGAAACACAAATCACACAAATCACACAATGGCACACGAACGCAGGCGAGACGTCTGCATCTAGTGAGCGCTAGGATGAATACAAAAGAAACATTCATTCTCATTTGTTTTTTTTCGACCACTACGTAGATGTAGTTGTTGGTTCAGTTATGAACGTAAAGAGGACAAAATACAAACGCTTAAGTGCTCCAAAAATGTTAAAACTATAGTTTAGAGCATAAATTGAATGAATCATAATTTTTGTACTTAAAGTAATTTCAATATTGAATTATAAAGAACTGAGTTTTTTTAGTTTTCGGAGTTCCCTATCTGACACCCTTTTGAAAACATCCGACAATTTCGATGGCGTGGCGCCCCCAATAAACTTATTTGCAAAAGTTTTTTTAAGTTTAAAGAATAATGAAATGGCAGATTTTTAAAGGGAATACGTGGAGAAGGTGATCATTTGGTGGTAATTAACTCATGATTCCGATCCGAGCAACTTTACCCGAAGAACCAAAAAACAAATAGCGGTAATTTTTTCATACGAAAAGTCAAGATAACTAGTGTTATTTTTGCAAATTCGATAGGTACATACGGGTGCCTTCGTGAAAGTTACTTAGTCCTGAGACACATTTTTAGTAGGTAGGTAAGTACCTATGTAGGGTTTAATAAGAAATTGCGATTCTAAAATAAATTCTAAAGAAGTTGCATTTTCCATAAGTACTAAAATTGTCTTTTTTAACAACCGTGCTACCAACTAATGTTCTTAACCTTTTATGTTTGAACACTTAGCTAACTATTGTATTTGTAAATGACAATACCAAAGGAAATAAAATTGTTCTCTGAACGCATGGAAGGGTCAATGACTTCCTTATAATTATAATTATCAAACTCACGCACGTGTGAGGTTCATATATTGAGTAATTATCGTAATAAACATAATTATTATGTTTCGCACCCGTATGCTCTCGAATTCGTAATATTTATTATTTAATTATGTTTAACGATTTATTATTGTTTTTGATTTTTTTTTAATTTAAAAATTAAAAACTTAATTTGCATTAATTAGTAGGTACTAATTAATGCAAAGTACTTAGAAAGGAGATTTTTTAATTCCTTTTTAGGCCACACGGACGCATGCGTTAAAACTTCCGTCACTGGAAAATCATTCGGGAAACGCAGTAAATACATAAAAAAATACAAAAAGGGTTACAATTATGTTCCAGTTAACTTTTTTTGGCAGATATCAAACAAATTTTGTTACATTTTAAAATTAAATCAGACGCCTTTTATTGGCCAACACGATGAACGATGAAAACACTACTTACTTAAAAAAAGATCTTATCGAATGATTTTTCCGGTTAGAATAGAAATAGGCGTCCTTATGACTAGTGAACGTTAGCAATTTCCATTCCATGTGATTAAATTAATTTGAAAGTGAGTGAAAAGAGACTTTTCTACTCTACAAAGGCTTAAAAAGTCCTTTTACCTAATTATTGTCAGACCTAGAGCAAGAATAGCTAGTCGTAGGTTACTTATACTTTTACTGTAGTACTTAACAACTTAAATGTGACCTCCCTGATCGGGAACAAACATGGGGCGCGTTTTGTAAAATTTATCATCCATCATGCGCCCCACGTTTTTAGGTTTAAAAAATCTGTAGGTATAGGGTATTAGTATTAGGGTTATAAATATTAACAGAAGAATTTCAATATTGAGTTCCTATGGCATGGCCTTTCAGATTCATCATCAGACCCTGGACCTCGTCTCCCATTAGAGTACTCGTCAAGACGATTCTATCGAGCCCAAACACAATGGGGTTGAATGGTTTCATCATAGAGTTCCTGTGGCCTTCTTTCGGCTTCATCATCAGATCAGCTCAATGACACCATAATATTGCATTGCCTTCCAATTCTGACCTATGTTTAAAGTTTCAAGTCTCTAGCTCATCGGGAAGCTAGTATAAAATCGTTCGCAAACTTGGCGGAGAAACAAACAAACGAAAAGCAACCTTAACCAATAATCAATGCGGTTTTAAAACGTGTTATAAAACCGCATTGATTATTATGCTTCAGGCGCTAGTATAAGTTAACGATAATATCCAATACGAAATAGTCTTAAATCATCTAGACTTCATTTATGCGCTTAAGAAAAAGTGTTCTTTTTCATTATTATGCGATAAAATAACTGTTTTCTACTCATGTGGTTGCAAAAGTAATAGAGTTTACTGTTTGTTAACTGCATATGTACACGACTCATTGTTGTAACAAGAGAAAATACATTTATTTGGATCACATTACTACAACAATATCATTTTGAATAAACAAATGTACGTTCTGTTTAAAAACAATTTAAAACAATTTATTTATTTAAACACAATTTTTTTTTACAAAAATAATGATAAGACGCCGGAGCCCACGGTAGTTTAAAACTGTGCTGCAGGCCCCGGATTGTCCCAGAGAATGGCACTATAACATTGTGTCTTTTTCATATAAAAGATTACGAACAAAAAAAATAAAAAGAGGTAGGTTGGTTTGTACGCACATTTAATTTTTTTAGAAAAAAATTGCTACAGAAAAACATTATTTAATAATTTATTTTTTCTACGTTAGACACTGATCCGGAGAGGTTCCTATATGTTTATTTGTAAAATCTGAGATAGGTTTTATTTGAGCCGGAGCTGGGATATATTTGCGCATTCGCCTTTACTCTTTGCCATACATTCTCGAGTGAAGTAGATTTTGTACATAGTGAAATTAACTGGACTGTAGATGTCATAGCATAATAACCCCTGATTTTATCAGCGCTCGACGCAGCTCCGGCTCGCTACTAATTTGCTGTTGTTTGATCTCGCCGGAATTATGAATATTAACACTAACGAGTTTAATGCTGCATGCCTCCGTTATGCATATTAAATGCACGACACCAACTTATTAGGAATGATGCGACAAGAATTTAATGGTAGATTTCGATCTTTTTACCCGTCTGCAAGAGTAACAAACGTGATCAAGTACGATCAGTCTGTTAAGCTCCTCCATGAGCGCTTCTGAATTTTTTATTGTAAATATTATATTCTTATTATTTTACTACTCGTAGCTTTGGCACTATATGCATAATGTTAGCCCTATTGCAATGCAATTTTCTAATTTGTCCAAGAGACAAGAATTTTCTATATATTTTTGTATATATACGTATACGTGTTATATATACGTATTCGTATTATTTTACTCCTCGTAGCTATGCTTTATTGCTATAGAAAAAATATACGCAGCAAGGATTTTTCTCTGTGTGTTTTATTATACAAGGTTATTTTGAGTTTATACAAAACCTCTCGTGGGGTTGATCAGAGACCATCAAACTGAACAACTTTCATTATGGGACCAACCTTGAAATCGCGAAAAAAAATCTGCTGTTTCATTTCATACATTTCGATGGATTAGGATTGTACTTTTGTATGGAACAGCTGTTTTTTTTCGCGATTTCATGGTTGGTCCCTTATTGAAAGTTGTTCAGTTTGATGGTCTGATCAACCCCACGAGAGGTTTTGTATTAAAAATAACCTTGTATACAGAGTGAAATTTTAATCATTTCGTTCCCGCAGTGGGGTGGTTCCACTCATGATTACAAGTGACTTTTAATATGGGGCCAACTCAAATCAGCTGTTCCATACATTAAGATCGAGTAGGTACTCTGCTTTTGTATGGAACGCGATATTTTTTTCGCGATATCAGAGTTGGCCCCATAATAAAAGTAATCACGAGTAGAACCACCCCACTGCGGAAACGAAATGATTAAAATTTCTGCGTGTATAGCTTTCATGACTCAAGTACCTAAAGATTAGTCACTTTAACGTATCGTCAGTTAAAATGTTATCAGTTACTCAAATGATTGAGTTGTCAGCACCCCCATTTGGGCTTTATCGGCACTTGCCATCATCAACGTCGAATGCTTTAGTTTATAGATATAGCTTTAGAAAATATAGACGATTCAAAAGTACTTAATAATTAAGTTTATTTGAATAAAGCTTATTTGACTTTGACTTTATACCATAGATAGTTGTGAAATAATAATAAAAAAAAACTAAAGGTCGTAGCCGTAAGCATGTAATCTTTTTGTAACATGGCCAAGTCTATTCTTTACTAACTCGGGAGTATTTTTAGGCCACGGATGCACTGCTAAGGTGACGGCGATTTTTTTGTAAACTTAATTACCTTCCTATTTCATACAAAAAAGTGGAGAATGTAACTGTATATGGGACGTTCCGGAGCAATACGAAATTACTTAATTTAATTTTTAGATTTTAGGAATTCACAATGCTATGTATATATATTAGGACGATGCTACCGAGTATCGGTAGCATAATTGGTCAGTGCATTGGGCGGGAATCCCAAGGGAGCGCGGGTTCGAGTCCCGTCAGGGGTGAGTCAATTTTACTTTGGAAATTACCAAAGTGAAAAAAATTACATACTATTGTCATAGCCAGCTGTCAAAACGGGTCTATTATATCTCGATGACTAAGTAAAAATGCTTTGTACACATTAGCGCTCGTTCGCGGTTGGCAAGTAAATGAAGAAAAAGTTAGTATGAAGAATACGAGTACAACATCTACAAAATTATATTTTTTTGAAATTCTGCTTCAAAAAATGAGCACGACTAAATCTATAAACATACAAATAATTCCAGAGATGCACAACCTATTTTATTTATGAGGCTGTAAAGTGAGCATGTTTGTATAAAATAACTATTTTTGTAAGATTTTACTGGTCTAAGAGGTTGTTTGTTGTTTGTCGCCGTCGCGCGTCGCATCGCTGTCGCCTTAGCAGTGAGGCCACGACCTTAGTTGTGCGTCAAAGTTTGTTCCAGTGACGAGAATTTGTGTCTTTAGTAACTTAGCGGATTAGTGGTATTTTGTAACTCGCAAAAAGAAATCTAACTAGTCGTTTGAATACTAATTTTTGCTTGTGATTTGTCGTTTGCAAAGTTTTAGAAAATGTTTCTATTCTACTTTAGTAAAGCTTATAGGATAAACATTGCATTAACTTGGTGTAATGTATGTATTTCATAAATTCAATGTGTTATTTTATTACTTAGGTATTTTTAACTTAAAGTTAGCGTTCAATCAAACTAATAGAATGTTCGCTATTCGAAAAGAGGACATGTACCTGTGTAATTGTGACATTATATAGGTATGTTATATGTATTATACCTATTAAACAACGTGTTACAAAATTATCCCTAATGCCGAATATGGTGGATAGGGACCGACCATCAATCAAACTGAACAACTGTTACTATGGGATCAACTCTGAAATCGCGAAAAAAATCAGCTGTTTCATACAAAAATTAATAACGAAAATATCAAAATGTATGAGACAGATGATTTTTTTTCCGCGATTTAAGAGTTGGTCCCATAGTAAAAGTTGTTCAGTTTGGTCCCTATCTACCATATTCGGCATTAGGGGTTATTTTGTAACACTTTGTATTATAATAGGCCTTAATATTTTTCCTGCGTAGTTAATAAAATAACACATCGGAAGTAGAGATTAACTGAAATCAGCTCGACTAATGATATTGTCAGGAATGCATTAGTGTTAATCCACTAAAATCACTTAACAAGATAATAATTATCAAACATGATAAAATCGAGAAAAAATAACAACTGTTGCATCACGCAGCCCACAGGCTTAGATTATTTATATGTCCAGATAGAGTCTTACGCTTTTGACGTACTAAACAAAACAAGCCAACTTTTTGAGGTTGGTGTGCATTTTTAGCATCTTTGACCCCAAAGAGTATTGTAATAAAAACTATGGCCGGGTCACACTACTGACAATGTGTGCGTGTTTTGGTCACCCAACTGTTGGGTGATATTTTTTTAGACGCTTTCGTTGCTTAGACTGTCTATCTTGACATATAAATAATCTAAGCCCATAGGTTGATAGTAGGCTTAGAGCATCGCGGCTTTCGCGGCTTAGAAGCGCGTCTTACTCTAAGATAGTAGGTAATCATAATAGGGCATTTGACAACATTGAAAATATACTGCAAATTGTGGTCATCCTAACAGATAATGGCATAAAAAACATATTCAACTATTATGTAGACTAAATTAAGTTTATTGATTGATTAATTTCACCTAGAAAAATGCAATAATTTTTGAATTTTTTTCTGTGGCCAAAACGCTCTAAATAAATATGGCTTCAGGCGTTTGACACGACCATAGACTTAGGATCCGCGATTGATGGCTGTCAAATGGCTAAGGATATTACAATGTTTACAGGCTTGTGACGTCAACAAGTGACGTTTCCAGCGCCATAGCGTTTTTGGCACGGTTTTAAAATTTTAAACTTTAACATTGATTTTTTTATAAAATACATTGATTTTTCCTGAAATATCAATGTGGTGCGCTTATTACGTAATAAGGAATAATTTAAAATGATTTTTCAAAATTAGTCAAATAGCCTATTATAAAAAAAAACCGAATAGAAATTATAATTGAATAGAGTGGTCACAAGCGCTTTTAATTAAACGTTAAGTAATACTTGAGTGCGGTGTGATTTCCTTGAGAATTACGCACCGTGTTTTGGTACAGGCTTTCTTTATGGATGGATAAGGAGGTTGGCCATACATAACCCACCACGCAAGCCCAATGCGGATTAGTGGGTGTTAACGACTGCAAATGCAGCCGGGACCATTGCTTAACGTGCCCTCCGAAGCATGGAGAAACTCGAGATAATACATTTTTGGTCACCCATCTCAGGACCGCCCTTGCGAAAGTTGCTTAACCTACGCAATCGCAGGGCCAGGCGCTAAACAACTGTGCCACCAGGCTCCTCATTATTTTAATTTAGTTATACACCAATTAACTGTAATAAATCATTAATTGTTTTCGTCTTTTAATTTTATTACTTAGCTACTGTACTGTTTTTAGGGTTCCGTAGCCAAAGGGTAAAAACGGGACCCAATTACTAAGACTCCGCTGTCCGTCTGTCTGTCTATCTGTCTGTCTGTCTGTCACCAGGCTGTACCTCATGAACCGTGATAGCTAGAAAGTTGTAATTTTCACAGATGATGTATTTCTGTTGCCGCTATAACAATAAATACTAAAAACAGAATAAAATTAATATTTAAGGGGAGCTCCCATACAACAAACGTAATTTTTCTGCCGTTTTTTGGTACGGAACCCTTCGTGCGCGAGTCCGACTCGCACTTGGCCGGTTTTTTTTATTCCTTAGTGACATAGTGGCTGTGGTGTTGAAATTATTGTAAAAATGTTGTGCTAACTACAACATAAAAAGAAAAACTATCTCTTTTTGATGCACTTTATTCTGAAAAAAAATATGTTAGAAAGAGCACCGACCGTCGTCACAGAACATCAGACGCCTGCGAAAGTGGCAAAATTACGTTACATCTTTGGTGTGAAACAAATGGAGTACATAATATAGAGTACTCGAGAAAATAATGACGTCCTTTAAATGCACGGATTTTAGACGGCAAAGAAATGTCATAATACAAAGTATTCGCTTTTTGCAATACGTGGAGCTTCGAGCAACAAAAGCTTCGTAAGCCCGTCTTACTCTAAGACGTGGAGGTATAAAGATTGCGCAACTAGTTATAAAAGATGATAATGAAAAATATTGAAGGATTTTACTGATAGGTAATTTGAAATAATCGACCGTTATGATAGTTAATTCTCTATTTTATTTTTAAAAATCCGACATTTACCAACTGTCATTGGTAAAACTTAGCATGTGCCAAACTCTAATGGTAAAAGCCCGAAAAATGGTGTCCCTTTTATAAAATACTTACATTTTCTAGTAAAACCTGGCTTTTACAGTAACACATGTGTCATGTGTGTGTGTGTGTGTGTGTGTGTGTGTGTGTGTGTGTGTGTGTGTGTGTGTGTGTGTGTGTGTGTGTGTGTGTGTGTGTGTGTGTGTGTGTGTGTGTGTGTGTGTGTGTGTGTGTGTGTGTTGTGTTGTTGTGTGTGTGTGTGTGTTAATTTCACACACCAGAATTATTATGTTAGGATATCCATAGTTGATCTTGAAAATGTATTAAATAAATAAATATACTCGAACCTTTATGTATCGGAAACTCCCAAAATAAAATTTAATTCGAATGAAGACTTGATTTGATGATAATTATATTTTTTGGCATGAATAGGTATTTTGTGTATTTTAATATTATTTCTCTAATATAAATTAATGATTCCGTGAAAAGGTTTCCTTGAAATCTTTTGATCTTTTACGCTCGTTTTCATAATACTTAAGTATAGCTGATGACTCTATCTCGATGATTGATTTGAATATACGAGAAAAGCATTATGAACTTTTTAAATCTTTTTGTTTGTGAGGCCTTAAATAGGTTTGTATCGTACACAACACGACCTAAACTATTCTATATAATAAATTCTTTTATAAATATTTATAACCCTATACCTACAGAAATTTTAAACCTTAAAACGTGGGGCACATTTTGTAAAATTTATCATCCATATTGTCTTTAGCATGCGCCCCACGTTTTTAGGTTTAAAATTTCTGTAGGTATAGGGTTATAAATATTTATAAAAGAATTTATTTTTTACTTTTTAGTCTGTTTTTACTAGTTCGTTTTAATGTTTTAGTCCCATTTTTTTATTATTATACAAAGTCCCAGTGGCCTTCTTCCGGCTCCATCATCGGACCCTGGAAACTATTTCCCAACAAAGTACTCGTCAAGACGATTCAAATGAGTCGAAACTCGATGGGGTAACATGGTTTTATTAAAGAGTTCCTATGGCCTTCCTCCGGCTCCATCATCAGATCCTTGGACACTATTTCCCATTAAAGTACGCGTCAAGGTGATTCAAACAAACCCAATCTCGATGGGGTAGCGTGGTTTTATTAAAGAGTTCCTATGTCCTTATTCCGGCTCCATCATCAGACCCTGGAAACTATTTCCCAACAAAGAACTCGTCAAGACGATTCAAACAAGCATAAATTTTATGGGGTTGCTTGCTGCTTCATTATCAGACCCTGGATCTCGTCTCCCATTAGAGTACTCGTCAAGACGATTGTAACGAGCCCAAACACGATGGGGTTGTATGGTTTCATCATAGAGATCCTGTGGCTTTCTTCCGGATCCATCATCAGATCAGCTTAATGACACCATAATATTGCATTGCCTTCTAGTTCTGACCTATGCTGTTCAAAGTTTCAAATTTCTAGCTCATCGGGAAGCTAGTACAAAATCGTTCACAAACTTTGCGGAACGAACGAACGAACGAACACACAAACATAAAGCAACCTAATAAAAACGCGTTAAAAAAACGTATTAAAAACGTGTTAACGGCCAAATACTCAAACGAATCAAGTTAAGGCCACCTTAAATTCAAAACAGTTGTCAGTGTGAAACTCTATGAAACTGACAGCTTCCTTAAAGTTAAGGAGACCTTAACATGCCTTAACTTAAGATTTTAACTAAGAAGCCTTTGAGTAGGCCATAAAAAACGGGACATAATTATTGCTTGAAGTTGTCGTTGATTTTTATTACATGTGTTATTAAATGTTTCTGAACTTATGTGTGTGATGTATGTATAAATTTAGATGAATGTGACTGCAGGAATAAAGATGATGATGATGAGGAAGGAAGGTGTGAGAGGGACGGAAGACAAACAAATGGACGATGAAAGATTGTGTTATTGTAAAAATACTGTTTTTAACGATAAAACAAGATTTTTGTGTTCATCTAGCCCAAGATTATATTTGTCTTTTATTAAAAGCAATAAAGCTAATAAGAAACAATCAAAGTTACATGTTGCTATCGGTCCCACGCCCAGCCCACTGTTATTAAAATGTCCCAAATTTTGCGAGATGTGTATTTTATTGTACCATGTGGAGAAAGGAAGTGAATTTTGACCGACTTCTCAAAAAGAGTAATTTAATTAAAAAAGACAATGCCACTCTTCCATAGTAATCTGGCCTAAAAAAATACATGTTTTGTATAGAACAGTGAGTGATATCTGTGAATACATTATAGATAGTAGTAACTTTTATTAATTTTTGACTCCTAGAAATACTTTAATACTTAAAAAACATGATTTGCCCCAGAATTAAATATGTAAGTTGAAGATAAAAAATATGACGTTTCGCGACATAAACTACTTTTATTTTATTTATTTGGAATAACAAACAGTTGACACAAATAATACTATTTATAAACATTTCTAATATTAACAATCGTGCAACCCACACCGCTATCCACGGATTAGAAAAACTACTTCTTAAGTATCTATTAATTTGTGCCCAAATTGAAACGATCCCGCAAAACGATAACCTAAATCGAAAACACCGTAACGAAAATCAGAAGCACCAATTAATATCAATCAGTATTGCAAGCTTGCACCGCGCGGGGGCGACGGCTACGGGATATAAGGCGCGCGCGGCCGCCGTTACGGCACTTGTAGCACTCAGCGGCGCCGTAGCAGCTACGAAACGGACTACGAATCAGACATGATGAAGAGGTAAGTTTATTTTTATTTTTTCTATGACTACTTTTATGCAACCCAAAATAAAAATAAGAAAAAAAAGATAATAAGAATAAAAATAAGAAAAGAAGAAAAAATATGAAAGGGATTTTTTTACACGACTGCCCAAAAAACAGAATGTAATGTGTTCAGGGTATGTTTGTATGTGGATAAAATTATTTTCTTATGAAATAAAAGTTGGAAAAATATATGAAAGTGCTTACATATTTTTTTACACGACAGCTCAAAAACAGAGAAAGTAATGTGTTCAGTGTTCATGTATGTCTGTATGTAGATAAAATTATTTTCTTATGAAAAAAACTTGGAAAAAATGATGAAATTGCTTACATATTTTTTTACACGACTGCTCAAAAACTGAGAGTGTTATGTGTTCAGGGTTCATGTATGTGGGTATGTGAGTTTCTATAACTCCACCGCAACTTCTTCGACTTTCTTCCGCAAAGGATTTGGATGTATGGGGTATCGTTAGAATCCCTTAAATCATCCCGAGTGACACTGGATATATTTATTAAAAAAGAAACTAAATTCCGAAACTTTCAAATGTGAAAAAAAAACTATAATTATTATAATATGGGCGTATAAAAGAAAGGGACATTCTTAAACTATATAATTTGTCAATAAAATGTGTGAAATGAAAATAAATAGATTCAATAAGTATTAAAAACACGGAAACCCTGCCAAAAACGAACTAAAAAGTTACATAACAAGTGTCATTGCAGTCGGGGGACCTCTTTGATCAAATGTCCCACAAAATGGTCCCGCGACTGCAATGTCACTTCTTGTTCAACTTTTCAGTTCGTTTTTGGCAGGGCAGTCTTGTTTTTAATATTTATTAAATTAATTATTTTTTTAAAGTATGAACATTACAATACGTAATTAAAAAAAGTCCATAAAATAGATTAAACACAAACAAAAGGTAATAAAGTTATTTATTAAAACTTTATTGATAGCTGAATATAGTATTTAAAGCTTATATCTTGTTATGTATTTGAAAACTTGCAAAATATATTTGAAAAGTTACTAAAAGTTTTCCTGATTAAGACTAATACGATTTCTATAAAAGTTTATAAGCTCTCGGGAAACTTTCTGTGGGGTAATGACACTAGAGTGTAGTGACACAAATTTATTGATTCCGAAGTTTTTCCTTAAAAAGTTATCAAGGTAAAAAAGTGTGAATACCGAAGATTTCCCGATTAAAAACATAAAGAAAAAAGTCCATCTGAAATTATTAAAATTTTCCAAACCAAACCAAAAGTACAATATTAGAGCTTATTAAAGTGATTTTGATATGCCTTTACATTAAATTAATAAACAAAAGAAGGTACTTTATTCAGCTTTAGAAATCTTCTAATTTAATATATTTCTCATGAAACGAACCCCAGACCCCTTTTGCTGTACAATTAACAGCCTTAGTGCATGTCATTAAAACGCCTTTAATAACTATAATTTGGCGTCGTTAAAGGGTGTTACTGTAACCATATCAAGTAGCATAACTAGGTTGGTTTTAAACCTGGCATATCCAATTCTAAAACTTAGAATTCATTGAAATAATTTGACATGTTTAATTATTTATTTAGTTTTATTTTTATCTTTAGTATTAATGACATTTTATATTATTTTAATCTGTCATTTACTCATTTATTTTAATCTTTGATATTTCTATTGAACTTATGAAATTTGCGACTTTGAAAATATCTGACAATTATTGTGATAATTTTATATTTGACACCTAGGAAAATGATTTTGTTTGCGATAGGTTGCCTGTTTTGCGTTGTTTTATCTTTATTATTTGTATATTTACCTTATAATATAAGGTGGGAATGTAGTGATACTAACAAAATAATGACAACCTTGATCATTGTAACACCTGCATTTCACAAATAAATCATTCTATTCTATTCTTAACACAAAATTTTAACCCACGCACGCTAAGAATTTGAAACATGTGCAAAGAAATCATTAATATTGCCATAGTTTTGTTTTTATTTTAAACTCCAAGAACCAAAAGGATCGAACCCTATGTCTATAGTTATTTATTTATTACATCCGTATATTTTTATTTAATTTTTGAATCAAAGGAAATTATCTGAGAGTATGTTTGTCAGTTCTATGATAAAATTCATAGAATTAATATTGTTTGACATTGGAAAACAAATATGTAAAGCATTTGTTTGATACCAAATATACTAATGCAGCAATACTACATTTTATTTTAATATAATAGTTCTATACATTTTTTAGAAGCGTAAAAACATCAAACACTGCTCTAACACAAAAAATAAATAACTAAGAAAAAATGCGTATTTAAAAAGTAAGTACCTAACTGTTAAGATCACTAAAATATCGCGTGATATTTTAATGGACTCCGCTATACCTATTATATAACACAATGAATACTAAGAAACGATTTGCAAACTATTAAAATAACTTCCGTAAAATTAACATCTTTTGTCAGTCCATAAATAGGGTTGGGTAAATTTCACGAAAAATTTAGGTCTGTGAAATATTTAGAATAAATTTCATTTTGGTTTGAAATATTTCAGTTTAGAGTGAAATTTATTTTTAAGTTTCATCTGACCTAAATAAAACAAAATTACATGCATTTTGTCAATATATCAACATAATTATAGAACAAAACAATAAACAAATAAGTTGGCTTAAATTACAAATAGCTTGGGCTATTTTACAACTTTTAATAATAAAATATTCAATGTCTGTTTCGATTGTCGACCACGATGGCGTAGAAGAAAAACGACTTCATCAACATTACGGAGGAATATGTAGAAAACTAACAATAAAAGTCGCAAAGTAGGACCAATATTCAGAAAATTGTAAGTTTAACCGTGCCCACGCAGTCGAAACGTGGAGAACCGAGCGGCCACAGTTCTCTTAAATGGAGCTTAGTAGGGGTCCCATTCTTTTTACTATAAATCGCTGATACGATTTCGTAGAAAAATATAGAAAGTATAAAAAACCCTAATGTTTGGATTTCACGACCTATAGCTTAAATGCTATGGCCGCGCCATAGTCCGCGCGGTCACGCAGTTCTCTTAAACGGAGCTTAGTAGGAGTCCTATTATTTTTGCTAATCGCTGATACGATTATGTAGAAAATATAGACAGTATAAATAAAGCCCTAATGTTTGGACTTCACGACCTGCTACAGAAATTAAATGCTAGGCCGCGCGGTCGAAACGTGGAGAACCGCGCGGCCACGCAGTTCTCTCAAACGGAGCTTAATAGAGGTCCCAATCTCTTTTATAATCCCTGATACGATTAGGTAAAAACAGTAGACAGTATAAATAAAGCCCTAAGGTTTGGATTTCACGACCTACAGAAAAACGTGGTCGTAAAGTCCAAACATTAGGGCTTTGCTGTCTTAATTATTTACGAAATCGTATCTGCGATTAGCAAAAATAATGGAACCTCTACTAAGCTCCGTTTGAGAGAACTGCGTGGCCACGAGGTCCTCCACGTTTCGACCGCGCGGTCATGGTTAATCTTTCTGAATATTGAACCTACAAATTTGCGACTTTCATTGTTAGTTTTCTACATATTCCTTGGTAATGTTGACGTAGCCATTTTTCTTCTACGACACCGTGGCCGAGCAATCGAAACCCCTTTTTCCTCACTGCTCACGAGGTCTTTCAAAGCACATAGTAGGTTAGATATATATTTGGTTACGTGCTGTTTGGTATATTATTTGGTAGCTATGCGCAGCTAGATGGCGCTTCTAATTTTGAATACTTATTTTTGGGAATGGGTGACATTTTTGATAAATTTCAACTAGCTCGACTTAAAAAATCTATAAATTATCGAACTGCTCGCAAAGTTTCACGAGAATCGGTTGAGAAATGGGACCTGTAGAGGAGAACAGACAGCTAGAAAGTCAGACTAAAATATGTTTATATATATGTATATTATATATCTCCGCCATTTTGAAGAATTAAAAAAAACTGGCTCGACAGTAAAATTCTATGTAATTTTCGAACCTGTCCACAAAATTTGACGAGAATCAGTTCAGAAATGCGCCTGTAGAGGAGAACAAACAGTGCTGGAATGGCGGGCTGAAATGTTTCTTTTACATATCTCCGCCATGAAAAATTTCGAAAAACAGGCTCGACAATAAAATTCTATATAATTTTCGAACCTGCCCATAAAATTTCACGGGAATCGGTTGAGAAATGTGACTTGTAGAGAAGAACAAACAGCGCCGGAAAACTGGACTGAAATATGTTTCTTTTACACATCTCCACCATTCAGAAAAAAATCGAAAAACAGGCTACAAAAAAAATGTTTATGCTATAGGCAAATGCCGAAGCTCAGGCACTCCTAGGTTTGTCTAGTCAAACCTCAGGTTTGACAAGAAGCCTTAGTCAAAGCCCAAAATAAAATCGTGTTTCGGCCTTTGGCCCAAAACCTGAGGTTTGACTAGGCAAACCTAGGAGCGCCGGGACTTCGGGGTTTGACTATAACATTTATATAATTTTCGACCCTGCTCACAAAATTTAACAAGAATCGGTTGAGAAATGCGACCTGTACAGGAGAACAACAGCGCCGGAAAGCCGGACTGAAATATGTTCTTTTACACATCTCCGCCATTTTGAAAAATTTCGAAAAACTGGCTCGACTATAAAATTCTATATATTTTCGAACCTGCTCACAAAATTTCACGAGAATTGGTTGAGAAATGCGACCTGCAACCTATAGAGGAGAACAAACGGACAGCAGGAAGGACATACGAAAGAATTGTTGCCCAAGCTGAAGCAGAGACGCTTCGCTCGCGCTTCGCACTCGCTCGGTCAATTACCTAAGCCTTTAAATTTCATTTAATACGTTATAATAGTAAACTAATTCAGAAATTAAGAGATTTCTAGTACTGGAAATAAATTTCACTCAAAAGTGAAATATTTCAACCCGTTTTGAAAGATTTCATAAACTTCATATAAATTTAATTTTCATTTCATTGAAATTTTCACTGGACCCATCCCTATCCATAAACCTGCTACGTCGTAGCAGCTACGCCGTAGCACAGATGTCTTGCTACTAGATAGAATACGAGACATTGTGAACTTAATTTCTTTATGTATAAACAATTTTAGATTTTAGGATGGTCTGGGGCAACTAGAAAAAATACTATTACTAGTATTTAGTTAGCGGCAGTAAAACTGTCCGCATTACCTAAAAGATTCTCATCGAGATCTTCATATTTAATCGTTTTAGATTTTTCTTTTCGATGTGTCACATTTCACTTAACCTGATTAAAGATAAGTAGTATTCTTAATTAATAAAGTTAACGTTAAAAATAAATCTCTTTACTTGAATAATTACAAAGTAAATATTACTTGTCAACATACGGATAAAAACTGCTCTAAATTGGATAATATGCTATGAAAATTAACAAACAGCAAAGTTTCATTTGAGATTTCCGATTATGATCTCGAACGTGGTTCCAACTAATTTTGTGGCAACACAACACTTAATGCCCTAATTTCGTAAAATAAATTATCTTAATAATAATGTAGAAGAGTAGGTTATCATTATGTAGAAGTAATGCACTAGCATTACTATTTTGACGATAGCAAATAGGTACTAATTTGACGATAATAAAAATATCTAGGCTTGTTACTTTTACAGTTATTGTTAAAACGTTCAAAAGAACTTAAAATAGCTTTCGTTAACATTCTTGGATGCTAACAATAATAATAACGCCGAAAAATATCGCGTATTAATCAGTTAATTGAAAGGAAAACAATAAAATGCATTTATTTTTCTCTTTATAATAAATAGCTTAGGATTTAGACTTTTGCAACTTAACGGAAGACTAGTCTCTGAAATAGGTTCCAAAAGAATTCCCGTTACTATTTCAAGACCATATGCCGATTTAAAAATCATATTACTTTCATTTATTAAATCATAAGATACAGCTATCCAGAACAATAATTGACTGCTTGTTAATCAGTATGCTATCCGAGTTCATATTATGCAAGAGTGCAACTCAAGTAATAATCAAATTGCTGATATTTTCTCCCTACATGCGGGGACTAGACGTCCAATTAAAATAGTTTCAGATAAACTGCTCGTTTATTACACTTCTATTGAAAATTTTATTAGATTTTTTAAATTATTATTTCAACATTAAAATAATAATTATTTGTGACAGTTGTACAGTCGCAGCCTTAGAGTAAGATGCGCTTCTGACGAAGCCGCGATGCTCAGCCGCGATGCTCTAAGGTCGCAGCGTTCGTAGAACGCGCTATCATAATAATATGCTAAAACATTTTAATTTTTTATGTAAATTATTTTTCAAAAGAATATCAATTAAAAAAAGATTTTGTTAACAAAAATAAAAATATTGAACAATTTATGACTAAAAACTTAGAGTAAGACGCGCTTCGAGACGAACCCGCGATGCTCTAAGACTAAAAAGCTTTTTTTTTTCAGATTACGTCGCGATGTTTAATGTTATTTTTTAAGGGGTTTGTCTATCACCAGGCTGTATCTCATGAACCGTGATAGCTAGACAGTTGAAATCTTCACAGATTATGTATTTATGTTGCCGCTATGACAAGAAATACTAAAAAAATAATAAATATAATATTTAAGGGGGGCTCCCATACAACAAACGTGATTTTTTGTGCCGTTTTTTGCTTTATATTAATAACGACGACATGTACGTAGACAGTTGAAATTTTCACAGATGATGAATTTCTGTTGCCGCTATAACAACAAATACTAAAAACGGAATAAAATAATTAAGGTGGGCTCCCATACAACAAACGTGATTATATTGCCGCTTTTTGGTACGGAACCCTTCGTGCGCAAGTCCGACTCGCACTTGGTCGGTTTTTGTTATTTAGTTTTGATTTCGCATTTCGGGAAATGCTAACGAGTTGATAATTTTTGTCACCTTTTCAGTTACCGTAGTCATTGGATTTTAGACTCGCTTTTATCCATAATAGCATAATAATGTTTTTTCTATAAAGATTATGCACTTTAATCAAAGAAAGAAATAGAAATTCTCACTTATCATGGCCAAAATACAGTTAGGTACTTACATAAAATCTCATCTTTGGCTAAAGCTACCCTCGAAATCCCTCGGTTTGTATCACAGAGTATACAATGGGAACGAATTGTGGTTTGTATTAAGTTTGTGAGTGGTTCCTACGGGATTATTAGTAAAGCTTTGTTTTTGCCGTAACGTCATACTCGAGATACAGATTTTTAATGCTTTTAGAGCCTATTATTACGCAACACGTAGTTTTTTCTAGATATTTTTTAGATCTAATAATAATAATTTTATTGCACATGAAAAAATGAAACTAAAATAACTAAAGGCGACCTTACTGCTACATTGCAATCTGTTAAGGCTGGTTTACATTATCTTAGTCTTAAGTAGAGTGCTTAGTAGCGTGCGAGTAGATTCGAATGCGAGTGCTTTAGTAGTTTTGGTGCCTTTCCAGTGACCGTTTACACGCTTCTAGTAGAGTGTCATTTTCGCCATACCTAATACCTATTATTTAATTCAATTACACGTCACGCGTTCACCGGCAAATGCACTCTACTAAAGACGCTACTAAAATGTCGATTTACATGCTTCCAGTGCGAGTGCGAGTAAAATATCGCACGGGGGTGAGCGGGCGCGCAGGGGGTGCTACTGGAAAGCGAGTAGAAAGGCTACTAAAACGTTACTCTCTTTAGTCATAAGACGACCTGTTTACATGTTTCCACTAAAGCACTCTCAATTAAATATAAATACATTACAGACAACCATATAAAGTACCTACTACCTATTAAAACATAGGCTACTATTGTTCCTGTCCACGGGAAACGAAATCTCATGTATACATACTACTACTAGGACTTAAAGTCTCCAGCAAGGCAGTAATGAAAATAAATTTTAAGAACACAACAAAATAATATTAAATTACAATAATAAAATTATCAAAGTCAAGGTCAAATCAAAATATCTTTATTCAAATAAACTTAAAAATTAAGCGCTTTTGAATCGTCAATATTTTTCTACCACCTTATTTTCCTTGTTAATTATAATATAGCTCCGGTAAGTGAAAAACATTTATATAGAAATCTGTCAATCTAGAACTCTATTTCAAAGATACTATCTTTTCAAAACATATTTGAAAGAATGTTTTAAAATTAACAAAAACCAGTTCCCAAGTTTAAAATTCTAAAATCAGAAATGTTAACAGCAAACTTCTTAGTATTCAGTTTAAGAAACAAATAAAAATGTTTAGCATTATTTCGCGGAAAGTAATTGAATTCCGGGGTTTAAACGGCCCGGCCGACTTTTGGTACAATTATACACATTCTAATGGCAGTTCTTGCGTAATTGACAAACTCTTAGCTGGTTACACAATTTCTGTAAATAGGAAGTTGGAAGATAGTGTAAGTAGTATTTTACAAAATAAAAATCGGGTTGCACTCCGGGAGTGCCAGCAGAAGTGAAAACTCGAATGTTAACGTTGTGCATTTTTGATATTTTGAAATTAGCGGCAAAGGATTAAAATTGTTCCACGTGATTCTTACTGACGCGAGTTTAGCATTTTTCCCCCATTACAAAAAAGCGTACAACGCCGCTAAAGAAGTTTTCACTTCAAAAATTACTTATAACATTATAAAGTTATGAATAACTTTATTCTTGATAACACAAAGTGTAAGAATTTATATTGATTAAATACAAATCTGACACCAAAAAACATCATAGAAGTTATTTGAAAACAAACTATCTAAAAACATAGTGGTTTTTGATTACGTTAAAATAACTCAATTATTTCGTTTTACTATACAATTGTGAAAAGTACCTAACCTTATACCAAAATACTCGTATTAGGCAATAGTTTTTGGAAATAGAGACTATTTTTTTTAAATCGTCACCGTTAGGTGGCAAACTGCCACCTTAAAGCCAAGCTTTAAAGATTTTAAAGCTTTTCCTTAAGTTTACTTAAGAGAAACTATCAAACTGTCGTTATAAAAAGAAATATCTTATAAAACTGGAGAATTATTGCTACAAGAACAATTTCATGGGCGCAAATACTTACAAACCTTTTTTCTCGCACGTAGTTTTCCCTAACATTGAACATTATCGGCATAGTCCACCTCATCCTTGCGGTTTGTGGGGCTGAATCTTTAGTGCCCTTATCAGACCTCGTGCCCAACATATTTTTATTTAGGCTTCGAACCTAAAATAATAACTCTGTGCTGTGTGTGATCACGATTTTTCAACTCACCGACTAGCGAACTAAAATCAATGGAACAAGCATTCCGCTCAAAAAATGGCACCACACGTAAATTACTACTAAGTGAATGGAGCTAAAAATGCTGGCATTTTATTATGCAG
Source organism: Agriphila geniculea (assembly GCA_943789525.1). Taxonomy (NCBI): domain Eukaryota; kingdom Metazoa; phylum Arthropoda; class Insecta; order Lepidoptera; family Crambidae; genus Agriphila; species Agriphila geniculea. The sequence goes on from OX038890.1 coordinate 20,021,028, forward strand.
CAGCACAAAGCGTCTGAACACTGGTTGCTTATTATTGACCATAATTTGTATACTCATAGATATTTTCTATACTTAAACGAAAAAATAAGATACGTTATTTCTGCATCTTTTTACTGCCTTCTTTGAGTCTTTTACACCATTTGACTACACACTTTCTCGTTCTTTCTTTTCTTTACAATACAAACTGCAATTATTATAAAGAACGCTAACGTCAGTCACTGAGCGCATGGCTGACACGGGTTGTAATTTTTTGGCCCCGTGCTGCCATTTTTTAAGCAACATTTGTTTGCAATTACACTTCCATAGATTTTAGTTCGCTGTCACCGACCCTCATTTGTCTAATGTAGTTCCTCTTTTTATTTATAATAATAACAATACACTTTAAAATGGGCGTTTTGTATGAAGATTTAAAAGTCGGTTTTGTACAGGGTGTTAGAAAACAATTAGCAATGCCGAATATGGTAGATAGGGACTATCCAACTGAACAACTTTTACTATATAGTAATATAAGTATCGCAAAAAAAATCAACTGTTTTACACAAATATTAATAATGAAATTATCAAAATGTATAAAACAGCTGTTTTTTTTTCACGATTTCAGAGTTGGCCCCATTGTAAAGTATCATAAGTTGATCAATTTGATGGTCCCTATCTACCATATTCGGCATTGCGGGTTGTTTTGTAACAACCTGTATACAGTTTCTGTCGTGATCGCAATCAATTAAATATCTCACCTGTAAATAGCTAATTAGATATTAAAAATGTTTCCATAATAGTACATCTGTACTTAAACCAAAATATAAAAAAAACTGCCAAAATCTTCCAAAGTACAACCTATCAGATGTTTTCCTTTGATTATATACCTGATATTTTCACACAAAATAAATATACTAAGGATAATGGTTAAAGAAACTCAATAAAGTTAAAAAACATAAAACGAATAGAGAGTCTCCAATAATCTGGCAAAATTAATTTCGAATGAATGGTTGGAAAAATTCGTGGTAAGTACTACGAAAAATGTTCATGTTACAGTACCTACATACCGTTGGTTTTTTACAGAAGTGAATAGATTTTTTTAAATATGTTTGTAAGTAGGTACAAACATTTCTTGATAATTGATTCGGTGCAAATAAATGCCAATTACATTTTTTCATACAATACTGTAAATCGCATTAATTTTTACTTGGTTTGGTATTTTGGATTTTTTATTTAATAGAACACTAAACAAATACTCTCTTTATCAAAATAACATCACAAAAAAAGTTAATTATGCTCAAATTGCAAATCATTTTGGTATTACGTTTGTTTGGGAAGTTCACTTGCAGCACTTAAGAAGAATAGACGTAGCTTTTTACTTTAAAATACGAAACATAAAATTAATATTTTCCATAGGTAAAAACTGAAAAAGTACCTATTTAATATTTGACTGCGATTCCGGGTCAGTTAATAAAATACTTAGGGAGATGTTAAGACAGGCCGTGAAGAGAAGAACAAAGCGATAATGTCTCGAGTGAACATTTTAAATATCAGTGTCTCAGTCACCAAACAATTTGAGATTAAAATGTTTATCTTAGACGGTTCTTTGTTTTTATTACTTCAAGATAGCTGCTGTGATTTTTACTTTACGTCACTGTTATATTTTCACTTTTGGCAAAGACTTGGCCTCGTATCTACAAGGTTATTTTTAATTCATTGAAAATCTCTCGTGGGGTTGATCAGACCATCAAACTGAACAACTTTCATTATGGGACCAACCTTGACATCGCGAAAAAAAATCGGTTGTTTCATACATTTGGATGGAGTAGGCATTGTACTTTTGTATTGAACAGCTGAGATTTTTTTTCATGATCGTGGTTGGTCCCATACTGGAAGTTGTTCAGTTTGATGGTCTGATCAACCCCACGAGAGAGACTTAAATAACCTTGTATAGACCAGTAAGTACCTAATGACTTGAGTAAAACTTGCAAAATTCAAAAACGTTTCTAATATTACATTCAAATGTAATTTATAGTCCAAATTAGTCTGCACCATAATGCATCTTAACTGCACTTAAATTGCATTTAAGATTGATTATACTATAAAATGCATGTGAATGTAGTAACAGAAGCATTTAAAAATTGCAAATTTTTACTCGTCTATAGATACCATCGTATTAAGATGGAGAAGAGTTGTTTTTTGTTATAGTATAAAATCTAAACCTAATTACTAACTTAAAAAAAACAGAAATGGAGTTGTAACTTTGACCTTACTTTGCAATTAAAATTCTTTTTTATATTTTGCGGTAACCACAGTCGTGAGTCGGGGCGGAAAAAACATTAAATGAACGCGTATTGAACTCATCCATGCATGTCGGCTTTGTTTAAAAAAGAAAACATCTTTTCCTTAAATGCCATAAACAAAAAAAAAAACCGGCCAAGTGCGACTCGGACTCGCGCACGGAGGGTTCCATACCAAAAAACGGCAAGAAAAATACGTTTGTTGTATGGGAGCCCCCTTTAAATATTAATTTTATCCTGTTTTTAGTATTTGTTGTTATATCGGAAACAAAAATACATCATCTGTGAAAATTTCAACTGTCTAACTATTGTCGTTATTAGTATTGAGCAAAAAACGGCAAAAAAATCATATTTGTTGTATGGGAGCCCCACTTAAGTATTAATTTTATTCTGATTTTAGTATTTGTTGTTATAGCGGCAACAAAAATACATCATCTGTAAAAATTTCAACTTTCTAGCTATCACGGTTCATGAGATACAGCCTGGTGACAGACAGACAGACTGACAGACAGACGGACAGCGGAGTCTTAGTAATAGGGTCCCGTTTTTACTCTTTGGGAACGGCGGGCTGATTATCTAATTAGAAACCACCTAGCGACCGGTTGCAGTTCATAGATGATAGTGATCCATTGCTACTTCTTTTTGGATTAAAAAAAACATACCAAAGAAAAGTAGCAATGTATGTGGAATGAAACCGGTTGCTAAATAGTTTCTTTTTAGATAATCAGGGTGCCGAACCCTAAAAAAACATTGTAGGTGAATTTGATATTTAATTTTGTTATTATATTAAATATCTTGTCTATAAGTCAACGCCCGAGCGGCCCGATCGGGCCACACAACAATGGAAAATCTATTGTATCTCATTTTCCGGGGCTTGAAGGATTTATGGTTACCTCTTCATAGCAAAAAAATCACCAACCTATTTCCTCAATCAAAGTCAAAGTCAAAGTCAAAAATAGCTTTATTCAAATAAACTTAATTATTAAGTACTTTTGAATCGTCTATATTTTCCTACCACCCGTTCAAGACTTTTTTAACTGACAAGAAGAACGGGCGCAAGAAACTTATCAGTTTTAATAGCAATAAGTAACGATATTTACAAACTTAAATATATCGTTACCAGATAATTACAACAGGGTGACAGGATTATTGGCAACAAACATAGACTTATTATATTGGCAACAAAGTACTTATAGTAGTTATGTGTTACATCATTTCCACGCATTTTGATCTTTAAGATAATCGTCTACTTTATAATAACCTTTACCCATGAGCGTTTTTTTAACATGGTTTTTAAATTCATGCAAAGGAAGATCAATTACTTGTTGTGGAACTTTATTAATAAAGGCTATGCCTTTCCCCATAAATGAACCTCTAGTTTTTGCAAGCCTAAATCTTGGAACGGCAAGTTTATCTTTATTTCTTGTATTAAACTGGTGATTATTGCTGTTCTTAGCAAATGAATCATAGTGTTTTCTTACATAAACTAAATTTTCATATATGTATTGGCCTGCCAAAGTTAAAATATTTATTTCTTTAAACAGTTCTCTCAAGGTATCTCTCCGCCGAAGATTGTATATGCCGCGAACAGCTCTTTTTTGGAGTACAAAAATATTTTCAATACTGGCAGCTGAGCCCCACAATAGCAGTCCATAAGACATTACACTATGAAAATAACTAAAATATACTAACCTTGCCGTTTCAATATCAGTTAAAAGCCTTATTTTCTTAACAGCGAATGCTGCTGAACTAAGTCTACTTGACAAGGCTTCGATATGTGGATCCCATTGAAGTCGAGAATCTAGTGTAATACCTAGAAATTTTGTACTTTCAATAAACTCGACTTCATCGTCATTCAAATTAATATTTAATTCTGTCTGCTCAACATTAGGCAATGAAAATTTTACACATTTAGTTTTTTTGGGGTTAAGTGCTAAATTATTACTATTAAACCAGTATGAAACTTTAGAGAGGGCACTATTTACTTCGTCCGAACAGTTATTACCTCTGTTTACTTTGAAAACTAAAGAAGTATCATCCGCAAATAGTACTGTCTCACATAAATTATTCGCGTAGTTGGGAAGGTCATTTATATAAATTAGAAACAGCAATGGGCCCAATATTGATCCCTGCGGCACACCCATATTGATGGGGGCTCCAGTAGATTCAGTTTTATTTATCACTACTTTCTGAGTTCTATTGAACAAATACGATTTCATAAGGCTAACTGATTTATCAGAGACACCATAATGTTCTAGCTTCTTTAATAGTGTTTGGTGATCAACGCAATCGAATGCCTTAGAAAGGTCACAGAAAATACCAATTACATCTTGCTTTTCTTCCCAAGCGTCAAGAATATGTTTGAGAAGTGCAATTCCAGCATCAGTAGTATTTTTACCCTTGGAAAATCCAAACTGATTTTTATGAAGTATATTATTGTATGTGAAGTAATCTAATAATTGGGAATAAATAATTTTTTCAAATATTTTACTAAGTGCTGGAAGTATTGATATTGGCCTAAAGTTAGCTGGGTCACTTTTATCCCCAGATTTAAAAAGAGGAATCAATTTACTATTTTTCATTAAGTCAGGAAAGACCCCTTCATCAATACATTTGTTAAAAATAAAAGCCAAGTAAGGGGCTAGTATATCAATAATTGATTTAATAATGCTTGTTGACATGCCCCAAAGATCTTCTGTTTTTTTAACATTAATTGTTTTAAAAGCTTTAATGATATCTGCACTATTTATATATTTAAAGGAAAAATCTTCATTGCACTTATCAACACTAGACTCCAGGAGGGAGACAGCGATGTTGGGACAAGCACTAAGAGTACTGGTAGTTTCTGCTGGTATCCTAGCAAAGAAATCTTCAAAAACTTTAGCGACCTCATTGTCAGACTCAAAAGTTTGATTACCAGATTTTAAACAGAAGGAATTTATATTGGATTTTGATTTGCCCGTTTCTTTATTGATAATATTCCAAGTAGCCTTTATTTTATTATCAGCTAATTTTATTTTATTTGCAAAGTACTTGGACTTTGCTAGGATACAAACCTGTCTGAATGTTTGTGAATACTTCTTGACAAATTCAATGAAGTTAGGATCACAGGAAGTAGCTTTTTCTGCATAAAGTTCGTATAATTTCCTTCTGCTCTTATATATACCGGGTGTGGCCCAGTCACTAAATTTCGTACTATCGTTACATTTGATGACTTTTTGCTTAAAAGTTTCACTAAATTCGGTTTGAACTACACTAAATAAATGATTATATAAGTTATTGGCTTTAAAATTTGGTTCTGGTAATGTTTCAATTTTACTTGTGACATTGGTTCTGAATTTTTCAATACAGTGTTTTTTTATTGGTCTACACATTATTTCCCGTTTAGGCGGAACATGATGGTGCTCAATAGAGGCTAATTGTCCACTGTGGTCGGATTTAATACAATTCAAAATTGATTTTTCAAGAACATTACAGTTACAAAAAATATTATCTAAGCAGGTTGCCGATGTGGGAGTGATTCGTGTTGGTTCATTAAAAGTATGTAGTAAATTAAATGATTTAAATAGGTTTATGAACCTACTCAATAGCTTGGCTAATTTAGGATCTAAGATGTCGACGTTAAAATCTCCACAAATCGCGACTTTTTTATTCTTCCTACAAGTTATTTTTAACACTTCCTCCATAGTGGACTCAAACTCAGAGTAATTCGCGGTGGGGGGTCTATATACACATACTATAATTATTTGATCAAGTTCCACACAAGACAACTCAATGGTTCGTTCAATTGAGAGGGATACTACATCTTTGCGCTCTTTACAATGTAAGCTATTATGTAGAATAATAAGTGAACCCCCTCTTATGGCAGATTTCCTATTAAACGAGCTAGCAACTTTATAATTATCCAAACTTAAAATTAATTCGTGCTTTTTCAACCAATGCTCTGTAACACATAACACATCAATATCTTCAGAATTTAAGAATAAGCTAATTTCTAAATCCTTGCGAGAAAAGCCTTGTATATTTTGATGGACAATTCTTAAACAGTTTGGCTTTCCTATTGTCGGCTTAGCGCTAGAGGATGCCTCTATTGTCTCAAATGGTAATTTAAATGTAATAAATTATTACTAAAATTATTTACAGAATTATTTGGAACGGATTCCAAAGTTGAATTACACATGTCAGACGTTAACTGCTCAATAGAAGCAGATGTTTGTCTAGCCAAATTATTGGCTAGTTGTTTAAAATAAAAAGATAGCGATAATGCTATTTGTCTCGTAAAAGAAGAAGGCAGATAATATTTATCTTTTGTCAAACTAAAAACTACTAATGATTAATTTATCAATAATAATAGTTATTATTATTATTTTATTATTCATACAATCTATAAAATTCTTACTAGGTAGGATATAAAATTTGGTACAATGCGATTAAATTAACTAGGCATGTACACAGAAGTGACCAAATTCAGAGCGCTCACGGTACAAAACGATGGTATTTTAATCTGTAAAAAAGTAAATTTACTTTTTTCCATACATTCTCTAGTGAAGTTACCGCTTCTGTTGTACATACACACATCAAAAAAAAGTTTGCGATCGCTAGCAAAAGCAGATATATTTTTTATAATGTTAACTTAATCAAGAAAAAGTGTTTAAACATCCTTTTTTAAATAAAATACACTTTTTTAAATTAAAAAAAAACCTTATATTTTTTCTTTTTTTTATAAAAAACATGTTATAATTTATTGTACTTACTAAAAAAGATTTAGATTTTTCAAACCGAACGCAAACTTTTTTTTGTGCAAGTTTTTGGCGCCATTTTGTCGAGTTCGGTTCGGTGACTATATTAATTATTTGCAAATTGATTCATAGTGGATATTGTGTCTTAAAATTGGTGCAGTTTTGTGGTACAAGTGTCTACGCAACTGAACAATACGTGGAATAATTGAAATAGGCGCGGTCATGGTTGTGTGAAGCTAAGACTTTTAGTGTAGTGGTGGCTACCTCGGCAGAACTTGAAATAAAACATGAAACAAAATTACCGAGTAAACCATAGACATAGAAAAATTTTCGCTGCGCTCAAGAAGACCAACAAAGCGTGGAAAAGAGAAGTTAACATCATACGGACACGGTCTATGTAAAAAAGAGACAAAGGATCAAGTGACATGTGCCAACATTTTTTACAGTAAGAGCCCCTAGCGTCCCGCCTAGCACATGAGCAATCACAGTTTATTTAAAATATTTGTTAATCTTAATTATAATTTAAAATAAAGGTATCGTGGAGCCATGGTGTCTTGTGCTCTAAGTAATTGTGATGTGACAAAAAGAAACAGTCCAAGTAATTACACTTTTCACATTTAAATAAGATATTGCCACACATTTCTCTAAAACCAAATTTCTCTACATTTTTTCGTTTATCGACGAAGAAAAAAGTATGGGACATAGTTTATTAATTATATTTTATGAATCTAAGTCATATTTTACGTATCTCATATAAAATGTATGCATTCCTTTACGGATCACCTGTTTATTGACATTGTTGTTCTTTGACATTCTATTTCTATGGAGTAAACTATCTTGATACACTTGGTGCCAAATGCTCCAAGCAGCATTTGAATGCGATGCACCAGCATTCTAATGTAAACTGAAACAATACAGCTTCCACTGACCTATTCAACACTTGACACCTGCAAAAATTACTCCCTAAAAGAGGAGAGTAGATTTTTTTATATTATAATTATATTGATGTGTGTAGTACTGTACATTCATTCTGTACATACTGTGAACGAATGTAAACACTGGTAATGACGCTATTCATTCCCAAAATATAAATATTTCTCTCTAATCAATAAAATATGTATACAACATAAGCTTATGTTGAGGTACATACCTACTGTCTTCATAAATCCTACTAAAAGCGGTATTTGTGGGCTTCAACAACGCAGGAAGAAATCTTTAACATATTTTTATATGAAGGAATTTGAATGGATGGAGTTTTACGTAGTTAGTGTTACCACGAGTTTACGCCAAAAGTTTAGTATCAAAGTATTCCATTACGAGTCGCAAATTATTTTTTTAGTCACCCAATTAATAATATTATCCCGTTATTATTATGCGTTTTATAATTAATGTGCTATGTGCACATTGATATTTTACAGCGCATAATTCACTGTTTAAGGTATTTTAATAAAGAATGATTAAAGTTTTGTTTACAAACATTTAAGTTCCACTAAAATAGGAGCCATTGTGATATTTTAACTAAGCGTCGACAGTAGAAAAATCCTTTTCCTCGCGAGTTACAATAAGGCAACTAGTTTAAATGATCTCCTTAGTGTATGAAAGCTATTACTACGGAGAGTTCAAGCTGTTTCCTTGGTTCTACGCACCTGAATTAGATGAAACACGGTTTAGATTTTAAGTTAGACCCCAAGCTATCAAACTGTTAAAATGCCATCAAATCTATTCAGTTGTTTTTGCGTAATTCGTTTGCGTTTTATTATAATTGTGTATAAATGCGTAAACAAATGGTAGGGGTAAAGTCGACGACGGACGTGTATAAATCCCCAAGTTTGAGCAACAGGTGAGAAGCAACATGTTAGTGCTCGTATCAACTGGTATCAAATAGTATATATTAGGCAGAAGAGCCGGTCGAAACATCACATCGCAGTTTTTCATGCACGCACATTTAGACACTTATTTATTTATTGTATAGTTAACAGAAACATGTACACTAAAATAATAATAGGCTTAATAAGGCTTAAAAACTATACTTAAATTTAAGATTGATAAATCTGCATTGATGGCATGCGATGTGGACAATTAAGGCTCAATAAAATTATAGATGGATATAAACGGGGTTTACGTTACTTTCTTACTACCGATGAGTTTAATCATGATCGCAATCTCCGGCAAAACCGGGCTAAAGTGTGTGTAATTTTGACGTAAATTTTGAGTGAAAGAAGGATGAAATAACAAAAATTTCGTGTGAATTTTTTATTTTATTTTTGGGAACCACTTCTAATCTGTTCGTAGTAGCAATAAAAAGGTAAATACCTTAAATACTGGGTTAAATTGTTTTTAATGTTAAATATGAAATAATTTTTTCTCAGAACTTTACAAAAGTTATAACTTGAGCCTTTTCAAGGCTAGAGTGAATAGGCTTTTATCTAAATGAACATGCTCCATCGTAGTCCGCAACACTACTTAACATCAGGAGTGATTGTGGACAAATTCTCACTTATTTGCAATAAAAAAACTTTTTTAACAAAAAAGAAAAACCTCCTTCAAAAAACCTGAAACAAAAACAGCTTCGAAATTAAATACCTCTAAAAAAGCGAGAAATAATATTCAAATCATTAGTTACGCATAACATTATTAATAAAACACGTCTATTGAAGTCGGGTGGGGCTGGAAGACAAGTAATTTTTTTTAATATTTCTGAAAGCCCCACCCGACTTCATTAGACGTGTTTTATTAATAATGTTATGCGTAACTAATGATTTGAATATTATTTCTCGCTTTTTTAGAGGTATTTAATTTCGAAGCTGTTTTTGTTTCAGGTTTTTTGAAGGAGGTTTTTCGTTTTTGTTAAAAAAGTTTTTTATTTTCAACTTTTTAGTGGCAGGTATGTAAGCTTGTAAATATTTTTTAACTTTATAAAATATTTTCAATGGTAAAATGCCCACAACTCAAATTCCCAATTTACGCTGTTTGTTTTTGAGGAGTTCCATTGTGTCTTCGTAGTCCAAGTCTAGTCCAGAACCTTGCATTGCAGACCATGGTTTGGTTTGTTTTGGATTGTCATAAACCTACCAAAATCCAAATCACTTTACATATACTATTTGAATTTGAAGAGTTCCCTTGTGTATCTTCGAAGTTCAAAGTCCAATACCAATGAAATTAAAATGTGACCACTCTTGAAGTATACCCTTTCAAACAAAAAAAGAATCATCTAAATCGGTACATAAACAAAGATGTTCTGTTCGAAAATCCGTAAAAACACGTGTGATGGCAAGCTAAATAATTGTCATTTTTCAGGATTATGAAAAAACTACCAGCCAAATCTCTGTAATTTTTTTATGGGACCACACACAAACTATGTTCTTTAAGATAAAAAAAGAATTGTATAAATCGGTTAACAACTGACGAAGTTATGATAAAACATACATAAAAAAAAAAATACCGACGACTTGAGAACCTCCTCCTTTTTTTGAAGTCGGTTAAAAAATTAATTACGCGCGGACAATGGTCTACTCTACGCTTTGATTTAGTTAGTGCGTTAGAACAATCAACCATAGCAAAAATTGTATTTTCACTTTGGAGTTTGGCTATAGTATGTCCGTGTGCGAACCAGATTCGCATACGTGTTCGCACACGTATACACTATTGCGCACTGTTGCAGTACAGGATAAAAATTTTTTTGGTACATGTTCGCGGAGCGCGGAGGTTCACGAACCTAAGTGGGTTGGGTACCCACCCTTACAAATGAATGACGGAAGTATTTTCAAATACGGCGCTTCTGTTTATTATAGCACACATATAATAGGTAGGTAGGTACCTCTATTTTGTACTGAAAGCACAGAGTAGGTAACAAATAAGGAAACTTTGCTTTGGTTCTAAGTAAGTATATGAATGAATGAAGATTCATAGCAAGCTTTCAAGAGGGAAGCATTATTGTTAAGCACACGTGACAGACATAAACTTAATGAGCTTGGAAGCGCTCAGTGCGGAACTTGACAGACTGATCGTACTCGATCACGTTTGTTAAGCAACGCTCGGTCCGGTCAGGTGTCGGATGGGTGACCGTTAAAGTGGTATTACAACTGAGCGTTTCCGTGCTTCGGAGGGTACGTTAAACCGTCGGTCCCGGCTGTTGTCGTCTGATAACAGTCGCAAGCCAAGTTAGAGGCCTTACAGGCGGCTTGATAAACTCTAACACCAGAGGTGGCCACTAATCCTAATTCGATAAGATAAGAAGAAGAATGAGCTTAAAATGAAAAGTGTAAGAGGAGCTTAAAAGTATTTGCCATTACATTTCCATGATCTTCCAATTTTTTTTTGAGATAGGATCTAATGGCAGCTAGCAAAAGAAAGAAACTTAATTCTCTTATTTTTTAAGTTGTAATCGAGGATATTGTATGACTCTTTAATAAGGTACAGGGGCCAACAAGGAATATCACATTTAATCCAAATTCGAGATAAGGATGGCAACACATCGGTTTTCGACGGTATTTTTAGGTGTATTCTAAAAAACGCAAAATCAAATCGTCAATTATTTCAAACCCTGTACAGGTGAAAAACTGGAATGTCTGATAAAGTATGTACTTTCAAACTTTAAAAAGATAATGCCTGAAAACTCTGTTATTGTGACATCCCGGCGGCGGCGGCGGCTTTGACGGCCTCCGTGGTCGAGTGGTTCGCACGCCGGTTTTCAAGGCGTCACCATCTCTTGAGGTCCCGGGTTCGATCCCCGGCTGGGTCAATGTAGAAAATGAACTTTTCAATATTGTCTCAGGTCTGGGTGTGTGTCATACCACCGTTGTTTCTGATTTCCATAACACAAGTGCTATAGCTACTTACTTTGGAATTGGAGCAATGTATGTGATGTTGTCAAATATTTATTTATTTATTTATTTATTTATCCCTTGCATAACCAGATTCGGCACACTATGTTTCTTAAAGCAACAGGTTAGACTTTAAACAAAGCATTTAAATACAACATTACCCCTAAACACGGGAAATTACCCCATAACCACGTGGCAGCAACAATTTAGTAGGCAAGGAGCCTGAAATTCGAATTTGAGCGAGCGCCTTTTGAAGGCAAATTGGTCGTTACCTTTATACAACATTACGATACTGGCAACATTAAGCGGTGCCAGTGAGGATAACATTGCGTTTTTTATCATATTTATGAAAGATATACTTTTAAAATTGTTGAGTTTAAAATAAAAATTATTTCCCGTTTTTGCGTCTATGTTTTAAAGTGTACACTGAGTTTTTTTATAATCCTTTGGTTTGATAATTTAATATTAAACTGTTTGATAATCTAGTAAAAATAGGCACTAAAAACTACTCTACAATCAGTAGTAGTAAAGTGTGTATTGAACATACATTTTTAGACTGAAATGAACTTTCTATTTACCTACCTCTTTCAAGTGTAATTAAAAATATTATCTCTGATCAAGCGAGCGAAGCATCTCAGTTTCAAGATTGGCCAAAAAAGGTTTTTGCGAGTGTCTGTTTTCGCCTACAAGCCACATTTTCAACCGTAATTTACGAAACATAGCACACAAGTTCCTTGATTTATTAAAATTTTTGATCAGTCGAGATTTTTGTTCGGAGGGGAAAAGGGAGGAAGTTTGCTGTAGTTTATTTATCGACGGATTTCAATCAAATCTGAGAGGAAGGACTTCATTCTACACAAGATGAAGCGAAAACATTTCCAAAAGTCACTAAATTCATGTTGAAAACTGTTATTGTGCAAATGTTCTGTATGTACTGAGTTTAATATAGATTTTTTGTCGATTAAGTTTTACGAAAAAAATTACATGTTTCAGATATTTCGAAAATGTTCAAAAATTTCACAAACGCGAGTTCTACAGCTTTCAGAGCCACTAGTTTTACAATACTCAATAGCTTTATCAAGGAAGACAGGAATAAGTTTTTTCTCTCCACGCAAAGGAGGGCTTCAAATTTGGCTACAAAAATTTGTTCAACAGAAAGTATAATAGATTTTCATTTTCAATACTTACTTACATTAAATTCGTAACGAGCACAACCTGTTTACAATGGCCAATTATAAGAGTACAGAATATGTTAATTAAAACACGTCCGGTGTATGTATAAAACGGTAATTGGCCTCATGTTGACAGCCGTCACTTGCCAAGTTAATGGCAAACTATTTAATCGACGTTTATAAAATTGACAGGTGTGACAACTTGAAACGTGCGGTGCAAAAGGGTTAACTTTTTAACAAAAACATGAGCCAATTTCAACATTGATTTTAAACACGATTTGTTACTAAAAAATGTTAAGGCTGTCACTGTCATAACAACGAAGTAAATTGACAAAATGTACAATTATATAACAAACAGCTGACATCAAACTTATGCAAAACGTGGACTCAAAAAGTGAATTCCGACAAACTTTAATGCGACAAGATTAAACTCAGACGATTTGGAACTTCGATGTTACTCAACTCCGACAATACACTATACTGATATGGCTTAATTTCGATACTACGGTACTCCGACAAAATATTTCTTCGACATGACTTAACTAGGAAACGACGCGTGTTCGGCAATATTCAACTCCGACAGTTATTCTACTCCGACATGAGTAAACTTTGACTTACGCTACTCATACATTCTTTGTATCGACACTGTGTTAAATCGACACTACATAATTTAGACACGAATATTATTTGGAAAATATTTTTAACCGACTCCAAAAAAAGAAGGAGGTTCTCAGTTCGTCGGAATCTTTTTTTATGTATGTTACTCGTTTACTCGAAGACGGCTGGACCGATTTGAAAAATTACTTTTTTGTTTGGATGTATACAGGATGTCCCAAAACTTTGCTACACGGAGGGAAAGTACCTTAAATATTAAAGATAGGAAATTTTACTAAAAGAAGACTTCATTTTATTTTTAAAATAATTGGAAGTGCATTCAAAGATTTTTGAAAAATCGCTTGCCTTAACCAGGAATCGAACCCACCAAAAACGATTTTTTTAAAAATTTTTTACGATACCAATCGAAAGGGTTACTCGTAATTATTTTTTTTTGAGTGAGATCTTCTTTTTGAATTTTAACTGACTGATGAAATTTAACTTTAAATTTTAATTATTACAAATTGTATCAATTTGTATCGAATTAATGTAAGCGATTTTTTGAAAAATCTTTGAATACAGTTCCGTTTTTCTTAAAAACAAAATGAAGTCTTCTTTCAGTAAAATTTCCTATCTTCAATATTTAAGGTACTTTCTCTCCGTGTGGCAAAGTTTTGGGATGTATGCTTCCAAGTTGGTCCTATTGTCATGAGGTCAGGATCTGATGATGGAATCCTAGAGAAATCAAGGGAACTCTTCAAATATTATAAAAAAAGGTCAGACAAATTTTAGTTGCTGTTTTAAGTTTGACAGCTGTCATCTGTCAAACTTAAAACAGCAATATCTCGAAAAGTAGTCATCAAATATTATAAAAAAGAAGGTCAGACAAATTTTAGTTGATGTTTTAAGTTTAATAGCTGTCGTATCTCGCTAAGATCTTTCATTTCTTCAAAAACATCATCAGTCTAGGATGAGTACTTTTCGAGATATTGCTGTTTTAAGTTTGACAGATGACAGCTGTCAAACTTAAAACAGCAACTAAAATTTGTCTGACCTTTTTTATAATATTTGAAGAGTTCCCTTGATTTCTCCAGGATTCCATCATCAGATCCTGACCTCATGACAATGGGACCAACTTGGAAGTATATAATTTCAAACAAAAAAATAATATTTCAAATCGGTCCAGCCGTTTTCGAGTAGGTAATCGAGTAACATACATAAAAAACAAAGATTCCGACGAATTGAGAACCTCCTCCTTTTTTTGAAGTCGGTTAAATATATTTTCCATATAATATTCGTGTCTAAATTGTGTAGTGTCGATTTAACACAGTGTCGATACAAAGCATATATGAGTAGCGTAAGTCGAAGTTTACTCATGTCGGAGTAGAATAACTGTCGGAGTAGAATATTGCCGAACACGCGTCGTTTCATAGTTAAGTCATGTCGAAGAAATATTTTGTCGGAGTACCGTAGTATCGAAATTAAGCCATATCGGTTTAGTGTATTGTCGGAGTTAAGTAACATCGAAGTTCCAAATCGTCTGAGTTTAATCTTATCGCATAAACGTTTGTCGGAATTCATTTTTTGACGTGATCTTAATCGCGTTTAAAATCAATGGTGAAATCGACTATAAGTAACGTAGGTAACGAAAATTTAGTTTCCACTAAAATCCCACAAAAAAGAGATCTCCCGATCTCTCTTAAAGAAATTGAGATTAAAATACAAATTTGGCATAAAAGTTTGCGTGGAAAGTCATGTTCTTTTTTTAATGTTTATTTCTTCTAAAAGTAAATTTAAATAATTGATTATGGTTTTGAAATCATGTTATAAAATTATACCTACTTACTTATTCTATTTTATTATAATTTGATCCTACTTTTATCTCTAAAATCTACCTATTGCTAACCATAACTTTTTCGTTCGGAATTTCAAAGTTATGGAAACATAATATTTGTAAAGGGTCGATCCAATGAGAATACAATTGTAATTACCGCTTCAAATCAAGCGAAAAATACCATTTGAATTTTAGTAGAGCGAAACGTGTCGTCGAGATATCATTTTGCAGAATTGATAGGTTGTTTTATCGTTCCGCTGAATGATAATGTACTTTTTTAGGTGAACATAACTAAGTTACTTCGGTTTATGTGGCACTTACAGCATAATCTGATATTTAAGATCTTAATGTGGTAAATATAATTGAATATAAATATAAATACTATCAACGAAATCGGCCCCCTACTCAAAATGACTAACATTTTATAAAGCTTAAGGGGATACATCTAAAAATTGACACTTTTTGATGTAATACCATAAGGTCGCAAAAAGATCCTAGAGATCTGAAATTAAGTTATATATTTCTTTATATCTTACTCCAGACACGTAGAGAACCAGAAACACGATTTAGTAATTTTGGCTCGATACATTTTAATTTCGAAAATACCTCTTAAAAATTCTTAAAATCGAAATTATTTAGAAACAACATTAGTTATTCAAGTCGAAATTGCTTTAAATGATGTGTATCATCAATATATAGAATCGTATCGAAGCATTTCTCTTTAATCACTATAGTTATTTACTACGAGTTGATTTAGTGATTTTCGCGCCAAATCTGCTGAATCGGTCTCGCTCCCGCGCGCGGCGTTTTCTTATTGCTATCTCTCTTTACGCTTTATTTTAGATGTAGCCCTTTAGATATAAGCAATAGACAATTAAATCTTAGTTATGTAAACCACAGACTTTGCTGTATACGGTCAGCGAACTAAAATCGCTGTATAGGTATACGGTATACATACTAATTTTAGAGTTGACTGCTTATTTTAAAGTTTTATTAGTAAGTGTAGCGTTCAAACGCATAGAATGTTGGCCATTTGAGTAGGCGGGTAAGTAAACAACTAACATCCGTACAGCCTAAAAAGCTTATTATATTTTCATTTTTCAACACCGTGTTGAATGAAGGGCCGTGTTTAAGGGCATACGTCAAATACGTCATATTGTTTGCACTGGCACAATCAAAGGAACCTCCCAGAGGAAATATGGCTCAGATTGCTTCCATACCAATAATATTTAATATCATACTCAAGCGTTCTCGAGAATGTGTTTCTAGTAACCACTGCGGATTTAAAAGCCATTTTTTAAGGTGTGGAACTTGAAAATTGAAAAAGATATTTTTATCAATTTTATTGCTGTTTGCTTGCTAGGAATGTTGCAATATACCTACCTACTAGATCCTAAGAATAGAAACAGCAGTGAATATACTTTTACAAATGAAATTGCTGTTTTGTATGGATAATTTTAAAAAGTTTGCATTTTCAATATTAACATTGTCTTAATTTATTTAACACAAACGCTAATTTTTTAGAACTTATGCACAAATGTTTAAACACTCAGGTAACTAATGCCACATGTATTAAGTGAAAAAAAACAGTATTGGCTAAGTTACAACGAATTAAGTGGTCATTTCTGCTAATGAAAATGATATTGAAAAATTCTTTATTCAAATAAGCTCACATAATGAGCGTTTTTAAATCGTCAAATATTTTTTTTACCCTACCACCCATTATGACGTCTTTTAGCTGACAAAAAAAACGGGCGCAAAAAACTTATCAGCTTTATCAAATGGAACGATATTTACAAATATGTATATCGTTTCCAGACTTTATATTAACAAAAATTAATAAATAAATAAAATTATAATTAGATCATTACTTAATGAATTACAAATAAAAAAAAAACTTTACAATTCAATATGCGTTAAGATAGGTAGTCAGAAGCAGACCCATTCCCACTGGCAGCACCCGTTCACGAGCATGACGCATGAACCAGCCATCGCTTCGCTCAACCATATTTGAGGGAACGTAACGACCCGCCTCACGCGACACCACCGCAGAAATGATTAAAGAGAGCATGACATACTAAGGCTACCCATGTTAAGGCATCGATTTGAAAACTAATATCCAAAGCTTTTCATAGGCCTTATAATATAATGAAACAAGGAGTTACTTTTAAAATATTTTTTTTAATGTTCAGCGTTCAGAAAAAAAAATCGGAAATATTTTTTGTTGCTGGTAGTGGGCCGTTTGATCATAATTCGAAATAATGACAAGTAACCGAGCATCTTTAACACCATAGAAGATATGACAGCCTCTGTGTTTGAAAAAATATATTTTATTTTATATTTAAACCATGCTTTAACCCCTATTAGTTGAAAAAATGGGTGTGTAAGAATCTTAAAATACTTCTTAATCTTCAAGCCTATTAGGGTATTTTGGTTGATGTAGCAACTATAAGTACATACCTGCCTAATTTATTTTATGGCTCAACCACACTTGTTTTCTTATTTTCTTCTCGCATAATCAATATTTTATCTCAAATCCATAAACCCTTGTCCAAATCAAATTAAAATGAAAGTTAGGTAGGTATCTTTGGATTTTATTTATATGCTTCTTAAGGCGCGGTGGTAGTGAAACTAGTGCCGCCACTACATTTATTTTTATTACTCGTAAACCAAGTCAATATTTAAAAAAAGCTCATGTAATAATCTCTTAAATTGTCTCTAATATTTTTTTAATAACTCTTCAACAGTTATCATTCATTCTGTAAGTTTTAAAATCCATAATTGCCAAAAGTGGCCACTTTCAGCTAAAATGGATTTTAAAACTTACAGAAAGAATGAAAACTGTTGAAGAGTTATTCAAAAAATATTAGAGACAATTTAAGAGATTATTACATGAGCTTTTTTTAAATATTGACTTGGTTTACGAGTAATAAAAATAAATGTAGTGGCGGCGCTAGTTTCACTACCTACAGCGCCTTAACTGCAAAACTTACAAAAAACATAATCTAGCAAATGTCTTTTGTTCCTTGGCCGTAAGCTATCCTTTTCCGTTTGTGTTTAAAGAAAGCAATTAGTGTTTGTAATTAACAGCTGCGACGCGCGTGTTAGCGCATAAACCAACCACAGACAATCCATCATGGCGTCAACTGTCACTTTTTGGCGCGAAAAGACTTTTAATCAGATTTGCTGCCGCTGGAACTTAGTTTTCTTGTGCAAATTAACTTGAAGTTAATAATAGTTGAAATCAGTGATTATTTGTTGCAAATTCTTAATAATTAAGTAATACAAAAATTATTGTTTTTTCCCCTAAATTATTAGTAATATCACAGGCATATTAGGAATTTTAAATTAAAAGTTCTCATATAAGTACATCACAACTTATCTCATACACGTATACATATGAAGACGCGCGAAAATCATACACGTTTCGTAGTTGGTCAAAAAAAAGACAAATTTAACATAAATAGAAGTGTAACAGATAGCAGTTTCGTGTATTCTTCTGAGATATTGTCACTGTTCCAAAAACTTAAGAAACACATACTTACCTAAGTACCTACCTAATATTCCTTATATACTCAAAACGTTGCCACACGGAGGGAAAGTACCTTAAATATTGAAGATAGGGAATTTTTCTGAAAGAAGATTTCATTTTGTTTTTAAAAATAATTAGAACTGCATTCAAAGATTTTTGAAAAATCGCCTCCTTAACCAGGAATCGAACCCACCAAAAATAAAAATAAAGAACATTACGATACCCATAGAAAGGGTTACTCATGGAGATTATTTTTTCTTAAGTGACACAACGTCTTAAACAAAAAGTGGACCATGAACTTTCACATTTAAATTTTTATTATTACGCATTACGCATTGTATCAATTTGTATCGAATCTTATGCGATTTAAAAAAAAACTTTGAATGCAGTTCCATTTCTTTTTAAAAACCAAATGAAGTTTTCTTTCAGTAAAATTTCCTAACTTTAATATTTAAGGTACTTTGCCTCCATGTGGAAAAGTTTTGAGACATCCTGTATATAAATACACCAGGCATGTCAAGTATACGGCCCGCGAGCCGCATGCAGCACTTTGCACGTTTGACTGCGGCCCGATCCAATTTTAAAACCATCCTTCTGTTGCGGCCTGCAAGTGTGTCTCGATAGGGTTGGCAACGCAAAGCTAATTGTAGATGTCGCTGCGTACGCTTGGTCCTAAGACAGTAGACGTTCAGAACAAAATGTATGGGAAAATAGGTATTTATTTTGTGGTATTTTTTTTACCGAAAAAGACCCATTGACCCAAAATGGATATAAAAGACTATTCTACAATGCAAATGCCGGAAATGAAAGCCAAATTAAGACGTTTTTATTTTTACAGAATTTATCAATTTTTTCTGTATGCAGATTTTTCGGAAATTTGTAAGTGCCAACATTTTTAAAGCCATTGCCATACAGAATTTAATCATTTTAAAGCTAAAAAACTATTTTTTAAGTAAATTCCTTTGTTTTCATAGCTCTCGTGGAACAAGCGTACGCAGCGCCATTTTGACAGTTGCCTTCCCCATTCAAAAAGTAACACTTTATTTACCCATGCAATGGGTTTAATTTGGGAGTTTTTGGCGCCATTTTGTAGAGTACGGTTCAGTATCTATTTTAATTATTTACAAATTGATTCATAGTGGATATAGTGTCTTAAAATTGGTGCAGTTTTGTGATACAAGTGTCTACGCAACTGAACAATATGTGGGATAATTGAAATAGGCGCGATAGGTTGTGTGAAGCTGAGACTTTTATTGTAGTGGTGGCTTGGCTACCTCGGCAGAACTAACCGAGTAAACTGTCTTGATATACTTGGTGCCAAATGCTCCAAGCAGCATTGGAATGTGATGTACCCGCATTCTAATGAAAATTGAAACAATATCTAGTTACCACTGAACTATTCAACACTTGACACTGGCAAAAATTACTTCCAAGAGGAAAGTAGATTGCCGAAACAAAAATTGAAAAAAATTAAAAACCCGCCTGCATAAAAAGACAAGTCAACTGAAAAGATGGAAACAAGATTAAATATGATAGGCAACATTATAACATGCAGTCGGAGGCATGCATAAAGAAAGTGACATTATGAATGATTTGAGTTATATGCCTCCGACTGCATGTTATAATGTTGCCTATCATATTTAATCTTGTTTCCATCTTTTCAGTTGACTTGTCTTTTTATGCAGGCGGGTTTTTAATTTTTTTCAATTTAATTTTTTATTTATTTCTTTTTAGTTATTATTTATATGATATACCTTTTTGAAATCCTTATAATAAGCCCTTTAATTTGACACCCATAATGCATTATTCTAAAAAAAAAATTTTTTCCCCACTACGTATAATAGCACCGTACAGCCGCCATGTTGGTTTTTTTATAACGCCACCTTCTTAAGAACACTTGGGCTGACGAGACAAATCTAACGATATGTAAATCACGGAAATCCGTTCAGCCGTTTGAAAGATATGAGGTAATAAAGAATATTACATACAAACTTACATACTTACTTACAAGATACGCGCGAAAAACATAACCCTCTTCCAGTCGGGTAAAAAAGAAGAAAAAGAAGAGTTTCAATTTTCTATAAAGTTAGGTTTTGCGGCGCACTGATTCTACAATATGCATTTGGCCCACCAATGATTTTGAGTTTTACATGGCTGAAATACACGAATAATCAGTCGTCGAGGTGGTGCGTTACTACAGGCCCACGTAAAGCAATAAGCATTACAGGATTCGGTTACGGTCGCCAGTCGCCACACATTCGGCATCAGTCGACCGGTTTTGCTGCGTCCGCGCTAATTCGCCACCGACATAATTAAAGGCATGTGTGTGTCCCCTACCGGGCTATTTTCGAAACTCGAGTTAATCACGTCAAATTATCATTGCAAGTTTGGTTCCAATCAGTTAATAGGCAATGGTATTATAAAATTTTGGGATTCGAACTTTTTTTTCATTAAACATGATTAAACGCAGTGACAAAAACCGCAGGGCATGTATGAAAACATTGATGGATGTGAATGAAGCGAAAGAGGTGTGCAAGGATCGTAGCAGGTGGCGATCCATAGTCTATGCCTACCCCCATGGGAATTAGGCGTGAATGTATGTATGTACGATCTTATACAGGTGAAATCGAAAACAGTACCTACACAAAGTTTGTGGTATGGCAAACCGTCTAACTGAACAACTTTGTCGATGGTACCAATTTAATCAGAGAAAAAATAATCTGCTGTTCCATACATTTTGATCGAGTAGACATTGATGTTTTCTATTAAACCCAAAAAACAAATAAATCAAAACTAAATAATTCTAAAATAACATCCAAATTAAGCAATATGCATACGCGCTGTAATCCGTTAAAATCCGGCCAAGTGCGAGTCGGACTCGCGCACGAAGGGTTCCGTACCAAAAAACGGCAAAAAAATTACGTTTGTTGTATGGAGCCCCCCTTAAATATTAATTTTATTCTGTTTTTAGTATTCGTTGTTATAGCGGCAATAAAATACATCATCTGTGAAAATTTCAACTGTCTACCTGTTGTCGTTATTAATATCAAGCAAAAAACGGCAAAAAATCACGTTTGTTGTATGGGAGCCCCCCTTAAATAACAATTTTATCAACAAACACAGATGTTTAGTATTTGTTGTTATAGCGGCAACAGAAATATATCATCTGTGAAAATTTCAACTTTCTAGCTATCACGGTTTATGAGATACAGCCTGGTGACAGACAGACAGACAGCGGAGTCTTAGTAATAGGGTCCCGTTTTTACCCTTTGGGTACGGAACCCTAAAAAGTGTTTTTCAGCGGTTTTCACTGCACAGTGATTTTGTTTCTTTTACTTAACCCTACAGATGCTTACCTACGTATCGTGGGTAATACGGTACCCACCAGACCTCATAAGATGTCACAGTAATCAGAACTGCGTAATCAAACCAACTCTCCGTTTGGTATGCAAATCTGAGGGCAGATTATACAGCGCTGACCATATCAAGTTTAATTAACACTTTAATATGCAGATTATTTCAAGCAAACTAATTAGAACATCGCTGTTTTACCCGAATCTTAAAAACCGGGATAACTAACTTATGCATTCAAAATGTAATGGCAACTTTTAAGTATATGGCACCAAGAAAAGTTTTAAACATGTTTGCTACCTAATGTCCATTTTTTCTGAAAATGTTATTCAAATATTAAATTCAAATCACAACTACTAGGACAAATTCAAACATCTGAAATATTATCTTGATGAAAAATATTTATATGAGAATCTTTTTTTTTCATGTCCAAAGTCTTAGTTAATGTCTTTTTCTCAAAATAATCCTCGGTGACTGTATGTATCGTAAATTACTAATTTAAATTAAAAAATATATATCTACTTACTATTGACGTAGCTATGAATATGCTATTTCAATTCTCTAAAGTACCTTTTAGTATTCTGTGCTTTAACTTGGGTGCATAAAACTTAGTACTTAAAATAATGCACTTTATGCACATCCATAAATACTATATTACGATGCTATGCGGATGATTTCTATATTTTATGTCTTTATAAATAACACCAGAAATTACACTAGCTAGGTGCTTATAAGAAATTTGGTCGTTACGCGTACCATCTTTTAATCATTTAATTCATTTCATTTATTCATCAAATTCATTCATTTATTTCATTTCATTATTCCATTTTATTTCATTCATTCAATAATTATTGTTTGTGAAGTCATACGTTTACTTAGTTAAGAATAAACTTTTTAGTGCATATAATGTGGCAACTTAAAAATGACATTTTGAATGAATTTTTGAATTTGTAATTTTGAAAATAGGAAAGCTTATTGTGAAAATTCGTTAATCAATCACACATCAGTGTTATGAATTCAGGGATTTCGAAAAGAAAACCAATTGAAATAAATCAAATATAATATTTCGTAATTCGTTATTATGTAATTTTTTTAAATTTAGTATGTACTTTCTAATAAATAAATTCTAATGCCGGGCATTAGAAATGTTAAAACATTTCTTTTACAAAATTGGGTAAAAGAATTGTCGATTTAAAAATGCTTATTATGTGAGCATATTTGAATAAATAACTATTCACTTTCACTTAAAAAAAAATTGTTTAAAAAAACAAAAACCGACTTCAAAAAACCTACCTCTAAAAAGCAAGACATAATATTCGAAATAATAAAAATGAAGTCGGGTCAGGCTGGAGTACAAATTCCTTTTTTTTTTATTCTAAAAGCCCCACCCGACTTCAATAGACGTGTTTTTATTATTACGAATATTATTTCTTGCTTTTTAGAGGAATTTTTTTTGAAGTCGGTTTTTTGTTTTTTTAAACAATTTTTAATTTTTTTAATTTTTAGTGTAGGTACTATGGGCAACAGCGTCGCTTAACCAGTTTGCAACAAAATTCGTGTGCGCGCGTATCGCCCTGCACGAACTAAACGTATGTGACAGCGGGCGCGGCGTGCAAGCGATTTTAACCTTAGCAGTGGTTAAGCGACGCTGTTGCCCATGGTACCTTTTGTATTAGGTAGGTAGTGTAGGTATATTATTTAGGTAGAAAAATCGGCTCAGCCAAACGTGAGTTAATCGCGGAGAAACATACATACATGCGGGTCAAACTGAGAACCTCCTTTTTTAAGTCGGTTAAAGAACTACCTAACCAACTTAAGATATCCCCTTTTCAACATAAAAATAATTATTTATTCAGTTCATAAACAAAGAAGTTATACGACTGATCATCGAGGTAGTTCACACAAAATCACACTATTTTCGTGCTTTTTTCAAGATTATTTGAAAAGTACTGAACCGGTTTCCATATTTTAAAAAAACCGGCCAAGTGCGTGTCGGGCCACGCGCCATAGGGTTCCGTAGTTACCTTATACCATACCATATTTAATACCACCTATAATTTTTCGTCTGTAAAAATAACTTTGTTTTTCACAGTGTTGGTATGAATAACAAAGTTATATTTGCGGTTTTGGAAAATGTGCTATATCTCAAAAACTAATTACTATATCTCGTTCAAACCAATTTTGGTTGAAAGTGTTTATTAAGATCTACAGCATATATTTTTTTTAGATTTTTCACTCTCTTATTTCAAAAGTTAAAGGGGGGGGGGACACACATTTTACCACTTTGGCGGTGAATATCTTTCAAACGGTTGACTTTGAGAAAAAGTTGTTTTAGGAACCTCAATGTCATTTTTAAAGACTTATCTATAGACACCCAACACGTGTTGGTTTGAAGAAAAAAAAATTTTTCAGTTTCAGTTCCATGTATGGGGAGCACCCCCTTAATCTTTTATTTTTCTTATTTTTGTATTAAATTCGTTAAGCGGTTAACAGAATACATCTACCTACCAAGTTTCAACTGTGTAGTCTTAATACTTTCGGAATAAAGTGGCTGTGACATACGGACAGACAGACAGACAGACAGACAGACAGACAGACAGACAGACAGACATGACGAATCTATAAGGGTTCCGTTTTTTGCCATTTAGGCTACGGAACCCTAAAAATGGGACCAACTTGGAAGTTTACCTAATGTAATAACGTTTGAATCATTTCAATCGGTTCAGCCATCTTCGAGTAATCGGTGTACATACATATAAATAAAAAAAATATACGCGACGAATTGATAACCTCCTCCTTTTCAAATTTTTGAAGTCGGTTAATAACCTCCTCCTTTTCAAATTTTTTAAGTCGGTTAAAAAAACCCCGCACGCTTCAGGCACTTTTTGTTTTCGGAGGCTGGACACGTGACGGGTCAAAAAGCCCAATGGCTAATTTTTTTTTTACACTTTTCAGCGCTTTCTTTATTGTTTATACCACCTACGCCCTAATATTCCAATAATCTATTCTCAGCCACTGGTAATTTGGGATCAATTTCAAGTACAGATTCTTCCTCTAAACGTAGACACACGATCGCTTATATTTAGCTAAGGTGTGTTATTGCACGGAACTTTGGGCCGATCGACGATTTGTACCAATTATGTGGACAGGTGGAGATTTAGTGCCGATGCGAAGTGTATCGAGGCCCGCACGTACTGAGAGTAACTAATGTCAGTATTACGCTTACAGACATTATTGAGTTTGGATCAGCGTTTCTTAACTTTTTTAAAATGTATTTATCAAAAATAAAACATTACATTGAAGATACACGCACCAATATAGATTTGTCCGATGCAGTGGCACCGTTGCATGACGTAACACAATAGAAAATCTGCTGCTTTTTCAAAAAAATGGCAGATAACGGGTTAAGCGTTTTTTATAATAGATAAATTGTTTGCAAAGTTGATATTTCGCCGAGCCGTCCCAAAGGTGGCTGCAGTACTCCATGCAAGATCGTACTTGAGCTTTATAAAGGGTTAAAAGCTGCCCAGGCGTAAAGTACCGCTTGACTTTATTTAGGACGCTCAGCTTCTTAGCTGCAGTTTGAGCCTTAGACTCGATAGAGGTGCCGAAGTTAAGGTCAGAAGATAACTCCATGCCAAGAAGCTGGAGAGTGTCGGTTACTTGGATAGATGTACCTCGGAAAGTAGGAGTTAAGTTGAATGGACTCCTTTTTGCGGTAAACAGACACGCTTGCGTTTTAGAAGCGTTGAAGCTAACAAGATTTTCATCACCCCATTGGGAGACGAGACTTAGCGTCAGGTTCAATCGCTCAACCATGGCCTTTCTCATTATTTTCACCTCATCACCACCGGCTCCCGCGCTGGACAGATACCTCTCCATGACAGTACTGTCGTCTGCATAGCCAACAATACCCGGTGTTAGCAGGTCATTGATGTGCAGCAGGAAAAGCGTCGCAGAGAGCACCAACCCCTGAGGAACTCCGGCATCATTTTATTACATTTACTTATTATCCGAATTTGCATAAAAATATGACGACCGACCCGTGGTCACACCGTTTTGCCACACCAGTGTGACTACGTGGATTTTTTTACCCGTGGTCACACCGTCTCACTCTTGACATGAAAAATTACAAAGAAAGTTATAAATGATGACGATGTCGGTATAGTTTTTCTAAAAATTACTATCGGTCTAGTGGTTTGTGTTGTGGTTATTTCTTGAGGGCCCGAGAGTCCAGTCAGTCAATTAAGAAGACGATGCACCATTAAAATATAGTTTTATTAATATTCTTCATGAGTTTCATGACAAAGGAAAAAAACCGACAGACAGTAAACAAGAGTTATTACCATGGTTACAGAAAACAATTGTTCCAAATACAAAACAAACAATACTTCCCCTTAATAACTTTTGTTAACATCTTAACTTCCTTACTAGACAGTTGGCAGCCCTAACTCTCTACAACAAAATTCATGTTTTCGCACATTCAGCGGTTTTGTCAGTATGTCGGCTGTCATGTCTTCCGTACTTTTATAAAGTAATTCAATCAGTCCCTTTTCAATACACTCTCTTATGTAATGAAACTTAACATCAACATGTTTCGATCTTCGATGAAACACTGGGTTGATTGCTAGCTTTTGAGCTGACTGGTTGTCACAGAATAAAGTAATTGCTGAACCAGTTAAAACTATATTCAAGTCACTAACCAAGTTTTTCAGAAATGCGGCTTCTTTAGCAGCCTCACACAGGGCTATATATTCAGCCTCTGTGCTTGACAAAGCTGTACACGACTGTTTGCGACACTCCCAGGATACAGGCTTCCCTGCAAACATAAAAACAAATCCAGAGAAAGATTTCCTATCCATAGAGTTTGATGCCCAGTCTGCATCAGCGAATCCTTCAAGAGTTAGTGTACTCTGCTTTTTAAACACTAAACACACGTTTCGTGTTCGCTTTAAATATCTTAAAACATGTTTCGCTGCATTCCAGTGTTCCTGGGTGTGACAATTATTATACTGACTCAAGTGTGACACGGCAAATGTAATGTTAGGCCGAGTGAACACACTCAGGTACATCAGGCACCCAATAAGTTCCTGATAAGGTACAGACCCTGGCAGTAACACCTTATTGTCCGTAAATTTGACATTAGGGTCAAGTGGCGTCCTTGCAGGTTTACAGTCTTGCATATTAAACCTGTCTAATATCTTATCAATTTGCAATGACTGACCCAATTTCATAACTGCGTTCTGTCTATCACGGACCACACTGATCCCTAACACATGACGCACTGGTCCAAGATCCTTAATCTTAAATCGTCTTGACAAATCTGATTTCAGCGTATCAGCTAGTACCTTGTCATTGTAAAGGAGAACGAAATCATCAACATACAATGCGATATATATGACTGACTTGCCAACACTTTTCATATATATACACGGTTCCAACTTACACTGCTGATATCCTTCAGAAACAAGCGACTCTTTGACTTTTATGTTCCACGCCCTTGGGGCTTGTTTAAGGCCATACACAGCCTTTTTCAGCCTATAAACTTTTTGCTCATTACCTTGCTCAATGAAACCTTCTGGTTGATACATATAGATCTCCTCATCTAGCTCTCCATTTAAAAATGCTGTCTGTACGTCGAGGTGATCTATATCCAAGTCCATTTCAACAGCAAGTGACAACAAAAGTCTAAGCGAACTATACCTAATTACCGGAGAAAACGTTTCAAAGTAATCCTCCCCGTATTTCTGCGAGTACCCTTTAGCTACTAATCTAGCCTTGTATCGGGTCACTTTACCTTCGGAGTCGCACTTCAGTTTAAATAGCCACTTATTCTTTACAATATTTTTACCAAACGGGGGATCGACAAGCTCCCATACATCATGTTCAGCAAAAGAATTCATTTCCTCCTGCATTGCACAACGCCAGAGATTTGAGCTTAGAGCTTCAGACACATTTTGTGGCTCACCTGGTAACGCGCAAAGATAATTTCTAGGACGGAGATTATAACTATGTTGCAAAATCAATGGCTCCTTACTTACAGACTGCTCTACGGCTGCATCTATCATATCATCCTTCCCCTCAGTCGTAGAGGATGGATGCACCATTGTTTCAGTGTCAACATGATTTGAAGCTTCCCCTCCATCAGACGTACTAGGAGGCACAACTTCTTCCTCCTGAAAATCCGGGAAAAACAAAGTCACACTATTATTGGTATTCACCCTAGACTCCTTTCCAGGAAACACATGTTCATTGAACACCACATCACGACTTCGTAAGACACGTCGTGTGTCTAGGTCAAATAGCTTGTAGACCTTGTTACTTTCTTCATATCCGATGAAAACGTATCGTTTACTTCTCGCGTCTAGCTTATTTCGTTTAACAGACGGAATATGTGCGTACGCCTCACACCCAAAAACTCTTAGGTGTCCATAACTTACCTTTTGACCAGACCATACCTCCTCAGGAATTTTACCTGATAATCTCCACGATGGAGAGCGGTTTATGAGGTAGGCTGCTGTCATGGCTGCTTCTGCCCACATTTTGTGTTCTAGCCCTGATTGCAACAATAGGCACCTTACCTTATCCATAAGCGACCTATTGAGTCTCTTAGCAGCACCATTCGCTTGTGGCGAATATGGAGGCGTCACCTGGTGCACAATTCCCTTATTTTTGAAGAACTTTGTCAAATCCGCGTTAACAAATTCTTTCCCTCCGTCTGACCTAAACGCCTTTACTTTGCACTCGCATTGATTTTCAACTAGTGCGATAAATTCTTTTAGAACGTTTGCAACTTCGCTTTTACACTCTAAAAAATAGATAAACACTTTTCTCGAGTAATCATCAAGTATTGTAAGTACATACCTCTTTCCAGAATACGAGTCAACTGGGAAAGGTCCACACAAATCTGAATGTAACAACTCTAATCGTCTTTCCGCACGTTTCTTCATTTCATTTAACTTAAATGGTTTTCTTACGTGTTTTCCTAAAATACAAATTGGACAAGAAACATTTTGCGAGTTGTCAACAGTACAGTCAATGTCTGTCACATTTGTCAGAGCTTTCAAATAGTCATAACTAATATGTCCCAGTCTGTCATGCCAGCATTCTGTTGTCACCTTGACGGAAGTCAGTGCCAAACCTCTTCCAAAAAGTTTGTATACACCACCTATTCCATTTAAAGAAATCAAAACAGAGTTAGAATTACAATTATAAATGTTACACAAACTGTTTACAAATTCTACTCTAAAACCTTTCTTAGCCATACAATTAACCGAAAGTAAATTCACATTCAGTCCGGGAACATACATGATGTCTTTGATACACACATTAGTCTTTGAAATCTTGACCATTACTTCACCAACGCCAACGCACTTTAATATTTGACCACTTGCTACAGATATCTCTGATTCTCTTGCCTTAAAGTTCTGTAGCCAGTCTCGGCGTCCTGTCATGTGATAAGATGCTCCACTGTCAACGTACCATGACGTATCCAACAGCTCCGATGCCACCATAGCCACATTATCCACATTTGTCTGTCTCTTCGTCGCAACACTAGTATTTCCACTAGCCCCAGGATTTCTCTGCTGCTGTCTACAAAATTTCTTCGTGTGACCACCTTGACCACAATTCCAGCATCGCAGATACCTCTGCTTATCTCGACGATCAGCTATTGGCTTCTTATTTTTGACAATTAAGCAATCAGCATCTTGGTTATTCCACTTCTTTTCCTGAAGTAACTTCGATTTCACAAGATCAGTCGAAATGTCTCCCTCTAAACTCTCT
This sequence comes from Agriphila geniculea, assembly GCA_943789525.1. Classification (NCBI taxonomy): domain Eukaryota; kingdom Metazoa; phylum Arthropoda; class Insecta; order Lepidoptera; family Crambidae; genus Agriphila; species Agriphila geniculea. The sequence continues at coordinate 20,051,134 of OX038890.1, forward strand.
AAGGCCATAATCATTGGTTCAAACCTGGGAGGCAGTCCTTGGAGCATCACAGCTGCTAAAAATTCATCATCTAGCGGCTTCTCCATAGCTCTCAGCTGTTGGGCTAAACTTAGACACTTCCCAACATATTCCTCCATGCTAGGATGATCTTCTAGTTTTATAGAGCAAAGACTCCTGAGTATGGATAGTCTTCTCCCAAGACCACGATCTTCATAGGCTTTTTCCAATTTCGTCCATGCATCCCTTGCTCCAATTGCACTTAGAACATGCGAAACACAACTGTCTTCTATCATCAAACAAATTTTTGACAGCGCACGCTCATCTTTTCTTTGTTTTACTTCCGGAGACGTTTTATCTTCCGCAGGATACCCATTTATGGTGCACCACAGCCCATCATGCAGGAGGAGATTCTTCATGTGAAATTTCCACAACACATAGTTCTCTCTCCCACAAAGCTTCTTAAAACTCACAGAAAATGACGACGACGTATCAGCACTGCTGGCCTCCAAAGATTTGCTGGCCTCACTCATTTTGTTTAATTTGGGACTGGACTCTCTTTCTGGACCGTTTGTGTCTGGGCCCATAACCTGTTGTGGTTATTTCTTGAGGGCCCGAGAGTCCAGTCAGTCAATTAAGAAGACGATGCACCATTAAAATATAGTTTTATTAATATTCTTCATGAGTTTCATGACAAAGGAAAAAAACCGACAGACAGTAAACAAGAGTTATTACCATGGTTACAGAAAACAATTGTTCCAAATACAAAACAAACAATAGTTTGCACGCCGGCTTTCAAGGCGCCACCATCTCTTGAGGTCCCGGGTTCGCTCCCCAGCTGGGTCAGTCTAGAAAACGAACTTTTCTGTATTGGCTCAGGTCTGGGTGTTTGTGATACCACGCTGTCTCTGATTTCCATAGCACAAGTGCTTTGCTACTTACTTTGAAATCAGAGCAATGTTTGTGTGTTGTCTAATTTATCTTATACCTTTAAACGAGCAATTCTTGTATATTTATTTATATGTATATAAATTTATTTCTGTGATCTTAGAAAAGGCTCTAACGAATTCGCTGAAATTTGGTATATGGGAGTCTTCGGGGGTCAGAAACAATCGATCTAGATTAGTCTTATGTTTGGGAAAACGCGTATTTTCGAGTTTTCATGCTTTTTTCTTTCGACGCAGAATATGGTAGCTAATATCGTCCTGCTGGCCACTGTCCGTCTGGTCCAGCGGATTAAGACGCGGACGGCAAGAAACGAGTGTTACGGGTTCGAATCCCGCTCGGTGACTTACTTTTGTTTTTTTATATGTTCAGTTTTATAAATATTTTTTTTAATTTTAATTTATTTTAGACAAGTTTAACCGTTAGTTAAGTACCGTAACCGTAAGTTAGTAATAACCGAGCAAAGCTCGGTCGCCCAGGTACTTATTTATTTTAATAATAATAATAATATCAAATAAAATAACTTTTGGGAGTATTGAAAAAAAATGTATTGCAAATGAGAAAATACACTAAAAATGACTAACAAAAATAGTGGCAAACACAAGAGAAAGGCCAGAGAAACGCCATTTAAAACTGTAGCTCGCCTTAATTGCTACTTTCACAGTAGCTACCAATTTCTTTTTAAAAAGGAATTATTAGGGAAGCAAAGGACCGGCTTTAGTGTGTCGTCTGTTAATTAGTAACATCGGTCTGCTATTAAAGGATTTAGTTACTACAACTGTAATAAGTTGTGATCACCTTAAATGTTTGGTTTCAAGTACGTTTAGGTTCACTGGAGTAGTTTAAAAATATGGCCTTATTTTTTAAAGGGTATGATTTTATCAATTACCTAATAAATGCATTTTCAGTGACCTAATAAATAATATTTGTTCCCAAAATAGTAGATCTGTCACCTAAATTGAATAACCAAATAATATTAAAACGCTTACCTGAATAATAATTCAGAATTATCTTGAAATTATATCAATTATCAAATAATTATATTGGGTATCAAAATAATAAAAGTGCCACTAAAACTGAATCACCAATTAATATAAAAATGTTTAGGTACCTAAGAATTATTTTTAATCACTGGAAAATAATATTAATTTATCAAATAATTCAACTGAAAGACGATATTTGTTGCATCTAAAATATTTCTTAAGCCCCTCCTCTATTTGTTTTTTTTTAAGAAAGGATATTTTTCGTTTTAAATTAAATTTTCAGCATATTCTAAGTTATCAAATCTTTGAATGAATGACCAAACCTTACTTTGTGAACTTTTCCTTTTTGGTAGCAAGTTCACTTCTTCATCTGAACTACTCTCCTCATGCTCTAGCATTGAATTCAGGAACCGATCTATTTATTAGGTGACAGATCTATTATTTGATGATAGACTTACTTTTTAAAGGATAGAGCTATAAAAAAACGTGATCAAACTATAATTTAAGATACATATTTACATTAATCTGATGATTTATACTTAGGGATAGTTTTGATTAATATGATGACTAATATATTTCTTGGGGATAGATAATAATATTAGGATATTGCAGATTAGTGACACATCTAAACTTAGGTGACAGAAAATATTGTTCCCTTTTTTAAATCCCGTTCAGTTATTGAGTCAGAAACTGAAAGTAATTAATTAATATCTACCGTGTTTTGTTTCGTGTCAGTTAATTTGAATTTTGCAATGATTGTTCTTGTAAGTTAACAAAAAATAATCTATTCAATATTAAATTGTTTTCTCTGTCTTAGAAAATATCTTCAATATTTTCTAAAAAAATAATAATTTTCATTCAAGTTCAGAACTCTAAATACTTTAAGTGCAAAGTAGCATTAGAGCACACACATTATACTTGTCACCCGAGTTCCATTGACACTCTCTACTCCTTTGTCCTCCTAACAAGATCGAGTCGGTTCTATTCGTTTGACATCATAACAATACTGCAGTCTTTTTGCTTTCTGTAAACGATATTCAGGGAAATATTCGCAGAAATTGTAAATGCAGTTAGTCAGTAGGTACTTACTTCAGAGAATAAGGCAACTTTCTGTAGGTACACTAAAGTTCAACAAACTTACAAAATTTTAATGTTAAGCGTGTAGCAGGAAACTCAAACTTCATTTTATATCTTTAAATAATGAAAAAATCTTTGCATTATTCGACTAAACCAGTAACTAAATTTATATCAATTCTTGCGCTTGTTAATAGGTACAATACTGACTAGAAATATAGGTACTCGTCAACTTTGTCTAGGGATCAAGGTGTTATTTTTTCATACAAACGAGGTAACTTTAAAGCCTTGGTTTCCTGCTAATTGTACCGTGCTGTGATCTGATGGTGGATATTCAGGGGATGAATGGAGGAGATTTAGATCGCTATACATACCCATTTACTTATGCAGATCGAATTATTTTGTAAAGAAAATTAGAATACCTATTTGATTGATCTGTCTAATTATTGAGATTTTTTAGTAAACATCTAACTTCTTCTCTTTTATTGTCAAAAAACAACTTCATTTGTATTTAAGATAATAATTAATTGATATATAGGAAATTTAGGTTCATAGCAGTCCCGCTACATGCTGCATACATATTTGTAATGCACATCAAGGCAAGCTGTCTGTAAAATTGAAACTTAAGCAGTCGCATGATGTTAATTTTTGCACTGGAAATGCGTCGTGTTGTTTCGTCTCTGCTTATTTGTAGTCAACGACCCAATTGTCGTTGTCGTTTGTCATTCGATATCAACTAGAAATCTATGACAAACTGAAAACTGGGCTTTCCATTTCGTATATATGGACTTAAAAATACCAAAAATAATCATAGCGTAAAATAAATATTTTTTTTACTGTAAATACTTAAATACAGTTAATTGGTTGGTTGAATTGACAAGACGCCTGCTTTCAAGTTGTAATGAAAATAGCCATCCAAAAGCTATTTCATGTCAGATTAAAGGAATTCGAATTCGATTGAAATTAATTTCACATTTTGTGAAAAATACTCTAATCGAAACCTATCAAATGAGGTTTTTGAAGATTTCCTGAAATTACTTTTGCAAAAGCTATTTAAAGTCTTTAGTTAAGTATGTAATTACTCACTCAGTTATTAATTTGTGGGGTTGTAATTGAATAAGTAGGTATAAATAAATAAGTACTTAGTTGTGGTAATATTAACTCAGTGCGCTTGTAAGTTTAAAAAAAAAGAAAAGATAAATTCGAAAATTCAAAGAGAAATAGTAAGTTTTTATGTAATTTATAACTATTTAATATAATTCTGTAGCGTTCATTTGGAATATTTGTGGTTTAAAAAGCTCATTTCTTCTCTAAGAAATTGTCTTCTTGCTAATTGCATTAGTCGGTGTCTGTGACCATACATTGGACTCTTTACAGTTCATTGTACAATGCAATAACAGTATATTTTACTCACTGTGACAATAACCTAATAAGATGCAGAGTGAACGATCGGGATTAACATATTATGTTGGAGTATTTTAGCAGACAAATAAATTGGATGGAATATTGTTAAAGATGACAGTTTTCATCATACAGTTTACAATGAAAATCTTTATTAAAGACACATAAATAGTATTAAAAAGATTGAAACACCAACCAATCGTTTAATCCAAAAGAAGGTAGTGTCAGCTCGGACTTTCTATGTGAGCACAAACACGCAGTTTAATTTTGATCGCAAAATATTTTGTAAATATGCAAAGTATTGATACTCATACTTAGATAGATAATAAATAATACAAAAAAAATACAAAAAGAAATATTACAACTATGATTCGGGAACATATGCCTGCCTAAGTACATATGCCTGCCACACGGGTTTCTAACATCTAAATTCGAAAATCAATTTCATTACTTTTTTTCGTTTAAAATATTATTAGGTATCTAACCTACATAAAATTACTTATAAACACGATCTCTCGTTTTTATTTTTTCACAGTTTCACACACAACCTGTGTTCCATTGACCGCGAGCTTACAAAACCAATAAGTTTAGCGTTACATCGGCATCGGTATGCCAATATCGTACGCATTTTGTTCAAATTCCTTACGCGCTTTCTCAATTTACAAGATTTCGGATCTAATAGAACAAAAACAGTGATGCTATTCAATGTCTTAGCAACTACGTTTGTTTGTTGAGAGAAATTGATATTCTTTAAGGGCCCCATATACCTCAAAGTGGCATCCTCAACTTAATTACATTGATTGCTCAGTAAGTGCATAATTTATCGAAAGTTCACATGTACTATGAAAGTTTTAGTACTAAAGTTTTTTAGTTTTTTTTTTTTTAAATAACCTTAATAAAATATAGTTTGTTGGAGATTATGTGGTTGGAAAAAAAAGCAAAAAGTGGTCACTTTCTTAATTTTCGATACATTTTGTACTTGGTGAGCAATAAATTTAACTAAGATGAGGGCGCCATTTGAGGGCTATAGGAGCCTTAAAACAAAATAGTATAGATATAACTTACGTACCTCCAGCTTTAAATGGTGCTGTGGCCTAAAAATGCAAGTAAAAAATTCTATCAGTATAAAATGAAATCAAAACCACCTCTGAAATCGAGTGGTTCGCCCACCCAAGGCGTAGGGGCCCGGGTTCGATGCCCAGGAAGGAGTACATTTGTACTCGGATTGGAAGGTTTTATAAAACGGTTCGAATTGATGAAGATGAAACGAATAGGTACCTTATCATTATACAAAAGGCAAAATACAAACTGTAAAAAAAATGCAATTCCATTGAGACTTGTCAGAAATTCTACAGTTTAAAGTTTGATAAAGCAACATCATAAACAACAAAAAATTTGTTCTACGACTTTTCTGAAAACAGACAAAAAATATCGACTATCTATACAAGTGTCCGAACAGCTGATCGAGTTTTGTTTGAAATGTCGGAATTTTTTGTGTTTTTGAAAAAGTTGTAGAACAAATGTTGTTGATAATGATGTTAGTAATCTATTCCTACGAGGTTGTTGGTGTTTTACAATAGTACATTATGAGACAAGTTAGCTTAGGTTGCTCATGAGTTTCATACGACGTTTTTCAACACATTTGTGAGGAAAATACAAAGTAATTTACCATACAGCAACAAATACGACACAAACAAAAATGACAATTATGGAAAAAGGCGCGTAGGCTTTTTTTTTTGTTTTTTTCACACGCTCAATGCAAGAATATTTTACGAACAAAGGGGTAAGTGAGTATACAGCCTACTTCACAATTATAATTTTAAGTGATAAAATGCAAATATTTTAATATTTTATAACATAATATTGTGAATTTTGAATAATTTGATAATAATAAATATTTGTTTGACTTAATTAAGGACTTTCACATTTATTTATTTCAAAAATGAAAATGAATTTTCAGCGACATAAAACCTCTTTGTTGTTACTAAAAAAAATAACTGTATTACCCGGTTAAATTGGAAATGCTCTGTTTACTCGCATAGAACTTGCAAGAAGGTACTAATTTAACTTTTTAGGGATAATTCTATAACAACCTAGTGTTTTATATATTATTGCACGCGTTTGTTATAGCTCGGTTTATGGCCCTAAAAGCGATGTATTAGGGCTCACTTTACGAGCAAGCGAGTTGAAAACAATCTTGTAAATGGGTACCTACCCTATAATGTTATTCCGTTGCGTTGTTATCATTTTAGGGTAAAAAGCCATTGTAAATGCTGTAATCCGAAATATTAAAAGTGGTCTACTATAAACAGAGTAGCTTGTAACCAAAGCAGGCCTACAAAAGTTGTATCGTTTAGATTAAGCTTCATACAGAGGCTTACGTTGTTTACTAGCTTTCCGAACACTCCGAAAGCCAGAATACTCAGCCGAATAAAATGTGGTTATTACATTTTATCAAAGGAATTTGTTAACAAAAGAGTGTTTTTTCTTCGTAAATGGAGTTACGGCTATCTGATGGACATTAGATCAAAAAGTAAAATGAATAACAGAACTCGATAGTGTCCATCAGCCATTTTAATGTCCCCACTGCTGGGGCACAGGTCTTCCTTATTGGGTGGATAAGGAGGATGGGCCATAACCCACCACGAGGGCCCAATGCGGATTGGTGGGTGTTAACGACTGTAAATGCAATCGGGACCAACGGCTTAATGTGCCTTCCGAAGCACGGAGGAGTTTTAGATAGTAAATTTTTGGTCACTCATCCCATGACGACAACATGTATGCATACTTTGCATACACGTTGTCAGGGGTACAGAAAAGGACATCCTTTCATCCCGAAAAAAGAACTATCCATGCAGACGAAGTCGCGGGCGGCCGCTAGTTTTGCTATAAAAAAGTGTGTGCTTCGCGGCATATGAAAGCTAAATTAATATGTTAACACTTAATAAGTACTTAGCTATCTTATTTTTTAGGGTTCCGTACCCAAAGGGTAAAAACGGGACCCTATTACTAAGACTCCGCTGTCCGTCTGTCTGTCTGTCTGTCACCAGGCTGTATCTCATGAACCGTGATAGCTAGAAAGTTGAAATTTTCACAGATGATGTATTTTTGTTGCCGCTATAACAACAAATACTAAAAACATAAATATTTAAGGGGGGCTCCCATACAACAAATGTAATTTTTTGCCGTTTTTTGGTACGGAACCCTTCGTGCGCGAGTCCGACTCGCACTTGGCCGGTTTTTTAATTCCCATAAAATTTCCTTAAAACCTTGTGCCACCATCCCACACACCTATGCGTTTGGATTGAGACGAACTTATTAAATCGTATGATTTAGTATTTTACAGGATAAGGTTTTACAGGATAAGGAAGTTTATTATACCCACAGATCATACAACAAGACTTTTTATACCGTTTGCATTAAAAAAAGTCTGCATATTTCGTAGGCTACGTCGTAGTACTACGTCTTCCGTCAAATTGCTACACCGTAGTCGTCGTAGCTTGTAGCACATCGGTAGCGATGTTTTAGTTTAGGTTTTGTGTAGAATTGCGAATAGGAAGAAACGCGTTTGTGTAAAATTGAAGACTTTAAAGAATAAAGAATGTGATCAATGGCCAGTTGTACGGAATCCATATTGTGTAGAACCACGAATAGGAAGAAAAGAGATTGTTCAAGAACGTCGATTAATCCTTAGGTAAGAATTAAATACCTACGCAGTGGAACGATAGTGTTTTGTGTGGAGGGCGGAAGTCACTCGTTCATTTCGAAATTTACTACAGACGGCAGTTTTTCGTAAAAAAATGACATTCTGAAAAATTACAAATAACTTATTTTTGTAAGTAACAATAGTTTGGAGGGCAGAACATAAATAATAACTAACCATCATCGATCACGTTTGTTAAGCAACGCTCGGTCCGGGCAGGTGTTAGATGGGTGACCGTTAAGTGGCATTACAACTAAGCGCTTCCGTGCTTCGGGGGGCACGTTAAACCGTCGCTCTCGGTTATTGTCATCTGATAACAGTCATTAAGCCAAGTCAGAGGCGGCTTGATAAACAAACAGATTTACCTACAGGTGGCCACTAATACGATAAGAAAAGGCCATTATCTAAGACCTAAGTAGGGCAAGAGCCCCGGTTTTGGCCACTTTAAGGGAATTTCTATGTTCAAAAATTTGCTACTATTACAAAAATGTGTAATGCGACGGTTTGAAATAACCAAAGTGAAGGGCATACTTTTAAAGTTTTTATGCGATGTTTGATTCGAGGTAGTATATATTTATTTATATGGTTTTAAATCTAAAAGGTATGACTTCACCAGTTCTGGCCACTTTTCCCCCAGTTCTGGCCATACCATTGCATCAGTTGTATAGCCATTTAATTAGTAAGAGAATTTAGCAGTTTTTTTTTAAGAAAATAAAACAAATAATTATAAAGAAGTTAATATTTAGTTAGGTAGGTAATTAAAAGTTAACAAATTCCCAATATTTTGGAAAGCAAATAAGGAAAAAGCTTCCTCTTGACATTATCAATTTTGCTTTTTTCATTATTTTTTGAAGCCTTTTTACCCAACCTAAGTACAAAAGAAATAAAAACTTGTAATGTCAAACCAGTTAGTATATTGTCAAGCAACAAACACAAATTAAAAACAAAGTGGCCAACACTGATGTTGTATGGGTGTCAGTTCTGGCCACAAGCATGGCCAAAACCCAAGCAAAGTACAAATTAGTGTATAAGTTGTGGCCACCCCCTTTTTCCAACACTAAGAATTTAACGGTAACAAAACAACCTCAAAACCATGTCGCTAGACATTCTGTTAGTAGGATTCAATCAAATCCAAAACAAAAAGTAAAAAAAACTGAGATATTTATTGATTACTTTTATAGTGTCTCTTAAGGTTTTCCTTAAGAAAGTACCAGAAACTTTTCGATAAAACTTACTAACCTCACAAAAAATTGTCTTGAAGCATAAGACGTCACAACTGTGACTTGTCAGAACGGATCATAGACAAAGGATTTTTTACCACATACATACTATGAAGCAACTTCGTTTTCTATGCCTTATATTGGCCGCTAAATTTGCAAGTGGCCAAAACCGGGGTAGTGGCCAAAACCGGGGCTCCTGCCCTAATTCACTCAATTTATTTCATCCCAGAGTCTCTTGATCACATCTTTATTACTATGGCCAGGATCGTTTGCTTTCCTTTCCAAAACGGCAGAAATCGAAATTTTCGGTAGAAAGACATAATCTTCTTAAAGTACAAGACGAAAATAAACAAAACATCCGTTCATACAGAGTGTTAAACGCAAACAGGTTGGCGATTTCGCGATCTGCTATCTGCTCATGACACTCAACCTGTTGCCGCCGTTTTTAGGGTTCTGTACCCAAAAGGGAAAAAAAAAAAAATTCAAAATCCCACTCTACCTCTAAAAAGCAATAAATAATATTGAAATCACTAGATACGCATTATCATTGTAATAAAACACGTCTATTGAAGTCGGGTGGGGCTGGAGGACAACTTTTTTTTATTCTAACAGCCCCACCCGACTTCAATAGACGTGTTTTATTACAATGATAATGCGTATCTAGTGATTTCAATATTATTTATTGCTTTTTAGAGGTAGAGTGGGATTTTGAAGTCGGTTTTTTGTTTTTTTCTTTTTAGTGTAAGTACTTTCTGTATTAGATATATTATCTAGGTAGATAAAAAAATCGGTTTGGCCCTTCGAGCAACAAAGGCTTTGTTTCGTCACAAAGGGAGAAGCCTTAGCGATTATTACTCTATTCAAATTATTCTGGCATTTTTTGCGGGGGGAGGGAAATGCACACAAGTGCAGTTCCGCATACCCACATACAAAAACAACACTGTAATGACGACGCTCACACATAAAAAATAAAACAAAATAGCAAAAATTTGTGTACGGATGAGTCACACATCAAAATATGACACGTTATTGACATAAAGGGTTGGGCTCAACTGTCGATGCAGCAATATCGATACGGAAAAAGGAATAAAGGTTACAAACTCAATCATTTTACGATGGGGTGAATAACAACAAAGAGGTCATTTTTATACGCTCGAGCTTTATACAAAAATCTTGAGAGTGTAGGTGATTGGGTTGGGATTAATGTATACCCAGGGAAGTTGGGCTCAGGCTGCTGACACTGAACATCGCTCCATGACAGTACTGCTATCTGCACAACCAACAATTTGAATTTTGAAAGATACCGACCGACTGTTGAATAAAAAAATAGCAAACTGATTTTAATAATGTCGTCAATATAGTAAAATATATCATTATTTTTTTAAGAAACTGTACATTCAATGTCTCAAAAATGGCTTCATCATCCCTGATTTATCATAATATGATACCTCATTCGAGGTGGTAGGTATATTGAAGGAGATATGATTTTTTTCTGAAGTGCGGCGGCGCGAAACTTTGAATGCCACCCCTCCTTACCTACCAAGGGGGGGTACCTACCATCCATCTCTCTTAGCGTGGTTGTTTTATGTCATTGGAAAACTTCTAATTTCACGCATGGGTCGGTCATGGGATGGGTGACCAAAAATGTATTATCTCGAGCTCCTCCGTGCCTCGGAAGGCACGTTAAGCCGTTGGTCCCGGCTGCATTTGCAGTCGTTAACACCCATCAATCCGCATTGGGCCCGCGTGGTAGGTTATCGCCCATCTTCCCACCTATAAGGAAGGCCTGTGCCCCAGTAGTGGGGACATTAAAAATGGCTGATGGTCAACTATAAATACTAAGTATAAAGTACTGTTAGGTACCTATTTGCTTTCTCGCAGTCAATGGTAAAAAGTAGAGTACACAACACAACTCGTGAAAAAAAATTTCATCTCGGTTCTTTGTATACCTCGAACTAAATTCCCTTTTTATTCACTTGTTGTATAATCTACTATTTCGAAATTTATTTCGCGATATCTGTCGCGTCGCGCTCACATCAGTGCAAAGCAAATCATGCAAACATCTCGCAAATGTATTTGACGCATAATCAGGGCCAGATTGACCAACACTTTATCGACAAACATTATTTAACGGTAACATCACTAAGTTGCCCATCGGCGAGAACTCGGATTTATCTAGCGACAGATCTGAAATTTGTACGGACGAGCCATGGACTAGCAGACCCGATGTCACTGAACAAATTTGACAACTAATCAAGAATAAAATATACGAATTTAATGTTTAAATGTAAACAAATAGCAATAATACGATAAAAATTTACTTTTATGTGAAATGTAACACCGTCTTTTTGTATACTTGATGTTCAAGACCTCTTTTAACAGCAAAAAACTCATAAATTCGACATTTTAAACACAGTAGCGTTCACATGCGCGACTGGACTCGGTCTAGAAAGAAATCCGGGCGCAACTGGTTTTACTAATGCGTATGCCCATTTGGGCTTGTACTTCGGCAGAGGGGAACGCTTCGTATGGCTTCTCTTTCTTTAGAAGCCCGTCTTACTCTAAGGTTTGGCCCATAGAAATAGAATGTCAAAGAACAACAATGTCAATAAACAGATGATCCGAAAACTAATGCATACATTTTATATGAGATACATAAAATGTGACTTAGATTCATAAAATATGACTAAATTATGGCAAAGGAAATTAATAAACTATGTTCCATACTGTTTTCTTCGTCGATAAACGAATAAATGTAGCGAAATTTGGTTTTAGAAAAATCAGTGGCAATATCTTATTTACCTGTGAAAAGTGTGATTACTTGGATTGTTTATTTTTGTAACATCACAATTATTTAGAGCACAAGACACCATGGCTCCACGATACCTTTATTTTAAATTCTAATTAAGATTAACAAATATTTTAAACAAACTGTGATTGCTCATTTGCTAAGCGGGACGCTAGGGGCTCTTACTGTAAAAAATGTTGGCACATGTCACTTGATCCTTTGTCTCTTTTTTACATAAACCGTGTCCGTATGATGTTAACTTCTCTTTTCCACGCTTTGTTGGTCTTCTTGAGCGCAGCGAAAATTTTTCTATGTCTATGGTTTGGCCAAACGTGAGATAATCGCGGACAACCGTGCATACGGGTCAAACTGAGAAGAAAACCTTCTTTTTTGAAGTCGGTTAAAATACCAAAACCTTGTCCTAAGTGCATCAAATACTTTTCTGAAAACCGCATCAGAATTGGTTCAGCTAAACGCGAGATAATCGCGGACAAACATACATACATATGAGTCAAACTCAGAACCTTATTTTTTGAAGTCGGTTAAAACACTAAAAAACTCCTCCTAAGATACAAATACTTTTCTGAAAACCGCATCAGAATTGGTTCAGCTAAACGCGAGATAATCGCGGACAAACATACATACATATGAATCAAACTCAGAACCTTCTTTTTTGAAGTCGGTTAAAACACTAAAAATCTCCTCCGAAGATACAAATACTTTTCTAAAAACTGTATCAAAATCGATTCAGCCAAACGCGAGATAATCGCGGACAAACATACCTACATAATACGAGTCAAACTCAGAACCTTCTTTTTTTTTGAAGTCGGTTAAAATACTAAAACCTCCTCCTAAGTGTAACAAATACTTTTCTGAAAACCGCATCAAAATCGGTTCAGCCAAACGCGAGATAATCGCGGACAAACATACATACATACAGGTCAAACTGAGAACCTCCTTTTTTAGGTTTTTTGAAGTCGGGTAAAAACGGGACCCTATTACTAAGACTCCGCTGTCCGTCTGTCTGTCTGTCTGTCTGTCACCAGGCTGTATCTCATGAACCGTGATAGCTAGAAAGTTAAAATTTTTTCAACACACTTGCTCGTAAAGTGAGCCCTAATACATCGCTTTTAGGGCCATAAACCGAACTATAACAAACGCGTGCAATAATATATAAAACACTAGTTGGTTATAGAATTGTCCCTACAAAGTTAAATAGGTACCTTACTGCAAGTTCTATGCGAGTAAATAGAGCATTTTCAATTTAACCGGGTAATACAGTTATTTTTTTAGTAACAACAAAGAGGTTTTATGCCGCTGAAAATTCATCTGCATTTTTGGAATAAATAAATGTGTAGGTCCTTAATCAAGTCAAACAAATATTTATTATTATCAAATTATTTCTTATTTACAATATTTTGTTAAAAAATATTAAAATATTAGCATTTTATCTCCTAAATTTATAATTTTGAAGTTGGCTGTATGCTCACTAACCCCTTTGTTCGCTAAATATTCTTGCATTGGGCGTGTGAAAAAAACAAAAAAAAACCTGCGCGCCTTTTTCATCATGATTATCATTTTGTTTTTGTCGTAGGTATTAGTTGCTGTGTGGTAAATTACTTTGTTTTTTCCTCGCAAATGTGTTGAAAAACGTCGTATGAAACTCGTGAGCTCTTACTTATTGCACACTCGGCTGAGTTACGCCCTCGCCTGCGGCTCGGGCTGCAACCCACAGCCTTGTGTGCAATAAGTAACCTAAGCTAACTTGTATCATAATGTACTATTACAGATGATGTATTTCTGTTGCCGCTATAACAACAAATACAAAAAACAGAATAAAATTAATATTTAAGGGGGGCTCCCATACAACAAACGTGATTTTTTTGCCATTTTTTGCTCGATATTAATAACGACAACAGGTAGACAGTTGAAATTTTCACAGATGATGTATTTCTATTGCCGCTATTACAACAAATACTAAAAATATAATATAATTAATATTTAAGGGGGCTCCCACACAACAAACGTAGTTTTTTTTTTGCCGTTTTTTGGTACGGAACCCTTCGTGCGCGAGTCCGACTCGCACTTGGCCGGTTTTTTTCTGCTGCCGTCCCGCTGCCCACCGAAAATGCAGCCTATGTATAATTTCTCCTACTCGCCGTGTGTCAAGTATAAAATCCGATTGAATTTATATTTAAACAATCTTTCAGAAATACGAGTATCGGCTCGTTTATATGGATGTTTTCTTTTGAGTATTATTTTATCGTGTTTCGTTAGTCATGCTAGGGGAGCTGAGCCTGTAGCTAGTATCACATTTACAAATTTTCGCTATCGCTTCGCTTCGTAAAATTGTATGGATTTGACGTTATAAAATTCGATTGTTAACGAAACCTTATGTCAATCCTATAAGTAGGTGTTTCGAAAGCGAAACGATAACGAAATTACACTGGCTAGGGGTCAGGGCCCTATCTAATAAACGTGACAATTTGTCACCTGGCATTACAATTTTATATTCAATGCGTCAAAAAATTTTAAAATAGAACAAACTAACATAGCTACACTGCAATGTAAACCAAATTGTCAGGATAATTGACAAACTGTCTTACTCTGCGAATTCCGTACTGTGCTGTGCTCTGTCATCTGTGTTTCAGCATACAGGCATAAACATAAAATAGAGAAACTATCAGAAGTTAAGATTAGTACTATTCTAAGGGCGCTCGAGCAGCGCACATACGCAAATACAGCTCTCATCGCTGCGTCACGTTTTAGATCGTTTTAGATTCCGGTTATACGTATTAATGTCGGTGAGAGGTGTCTATGTGTGTGTTGTTCGAGCGCGCGAGTGCTAAGCTTGACTACATATTGTGATACAGGTAGAAATACTTACAGCCGTTTGCACTAAACTCAAGTTAGGCGTGTCCTAGTTAAGTTATTTCTTAGCTTAGCCAAGCTGAAATTTTTGTTTGCACTAACAGACTACGTCGTAACTTGGGCATCGCCTTGATAAGAGAAAGAATGAACGAATGTAAATATTATGTTTATGGATTTTTAAGCCGGCGAAGTAATATAGGTCATAGAGTACTTTTTTGGTTATAATATCACATTGATTCATTCGTGAGTTAAAAGGAGACGAAAGATAAGGCGTTGGTTTATTTTATTTGGTAGGGTGATCGAAAAAGTTATGTCATCAACTGTCAATTTAGAAAATGGAAATTAAATCGCGGTAGTGTTGCCAATGGTACGGTAATTGCCGTATTATACGGTAATTGGGGTCAAAAATTAATCTTGACACGGCAGCTTAATGCAGAAGTTTACATACAAGTACAGTTATTATATACGTTCTTATTATTATAGCAGTGCAGTAATTGTATTGAAATACTGCA
Source organism: Agriphila geniculea (assembly GCA_943789525.1). Taxonomy (NCBI): domain Eukaryota; kingdom Metazoa; phylum Arthropoda; class Insecta; order Lepidoptera; family Crambidae; genus Agriphila; species Agriphila geniculea. The sequence continues at coordinate 20,066,628 of OX038890.1, forward strand.
ATTTTTGCGATTTTCCACCGAGTCGTTTAGTAATTCAATTATTTAAATGAATGTTCCATGAATCTTCCATTTTTCAGCAAATATTTCTGTTTTTGTCACAATTGACGGCCACAGGCTATAACCATAGATTTACAATTCATAACATAGGAATTTCTTAAGCCTTGGGCGCTCGATATTAGGCGCGTAAGTTAAGAATAGCCTAAAGTGCATTTAGGAACGTCCTAAGGTTAGTGCAAACCAATTTTTTGCTAAAAATGTCTTAAGTTAGTTAGGAAAAGACTTAGGCGATTCTTAAGTTTAGTGCAAATGGGTGTTAGTCTACGTATTGTTTATTTGTCGCCAGCACCGAAACCCGTGTAGCAGCGTTGTGCGTGCTGTTGTTGTGCGTGTCGCGCGCGGCGAGCGCGCCCGCGCCGCTGTGCGCCGGCGCCGCGGAGGACGACCCGCGCGCCGCGAGGTTCTGTCAGGCGCTCAACACCTTCCTGGAGCTGTACGCGGAGGCGGCGGGAGAACAAGTTCCGGAGTACCAAGGTACAACAACTTATTGTGGTTAAACAGTCAAGCAGTGTTTCTTTCAGGTACTAATCCGGGGGCAGTGCCCCCCCGGAGCAGCCTTGGTGCCCCCCCGGAGAAAAATGTGTTGTGTGTATGTAGACGGGCTAACTAGAGTAGGGACCGACGGACGAGCTCCCCCGAACCTCTTAATAAAACACTTTTTAACGTACACTAGCGCGGTTTTATTGAAGGTACTTGGGTATTTAGTTGGTATTTGGATTGATTTTTGATTTTCCCCACGTTTCGGCACTTTTGCAGCTGCCGTGGTCACGAGGGACTGAAGCTACTCGTGAGCCTACCCTCAAGCGATGTATTTTTAAAGACGTTCAGAAATTAATATTTATCTTTTTTTTTTAAATTGGTGTAAGTTAATTTGTAATTTAATTTTGTGAATTAATTAATGCTAAAAAGAGAGAATCTACTGAAACTTCCACCATTTCACAAAATTGGGAGGCCCCTAAAAGACAGAAATGGCGAAAGAAATTGAAGAGGGAAGCCGACTTCCGTCTTTTGCTTGTGAATGATGGGGTCCTAAGCTGGTGGAATTTTCCAACCATCATCTCTATTGAAATTAGGATATTTATTTATTTCCATTGCCTCGCGGAGCATTCTAGGAAATAAATCTACGTTCCCTAGCAAGGATTTGGGGTTTGTCAAATCTAAGTAGTCAAGTGTTTGTTTCCAAGAGGCGGTTCCAGAAATCCAGCAATGGAGAATGCCACTGGGTTTGTTGAATCACTTGAAACTTTATGACAATGTAACTCCATGTCTAACAATATACATGGTTTTGTTTCATTTAAATCAAGTGAGTAGTTTCGAAGTTATAAGTGTTTGAAGGAAATGCCAAGCGCACTGAAATATGTGCTTTATACTACGTGGACGCGCTCCCGCGAACCGAAAAAGCGACCTTGGGATTTCTAAATAGCGACACTAATTTAATCTAAGTAACAAAAACGATCCAGTGAAGATATTCGTAAATAAGGTATCAAGCCTACTCACCGGTCTTCTCCTGCTGCCTGTCGGCGCCGACCTTTGGCAATTCTTTGGATCTTTTCACTATATAAGAGCACAACAACAAAACACAACGAAAAACGTTCAAAATGGTTTCGCAATACGCAGCGATGCAATCAGTAGGTATATAACATGTGTCGACAGCGCGGATCCGTCCAACCAAGTGAAGTGGCATCAACCCAATCACGAAAAGTACCCTCACTAGATTAATAATTTTAACAATATTTTGCGATCAACTACCCGCGAAAACTGTCACTATGAAGCGTTTCGTTCTATGCAACGAGACGATCAAAATATCGATAGAAAAATTACAAACAAAATTAATAAACTATCGTTGAAGTCACTTAATAAAATACACAGTTATGTTATTCTTCATTAAAAACTATAGCTCAACATCTAACTAATGACGTGTAGGTTCTAATCTGAGCAGTTCGTAAAGGCAGCCAGGGAGTTTTTTGGCGCCATTTTGTCGGGGTTGGTTTGGTGACTATTTTAATTATTCGCAAATTGATTCATAGTGGATATTGTGTCTTAAAATTGGTGCAGTTTTGTGGTACGCAACTGAACAATATGTGGGGTTATTGAAATAGGCGCGATCTTGGTTGTGTGTGTGAAGCTGAGACTTTTATTGTAGTGGTGGCTACCTCGGCTGACCTTACCGAGTAAACTGCCTTGATTATACTTGGTGCCAAATGCTCCAAGCAGCATTAGAATGCGATGCACCCGCATTTTAATGTAAACTAAAACAATCTACCACTGGACTATTCAACACTTGACACTGGCAAAAATTACTTCCAAGAGGAAAGTAGATTGCCAAAACAAAAATAAGAAGAAGAAAGGCAGCCAGACTGATTATCAGTGACTGCAAATAATACTTCAGATTTTTTCAAAGGGGACAAATTAATGTTTTGAAATTGAAAGCGAATCTTAACGAATTCGAAAATGGTTACAATACAATCTAAACGTATGCCAAAGTAATACTTAGCCAAAGTTCGAAGACACAGTGGCTCAGTATATTGTGCCTTTACTTACGAGCACAGAATAGATATAAGTACTTGTTACGAGGGTGGTTTGACAAGTCCATGACTTTGTAAAGAAGAAACATAATTTTTCGCCATATTTTGTTTTATTTCTCTACAATTATTTTTTTCTTTCATCGCCTGAAAACTGTGGTAACTGAAATGAGGGCTCATTTCAGACACCATCTTTTGGCTTGATGAAAATCTTTGCCCGCCGAGACTTATTCATGTTTGGTAGGAGAAAAAATCTCAGTGCGCTAAATCTAGAGAAAAAAGAAGGATTCGTCTCTTCATTCGACGAGTTTTGATGTCACGAGTGCCGGCGAGAGGGTCGACAGAGTCATTAAGAAAAGTTAGAAGTCACTTGAGCTTTTTGTTTCCAAAAGTAAAAACTAATCTTTTGCCGCATTTGAAAAAAAAAAGAGTTAAGATTCCCAAGGAGTTTCTTTTTAAGATAAAAAAAAAATATGAAAAAAAAGGATTTCTTCTTTTCAAAGTCATGGACCGCCGGGCCCTCGTACTGTCGACAAAGATCAACAAATAAAAAGAACGTCCAAAGACTTACCTATCATTCCCTTCTGTTCCAGCCCTCGTGCGCGACTACCCCCAACTCTTGGACACCGGCATGAAGCGGCAAGACGTCGTCCACTCGTTCCTGCGCTTCGGCCGCCGCCGCTGACCTGTTCGCACGCAACCGCACCGAATCGCAGCGACGGACGTGGCTTGAAACCCTCTCTTAATTTGTACACTTAATTTTTCGTCCAAAACATTATCTAAAAGTTCCTTTAGGCCATTTAATATTAAACTTTAATTGTAAGTTATTAAGGTATCCGTTACACTGCGACAATGTAATATTATCAACCGCCTAACACGGGCGTCTAAACCTCTCTCTCTTGTAAACGTGTGTAAGAATTTAGGTAATAAAATGTACTTATTGCTAAAAGTATTAATAGTTGTAAGATACAAAATAACGATCTTGTTGTCAACATTTTTGTGGCATTTCATTTGATAAACAAATAAGGATGTTTTAAAGAAATAAAGTTTCATATTTATGACTTGTTGTTTTTATTTTTACGTAAATAGTATTTTAGATATATTTGTGACATTTATAAACTTTGTACTGAACCACAGAATATACAAGGTCATTTTGTATCCACCATCCAAATTTTAAGGATGTGTTTAGTCCATGAAACTGAACAACTTTCTCTAAGAAACACATGGTCAAATATGTAAAATGAAAATCGACTTTCCATACAAATCAAAGAGATCACGTGATCAATTTAGTATGGGATGACCAAAATTTTTTGGCGAAATTTGACACGTTTCTTAGAGAAAGTTGTTGAGTTTCATCTTTAAAATTTGGATGGTGAGTTCAAAATGACCCGATATATTATATTAGTAAAATTCTTCTATCTATTTGCTATGAATGTTGTTAGGTGTGCACATGCACATTGTTTTAGTGTGCGTCTGCACGCTCTCGTATTTCGCACACTAAAATTATGTGCATGTGCACTCTTAACAACATAATGCATCGTATAAATGCGAGGACCTGTAAATGACTTCCTACTGTTACTAAAAGTTCTATCTGTTTGTTACTAGTTATTGGTTTTCCTTAAGATTAGTAAATAATAAACTAAATAAATAAACATTCATAGCAAAACGGTCTTCGTGATATCTCAAGATTCTATCAAAATACGTAACTGAACCATTAGCATTCTTTAATGAGACCACATCACTATCATTAAAATACCTGATTCCAATATTATTACAAAGTTACTTTAATGTCTATCTAACATAGTAAAATTTTACTACAAATCAATGTAGGTATTGGGCAAAGTTTTGAACACGAACTAAGTAGACCGTTAAAATATTCCAGTATGAAATCATAAATCGTGTGTGATTAGTTCGGAAATATTATAATTAACCGATTTAAATACATTGCAACTTTTATTTGGACTTAACTGTGGGGATAAATTATAAAAAAATGGTAGGTATAGAAAACTAAAAGATAAGTTGAATATTTGTTTGCAACCTTAGAATAATAACACCTAGAACGATAGTTCTCTACAAAGCGCACTGTCAAAGGTTAGGCAACTAAAACAGCCAAAATGGCTCCGTTTTCAGATTGTTATTCTACGTTATTACCTAATCATAACGATTAAGTACAAAACAGTTTCAATTTTCCCACATTATAAGACTAGTTACAATATTATTGGGTTTTAGTTAGGATTAGTTAACGTATGAAGGATATAAATTTGAAAACTAAGCCATTCTGGCTTGGTATTAGTTGCCTCACTTTGCATACGAGGACACGGCTTCTAGGTGTTTGCAACATTGATCACACTGTTATAAGTATATTATGTGATTAAACTCCAATATGTTCATCAAATACTTAATTTTTCAAAAGTTTATAGCTAATTAGCTACTAAATTAAAGACTGGTAAAATTCCACATTGTATATTAATTTGAAAACATACATACTTAGTACTTACATAGAAAATATAAAGATGTCCAAATATCACTACGTGATGAGAAGTCTAAAAATATATGTATACAGTCTAGAACTTTGTCACTTTGTTGTAGATGTCATTTGTCATTGATTTCCGTTCAAAAAATTCAAAGCTTTAAAAGAGACAAAGTTCTAAACTGTTTACATATTATTATACATAGTATAGACATGACTGTACTGTAAGGGTCTGTGCACATAACGTTTTTTATTCGAGTACTACGTACTATGGGCAACAGCGTCGCTTAAGGCGAGGTGGTAGTGAAAGTGGCGCCGCCACTACATTTATTTTTATTACTCGTAAACTAAGTCAATATTTAAAAAAATCTCAATTAATAATCTCGTAAGTTGTCTCTAATATTTTTTGAATAACGCTTCAACAGTTATCATTAATTTTGTAAGTTTTAAAATCCATAATTGCCAAAAGTGGCCACTTTGAGCTAAAATGGATTTTAAAACTTACAGAAAGAATGAAAACTGTTGAACAGTTATTCAAAAAATATTAGAGACTATTTAAGAGATTATTACTTGAGCTTTTTTTAAATATTGACTTGGTTTACGAGTAATAAAAATAAATGTAGTGGCGGCGCCACATTCACTACCACCTCGCCTTAACCAGTTTGCAACAAAATTCGTGTGCGCGCGTATCGCCCCTGCACGAACTAAACGTATGTTGTGACGGCGCGGCGTGCAAGCGATTTAAACCTTAGCAGTGGTTAAGCGACGCTGTTGCCCATGGTACCTATAAATAAACACCTAGGAAAATTCTAATAGTCATAACTTCTATCACTATACGACGATCGCGTGATTATTATTGTGTGATTGAAGACAGGACTTATTAACCAACTTCAAAAAAGGAGGAGGTACTCTGTTCGTTTGAAGGTTAATTTTTTTTAAGGAAAAACTTTTGTCATTCATAATCATAATCATAATCATCATAATCATTTATTTGCTCAAAACATGGTATAAAAGATGTTACATTTTTGAGGACTCACATGTTTTGCCAAGGTTGTGGCATGCAAATTATAAAAATCAAATAAAATAAAATTATATAAAATATTTAAATAATAATTAATTTCTTACTTACTATATATAAACTTTTTTGTCAAAAATTCATTAATAGAATAAAAATTGTTGTCACATTCGTGGTCCAAGCATACGCACCACGACAAATTTTTGTCGACTACTCTGGCGTTAGCTGAATATCTGTCGTGTTTACGCCACACTGATATGAGCGAGACAGACAGCAGACATCGCGAGGCGAGTGTCAGTCGACAATGGGGAATGTGCATAAATCACCGATTTTGATAAATTTGAGCTTGATCGCTGCGGAGACGTATAATAAACATGGAACAGAAAAATAAAAAAAATGTATTAAGTACTTATTTTAGTTTTATCACACGATGAAATTAGGGGTAAATAACGATATTTTTTTCATTGTCGGATATAATGCACTTAACAGTCAGATAGAATATCGAATAAGAAATAATATTTTGTATGACACAAATCCATAATAAACGCGCCTGAAACGTGATGGGTGACGTCACAAATCATTATCGTTTTGTATAGAGCGTTTTCGGTGGTTGCTGCTGCGTGCTAACTTCAAGTAACTAAGTATATCACGAGAAAAATAAGCAAGAGAAAAGTTTTAATATAACAGTTGATTTTCTCACGCATTGACTATTCGCGTCGCTGTCGCGGTGCGCATGCTAGTCGGCAGGTGTGATTTCTGGAAATCGTTCGTGTAACTTAAATCGCATGCGACGTAATGTCTCTATGGAGAAGTTTTCAATTTTTTAATCGCTATTATTAAAATTAAGACCAAATTATACACAACTGTGAAAGAATTATCAAATGGGGAATGTCCGAAAAAAATCAAATTGGCTGAATATTTTTTCATAGGTAGGAATAAGCTCCCCTAGTCATAGAAAAAAGTTCAAAATTTACGGTTGCGTGAAAAATTTAAAAAAAATTAAAGGGCCCTTTCTAACCTTAGGAAAATTATAATTATTTGGATGTCCGTGTTTTCTATATTTACAACAACTTATTATATAAAATAAACGTTATGTGCAGTTTATTGTGTAATATTAATTACAAAGTATATTATACATTGCAATTTATATTGAGACGTACTAAATTCAAAAACTATGAAATTACGTGTAAGTTCTCCTTACGAAACATGAAAATTAATTGTCATGAACATTTGAGCTTCGTTTTTCTACGTTCGTTTTGAATATCAGAAATTAGTACTAATGTAAATAACTACCAGGTATAACAAGACCCTCAACCGAAGTCTACGTATTCTGCCCATCATCAGGACCATTTCTGTTCAAAATTATTGCTGGGAAACGATTTTAATTTTTGGTGTAAAAAAGCATTGCATACATTACCACGCAATGTAACGCGTACAACAGACCGCGCCTGTGAGTGTATGCTATACAGCTGAGTGCGGCCGAGTTGAAAGGCAGCGTTTATGTGCGTGCTCATGAGATACATTGAGTGATGACGTTTTGAAGCCATTATTTGTTACGAAATACTTAACATTTTGATAATGTTTCTTTGGACAAAAATTAGAAAATAATGAATAAAAAAGATTGCATAAAATTTTTGAAAAAAAAAATTACTTTGACCTTTAATGACTTCGTAGCTATTGATTTCATAGGTAAAGTCTAAAAGACAAAAATGATCCTGATGAAGAGTGGAATGCGTGAACTTCGGCTTTGTTGAGGGTCTTTTTACAACCGTTATGGTAAACAACTGGCAAGATCATACAAAAGTGGTTACTTATACATAGAAATCATAATAAAAACAAAATACGACTTCTTCATAGCAGAGCATTGCATTACTGGGATTTGGCAAAAACTAAGTTACTATGTTATTTTAAAGTATAAACTTACTTGTCATGTAAATAATAATATAACACTAATAGTACCATTTATAAACGTAACATTAATATAATAAACAGTAAACATATTTCTAAAAATCATAAACTTATAAAAGTTTATAAGACAATTTAAAAGTTTTAAAACAACGGTCAGTAACAGAATATATCCAAAGTGTGTGTGTGTTAATATAGACAGCTGATCCAGACATTGTTTTTAGGGTTCCGTACAAGGAACCGCTATAAGATCCGTCCGTCTGTCCGTCCTTCCTCTTTTGCCAGTCTGTCACAGCTCCGTAGCGTCTACAGTTTTGAACCAAATTGGATGAAATTTAATATACCTTCATGGTGTCCCAAAACTTTGGACACACGGTAAGAAAGAACCTTAAGTATTGAAGGTAGTAAATTTTGTTGAAAAAAATACTTAATTTTAATTGTAAAAATAATCAAAACAGCATTCAAAGATTTTTGAAAAATCGCCTGCCTTAATCATGAATCGAACTTATCAAAAATGAAAAAACAACTTTTAATTGTACGATACCTCAATTTTAACGTAACAAAATAACAAAAATAACAAATTGACAAACTTAGTATTCAAAATTATACACATATTTATCAATGACAAATGAATGTGAATTTTCCTAAGCAACAGAACCATCAGTCGAGACGAAAATTAACTAAAACTTCCCGTCGATAACCATCGGATAAAAGTTAATAAAATATCATTGGGCTATATAACATAAACATTAAGTTTAAAGAACTAATAACAATTATTCCACTATCACTACATTATAGCCAGTAACTATAAATACATTTTGAAAGAACACATTTCATAAAATTGAAGAATTTCTCTTATGTATTTTAATTTGACCAGAATTAGTTATAGACACGCTTACTGTCACGCGTTATGTATGTATATTACATAAATGTATCGAAAATATTGCAAACTGTTAATATAAAACAAAGTGCAAAATTGTAGGATATAGTAAAAAAATGACAGATTGTTTAAATAACGAACATAAGTCTGTAAAAAAAACTCATGTGTTTTACACCTATTACAGGCTTTATTTCTGTGTTTATAAATAATTGCAATGAAAAAGTAATCAAAGTTACATGTTTTAGACCAGGGGTGCCCATACTTTTTCTTAAGGAGATCGACCTAACAAAAATGTATGACTAAGAGATCGACATTGACCGTTTAACCCACCAAATATTTATCAAGAAAAAAAATTGCATAATAAAGCATTGGGTGCAAATCTGTTATCCTTGGCGGTCGACCTTAAAACCTCTAGCGATGGGCACCTCTGTTTTAGACCATAATCTTAATATACAACGTGTTACAAAAAAACCGGTAATGCCGAATATGGTAAATAGGGCACATCAAACTGATCAATTTTGACTACGGAACCAACATGGAATCGCAAAAATATCAAAATGTATGAAATAGTATTTTTTTTTCGAGATTTCAGAGTTGGTCCCATAGTAAAAGTGGTTTAGTCAGGCCTCCATCACTCTCTCAAGGTCGCGCGATAAGCAACTACCGCTAGCCGTTCGTTCGAACGAACAAGTGAGCAGAGGGCCGCCACACGCCCGCCTGTGTACAAGCGCGGCACCTTACTGCCTGTGTAGGTATTGTCTCTTTATAATAGTAACAATGTCGAATCGACATTACTGTGCCGTGTACGGACGTTAAAATCAAAAAGCCAATAAACAATTGCCGTTTTTCACATTATTATATGCTACACAGTTTATTTACACGAAGACAACCCTAACGTTGCGTCATCAGAAAAGGTAAGAGCACGCGATAGAAAGAGAGGCAACTACTAGGTGAATATAACTGTGGCCATTAGCGCTGCGCGACCTGAATTGCTCTTTATTGTGTCGGAGCTAAAGTCGCTATTTATTTAAATTACTTTGCGGAGTGCTGCTTCTGTACTTGTACTATTAGTTATTCTGTGGTTTAGTTTGTACCTTCAAACTAAACCTATCTACCATAGTCGGCATTCAGTGTAGGAAAGGAAGGTAGTAGACCCCACAGTATATCCTCAGTAGACGAAACTTTACAGTATGATAAAGTATCATAAATGAAACATATTTTTTAAATTATCCAAATCGTTTTTTTTTTTGTTCTTGGATATTTTTACATGTTTTGGTTCATACCACAAGGTGTTTGGTAATAGCCTTATAAAGCCGAATATGGTAGATAGGGACCATCAAACTGAACTTTTACTATGGGACCAACTCTGAAATCGCGAAAAAAAATCAGCTGTTTCATACATTTTGATATTGTGTCCTATTCGCCGTTATTCGAAGCCTTGGTAAACAGATTTGAGAATAGCGGAGCCTTTCCGTTTCCCGTTCAGCATCATTATTATAGGTCTATCTTACCAAATTACGTCACATCCGCATCCGTATGACGTCATACCTCACCCCACCATGTTCACCAGGCCGCCATTGCGGTTTCCCGCGCCCATTGGCGTCCTTTTTTCGCAACCGTTCACATCTAGTCAAACGCTGTTAGCGTTCGAAATTTAAAAATTTTCCTAAATAGGTCAAACGCTGTTAGCGTTCGAATTTTAAAGTGTTCTAAAGTAGATCAAACGCTGTTAGCGTTCGTGAAATTCTTAATTCAAATTAAGATTTTATGTGGCATATATTTTTTTTTATTTTTTATTTTCGGTTATTGAAAATGCGTGTGCGTAGAAATTTTAAAACCATACGTAAAATCAGTGTTAGTTGGGTCCGACTCTTTGTCGTCTCCGTTTTCGTCGTCATATTCGCGGAGTAGCAGAGAACGAGGGTGAGAGCATGGATCTACAGCAAATACGAGTACGACGCAGGATTTGAATTGAATTGAGGTAACGAGTCGCCATAAGGTCAGTTAAATTTTTCCATATTTTATAATGGTATGATTCTACCCACGATATGTTGAAAAATATTTTCTGTTAATTCTTACATTCGTTAAACTGCCGTTCATGATTTTTATTCGCTTTTGGCCTATGATCTGCTAAAAAGGTTATAATTTTGACAAATTTAATGCTTATGAAAATTTTTACGTTACGGAAAACATGTTTCGTAAGATTCCTATTCATTGTTGGTAAAGCTATATTGTGTTAAATGTGAGCTGAGCACACAAATCCTTGTGTTCCTCAAAATATGAGAAAGTGTATGCTGCTTGGATCCTGGCGCCATCCTGGCGCTATCCGACATTTCGTTTGACTCATAATTTTACTTGACAAGTGATGAGATTAACCATTGCGCCCTATTTTATTTAGAGATGTTGTTTAGCCGTAGTCGTTTGAACGAGCGTTAAATTTTTTTTTTTTTTTGAGCAAAGCTACTGCTTTGTGAATCTGAATAGTGATACGTAACGAGGCGCTTTGAACAAGAATAAGTATTCAGTGGTTTTGCAAAAGAATATTGGCTTGATTGCGGAATATTACAACAATTGATGGCGTATTTGATGCAGCGACAGTAAACGATATCAATGCGCAAAATGACTCGGGTTCAATTCCCAGTAAAATGATCGTAGGTACTTTTCTTGTGTATAAATAAAAATGAATGCTTTATATTTGCTTTCTATGCTTTCCAAAACCATTCATTTGATTGTGATGAAACTTGAAAGACCGATTGTCCTGGCCCAAAATGTTCGTGTTTTGTGTGTTCCTTTGATTAAATAAATGTGTGGCATATTAAACTTGTCGGGTACAGCTAGTTATTAATAAAATAAATTGTAGTAACTATTTTAAATAACTTGAAATATATGTTTAATTGATGACAATTCAAAAGTTAATAAGATACTTTCTATTATTATTATACCCCTCGGTTCCAGCTTGTTCCGCAACTGGACCGAGGAAGGTCTATCGGCTGCTCCTGGCACCGTTGACACAAGTTTATGAAAAGTTGTATCTACGTAAATTAAAACATGCTGTCTACTTCCTCTATGGTAGTAAGCTCCACATGTTGAGAGCTGTGTGAGTTGTAACAATATTTTTAATATGGATTCATCCGGTTGCTTCTGAGCACCGTTGATTGATACTTTGATATGAACTCTGGCGGTCACTCCTGATAGATACCGTTGATTAAGTATCTTACCATTTAACATAAATTCGGTCGCCCTCTGATGGGCACCGTCATTATAGTTATGTAATGTCAATAAATATATTTACATTCGATAAACATTTATTATGGTTTTAACATAAATTCGGCCGGTCGCTCCGGAGCACCGTCGGTTGATGTTTTGACAAATTATTTCGGTTGTTTTTGATGAGCACCGTCCAGGCACAACTCCTTTTATCTTATTATTTTAGTTAATTATTATGTGTAAACATTTACCTTAATCCCTGAGGGAGAGTGACTTAAAGGGGATCATCCAAGATATTCCCGTACTTCTAGTGGGCACCATGAATGAATGAATGAATGAAATAAATCTTTATTTACATAAGCTCCATGTTTTTAACAACCACTAGTTGCTGCTTACAGAACAACCAGAAGGATTTTGAAAGTTTCTTTGGGGAGTAAGTTATTAATATTATTTTTTATAACCGTGGGCCTGTGGCAACAAGTTATTTTGATTGAAATATTTAAAAAAAAAAAAAAAACCTGTTATTCAAAATGTTTCTTTATTAAAAATATCGAACCGGCTGCAAAGTCCGGGTGTCGCAAAGGAGGTTCACCAACAGTTGCGTTCTGGTGCTTCACTGGCCGCTGCCGTGGCACACACTTTATTTTGCCGTTTTGTGATCAAAAGGTCACAGTTTTAATCTAATTTATTTATTGTGTCCCTTTTGGCTACACTGTAACCAAAATAACTGTAGCAGATATTATGTTTTGTTTGAAAATTTTATATTCATTTGTATTCTTTGAAGACTGGTATTGTCTCATGAGTCCGATGACAGGTCAGATATCCTAGCTAGTTTTAGTTAAGTGGTCACTGCAATGGTTGTGCCTGTTTTACATTTTAAATTTTATGAAAATTTAAGTCTGATGATGTTGGCTTTATTACAAAGTGTATTGATAGCCGATTTGACGGGGCGTGTAATGTGTGTGTACATCAGTGCTAGTTTTTATTGTACTTTGACCAAGTAGTTATTTACATTAATAGATATGAATTTAAAAATCACTTTCACATGTTTATTTTTTGTGTTGTAAACCCTATTAAATTCGTGGGGGAATCTCGATTTTACTCAGACCTCGATTGAATCATTCTATATTTTGATTTTAATCATAGGTGTAGATAACAAGTTAACGTTTTGTTATACACCTACTTAAGTACTTGTTGAATATTTCAGTAGAATATGAAAACACTTCTATTTAGCTACCATAACATGAACCATATTCTGGAAATAACTTAAAAATAATACACTTAAGCACTTTGACATTAGTCAGTTGTTGTAAACACTGCCGCTCTGATGTTATATTGGTTGGTGTCTGCGAATATACTTTCCTAATCATGGGGAAGCACTGGCAACCTGCTTTTGTTTATTTATCCGGGTGATGATACTTAATTTGTTAGATAACAGAGGTAATTTTCTTGGTGGATGATTCCAAAGTGTTTATGTAATTTTAATGGAATAATTAAAAGCAAGTATATTAATTGTAATTAGTTATTATTACTATTATTGTTGATATGCAACATTTTTGCTATATTGTTAGAAATTCAAGTTTAAAACGAATAAAGTTGATGCTGCGTGCAGCTTTTCCAAGGGCCATTGAAACCATGACATTTAGAAACTTGATTGTTTTAAATTTTCTTTAAATATTTATTTTATAGATTGATAAAAATAAATTATTTTATTTACTTACCTTTACCTATAAAAAGATGAAACTTTGTCAACAGAAAGTAAAGACATGTTGAAATAATTAAAGTCATATTTCTTTACTAAATAATTATTTCTTTCTTTATGCAGTACTGTCATATTTGTTCTTTTAATACATCTTTTAATTTTATATATTTTAGTCTTTACCTAGTATTTTGATTCCCAATGTTAAGATGTTATTTAATTTTGCGATGAGAATCAAAAATGTTACAGTTAAGTGTTACTTACTTACCTAAATAAGTATCTACATACTTACCAATTTTTTTTATTTTTTTTTGTTTTTGTTTTGGGCTAACACAGCTGCTGTGTGCTGACCAATCGAAAACTAAATGTTTTATTAAGTGTAAAAATTCAATTGGCCTTATAATGGCCCCATAAGTGAAAACTTGTAAATGGCTTTTAGTAACTCTATTTTGTAACTTCTCATACCGTGTCTCAAAGCTGTTAGTTTTCCTAACAAAATAAAATAAAATAAAATAAATGTTAGTTAACATTCGATAGCAATTTATATAACACTAACATCTGACATTAGATAGCAATTTATGTAACACTAACATCTGACATTAGTGCTTGTTCCGAAGTTTATGTTAGATGCAGACAAACACTCTAGCTAGCTAGTCGGCCTAAGTGTGTAACACCAAAGGTAAGCCTACCTTTGGCTTGAATATGTCGTATAACGTTTATTTTTGGGTAGGTATTAGTTGAGTTCAGTTCGCATAAAAGTAATAACTTTGTGACCGCGTTGACAAAGATTTATTTAATTATGATATCCAAATCCAGTTAGGGATTTTATAAAGTTTTTTTTTTTTGCAGAGTTAAAGCTCAAAGATTTAGTAAAGTTTGCATCTTGAAGTGAATTAATTGTGCAGCAATTGACATCACATTTGTAATAAAAGAATCTGCAAAGAAAACGTTGTTTTGTCCAAGGTTATTTTGAAGTAGGCGATCGACGCGATTTAAGCTGAGATACACTGTCAGCCAGCAGTCATATCAAACGAACGAACACGACTAAAATAGATAATTTATGTTAAATAATTACCTAAGTAAAAAATTAATGTGAATTTATTTAAAGCTGATCTGATTTGACAATGGACTTTATTTCAGTTTTAAATATTTTTTTTTTGTATTATTATTATCATTATTTTCTTCCCTTTACTAATTTAAAGAAAGCTTTCTTTTGATCTAAATTAAAATAAATTTTAAGAGAAATAAACAATTTATGATTATTAGAGTGTCACATTGGCGTCCTGTCCCTGTTCACCAGGCGATAACAAACAATGTCTCAAATCTGTTTACCAAGGCTTCGAATAACGGCGAATAGGACACAATAGGAGCGTTTTACCTACCATTAAAACGCATATTGTGTCTGAAGCCTTATTCGAAGCTACCTTCAAGGGCTGCCTGGTATGCATTTAATGCTCAATATTTGTAAAGTATTTTTCAGATTTTGAGACTGCAATGAGCGCGGGAAACCGCAATGGCGGCCTGGTGAACATGGTGGGGTGAGGTATGACGTCATACGGATGCGGATGTGACGTAATTTGGTAAGATAGACCTATAATAATGATGCTGAACGGGAAACGGAAAGGCTCCGCTATTCTCAAATCTGTTTACCAAGGCTTCGAATAAGGCTTCAGACACAATATGCGTTTTAATGGTAGGTAAAACGCTCCTATTTTCGTTATTATTTTTTGTATGAAATAGCTGATTTTTTTTTTCGCGATTTCAGAATTGATTCCATAGTAAAAGTTGTTCAGTTGGATGGTGTGTATTTACCATATTCGGCTTTATAAGGCTTTTACCAAACACCTTGTACATTACATCCCTGCAAAGTTTCATCGACTGAGGATTTAATGTTGGGGTCTCCATACAAAAGATCGCTTCTTTTCCTACACTAATTAGATTTTTTGTAACACATTGTATAATTGCCAAATTCTTTAATTTTTCTCCTCTTAACATTTTATACAGACTTTTCTTAATCCTCATTAAATTGTCGATAAATATTTTTCTCTCAAATTATCTTAAACAGTCTCACATCGAATCGCAATAGAATAAGCAATAGAGTAATGTTAAAGGCCCTTACACATTGTGACTTTTAGCAGTGATACAGTCACGATTCAGTCGTGATGCAGCATCGATACGGTCGCAAACTACATTTATACTATTTCTCGATACTTATCGAGATCACTGGTGTCGCAATGCAATCGCGCGGCTGTCGAACGCGCGTTTGTATCGCTGCAAAAAGTTGCAATGTGTAAGGGCTCTAAGTCACAAAAGCTACGATCCACAGATATGTTCGTTTAATTAAGCTAATACGTAATATGTACTACGTCGCCTCCAACAGAGAGTAGACATTGACCCTGTAAAAGAACAGAATATCAGGCATGTTTCAGGGTACCTCTTTTTCTCAAACGATTTTCAACTTAAATGCTTCCACATAAAGTTGAAAATTTGAGCTTATAATATGACTCTGCAATACTTTTTTTCATTATTGAGGGGTAGGTATTCCTTGCAATATAACGAGATGCAATACGTGGCAAACATCTTGACACTTTTTCGACGGAGTGGGGATGAGTTCGCTCATGTGCACTTGCGAGCGACCAATAGCGCGCGCCCCTCCCCCACCACCCGCGTACCTCACCGCTACACATACCGAAAATACGCGATTTCAAGATGTTTGCCTCATACTGTAACTAACGCTTAGTTGTTTGCTACTTGGCGTAGGTATACAGGCTGTTTCCCAATAACCGGTAATATTTTGTTTTTTATTTGTTGGAAAGCTGTAAAGTGACAACCCTAGACGCAAATAGTTTTTGCTAATCAATTCCATTAATCGGCAATATCACAAAATTATTTAGGTCTTTACCACTATGTAGTTTATCATAAAAAGATTTTTTTTTTTTAAAGTGGCGGCTTTGTAAAATGAAACAGCTGAAGTGATAAACTACAACCACTACCAGAATGTTGCCAGATTATCATAGATTAAAAACACAAATTGCATAAGGTTGTATTCTGAGTTGCACAGTAATGTTATTATTTGTTTTGTTTTTTTTTTAAAGTGACACACTACATCTAGCTAAGTACGGGTTTGAGTCCCGTCTGAGATGCTATGGGTGAGTCGATTTTTATCTAGCAGGGGGGGGACAGTTCTCTTGAAAAATATTTAATCAAAGAAACTAACGCCATCTGTTGTCTGTTGCTACTAAATTGACATTAATGACAGCAAACGTCAAATAGCACTTGACATCTCACAGAAAATGGCGACTGCATCTTGCGTACACGCGTGTTTGTAGCTCCTTCCATATTTTGTGAATTGCGTCGGTGATATTCGCTGTTTAACTCTTTCATTTTTAGTGGTTAGAAAGGAAACCACCTTTTTAAGATTTTTTATATTTTTTGAACGCTTCCTATTGGTAATTTTCTTAACTATTGCGTTTCTTTAAATCACCGTTAATCGTGTTTCGATAAAATTTGGTGCCAAGGTGTGACTATCAGGTTCAGGCATTGGGTTGAAAGAGCCGTAAAGCGATATTTTTTATAAGGTACGTTTTAAAATTCTATATTGCAGATAAGCGTGTCAATTATGTTACGATTTCAGTGTTTATTTGTGATCAAGGGTTTGTTTCGTTATTTTATTATGAAAAATATGCATTATCTTGTATACTTTTTTTATAATCAACTGAATCAATATGGTGGTTCTAATACTAACCACTGTGACTATTTTGTTTGTATCACAGAGTGATTATTATTATATTACTGTTAAATTTTCATGAAACCACGAGTACTCAGTGAAAGTAATATGGAAGATATTCATCTGGAAGACTGGTATACCTTCGGAAATCTACACGCCACGCAAAAAGAAACACCTTATATACCTACAATACCTAAATAGAGAGTGTTTCTTGCTCGTTATTTGGTGATGGGCATAAAAATTCTGGCCCAACTTCACTGTAACCTGTTCTGATAACCTTCATAAACTATCAGGCTCAATAAAATTACAAATGGAAAGCGATATGACCAGCCAGAGCGAACTACAGCGCGAAGACGCGCAAAATACAGTAGTGAAGATAAATTCAGCATGAAATGGAAGACAGTGAAGTACCTCTGTGCATCCGATAAGGCAAAACATGTTTCCAGATTTCCATAAAAAAAAAATATTTTCATTTATTCTTCCTGTCAATTTGGTTTTATCTAATAATATTATCTTGATTATTTTTATGCCAAAAGTCACAGTGGTCAGCAAACTAACCACCTTGTTCCTCGAAAGCCTTAAGTTGTAATTTTTTTATTAATTTTTTTTTTCTTGTATTATAAACCGAAATTAAATCGAATATCTCATTATTTCATTTATAAACTCATCTACGTGAAAGTGTGACTCAAAGAGTTAAGTGCATAGATTTGAATGCCCTACAATCTTAGCTGAGGCAACACTCGATAGATGGCGCTGTCAAACAAGTTGGCCATGATTGACTGCAAGAGGGCTCTCTTTCCCGAATAAATAATTATATTCTTTGTTTTCTAGTATATTTTCTAGTAAGTATATTAAATATCTTAATATAAGAATACATACATATTCCGGCAAACATCTTGGCACTCTTTCGACGGAGTAGGGATATGTTCGCGCATGTGCACTTGCGAGCGACCAATAGCGCGCGCCCCTTTCCCGCCGCCCGCGTACCTCACCGCAGCGCATACCCAAAATACGCGTTCTGCGCACTCCCCACCCGATTTCAAGATATTTGCCGGCTACTGTGCTATTTATTTAACCACATACCTGGTTTTTATGCGCATTGTCCTGCAACATGAGCTGCGTCAGGTAGTAAGAGGTGAGAGCGTTGCCTCCTAGCGCAGCTGTGTAAGCTCTCACGATTGCTAGCACCTGGTAAATTAAGGGTATTTTTATGAAGGTGGTCAGGTTATTTTCGTGGCGCGGACTTTACCTGTTTAAATATAATAGGGTATTTCACCTTTTTTTTATTTACAAGCTTGTAATTAGTTTTAGTTTCGGTGTTTGTTTGTTTGTCTGTCTGTCTGTAATCAAATCTTGTCCGTCCGCGGCCTAACTAAAAGACCCTTAATACTACGATGCTGTAATTAGACATGAATGTGTAGGTAGGTAATTGATCACGTCAAAAAAATGGTAATATAAAATGGTATATGGTATGAATGGTAATAAAAATAAAATGTTGGTAAATATTTCTTTAAGGTACCTCCCTTACATGTCGTGATGTGGGTTGTCGTTGGATAGGTCTTTTAAAAACATTGTAGGCTTGTGTAGGTAGACCGCTTTTTGATTCAGAGAAATATTAAGAATCTGTACACATTTTGCCGCTGACTGCCGCTCTCTCGCTCGCACATTTCATGTTTTCTCAAGATTTCTCAAATCTGGGTGCGTAATTGAAAAATGTGTCAATATATATTTCAGTTTCGAGTTGCTGAAGTACAAAAAGGTGTCGTTTATAACTGTTAGAGTTAAGCTTTAAGGTATGATTCCGATGTCAGCAGCACTGCTGCGCGACACTGCTGCGCGACACTGCTGCGCAGCACTGCTGCCGGGCTCGGAATGTAGTCTCATATAAACCTATAGAGAATGTATGGGGACCAGTGGTGTTGCGGCAGCAGTGCCGCGCAGCACTGCTGCGCAGCAGTGTCGCGCAGCAGTGTTGCGCAGCAGTGTCGCGTCGCTTCTCCGCTCACATCAAATTGAGCCTTTCAAACGTAACATTAGGGTTCAATTTGGAGTGCACTGCTGCGGCAACACTGCTGCTGCTGCCGAGATCAGAATCATACCTTTAGACTGCCAAATTTGTTAGAGTTAAGTGTCCTCCCCCCAAATTAGGTAAACGATTGTTTTTGGTTGGATACGTGAAGAAATTCAGGACAGTAGTACATGTGATGAAGCTAAAAGGAAAACTATCATTGCTAGGTAGGCTGTACAAGATAACGAGTAATGGTGATCCACCAAAAAAATCCTTCATTCTTTACTTGTTACTATAAAGTCGCGGATAGTGACGTAAGCAAATTCCGGGAGTGATCCCGGAATACTAGACCTTGTTTTCTTGGATCATGCGTTTGGCCTGCTATTTTTCAGTTAATATTTTATCTTAATGATTATTGAATTATAATAATAGCATACTTGTATGTCAAGTGTATTTAATATTACCGCGTCTTAATTCACTTGGCCTAATTCTACATATCGTACAATATTATTTTCTTAGCTATGCATTTTCGAGTAGTAGATAGTTTGTTGAATATTATTTGCTTTCACAATTTCTCCAGGATAATTTACTGACTCTGAACCTAACTAAGACAAAATTCTTGCTCGTGCTTCCACAAAACTTTGGCTTCTGCACCAGCAAATTCCATTTTGAAAGTCCATGACTGTTGTCAGAAAAACTCCCGACGCATCTCCTGCTCTTGCAGCACAATTGAAAGGTCTCATTCTGTAAAATACCTGGGTGTGATCATAGATGAAAAACTCTCCTTTAAAGAGCACCTGGTGGCAATGTCAGGCAGAGTGCGAAAACTAATCTATGTTTTCAAAAACTTACGTGAGGTAGCCGACTTAGAACTTCTTAAATCAGTATATATAGCTATTTGTGAGTCGGTAATTGGTTACTGCATCACACATCATTGTCTGGGGTGGAGCAACAACTAACATGATTATTCTGGAAAGAGCCCAGCGTTCCGTTCTTAAAGTAATGCTAAAAAAACCTCTTATGTACTCGACCAGTGAACTTTTTAAAGAATGAGGGTTACTATCGGTTCGGCGTCTTTTTGTTTTACGTGTTACTGTTAAAGTCCATCGCTCAATAAAAAGTCGTAAAGGGTATGAAGACTTAAATAAGAGGGTATTTAAATTGCCTGTGCCAAGGACAAAAACTAGCTTTGCTAGAAGACAAAGTGCCTTCCTCCATCCATATCTCTACAATAAAGTCAACCATTCATGTAATATCAAACAATGCTCAGTATCCGAATTAAAGAGTAAAGTCAAAAAATGGATTACAGATTACTGTTATAAGGACATCGAAGATTTACTCAGAGTCGTCAGTTGACCTTATACTGGGTAAAAATCTCAAAAAATTCATCAGGGCTCGCACCGCCAATACAAAACTTATACTCACACTACTACATCACACACACACACTCACTCCTTCACAGTCCACAAAACCCTTCAAATATTTTGAAAAAAGGAATATATGTAGCTTACTTCCGCAAACAAGCTACGGAAGTAAGCTACATATATTCCTTTTTTCAAAATGGTTTGGGACTTCCGCCAAGTGACGCCTGATTCAATCAAATACCCTTCAAATATGTCATTGTGTCAAAATGAAATTAGATTTTTTGTTCTTTTTTGTTGTTTTGTTAATTCTGTAATATTCAATATTTTATTACTACATTCTTCTTTTAATCAGTGGTCGCTCAAGTATGCAACTAAGTGAATGTAAAATGATTACCTACAGGACAGGCTACGCGTAGTGTAGGGATCATTGCAAATATTATTTGAAATTACCTCATTCAATGTTAATGTAACTTTATTAATCGTAAGCTTATCAACTGACTCTTTTTGTTAACATTGTGTCAATAAATATATTTTATTTATTTATTATTATAATTACCTATCCAATATGTAGATAGTAAATCAATTTCAATACCTACCCATTTTATGTAAACTTTTGTTAATTATGGTAATGGAAAATTATCTCACTTTAAATGCTGAACTCATTTTAAAAATTTTGGCGACTCTGCCTGAAATATACAGGGAGAAATAAGCAGCCCTGGCGAGTTTCTTGCCGGTTCTTCCCGCATAGGGTTTGCGAACCGATGGCGTAGCTTCTTTGGCATTCACAAGTGTTTGTAACAACCTAGACTATATAAATTATTTTTTAATTTGCATTATGAAAAACTTAGAATTTTGAGTTGTAGTTACTTCGCTAGTGAACGTGTGCAGGAACCCGCTGAGCCCGCCGAGCTCGCGCACCGTCGTAGTCTCCCTCACGAACAGTAACCGCAGCGCGCACACTCGCCGCACCACGCGCGCGCCGCTCACGCAGCAGAGCGATGTGAGAGACACCGCCGTGGGCACCTGGTTACATACAATAATAGTACATTACTGCCGCGGTTTAATGACTGTGTTGCTGGCAGCCATGATGATGGCCGAGAGCGGAGCTTAGTGCAGGTCCAGGCCGTCACAGCGCGGTCAGCATTGCAGCCCGCGCATGGACAAGCTAGAATAAAGGCCGAGACCGGAGGTCGAGGTCTTTAGCGGACAGCAAGGGCAGCAAGGGCTGCAAGGCTGCAATGATGACTAAGCTTGAAGGCCGAGAGCGTATTTAACCTTAGCTCGAGGCTATCATAACGTGGCCAAAGCTTGTATAGTGCTTTACTCAAAAAATGCGAGTACTGCCTACTAGTAAGTACTTATAACCTAATTTCGAAAAAAAAACAAAAATGCAAATATTTCAGAAACGGTGCGTCGGAGCCAAGCCGGAAAGGACCGCGGCAACCTCGACTTTGTTCAAAAAAGGTTGTCAAAATAATGACCACAATTTCAAGCTTTTTTGACTAAAAATTATATAATGATGATATAATTATTAAAAAGTAAGCATATAAGGCCAATGGTCTGTTAAATAACTTGAAAGTTTATGACCATGTAACTAAATGTCTAACAATACACCTATTTGGTTTCATTTAAATCAAGCGAGTAGTTTTCAAGTTACGAAGGGTTTGAAGGAAATGCCAAGTGCACTGAAATATGTGGATTATTATTACGTAGGTAGGTACGACGTAAGGTTCATTACCCGCGTTATGACGTCATAATACCAGTGATGGATGTGAATGAAGCGAAAGAAGTGTGCAAAGATCGTAGCAGGTGGCGATCCATAGTCTCTGCCTACCCCCATGGGAAACAGGCGTGAGTGTATTTATGTATGTAAATAACAGTTTTCTAGAACATAAAACTTTTCTGTTTAAGAGATATCGCAAAAATTTCTTCATAGGTTGTTCACGTGGTGGTATCACAAGCTATTGGATAAGTCACTACTAAACAAAAATGGATTCGCGTTGCGCGTGCGTCACTGATCATCAAATCACTTTTTGTCACTCGCTAAAGTAGTGGAATATACCTATGACGCGACGTCACAAAGGTGGCGCTCCTAGGTTTAGATTTTGTCAATTATCTCGGTAACTTTTTATCTGATTTAAGCATGCTAGGTATGCAATGATAGATAGTTAAAATTGTAACAAAACATGAAAATAAACTATTATAGTACGTATTATATTTAAAAAAATATTGGGACTTTAATGTTAATACTTAACATTAAACGATGTTCCGTACATAACAGGAATGGTGCAAACTCCGAGGAAACTTATATACATGTCTTCTAATGATTCCATAAAAAATTACAACTACACGAATTACTTCCAATCTTTTTGCAAATTCAATCTAATTTGACTGACTTTGACTTGGTCATTTGTTCCTCATCCAAATATACTATGACATTGACTGACAGACTGATTAGCCGACTGACTCTGACTTTGATCTCCTATTTACGCCGTTGGCCGCTTACAGCGTTGCGTCACAATGTTTAAGCTTAGTTCTCCATTAACGCCGTCGGTCGCTTCCAGCGTCAAAGTCACAATGCTTAAGAAAGAAAGTACTGTTGTGGTGTCTTCCAAACGCTGATGTCAGCGTATGAAATGTATAGGAATGTTTACGCTGGCGTCAGACGTCGCGTATAGCATAAAATAGGAGACCAAGATCTTACTTAACAAATGTACTGTTGTAGTCTCTTTCAAACTGATTACTGACAATATACTGATAGTGATAATGATATTGACTATAATTTGATCAGTTGTTCCTCATCCAAAGTAAATATTTCGTCATCAGCGTCGCGCATTTTGATGCTATGACCTTGACATTCGACCGACTATTACATGCTATAACGAAGGCCACACTGAAAGTTTTGCACAACTCATAAACAAAACAATATATATGTAAACTTATATATTTATTGCGTATCACAGTATTCTCCGTTACATTTTAAAACGTTTTTGATTCGTTCAAACAATTTATTTTTACCAGCATTATTTGTCTGAGGGCTTGTTTTTCATACGCTATCACGGCTTCCCCTGGCCCCTTAAATGTGAAATTTCTCATCGTATCTTTAAATTCTAGGAAAGTAAAGAAATTGCTAGATGTAAGGTCTAAAATTAATGCAGAATGGATCATGAACTCCGACTTTTCAGAGACGAATATGACTTTGTCCTCATCGCGGTATGCACTGAAAAAATGACATCGTGCAATAGGATGTCACTTCTTGGTCGTTTTTCCTTACCTTTTTTAACGACAAATCGTATTGATCTACTCACCGTTAACTGTTTTGTTCCTGAAGTAGGTTATTTTAGATAGGACCCGTCTGGGAGAAAAATAATGCAGTCAAATCCTTGCTCACGATTCTTGCCAGTCTAATTTTATCGGTTTACTGTCGACTTCGAACATCCATATAAAACAATGTTTATTTTATTGCTTGGAAAACTTACAGCTACTATGTTTATATAACAAAATGTACCATGGTTAATCATTAGCCAACAATTAAGTTTTCACATGTAAGAATTTAATGTTGCTATCTTTCTGATTCCGTAACAATATATTCATATTTTATCTTCCATAACAATATCATACACAGCATTTGAACGACCGTGTTTGCACTGTAACAACATATTTTTTACATCAATCAATTTGATCCCGTTTTTTACATAGTGAGTTTATTAAGAATCCAGCGGCAACAAAGATTCCTAACTTTTGAATGCTGATGAATATTTTTTAAAATTTTATGTCATATTAATCCCCAAGTATCCTCAAATTATCCATTAGGTGATATGCCGGATTTATTTGATTAATCATGTGACAATAGTCATCTTTTGCACAGTGATCGCATTTGAATGCCGACTTTCACCAATTTTATCATAGGAGAGACAAGAAAACGATCACTTTCTGCATACCAATGCTTTACGAAACTCAAATAAGGTGCTTCCTTTTCTAAAAGCATTTAGAAGTGAAGCAGTGCAAACTTGCAGAGATTAAAAAAATGTAACCCTGAAATATTTTTGCGTTAATTTCGTTTTTGCTACGGGCGACGAACTGCGCATTGTGATAAAAAACAAATGACTCGCAACTACCGGTCAAATTTTATTTTAATTTCATGAATGAGTTCGAAAGTATAAAAAAACCATAGACATAGAAAAATTTCGCTACGCTCAAGTAGACGGACTATGGTGCGAGTGAGAAACCGATTCTTACGGCTTATTCGATGTGCGAGAAAGAGTTAAAAGAAAATGACAGCAGAACCTAGTTTGACTTCATTTATCGTCTGTTATCATCTTGGTGAAAAGCGTCCACACGATTATTTTGTAATTTTGACTGCGATATGATCAGTTCGGCTCATAAAGCTATATAAATCAATAATGGTGTCGTGTTCTGTACTGAATTGTAATATTACTTACGACAACAACCCAAATAAACACTCATTTCACAGGTAAATAAGATTGTACAAGTACCATTTTCATATTTCATATTTTAGTTGAATATATTCCTAAACACACTAAGTAATACACTAATATCATGATAATAACTGCCTATTTTCTAAATAAAGGCTGATTTCTAAACATTATGTGTTAGATAAAAAGATATTATATCCGTGAATTTGAGAAAATAAGGCGTAGAGATTGATCAAAAATTATTATATTATCGATACTCATGTCGATGATTTCCAATATAACCTTATTTGTCTTTGTGAACACTGATAGCTTTATCTAAAGCTGCTTTTAACCGACAGTTTTCAAATGGTAAATTATACCTACTTAAGTACTAATTTAACAATATTTCCAGGTTTCCTGTAAATCCAGTGATTAAGTTACTGGATAAATGTCATAAATAGAATAGGCTGGGAGCCTCAAGGAGACTTGTAAGAAATTAATTAAATTAAATTGTTCAAAATCTTGTTTGTGTTTTATTTATTAGAGCAATAATACATTATGGTTATCGACAATCTAAAATGGACTTCAGGGCATCCCTAAAGTTCACGCACACGTTTACAAATTTTCACACACTGGCTCATGTCACTTTTGGTGTCGCAGCCAAGCGAACTCTGTTCCTCTATTCCAGTGGAATATTAACTTTATGAAAAAAACATAACATTCTATATTCAAATATTTGCGTGTTGCCAGAAGTGCAAAACTTTCAGTGTGTCCTGTACTATACTGCTAATCATATACAATACATATATATTTTATAATACCTGTCCTTTAACAACAGTCTTATCTTCTATCTACCGGCTTCGAATCATCATATCAGCCGCACGACACCCACTGCTGGGTATAGGCCTCCCCCAAGGATCTCCACGACGATCGGTCCTGCGCTGCCCGCATCCAGTGGCTTCCCGCGACCGTCCCCCGTGGACGTCGGTCCACGTTGTCAGGGGCCTACCCACGGAGCGTCGTCCGGTGCGCGGTCGCCATTCCAGAACCTTTCCGCCCCAACGGCCATCAGTTCTTCTCGCTATGTGTCCTGCCCATTGCCACTTCAGCTGAGCAATCCTTCGAGCGATGTCGGTTACTTTAGTTCTCCTGCAGCTTCGAATGACTAGATTTAATCAGCTGTTGATCATCCAAAGTGAATATCTCGTCGTCCGCGTCGCCTGTCCCGTTGCTGTGACCTTGAACGGTCGACTGACTATAACATGCTATACTATACTGCTGACTGGTCGACTGACTAAAATATGCTACAATACTACTAATCACCTGTCTATTAACAACAGTCTTTTCTTTGACCGGCTCTGAATGACTAGATTTAATCAGATTTTCTTCATCCAAAGTGAAAATCCCGTCATCAGCGTCGCCCGTCGCGTCGCTGTGACCTTGACTGGTCGACTGACTGGCCGACCTACTAATTATATTAGTATTAGGTATATAGTTACCTGTCCATTAACAACAGTCTTATCTTCTACTGGCTCCGAATGACTAGATTTGATCAGCTGTTCTTCATCCAAAGTGAATATCTCATCGTCCGCGTCACCCGTCCCGTTGCTGTGACCTTGACTGGTCGACTGACTCGACTGACTGGTCTGACTAGTAGACTGACTATGACTATTTTCTGACAGCTCGGGTTTGTTCGGATCTTGAAGTCGGGTAGCTGCGCCTGTTACTACTAGCTGGATTTCGTCCTGTGAAATAAAGAATTTATTTAAATATTTTTTGGAAAAAAGTTATTTATTAGGTATAGCGTAAGTACAATGCGATTAATCTGACTATGATGGTGGCCCTCGGCAACTTCACTCCCGTATTGTATCACCACAATCGCCCTGAAGTTGGTTATTGTCAGACTAATCGCATTGTAGGTAATTTAAATATATTTTGTTAACATTCATTTCTAAAAGGATGTCACCAAAAATGGCCCAAATGATGTACCGAGGTACACTCTGCGGAAAAAAATACCTTATAATACCCTGAGTAATATACCAGTAATATTTTTTTTCTAGTAATTTGGAGACATGGAAAAAAAATGAAAAATGCTCTCGATATAATAGAACCTATTACACAGATTATACCATAACATTCAGCTCCTTGATACTTGAAAAAACTGTCAAGTTGACAGCTGTTGTCATTGTCAGTTGAAGGCTTAGAGTAGGTTGAAGGCATGTTGAAGGTGATTTTATTAAACTCGGAAGTCGGAATGACGTTTCTCTCATGACGTTTTGTTTGACAGTTCTTTTGACGTTTTGTTACTTGCAGGCATAAAAACTGTTCCCACAGTGTTGATTTGAGAGGTTAGATTTTTTTTGCCTATTAATTTCGATGTGTAATGATGTTTTTTAACATGTTTAACTAATATAAATGAACATTTGCGTTATTAAACTGAAAGTGAATATCCAGTATTGCCATATTATAATTTGAATGTGTTACAAGTAGTTCACACTTTTAATGATTCATTTCTAAGTTTTTAGTAAAGGTTGAGCTAAAATAACATCATATTCGGAATCCTCGTATTTTTCCCTTCATTTTGGTATACATGTACCTTAGGTACATAAAATGGGCTGAAATGTATGAGCGATTAGCGACCTCCTTTTATGTGACAATTTGTTGAGCTGACTATGAAAGTAACAACAACATAAGTATAAATCTTAATCGCAATAAGGCAGGTCCAGTCTGAAGCTAGCAGCGCGTTGCGCAGCAGTTTGTAGTCGCTACAGTTTGCGGTCTCTAACTTGGCAAAAGTACTTCTTTTAGCTGAACATCTTTAAATTATTCATTTGCGAAATTGGCTTTGATAACTTTTTGAACATGACTGGAAATCTCAAAACCATTTCGAGGAATAAGCTTTCGGTACAGTGTCTACTAATTAAATTTAAAAATAATTCTATATTTTTAAAGATATTTATAATATTCAATAAAAAGCTTTAACCTTCAAATGACCTTCATATGACGTCATCACATACAGATCCCCCAGCCATAATAAAAAAAAGAAAAAAGGGCAAAGACAATTTTGACAGTGAACTTGGCATTAGGGATGGTGGAAGGTGGAAGTGAAAAAATATCGACATAGGTTAATATTTCTCAGAAAAAAATGAGTTGAAATGGAATGATGACTAAGTAATGGATTATAATTTTAAGGTATTGTAAAACATAAAAAATAGTAAAATAATATACGCGAAATTTTGGCTCGATTTGACGAATTTTACGATGATTTTTAAGACTCAAAAGTAGGAAAAAATCAAAATGCTCCAGTGACAAAATAGTGTCGACTATTAGAATCCATGCGTAATTACAAAAAAAAAATGTTTTGGAAAAATTATTGTAAAAACATCAATCGATATATCAAAGTATATCGATGAACTTATCTCGTAATTTTTTCCACATCCCTACTATTAAATGTTTGTAAATAGAAATAAAGTATGCACATATTTTCACAATGTTTATTATGTTATCCTGCAAATTTATCAGTCCACAAGCAATCGTTACAATTTCATTCATCCATGTAGCCTACATCCAAAATAGACACAATACATACAATACATTTCGCAATTTGGGTAGATTGGGCGTGTCAGTTTTTACAAAGTTTTTCAGCTGAGTTTCCACTGGTAAGCCTTTTTATTATAATTTTACCACCTCAAAAATTATTGCGGCAAATTAAGAAGGTAGGTTAGAACTGTCACAACTGGATTATATGAATAAAATAGAAGAAATATTAACTATAACTTATTTGTTTACAAACAACCATAAAGTCATTATGACAGGTAATGACACTTGGCCGTTCTTTTTCTATAAGTATATGGCAAAGGTTTTCCTTCTTAAACTTGCATGCCACTAATTACGTCATTCCGGTTGACCATATCCACTCGACAAATATATTTATAAAAAAATAAATACGGGACCAAATGTAAAAATATTCAAATTAGTTTCTTAAATTGGCCTAATCTGTAGTAAAAAGATATAAAAAAAAATACCTTTTATTTTTTAACCAAAGCCAATTGTGAAGAGATCTCAACTTACATCAGGCAAGTCCAGTCTGAAGCTAGCGGCGAGTAACGCAGCGGGCTGTAACCTCCGCAGTTTGTAGGCGAGTGCGTCGAGCGCGCGGCCCACTTGCCGCCCCCGCTAGATATACAACTGTTGACTTACATCGGGCAGGTCCAGCCTGAAGCTAGCGGCGAGTAACGCAGCGGGCTGTAACCTCCGCAGTTTGTAGGCGAGTGCGTCGAGCGCGCGGCCCACTTGCCGCCCCCGCTAGATATACAACTGTTGACTTACATCGGGCAGGTCCAGCCTGAAGCTAGCGGCGAGTAACGCAGCGGGCTGTAACCTCCGCAGTTTGTAGGCGAGTGCGTCGAGCGCGCGGCCCACTTGCCGCCCCCGCTAGATATACAACTGTTGACTTACATCGGGCAGGTCCAGCCTGAAGCTAGCGGCGAGTAACGCAGCGGGCTGTAACCTCCGCAGTTTGTAGGCGAGTGCGTCGAGCGCGCGGCCCACTTGCCGCCCCCGCTAGATATACAACTGTTGACTTACATCGGGCAGGTCCAGCCTGAAGCTAGCGGCGAGTAACGCAGCGGGCTGTAACCTCCGCAGTTTGTAGGCGAGTGCGTCGAGCGCGCGGCCCACTTGCCGCCCCCGCTAGATATACAACTGTTGACTTACATCGGGCAGGTCCAGCCTGAAGCTAGCGGCGAGTAACGCAGCGGGCTGTAACCTCCGCAGTTTGTAGGCGAGTGCGTCGAGCGCGCGGCCCACTTGCCGCCCCCGCTAGATATACAACTGTTGACTTACATCGGGCAGGTCCAGCCTGAAGCTAGCGGCGAGTAACGCAGCGGGCTGTAACCTCCGCAGTTTGTAGGCGAGTGCGTCGAGCGCGCGGCCCACTTGCCGCCCCCGCTAGATATACAACTGTTGACTTACATCGGGCAGGTCCAGCCTGAAGCTAGCGGCGAGTAACGCAGCGGGCTGTAACCTCCGCAGTTTGTAGGCGAGTGCGTCGAGCGCGCGGCCCACTTGCCGCCCCCGCTAGATATACAACTGTTGACTTACATCGGGCAGGTCCAGCCTGAAGCTAGCGGCGAGTAACGCAGCGGGCTGTAACCTCCGCAGTTTGTAGGCGAGTGCGTCGAGCGCGCGGCCCACTTGTCGCCCCCGCTAGATATACAACTGTTGACTTACATCGGGCAGGTCCAGCCTGAAGCTAGCGGCGAGTAACGCAGCGGGCTGTAACCTCCGCAGTTTGTAGGCGAGTGCGTCGAGCGCGCGGCCCACTTGCCGCCCCCGCTAGATATACAACTGTTGACTTACATCGGGCAGGTCCAGCCTGAAGCTAGCGGCGAGTAACGCAGCGGGCTGTAACCTCCGCAGTTTGTAGGCGAGTGCGTCGAGCGCGCGGCCCACTTGCCGCCCCCGCTAGATATACAACTGTTGACTTACATCGGGCAGGTCCAGCCTGAAGCTAGCGGCGAGTAACGCAGCGGGCTGTAACCTCCGCAGTTTGTAGGCGAGTGCGTCGAGCGCGCGGCCCACTTGCCGCCCCCGCTAGATATACAACTGTTGACTTACATCGGGCAGGTCCAGCCTGAAGCTAGCGGCGAGTAACGCAGCGGGCTGTAACCTCCGCAGTTTGTAGGCGAGTGCGTCGAGCGCGCGGCCCACTTGCCGCCCCCGCTAGATATACAACTGTTGACTTACATCGGGCAGGTCCAGCCTGAAGCTAGCGGCGAGTAACGCAGCGGGCTGTAACCTCCGCAGTTTGTAGGCGAGTGCGTCGAGCGCGCGGCCCACTTGCCGCCCCCGCTAGATATACAACTGTTGACTTACATCGGGCAGGTCCAGCCTGAAGCTAGCGGCGAGTAACGCAGCGGGCTGTAACCTCCGCAGTTTGTAGGCGAGTGCGTCGAGCGCGCGGCCCACTTGCCGCCCCCGCTAGATATACAACTGTTGACTTACATCGGGCAGGTCCAGCCTGAAGCTAGCGGCGAGTAACGCAGCGGGCTGTAACCTCCGCAGTTTGTAGGCGAGTGCGTCGAGCGCGCGGCCCACTTGCCGCTCGCCGGCGCCGCGCACGCCGCCCGGGCCCCCGCTAGATATCTTGCCGCGCCACACCTGGGTATTGGGGATCATCCATTAAGGCACTTATAGTGGTCCACTAGCGCCGCCAATACATTTATTTTTATTACAATTATAAAAAAGAAACGACAATGCCCGTTTAAATTGTCTCTTATATTTTTTTTATTTTTTTTTTATTTATTTATAACACACATCTATCTTTACAGATTTTTTAATAACTCTTTAACATTTTCCCTTCTTTGCACTAGTTTTAAATAATAATAACTAGTGGCTCCGTGAGCTGTAGACCTCGCGATAAAAAGTGTCTCAAATTGTACAAAAATAAAATGTCGCCATGAAGTTTTCAAAGCACACAGACAGTACCTGAGTTATTAGCAGCTAGATGGTGCTTCTAATTTCTTTTTTCGAAATGGGTGAATATTTTTAGATAAATTTGGAAAAACTGGCTTGACTAACAGTTATATATAATTATCGAACCTGCTCACAAAATTTTACCAGAATCGGTTGAAAAATGCGACCTGAAGAGGAGAACAAACACCTGGAAAGCCGGGCTGAAATGTGTTTTTTTACATATCTCCGTCATTTTAATGAATTTCAAAAAACTGTCTCGACAATTTTTTTTTCATATATTTATCAAAACTGCTCACAAAATTTCACCGGGATCGATTGAAAAATGCGACCTGTAGACGAGAACAGACAGCGCCCGGAAAGCCGGACTAAAATATGTATTTTTTAACATATCTCAGCCATTTTAAAATCAATTTAAAAAAATGGCTTGACCAAAAAAAATTATACCATTTTCAAGCTTGCTTACAAAATTTCACGAGAATCGGTTGAGAAATGCGACCAGTAGAGAAGAACAGACAGCGCTGGAAAGACGGAATGAAATATGTTTTTTTACATATCTCCACCATTTTAGAAAAGATCAAAAAACTGGCTTGACATAAAAAAACTATACATTTTTCAAACCTGCTTATAAATTTTCACGAGAATCGGTTGAGAAATGCGACCTGTAGAAGAGAACAGGCAAAGCTGGAAAGTCGGACTGAAATCTATTTTTTTTAACATTTCTTCGCCATTTCGAAAAATTTCAAAAAACTGGCTCGACAAATCCTACTAATATTAAAAATGTGAAAGTTTGTGGGTTTGGATGTTTGGATGTTTGTTCCTCAATCACGCAAAAACTACTGAACGGATTTGGTTGAAATTTGGCACACAGATAGAAGATAGCCTGGATTAAAACATAGATACATAGATACATAAAACATAAATACTTTTTATCCCGATATTCCCACGGGAACGGGAACCACGCGGGTGAAACCGCAGGCAGCCGCTAGTAATTCTATATAATTTTCAAACCTGCTCACAAAATTTCACGAGAATCGGTTGAGAAATGCGACCTGTAGGTTGGAACAGACAGCCGGACATACGAAAATTTTTTTGCCGAAGCTGAAGCAGAGACGCTTCGCTCGCACTTCGTGCTCGCTCGGCCAATAATATTTATTTCACATATATGGTGATGGTCACAGAAAGAATGACAACTGTTGAAGAGTTATTCGAAAAATATTAGAAACTATTTAAGAGGGCATGGTTGTTTCTTTTTTTTTAATATTGACCTGGTTGATAGCTATAAGCGCCTTAATCACGTGAGAATTGTATCGTTAAAAGTTGCTAAATTTACAAATTGATTCATATAAAATTGGTGTAACACAACCGAACAATGTGTGAACAATATATCATTGAAATAAGCGCTCTACTCAACTAAACAATATGTATCATTGAAATAGGCGCTCTACTCAACTAAACAATATGTATCCTTGAAATAAACGCTCTACTCAACTAAACAATATGTATCATTGAAATAGGCGTTGTACTCAACTAAACAATATGTATCATTGAAATAGGCGCGATCTCGGTCGTGTTAAGCTGATACTTTTGTTGTAGTGATGACTACCTCGGCAGAACTTACCGAGTAAACTGACTGTGACTTGATATACTTGATGTCAAATAATAATAATTACAAATCATTTATTGTCTTTTCAGTGTAACAAAACTTTTTTTAAACTATTTAAATAAATTGCAAAGTTTGAACACAAGATCCTCTAAGAAGCATTGGAATGCGATGCACCCCCGCAATGGCAGGATAATTTTGCTGATTCACAAATCGTCCACCAGTCGGAGCACTACCACTAACTTGGCGCTAGTGTAAATGTAGACCTGTCATTTTGTTTTTTATGTGTTTGCTATCAATTTTTGGATGTTGGAAGCGATTTTTCGTAAATATAAATTGTTCTTCCAACACATTTTGGTTTTCTTCAATCTTTAATTCATACATACATAATAATTATTTATGAATATCAACCATTTTAGATATAATTTAAAATAAATGGGATAATCGGGGGTAAATGCCCGTACAAAAGTCTTCAGCAACAGTAGCGCCACCAAGCGGGATAAATTTTGTGACATCCCCCCATTCTAGGCAAACCGAAACAATGTCACTGTTCTATCGTTCGGATAATAGTATCATCATCATCAGCCTATTATCGTCCACTGCTGGACATATGCCTCTCAGAATGCACGCCACACGATCCGCGGCTATACTCATCCAGTTTATGCCAGCCACCTTGCGAAGATCGTCGCTCCACCTTGTCTGAGGGCGTCCCACACTACGTTTGCCGATACGCAGTCTCAACTCAAGAACTCGTCTGCCCCAGCGGCCATCGGTTCTACGGCTAATATGGCTGGCCCACTGCCACTTCAGCTTACTAATCCGGTGGGCTATGTCGATGACTTTAGTTCTCTGGCGGATCACCTCGTTCCGGACCCGATATCTTAGAGAAACTCCGAGCATAGCCCTTTCTATAGCTCGCTGCGCGATTTTAAATTTGTAAACTAGCCCTACAGTGAGTGTCCACGTTTCGGCTCCGTATGTCATGGCAGGCAGGACGCACTGGTTGAAGACTTTTGTCTTCGATTAGGTGTCAACTTGATACGTCCATGCGTATTTGAGAAAAAACTTGAGCGTGAAAGAAAAAAAGTTCCGTTCATCCCAGTCCTAGTAAGATTAGTTATGTAGATGTGTGTGTGTAAGACGCAGGGGTCCCGGGTTCGATTCCCAAGAGGGGGGTACAATTTTTACTCGGTTTGGTTGGTGGTAGGGCTTATTTAAGTCCGCCTGGCTAGCTATAGCTACCACCATCTTACCTAAGTATGCGTAACCCCAGCAAAATGTTGCGTCTTAGAGAAATGAGAGTATTACAGATAATTATTAGTACATAGTTAGATGCAATTTGTTCAAGTATAGCAAAATTTGTCCAAGTTGTATTTTCGAAGTTATTCGAGAAAAACCGATTTTGCTGGGGTAACGTTTTGGGATTTCCCATATCTCGAAAAAGTTTGAAAAAAATACCAGTTATAGGTCTTAATTTGTTCAAATTTTTTCAAACATAAGTATTTCGATTCATCAACAAATATCGATAAAATTAATTGATTTTAAAGACTAGAAAAAAACGATTTACTCCTTAACAAGTACATTTGAAAACAAATAAAAAACAATTACATATACCTATGATATTACCCTTTTAAAGTGCACAAATCTGGATTAACAAACTACGCGATATGAAGATATAAAGAGATTTCTTCAAATTTCAAGCTTCTCATCAAATTTTTCACTTTGGCGATCGAATACGCAGCTCCCTCTGAATACAAAACGATAGACTACAGGAAACAAATTTGTTCATTTTATTGAAAAACAACCCTGAAAGTTTCCCGAAGAAAATCCCGGATGGAATAAAAGTTATTCAAAACTGAAGAAAGTGCCAGCAATTCTCCTATAAACCGACTAAATAACGGAGGCTACGAAAAAGTGATCGCGCCATACTTGAGCCTAACCATCTGAAAAAAAAACAGCATAATAGTAATTTTTAGGTGGTACAATCGCGTATACCTTATCGTCACTTAACATCAGGTGAGGTGACGACCAAGCACTAACCCCTTGTGCATAAAAAAACGGTAGTAAACGAAAATAGTACCTATTGGCAATACAAAATTAAATAAAAACGTGTTTCTTACCTGTGTGAACGCGTAGGGAGGCGCACCTTTTAGTGGCTTAAGTGCGGTCGTGTAGACTTGCAGGCGAGTGTGCAGCCGGCGAGCGGCTAGAGTGCGGGCCGTTTCTACCTATAGAACGACGTATTTTGTAAAAAATTGTTTAAAAAACAAAAAACCGACTTTTAAAAACCTATCTCTAAAAAGCAAGAAATAATATTCGTAATAATAAAACACGTCTATTGAAGTCGGGTGGGGCTGGAGTACAAATTCCTTTATTTTTATTCTAAAAGCCACACCCGACTTCAATAGACGTGTTTTATTATTACGAATATTATTTCTTGCTTTTTAGAGATAGGTTTTTTGAAGTCGGTTTTTTGTTTTTTAAACAATTTTTTATTTTTTTAATTTTTAGTGAGGTACCTTCTGTATTAGGTAGTGTAGGTAGGTACCTATATTATTTAGGTAGAAAAATGATGTGCGTGTGATGTGAGTGTTCCTTTCTTAGAAATTGATTTAACCAAACGAAGAATTTAAGAAAAAAATGTGCAAACTTGATGGTAAAATCGAAAAATTTGTGAAACCTATGTAGACTAAGTTATGGTCGATTATATAGAACACTCACACCGCCCGCCTCGCGAAAACGCCATTCTTGATATCATACAATGTACTAGACGTATGTTAAAAAAATATGTATGGAAAATTTGTGCCTAATTTGTGAAAACTATTCACAAAATAATCAATTCATTACCATGGTTAATTTGGATTTTATAAGGGTTTTTTAGGGTGTGGTGTGAGTGTTCCTAAAATCACTAACTTAAACTGAATAATATTGAAATATTATTTCTGTATATTATAATTCGGATTCAGAGAAAATTTGTGACACATAAATCTTGACACAAAACGCTAGATCGAGAGCAATTAAACATTTTGTTTCTTTTTCAATGCTCGTGTGAGTGTTCCATATTTTGGCATTTATTTAACTAACCAGACCTCGTATACAAGTAGAGCATGCGTCCAAAATTGTGAAAAGTTTGTTCCTAAAATTTAAAACATAGTTTATTTTCGTAAGTGTTATACTTTAATAGTTATCATTTTTCTTACATTTTCAAAGGAATATCTTATGTAGGGTGACCATGCATATGAAAAAAGGGAGAAAAAACATTTGTTTAAGCATTTTATTACAAAAAGAGATAAACACGACTATCACGTGCTCTTACCTTTTCTGATGACGCAACCTTAGGGTTGCTTTCTTTTAAATGAACTGCGTAGCATATATCATGATGTGAAAAACGTCTTTTTCTTATAGGTTTTTTGATTTTTAGATCCATATACGGCACAGTAATGTCGATTCAACATTATTACTATTATAAATAGACACTACCTACACAGGCATGAGGTGCCCGGGCCACTACGCAGGCGGGCGTGTGGCGGCCCTCTGCTCACTTGTTCGTTCGAACGAACGGCTAGCGGTAGGTGCTTATCGCGCGACCTTGAGCGAGTGATGGAGGCCTGCTATGGTGATCGATGACTAAAGGTGTCGGCACACCATTGTGTTGTGTCGTGTCGCGATCTGTCGCGTATCGGTTTCATACATTTAGTATGGCTAGAAACACATTACTACAGTATGTCGTGTCGACACAACACAACACAATAGTGTGTTTCTAGTCATATACTATATGTATGAAACCGATACGTTTTCTGTCGCGACACAACACAACTTACACAACACAATAATATAGTAGTTCCGCCTTTAATTTGCTCGAATGCACTTATCTCATTATTATTTTACTTATAGAATGCGCGCCATTTTTAAATAAAAAAGATGTCGTCGAGCCCAATAAAAGTAATACCTAAATGCTATAGCGTAAGTAACAAAAGTACCGTTAAATAAAGATGCTGGTAACAATAAAACCAACCCTTAATTGCATGTAATCAACCACATATTTTTTTTTTTACTTTCGCGTTTATCTCTTTTTTGTAATAAAATGCTTAAAAAATATATTTTTCCCCCTTTTTTTCATATGCATGGTCACCCTACATAAGATATTCCTTTGAAAATGTAAGAAAAATGATAACTATTAAAGTATAACACTTACGGAAATAGACTATGTTTTAAATTTTAGGAACAAACTTTTCACAATTTTGAACGCATGCTCCACTTGTATTCGAGGTCTGGTTAGTTAAATAAATGCCAAAATATGGAACACTCACACGAGCATTGAAAAAGAAACAAAATGTTTAATTGCTCTCGATCTAGCACGTTTTGTGTCAAGATTTATGTGTCACAAATTTTCTCTGAATCCGTATTATAATATACAGAAATAATATTTCAATATTATTCAGTTAAAGTTAGTGATTTAGTAGTGTGTAGTGTGAGTGTTCCTAAAAAACCCTTATAAAATCCAAATTAACCATGATAATGAATTGATTATTTTGTGAATAGTTTTCACAAATTAGGCACAATTTTTCCATACATATATTTTTAACATACGTCTAGTACATTGTATAATATCAAGAATGGCGTTTTCGCGAGGCGGGCGGTGTGAGTGTTCTATATAATCGACCATAACTTAGTCTACATAGGTTTCACAAATTTTTCGATTTTACCATCAAGTTTGCACAATTTTTTCTTAAATTCTTCGTATGGTTAAATCAATTTCTAAGAAAGGAACACTCACACCACACGCACATGAAAAATGGGATCAGCCAAACGCGAGTTAATCGCGGAGAAACATACATACATGCGGGTCAAACTGAGAACCTCCTTTTTTAAGTCGGTTAAAGAACTACACTTAAGATATCCTTTTTCCAACAAAAAAATAATTATCTGATTCAGTTCATAAACAAAGAAGTAATACGACTGATCATCGAGGTAGTTCACACAAAATCATACTATTTTCGTGCTTTTTTCAAGATTACTTGAAAATTACTGAACCGATTTCAAAATTTAAAAAAATGGGACCAACTTGGCAGTTTACCTAATGTAATAACGTTTGAATCATTTCAATCGGTTCAGCCGTCTTCGAGTAATCGGTGTACATACAAAAATAAAAAAAAAACGGGTCCAATTGAGTACCTCCCTCCTTTTGAAGTCGGTAAAAATGAATATACAACGTGTTACAAAAATACCCCTAATGCCGAATA
Organism: Agriphila geniculea; assembly: GCA_943789525.1. Taxonomy (NCBI): domain Eukaryota; kingdom Metazoa; phylum Arthropoda; class Insecta; order Lepidoptera; family Crambidae; genus Agriphila; species Agriphila geniculea. The sequence continues at coordinate 20,105,217 of OX038890.1, forward strand.
TGGTGGATAGGGACCATCAAACTGAACAACTTTTACTATGGGACCAACGCTGAAATCGCAAAAAACAGCTGTTGCGTACATTTTACTATTTTCGTTATTAATTTTTGTATGAAACAGCAGAATTTTTTTCGCGATTTCATAATTGGTCCTATAGTAAAAGTTGTTCAGTTTGAAGGATGTATACCATATTGGCATTACGGTAATTTTTTTTTAACACCTGTATAAAGTAAAGGCAAGACATCAAGTCCTCAAATCACTTTTAAAAGGAAAATATTCACAGACACACAGGTCAACAGCATTTTTTGTGTACTTCTTAGCTAGATCAATATTAACTAACTAAACGGTTGATTTAAATGATAATCAAGTCAATCATCAAGTAATCCATACAGTCGTTTTTAAAATCATTATGTTAGAAAAGATTTACTTAAGTTTATTATAGGTATTTGGGATGCATCTTACTTAAACGAGAAGACGATAAAAAACGAGAAAAGTTTACTCAACAATGATTTTTTAAAGTAAATCTTTAGCTTACAATCCAAGACACAAATTAAAAATTGGAGATCGAAGCACAAGATACAACGGTACTCACATCTTCAGCCTCGTCCAGTTCCAGGACGCAGGCGTCCTTGTCGGCGCACAGGTCGAGCGCGGGCGGCTCCTCGCCCTCGAGCTCGGGGAGCGCTCCGTTACTGCTGTGCTCTACACCACCCACTAGTGCACCCACGACAATACCCGTCTTTAATTGAATCAGGCGACACTTGGCGAAAGTTCCAAACCATTTTGAAAAAGAAATATACACTGGCCTGCAAAAGTAAGTACTACAGAGGCCTATTTTCATACAAACGAGGTTACTTTGATGCTTTGGTTCTCCGTCCAGGATTAAACGGGGTGTGATTTGATAATGGCCATTCAAAGAGTAAATGGAGGAGGCAGATCGCTAAAGAAACCCAACGGATTAGAAAAGTCGTTTAGGTCAGGGTTGAACTTAAAAAAATAACAAGTTAAAATTACATCAAAAGTATGGAAAATGTAACACTAAAAAGACCGTTCGGTCTCTAGTGTAAACGACTCTTCTAATCCGTTGGGTTTCTTTAGCGATCTGGACCTCCTTCACATATATCAAATCACACCCCGTTCAACCACACCTCTCTGGACGGAGAACCAAAGCATCAAAGTTACCTCGTTTGTAATGAAATAGGCCTCTGTAGTACTTACTTTTGCAGGCCAGTTTATATAGCTTATTACCGCAAACAATATATGCAAGATGCACCGCCCGCCCGCCCTCATTAAATGCACATGCACCTTCAATATATCAATGCACAATACCTGCATTTAGCAAGACAGCAACACACCATGCGCCTTCACCAATTAGGCTACTCTACACGTGTTTCGCTCCAACCCGGAGCATCCTCAGGAGTTAGATCGTGCGTAAACCAACACCGAAATTCACAACAACACCGCATTCGGTGCTGGTTTAGAGTGCTATTAGACTATCATAGAAATATGATCATATATGTATGAGTCATTTTTATATGAAGAACATAGGACGGTTAACTACATGTGATTCATATTGTCTTTGATCATAGTTATGGGATCCTATTTGACAGCGAGCGTACAAGTAGGAGCCCAGTAGTGATTCTTTCCTCTATTCGCTTAACTTCAAAAAATGGCGTCTTCAAGTGCAAGAATTTTGACTGGAATATTGAAATAATATTAATTACTCTTTACGAGGAAAATGAGTGTTTATATAATAATCTTGTTCCGGATAACGAAATACGTTTTTACAAAACCCAAATACGTCTTTTATTTTTTGCTTTGTTCTTAACAGCTTTCTTCTTTTTTAATGCTATTAATAAAAATTGCACTCATAGCAACGGAAAACGCAGCTAAATCGTTATCCATCTTGATTTATGACATTTTTTATATGATCATAGGTAGATCATAAGTGTAATATGTAAAAATGAAGGACAGCATCATTTAACTATGATCATAGAATTTGACAGATATGAAATCATATATAAATGATAAATATATGATAATGTAATAGCGGCCTTACGCACGATCTAGTCGCTGGTTTACGGGCGGGGGGCGGGCAATGCATCTTGCATAATAATATATTGTTTGCTGAATAAGCTACATATATTTCTTTTTCACAAAACAATACCCGTCATTTCATAGTCGACTATAAAATGAAGGTGTGTATGTCGTAAGATAATCGTATAAATCAGATCTTTGCAAAAATCCTAGATCAATCGTAAAGGACCAGATAATTAGAATCTAAGCACAGAATAGATATAAGTACTACCGTACAGAAAGGTCACTCCCCGCCCCGCCCTAGAATCAGTTACCTCACCCCACCCCGCGAGTTCTTGTGCCGAATCGTGTATTCGTGAATATCAAAATAAGTTGACATTTGACAAACACCACTAAGGTATTTGTCAAATGTCGACTTATTTTAATATTCAAAGAGAGGCGTCATCACTTTTTAGTCGTGTTTATCAACTGGCAATTTATTTTGATATTCAAAGAATGCGTCGTAACTTTATTTACCAAAAAGTTCGAATTATGAATTGAACGCCGCACATACGAGTACGGTACAAACTGCACGGTAGTAGCCCTTGACTTACACACACAGTTGCGCGTGTACAAAAACGTCATCTGACGTCATCTGTTTATAATATGGCGGTTGTATGGAGTGTCCGGGATGGGATCTAAGATAGATTTTTGCTATCGTCTGAGCAATTTTTAGGATCTTTGTAAAAATCCCAGTATGTATCGCATAATGGGAAACTTGAATGCTGGTTAAATAATCTAAGAGTCGATTTAGTCTGATTGGACAGAACATGACTCTTATAAAATCGTTAGCCAATCAGAGCATCCGTCAGTCCAAAACGTTGATGTAATCCAATCAGCACGCGAAAAATTATGGTCATTCTCGATTTACTTAAGGATTGGTTATGCTGAAACATAAATTTGTCTCTGTCTTTTTCTTTACGTGTAAAGAGTATGGAAAATAACCTCACTTCTGCATTTTTTCGTGTTTTTTCATCATTATCTTTAGCACAATTATCTTTGGTGAAAAAAAGTTATTGCAGCAACTTCACAGTACGTTAAAGTGTATTTTGATGTAGAATTCAATACGTTTCCGCTATTATTAACGCCAAAAATATGACCTGCGGCAAGCGCCTTTGAAGATAATTATTCTGATATTTTTTTTACAATCATCTGTGAGGTTTATAATTTAATACTTGTAGCTATTAGATAATCTCTTTAGCTTATCGTTTGTTTTTTTGTGGCTACAAATTTACATTTTTTATATAAAAATATGGCCCGCGCAAACCATGTTTTACTATCATGATTAACCCTTAAGACACACTGGACTTATGTAAAAGTCCTAAACGTTACTCGGACGATTGCGAAAGACTGTCTCAGATTATAACCAACCTGTTTTTTGCCATAATACTAGTATTTTTTGTAAAAATCCGATTTGTATGAATACCCTACGACATAGGTATATATGTATAATCTTCAACAAATCAAACGTTAGTTTTTTTCTTTTAGCCGAAATGAAGTTTTAAGTGATGGAAACAAAGTGCAGAACTATAAATTGCATTTTTAGTGCACTTTTGGTGCTAGAAAAAAGGCAAAACGGTAATATAATTCTTTATTTAAGTTACGAGTTCATTGTTTGTTCCGTTTGAAACATAATTACATTTGATAAAAAAAAATCTAAGTTCCAAATTATTCAAATAACTTACCGGCGTCAAATCCGTTAGCTATTTTGTTGGCAGTGAATGAGTCCCATAGCGCTTTTTGTATTTCTAATGCTTCTTTATCGTTTTCTGTAGCCTGTTAAAAATACATTTATTGAATAATATAAACAAAGAATGAAAATTTTTAAACATAAGTATATTTAAAAAAATTGGGGTTGGTAAAATTATCCCTTATTAAACACCAGATTACAATCTTGAACTCTATTACCCATTGGCATATATTATTATTTATTACCCAGTTTCAGCATCTTATTACCCACCACAAGTAATTATTGTAAAATGGGTATTTGCCTTGAAAAGTTGTTCTACTTTTAAGGTACAATAGAGCAAAAAGGAAAGCAAAATAAACCTCTATGCGAAATTTTGGCTCAATTTGACGAATTTTACTATGATTTCTAAAACTCCAAAGTTGGTGAAAATCAAAATGCTCCAATGACAAAATAGTGTTGATAATTAGTATCCATACGTAATTTAATTACAAAAAATATTGTTGTGGAAACATTATTGTAAAATATTTTTTTGCGAAAATAATCACAAATTTCTTTTGCGCGCCATACATATGGGCCGCGCGGTTAAAAATGTAACGTCACTATTCTGATAGTACTTGTGTACGGGGCGTTTTCACCAGGGACCGCAAAACTCCTTTATTTGATTAATCCTATTGTTAGGGAAACCACATTAAAAGGCTCCCCAAATGATATGGTTTCCCAAATGATAGGGTTTCCCTATCGAAAGTGTTTATTTGATTAAGCCTTTTGTTAGGGAAACCGTATTGAAAAGCTTCCCAAATGATAGGGTTCCCTATCGATAGGGTTTCCGTATCAAATGGGTTTCCCTATCGATAGTGTTTATTTCATTAAGCCAATTGTTAGGAAAAGCGTACTAAAAGGCTTCCCAAATGATAGGGCTTTCCAAATGATAGGATTTCCCCGATAGCGTTTTCGGATTCGGTAAGTGCTTACCCGAACTAACTCTATTAATATGGTTAGCCTTTCATTGGCGTAAGTCGACGATATGCTTACCGAATCGATAGGGTTCTTGAAAACAAGCCTATGAAATACCCAATCAAAAACACCTTTTAAGAGGGTAAGCGGTTCCGGTCCTTGGTTTTCACGCGGCCGCCATGATGTCAACATTCAAAGCATCCTATCTCAATAAATATTGATCGCAATAAAAAAAAACACTTTTACGATGATTTAATTTATGGAATAAAAAAAATTGTCAAATACCCAATGCTTCCAGCATGACTTACTTTGATCCTAGGTGGCGCTGGAGGGGGTAATGCGGTAAGTCTGACGGCCGTGCCGCTCGCTAGAGCCATCACGCATCTTTCGCCGATCGTTATTTGCGTTTGTAGAGAGAACAATGCGTTTGCACCCTATAAAGAAAAATACACGTACAATAAATCAAATATGCTGTCGGATTTCCTGCAGTCTGTCGATACATATATCAACTGTTTCGTACTAATTAATGTCAACATTTTTTGGTTATGATTTAAATAGAGGCTAGCTTAAAAAGCTTACTACCGTACTTCTTGCTTCTAAACGAAATATGCACGATTGGGGAAAAAAGGCTGAAAGATGCATTAACGTAATTATAGAGTTTTATGATCCGATGTCTACTTATTATGTTGTCGTTTTGACGAATCCATAGGCAAAACAGGAAAATCCACTGACTGATATCTTCCGAGAAAAGAAAACAATTATTAGTCATTAAATGTCAATATGTTGTAAAATAATGTGAAAACTGTCACTTCAAACAGCTGTTATATAGTCGGCCATGTTATTTACTAAAATAGGGATGAAATAGGCAGCACTCTTCTATAACTTTATCAAAGGTTTAACCGCCTCTGTGGTTTAGTGGTTCGCCCACCCGTGTAAGACGCAGGGGTCCCGGGTTCGATTCCCAGGGGGGGTACAATTTGTACTCGGTTGGTGGTAGGGCTTATTTCAAGTCCGTTTGGCAGCTACCACCATTTTATCTAAGTCTGACGCCAAAACAACAGCTTGAAAATTGTTGTGTTCTGGCAGTTAGAGGTAAAATAGCCAGTTCCTCAGTGATGAGGATTCCGAGAGTAGTGCGCTTCCACCTTCGGCCTTATCATCACCTAACATCGGGTGAGGTGAAGGCCAAGCATTATCCTGTTGTGCATAAAAAAAGGTTTATAAAGCGATTGTCGCTATTGAGCGAGTATGAATTCGTCCCACCTTGTCTGAGGGCGTGTGGGACGCCCTCAGACAAGGTGGAGCGACGATCTTCGCAAGGTGACTGGCATAAACTGGATGAGTATAGCCGCGGATCGTGCTCAGTGGCGTGCACTCGGAGAGGCCTATGTTCAGCAGTGGACGAGGATAGGCTGATGATGATGATGAGCGATTATGAATAAGTTTTCAAGAAAAAATCCTTATAACAAGCATTTAAAGGCCTTCCATTACTTTTTATGAATAAAACGGTCAGTGTGCAACGCGATTTTAAGAAATAAACAAAGTGGGAGACCAATGCTTTAGCAGTCCCTGGGGGCTACTCGAATGGCCACTTTTCTATTCGTTCGCTAAATTAAAAATAAGCCAAAAACTCCAAAATTACGTGTCGTAGGCTTGGCAATTCCATACAATACAACAATGTCTGTGATTTACATAAACTTGCTACGTGTGTCTTGATAGTTTAATTGCTTATTTTTAAGCTTTGAGTTAGCGAACGAATAGAAAAGTGGCCATTTGAGTAGGGGGCCTTTAAGAAAACTTTCTACCGACTGTTTGTATAGTTTTGTGTAATAATCACCTGCATCCTGAGCTTGGCCAGCAGCAGCTTGTGCAGCTCGTACTCCAGGAACGGCAGCTGGTCGGAGATGTCCCGCGCGCCCGGCTCCGACGCGGGCGCCGCGCGCCGCGTGCGGGCCGCTATATATATATCAATTACAAAGTTATCTATCGGCCTTATTAATAAACTAAGATTGAGTTTACACCCGGTTTAACCAAAAAGTTAGCTTAGGAATTAGTGATGGGGCTCGAATCAAAATGTATTCGAGCCGATTCGAATTACCCGTAAAGTAGTTCATCGATTCGTCGATTTTACGATGATTCAAATCGATATGATGATTCGAATCAATGTGATGATTTGAACCAATGTGATAATTTGAATCAATGTGATGATTTGAATCAATGTGATGATTCGAATCCTTATGATACATCGAATCAATACTGATTTGAATCAATAACAATATCGTAAATTTAATTATTTAACAATTATGAGTCGTACTATACGTACGTACTTTTAAAAATTCACGTGAGTGAAAATACTAAATGTGGTTAAAGAAATTAAAAACTTAAAATGAATATTAAATTGCCTTCTCAGTAATTCTTAGCCCTTAAAGTAAGCTTACTACGCCATCAAAGATTCGAATAAAAAAAACTGGTTCGAATTCGAACGCTGATTCGAATCAGCCAACCAATTTAAATCTGATAGGCGATTGCGTAAAGTGATCATTATTTATTTGAAAGTTCATAATGAATGTCATTAGTGTCAATCTTGGATTGACGTCATTCGAATAAATTGTGATTGGAGTCCCATCACTATTAGGAATATAACGCTTTGAGACGTCAAATGTAAGGAGTAATATTGCTAAAATATAATATACTAATACAAATATTGCTAAATACAAAACAATAATATAAAACATAAGGAGTGGCTAGGAAATATAAATAGTTGGAAACTCGAGTGAAATAGATGTTGGTTTCTTCTTAACATTGAACATTACAACTGAGCGCTTCCGTGCTTCGGAGGGTACGTTAAACGCGGTCGGTCCCGGCTGTTGTCATCTGATAACAGTCGTTAAGCCAAGTTAGAGGCCTTACAGGCGGCTTGATAAACTCTAACACCAGAGGTGGCCACTATTCCTCACTCGATAAGAAGAAGTGTTAATAAATTGTATAGTATTGTTTTAAACTCTTTTCTAAGACATAATTCTATTTTCCCCAAGCACTTCTCCGAGTGAATAATTTAGGCTCATATTCAAAAGTCCGGAACCACATAATATTAATAGCACTAAACGTACAGAAGCCCATCTGCGCGAGAATAATCAAATAATAAGCTACTCTCGCGGTACGACAATAAAGTACAATTTCAAATTGCACAGCGCTGCGTGCCTATTATTATAAGCGCCTCCGAAGCGCTTCTCTTTCTGTCGCGTAGCTCTGTCTCAACCGACACACGCCACCCCTCGCGCGCTGGCTCGACTGAGTCAGCCGCAAGCTGTAGGCTAATATAAAAGTTTAAGTGCGGAGTGAGACCCCCTGCCTAAACATCAATTTATTTAATACTAGCGGCCGCCCGCGACTTCGTCTGCGTGGAAAGTTTTTTGCTATCCATCGGGAACCATCCTTTTTCTCGGGATGAAAGGTAGCCTATGTCCTTCTCTATAACCCTGACAAAGTGTATGCAAAATTTCATGATGATCCGTTCAGTAGTTAAGACGTGAAGGCGTAACAAACAAACAAACAGACTTTCGCATTTATAATATTAGTAAGGAAAGGAAGTTAGGAAAGTAAGGAATAGTAAGGAATATTAGTAAGGATTAAAAAATATTATAAATTAAAAAAAACATTAAATAACTAGCTTCCGCCCGCGACTTAATCCGCGTGGACATTCGGGAAATCCCTAGGGAACCTTTGACCGGGATAAAAAGTTTCCTATGTTTTAATTAAGGCTATAAACTGTCTGTGTGCCAAATTTCATCCAAATCTGCTTAGCCACTTTTTCGTGATTAAGGAACAAACATCCAAACATCTAAACATCCAAACCCACAAACTTTCAAATTTATAATATTAGTAGGATAAATAAATAAATAATAATAAACTTACCAACAGCAGTGAGCGTAACAGCCTTAGGATAAGACAGGAGTTTATTCGGTTTGGAACAGGTCGCCAGCAGCACCGTGGGGACACGGGCGCGTCTGGGAAATAAACATTTATAAAGATAAATACTATGCGAAACTATCAATACTCCTTTATAAATGGGAAAGTAGCTTAGTCATACTGTTTGTGACGATTTTAAGCCTACCAACTGAACTAATTTTGATGAATTTTGAATTTACAGATAGAATAAACTTTGGAAAACTTGACCGTTTATGATATTTTTTTATTTACAACGGGATAGTGATTGGCCTTCACCTCACCTGATGTTAAGTATTGTTAAATGACGATAAGGCCGAAGGTGGAAGCGCAGTACACCTGGAATCCTCATCACTGAGGAACTGGCTATATTACATTATACAGGCTGCATTTTTATTCGCTCTCCAAATTTTAAGGATGTGTCCAGACCATGAAACTGAACAACTTTTCCCATGAAACATGTGTCGAAATACGCCACAAAATTTTGGTCATCCCTTAATAAACTGATCACGTGATCTCTTTGATTTGTATGGAATGTCATTTTTTACATATTTGACACTATGTTTCTTAGAGATAGTTATTCAGTTTCATGGACTGAACACATCATTAAATACATTAAAGCGCATCATGGCCTAACTTGTATAGTGAAATCGGCATCATCTTTGGAGAGTGAATAACTAAGACATTCTGTATGTTAATATCAGTACAATTATGTTACCTGCACGCCCCGCAGGTGGACAGTTCGGCCCTGTAGGGGCCCGCGCCCGGCGAGTACGGCACGTGCGCCACGCCACACCAGTCTGATTCCACTTCCTCTATCACACTCTTCGTGCCGTTTGCCACTGTTAAATTATATTAAATCATCATCATCACAGCCATTTTAACGTCCCCACTGCTGGGGCACAGGCCTTCCTTATGGGTGGATAAGGAGGACGGGCCATTAACCCACCACGCGGGCCCAATGCGGATTGGTGGGTGTTAACGACTGCAAATGCAGTCGGGACCAACGGCTTAACGTGCCTTCCGAAGCACGGAGGAGCTCGAGATAATAAATTTTTGGTCACCCATCCCATGACCGACCCTTGCGAACGTTGCTTAACCTCCGCAATCGCTGGGCCAGGCGCTAAACCACTGCGCTACCGAGCTCCACTATTTTAATTATATTATTAAATTATATTAAATATTAGCTTTTAATTAAACAGACAAGTCAACTCAAATGAAAATCATCGCTATTCAAATAAACTTATAAAAATATATCACTCAGCATTTTTCAACATAGTACTCGTATCTGAATATCTGTACATTTCAATGCATACAATATAAACGTTTTAACGAATATAATCCAGAAGTTTTACATTTTCAACAAACTAATAGATCGTAGAATTATTAACGATTAGCTTACGCCCGCGACTACGTCCGCGTGGATATGAGAGAAAATTTTTAGGGAACCTTCAACCAGGATCCGACCATCCGTTTTTACGCGATTAGGCGGGTCCCCACCAAGCGAGGCAAGAGGCCTTGCTTGGTGGGGACCCGCCCAATCGCGTAAAAACGGCTGGTCGGATCCTGGTTGAAGGTTCCCTAAGGATTTACTCTAATATCCACGCGGACGAAGTCGCGGGCGGAAGCTAGGTTATTACAATAATCAGAATTGGGTAGAGATACAAGTATCCCGTTCCTGTTCCCGTCCCCAGGGGCTGAATCATGTCCACCGTGTTGGACTTCAAAATAAATGTAATTTTCGCAATCGTCATCCCAGAAAACCTCAATAACGACATCTATATCTTTTTTAGGTTGTTTACCCCATTTCACCCCCACTTCATCCTCATACTTCAGCTAAAACAGTCTGGAACGGGTGGTAGGAAAATATGGACGATTCAAAAGTACTAAATAATTAAGTTTATTTGACTTTGATAGGGGTTGAAATAATAACAATATACATTGCGTTAGATTTCCATCTATAAGCCTATATTATAAATTGAGCGATCTTTACTTCAAAAATGGAGGATTTTCTTCTATACACAAGTTTATCACGTCATTTGTCACTGCTTGGGATGGAATTAGAAGAGTCCGTATTCTTACCTGAAATGGCGGCATCAATTTCAGCGTTAAAATCGCAGTCTAGATTTATAACAGCCGCTGTTCCCGACGCGGACAGGACGCAAACGTCCTCGCTGTAACAATTATTGTTATCGTTTATTACTATTTTTGATGGAACGTAGCCATAAACAAGAACGCATCTATATAAGTAACTTTTGTCCCCCTCTAGCGGCTCTCTTTCTTACTCTGTTCACAATCGTTTTTACATTATAATGTTACTTTGAGTTTCCAATAAACTTCATTTGTATTTTTACTAGTTTTGTTACATTATTTATATTAAAAACAACTGGAGAGATAAAGAAACATTATACAGTCCATTCGCGTCAAGAACTTAATATTTTTAGCGAGCCCGTGCGTGGCCCCGCAGCTCTGTCCTTAGTTCGGCCCCTACAACTAATTACTGTACTATCTCTCACCATATAGCCGCAGTGTCGTTGTACGCTATGACGGCGTTACAGCGCAGGGCCCGGGCGTGGGCCCTTAGCTCGGTCCTTAGTTCGGCCCACCACGCTGCCCTTACTGCACTTTCGCCCCCACCGTCTACTAACTTCACCGATCTTGCGCAGACTGTTCCACCTGATAAAATACACACACATTACATTATGCAAAAAAATTTCAGTGCAAATGTTTAGTTCTAAAATATGAACCCGAAAATGTTCTGGAACTATGTAAATTCCTCAAAAAATGATATATCCTATATAATATATATAAAAATTTAAGAAATTAAGATTTAGTAATATTTAAACTACAGCTTGACCATAAAGAGTTAAAATTAAATAAAATGGAACTAAAAATTTTCAGTACTAAATGTAGTCAGTGTTGCCAAATTATTCGTGATTTTGACGTATTTACATAGAAAGTGGCGACCTCAATTTATGTCAACTCTTTATGGTCAAGCTATAATGACAAATTTTGTGCCAGCAGCTGCGGTTATACAAAATTTAAATTTAATTTATATCCTATATGTACGGTGTGGATATATACGAGTTGCTTGCTGCAAATTTTCAAACTACTTTTCAGCAATCACCTGCTTCCAATACAGGTGACTACGCAATATCAATGAATCACACGACGCTCATAAATAGAATATGCATTGACCCAGAACAAGTAAAGCGCTTATTAGAGTCTCGATGGGAACAAGGGGGCCGGTCCCGATCATGTCCACCCAATTTTATAGTAAATTGTGCTTGCAGCTTAACTGATCCATTATGTATGCTCTTTAACAAATCACTACATGAAGGAGTAATGCCTAATGCGTGGAAGTGTGCTGTGTCTAATATTTTTCCTCGTCGTGGAATATGGTGCCCTCAGGAGTCTTAATTCCTTTAAACGTTCAAAAATTCTGTTATTCTCATACGATATGAAAATTTTTATAGAAATCAAAAGTGAAACTGATTGCCTTTTACTGCAGGATGATCTAATAAGATTTGAAAACTATTGTGACTCGAACAGACTTGATCTAAACATAAGTAAATGTTATTCGATGGTTTTCTCAAGAAAACGTAACAAACTTAATTTTAACTATAAATTGAAAAATAATATTTTATCCAGTGTCAATCAAACGTGAGATCTTGGAATTATCCAAGACTTTGAGTTAATTTTTGATGAACAAATAGAAAACATCGCAAAAAAAAGCCTCAAAATCATTAGGGTTTCTAATGCGAACCTGCACGCAGTTTAAAAAAGCTAAAACAATAAAAGTCTTATATTGTTCTCTTGTGCGGAGTATTCTCGAATATAACTCGCATGCATAGAAATAAAATGTCAAAGAACAACAATGTCAATAAACAGGTGATCCGAAATTTTCCGTATACATTTTATATGAGATACGTAAAATATGACTTAGATTCATAAAATATGACTATATATGGCAAAGGAAATTAATAAACTATGTTCCATACTTTAGTAAACACAGGTTTTAAACGCGTTTTTAACTAACCTTTTCCCGACGTTTCAACCGAGTTGCATCGGCCGTGGTCACGGGCTGACTGACAGTCGGATGTAACTCGGTTGAAACGTCGGGAAAAGGTTAGTTAAAAACGCGTTTAAAACCTGTGTTTACTAATGTAATAAAATGCAACGCGAAAGTTTAAAAGTGTATATGTTCCATACTGTTTTCTTCGACGATAAACGAATAAATGTAGCGAAATTTGGTTTTAGAGAAATGTGTGGCAATATCTTATTTACCTGTGAAAAGTGTGATTACTTGGATTGTTTCTTTTTGTCACACTACAATTACTTAGAGCACAAGACACCATGGCTCCACGATACCTTTATTTTAAATTATAATTAAGATTAACAAATATTTTAAACAAACTGTGATTGCTCATTTGCTAGGCGGGACGCTAGGGGCTCTTACTGTAAAAAATGTTGGCACATGTCACTTGATCCTTTGTCTCTTTTTTACATAGACCGTGTCCGTATGATGTTAACTTCTCTTTTCCACGCTTTGTTGGTCTTCTTGAGCGCAGCGAAAATTTTTCTATGTCTATGCTCGCATGTATGGAATCCACGTTATTCCATATACATAAATCGGTTGGAATTAGTAAAGAAGAAGTTCTTGAAATATTTCGAATTTAAAACGCGGTTCAATGTTCAATTCTATTAGCGATGACACGAATATTGACTTATTCCTTGACGGTATTGTTTCACTGAAGCGAGCAATCGCAACTAAATTCCTCACACATTATTGAGATGATGGGTAGTACTGGGGTATATTAGTGTGTTGTTTTTTCTCTTTTATATAATTTTTTATCTACTCTCATATCGTAAAATTCGAATTATGAATTTCAAAACGAATTTATATTGACATACTTTATACACGCAATACCGAAAAAAAATTAAAAAGTTATTTTATAACATACCTTCGCTATACTAAGCAATGTTATAAAATAACTTTTTTTTCTCATTACGATACAGGGCAAATTCAAAAAGAAGGCAGTGCCGCGATATTAAAAAAAAAACAATGATATTCCCATATACTCTCCATGATTAAAACGTACTCTATGGTAATCGATGACTTAGCGTAACGATTAGTCTACTGGAATGCACTTATTTCATTATTTTTTTTTCTAATAGAATACGCGCCATTTTAGATTTCAATTTTTACTTTTGCTTAAAATATCGTAGTAGGTAGTGAGTGTAGTGTGAAAATTTGACTCCACCCGTTATTTTAGATGCGGCGACGGAAAAAACGTCTTACTTAGCCTTGGTAAGTACTGCCGACTTACCGAACTCTTTTTTATCATTGATATTTTATTTTGTAGGTTCAATCGGTTCAATCACAAAATTGTATGAGAGTAGATAAAGTAGTGTATGAAACTATACATAACTAGGTATTAAAACACTCGTGTGATACTATTAAAAACCTCGCCTACGGCTCGGTTTTTAAACACACACTCATGTTTTAATACCCCTCATTATGCATCAGTTTCATAAACTACTATTATCTGTGTGTTGTATAACTTGTTTACAAATACTGAAAATAGCGTCACGCTTATTCGTCTCGAATTATGATTACGTTACATTTTTAACCATCTGTGGAAACTTGTTGCTAGCTCGTGATTATTCGTGTAATATGTATTACCAGTAAGTTTTCCTAATGAATAAAATAAAATAAAATTTGGAAATAGATGGCGCCGTCAAAAATTAAACTTATAAAAAAAATATCCAAACCTATATGAACGATGAACCCCGGCGGGTATTCAGTCATGGTCAGGAACGGGTATTCCAGCATCTCCAGGTTATTGCTGTTCATGGAGGGGCGCAAGATGGCGCCGCCTCCGCTGCCTGGGTTCACCGCCGATGTGTTTAGAGAGCCTCCTACGAAACAATGGTTAAGTTGCAAAATTTCTTTTCTTCGTAATTACGTTACCAAAGAAGGGTGCTCCGACACAGCAGTTATATAACATTGTGTAACATTTTATAATAGTGTGTAACATTTTTGCTACAAAATGTAAGAGATATAAAAGTTTGAATATTGCATATTTTTTTTATTTAACGTTATATAACTGTTGTGTGGGAGCACCCTGTAACAGGATCACATAAATATTGAGAAGGTAAGCTTTACATTTTTGCAGATTGTAACTATAGTTTGACTAAAAGCGTTGTTCCGCGCCTTGAGTGGTTAACTGGTGACAGACATGGCGGGGGGAGGGAAAGCGACGATAGACATACAATCGGCTATTTACATGGCTAAATCGCTTTGCAGAAAATTTTTGTTCGCGCGCATCGCCCCGGCGCGAACTAAACGTGAGTGATGACGCGGCGGCATGCAAGCGATTTTATCCTTATGTGTAGTAAAGCCACATGAGTAAAGAAAAGGACCAGAGACAAAGCTTCATACAACCGTGCAAATCGGTTGCACTACTACAAGCATGCGGGGCATGTGTGCGTGTCCACTGGCCGCTTGTCGCGTACGCGAAAAAACCGGAAAAAACCTGTTTTGACAACTGCAGCCAGTGAACAATCTAAGGGCATTGCTTGTTTTGTTAGTTGCAAGTTTGAATTTCACGTTCTTAAGAAGCTTTGTCTCTGGTCCTTTTCTTTACTCATGTGGTAAAACACCGGTGAGGTCGATTGAACGTGCGGGAAGGAGAAAGAGAAGGCTGCTCTGCCCCGGCTCTCACCGCGCACCTATCCAAGGCACGGCATTGTAAACGATAAAGATATTATTCGAGCTTCAAGCAGGAGGGGGGGGGGCTCACTCTGCGCTTAAACTTTATATTAGCCAACTGCTCGCGTCGCGGCTCACTCAGTCGAGCCAGCGCACGAGGGGTGTCGGTTGAGACATAGCTACGCGACAAATGCGACAGAAATAGAAGGTGCATACAATAATACGCACGCAGCGCTGTGCAATTTGAAATTGTATTTTATTGCCATGGAGCGAAAGTAGTTTATTATTTGATTGTCCTCGCGCAGATGGACTACTGTTCGTTTAGTACTATTTAGTTCAGTCAATAAATGATCCAAAAGGGGGTGTAGGTTGCATGAGAGGGGACATTAAGCGATTTCTCCTGAAACTTGTTCAGGGTACTTAGAAAGGAATAGTACATTATGATACAAGTTAGCTTAGGTTGCTTATTGCACACAAGGCTGTGGGTTGCAGCCCGAGCCGCAGGCGAGGGCGTAACTCAGCCGAGTGTGCAATAAGTAAGAGCTCACGAGTTTCATACGACGTTTTTCAACACATTTGCGAGGAAAAAACAAAGTAATTTACCACACAGCAACAAATACGACAAAAACAAAATAATAATCATGATGAGAAAAGGCGCGCAGGTTTTTTTTTGTTTTTTTCACACGCCCAATGCAAGAATATTTTGCGAACAAAGGGGTTAGTGAGCATACAGCCTACTTCAAAATTATAAATTTAAGTGGTAAAATGCAAATATTTTAATATTTTATAACAAAATATTGTAAATTAGGAATAATTTGATAATAATTAATATTTGTTTGACTTATTTAAGGCCCTACACATTTATTTATTCCAAAAATGCAAATGAATTTTCAGCGGCATAAAACCTTTTTGTTGTTATTAAAAAAATAACTGTATTACCCGGTTAAATTGAAAATGCTCTGTTTACTCGCATAGAACTTGCAGTAAGGTACCTATTTAACTTTGTAGGGATTATTCTATAACCAACTAGTGTTTTATATATTATTGCACGCGTATGTTATAGTACGGTTTATGGCCCTAAAAGCGATGTATTAGGGCTCACTTTACGAGCAAGTGTGTTGAAAACATACTAAAAGTCCTGACGTTTCGGAGGTGAGCCGGAGGGTGGAGGGGAGGGAGAAGGTACCACTTTTAGGTTTTTCACCAATATCTCAAAAATGGTGCGTTGTGGCGAAAAATGTTCAATGATGAAATGAAAGCTTATAAAATTCTCTATAACTTTAGTTCTGTACACTTTGTTCGAATTTCTAACCGTTTTTGGGCTTCTCGCTCAGGAAATGTGAAAATTTGGATGATGAACAAGATGACCAAGGGAGTTGTTCTATACACTCTCTACCAACAAATGATATATCATTAGAAAGACCTTTTTTAGACCAATATTAATTGCAAACAAACTTTTAATCAATTGTTAGTATTTTTGGAGTTAAAGGTCAATTAGCTTCCGCACGCGTCTTCGTCCACGTGGACCCTAGGAAACCTTTGATCAGAATAAGAAGTACCCTATGTTTTAATTTAGATTATAAAATATGTGTATGCTAATTTTAATCTAAATCCGTTCAGCCGTTCTTGAGTTATAAGTTGTATGAGTTATAATTTTCGAGCTACACACTCCGGAAAAAGTAATTCTACAATTCCTTTTTTAGACAAATAAAAACCTTATGAAATAAAGTCAAGTTATTTACACAACTTATAACTCAAGAACGGCTGAACGGATTTAGATTAAATTTAGCATACATATAGTTTATAATCTGAATTAAAACATAGGGTATTTTTTATTCTGATCAAAGGTTCCCTAGGGTCCCCGTGGACGAAGACGCGTGCGGAAGCTAATTGACCTTTAACTCCAAAAATACTAACAATTGAATTAAAGTTTGTTTACTATTTAATATTGGTCTAAAAAGGCCTTTCTAATGATTTATCATTTGTTGGTAGAGAGTGTATAGAACAACTCCCTTGGTCATCTTGCTCATCATCCAAATTTTCACATTTCCTGAGCGAGTAGCCCAAAAACGGTTAGAAATTCGAACAAAGTGTACAGAACTAAAGTAATAGAGAATTTTATAAGCTTTCATTTCATCATTGAACATTTTTCTCCACAACGCACCATTTTTGAGATATTGGTGAAAAACCTAAAAGTGGTACCTTCTCCCCTCCCCCCTCCACCCTCCGGCTCACCTCCGAAATGTCAGGACTTTTAGTATGTTTACTTCCTAAGTACCCTGAACAAGTTTCAGGAGAAATCGCTTAGGTCCCCTCTCATGCATTCTACAACTCGTTTATTGATTGGACTAATTATATTTTCCGTGTTTCAAGCAATAATGTATGAAATTGACATTTCAAAACGCTATGGTTATACTATACTCTTATTTTGTGATGTTCTTTACCGCTTTAAAATTTTACTTTTGCCTATTGGCAACCTTGAGAGTGGGTTAAAAATATTACCAAAACTTTCACGAATTTGTTTATTCAAACTTACGAAAAGATGAAGACAACATTAAAGTAGTACAGTACGAAGCATATATCTTGAAATTTTTTCGACGGAGTAGAGATAAGTTCGCGCATGTGTACTTGCGAGCGACCAATAGCGCGCGCCCTTCTCCCGCCGCCCGTGTACCTCACCGCAACGCATGCCCAAAATACGCGTTCCACGCAATCTCCACCCGATTTCAAGATATTTGCCTCGTACTGTAACTTAAATAAATTTGCGTTGATAAAGAAATTTACTAACGGCAAAATATACAAAAGGAAGATGGGTTCCGTAAATCATTTATTAACGTGACGATAAGTAATAAGATATAGAACAAGAACAGTGTTTAGTAATATTATTTACCTTTGGGTGTGACACTGAGATCAGAGTCGGACGACCTCCTATGTATCCCCATAGGAGTAGACGGCGCGTTCAAGGATGAGTTCTGCGCGTGAGGAGTGACCACGGGCTCGCGGCTGCTGTAAGACTCGTGTCGCGCGTGACGCGGCGACCCCTTCTCTTTCTCCCCCTTATCCTTATCCCGCTCGCACCTGCAGACACCGCACACTGCATGCGAGTTACCACACACACTAGCGCTGTTAGTGTCGATGGAACACACTTCACATTTACAACATGTAGCTGGACGCTCGTCTATACTCTCTGTGCGGTCGAAACTAGTTTCAGGCAGTGACGGTATGGTTTCTAAGACAGCACCGCTAAGTATGGGATGGAAATTTTGGAGAACAGGAGCGCGAAGTGCCTTTTTACGTATGGGTTCTACTTCATTGGACATTTTGCGCGACTCTCCGGTTTCAGTATCGGAATGGATACTGTCCTGGCGAACGAGTTTTTTATCTTTAGAAAGGGATTTCTTTTGTTCCAATTGAGGATGGGAATCGTCTTTTTTGTTTTCGCTTTCAGTATTCGGAAGTAGTGATTGAATTTCAACAAGCACAGTTTCAACAGCAGTGTGTGTTAAACCTGCAGAATCATTCTTTTGACTTATAAGATTTTCATCTGAACCACTGGACAAGGCCTGGACTTTTGTCATAAGAGAAGATTCCACCTCAGTGTTACTTGTTGTACAAGAAACATTATCCTTTTCCTCTGAATTTGTATTATAAATTTTATGTTCGGGATTTTTTATATCACTATCAACGCCACTAACGCCAATTAAAGAATGAGCTTTATCCATCAGTATAGTTTGGACAGCTGTATTTATTAAGCCTGTCGATTCGCTTTTCGTTGTGTTCAAAGAAAAGCTTTCTGTAGTCTCGTTTCCGTCGTTGGAAATATTTTCCTCTTCTTGAGGCACCACTTTTGGTACTGGCCCAGAAAACAAAGACTGAACTTTATCGAGCAATATTGTTTCCATAGCAGTATGCACTAAACCGGTAGATTCTTGATCTGAATCTTTCCTCTTTTTAGAATTTCTCTTACTAGTTCCAGACTGACTAGATTCTATGCTTTTCTCTGAAAAATTTGTCTCAAAACTACTTTTTGTCGGACTGCAAGGGGGCGAAGTAGGTGGAATTAATGACTGGAGTTTATCCATCAGTATAGTTTCCATAGCAGAATGAACTAGGCCTTTACTTTCCGGTTTGCTACTCCTTGACTCTTCAACTCGTTCCAGTTTCTCGGTAACATCGTCGAAGAATTTTCTTTCTGGTTGTGTCGAAGTAGGAGACGTTGGAATAAGCAAAGATTTAACTCTGTCTATAAGTATAGTTTCCATGGCCGTGTGAAGCAAACCTGTTGGTTTCAGGGAGGACGATTCTTTTCTATGCGAATGATGACTATGATCGAGATGCATATCATCGGAGAAATATGTTCCACTGAATGACGCTCTCGATTCTGGTTCCGATCCAATATACATTGAAACTTTTGATGGATTGAATTCTTCACTTTTGTGTAGCTTATTGTGTTCTAGACCTTCTTTGTCTAAACTAAGCAAATCGGCATAAGATAGGAATGGAGATCCTAAAACGGTATCGCTTGGTGCCTTAGAAGTGACATCAGACGACGAAGCTGGTTGGCTCATTGGCAATTTAATCTCTACCTGTTTTTTCTTGGGAATCAAGGAATAATGAGAGAGGCTTTTAATCATGCTGCTTTTAGAGAGCTTAGAAAACTGATGTTTAATTTTCTTTGATGAGCGATATACAAAGCCTTTGCTTTCTACTGGCGATGTCGGGGCACTAATGCTTCGCGTTCTCTTATGGCTAAAAGGGTTGTGGAATTTGAAATGATGTGCATTTGTTTTTTTGGGTACCAACGTGTTTGAATCCTGCTCAGAAGGCTGCAGTATTTCTTTTGCCGGCTCATTGGCTTCAATTTTAGATTTTTTGTCACTTTCAACATTAGTTACAATTGCTAAATTATCATTTGAAGACTTTTGACCATCTTCACTATCTTCTGACGAGCTTTCGGAGTGAACACTTGAAAGTGGGTTATCAAGAATGCTCAATTTAGTCTCCATTTGATTCATGACTGAGCGTACCAATGAACTGGTTGTTTCGACATTTTTTTCAGTGTCAGTCTTTTGATCGGAGCTTTCGTCATCTTCATCGGAGCTAGAATAGATTTCCGAGCTTTCACCGGAAAGAGCCGAAGAAGCTGATCCGAAGTATCCTGGCTCACCAGGTAATTTAAGAAGATTAGTTCTGCACGCGAGAGGAGTTGAAGGACAAGATTCCGAGAGTGTCTTTTGTATTGACAACTCCGTGTCTTCAGCGCTAATGTTCTTCAAAGACGTAAAGTGTATTTCTGGTATATTATTTTTATCAGTCTTGGTAGCACTGTTATCTCCAGTTACATTAATTTTTACGACTCTGGCTTTATCTTCATCAGGTATGTTAATGGTAGGTTCGGATTCACTAGTGCGTCTCAACGTTGAATTAGGCGAGTGCTCAGAATCTTGTGTTTCAGCTATACAAGCGAGACTTGTATGAGCGTGAATAACTGACCGAGCAAGAATAGAAGCCATGCCTATCCCCTGATCATCAATGTTCACATATACTTTGCGGAACTTTGGTTTCTTCATCCTCCTCAGTTTTATTATTTCATTCTTTATGTCCACTAGAGATATCTTTGAAGTATCAGATGAATTTGACTTTATAGATATTTGATCTTCTTGTTTCTCAGACTTTTTTGAACGCATGTTACCGAGTCTTTTACGAAAGAAATTTGTTTTGAACTTCTTTATTTTCTTCAAAGGATTGGAACTACTGGAAGACTCGGAATCGTCAACACGATTTAGCAACCTATTCAGGTCTGTTTGGTCATCAGTGATGTGTCTTAGACTTTTTTGGGAGACATAGTTGTCTTGATAAATAGACACAGAGCCGGCATAACTTTTAATGCTTGGTTGTCTAGCTAAAAGACTTTTTTCGTCGTCTTCTGCATTGTCAGTTTCGTCCAAAAGCGTAGGATTTTTTGGGTTAAGAATGATTAGAAGCTTTTGCAGTTCTTCTTGATGAGTTTGATAGTACTGATTGAGGTCAGTGATGGAATCATCATCAGTCGCCAAAATGTCCAAGTACTTCTTCAGTTGCCTATTATTCGAAGTACACGTAAGCAAGGCACACAACAAACCATGCAACATTTATAATTATTAGTATTCGTAACTCTTAATGTACAAGGTTCATTTTTATAAATATTACTTTTATTTCGTGAGGACATTGAGAACAACACTGAAAGCTGGGATAAGATACAAATTATTTAACTATAGCAATTAAGACTTTTGTGAACCAATTATTAAAACTAATATAATTTTGAACAACCTACAGTATCAATTAAATGAAAATTGTTCATCTAGAAATAGAACACGGTTGAATTAAAAAAAAAAAAACAAAAATAAACATATTGCAAAATATTTTATTATACCGTCTAATAGAATAGACGAACATTATTATGTAATTTGATATTCTTCAAGTTAACACTAGACAAGTTAACCAAACTGCTCTTTTTGCTGCCACCGATATAGTTAATACAAGGATAATCCGAGAGTTTGTATGTGAAAAATTCTTTACGTGTTTTGTCTCTTTCCAACGAATTAAACAAAAACTGTCTGTCGCTTTGTGCAAACAAAAAAACCTTATGCGAAAAAATGCATAGAATAGAATATTTAATGAATTTCAAAACGATGTTAACAAAAACTGTCTGTGCCTTTGTTTATAAGTATGTATAGTTGTTCTATCTCAGAAGTCCGTTCGGCTATAAATGTTGTTAGGCGTGCACATCCACATTATTACACGACTGCCCAAAGCAAAAAGAGTGTATACGTGTTCAGGATTCATGTATGTTTGTGGGTATGTGAGTTTCTTTATTCCACCATAACTTCTAAATGGCTCAACGGATTTGAATGTATTGGGGTATCGTTAGAATCCTTACATCATTCCGAGTGAAACTAGCTATATTTTTTTTGAAAAAAGTTGATATGGCGACTGTAGCACGCCATTTTCAAATGTGATAAAAATATTTTTTTCTTCAATTATTACAATATGGACATCAAATGAAAGGCCATAATGAGCACATTTCAAAACTATTTAATTTGTCACTGAAATGTGTTAAATAAAAATCAATAATTTAAAAAAATATTAAAAACACGACTGCCCACCCAAAAACGAACTAAAAAGATAAACAACAAGGTGTCATTGCAGTCGGGGGACCTCTTTAATTGAAAATTGTTCCACAAAACGGTCCCCCGACTGCAATGACACCTTGTTATTTATCTTTTTAGTTCGTTTTTGGCTGGGCAGTCGTGTTTTTAATATTTTTTATTTTTTTTTGTGTGCGTAATACGAGAGCGTGCAGACGCACACTAAAACAATGTGCATGTGCACGTCTATAGTCTGTTCACGGAAACGATTTAGTGTAGAGCTTTCTCTATGACACATTTTCATACAAATGGCAAAGACAAAAAAACTTATTCAGGTTCAGTGGGCGCTAACTATACCTTAAAGAAGTAAATGCGCGCTTCTTAAAAGTTAGCTTAGCTTATACCCGTGGCTTCATCTGTCCTATTTGAGAGACATTTATTGCAGAGAATAACAATTGAATTAGCACACCTGGGGCCGTATTATGACCTCTTATTTCCTGGCAGTTTTCTGACTGGATATCAATCTATCTCTTTTATTTGCTATACAGCGAGAAAGAGATGTAACTATAGCAATTCATAAACCTGGCAAGTTATAAGTCAAAGTCAAAGTCAAATAAGCTTTATTCAAATAAACTTAATAATTAAGTACTTTTGAATCGTCTATATTTTCCTACCACCCGTTCCAGACTTTTTTAGCTGACAAGAAGAACGGGCGCAAGAAACTTATCAGCTGTAACAGCCATAAGTAACGATATTTACAAACTTGAATATATCGTTAACAAATAATTACAACAGGGTGACAGGATTATTGGCAACAACATAGACTTATTACATTATATTACTTCAACAAAGTACTTATAGTAGCAAGTTATGTGTTACATCATTTCCACGCATTTTGATCTTTAAGATAATCATCTACTTTATAATAACCTTTACTCATGAGCGTTTTTTTAACATGGTTTTTAAATTCATGCAAAGGAAGATCAATCACTTGTTGCGGAACTTTATTAATAAAGGCTATGCTTTTCCCCATAAATGAACCTCTAGTTTTTGCAAGCCTAAATCTTGGAACGGCAAGTTTATCTTTATTTCTTGTATTAAACTGGTGAATATTTCTGTTTTTAGCAAATGAATCATAGTGTTTCCTTACATAAACTAAATTTTCATATATGTATTGGCCTGCCAAAGTTAAGATATTTAAGAGGTTTGTAATACCCCCCTAGTTTATTGTACAAAAAAATTGGAAAAACGTATTTTTTTAAGATAATGCTCATTTATGACAAAAGAACAAAAAACATGTCATTAGCACACCTGCCTTTACTTGGTCTTCAAAATTCAATAGACAAGCCTGGTAACGAATTGAGCATACAGTCACAAGTAAGAGCACGTCTTTACAGTACGGGGAGTATGAGTAGACTAAAGAGTATCGAACTGTGTATACCGCCTTAGCGTTTATCACTGACCAATCACAGGTAAAAAATTGTGTGAGTGAGATAGCGCTCTACTAACTCGTTTCCGTGAACAGACTATAACAACATTCATAGCTGAACGGACTTCGTGAGAAAGAACAGCTATAAAAGGGCTTATATTATTTACTCACTGTTGCGTGCATGGGGGTATGTTTGACGGCTGGCTTGGCAGTGGGAGGGGAGTGATGCTTACTGCAGTACCTTTATAAAAATAAAACTTACTATAACTGTCATTCAAAACACACGAACAGAAAAATTTATACATTCTAAGTGATATTAGGGGGGAGAAACCAATTTGGGTGATTTTCTAAGACGCTTTTAAGGGTCCATTATACGAAAATATGGTTTGGGGGTTATTTTTTTATATAAAAAACGTAAAGTTGTAGCCGAAAAAAACATACGACAAGCTAAAGAGATTATCTAGTTGCTACAAATATTAAATTGCGTATAAACCTCATAGATGATTGTAAAAAAAAACAGAATATCATCAAAAGCAAGCGCTTTTGAATATGAACCTACATAAGTACATAGATTCATATTTTTGGCATAAATAATAGCGGAAACGTATTGAATTCTACTTAAAATACACTTTAACATACTGTGAAGTACCTTCAATAACTTTTATTTAAGAAATTGTGATAATGATGAAATAACAATGAAAAACATAGACAAAGTGCAGAAGTGAATTTTTCCTTACTCTTTACACGTAGAGAAAACGACCGAGACAAATAGCGTAACCGAGCCTTAAACATAGGTACGTAATATTTCTAAGTCAATGAGGTTTTTCTTTGTCTCGCTTGCAAGTTCGTCGACTTCCAACCTCCCGAACAAGCCGGGTTCCGAAAAGGCTTTAGCACCATAGACCACATCCATACGCTGCGGCAGGTCATACAGAAGACCGAGGAGTATAATCTGCCACTTTGCTTGGCGTTCATGGATTATGAGAAAGCCTTTGATTCGATTGAAACCTGGGCGGTGCTGCAGTCTCTCCAAAGGTGCCAAGTGGACTATAGGTATATCGAGGTGTTGAGGTACTTATACAAAAATGCCACCATGTCGGTCCGAGTACAGAACCAGAGAACAAATCCTATCCAACTGCAGCGAGGTGTGAGACAGGGAGATGTTATTTCTCCGAAACTGTTCACAGCTGCGTTGGAGGATATCTTTAAACTCTTAGACTGGAAAGGACTCGGCATCAACATTAATGGCCAGTACCTAACACACCTTCGTTTTGTCGATGATATAGTTCTTATGGCTGAGACCTTGGAGGACCTGAACACAATGTTCGAAGATCTCCGTAGTGCTTCCCAAAGAGTGGGTCTTAAAATGAACATGGATAAGACGAAAATCATGTCGAATGCTCATGTTGTGCCCGCTCCAGTTCATGTTGGGAACACTACACTTGAAGTTGTTGACCATTATGTATACCTAGGACAGGCAGTCTAGTTAGGTAGGTCCAACTTTGAGAAGGAGATCTCTCGTCGAATCCAACTCGGATGGGCAGCATTCGGGAAGCTCCGAAAAATCTTCGTGTCCGATTTACCTCAGTGTCTCAAGACGAAAGTCTATGACCAGTGTGTGTTGCCAGTGATGACTTACGGCAGTGAAACGTGGTCGCTAACTATGGGTCTCATAAGGAGGCTCAAGGTCACCCAGCGTGCAATGGAGAGAGCCATGCTCGGCGTTTCCCTGCGTGATCGAATCAGAAATGAGGAGATCCGCAGGCGAACTAAAGTAACCGACATCGCTCGAAGGATTGCTCAGCTAAAGTGGCAGTGGGCTGGACACATAGCGAGAAGAACCGATGGCCGTTGGGGCGGAAAGGTTCTGGAATGGCGACCGCGCACCGGACGACGCTCCGTGGGTAGGCCCCCGACAAGGTGGACCGACGATCTGGTGAAGATTGCCGGAAGCCACTGGATGTGGGAAGCGCAGGACCGATCGTCATGGAAATCCTTGGGGGAGGCCTATACCCAGCAGTGGGTGTCGTGCGGCTGATATGATGATGATGATGATGATGAGGTTTTTCTATTCAATTATTTTTTAATTCGTAATTAAGTAGGATATTAAGCGAAAGGCAAATCCAATATAACCATACCTGTAGCCCTGGCGACGACGCCCGCCTCCCCTTCGAGGTCAAAGTCTTGTTGGTAGCCAATCACAGCGTTGGCGCCCAGTTCCGACGCTTTCAGCCCTACTAGCCGTTGCACCTGGTTTGAACAAGAAAACGTTTAGATTTTGTTTCCACTGGTTCTACTGCGCAAATCTACCGTAGAACTAAGGGGACTTTTTTAGGGTTCCGTAGTCAATCCAACAAGAAACCCTAATAGTTTCGCCATATCCGTCTGTGCGCGGTTTATCGGGGATATCTCGAGAACTACTAATGGTATCAACTTGAAATTTGGAACAGTTTAAGATGACATTTACCCAACTTATGCAAATAAGAAAGGAATAAAAAAAAAAATATTTTTTTTACAACAGGGACTGAAAATGGGTCTTAAAAATTTAAGTGAGGTGACTAGGGCATGTGGGGTATCATATGAAAGAGCGCTGTTTGCACATTTTAAAACATTTTTTCTTTTTTCTTAGGCCGCATAGTTTTCGACTTATGATGAAAAATGTAAAAAAAAATACCGTTCCCCCCCTTATCTCCGAAGTTTGCAAAGAGAAAAATCTGAAATAATTCTATGTGATAGTAGTTTATGTAAAGATTACAGAAAAAATAAAACAATGTCTCAATATAACACACTTTTTTTAGAAATTCAAAAACAAACAAAAATTCGTTAGTTACACTACCAGTCAACAGATGGCGCTGTCCTAAGAAAAAAATAGTTCCACTATCGGTCAAGAGATGGCGCAACTTATACTACAATAATAATTGGTGGCTGGTTCTAATATAATTACCTACTATTTGCCGTACGAATAAACGAAGAATAAGTTCCTACTTAGTAATATAAACAGTTTGCAATGTGGAGTGGCTGAAACGTTTTTCAGTCACCATGAGCAGCTGTGGTTAAGATTTGTAAATTAACTGTCCGCCTGTTCGCCCTTCCACCTGTCCGCCGTTTATCCTACTTTTTTAAAGACTGTACTAAAGTAACATATCCAAATATATTTATGATTGTACGGAACCCTCGGTGCGCGAGTCCGACTCGCTCTTGACCGGTTTTATTTTTCTCATCAATCTCATCTAGTGTGGGGTGTCGTAGGATAGGTATTTTAAAAATATTGTAGGTTTGTAAAGACCACTTTTCGATTCAAGGATTCGTTTGCGAAATATATAAAGCTTGAAAGTGCAAAATTTTGTCAAGTGTCAAGTTTCATACAAACGAGGTAATTTTGAAGCCTTGGTTATTCGCCAGGGATAGACCGAGCTGTGA
The DNA here is from genome assembly GCA_943789525.1 of Agriphila geniculea. Taxonomy (NCBI): domain Eukaryota; kingdom Metazoa; phylum Arthropoda; class Insecta; order Lepidoptera; family Crambidae; genus Agriphila; species Agriphila geniculea. Next base: position 20,132,570 of record OX038890.1, read on the forward strand.
TCTGATGATGGCTGCCCAGGGTGTGAATGAAGGAGATCCAGATTGCTATACACACTTAACTGATCTGATCAAAATTCTAAGAGATGTACGGATGTTAAAAAACTGCGAAAATAACTAGCATTAGAATGTATGGAAAAGCTGAAACTGAGAACTCTGATCCTTACATCTCTTAGAATGCTGATCAGATCAGTTGAGTCTGGATGTGTATAGCGATCTGGATCTCCTCCATTCACTCCCTTGATAGCCATCACCACATCACAGCTCCATCAAACCCTGGCGGAGAACCAAGGCTCCAAAGTTACCTCCTTTGTATGAAAATAGACTGGCGTCCTTATGTGGCAACCACCATATAAGGCGTCCTAATCTGTCTATTCACTGGTACCAGGCATCCGTCACTCGCCCATACCTACCGCGATAAGTACCTACAGCGCGCGACAACTTGGAGTTGCAAAATCAGTCAGGGTTGCCGCCTCGCGAGTCCGACTCGATCTTGACCGGTTTATTCACTTTACCGAAAGATTCTAAAATGTATAAGAAAAATTTATATTTTGTTTATTTTTCTCGTAATTATTATGAGTAGGTACATACCTATTTTTGAAAAGTAGGTGTAACCTACTATAGGTAGGAAAGCGTGTAGTTATAGGTACTTATATTCAGAGGCGGGTCGTGAGTACTTTTTCTCGATAAAATTTCCTAAGGTACCCACCTACCTAATTCTTTTTTTTTGAGCGAATTATACCTACTTAACTAAATACCTACATTTCTGGATTTAAGGATTCCGTAACCGGCAACAGTATGGTGGCGGTGGCATAAAGACTGCCTCAAATTTAACACATAGTCTAATGTGGCGTTAACTGTACATCTAGCCTAGGTTTATTTGAAACGTAATTTTTTCACATTTAAGTAGGTAGGTACACATTATAAACACAAAACTTGTAATAAAGTATTTAATCCTTCAAGCACAGAAAATGAGACAATAGATTTTCCATTTTTGTGTTGTGCGGCCCGATGGGGCCGCTCGAGCGTTGAAGGATTAGAAGAAGACAACCCTAAAGTTGTTAGAAGAGCTAGGAGCTACGCGATGGAAAGAGAGGCAACCTGTAGGTGAATATAACTGTAGGCAAGAAAGCGGTGTGCGACCTGAATTGCACTTTATTGTGTCTGAACAAGAGTCGCTATTTATTTAAATGACTATGCGGAGTGAATTTTCTGTACTTTGTAATATTATATATTCTGTGTTGGTACTCCTAGCGAGGCACATCACTAAACACTGGCAGTATCATTTACCTGGTTACTGAGCTTTATGACGGCGACCTGCCTCGCCTCGTTGGAGGCGCGCGGCGTCCTGATCTTGTCTATTTACTAGTACTCCTAGCGAGGCACAGCACTAAATACTGGCAGTATCATTTACCTGGTTACTGAGCTTTATGAAGGTCCTGATCTTTTCTATTCACTAGTACTCCTAGCGAGGCACAGCACTAAATACTGGCAGTATCATTTACCTGGTTACTGAGCTTTATCAAGGTCCTGATCTTTTCTATTCACTAGTACTCCTTGCGAGGCACAGCACTAAATACTGGCAGTATCATTTACCTGGTTACTGAGCTTTATCAAGGTCCTGATCTTTTCTATTCACTAGTACTCCTAGCGAGGCACAGCACTAAATACTGGCAGTATCATTTACTTGGTTACTGAGCTTTATGAAGGTCCTGATCTTTTCTATTCACTAGTACTCCTAGCGAGGCACAGCACTAAATACTGGCAGTATCATTTACCTGGTTACTGAGCTTTATCACGGCGACCTGCCTCGCCTCGTTGGAGGCGCGCGGCGTCCTCATCTTGTCTATACACTAGTACTCCTAGCGAGGCACAGCACTAAATACTGGCAGTATCATTTACCTGGTTACTGAGCTTTATGACGGCGACCTGCCTCGCCTCGTTGGAGGCGCGCGGCGTTGTCATCTTGTCTATCCACTGCTACTCCTAGCGAGGCACAGCACTAAATACTGGCAGCATCATTTAATTGGTTACTGAGCTTGATAAAGGCGTCCTGCCTTGCCTCGTTGAAGGCGCGCAGTGTCCTGATCTTGTCTATTCACTAGTACTCCTAGCGAGGCACAGCCAGCACTAAATACTGGCAGTATCATTTACCTGGTTACTGAGCTTTATGAAGGCGACCTGCCTCGCCTCGTTGGAGGCGCGCGGCGTCCTGATCTTGTCTATCCACTGGTACTCTGGGTCATCGTTAACTACCAACTCTTCTACAAAGCCATGAATGGAGGTCGCTCGGTAGCCGGGAGGAATCATCGGGCCTAGGGGGATACAATGTGAGATGTGAGTCATGCTCACTATTATATTATTATATTTGAGGTCCTGGGTTCGATCCTCTAGCGATCTTAGGTAGTATAGCAATATATTTTTGGTCTAGCGAATGTGGTTCAGCCACCCTAGCATGACTATATTGTAGACACTTATCTCGCGATGTCGGTCCTGCTCAGATCAGTAGTGCGGTATGGGCAGGATAAACATCGCGCTTATGCGAGAAAACTTACATAGCTGAAGCAACGAAAAAGGATTCTTGAGATTTATCCTTATTCAGATTATACGAGCTAAAATTACAGGTTATAATAAGCACTGACACTTACAGTGAAAGAATTGGACGCCACAACTAGAAGTCTTGTACTTGTTGAAGTCGGAGAACAGCTCCACCTTGACGATGACGTTCAGCTCGCCGCGGATGCCGTGCATCGTGTCGAATACCGGAATCCAGCCGGACATCACGGCGCCTGCTCACAGAATATATAACGTAACAGCTCTTTTCTTTCGCGATTTCATAGTTGGTCACATAGTAAAAGTTGTCGAGTTTGATGGTCGCGCACCTTGATTATCTAAAAAGAAACTATTTAGCGACCGGTTTCATTCCACATACATTGCTACTTTTCTTTGGTATGTTTTTTTTAATCCAAAAAGAAGTAGCAATGGATCACTATCATCTATGAACTGCAACCGGTCGCTAGGTGGTTTCTAATTAGATAATCAGCCCGCCTATCTACCATATTCTGGTTTAACCATTTGTATAACCACATTTTATGTGTTCTTTATGGAAAAGTACTATATTTTTTTTTAAACTTTTAGATTTTTTATGCATTCACAATGCTATTTTTACCCGACTGGAAGAGGGTTATGTTTTTATATTAAGATTATCAATACAATTGAAAAATATTGGAAAAAATCGACTCATCCATAGTGGCTCAGACGGGACTGGCCTACAGCGGAGATGTGGAAAGTATTAGAGAATTTCGTCAATCCTGCTAGCGACTCGGTAGCATAATTGGTTAGTGCATTGGGCCGGAATCCTAAGGGTGCGGGTTCGTGTCCCAATTGTATTGATAATCTTAAAGTACTATATGTTAACTTACTTAATGAAATTGCCCTAGACGCAGTTAAGCCCTTGTAAATCACGATATTGTGTTGCTTTCTTAATAGACGTATGCTTTTGTATCGTCTGTAAGATTCAGCTATCCAAACCTTGTGCAAACTTTTAATGCAATTTCATTGCATGCACCTCGAAGGACCTAGCGACTGGCGGCTGTACTCCATAATTCTGTTTCACGTTGTAAAATAGTACTAAACATACAGACAGATGTCCATCTGTGCGAGGATAATCAAATAATAAGCTATTCTCTCTGCACGGCAATAAAGTACAGTTTCAAATTGCAAAGTGCTGCGTGTCTATTATTATAAGTTCCAAAATTTCTTTGTCTTCAAAATCACATCGCAGTGTGCGCTAAGCCTACCACTAGAGCACATCGAATCCAGTTGCGTTGCTGTCAATGGGATCAACAATATAGGATTGATAGTAGCGCCACTATCCACAGTAACATTTGCAAATTTTCGTTATCACTTCACTTCGTAACATGTATACATTTAACGTTTTTAAAATCAATTCCATATCTACATTTTTCCACAGCGAAGCAATAATGAAGATTGCAAATGTTTCTTTGGCTAAGGGGTAAATTTTCGCTAACCCTCGACTATCGAAACAGAAGCAATAGGTATTCAAACTTTGTTAATATGATTTTGTTTATGGGGGCAGAATCACTTACCTCCAGGAGGAGCGACAGTCCCTTTGATGTTGTTAGCCTCCCTACCCAAGAGGGGAGAGAGGCTGATGACCACCTTTCCGATGGCGTCGTTGGCCGAGTACGTGTCGTGGTCCATCAGGCGCAGTTGCAGTGGCTCATCTTGTAGTTCCGATTCATCCACCTAAGAATTTTGTACAATTATGATTGATTTGCCAAAGTCATCAATAAACAAACTTAGTGAATCCTTTTAAGGCGGTTGTATGACCGGAAGTGGCGCCCTCAGAGGTTTTTATTTAATAAGTTATTAATGGAAAAAGATTTTAATAATGTCGTGGAGTTTTTAGGGCCCATGATCTAGTATTTTTAGAAGGTATTACTACAAGCCCTCATAGTCATTCATAGAAGTAGATAGCAAATGTGTCAAAAACGGCCACTTTTAGCAGTTTTGCTATCTACTTCTAGCAGTGACTACCAGGGAGTGTAACAATATCATCTTAAAAATACTAGACTGTGGGCCCTAAAAATTCCACGTAAAACATTATTAAAATTGTGTATTAGAATGATAATATTAAATAAAATTCACCGCGGCGCCACTTTCGCTCAGGGTGCCACCTTAACTCTGAATTATCCTAGAATGTGAATATGTCCTGGATCCCGGTATTTCCAAAAATGAAATGGAATCTCGAAGCATGGATTGACGCAAAGTGTATCATTTACGTGTAGTGTATCAGCAAAATGACACATCTACAATATCAATCATGATAAGCGTCAGATGAAATAGGGAAACAATGATTGAGATGTGGATCCACGTTGGTTTTGATAGAGAAACAGAACAATGTAAAAAAATATGATAATGTTAACTAATGCACAGTAAAGAGAAACAATGATATATTAGTTCCTTTAGTTTGAGTTTACGTAAACTGTCAACAATATAAAAAAAAAACTATCAGATATAGGTAATACTGATAATGTCAGTTAAACAGTCAATGAAAAAAAGAATTTACTAAACTCATACTTGGAGTAAAGTACCTAATTCAAAAATTTATTAAATTATTATTTCAAAAGTTATACTATTTATAGATTAAAATATAGAAAAACTTTTATTTTGAATATTTGTTAGTACCTACTGTACAAAGACTCAAAAGATATGAAAGTATAAATAGTTGTGTCTAATTTTAATATAACTAGAACACTAGCTGCTGCCAAAAGATTAAATGATAATTGGAAAATGTAATCACAAATAGTTGGTGTGCATGTATCTTATATATTGTCAAACAACAAATTCATAAATATACAGAAATTGTATATTGAAATAAAAGGTCTTTGTTTGAATTCTGGTCATGTTTGAATAAGTTTTAGTCCATGTCATAAGGTTATGCCATTATGAGCTTATTTATGTCAGTAATATTGCTATAATAATTAATTCAATTGAATCCATTGCTTATTCATTGCTCTGCTGAGTTTGGGATAAAATAATCAGATAACAGTTTAGAATTAAATAATTTAAATACAGGTTAGTTATTTCTTAAGTTTTCTATTTTTTTTCCATTTGTCATAAGTAGATATTGGGTAATTGGATGCATATTTACCTAAAGACAATTATTTGCTAACATAATTATGGAAGCAGCTTTGTAAAATATTTAAACAATTTAAAATGTGTATATTCCCATAAGATTTAATAGGCCTTGTTACAAAGTAATTGTTAAAAAGAAGATTGTGTTTGCTTCTTCAAAAATCACTGACAATAAAAGTAGGGTAAAACAACCAATTACTTTTGTAACAGGCCCACTGGAATTTGTGTCAAATTGAGTTTATTTTTTACATCTAACGGAGTTTAGAATCTAATTGGATTTTTTCGATAAAAAGTGCTTACCATAATATACAACATCAGAACAATAGGTAAATATGCATCCAAATATCCAATTCCATGTTATATAGAAGTTATTTAAATTGAACAAACAAACACATTAACCAAATTAATAGCATTTGAGATGAGATCAAATTGAAACTATTTAAACTATTATTATATTTATAAATAGCAATGATACATTGAATTAAACATTCAATAAATATGCCAGATTGCATAAAAACAAACATAAGCAGACAGACGCCAGACATAATTTAAAAATACCCGCACCACATGGTTTTACATTTGTGTCCTTGCCAAATGCTGAAAATCCAATTTATTACTAAATGTATGACCTTGATAATGTTTAGGTCACATTTCAGTATAAGAGGTAATGATAGAAGAATAGTACCTAATAACTGTAATAATAATAATAATTGACACTTTATTGCACATAAAGACAAAACACATTACAAAGAAACCAAAAAGACAGAAAGCACACGAAAGGAGGCCTTATTGCTTAATAGCAATCTCTTCCATGCAACTGTATGTTAACAATAGGGCAAAGTAGCATTAATATATTAAAAAATCTAATCAAAATTGCTTTTTGCCAAAAAAAAATGTAATTGGATCATTCCAAATTGTGATAATAATGATAATTGATACAGTATTTATTAAAAGACAATATTTGTTGAGTTATAACCATTATCACAAACATCTATTTATATTTTGCACAAACATTGCAAAGTATATTGAGCCATAATGTATACTTTACACATAGGTAACTAATCAGGAATAAATTAGATGAATAATATTAAAATGAGAATTACCTCAAACCGATACCACTCTGTGCTGCTCCATTGTGGGTTTAAAGACTTCCGACAGACATCAGTCTTGTGTGTGATACCACCGAACTTTATTTCTACAAATGCATCAGTTGTATCACCAGCTCTGTCCATCACTGGCAAGTTTCTGCCAGCCAGCACCTTAACCTTTATTTTCCCAGGCATTTTGGAGTATTTATTCAAGTTAAATCACTAACACACCCACAAACACGTGGTTACTATCAATAAGAGCTGTTAACATAACTTATTTGAATCCATTATCGCTTCTTTGACACGAGTTTAGCACTTTCAAAACCGCTAATCGGCGACACAACAAGACATCACAATCTTATCAATATATCACTTCACACATAAAAGCTGAACTACACACTGATTTATAGAGATAGCAAAGATGATACGCAACCACATAGAATTAGAACTTAATAATCAAAACTATTTTTCTATCAAAATTAAGGAGAAAACCAGAATTATTGTGGGCGGTAATCAGTTTGTTATTGTGACGCACTTGTTATGTGAATAATATAAACAGAGCGCCTTTTAATCCCCAGACGTGTCCAAGTAGTGTTCTTCAAACTAATGAAATGAGTAGGTAGGGTTTATTAATAGACGAACGTTGATTTTATAAATAAAGATAGTCTTTCGAAGCTCTTGCAATCGAACGTCAACATTCAACATAAGAAATGTCAAACAAATGTCAATGGATGGGTGCATTTCAGCAGGCTAATCGCTGGGTCATCGGCCACCACAGTATACATTAACTATGGAAAGTGTTAAGTTTTACCACAGAATAACAACATAGTACAAGTACAGAAGCAGAAATCCGAAAGTCATTTAAATAAAAAGTGACTTCTGCACCGACACAATAAAGTGCAATTCAGGTCGCGCAGCGCTAATTGTTTACAGTTATTCACCTAGTAGTTGCCTCTCTTTCTACCGCGTGCTCTTACCTTTTCTGATGACGCAACGTTAGGGTTATCTTCGTGTAAACGAACTTTGTAACATCACTACATAGTATAAAACTAGTCACTTTCTCTGTCCCTATATCCCTATGTATGCTAAAATCTTTAAAACTACGCAACAGATTTTGGTGCGGTTTTTTTTTAATAGATAGATAGTGGTTCAAGAGGAAGGCTTATATGTACAACACATGGTGTCAAATTCCACACTACACCGAAGCGAAGCGAGGGCGGGTCGCTAGTCCTACTAATATTATAAATGTGAAAGTTTGTGGGTTTGGATTTTTGTTCCTCAATCACGCAAAAACTGCTGAACCGATTTGCTTGAAATTTGGCACAAAGGTAGTAGATAGCCTAGAATAAAACATACAATACTTTTTATCCCGATATTCCTACGGGAACGGGAACCACGCGGGTGAAACCGCGGGCGGCTGCTAGTATATCATAATGTGAAAAACGTCAATTATTAATTGATTTTTGATTTTAACATCCGTACACGACACAGTAATGTCGATTCGACATTCTATGTCATAGTACGAAAAAGTAAGGAAGTTCAATATAAGTCCTGCTTTAAGAGCTCATAGAGTCTGCTTTTCCATTGTCTAATTTAAAAATCTATTGCAATCGCTTTCAGGATGTAATACATTGAAGCTTCTTTTTGGGACAAATAAAAACTTACAAAAGAAATGCAGCAATGTGTCACATCCATCTGTCAAACGAAAGCGATTGCGATAGATTTTTAAAGATAAACCGGAAATGGAGGCGGCACTTTCCCTGTTAAATTAACGTTTAGGGTTAAGTTATCGGAAACTGAACCTTAAAATAAGGAGCAAAATTTATTAATTTCCAACCGAGTCTCATCTTTCGTTGACCAAACTCTAGTAAGGCCCCAGGCCCTTGTTGGACTTTTGTATTTACTGTGTGTGTAGGGTTCGCCTACTGTTGTGTGGTGATCGATAGCTTGGCGATTGGTCTTCGGGAATGCACCCAATCTATAATGAACACTGACATGAAAAAAATTTTTATAGAACATTCACAAACAATAAAATCTTAATATTTGACACGTTTAGAAAGTTATGGAATAGGTAATAAAATTAATAAAAAGCAACCAACCAATCACTGACTTTAGATACTTCCCTACTCTAAGCTTTAGAGGGAGATTACACGATCATGCAGACTGACGGGAGACCTGACCCCGAATTACGTAAAGCTGTTGCTAACAATTCTCGATTGAAATCGCAGTTGCATTGCTGCTTTAAGTAAGATAGTTGTCACATTGGTTCTTACTAAAGCAGCAATGTCACTGCGATATCTGTCAAAGTTGATTGCAACAAAGTTAGACAATCAGCCTACTGATGCAATACTGCCAACTGCACTATTTTTTGTATTAAATTTCCAAGGAAATTATAAGTAGGTACTTCGTACATACTTATAAATTCCTTGGAGACATAGAAAAAATAATGCAGTTGGGAGCCTTGCATCAGTCTCCCGTCAGTCTGTATGATCGTGTAATCACCCCACGAAAAAAAATATTAGTCCTGCAGATTTTGGGTCGTACCGTGTTTTCGCGTCCGCATAAGATTTTTTTTTATTTTCATGATATGTCGACATTACAAATAAGACGTTTAAATTTTTTTTGCTATTTTTTGTTTGTAAAGGTACTTAAAAGTTACATTTTTTTAAATCTGCGTTAAATAGGCTTTGTTAGTATGTTTTTTTGTTTGGGAAAAGAAGTACCATTTTAAGAATTACGTTAACTTAAAACAAAAAAAAATTGGGTTTCTATAGATATAATTTTCATAAAATTTAAAATACTTTCTGAACTGTACTACTCAGACGATATTGTGTATATTATAGAACATTATAGAACATTTAATTCCCTTTCATTAGACACCTAACACTTGTATATAGGGTTAATAAAATCTTTAAATTAGAGGTTTATCTAATGGCGGTAGCTTCTTGGCACAATTATGCGTTTTTTACGAAACGCTCAAGGGTGTCAGCGCGGAGTCCGTTACGCCAGCAAGAAAGTAGCTTCTAGAGGGAAGCGAGTTTGATGAATAATTAGTGCGCAATTCGGTGTAAATGTGCGCCAAATAAAAAAATTGTGGGCCTTATAGTTTTGGAATAAAACGGAAAAAACGAATTCTACTGGGGTAACGGTACTTACCTCCTCCTGATATGATGACCTCCTTAACTTTGTTGTCGAACAGGTTTCCAGGCACATTTAGTAGTTTCCGAGATCTGGGATCCGGCAAAACGTTACGCCAGCAGGAAATCAAATATCTCCAAAACTATAAGGCCCACAAATTATATATTTGGCGCACATTTCTTGCTAGTATCAAGCTACCCGCCCATATATCTTTTATTTCTCTCCGATCATTAGTTTAGAATCTTCCCGCTGGAGTACCGTTACCCCAGCAGAATTCGTTTTTCCCGTTTTATCCCAAAACTATAAGGCCCACAATTTTTTTATTTGGTGCACATTTACACCGAATTGCGCACTAATTATTCATCAAACTCGCTTCCCTCTAGAAGCTACTTTCTTGCTGGCGTAACGGACTCGTCAGCGCGACACCCTTTCTTATCTTGTTCAGTAGGGTCAAAATATTATGAAAATAGTAAAAAACTTATGCGGACGCGAAAACACGCTTCGCCCTCATATGTTCTGAGCCTCGCTCGGACTATATTTCATGTCAGTGAATCTCCCTCTATCATTAGATACTGCGAATAACGCGAAGGGCAGTGCTTTATGTTTTTTAAATAAATAGTACCTACTAACTCTGTAACTAGCCTTACCACCACCTACCACAATTTTCATCTTAGGATTAACAACTTGACTTCGAAAGTCGAAGACGCAGACGTTTCATTTCAGAGGAATTTGAGATTCTTTGGCAGAACAGAAAAGGCATTTGTTTAATTTATGTACAACTATTTATTATTAAAATTAACAGTCTTTTGGCGAATTATATTAGAACTTAATACACAATGAACAACTTAAATACATTATTGATTTAGAAAAATTACAACAAAACTAATATTTTTTACACTCAATTTTCACTTATCCTACTTGTTACTTATTTTTTCTAACAATTTGCCAATATCTTGACTTCCCACCGGGGGATTAGGTCTTTTTAATTTATGTTTCGCGCTCAATTTGGGAATACAGGTCTTTAAAGGTGGTCTATTTCTTGGTACAGGGAAGGTATCCAGTTTCGAATGACCGCCCAGTCCGTCATATGAAATGTTGAACTGCGATATGTTCAAGTCGTCTTTTTGGGAGAGCTCTATCTTCGCTGGTTCTTTCTTATGGAAAATGCTGAGTGGCGTGGTTGGTTTGTTTTCTATTCCTGGCCGCTTGGTGGCGTTTTTAGCTGCGTTTATAAGCGCGAGTTCCGATGGCTGGAAAAATAGGAGAATAAATTAACTAACACAGTGGTATGAAAATCTTGACTAAAATGAATGATAGCTACAGCCTTATTTGTTTATTTTAAAGCTATATTGGTTCCTAATACAATATAGTAGATTGTTATATAAGGCGCTAAAATGAGCTCTTATACAACGAGATAAAAATAGAAACAGAGTAGTAATGTGTTTTTAGCGCCGTGTGTTACACTCTACTTTTCACTACGATTGCGAGAAAATGAATAGGTAATTAATTAGATATTTTACTCTCCACCTGTTAACAAATAGCTGACTACAAATAATTAAACTGATGATGTATTTATTTTTATTTTTGGTAACCATTTAATAGGGCGTCCGCTGCGTTAAGAAAACACGTGCGCGGGTTGATATAGATTAGAGTCTGTCCGTCAAAAAACCAGCGATCTATATGGACCCGCGCGCGGGTCCAACTTAACGCAGCGGATACCCTTAGATCAGCGTTTCCCAATCAGTGGTACGCGCAGCGAACTATTCATAGACACAAAATTTCGCTGCTATTACTATTAGTTCACTGGGTACGCGTACTCCAAGGGAAATGCGGAACAATATCTTACTAAACTAAGATATAAGTAACCTTTTTCATTTATCATTGGGGCCGTTCAAATATTACGTAAGCAGATTAATAACAATTATTTACCCCCCCATCCCCCTTGTCAGCAAAAGTGAGCAAAGCTGTTACCCCCTCCCCCCATGCTTACGTAAACATTTTTCAATTATAAATGTATTTTTTTTTAATTAAGACAAGCGAATAGCGCGCGGTAATTCTCCTAATCGGTTCTAAAGCGAGTGCCTAAATGTATGCATTATTTGCGGGAATCCCCGCCGAAAAAACGTTTCGTTTTCAAGCATAGACAATGTGGGGGTTGCCGTTCGTGTAAAAAAGTAAATAACTACCGATGACGTAATCATCATCTAGACTCTCCTACCCCCCCATGTCATCCAAAATAAGCAAAACAAAGACCCCCCACCCCCCCCATAGTGCTTACGTAATACTTGAACGGCCCCATTCCTTTGGGAGTGCAATAAAGGGTACGATAGTTTGAGGTCTTTCTTGAAGGGGTACATAAAATAACTAATTGGGTACCACTGATTTAGCTTAATGTCAGATGAATAAAATACTGCCCAATAATACCTTTAGTTTGTTATCCGGTGGCATGTGAGCCACCCGCTGCTGTAGAGCGGTGAGGGCGAGGCTGCTTTGTTTCAGACTTAAATATGGTGAATCGGATTTCTCTATTTTATTCACCATTGTGTTCTGTAAATGCAATAGGAATTTATAAGAAATTACATGTGAATTTTTGGTCCTGCGAGCCGGATCTTATGATAAAATAACGGGTGTAACAAGACACTCAACGAAGCCGAAGTCCACGCATTTCGCCCATCATCAGGATCATTTTTATCTTTTAGACTATAGCTGGGAAACCAATAGCTACGAAGTTATTGAAGGTCAAAGTCAAAAATATTTTTTCAATTTTTTTTATGAAATCTTATTTTATTCGTTATTTCCTCATTTTTGTCTACAGAAACATTATCAAAAATTTATGTATTTCGTAACAAACAATGGCTTCAAAACGTCCTCACTCAATGTATCTCTCGAGCACGTACATAAATGCTGCCTGTCAACTCGGCCGCACGCAGCTGTGTAGCATACACTCGCAGGCGCGGTCTGTTTTACGCGTCACATTGCGTCACCAAAAATCAAAATCGTTTCCCAGCAATAATTTTGAACAGAAATGGTCCTGATGATGGACAGAATACGTAGACCTCGGCTTCGTTGAGTGTCTTGTTACACCCGGTAGAGTCTGGTAACTAAAGATGAGATTGAAATGGCGGCGCCACTTTACCTGTTAAATTATCGTTAAGAGATTAAGTTATTGGAAACTGAACCCTATAGACTGAGCGGTCATGGGATTTTTGGTAACGATCAAGGAAAAGGTTAGATTCATTTTCATGGGTTGTAGAGTGGTCCCCTAATGTGAATGATGTTGGTCTGCCTGCTCTCAGTGGTTGCAACTTCGAGTTATAGCGCTTACAAGAGGCATCATTGTTACGAAAAAAAAAACGATCTTAGAAATGGTCAGTTTTAGTATATATTCAAAGTATGTCGTCTCTGCAGATGAAACAAGTTGGTCTGCCGGCTCATAGTGGTTGCATTTCTGAGCTATGACGTGCGCAAGTCACGTCCTTAGAATAATTACACCTAGAACGATAGTTTCCTAGGAAGCGGTCTGTCAAAAGTGAGGCACAAATTAAATTTATGTGTGCGTAAGGTGCTTGTGTTTACGCTCGACGAAACGCACACAGCAAAAAAATAATGTTACCAATACATTAAATTTTCCCTTAAAAGTAGGGAAGTTAAAACCATCGTCGTACTTATAGTTGCGATTGTGAAAATTTCACCATTTAACTGTAACGAGAGTTTGCTTGTCAAAACTAGAGATGGGCAAGGGTTTAAGTCTAAACAAAGTATATACTAAACAAAAGTGTATAATATTAAATATTTTTTAAATAAGATGTGAGTGTACAATGTTAAAAACGTCAAAGATGGTGGCCAACTTTTTTTGTTTGTGGGCGGATCTTGATGAAACTCAATTTCGGGCACTATTTTAACAAGAAAACAGCAACGCAATGTTAAAAATATAAAAAAATCCAAGATGGCGGCAAAATTTTTTGTTTGTGGGCCGATTTCGATGAAACTCGGTTTGGGGTACTATTTTAACAAGAAAACAGCAACGCAATGTTAAAAATATAAAAACGTCAAAGATGGTGGCCAACTTCTTTTGTTTGAGGGCGGATCTTGATGAAACTCAATTTCGGGCACTATTTTAACAAGATAACAGCAACGCAATGTTAAAAATATAAAAAAATCCAAGATGGCGGCAAACTTTTTTGTTTGTGGGCCAATTTCGATGAAACTCGGTTTGGGGTACTATTTTAACTAAAAAACAGCAACGCAATGTTAAAAATATTAAAAATCCAAGATTGCGGCCAACTTTTTTGTTTGTGGGCCGATTTCGATGATACTCGATTCGGGATACTATTTTAACAATAAAACAGCAACGCAATTTTAAAATTTAAAAAAAAATCCAAGATGGCGGTTAACTTTTTTGTTTGTGGGCCGATTTCGATGAAACTCGGTTCGGGGTACTATTTTAACAAGAAAACTGCAACGCAATGTTAAAAATATAAAAAAATCCAAGATGACGGCCAACTTTTTTGTTTGAGGGCCAATTTCGATGAAACTCGGTTCGGGGTACTATTTTAACAAGAAAACAGCGACGCAATGTTAAAAATAAAAAAAATCCAAGATGGCGGCCGACTTTTTTGTTTGTGGGCCGATTTCGATGTTCGATGATCTTTGATTTTGTTTTATTTTTAACATTGCGTTGCTGTTTTCTTGTTATAATAGTACATGGAACCAAGTTTCATCGAAATCGGCCCACAAACAAAAAAGTTGGCCGCCATCTTGGATTTTTTTTTATTTTTAACATTGCGTGGCTGTTTTCTTGTTAAAATAGTATCCCGAACCGAGTTTCATCGAAATCGGCTAACAAATAAAAAAGTTGGCCGCCATCTTGGATTTTTTTAAAATTTTAACATTGCGTTGCTGTTTTATTGTTAAAATAATATCCCGAATCGAGTATCATCGAAATCGGCCCACAAACAAAAAAGTTGGCCGCAATCTTGGATTTTTTAATATTTTTAACATTGTGTTGCTGCTTTCTTGTTAAAATAGTACCCCGAACCAAGTTTCATCGAAATCGGCTAACAAATAAAAAAGTTGGCCGCCATCTTGGATTTTTTTTAAATTTTAACATTGCGTTGCTGTTTTATTGTTATAATAATATTCCGAATCGAGTATCATCGAAATCAGCCCACAACCAAAAAAGTTGGCCGCCATCTTGGATTTTTTATATTTTTAACACGTTGCTGTTTTCTTGTTGAAATAATACCCCGAACCGAGTTTCATCAAAATCAGGGCACAAACAAAAAAGTTGGCCGCCATCCGCTACCGCTATGGTCCCGGCCTTCTAAGTAAATGCGGGAGATTTTTCCCCGTACTGGCAACATTTTCATAAAATGTGAAGTGACAAGTTATGGTTAATTTTGATGAATGTTTTACGTAAAAAAATAAGTTCAAACGCATTAATAATACGTGAAATGTAATCTACAATCTTTCTTGTATTTTTCCGATGTAATGTGACCTGATTGTGACATCCGTTCATTGCGCAAACCCTCATTTTTAATGAAATTTTCGGGAGTTGTTTTCGACACGAATATCACTTGAGCACTAACGGGCCGAATAGTCATACCAAGCCATTCTGGCTTGGTTTGAGTTGCCTCACCATACGGACGCGGACTCGCCTTCTAGGTGTAATTATTCTAAGGTCACGTCATTGTTACGAAAAAAAAACGATAAGGGAAATGGTCAGTTTTAGTACCTATTCAAAGTATAGTATCTCCACGGGTAAAACAAGTTGGTCTGCCGGCTCTCAGTGGTTGTATTTCAGAACTATCATTGTGTACGCAAGACGCTTATTTGTAGAAAAAGCCTAAAAAAACTTTGAAAAACGGGACAATAGGTGAATTTTTAAGTGCACGCCGGCTGCTTGCGTATCTGTGACTGTATGAGTCCCCTCCCCACCTTAAGGCATCTCTACACTCGCGCGCGAAAAGCCCCAAACCTCCCGCGAAGCATAGTTTGGAACCGATTTGGCAGTTTTAGTACCTATTCGAAGTATGGCGTCTCCGTAGCTGAAATGATGCGGTCTGCCGGCTCTCAGTGGTTGCATTTCAGAGCTATGACGCGCGTAAGTTGCAACAAAATTTTTTTTTCGTCAAATTGTATTTTTTTAATACTAATCGATAGAACTCATTATTCTAATGAAAAAATGTCTTAAGCCATATTTGTCTAAAATTAATAGTTTGGTCGGAAAAAAATCTTTTGTTTATTTTTTTATGGAGTGAGATATTCAATGTGCTCTTACGGCCAATTCCTAATTGTTTCTGCCTCAAAACTACTTCTGCGTCAAGTTTTATTGTTATTTTAATAATTTAAATAATCCTACACTGTCAACGCGCGCCCAAAATTGTCCGTTTAATACATATTGGATTTCGAAACAGTAACAAATCGTATTTTTAAGTTAAAACTGATTGTTTTGTCGTTATTTATTACTTTCTCATCAATTAAAACACAATAAAAGCCAACAAAACTTTTGGTCACTATTATTACTATGGATGACTTTTTTCGGTTTTATTTGATCAAATAAAACCGAAATAACAAAATGCAGCGGGATGTTAAGTAAACTTAACTAACTTAACTTTCCCGCTGCATTTTGTTATTACAAACTGCATTTTGTTATTAGCCCAGGTGGGTTATTACAAACTAAAATTGTATTATTATTTTACAAGGAATAAGAGAAAAGGGTAATTCAGATCAATGATTAATATAATATTCAAATAAATGAAGTTTTTAAAATTATAACGATAGAAACTAAATTTTATTATGATTTTTAAAAACCTTTTTATGGGCTTTACTAAAAAGAAAATAAGGCTCGTTTATAAGTAATTTATCACAAAAGTAAAGATTTTGAAGATATATTAAGACCAAAATTGTATTTATGAACATTGATAGAAACAAGCAGAAACTATAATCATCAATATTTTTTTATGCGACAGATAATAAGAAGGACCCGTTAATTAATTTTGTAAGAGCTGTTTCGATAAGTTTAAAAAAACATAAATAGCATTAAAAGGTATGGAAATCCTAAAACTGAGAACTTTGGTACATACAGCTCTTAAAATGCTGATCAGATCACTTGGATGTATCATCATATCAGCCGCACGACATCCACTGCTGGGTATAGGCCACCTCCAAGGATCTCCAAGACGATCGGTCCTGCACTGCTCGCATCCAGCGGTTTCCCGCGACCTTCACCAGATCGTCGGTCCACCTTGTCGATGGCCTACCCACGGAGCGTCGTCCGGTCCGCGGTTGCCATTCCAGAACATTTCCCCCCCAACGGCCATCGGTTCTTTTTGCTATGTATCCAGCCTACTGCCACTTCAACTGAGCAATCCTTCGAGCGATGTTGATTACTTTAGTTTTCGTGCGTATCTCCTCGTTTCTGATTCGATCACGCAGAAAAACGCCGAGTATGATCTCTCCTTTGCACGCTGGGTGACCCTGAGCCTCCTTATGAGATCCATAGTTTGCGGCCATGTTTCACTGCCGAAGTCATCACTGGCAACACACACTGGTCATAGACTTTCGTCTTGAGACACTGAGGCAAATCGGACGGAAAGATGTTTTCGAAGCTGCCCGAATGCTACCAATCTGAGTTTGATTCGACGAGAGAACTCTTTCCCGTAGTTGGACTTACCTAACTGGACTGCCTGTCCTAGGTACTTATACGTAATGGACAACAACTCCTAGTTTTCCCAACAGGAACTGGAGTGGGCACAACATGGACATTCGATATGATTTTTGTCTTATATAAATGTTCATCTTGAGAGCTACTCTTTGGGTAGTACTAACGGAGATCTTCGGGCATTGTGTTCAGGTTTTCCAAGGTTTCAGCCATAAGAACTATATAATCGGCAAAACGCAGGTCCGTTAGGTACTGGCCATTAATTTTGATTCTGAGTCCTTTCCAGTCTAAGAGTTTAAAGATGTCCTCCAACGCAGCTGTGAATAGTTTCGGGGAAATAGCATCTTCTTGTCTCACATCTCGCTGCAGTTGGATACGATTTGTGCTCTGGTTCTGTACTCGGATCAACATGGCGGCATTTTCGTATAAGTACCACATCACCTCAATATACCTGTAGTCCACTTGGTAACATTGGAGAGACTGCAGCACCGCCCAGGATTCAATCAAATCAAAGGCTTTCTCATTTCATAGTCCACGAACGCCAAGCATAATAGCAGATTTAATAGATGTGGTCTATGGTACTAAAGCCTTTTCTAAACCCGGCTTGTTCGGGAGGTTGGAAGTCGTCGAACTTGCGAGCAAGGACCGGAACCGCTTTCCGTTAAAGGGAACTTGTTTTCAAAAACCCTATCAATACGGTAACCCTATCGAAAGGGTAATCCAAGTAAGCACTTACCGAATACGAAAACCCTATCGGGGAAACCCTGTGAAGGCTTTATGAAGGGGTTTTGAAACGTGTTCAAGCAATTTATACCTAGTTCCACCTGGGCCGACCAGAACCGCTAACCGTTAAAGCAGTTTTGATTAGGTATTTCATGAACCACTTACCGTTAAAAGGGTTTTTGATTGGGTATTTCATAGACTTGTTTTCAAAAACCCTATCAATACGGTAAGCATAACGTCGACTAACCTTATCGAAAGGGAAACCCTATCACTTGGTAAGTTTTTTATGAGGGTTTCCCTATCAATTGGGTTAACCAAAAAAGAGGATTTCCGGTCCCTACTTGCGAGCGAAACGATCAACGCATCAAAGTTACCTTGTTTGTATGAAAAATAAATTGTTTTTCTAATTATCCATATACATATTTAACAATATAAATTGGGTCTTATTGTATGTCTCTAGTTAAGAAGCTATGTGTACAAAGCCCTGTAAATTTTAGTAATCTTTATTTAATTTTAATTGTATAAGGTAGTCTATTTTTTAATATTAGTTAAGTCATGTTACGTGTGGTAATAAAAAGTTAATTTTCTTTTAAATAAATAAATAAAATAAAGTAGTAAAAGTTTGAAATCAGTGAAATAGGCTTTTAGTTTCCATGTCCTTCCTTGATCCTTTCTTATGTAAGAGTATTATGTGTGACTCTGCCCATTGTCTAGCTATAATAACCGTGCGTAGTATGTCGTTGAAGACTTTAGCCAGTATTGGCCCCATCTCTTCCGCAATACCTCTTAAGAGTTCGTTAGGAATTTGGTCAGGTCAAAACAATTAATGAAACAATTACAACTCAGATATTTATAGTTTTTTGTTGAGAACATTTTAGCTTTATATTTTAGTTGCGTTGTAATTATGGTAAAAACAATTGTATAATAGACCTTAACTGAACGTTTTGTTGGCTTTTCTAGTGTTATAATTGATGAGAAAATAATAAAGGATGACAAAAATCTGTTTCTACTAAAAAATACGATTTTATATAGTTTCGAAATCCAAGCTGTGTGAATGTACAATTTTGAGCGCACGTTGACAGTGTATGATTATTTTGAACGTTTGAAATATTGACGCAGAAGTAGTTTCGAGGCAGAAAAAAATTAGGAATTGGCCATAAGAGCTATCTCACTCCATAAAAAAAAAAAACATAAAATATTTTTTTCCGACCAATCTATTCATTTTAGACAAAAATGGCTTGAGACATTTTTTCATTAAAATAAAAAGCTCTATCGATAAGTATTTTTAAATATACAATTTAACGAAAAATAAATTATTTGTAACTTGCGCACGTCATAGCTCTGAAATGCAACCACTGAGAGCCGGCAGACCACATCATTTCAGCTACGGAGACGCCATACTTTGAATAGGTACTAAAACTGATCTTCCGATTTTCCGATCGTTTTTTTCGTAACAATGAAGCCTCTTATAATCGCTGTAACTCGAAGTTGCAACCACTGAGAGCAGGCAGACCAACATCATTCACATTAGGGGACCACTCTATAACCAATGAAATTGCATCTAACCTTTTCCTTGATCATTACCGAAAATCCCGTGACCGCTTAGACAACTGTGATCCATCGCCATAGAGTAAATTTTAACCATGGAAAGTAATTTGTTCAATATTTTACTTTCCATGGTTAAAATTTACTCTATGGCGCTGGACCACAGTTTTTACTGAGCGTGTAGCCGATGCCTATCGATCCAGATTCTATAATCTGGATCGATACAGTAAATTCCGATCCATTGCGATCCGGAATATCGATACAAGGCACCCGGATCGAACATCTCTACTGACGCTAAAGCCGGACGTGGGGGGATGGGGGGTGCGCGGTGACACAGGCATAAAGACCTCTCAATACTCACGCGCGGGTGTGTGGATTCGATTCAAATCGGTTCCAAACTATGCTTCGCGGGAGGTTTGGGGCTTTTCGTGCGCGAGTGTAGAGATGCCTTAAGGTGGGGAGGGGACTCATACAGTCACAGATACGCAAGCAGCCGGCGTGCACTTAAAAATTCACCTATTGTCCCGTTTTTCAAAGTTTTTTTAGGCTTTTTCTACAAATAAGCGTCTTGCGTACACAATGATAGTTCTGAAATACAACCACTGAGAGCCGGCAGACCAACTTGTTTTACCCGTGGAGATACTATACTTTGAATAGGTACTAAAACTGACCATTTCCCTTATCGTTTTTTTTTTCGTAACAATGACGTGACTTGCGCACGTCATAGCTCAGAAATGCAACCACTATGAGCCGGCAGACCAACTTGTTTCATCTGCAGAGACGACATACTTTGAATATATACTAAAACTGACCATTTCTCTGATCGTTTTTTTTTCGTAACAATGATGCCTCTTGTAAGCGCTATAACTCGAAGTTGCAACCACTAAGAGCAAGCAGACCGAGATCATTCACATTAGGGGACCACTCTACAACCCATGAAAATGAATCTAACCTTTTCCTTGATCGTTACCAAAAATCCCATGACCGCTTAGACTACTAAAATAAGGCGCAAAATTTGTTCCTTTTCCAACCGAGTTTCATATTTAGTTGACCAAACTCTCAAGGCTCGTATTATAGAATCAAGCTCAAATCTCTGGGTACAGTTAGAAAGGAATGGTGCTATTCATTGCATATAGCGCCATCCCTCTCTAACTGTACTCAAGCAGAGATTTGAGTTTGATTCTATAATATGAGCCTTACAGCGAACTAAAATCTATGGAAATGTAATTGCAAACAAATCTGTGATGTTTGGGCGAAATCTTTTAACTCCAATTTGGTCATTTTATTGTTGATTAATACAATGTTATTGATTTTTTTTCTATATGTATATTTTTTCATCTATTACTGAATAGTCCACCTTATATAGAAGTGATAGAACCGAGCTGGTAAACACATGGACGCTCGAATTCTATAAATCACTAAGTCCTGTTATAAGGTTGCATGGAAGAAATTGCTATTCAGCAATAAGGCCGCCTTTTGTGTGATTTCTCTGTTTGTTTTTTCTTTGTAATATGTCCTGTCTTAGTGTGCAATAAAGTGTTTTTATTATTATTATTATTAAGTCCATTCTGGAACTTTCGTGTAAACCGTAGAAAACGCTTCCAAAACAAGAAATTGATATTGTTATACATATGGGTAGAGTCCCCGCAAACTGCAGACTTTCTATCGGCCGATAGTTGGGTCCAGCGAACTAAAATCTATGGAACTGTAATTGCAAACTAATATTGCTTAAAAAATGGCACCACGGGGCCGAAAAAGTACAACCCGCTCAGCTTTAGTCGGGCCAGCCACACACCCGGTGACTGATGTTAGTGTTCTTTTCAATAAATTGCAGTTTGTATTGTAGAGAAAAGATAGAAAGAGAGAGTTTTAGAAATGACGTCCTTTATAGTCAAATGGTGTAAAAGATGCAAAGAAGGCAGTAAAAAATGCAGAAAAAACGTATCTTATTTTTTCGTTTAAGTATAGAAAATATCTATGAGTATACAAATTATGGTCGCTAATGATCTACCAGTGCTCAGACGCTTTGTGCTGCATAATTGAATGCCAGCATTTTAGCTCTATCCACTTAGTTGTACTTTTCATGTGGTGCCATTTTTTGAGCAGAATGCTTATTCCATAGATTTTAGTTCGCTGGTTGGGTCGGACCTTTTTTAATATGAAGAGTCGGCCGATACCAAATCGTTGTAATGTGCGCACTTGCATACTTCTTCATACTGATTAATTAAAGGCTCGACCCAACTATCGGCCGATAGAAAGTCTGTAGTTTGCGCGGGGCCTTATACTAAAGTCCCATTACTCATTTCCCAGCAAAAATGTAAACAAAGAAACGTCACTGTTAAATTGCCAAACTGACTCTGATAGTGACATTTTCATAAATTGAAAACCTTTGGTCACTTTTAAAACTTTTTAATTTGTATATTATATTTTGAGCCATAATAAATATAATGTCATCCAGGGTTATTTTAAAGTAGGATGGTAATTAGAAATTTTATCTTAATAACCTATCATAATTTTTGATGTTAAAAGTTCTTGAAACGAACTGATAAGTAACTTTACTTTGATAGTGACTGTATGTAAATTATCAAAAATACGTAGCACCATCGCCTGTTCCCCCAAAATTCCAAAAAACAAATGTTATTATTACAGCTACTACTCGTAATACTAATTTATATGAAATTTTATAAAAAGACCAAAGGTTGATGTGTGCACAGCGTCATAAAATGTTTTCTACTATAAAACTTTTATTATGAAGTTTTAAATTATATTACTGTTTTTGACGCAAAAGTCATGATTCAGAATATTTATCTAATCTATTTTTATTAGGTTTGTGACGAAAAAACATGTAAGTATGTTTATTTCTTCACTTTGCAATATACTATTTCTTTTTGTGTTGTTTTGTTCTGGCAACACCTTTGTTTACATTTTTGCTGGGAAATTAGTAATGCAACTATAAGTTTATACTTACGAAGCTTAAATTCGGAGATATACTTTCTCCTATATCCATCAACATAGCGTTGTTGAGCCCCGGGGACGTCTCCGGTCCTATAGACAGCATCATTTTCTTGCATTGCTCCATTTGCTGCTCAGCATCGGTGACCATCATGTCCAAAGCTTTCCGTTTCGAAGATTTCAAAGAGTAATACTTCCGCTCAGATATTTGGAGATTTTCTTCTAATTGCCTGTTAAATATTTATTTACATTAATATTGTATTTAGTAATAACGTGTTGGAGCTTGGGTCTTATATTATAGAGCTGCAAATACAACAACTGAGTCGTGAAGAATCAAATCCGGCTATCAGTTATTTTTGTCAAAAATGACAAATTGATACGCCATCATTATTGCTCAAATGTAATTGCACAGAGATCTTTTTAGGGTTCCGTACCCAAAGGGTAAAAACGGGACCCTATTACTAAGACTCCGCTGTCCGTCTGTCTGTCTGTCTGTCTGTCACCAGGCTGTATCTCATGAACCGTGATAGCTAGAAAGTTGAAATTTTCAGAGATGATGTATTTCTGTTGCCGCTATAACAACAAATACTAAAAACAGAATAAAATTAATATTTAAGGGGGGCTTCCATACAACAAACGTAATTTTTTTGCCGTTTTTTGGTACGGAACCCTTCGTGCGCGAGTCCGACTCGCACTTGGCCGGTTTTTTTAATAACCGATTAAGAATCAAAAACGGTTATTTCCTTTTCTTTCTTTCTTTCGTTGTTTATTTCGGTTTTGCGTTTTTATAGTGTGATTTTCAATCACTTTTGGAATTTGGATTTTTTTTTGTTTTTCTTTCCTTCGTAATGATGACCACAAATCGTAATCATAAATCGTATCGTAAAAGACAGTCTGTTATAACAATATTTATGTTGCATACACACCATAAATTGTCGGCTACACCGGTACACGGTAAAGTTAATGTAACTTGTGTTTGTACCGTACTTCTCATTTAAGATTTCATGTAAACTTTTTAATAATAATAAAAAAAAATAGCGCCCATCTTTGCATCATAACTTATGAAGGAAAGACTTAAGACAAAATAATATTTTATATACATTATATAAATATAGGTATAATATATTATATAAATATAGGTCAAGTAAAATTTTGACTAAGTCTTTTCTTCATAAGTTATGATGCGAAGATGGGCGCCATTTGTGGTCATCTTTCGTGATACGAACTAAAACGCTAGTTTTTAGGGTTCCGTACCCAAAGGGTAAAAACGGGACCCTATTACTAAGCCTCCGCTGTCCGTCTGTCTGTCTGTCTGTCCGTCTGTCCGTCTGTCTGTCTGTCTGTCTGTCACCAGGCTGTATCTCATGAACCGTGATAGCTAGACAGCTGAAATTTTCACAGATGATGTATTTCTGATGCCGCTATAACAATAAATACTAAAATCAGAATAAAATAAATATTTAAGGGAGGCTCCCATACAACAAACGTGATTTTTTGCCGTTTTTTGGTACGGAACCCTTCGTGCGCGAGTCCGACTCGCACTTGGCCGGTTTTTTCACTATAAAATAAGACTCACACTAGTTTGGCTTGTAGGTCTGCAACATTGTTTTTCTCAACGCCTATTTGTTGTTTAGCAGCTTGTAGCTTATCTCTTATTTCGTTTTTCTTTGATTCTGATTCACACAACGCTCTGAAATCAATAAGTAAATAAATTGTAAATAACAGTTAATAGATCTCAAAATATTTCATTAAAAAACTAGCTTCCGCTCGCGATTTCGTCCGCGTTAACATTCCTAAAATCATAGGTTTGTTTAAAATCCCTAGGGAACTTTTGACCGGAATAGAAAAAAAGTATGCTGCTTTAATCGAGGCTAAACTATCTGTGTGCTAAACATCCAAATCAGTTCAGCCATTTTTTTCATAATTGAGTGACAAACATCCAAACTTTCACATTTGAAGGGTCCACTGCAGTAATGATGAATGTTCAAAAACATTTAATTCTTAACCCGCAATGCCATTCGGTCACTTGACCCTAAGAATGATTATTTTCCATAGAAATAATATATGATACATTTACTTTAATAAACAACATTTTGTCTGAGTTTTTTTTTACACCGTTATATTATCTTAAAACAAATGACAATGGACATTCATCATTATTGCAGGCGACCCTTGAGTTATAATCAGGGCTGGAAACCGGTTTCTAATTAACCAGGTTAATTTCGATCTCAAACAGGTTTTTTCGTAAGTGTTCACTCGGAGCGGAACCGATTCGCGAGCGATATTGCTTCTGGGATAAACCTGGTTGATTCCACGACGCGCGTGAATAGTGCAGCGATATATTTTGTCTCTTTTTATCTGCGGGCGGGAACTTTTTACCGACTTCAAAAGGAGGGAGGTACTCAATTCGACCCTTTTTTTTGTATGTACACCGATTACTCGAAGACGGTTGAACGGTATGAAACGTTATGAAATCGGTTCAGTCCTTTAAAGTAATCTTGAAAAAAGCACGAAAATAGTATGATTTTGTGTGAACTACCTCGATGATCAGTCGTATAACTTCTTTGTTTATGAACTGAATAAGATAATTATTTTTTTGTTGGAAAAGGGATATCTTATGTGTAGTTTTTTAACCGACTTAAAAAAGGAGGTTCTCAGTTTGACCCGCATGTATGTGTGTTTCTCCGCGATTAACTCACGTTTAGCTGACCCGAGTTTTCTACCTAAATAATATACCTACACTACCTAATACAAAAGGTACCTACACTAAAAATTAAAAAAATAAAAAATAGTTTAAAAAAAACAAAAAACCGACTTCAAAAAACCTACCTCTAAAAAGCAAGAAATAATATTCATAATAATAAAAACACGTCTATTGAAGTCGGGTGTGGCTTTTAGAATAAAAAAAATAGTAGATTATACAACAAGTGAAAAAAGAGGGAATTTAGTTTGAGGGACTAAGTTGGATCCCGAGAGCAGCGAAGGATTTTAGAGTTGAATCCCGAGCGTAGCGAGGGATTCAAAAGAAGAATCCTGAGCGAAGCGAGGGATACAAAGGACCGAGATGAAATTTTTTTTTCACGAGTTGTGTACTCTACTTTTTACCATTGACTGCGAGAAAACAAATAGCAGTACTTACTAACTACTACTACTACTAAAATGTAGTTATTACATTTTTATTATTTAGGTAGGTAATCAGTAATATTTAAACATTAGAAAATAGTGAAACTAGAAGTTTTACAATGACATAAAACAACCACGCTAAAAGGAAAATTTCATGAACGGTCTGGCATCAGTCCATTTCATCAGTTTGTATAGACTTTGAATTATTACAGTCTGAAGATCGTACCGTACCAGACTGATGGAATGGACTGATGCAATGCAAGACTGAACCAGGCGCGGTCGCAGCCTGAAATTTTGGGGGGGGGGGGGGGGGGGTCACTAATAATAATAATTGCTTTTCTGTAAAATTTTAGAAGCTTTTTCTATGTGACGTGTACGATTTGGGGGGGGGGGGGTCATGTCCCCTGTGACCCCCCCCCCCCCCCCCCCTCGGACCGCGCCTGGACTGAACATTTAATCTTCTTCTATTATATAGAAAAGAACCCAAAAATAAGACACTAAAAAGAACCTAATTAATTAGGCGGGATATTTTTTAGAAAATAGCCTAAAGATAAGACACTAAAAAGAACCTAAATAAAATTGGCGGGAGTCTTTATCTATGGAATAGCTCCATACTTTCAGCACGTTTTATTTTTTTGTACATAATTCATACGATGCGCGCTTGTTCCAAATTCAAAATATTTTTATTCACTCGGTGAATAAAACAGCGTTTTATTCACTCTTATCGTTGAATTAAACGCACTTTTTCGAGTGGCGATGGTAAAAAAGGAATTTGTACTCCAGCCCCACCCGACTTCAATAGACGTGTTTTTATTATTACGAATATTATTTCTTGCTTTTTAGAGGTAGGTTTTTTGAAGTCAGTTTTTTTAGTTGGAACTTCTCGTCGTTCGTTTCGTTGCTTTGCATCGTGTGGGCGGAGCGAACAAAATCATTTTTTATTGTATTAACCAGGTTTTGGGAGCGGAATCAAAACCAAAACGGTCTACGAGCTTAACCAGAAATAATACCGGTTTCGACGAGCAGAATCGAAATAAAAACGCTCTTTTCAAAATGTATGAAGCTGCGCGAAACCTGGTTGCGAATTTTAACCAGGTTTTCCAGCCCTAGTTATAATATTTATATATATATATATAATAATATTAAAATAGGATAGGATGTACCTTTTCAGGGCAGTAGCAAAAGTAGCAACCGTTCTGACGTCGGTGTACCCTTCGAGCATTTGTTCAACTTCCGCACTTGTTGCATTCAAAACTTTCTGCAGGCTGTAATAAAATAAAGTTTTGGGTAAACAATTCTCTCACAATCAGAATAAGGCCGCAGTTGGCTTCCCTTTGAAAAACAGAAACAATTTAGCCTTTGATGCCTTTCATTAGGTAAGTTATGAACTTATGAGCTTGATATTTTTTACAACTCTAAAGGACCGTAAATGACTGTATGTATTAAGTAATTGTATATCCTTTTTAGGGTTCCGTACCAAAATAGTAAAAAAGGAACCCTTATGGTGTGACTCAGTCTGTCTGTCACAGCTGGATATCTCGAGAACTACTAATGGTATCAACTTGAAATTTGGAATAGTTTAAGATGACATTTGCCTAACTATTTTGCAAATAAGAAATAAATAAAAAAAATAAATACCTTTTTTACAACAGAGACTGAAAAGAGGTCTTAAAAATTTGAAGTGGAGCTACTAGGGCATGTGGGGTATCATATGAAAGAACGCCGTTTGCACGTTTTCAATAATGTTTTCTTTTTTTTTAGGCCGCATAGTTTTCGATTTAGGTATGAAAAATGTAATGAAAAATGTAAAAAAAATACCGTTCCCCCCCTTATCTCCGAAGTTTGCAAAGAGAAAAATCTGAAATAATTCTATGTGATAGCAGTTTATATAAAGATTACAGGAAAAATAAAACGATGTCTAAATATAGCACACTTTTTTAGAAATTATCAAATTTCTAAAAAAGTTAACATTAGTTCCACTATCGGTCAAGAGATGGCGCTGACTTAAAACTGCAATCGTAATTTTATTATTCTATTCTGCAGTGTGGTTAAATGGTGCAATTATGATGGTACGGAACCCTCGGTGCGCGAGTCCGACTTGCTCTTGACCGGTTTTATTTAATACTGTATCCCTAGACAAAGTTGATGTGTGTATCTTTGCCTGCCTTTAGGCACTCTTATTCACTTACCCATTTAACGTCTGCATATTTTTCTTAAGGCTTTCATTCTCTTCTTTCAATCTGTTGGTTTCCTTATTTTGTATTTTGACATAGTCAAGTTGTTCTTTCAATGATGAGACAGCGGATTCTCTACTTACTAACTTTTTCTCCATTGACTTTATGAGTTCTCTGGAAAATGATAAATAATTAAAAAAATGGTAAAAATAATAATTAAGACATTTAAGACAAAAGAATTATCCATCAGCCATTTTTAATGTCCCCACTGCTAGAGCACAGGCCTTCCTTATGGGTGGATAAGGAGGACGGGCCATAACCCACCACGCAGGCCCAATGCGGATTAGTGGGTGTTAACGACTGCAAATGCAGCCGGGACCAACGGCTTAACGTGCCTTCCAAAGCACGTAGGAGCTTGAGATAATAAATTTTTGGTCACCCATCCCATGACCAACCCTTGCAAAAGTTGCTTAACCTCCGCAATCACTGGGCCAGGCGCTATATCACTGTGCGACCAAGCTCTTCATGACAAAAGAATTAATTATGAAAAATTAAAAATGTTAAAACTGTTACTTAAGAGTTCATTTGTTTTTATTTTTAAGTAATAACATGCTTCAAGAAAATTCATAGGTAGGTAATAGATTTTTTTTAAGTTATAATAGTGTCTTTAATAAAGTACTAGCTTTCCGCCCACAGCCAGGCTAGGCGCACTCCGCGCTTTAGGTACGAAGCTACAAGTAGCCAGCGGGTCCGTCCGGACGGACTAATTTCAGAGGGCTGCCGCCGTTGGCTGGCTGTTAGCAGTTCAATTTCGATAGTCACTCGCCGCGTTCATCTTAATACTAATATAAAGGATCCGAACCTCACGTTTTTCACACTTCCAAAAGTTCAAAACGACATCGAAACGTAAGAAGTGCTTGTCTACTACCTAGATATTATTTAGTATCCGTTTATTCTTAGGTACTTACTTGTCTTATTTGCTAAACAATCTTCACCCAATTAGGTATTTATTGCAATAATAATTTATAGATGAGGTAGGTACTACATACCTACTTTCGAAATAAGGTTAATTATTAATGACAATGTTATTTCGTAAGAAAGCAAATTGCCTCAAAGTCAGCATGTTTAGTCTAATGTGGCGTCGACTGGGTAGTCCAGGTTTTTTTTAAATGTATTTAAGTACATTAAGTACCTATTAATTAATTATTATTTAGAAGAACAAACCCTAAAATCGTTAGAAGAGATAAGAGCTACGCGATAGAAAGAGAGGCAACTTCTAGGGTGAATATAACTGTAGGGTGGGACGCGGGTGTGCGACCTGAATTGCACTTTATTGTGTATGGGATAGAGTTGCTATTTATTTAAATTACTTTGCGGAGTGGATCTTCTGTACTTGTACTATTATGTATTCTGTGCCACAGCTTTACTTGACTACAGATAATATCGTGCTTGTGGAGACCATGCCCAGCAGTGGGATAAAAAGTAGTCCATGTCGTTCCCCAAGGTTCCATCTATATCCATAATACCAAATTTCGTCAAAATCAGCCCAGCGGTCTACGCGTGAAAATGTAACAGACAGACAAAGAATTACTTTCGCATGTATATTACTATAGCGTCTTTGATCGGTGTAGAGTGTGTCCCTCAGCAGAGACATCTCCTCCTTCATTCCTCCTTACAGGATATCTTTCCTTTTAAGGCGCTTGGTATAGCTCCGAGTTAAGAGCTGTGATGCAAGAACATTTGGGTGTCTATCCAGTCTACCCCGGTATCTCTGGGTTGCATTGGCAATCTCTTCCAAAACTGTACTCATTTCCAGGTGTTCATGTATTTCAGAATTAGTGATATACCATGGCACTTCACTAATGGTTCGGAGTATCATATTTTGAGCTCTTTGGAGGCATGCGATGTTCGAATTGCTGGCACTTCCCCAGAGTTGGATACCATAGGTCCATTGTGGTTTGAGGACTGTTTTATATATTAAAAGTTTGTTGTCTAATGCCAACTTGCTGTTTCGGCCCAGTAACCAAAGGAGACGCTTATAGCGGATATTTAGTTCCTCTCTTTTTTTTCTTATGTGTTCTCTCCAGGTAAGACGTCTATCCAGGTGCAGCCCCAGATATCTAACACAATCCTGATGTGGGAGTGTAACATTATCCAACTGTACTGGAGGGCAATTGCCTTTTTTGAGGGTGTATGTGACCTGCACCGATTTAGAGGCACTGGGTTTTATTCGCCACTTTTGAAGCCATTTTGTAATTTCATCCAGCCCCTTTTGCAATGTTTGGGTTGCTATGTCTGGGTTTTTATCGCTAGCAAGAATAGCAGTGTCATCAGCAAATGTGGCAGTTGTGATTTTGTCCATTACAGGTAAGTCAGCCGTAAAAATGGTATAGAGTATTGGCCCCAAGACTGAGCCTTGTGGAACTCCTGCATGTATCTCGAAGAATTTTGATGTTTCCCCTGACTCTTTCACTTGGAATATTCTACCATTAATGTACGATTCGAAGATTTGGTAGAAGCTGTGTGGGAGGTTACTTTTTATCTTGCAGAGGAGTCCTTTATGCCAGACTTTGTCAAAGGCTTGCTGAATATCCAAGAACACCGCAGAACAGTATTCCTTTTCTTCTAGAGTCTTCCTTATTCGCTCGTGTACTCTGTGGACTTGTTCTACAGGGGAATGCGCTTGTCTGAATCCGAATTGGTGGCTTGGAATGACATTATTTTCTTCTAGGATAGGAAGGATTCTACGCAGTAGAAGTTTCTCAAAGATCTTTGAGAGGATTGGCAATAGGCTAATGGGTCGATATGAGCTAACCTCGTGTGGTGATTTGCCATCTTTGTGTATCATTATGATCTGAGATACCTTCCATAAGTTCGGGAAGTATTGTACTCTCAGGATACCGTTATACAGTGTTGTTAAGAAGACAATGGCTTTCTTTGGTAGTTGCTTGATGACTTCTTTTGTAATTAGGTCGAATCCAGGTGCTTTTTTTGTCTTGATCAAAGACTGGAACTCATTTGCTCATAGTGGAAACCACTGATTGCAGATTTCAAAACAGATATTACTATAGCGACCGCCCGCGACTTCGTCCGCGTGGATAGTGTTTTGTCTATCCCTCGGGAAGAGTTGCTTTTTTCGGGATGAAAGTTACCTTATGTCTTTTTCTTTCTGTACCTTTGTCTACGTGTATGTAAAATTTCATGATGATCGGCTCAGTAGTTAAGACGTGAAGGCGTAACAAACAAACAAACGGACTTTCGCATTTATAATATTAGTAAGGATATAAGTAATATTAGTATGGATAATAGAAGTAAAACATACTCATTTTTCTTCAACTCTGTGGCAATGGAGGTTAATTTATCATCTTTTTCTTTAACCGTAACTTTATGCTGCCGGAGTTGCAACTGTGCATCGTCCAATCTAGACTGCAATGTGGTGATGTCCTCTCCAGAAGTCTCGTTAGATATTGTCGGGTAAATACGGAACATACATTTGTCAGTTACTTTGTTGCGGCATTGTGGACATGACTTAGATCTAAAACATTGATTACTTCATATTTTAGCAACATACTTTTTAGAAATAAATATTGGGCAATTTCACATCAATCATACAATCTTATTATAGAAATATATGCATCATCATATTAGCCACACAACATCCTCTGCTGGGTACAGGCCTCCCCCAGAGATCTTTACAGCAAACAGTCCTGCTTCCAGCGGCTCCCCACGACCTTCACCCTCACATCCTTCCACTTTGTCATGGAATTATGCACACATTCGCATAAGATTCGCATTGATTGATGCAAATGCTTAAAAGAATGCGAATTATTCGCATATGAGAATGCGAATATTCGTAACATCTCTAGTACAATGTTGCCTCGTTTGTATGAATATCGACTGGTGTCTTTAATTATGTGACCGCCATTGTATGTTATGTATGATCTTATATATGTTATGATCCCATATGTTCCTCCATATGTTATGATCTTAGAATAATAACACCTAGAAGCAGTGTCCTCGTATGCAAAGTGAGGCAACTAATACCAAGCCAGAATGGCTTAGTATTTAGATTTATATCCTTCATACATTAACTAATTGTAACTGACACCCAATAATATAGTAACTAGTCTTATAAATGTAAGAAAATTGAAACTGTTTTGTACTTAATCGGTATGATTAGGTAATAATGTAGAATAACAATCAGAAAACTGAGCTATTTTGGCTGTTTTAGTTGCCTCACTTTTGACAGTGCGCTTTGTAGAGAACTATCGTTCTAAAGTCTGTCCATCCTTCTTCTTCTTGGTTAATGGCTTGCTCTGCGGTCTAAGCACAATTCCGCCAATGTCACGTAGTTAGATTTGCACGATTAGGAAAATAATTCAAATAATTATTATTTTTGAAATTTGTACCCATAAGCAATTTACCTAGAATAAAAGACATCACATTCAACAACACAAACATTTAACATAAAACAAAGGAGAAATTTAGAATTTTAAGTTGTTATAGGAAATAAATTTGGCCAAAACTTTTATAAAGGGGGTATTGACGAGGGATAGAAGATATTTCATATTTACAGGGCGCGGGATATTGTGGGGCAGGACCTCGTAAAGAGAAACTTTTAGTCTGGGGCAGTTAAAAAATAGGTGCTCAACAGTACCTTCTTCCAACTCACACTCACAAAGAGAGCTATCGCAGATTTTTAATCTAGCTAGATGGATGGGAGTACAAGCGTGACCTATGCGTAGTCTGCAGATAGTAGACACTACTTTTTTGTCTAGATCTTTATTTCTAAGGAACCAGGGTTTGGGAGGTATTTCCCTCTGAATGTCAAAGTAGTATTTTCCCACGCGGTTCTTCGTCTGCAACCAGTCAACTCTCCAAGATTGTTTACCATATAAGACAAGTAAGGGTGGACAGACTTTAGGTGTTATTAATCTAAGGTTATGATACTGTTCTTTAAGAACAAGGGAACATGTCACACAAACCTTTCTATCCACTGAGCTAAGCAGTGATGATGGAATATATGGCCACATTTTGTCGCGTATATATTCTCTGCTTGATTTACAAGATCGCTGCAGATCGTACATAAAATATGCATCTCCTGAAATTAATAAAATTTATGATGGCAAATAGTTTAAGGTTATATTCTTGAGTAAATTATTAATTAGATCAGTAAGTACTCAAGTTGTTAATTTTGATAAATTGCAGTGAAACAAAAAGTAACAATATCATACCGAATAAGTTATTAATTAAGTTTATGTAAGAACCTACTTCATTTGTTTTCCAAACTTTGGTTGCAGAGGAAACACCTTTTCTCGAACTTTAGTGCTAGTGTTTGTTAATTTCTTGCACACTATAAGAAGATGTATTTTAAAACAAAATGTGAGTCTCGTGAATATCTTGGTTTTGTGTGAATTTCAGTTTATTTTATTCAGTAAACAAAAACCAAAACAAAACACTACACCACAGACACAGACAGCACAGCACAGATTAGATAGCATAAGCTAGGCATGTCGATTTTGAATCGATTAATCGAAGAATCGATTTTTAAGGTCCTAAAATCGATTTTTTAATCGATCTGAAACACTTAATCGATTCTATGAATCGATCCAAGAATCTCCGGAATCGAACCGATTCACATCTTTAATGTTAAAAATCTAGAAATTGGTGGGGTTTCCCGGTTTTCAATCCTAAAAAGACAACAATATAAAAAAAATGCTGTACAGAGTTAGATTCCTTTGTCTGCCCCATGACAGGAGAATTAAAAAAATATTAAACATCAGTGTTGCTAGTTTAGGTAGCAAACCTATTACCTTTATGCTAAAGGCAGATTTTCTGTCTATTATTTTGTCGTTTAGCACATAGCATATTTTTTAGCATATCATATTATAATGGACAGCAAGAAGCACGTCAGACTTACCCAATCGAATTGAACTTAAAACTAACTTGTGTTAAAGTTGCAATTTAAATGGAAAAAATACACAGTTTTGTAAGTTCAGCTATGTGTACCATAAAACTTTCCTATAGTAAGTTATAACTAATATTTTTAACCGACTTCAAAAATTTTAAAAGGAGGAGGTTATCTATTCTTCGCGTATATATTTTTTTTATATGTATGCACACCGATTACTCGAAGACGGCTGAACCAATTGAAATGATTTAATAGACGTGTTTTAATTAATCGATTTGAACATTATTTTATGCTTTTTATAGAGCAGTTTTTTAAGGTTTTTGAAAGAGGTTTTGCTTTTTTTCAAAAGCGTTTTTTAAGTTTAGTATTGTTGCCGGACTTAGCAATAGTGTCAAGCTATCGCTAGGCACTGTTATTATTACTTATTATCGTCTTTACTAGGTACGTAAAAAAAATCGAAAATCGATTCCACGACGGTCGATTTAATCGAAGATCGATTCTACTGCATTCGATTCGAATCGATCCAAAAATCGATTCTTTTTTTCATGAATCGACATGCCTAGCATAAGCATGGCAGACCCCAAATTACGTAACTCTGTTGCTAACAATTCTTGATTGAAATCGATTGAAATCGCAGTTGCATTGCTGTTTTAAGTAAGGTAAGATAGTTGTCACATTGGTTCTTACTAAAGCAGCAATGTCACTGCGATTTCTGTCAAAGTTGATTGCAACAAAGTTAGACAATCAGCATACAGCCTACAGTACCTTGATTATATAAGTCTCTTGCTAACAATTCTCGATTGAAATCGCAGTTGCATTGCTGCTATAAGTAAGATAGTTGTCACTTTGGTTCATAATAAAGCAATGTAACTGCGCTTTAAATCGATTTCAATCGAGAATTGTTAGCAACAGGCTTACGTAATTAGGGCAGTAATCGAGTTCCTGCACGCGTAGCATGACCAACATCGAGATAAGATTCGACTCACAGAACAATGGCTTGTCTACATCGAAATGTCACTTTTGTCGGGTTGAGATCGAGATACTCATGCTCGTATTTACAACTAGTAGACTCGTATTGTTCTTTGTCGTGTCCTAATGTCAAAAGTCGACAAACACGAGCTTTTCTCTTCAACTGACATTAATTTGACAGTTGAATCAGAGAAACTTGTCTACCACCCTTTGAGTAGTCGAGAAGGTCGAGAGAGAGTTCACAGACTAATAAGAAGATTCGAAATAGTTTTCTACGTATTTTATTTTATATGAATCTAAATTTTGCAATAAAAATAAATCTAAATAGTCCGTGCTTATATTTTATTCCTTAAAAACTTAAAATTAAAATTATTTTCATACGTTGATTTCAATATTTCGTAATTTTCTCGTCATTTTACTCAGACTACTAAATTAACAATTTCGTTAATAGTCTGTGTTATCTTTTCAAAATACTCTCAATAAAAGAAAGGCAAACGAATTTATATCCATACAGCTATATTTAATTATTATCCCCGTCAAATGGTAATGCGCGTGGCGGCCATGTTGATGACGTCAAAATGACGTAGTGAAATCGAACACTTAGTACCGTTAGCAAAACTGGCTGGCGGGCGAGTAGGGATGAAAATCGATAATCGATGCCGAAATAATCGATTATTTGATATTAGATTATTTCAAAAGTGTAAAGTCCGATTATCAATTTCTTAGAAAAAAGGTAAACAATGGTGTTACCAGAACAAAACAACACAAAATGAAGTAGTATATTGCTATGTCAAGAAAAAAAAACACTAAAGTACATGGTTTCACCACAAACCTAATATAAATATTAATTAGATAAATATTATGATTATGAATCATCCGATTCGGATTCGGAATCCGGATCCGCTTAACACAGCGGACGCTCTTATGGTACGTAGACTAGCGGCCGCCCGCAACTTCGTATGCGTGGAGAGTTATTTTTCTATCCCTCAGGAGTCAGGAGTCGGAGTCTGTTGGTCACACTTCTGATTATCTATGACCACTCGAAGTATCTCGGTTGACTTTGTGTTTCCACCTGCTTGTAAAAATGTCCAACCTCAAAAGGCTTTATTTATCAATACAGAAGCTTTTACTTTATTAAGAGCACACAAAACAGAATCAGTTCCTGTTTTTTTTGGACGAAAGGTACCCTATGTCCTTTTCTGTACCTGTGACAACGTGTATGCAAATTTTTATGATGATCGGTTTTTTTTATATAGAAAAAACATTTTTTTATATAGCGGGCCATTTTTTTTATATAGAAAACGTAAAGTTGTAACCACAAAAAAAATATACGACAAGCTAAAGTGCTTTTTTTCGGGATGAAAGGTACCCTGTCTTTTTTTGTACCTTAAACAGTACCTCAGACAACATGTATGTAAAATTTCATGATGATCGGTTCAGTAGTTAAGACGTGAGGGCGTAACAAAACAAACAAAGAAACGGACTTTCGCATTCATAATATTAATAAGGATGAATAAAGAATAATGATAGACCTATTATTTTGGTTGAATAGCTTACGTGAATATATTGGCAATATTCGAATTGCACACCGGAAAATCCCCGTTAGGTTTATGTTTGTTCAAATGCAGTTAGGGATACGCAAATTGTCTAAAGTATCGATACCAAAAATTTTCGGAACAAAACTATCGATATCTGAAGGTATCGAGTACTTATAATACATTTATAGAAACCTGAATGGAGTGTTGTTTTTATTGCCTTAGCAACAACTTATTTATTTCGCAAAATAATCTAGCAGTAACGTGTCTCACAAATTTAGAAACATTTAATTTGCTAGTAGATTCTTTTCTGAAAAAAATCGGAGTAAAATTAGCAATTAGATCGATCATTTTAATTTTTAGATTAATCGACCAATTCGCAATAAGTTAGCAAGGATTAATCGTTTAATCGAATCAATTTCGAACATCGCTACCACCGAGTTGACAGACATTCAAGAGCGGATATCTCGAAAACTATACAAGTTATCGAAAAACTTGTCAGAATAAAATTTATAGCAAATTTAATCAGCTTTTATTCTGTACGTAGTCTTCTTATCTTATGTCGCTTGAACGCATAGTTTCTGAGATATATGTAAAAAACCGAAAAATGGGGCCTTCAAACCTCCCCCCTCCACCCCGGCATAGGGGCTACTGCCGCTACTGGTAATAAAGTTACGAAGTTAAAAATTGTGTTCCAAGCATTTCCCTCTATACATTTTTTTGAGCTTTCTTTGCCTGAACTATTATTTAAATAAAGAATATTTCATTTTCATTTATTTTGAAAATATCCATACAATTATTATATTTTCACTTAACCCTATCTTATTGACAATAATAATCATTAAATCAAATTAATTATTATTTACTTCAACTTTTTTTGCTATAGCGGGTGACGTCACGATTAGGTTAGTTTGACAAGGTTCCAGCGCATTACCATTTGACGGGGATAATAGTTTTAAGAGTTTAGCGTTGTGAAATCTATAGAAAGGAACGGTGCTTTATGAGAAATAAAGTAATTATTTTCTATTGGCAATATTATTCTTCTCGAGCTCGTGAGAGCTTGTCTACGGAAGAGAACGCTTTCTTGAGTGCCTCTTTATCTTAGAACTTATAAAAAAATGAGAATCATGTTTAAACTAAATTATTTCGGATCATTTTAGATATTTTTGACGTTTATTGGTGTTGAAATGAAAAGATTACCTTTAAAATTCACTTTTTTTTATTAAAAGACATTAAAAGGTTTCGAAATTCTGAGAACGAGCCCCACCTTTCTGTCAAACTGTGCTCAGCAATCGAGAAGGTCGAGACGACAAGTCTTCGTAGACAAGAGTCCCGTTTGCTCATGCTACGCGTGCTGATAATGCTGCACCCAACGGACAACCAAAGAACCAACAAAAACGAGCACTTGTGGAAGGAAATGCTCCAAAATTCGTATTATCTAACTCAGTAACCGCGACAAACTCGCGATTTCTTCTGTCAAACGGTTTGACAGCGATGATTCTGTAATTATTACTGCTCGCTAGATGGTTTTTAGTTAGATAATCAGCCTGTGGATCATGATGTCTATCACCGTTCTAACTCCCCCGCATCTTTTATTACTCTCCAAGGCAGAGTGGAACACCTACAGCATATTTGTTTATAAACGGCTCAGCCGTCATAAAACGCAATCTATACCTAACCTAACTATTTTTGTTAGAGTTTTTTTTTTGTTTTTTTTTAAATTATTCTTATTTGACCGATAGCCATTTTTAATGTCCCCGCCCTGGGGCACAAACAAGCCTTCCTTATGGGTGAATAAGGAGGATGGGCCATAACCCACCATGCGGGCCCAATGCGGATTGGTGGGCGTTAACGCCTGCAAATGCAGCCGACACCTACGGCTTAAGGTGTCTTCCGAAGCACGGAGGAGCTCGAGATAATAAATTTTTGGTCATCCATCCCATGACCAACCCTTGCAAAAGTTGCTCAACCTCCGCAATCGCTGGGCCAGGCACTAAGCCACTGCGCCACCAAACTCCCCATTCTTATTTGAAAAACATTAATTTTGGATTAAAATAAAATTTATGTAGACAGTGGTATTGTTGGGCTCAAGAACCTTATATTCATATTCTATGACACTATATAAGGTTCTTGGTTGGGCTAAAGCACTAGGACTCTACAATATTCAATATTCTCTTTAAAAATCCGATATATTGATATTTTTCCCCGATAATATCAAACTAGTTTTTTTTTAATATCGATTTTATGAATTTTCAACATCCC
This sequence comes from Agriphila geniculea, assembly GCA_943789525.1. NCBI lineage: Eukaryota > Metazoa > Arthropoda > Insecta > Lepidoptera > Crambidae > Agriphila > Agriphila geniculea. The sequence continues at coordinate 20,171,311 of OX038890.1, forward strand.
TAGTAGGGGCAGATGATTTGACAATGGGTGCATTTCAGCAGACCAACCGCTGTCCGCTAAGTCATCGATCTTATCTTATGACCACAGAATACATTCTAAGAATCATCTTAGTCATTTGAACATTACATAAAAAAAAACCGGTCAAGAGCGAGTCGGACTCGCGCACCGAGAGTTCCGTACCATCATAATTGCACCATTAAACCACAGAGCAGAGTAGAATAATAAAATTAGTATTGCAGTGTTAGGTCAGCGCCATCTCTTGACCGATAATGGAACTAATGTTAACTTTTCAGAAATTTGATAATTTCTAAAGAAGTGTGCTATATTGAGACATCGTCTTATTTTTCCTGTAATCTTTATATAAACTGCTGTCACATAGTATTATTTCTGATTTTTCTCTTTGCAAACTTCGGAGATAAGGGGGGGGGGGAGAACGGTATTTTTTTTACATTTTTCATCATGTACAAAACGTGCAAACGGCGTTCTTTCATATGATACCCCATATGCCCTAGTAGCCCCACTTAAAATTTTTAAGACCCCTTTTCAGGCCCTGTTGTAAGAAAGATATTTATTTTTATATTTATTTCTTATTTGCAAAATAGTTGGGCAAATGTCATCTTAAACTATTCCAAATTTCAAGTTGGTACCATTAGTAGTTCTCGAGATATCCAGCTGTGACAGACAGACAGACAGACTGAGTCACACCATAAGGGTTCCTTTTTTACCGTTTTGGTACGGAACCCTAAAAACAAGTATTTTGTGAGTTAGGCAGGTAAAATAGAATATGTCTTCAGTAGAAGGGAATTTTCGCATACGAATTACCACACTGAAAAAATTCTACTGCATGAGAATCGGCTCCCAGGTATGTGAGTAGGTTGTTGAAATAAAAGTGTATTATTTCCAATCAAGGTATAGCAATGTATGTTATAGTTATTATGATAAGTCTATGTACGGTCAGCAGCACATCAAGCTATACAAAACTGTAAAAAATCTACAATGAATTTTGAACGTTAAACTGCTTGATTTTACACTTTGTGGATGCCTAGAGCGTGCCGTTTCGTTTACTGTAGGTACCTAAAGCTTTAGGTGAATTTAGGTGAAAAACAGAAGAAGCCACACAAATATGTAATGCTTATTGGCTATCAAGTTCTTCCATCTTCTTGTGGGCTTTCTTCAACTCTTGCAGTAACGTTTTGGCTTGCGTCTTGTCTATCAATAGCTCCTTCCTTGTCTGTTCCCCTGTAAATACGTCCTCGGAGAAAAGGGACAGCTTGATAGCGTCGACAGCGCCCTCTGGTGCTGGACCGGCGGAGACATCAGTCACTTTATTAACTGTAACAATGAAATAGTTCATTTTACGTAATCTAAAACACAACTTTAGGGCGTCAACGCAGCGGACGCCCTTAAACCTACGAGTGGGTACTAAAAACAAAAAGAAAAAGTTTTGATCGAAGGACAAATAAATCTTTGGATTTATGATCATTAGTATAAGGCTCTCTATTAGCCAGTGGCGTGCCTAGGCCTACAGAGTATAGCAAGCCCGAACCCTAAAATCAAGCAAATTTTTTTACCAGCTCAATATAAGCAAGAAAAACAATGCATCTCACAGTTTCTCTTTACTAATTTAAGATTTTTTCATACCAAAATATTGATGCGACACCGCCCAGCGCCATCTAGACTAATTAATAGATAAGTCGCAAAAAAGCACCAAAAGCACAACCCTTAAGCATACATAATTATTCATAAATTAGTTCGACACAAAATGTTAGATGGCGTGACTTTATCGAATTTAATTATTCTTTAATCAAAACTAAATTTCTCGTTTAAAATGTGTAACTCATAATAAATATTTAAATCATTTCACAAAATAATAGCGTTCCTGAAATTTTACTAGACAATTCCAATCCTATCCCCTTGTCGTTTAAATGAAAGACGCAAAACTAACCTTACTTATTTATTTTTATAAGAAGAACCAACAATGTAAACGAGTTCTCGACGAAATTAGGTACGTACGATACATTGAAGAATTGTATTTCTTTGAAAATACTGAAATGAAGAGGTATTATTACCGGACTGCAAGTGCAAGGCAAGGGTCATTTTTTGTATTTCTCTTGGATCGATTCAACTCGTGGACACTTTCACAGATCACACAGTGAATAAACATTTTAATCCATCACGAAAAAACATTATCAATCATTAGACTGAAATTTAGACATATTTTTAACACAAAAACACTAATAAAAGCCAAAACACTTGTTGTTTCAAAACAGCTGTCGTCAAGTCGTCACAGATTATTGGCGTTGGCGTTATGTTGGTACCCCGTAAATTTATTCTTATTGCGATGGAATAAGGTTCAAAATTGAATAAATTTCCGGGGTACCAACATAACGCCATGGGTAAAATAACCGCACTCTACGCGGCGGCCTCGTATTGTGGCCATTTGTGGCTAACTTCAATAGCAAGCATGCTTTGGCTCGGATTGGGCATTTTTCATAGAATCTATACATACCTACAGTAGTATGTATGTAGTGGGGTACCAGTTTCGCTAACGTTAGAAGAGTGCGTATGTATGGATTTGCGAAGCCCGGTTGCAAGCCAACGAGTGCGAGAGAGATGCAGTGTATTGTTCGATTAATACGCTATATTATGCAGTTTAACGACTTGACTATCGATCAGTTGTTTGAAAAATTGAATCTTTGGTTGAGTTTGATTGAAAATTTACGTTCGTGAATAATATTTTACTGTTGTCATTAATTGAGTTTCATTAGTAGTGTAAATAAGATTTTGTTAGGGCAAGCCGGGCTTTTGGGCTTCTATGGAGGTACCGCCACTGCTATTAGCGTATAGTTGGCAGCCTCACCATGGAATTAGAAGGTTTTGACTAGGTCAAAAAATTGTTAGTAAATAGTTATAAATAGTGAACTATAGCATATAAATAGTGATACTATGGTTCAAAAGATATTTGAGTATCTTGGTGAGGCTGCTATCTTGACGTCAAGCTGGCAGACACCTTAAGAAATACAGTTCGTATCAATGTGATTTATATGCCAAAAAATTGTTAGGAAATAGTGAATCGTATACGCAAAATTTCAATAATATTGCTTCAGTACAAGCCGAGATATTACGATCTCAAAGTGGGCTGCTAACTTGACGTTTCTGGCAATGGCGATTCCAGAGAAACGGGTACAAGTTATAAACAAATAAATATATCAAAAAATTGTTAGTGAAATTGTGATTCTTACGATATAAATAAAAAAAGAATTCTTCATGGCTATTTTCTAAAAATCGAATGTTAACTTCTACATAGTACTCTGAATATAGGCTGTCGATCAATATTGAACTTTGCTCCACAGTGATAAGGTTTAAACTTGATTGCAATCATGAGGTGAGTACTATCAAGCAAAAAAGTGAAATTTATATTTTTTTACTGTGTCAATAGTCATATCCTCGGTTCAAGGCTATTGATTTGGTATAAGTAAACAAATATTTTTCTACCCACTTTTTTATTTTTTAGAGTATTGACACAATCAAAAAATTTTTGATTAAATCTCATCAAAAAAAATTTGGTCGTTTAATACTCTACTCTCAGTTCATTTATTTAGTTTAGACTAGACTAGACAGACAGAACATATAAAATAAAAAAACTAAAGAACTAAAACCATAGACTTACTTTCTTTTTTTTTCTTTTTCCTTTTCTCCTTCTAAAAAGCACGGACACCTTTTTTTTTTATTTATTTATTTAATGGCATATTTATTTGCATAATTATAATATTATCGCAAAAGTCACCACCTTACCTAGGGAGCTGCCTGAAAATCAGCGTTTCTGTGGCATTCTGCGCAATGCTGCAGAAGCACAGCTGAGGCAGCTACCCATTGGCCCTCGCACCTATCTCTTTTCATTATTTTTCTTTATTATATAAGTATCTGTATTTATTCTGTGTTTTAGTTGTAGAAGATGTTTGTTAAGTTTAAGGTGCAGAGACCAATAAAAATAAATAAAATAAAAATTGTTTATTTCCATCAATAATGTAGATCATTAGATAAAATGGGTTGGAGCTTCCTTTTAAGCTTTAAGGCCTGTGTTAAGAAGCCCCGCTCCTCCTTAATGATTATACATACTTAAAATTACAAAAAGATACAACAAACTAAAGGCTTCTAACAATAAAACACAAATACCTACCCAACAATCACAATATAAAAGCCAAGACTTAAGTAAAAAGTAGATTTGCATGCAGTTGTATGTATTTGTGTGTGTGTGTGTGTGTGTGTGTGAGTGTGTGTGCGTATGTATGTGTGTATGTCATATATAGATTGTTATTTAGAATTTGTATTAAGTACCTATACTTATTACGTTATAAATAAAAGAAGTGATTCTGTCTCTTCCCAAGTTTTAGTTTTTAGCCATTTAGTTATAAGTTTTTTAGATTCATTGTGTGTTTTGTCATATATATATAGCTGTCGGTTTATAATATTGTAGAGGTGAGCAGATTGAACAAGATATTGTGTTTGTGCAAATTTGGTCCTAACTCTTGGAGCATAAGCAACTATATCTTTTCTTCTTTTGTTCATTATACCCGGGTCATACGTCAGCGTTTTGTGAAGTTTGAGGGTGCTCTGCACAATATATAGCTTTCTTACAGAAAGGATGTTACTTAGTTGATAGAGACTTTCAGTTGAAAAACGCCATTTTTTGAAATACATCACTTTTATGAGACACCTTTGAGCCCGCTCCAATTCTAGAAATTTTGTTTTTCCCGCACCTCCCCATATAGTGATGCAATATGTTAAGACAGACTGTACTAGAGATATATATATAGTATTCAACAGACTATTTGGCGAGGCGCGGTCAATTCCTATATCTCTTGGTATCACATGTCGCAACGTCTTAAAAATCCAGACTAATTTCCTAATTCTACTACTTATATAATCAATATGTGGGTGCCACGATAGACGATTATCCACCATAACTCCTAAATATTTTAACTGGGTGACTTTCTCGATAATTCTGCAGTCGCAGTTACTATTATTATTACCACAATCATGTATTTTGATATTAAAATTGTCGTTTGGTTGAGTACTATTATTTATACTAAAACAAATAAACTTTGTTTTTTGAATGTTAAGTGTGAGGAGGTTAGATCCAAGCCACTTAGCAACTTGACTCATTCCTTGTTCGGTGTACATTTTGACGCTATCCCATGAATCAGATGTAAAAATTATTGCGGTGTCATCTGCGTATGAAAAGATTTGAGCGTGAGGTATTTGAACATTGCACAAATCATTTATGTAGATGAGAAATAAGGTAGGTCCTAAGACACTACCCTGAGGTACTCCGTATGAAATATCAGCTTCCTCGCTAACAAAATCCCCTATCTTAACTCTTTGTTTCCTGTCAGTAAGATAGCTTTGAAATAAAGCAAGACAGGTTCCTCTGATGCCAATCCTTTCTAATTTTCGCACAAGGATAGCGAGAGAGACTGTGTCAAACGCTTTTTTTAAATCTAGAAAAACACCCAGACACTTTTTACCCTTATCCAATTTTTCTACGACCAGCGAGCCAAGGGCATTCACTGCATCCTCCGTCGACTTTCCTTGCTGAAAGCCAAATTGTGATGTGGAAATTATGTTAAATTTATTTAAATAATTAAGGAGTCTTGAGTTGATCAGTTTTTCCAGCACCTTGGAGATCGCTGGTAGTACAGAGATAGGTCTATAATTGCTGACATCTTCTCTCTCCCCACCCTTGTACACTGGTGTAATAATGGATTGTTTCAACGCAGTAGGGAATAAGCCTTTTTCGAAACATAGGTTGACGAGGTGTGTAATGACTGGAACAATCAGATTCTTAGCGAGTTTAAGGAAACTCGTGTGGATATTATCCCAACCCGGAGCACTATCAGTTTTTAAGCCCATCAAGACCCTATTTACCTCTTCACAATCAGTAGGAAGTAATACAAATGAGTTCGCTTGTTGAGAGTTATTTTCACAAATTGAGTCTAATGACATCATGGCTCCAGAAGGGCGCACCAAGGCAGATGCAAGGTCTTTACCAATATTTGCAAAGTAGCTATTCACCAAATTTGCCGATTCAGCGGGGTCAGATTTTATATTTAGAAGTTCCGTATTTAAGTTATTAGTTTTGTTTATATATGTAATTTGTTTTATGTTTTTCCATAGTGTTTTATTATTTATCATTGATTTAGAAAGCAATTCTCTGTCATATTTTCTTTTTAGTTTTTTAATTAAATTATTACAGAAGTTTCTATACCGTCTATATGTTAGTTTGTTTATTTCATTATGTGGTTCTTTTTGACATTTTCTTTGTAGTTTATTCCTGTTTTTAATACAGCGTAAAATGCCAGTAGTAATCCAGGGTTTTAAAATGGTTTTTCTATTTGTTATTAAAGTAACCTTGGAATTTTCCTTAATACTTTCGCTAATTTTTTTAATTAACTCACAGATCACTACATTGGGGTCATCACAATAAAGTAACTCGCAGATATTTTTTTCTTGAAGATGTTTTAGAGCGGTTGCAAAATCTATTATGGTTTTAGTCTTTTTTATATTTGGGTGGTTTTTAGCTTTCGATATAGCAAGGAATGTAGAATAATGGTCAGTAGTAGACGTAGCAAGAACAGCAATAGAAGCCTTGAATTTTTTTGTGTTAATTTTTATCATAAAGTGGTCTAAGCAACTGTTTTCTCTTGTTGGTAAAGTGTGTCCTGCTAGTATTCCCAATGACGATAGCTTATTTAAATACTGTATACGGTTTTGATACTCTTGAGACCGCTCATCTGGTTTAGGAGCAATGTTAATATTTATATCACCTGCGACCACAACACTGTTAGTAGCATTTAAAGTTTCTATATGTGTACATAAAGAGTCTATGAAAACAGATGCGTTTGTATTAGATGGCGATCTGTAAATACCCAAAAGAATACTATCTAGAGTTTCCAATTGAAGGCAAGATGCCTGAACTAATTTAACTTCCTTGATGGTATGTTTCAAAGTATTTTTAATATATATTACTACCCCATCATTTTGATTTAAGTAGCTAGTAGTGAAATAAAAACAGTAATTATTCAAGTGTGGTATAGGTTTGTTGGGGTCAAGTCTACATTCCGTAAGTATTATAATATCTGTATTAATTGCCAGGCTATTCAAAGTCAGTAAAAAATCGTCAAAATTAGAGTAAATGCTTCTTATGTTCTGGCAAATGACAGTAAGATCATTTTTTTCGATTTTTATATGTTTAGTAACATCAGCGCTGTCACAAAGAACGGAGCTTGCAATTTCAATGCTGTCTATCTCTTTCAGTGTATGTAAAGTGAGGTTATCCATTAACATATAAAATTGGTAAACACATGGTAATAAGGTCGGACATTATTTGTAAAAAGATTAATGTTTGATTATGTAATATTAAGGAAGAGTCGTATATTTTAGATAAAAGTTTGTAAGTGTATTTGTGTGTGTATGTGTATGTAATTGTAAGGGGCGAGGGGTGTGTCATGTTTGATAAAAGCTTGAGAGTGTATTTGTGTGTGTATTTGCGTGTGTATGTGTATGTAAGGGGCGAAGGATGTGTCATGTGTGAGGGTGTGTTAGAAAGTGTGATGTACAAAAGAGTCTTGATCAAGTCTATGTTAATTAAACTAACTATGTTTACTTGCAAATAAAAGCTAAACAGACTAACTACAAAATTAAAGATAAATAGGCTTACTAGCAAAAAATGGCAACAAATCAGTTTGGTCACAAAATTAAGGCAACATGAGCAATAAGCGAATTTTCCATTTACTTGCAAATAAAAGCTCAATAAATTAACTAGTAAATCAAAGCTAAAGAGGGTTACTAGCAAAACATAGCAAAAAATCAGTAAGATAAGAAGATTAAGGCAATATAAGCAATAAGCGATTTCTCCATCTTCATCTAGTCAATCTTGGCGTATGAGATTGTGTACCTGCTCCTCATTTCTTATCATGATAATCGGCGATTGCTCATTTTTTCTGACGTAAACCTTACCATAAGCAGTCCAACAGAACTTATAGTCCTTTGACTTAGCCAGGTCACGGGAGAGGTAGTGCAGGCGAGCGCTGTTCGCTGTTAGATGTTCTGACAGATAAATCGGGACTTCTTCGTTAGTTTTCAGCCCTACGTGCTTAGCTCGGAGTTTTGTTTGATGTCTAGTGTTGAACACTTTAGCCATCTTAAGAAAATCCATTTTCAATATTGCGGAGTTTGTCTCAACAATAATAGGCGTATTTGAGTGTTCTGGCTTCTTACTACGAACTCTATATACATCCTTAATATCAGACTGTGTTATTTTGCAGTCAATGTTATTAGAAAGGCAAACAACCATATCTACTAGGTCCTTTTTGGTCTCATTTTCTTTTCTCGGCACATTCTTAATTTCAAAATTTGCTTTACGACTTGCTATTTGGCCCTCCTCCATCTTACTCTCCAGCAGCCTAATATATTCTCTATCCTCTTTTACTTGACTCTCCAATTCGCTTATTTTATTTCTGAACTCTTCATTTTGCGCACTTAGAAAAGTAACAGCACTCTCGATATTTTGATTTGAGTCTTTAATTGTTTTCAGCGTAGCGTTGACTTCCGCAAGCTGTTTACCGTGCGTAGTCGTAAGATATGAGATCATCTTTCTTACTTCATCCTTAAAGTTATTAAGTTGGTCACCAATGGATGTGTGCAATTGCACTCTGGTTCTTGCTCTTGAGTTTACGTATTCCTGCTGCGGTGAGTTGCCTTCCTCCGAAAAACAAATCGACATCTCCGGGTCTGAAGCATATTTGTTGAGAGTATTGTTCATGTTTACAATTTACTAATATCAGGAGACTACAAATATCTTTTGAGTGTTGATTTTATGGTCAACTCCTTTGCCTTCTTTAGAAAAACTTACAGTGGTGTATTAAGGCAGTATGATCTTTACCTTTGCCTGGACGAGATCTGTCAGCGTCAGCTGATGTCAATGTCAACGTCACTGTCAGTTGACGGAAATAGGTGGATGACTGAAGTGGAGGTTATGTTTTATGTTTGTAGTTATTTATATGTACATTACCGCACCTTTTTTATTGCAATTTCTCATGTAATTCTTCGGAATCTGGATATAATTCACTGCACTTAGATAGTCGGGCGGTTTATCTATTGAATTTACTAAAAATTGTTGTGAAACTTTGTGTTTATAAGAGGATTTTTTTCAACAACTAGAGAGGTAAGTTGTAACGCACTTCACTCGTTGAACGCCGAACGGGAGGGGGACCAATAAATGTATTTTCTTTCTTTCTTTCTAGTTTAGGAAAAACTACTAATATTTTACTACCAATTAGGTACCTAACGTTAAAACTATAACTTAAAGGGAGGAGTCTAATGAAAATACCCTAACCTGTAATTTTTTGAAAATGAATATTTTGTATTTTTTTTTTAGTAACTGAAACTTTAACGTTAGGTACCTATTTGGTGAGATTTATAATGAAATTAGTAATCAGTAGGTAGGTAAGTAGACTAAGTAGGTAGGAAGTAGATGATATAAGTAGAGAATATTTCTAGTTTTTCCCGAATAAATAACTAAATAAATGAACTGAGAGTAGTATTACCACAGCCGAGAGATAGTCTTCATACAGTCGGCCATCGGAGGCGTCTAGACAGAGCAATCGTGCGGGGGTGGTGCGGTATAGAAGGGGGGTGGGGTGGGAGGGCCCGAGAGCCCATACTTTGGCAATGTATGCATCTCGGGCCCTATCCCGTCAGGGCTTACGCTTCTGATTGGGTTATATTATATTATATTGAAAGTAGTGTTTGCAATTTTTTGATGTTGGTGTCATGAAAAAGTGTTTTTGGCACGATTTTGATATTAGATTTGGAATTAAAAATGGCGGCCGCACATTGATGTATTTGTTGATATTTGTGTATTTTTGTTTGATTATTGGGCCGATTTCGATGAAACTCGGTTTTTGGTAGTAATTTGGCAAGAAAACAGTAATGCAATGTTAAAAAAAAATAAAAATTCAAGATGGTGGCCAACTTTTTTGTTTGCGGGCCGATTTCGATGAAACTCGGTTTTTGGTAGTATTTTGACAAGAAAACAGCAACTCAATGTTAAAAATGTAAAAAATTCAAGATGGCGGCCAACTTTTTTGTTTGCGGACCGATTTCGATGAAACTCGGTTTTTGGTAGTATTTTGGCAAGAAAACAGCAACGCAAACTTAAAAAAATAAAAATTCAAGATGGCGGCCAACTTTTTTGTTTGCGGGCCAATTTCGATGAAACTCGGTTTTTGGTAATATTTTGGCAAGAAAACAGCAACGCAATGTTAATAATGAAAAAAAACAAGATGGCGGCCAAATTTTTTGTTTGCGAGCCGATTTCGATGAAACTCGGTTTTTGGTAGTATTTTGGCAAGAAAACAGCAACGCAATGTTAAAAATGAAAAAAATTCAAGATGGCGGCCAACTTTTTTGTTTGCGGGCCGATTTCGATGAAACTCGGTTTTTGGTAGTATTTTGACAAGAAAACAGCAACTCAATGTTAAAAATGTAAAAAATTCACGATGGCGGTTAACTTTTTTGTTTGCGGGCCGATTTCGATGAAACTCGGTTTTTGGTAGTATTTTGACAAGAAAACAGCAACTCAGTGTTAAAAATGTAATCTTGCTTTTTTACATTTTTAACATTGCGTTGCTGTTTTCTTGCAAAAATACTAACAAAAACCGAGTTTCATCGAAAACGGTCCGCAAACAAAAAAGTTGGCCGCCATCTTGAATTTTTTACATTTTTAACATTGAGTTGCTGTTTTTTGTCAAAATACTACCAAAAACTGAGTTTCATCGAAATCGGCCCGCAAACCAAAAAATGGCCGCCATCTTGAATATTTTTTTTTTACATTGCGTTGCTGTTTTCTTGCCAAAATACTACCAAAAACCGAGTTTCATCGAAATCGGTCCGCAAACAAAAAAGTTGGCTGCCATCTTGAATTTTTTACATTTTTAACATTGCGTTGCTGTTTTCTTGCCAAAATACTACGAAAAACCGAGTTTCATCGAAATCGGCCTGCAAACAAAAAAGTTGGCCGCCATCTTGTCAAAGTCAATTAAATGTGTGTACAGAAGAATTAAATATGGAAGACTGCAGTAATTTGCTTATTAAAATCGGATCTGAATATGCAATATTAGCTTTGTATAGACCATCCGCTTTTAGAAATACAAATAACTTTATTGATTTTCTAAACAACACTCTGCAAAACCTAGCAACTTTTAAGAATATAATCTTAATTGGAGACATAAATATTAACATTCATCCTGAAAACATTGATTCAGCAGCTCAAGACTATCTAAATGTATGCTCTTTTCATTGCTTGCTCCCCGCACACACGTTGCCTACTCATCAAAGTGGTTATACACCATATCATGCTGAAATCAAAGTTTTCTTCGCTAACACTTGTTACCAACTCGTCAATAACCGATCATAGTGCTGCCCTACTAACCCTTAATTGTACATTACCTAAGTTAAGCAACACTCGCACAATCGTTAAACTAAATGTAAATAAACTTGCAGTAGACTTCCGTAACATCGATTTTGACCCAGTTTATAATTCAGCTGACCCGCATTTTTGCATGTCGTACTTGGTCGAAAATGTCCAACAAGCGATCCGCAATAATACATCGAATGTTACATTAAAAAACAGAAATTTTAACATTAAACCTTGGATCATGAAAAATAGGGACAAATTGCAAATGAAAACGAAACGAAATCCTAATAATCCGATATTGCAATTGTCTTATAAAAGATACAGAAACTTTTGTAATAATATCTTAAAAAAAGTTAAAAGCGATTACGAAAAAACTTCATTAGAATCAGCTGGAAAAAATAATAAAGAGTTATGGAATCTCATTAAAAATATTACTTACACTTCAAAACAACATGACCCATCAGTATTTTTACTACAAGCGCATTCGTCACCTTTAAACTGTGCTAACAACGCCAATAATTATTTTGTTAATATTGGTAAATGTCTTTCAGAAAAAATACAATCTCATTTACACTCTCCAGCGCACACCCCTCCTGCCTGTGACAGACACTACCTTGAAGTCTTTTGCATTGCTTGACACTGACGAAATCGAGGTTGAAAAAACAATCATGTCCTTGAAAGATGACTGTGCGGTTGGGTGGGACAATATACCTAATAAAATAATTAAGCAGTTTAGACATATCTTGATACCTCCACTAACTAATATTTTTCAAAAATGTTTAACTACAGGTATCTTTCCCAAGTGTTTAAAAAAGGCTGTTGTTGTTCCTGTTTATAAATCTGGCAATAAATGCCAAGTTTCAAACTACAGGCCTATATCACTATTGCCATCTCTTTCAAAAATATTAGAAAAAATTATAAATATTAGGTTAGTTAGATATTTAGAGGATAAGACGATTCTATCTAAGTTTCAATTTGGTTTTCGGCCTAAAGTATCTACTGCTGATGCCGTACATCACTTATCAGATTTTATAGTAAATAATCTTAATAAAGGTAATCACACAGTTGGAATCTTCCTGGACCTAGCAAAAGCTTTTGATACTGTGTCCATACCTATCCTTTTGCGCAAGCTTGAGATTTTAGGCATTAGAGGCACACAGCTGAAACTATTCATGAGCTATCTGGAAGAACGTACTCAATGTGTGAGAATTGGCAGTGTCCTCAGTGATGAACGGGAAAATACACACTTTGGAGTTCCCCAAGGAAGTATTTTAGGACCTACCCTATTTTTGATTTACATTAATGATCTCTGTAACATGAGGCTAGATCATGGAATGATCATATCTTACGCTGATGACACTGCACTTCTCTTTACGGCTGACTCGGAAGAACAAGTTTACAAGCATGCGCAACGAGGATTCAATGTTGTAAATAACTGGCTACAAAATAATCTTCTGACATTAAATGCACAAAAAACTAACTATATTAAGTTCTCCTTGCGTAAACAATGCTTTCCTAACATTAACCCTACACTTCATGCTCATAATTGCACAGTCCAAACGGAAAATCAATGTATGTGTCCTGAAATTAAACAAACATATAAAATTAAATACTTGGGTATAATATTAGACGAAACTCTTTCATTCAGGCCACACATTATGTCTTTAAATAACAGATTGCGTAAGTTAATATTTGTATTCAAAAAGTTACGTCACATTGCGGATTCAGCAATTATAAGACAGGTCTATTTCGCACTATGTGAATCAATATTAACTTACTGTATTACGACATGGGGAGGTGCATGTAAAACACTGTTACTAACCACAGAAAGAGCACAGAGAGTAATTCTCAAGGTGTCAACTACCCGCCCTTTTCTCTTTCCTACTAACCTTCTGTATAGGTCCTGTAATGTATTAACAGTCAGACAATTATTCATTATGAACATAGTATTAAAACAGCACTCGGCTCTTACTTTTAACTCGGAAATAACAAATAAAAGACGGAAAGATATAGTCTGCACTCAAACAGTATCTAAACAATATGCCTTTACAGCAAAGTTTTATCTGTTCTTGGGCCCATTTCTCTACAACAGAATAAATCGGATAGCTAACATCTATCCACTTAATTATAGGAATTGTGAAATAACGTTAAAAAATACTCTGCAAAGCATGTCGTATGACGATACAGAGAAGCTATTGGTAGTTATAAAATAGTATATTATTATTTATAAGTATATTATTTATTAGTATATAGTATTTTATTTTAGTTTTATTTCAAAAGCGTCATTTGTAATGGGTAAAAATTACTTTTACTCGTGTTTGTTTGAAAATTGATTTTACGCTTATATTTTACTTGTGTAGAAATTATTTTTACTGAAAAAAAAAATATTTATAAGTAAGTGATTATTTGATTCATATTAATTAATGTCGGCTATTCTCACCTGAAACATAAGTTTTTCCTAGTTTAGGCAAATGTTATTATAATTTTACTTAAGTAAACTATGTAAATGATTGTATAAAACTGTATTTTTGAAAATAAATAATTATTCTATTCTATTCTATCTTGAATTTTTTTCATTTTTAACATTGCGTTGCTGTTTTCTTACCAAAATATTACGAAAAACCGAGTTTCATCGAAATCGGCCCGCAAACAAAAAAGTTGGCCGCCATCTTGAATTTTTTTTACATTTTAACATTGTGTTGCTGTTTTCTTGTCAAAATACTACCAAAAACCGAGTTTCATTGAAATCGGTCCGCAAACAAAAAAGTTGGCCGCCATCTTGAATTTTTTACATTTTTAACATTGCGTTGCTGTTTTCTTGCCAAAATACTATGAAAAACCGAGTTTCATCGAAATCGGCCCGCAAACAAAAAAGTTGGCCGCCATCTTGAATTTTTTTCATTTTCAACATTGCGTTGCTGTTTTCTTACCAAAATACTACGAAAAACCGAGTTTCATCGAAATCGGCCCGCAAACAAAACGTTGGCCGCCACCTTGAATTTTTTTCATTTTTAACATTGCGTTGCTGTTTTCTTGCCAAAATACTACCAAAAACCGAGTTTCATCGAAATCGGCCCGCAAACAAAAAAGTTGGCCGCCATCTTGATTTTTTTTTACATTTTAACATTGCGTTGCTGTTTTCTTGTCAAAATACTACCAAAAACCGAGTTTCATCGAAATCGGCCCGCAAACAAAAAAGTTGGCCGCCATCCTGAATTTTTTTTACATTTTAACATTGCGTTGCTGTTTTCTTGTCAAAATACTACCAAAAACCGAGTTTCATCGAAATCGGTCCGCAAACAAAAAAGTTGGCCGCCATCTTGAATTTTTATTTTTTTAACATTGCGTTGCTGTTTTCTTGCCAAGATACTACCAAAAACCGAGTTTCATCGAAATCGGTCCGCAAACAAAAAAGTTGGCCGCCATCTTGAATTTTTATTTTTTTAACATTGCGTTGCTGTTTTCTTGTCAAAATACTACCAAAAACCGAGTTTCATCGAAATCGGCCCCCAAACAAAAAAGTTGGCCGCCATCTTGAATTTTTTAATATTTTCAACATTGCGTTGTTATTTTTGTGTCAAAATGGTACCAAAAACCGAGTTTCATCGAAATCGGCCCATAAACAAAAAAGTTGTCAGCCGCCATCTTGGAACTTATTTTTTCATTATTATTTCCTAATTGAGTACTAATTTAAGATTTATTTGATACTTATTTAGCCCTAAATTAGTAATGACTTACAATTAAAATTATGATTTTCATACATCCTTTCCATATCCTTTCCATAATTCCTCGCACTTATGATGCAAGAAGAAGAAAAAAAAGAGAAAATACTAAGAAAAACTTTTTCTTTTCCTTATTTTAAGAGCATTAAAAGAAGGAAAAGAGACAAATTTGAAAAAAATATTCTTACCTTCTAGAAAAAATGACAATAAATAATTCAAAGAATAAAACAAGAATTTTGAAGTGTCTATCTTATTTTTCCTATATATTTTTAAAATTCGAAAAGACAAATTACATCGTGCCAACCCTTACACTTTTAGTCGTTACTTCAACTGTCTAGACGAACGGCGGCTTTTGCGCCAACACAAAGGGCGATGTCCGACTGTAAGAAGAATACTCTCTAGGCTGTGGTATTACCGATGATTAGAGTAGTAGTATTAATTATTATTAGAGTAGTATTACACAATCAAATTTTTTTTGATGAGATTTAATAAAAAATAAATTAAAAAAGTAAGTAGAAAAATATTTGTTTACTTATACCAAATCAATAGCCTTGAACCGAGGATATGACTATTGACACAGTCAAAAAATATAAATTTCACTTTTTTGCTTGATAGTACTCACCTCATGATTGCAATCAAGTTTAAACCTTATCACTGTGGAGCAAAGTTCAATATTGATCGACAGCCTATATTCAGAGTACTATGTAGAAGTTAACATTCAATTTTTAGAAAATAGCAATGAAGAATTCTTTTTTTATTTATATCGTAAGAATCACAATTTCACTAACAATTTTTTGATATATTTATTTGTTTATAACTTGTACCCGTTTCTCTGGAATCGCCATTGCCAGAAACGTCAAGTTAGCAGCCCACTTTGAGACCGTAATATTTCGGCTTGTACTGAAGCAATATTATTGAAATTTTGCATTTACGATTCACTATTTCCTAACAATTTTTTGGCATATAAATCACATTGATACGAACTGTATTTCTTAAGGTGTCTTTGCTTGATAGTACTCACCTCATAATTGCAATCAAGTTTAAACCTTATTACTGTGGAGCAAAGTTCAATATTGATCGACAGCCTAGATTCAGAGTACTATGTAGAAGTTAACATTCGATTTTTAGAAAATAGCAATGAAGAATTCTTTTTTTATTTATATCGTAAGAATCACAATTTCACTAACAATTTTTTGATATATTTATTTGTTTATAACTTGTACCCGTTTCTCTGGAATCGCCATTGCCAGAAACGTCAAGTTAACAGCCCACTTTGAGATCGTAATATCTCGGCTTGTACTGAAGCAATATTATTGAAAATTTGCGTATACGATTCACTATTTCCTAACAATTTTTTGGCATATAAATCACATTGATACGAACTGTATTTCTTAAGGTGTCTGCCAGCTTGACGTCAAGATAGCAGCCTCACCAAGATACTCAAATATCTTTTGAACCATAGTATCACTATTTATATGCTATAGTTCACTATTTATCACTATTTACTAACAATTTTTTGACCTAGTCAAAACCTTCTAATTCCATGGTGAGGCTGCCAACTATACGCTAATGGCTCTCTCGCTATGCAAGTCCGTCGCCGCGTGAAAAGGGTTGTGACTGCGCTCGGCGATTAGCTTCAGCCTAACCTTTGTAGATATGGTAGTAAAATGATAAGTCTGAGAGTCCTTTTAAAACTGATATAATGACTATTCACATAAAAACAATAAAACAAAATAAATGGTAAAAATCACTAAGTTACTAAAATGGTCAAGATAATTATATTTAAGAAAATGGTTTAAAATGGTATAATGGTTATATAGAGCACGCGTTACGCTAACGGTAGCTGTTGACGTACTAACTTTAAATTATGGTAATTAGCAAAAGGTGCAAATTGCATAAAATGCTATTTGCTGAGCTGTTCGTTTGCGTAGCACCGAACACCGCGACTATCGCATGTACTCTAGGCACACCTAGCTTTAGCAGTCACAAGTGAGCTGAAATTATACCTAACTAGATATGTGTAAGTATACGTAAAGTCTGTTCATCCTTACTTGTCTTATTTAGTAAACAGTTTTTGACAGTTGTCATACGTCTTTTAAACTTAAATCGTTATTTAAAAATATGTTCGTAAGTTTATGAAATTATTGTTAATTTATTAACAATTTATTTAGTAATCTATGTGTGAAAAACCATTTGTTTTATTTTATAAATGATTATTTCAATAAAGAGTTGGGTGAAGATTGTTTACCATATAAGACAAGTAAGGATGGACAGACTTTATCTAGTTCATTCAGCGT
Source organism: Agriphila geniculea (assembly GCA_943789525.1). Lineage (NCBI taxonomy): Eukaryota > Metazoa > Arthropoda > Insecta > Lepidoptera > Crambidae > Agriphila > Agriphila geniculea. The sequence goes on from OX038890.1 coordinate 20,188,809, forward strand.
CGGAGCTAGGGTCATGAGGCGCCCCTAGCAAGATTTAAATTTTGAGCCCCAAGACTTGTTTTCTAGAATCAGGAGCGACCCTGCTTCCAAGCTTTGAATTTTGCGCCCCAAAGCTTATTTCTAGGGTTCATGAGCGCCTCTGGAAATATTTTAATTTTGTACCCCAATACCTATTTCTAGGATTATGAGAGCCCCTGCTTGCGAGATTTGAATTTTGCGCCCCAAAGCTTAATTCTGGGATCATGAGCGCCCCTGGCAAGATCTCAATTTTGCGCCCCAAGACTTAGACTTTTTCCTAGTTATGGGTCAGCAAAATGCACCACCCCTGTGGATTGCGCCCCTGGCACCCGCCCCCCTTACCAGCCCCTAACACTGAATCCATCATACTCACTCATGAACCCGTTCGTTCTCGCATGAGCTTCGTATGCCTCTCTATGCGAGTCCGTCGCCTCGGCCAGTGCTGTCGCGTGTGCTCGAGGCACGCCCAGCACTAGCAGATCGCGCGTGAGTTGCGCGCTGCTGCACGCGCACGAGCACGCCTGGCGCACCACCCAGCGGATGACGGCGGCGGCGCGGGCGCACTCTTCGCGGGAGGCTGGAACAAGATTTACTTATTTAAATTTCAAAGGACGCCCATTTATGACCTGTCAAAATTATGATTTTATTAATTGTCGTGTATAGAGAAGTAATATAATCTATTAAAGTTGTATTTTAGTTGTTATTTATTAATTGCTAACTAGTAGGTAGGTATAAAAATCGGCAATACGGAAATAGAGAAAATTAATTATAAAGATTGACAAAAATTACATTTAAGTAAGGTAAAGGGCCATTACTTCGTGATAGTACATTATTTCGTGAGTTTCGTTTCTGGCGCGAAAAATAAGGAATCTAAAATAATTTATTTATATTATACATCAGTAAAAAATCTATATGACTTAAACCGTCGAAAAAATCAAATACCAACATTTTGGCGACTAAACTGAGAGCAATGTAACGTTTTGAAACTCTGCGTCGGCCACGGACAGTTGTGCGACGTGTATTCCTTGTCGCCACCGTAAGGTTAGCGCTCGTACTTCTTAAGCTCATAGAAAGGCAAAGGTAAGCCATTTGAATAAAACTTTTAATAGTGCTTTCTTGCGTTCCTTAACAATTGATTTGACTTAGAAAAAAGTTATATGCAAGCATATAATTCCTTTAAAATTGCAATAAATCTACTCACGAATTAGCGGTCATGATATTTTTCGTGTGTCCCCTAGTTCGTGTCACCACCGAATTAGGGATATTATAGCTATATTTTTCTTGCTCGTTTATTTATATAATAATTAAGATAATTTAAATTAAAATTAAAAAACAAATAATGTATTTAATTAAGTTTCTTAGGAGCTAAATTCGGTATATGTTTTGTTCACTAGAACACTTATAAATTCGAGTTTGAAGGTGACCTAAATTTACAATTTTTAGTTAAATTCACCTGAGTATACCAGCATAACTTTGGTTGTTATTAAATTGATTTTATTTATTTTCGTAAAGATATTTTTATTATTTCATATTATTAATTTTATTCTTAAAAACCTAAATTTCAAACAAAAAAGATACTTATTGAATTTTGTTTTAATTTTAATTTTGTGAGTAATAAAAGCTTTATGTATCGCTCTCACATCTTTTTATTTTAAATATATTTTCAAATTGTTTCTAAGTATGGAACCCTTAAAGTATTTATGTTTTTTATTCATAAATTATCATAATTCAATGTAAAAATCTTTATCTCGAAACAGGGGACATGAGCTCACGAATTTAGAAGCAGAGCCAAATTTTTATCACGAAACAGAGTTCAAACAAGAGGACCACAAATAAATTAATATAAAATTAAATTCAAGCTAAAACTACATAATTTATGCATTGAATTACTGTCAAAATACAAAAATTCCTCACACAAAAGATTTTAAACTGATATCATGTTTAGTTAAATTTATAAAAAATCTCAAAGTCGTAAGAGCCTTAACATGCCGAAGTATGGGAATTTACCTTACTTAAGTAGTATAAACTAGAACACATTGATTTTTTTACTTTCTGATTACCAAATTAAAATTCAATAAATACCTACTCGTGTTCTATCTATGCCTGGTCGTAGCAACTATTCAAATACACACATCAACTTTCTCTACGGATACAGTGGCCCTACCATGAGTTGTTGCAAACTGTTTACGTTACAGTAAACTATAGTTTTCTCTCTTTCACTCGTATTGACTGTGAGCAGTATATCCGACAGTTTACTGTAACGTAAACAGTTTGCATCAACTCATGGTAGGGCCACTGGTGTGTTTTTCATATAAACGAGGTAACTTTGAAGCCTTGGTTTTCTGCAAGGGAAGGGATGTACCGTGCTGTGATTTGATGATGGCTATCCCCAGGGAGTGAATGGAGGAGATTCAGATCGTTATACACACACACACACACCCAACTGATCTGATCAGCATTCTAAATTACGCCTTTTATACAAAGCTTACCTAAATATGGATTATGAGATCCTCCACTCCTCAGCTCCGATCATCTGGAGAAAGTTATTCAACCATTTTTTAAACAAAAATATTAAGTTGTGTGTGTTTTCTTTACTTACAGAGACTGGTATCTTTTAGAATCTCCATAATGCCGTCATCCTGCAAAATAATACTTAGATTAATATAAGTAATAATCCTAACCAAGTTTGTTTGTTTGCCTCAACTCAACCAATACCAATCATGAAATTTCGCATTTGTCAGGGGTACAGAAGTGGACATACAACCTTTCATCAAGAAAAAATGTACTGTTCCAGAGGGATAAAAAAATAACTGCCTACGCCACGCAGACAAAGACGCGGGCGGCCGCTAGTATAGTAACTTAGAATAATAACACCTAGAACGATAATTCCCTACAAAGCGCGCTGTCAAAAGTGAAACAACTAAAACAGCCAAAATGGCGCCGTTTTCAGATTTTTATTGTCCATTATTACATAATCATACCTAATAAGTACAAAACAGTTTCAATTTGTTATTATATTATTGGATTTTAGTTACGATTAGGTAACGTATAAAGATATAAACATTTTGGCTCAGTATTAATTGCCTCACTTTACATACAAGGACCCGGCTTCTAGGCGTTATTATTCTAAGTATACTTATAAATAAATAAATAAACGTGTTTTATCAACGCCCGATGGGTATTTCATAAACTTGTTTTCAAAACCCTATCAATACGGTAACCCTATCGAAAGGGTAACCCAAGTAAGGACTTACCAATTACGAAAACCCTATCGGGGAAACCCTATGAAGGCTTTATGAAGGGGTTTTAAAACGTGTTCAAGCAATTTATACCGATGTAGTTCCACCTGGGCCGAAGGACCGGAACCGCTTACCGTTAAAGGGGTTTTCATTGGATAATTCATGAACCGCTAACCGTTAAAAGGGTTTAGTAACCGTTAATTGGGTATTTCATAGACTTATTTACAAAAACCCTATCAATACGGTAAGCATGACGACCATGACGTCGACTAACCTAGCGAAAGGGAAACCCTATCATTTGGTAAGCTTTTTAATGGGGTTTCCCTATCAATGGGGAAGCCAACTATCAAAATGGCGCTGCGTACGCTTGTTCCACGAGAGCTATGAAAACAAAGGACTTTTACTTAAAAAAAAAATTTAATAGCTTTAAAATGATTAAATTCCGTGTAATAAGGCTTTAAAAATGTTGGCGCTTACAAATTTCCAAAAAATATGGAATTAGAAAAAATTGATAAATTCTGTAAGAATAAAAACGTCTTAATTTGGCTTTCAATTCCGGCATTTGCATTGTAGAGTAGTCTTTTATATCTAGTTTGGGTCAATGGGTCTTTTTCGGTAAAAACATACCACAAAATAAATACACAAAATAAACACAAAAATGTCTACTGTCTTGGGAACAAGCGTATGCAGCGACATCTACATTTAGCTTTGAATTGCCAACTTCATTGGGTTTGCCAAAAAAGGGGTTTTCCGGTCCCTGCGCCCGAGCGGTTTACGGCGACCGGACACTGATAACAATTGAAAATCTACTTAGATCATAGACTTATTATTTGAAATCACTGACTTAGATTTAAATCATTTATGTCTCGTTTTCCGGGCGTTGAGGTTGAGAGTTACTTACATCTCAAAATTAATGTGATTCATATTGATAGGGACAGCGAATGAAATGAAAGCGAGAGGACTGTAGGATTGGTATAATAAGTGAATAATAATGTAATTAAATTACCTTTTGAAAACAAGCTTATAATTATGTAGTACAAACGATGATGACAGCAGCAGAAAGTAATTTTCTGACAGATACCTAACACAAAGAGCCAAAAATAACCTTAGACAGCACGACAAGGAGGGGCGCAACACATATTTTCCAAATATTTCAAAATAATTAATTATTGTTGTCTTGCAATGTTTTAGATAACTTCATAAGACTAGGCTATCTCGTACCTAATCTGGAAAACCTGTATTTATTAAAGACTTTTCTTAAAAACAAGGCATCTTACAACAAGTGTTAATAAACACGAAATTAACTCTTGAAGGCAAGTTTTAGGTAGGTAGGTGTAAGGATTTCAGGAGATCAAATTTCAAAGCTTTGATAGTTAAGACTGTTTTCAGAATATTTTTATTATCGTTCTTGTTTTACCACTCAATCAGTATGGTCCAACTAAACCCACCAAAATGTACTAACTTGTATGCAAAATTTTATGATAGATAAAAAAGAATCGGTCCATAAGTGTCGAAGTTATGTGCGAACTTAGAATAATTATTGTTCTAAGCATGCGAACAACGATAAAAAACAAACAATCGAATTGAGAACCTCCTCCTTTTTTAAGTCGGTTTAAAAGCAACCTGTAGACTTGTGTGGACTCAGATAACAGAACCACTAAACATTTCCCAATGCGGGCGAACGCTCCTGACCACTAAGCCACTTGATTTTTTTTTTCATAACTCCGTTTTTTGCTAAATATGATACATACAAAGTTGTTATAATAATTTTTCCAGCATATTCTGTCGAATGTATCGACGTGCAAATACTTAAATTTAAATAAATAATACAATTTTATTACATAATGTAAACAAATCATATTTAAAACAATTAATTTAAAACAAAATTAAAATTTAATTTATTTAAATTTAAAAAAAACAGACGATCTTTCCATTACTGCCAGTAGGTAGTGTCCGCATTCTTTTTTAGGGTTCCGTACCCAAAAGGGTAAAAACGGGACCCTATTACTAAGACTCCGCTGTCCGTCTGTCTGTCTGTCTGTCACCAGGCTGTATCTCATGAACCGTGATAGCTAGAAAGTTGAAATTTTCACAGATGATGTATTTCTGTTGCCGCTATAACAACAAATACTAAAAACAGAATAAAATTAATATTTAAGGGGGGCTCCCATACAACAAACGTGATTTTTTTTGCTGTTTTTTTGCTCGATATTAATAACAACAACAGGTAGACAGTTGAAATTTTCACAGATGATGTATTTTTGTTGCCGCTATAACAAAAAATACTAAAAACAGAATAAAATTAATATTTAAGGGGGGCTCCCATAAAACAATCGTATTTTTTTTTTTTTTTGCCGTTTTTTGGTACGGAACCCTTCGTGCGCGAGTCCGACTCGCACTTGGCCGGTTTTTTTTATAAATTAGGCTTTAAACCACATTCTAATAATTTTACATCGAAAACAAAACTGTTTTTAGTTTCTAACTCAAAAGGGGTCACCATCCATTCCAATTTCCAATAAATGCATTACAAAGTCACGAATTCACGATCAAAATATACAACGTAATACAAAAAACCTGTTATAAGTACCGAATATGGTAGATAGGGACCATCAAACTTAACAACTTTTACTATGGGACCAACTCTGAAATCGCGAAATATCTGCTGTTTCATACAAAAATTAATAACGAAAATATCAAAATGTACTGTATGAAACAGATTTTTTTTCGCGATTTCAGAGTTGGTCCTATAGTAAAAGCTCTTGTTCACTGGTCCCTATCCACCATATTCGGCATTACGATTTTTGTAATACGTTGTATAGGCAGGCATTTTGTTCCTTTCCAGGAAAACTCCACGACGCGGCGACTGCCGACGTTACATGTAGTGGCTAAGTGTTTAATGATCAAAGCAACCAGAGCAAACTCGATTATCACCACACCACAAAGAGTAACAGCATTATGAGGGATGTGATGTGACATTAGCTTTATTGGGTAAAGTAGATCACAAATTGACAAAGTGAAACACATCTTATTCCGTAGATTAAGGGTCTCCAAACTTTTTAGCAAAAGGGCCAGACTTACTCCTCCACCAAGTTCCAAGGGCCAGAACCTAGCTAGCTCCGTACCAACATACTGTAAATTACAGTATTGTTGGTACGATCTGGCCTGCTTTTGCGGGCCGGATTGTTGGTGCTTGCGGGCCGGATCTGGGCCGCGGGCCGTAGTTTGGAGACCCCTGCCGTAGATTAAGGGTCCGTAATAGGAAAACGTGTGGGAAGTCTTTATATTTATATAGAAAACGTAAAGTTGTAGCCACAAAAAAAATACATAATAAGCTACAGAGTTTCTCTAGTTGCTACAAATACTAATTTGCGTATGAATCTCATAGATGATATCATATCTAACGACTTAAATCTTTGGTTTCCTTATCAATCACAGTAAAAAATGGTCTGTGTTCCTAATAAACAGACAATCGAGTTTCCTTTTAGATTGTTTTTTCCCTGACATAGTCAGGACTTAAGTATAATCTGGAAAATCTTATGAATTTATAATTCGTTATAATGACATTTTAATACGCTTAATAATTAACTCAACAATTATTTCGCCGTTCTTCTTTAAATAGGATACATTCCATTCCATCTACTAATTCAATTCACGATAAGTGTAAAACTTAGAGTTTACGGAAATTAACTAATTTTAGTTCATTTTCGTGAATTGACGGATAGAATGGAATGCATCCAATATGCATGTATCTAATAAAGATTCTTTTTATATATTTCATAACTGTTATGTATAAAATACAACGTGTTTTTTTAACCACTCTCCAAATTTTAAGGATGTGTTCAGTCCATGAAACTGAACAAATTTCTATTAGAAACTTAGGGCGAGGCCCCACTAGTGCGTTGCGTCGCGTCGTCGCAACGGAACAACGCATTGTATGCCACACCTGCGTTGCGCGACAACGCAACGCAAGAGGGTACGCTCGGATCTCTGGCCGTACGACGCAGCGCATCACCCTCCCTCCCGCTTCGTCTCTTATCCGTCGATCCGTTGAAACGTCGCGCGCAACGACGCATCGGTCTGGGGGCATGTCATAAAAAATATATGGAAAACGACGCAGCAACGACGCTGCGACGACGCAACGCAGCGCAACGCACTAAGAGCGAGGCCCCATTAGTGCTATTAGTGATATCATGATACAGCCTGGTGACAGACAGACAGACAGACGGACAGCGGAGTCTTAGTAACAGGGTCCCGTTTTTACCCTTTGGATACGGAACCCTAAAAAAAAGACTTTTCATACAAATCAAAGAGATCACGTAATCAGTTTAGTATGGGATGACCAACATTTTTTGGCGTATTTCGACACGTTTCATGGAGAAAGTTGTTTAGTTTGATGGACTTAAAATTTGGAGAGTGGTTTAAAATGCACCTTGTGTATAATCTTTTAATATACCACTACAGACCAGATTTAACAAATATTAGGTATCATAACTACCTAAGTGAAAACCTGCATATGATTATGTTCTTCAATTTTTGATTGACCAATAGTAGAGGTATTTAAGAAATTCAGTTTTCCTTTCCATTATTCTATTTCTGAATCGATTTTATCTTTTTTTTTCATATTATAGAAAAAGTATTTACTTATTTTCTGTACGTTTTAGGAACACATTGCTCGTAACTATTTTTGAATAGTCACGTATCATACGTGATGTACCTAAATTGAATAAAGCGTTTAACATAACTTCGTATTCCTTCATGTTTATTTGAGAGGATACCTACATGCTTTTATAGAAAAGGCTAAGCGTACCTACTACGAAAATAGATACGAAAATCAAACATTTTTGGCACCATTCCGAAATTCGAATTATGCAAAAGATCCTGTTTCCTAGCTAATCAAACTCCGCGAAAGTTGTGAAATAAAATATTTAAATAAAAAAAATCAGAAATAATAATAAAATTCGCACGCATCAATGGTATCTACCTATTTGCTATATTTAGGAAGGCTTTGTCCACCATGGATTTATTGTTATTGAAATAAAAATAAATCCATGGTTTTGATTTTATTTTTGAAGTGAAAAGTTCTTTAGCGGCGTTGTACGCTTTTTTGTAATGGGGAAAAAATGCTAAACTCGCGTCAGTAAGAATCACGTGACCCTGATCGAAAATTCGTAAGACGGATGTGACGGATGGAGAGTAGACAGCCGGCGGCGGAAGTATCCCCCTCTCTTTCTACGGGGCGCGGTAAAAATGGCGGCGCGTCATTTCAAGACGTAAACACTAGTGTCACCATAGCAACGCGCAAATTTTTTAATTCAATGTCAAAACTCTAGATTTTCTGTCAAGCTATGGATAAGACTTTCGTACAATACTGTTCTGTATTCGTAAATTCAAATGCAGAGTTAATTCGTAAGACGGCAATTCGTGCAACATTATTCCCTAACCATTCCAAAATATCAAAAATGCACAACGTTAATATACAAGTTTTCACTTCTGCCGGCACTCCCGGAGTGCAACCCAATTTTTTTTTATTTTATTTCCATGGGAGCAATCTTATTCATTTCAATTGTAAAAAATACTATTTATTTTATTTCTTCTTGCCATTTTATATTCTAAAAAATCTAAAAGAACTGTTCAAGTAGAGAAGCCTAGCTTTGCAACTACGCAAAAACAAAATTATAAATTATTATAGAAGCTAAATGTTGCCAATCTCTGTATCTTTTAACACGTCATATAGGTTAAAGTTATGAGTTTTCAAACCAATTTTGTGGCTGTATCTTGAGTTGCTGTACCTACAGGTAAATGATTCATTACCAACTTTTGAATATGTTACGAGTTTTGGCATCTTCGCTGCCCACGCATGCGACGTTTGACTTTTTAAGGTAAGTGGAAGAAATATTGACACGGTAAGGTCGCTTTACATTTATTGGGCATAAATAATAAATAGGTGTTTGACACGACAGAACAGAAAAAAAATTTTTTTTTTCCACTACGTATGTATATTAACACCGTACAGCCGTCATGTTGGTTTTTTATGACGCCACCTTCTTAAGAACACTTGGGCTGACAAGACAAATCTAACGATATCTTAATCATTAAAATCCATTCAGCCGTTTGAAAGATATGAGATAATAAAGAATATTACATACACACAAGATACGCGTGAAAAACATAACACTCTTGCAGTCGGGTAAAAAGAGCACGCACCCAGATCGGCGTTTGTGGTTCACGTGTGCGCCTATTGTAGTGTCGTTCAACTTACTGGGTGCTGTTCCATGACCTGGTGCACCAGCCCCCGGAACAGCTGCGCCGGCAGGCTGCTGAGCGCGTGGAGGCCTGCCAGCGCCCACAGCGGGCAGTCGCCCTCCGAGCAGAACTTGAACTTCTGCGAAACAACACTGTAGCTAAGATCAAGGTTTCTCAACCTGGAAAAAAATGCTAAACTCGCGTCAGTAAGAATCACGTGACCCTTGTGGCGAAGATTTGGTAATTTATAAAAATAAATTACTAGGTACACTCATAAAATAGACTGAACCAGAGAACTAATTATATGCGGAGGGATGAAGATTTTCGCAAGTCGCTAGGGAGGCGTGACTTCAAAAAGGTTGGCAACCTGGCTTCGATTGTTTAATACTTATTTCATGTTAAATGAAGCTGCCGAAAGTACGGTGCCGACTACGGCCGCTGAACTTTCGCTAGTAGTGGTCAGCCCAAGACTATTAGTTATATCTATTCTGTGCCGAGACCTTCTTTTCCTTAGTATGTTTTAGTTTAAACGGGTTTAATACCTGTGATATTAATCTAATAAAATGCAACGCGAAAATAATAAGTAATCTTTTGTTATGATTGAATTGCGTTTTGGTCCAGTCAAGCCTTAAGATAAAGAGTAAATTATTCAACATACCATGTAGCTGGAATCCTCAGTGCTAGTCTAAACTGTACGCCCGACACACTGTAACAAACACATATAAAATTATCATCGGAATCGGCGTGGTGACGTGCAGGCGGTCAGCCCGCCTCGTTGGCTCACAATAATATGCTCGTATAATAATCTATTACTGTCTGATGTATCAGACAGACGTTATAACTGTATAACAATAATTTTAAGTTACAAGAAAATTCGAAAACAGTTTGAAAACCGGTAGGAAGGTAGGAAGTTATTTTCAGATAAAAAAAATGCATAACAAAATACTAAAACAAATGAGTCAAAATCTGAGCCGTTCAAACCAACTTTGTTATTTTGCGGTAAGTATTTTTCTACGAAATGTTTTTAAAAAAATAGTAACACTATCACAATGTAAAAAATTGGGATTTCCTTAAATTTTTACCGCAAATCTAAGGAAATCCCAATTTTTGACATTGTGTTAGTGTTACTATTTTTTTTCACCTTAAAATTTTGGAATATCTAAGATTTGGTACTGCATCATACAATAGAGACGCAAAACCCGAATGTTTTATTTATAAGTTATTACTTATTGAAATTTTACATTTTAGGCATTCACAATGGTATTATTTTATTAAGATAATTAATATATTAGAAGAAATACTAGAAAAAAATCGACTCACCCGTAGCACCTAGAAGGACGAGTCCCGTCTAGGGTTACCAGATGATATATCTAAAAATCCTGAAAAAAAAACCTGATCTTTACTATGAAACAAATATAACAATATCATATTACATTTTGCTAAAGTTAGCCCCCACACGGAGCGACCGACGTAATTACGATTACACATTTTTCTTTTAATAAATAATTTATTGTTGTTTCCAAACTACAACATAATAAGTCTTTGGTTGTTTCTTGTCATAATGACGTGTCAAATTCATATTTCAAGTATATGTACCTACTTAGACAAAATAAAAGTTTTCGTTTTTCGTTTTTTTTAAGCTTTAGTTGTTCAGTTGATCATTAATAATTTTAAATGTTAATTCTTTTCTAAGTCCGGCCGGAATTCTGACAGGGACCCAAAAAGCCTGATATGTCAGGACAAATCCTGACGTCAGCCTCACATACTCAAATGGCCAACATTCTATTCGTTTGAACGCTACGCTTACTATTAAAACCCTTACTAGTAGAACCCTTGCCCAGGGTTCGGGTGAAGACCTCAACGGCTGCAGAAGCGGAGATGGAAGCCATTAGTACGGTAATGCAGGCGGAAGGGGCAAGTCACAGGGACTAAAACCCGGATCCTGACAGAGGGCAGCAGTAACTGTCAGTACTACCCAGAGGCGGAGGGCAGGAGGCCTATAGCACGGCTCTGAAGTAGACTTCTCTGGACGCCAACTTATATGCGTTAGACAGAGTACTGCGGGGCGGAAGGCAAGAGGGAAACCACCGGTCTAGTGTCCCTAAACTAGTAGCACGAGAATACCTGAAAGTACATTGTTGCGATTATTTCTACTCCATGCAGTCATCACCGTATACAAAATTATTGGGAACTGTTTTGGTAAGCAACATGTAACAATGTAGGCAGACACTCCAAAATATCTTTAAGTGGATTGATAGTACTGATGCATAGTAAACAAACATTACGTGATATTGTTGAGATCATAAAAAGTATTTGTGTTACGGTACTAGGTACCAACGGAACAAAGATTTTTTTATACTACCTATTGTTTTTACTACAAACATGAACAAAGAAATAAAACACTTATAAGGATTCGCTGCCTACGCGTGTTTTTGTTCGAATTGGCTTTATAACTTGAAGTTGTTAAGCCTTTTTTAAACATTTCCTGATTTTAACTTGAGTTGATGCCTTTTATTCACGTGCTATTCACGCAACAAGTTGAGCTAGGTCAGAGTAAACAAAATCTTCTGTGACGTTGTTCCTGTGAAGTTGAGCAAGTTTAACAAAACGTTTAGTAAGTAGGTACCTAGCGCCTTTAGTGCGACTCGGCCAATTCACGATAAGTCTAAATTATATATTTTGAACTTTAAATTACAGACGACTTGTATTCGTTGTTTTTTATATTTTATACGAAGAGCTCGGTGGCGCAGTGTTCTATAGTCATAGACATTATGGTCACTTTTTGGCCTAAAGCTGCATTTTGTGATGGAAGCAAGCCGCTTTGCACAGTGATAGTGGGGGCCAAACTAAGCGATTTCATCCGAGGATAAACGAGATTCACCCCTTAGGAACAGAGATGGCGCCACTTGTTTAAAAAAATCTTTAAAAATTTCTAAAACCTAAACGGATGATCCGATTTTGATGATTAAGGTGTCTATCGACAGACAATCAGTTGTTTGACTATTTAAAAAATAATAAAGTAGCAGAAAATAATAATAAATACCAAAAAACCTTCATTAATGAAAAAAAAAAAATTTTTTTTTTCAGTATTTATTTAATTTTATAAAAATAATGTATGAATACGGTCCTCTTTTATTTATTCGTATTATTACCCATTTAGTTCCACGTTTAATAAAAAATACCGCATATCAATATTTTGTATAGTTCCAAAGTTATTGAAGAAAACACTACATGGTGCCGGTATATCCCTTAATTCGCTGAACAAAAAAATCCCAAAATTGATATTTTTTTCTTTACATATGCTTTATTTATGATCTCTATGTATACAGAAAAATAAAATAAAAAATCTATAATATACCAATTTCGAGAAATTATATGTATAATTCAACGAGTGATCTTTATTCTTGAGTTTCGAAGGTGCTGGTTACCCTGAAAATGAAATAGCAATGAAAAATATCATAATAATAAAATAATAATAAAAGACGCTAAATAACATTTGAACTAAATCTTTATTTTACTTACGTTTTATTTTCGCATTCGCCTTTGCAAGTTTTGCACTGTAAAGAGCAAGATAGGCCAACGCCTCGGCAGCCACAACGCATTGTGTCACAGTTCAATTTACATCCACAATGGTCAAGGAGGCTTAATTCTGGCCAAATTGCAGTAACCTTCGACCATCGTGGAGTCCATCTATCTTTGACATCTTTCCATCCCCAAGAAGATGGACTTTGGATTGATTTATCCATAAGGCATTTCCCCATGCACGCAGATCATGTTGTTCAAGGGCAGCTGAAGTAGGCGTAAGACTTGTCACTAGCCTGCTTTTAGTCGAAAACAAATCTTTCCGAACCGCCATAACAGTAATGTTCTCTGTTTGTGCATCGTACAGCTGGCAAGTGCATCTGGAAGTAAGATTAGCTTTATTTGAGAACGAGTGAAATAATTATGTTAACTTACACTATATACAATAAAAAAATGGGTACAAACCTTTCCAAATGAGCCAATATTTCTTCAGAGGAATTTCTATAGGATAGGACTCGACATACTTGCAAAAGTAGTAGTTACTTCAGGGTGTGAAACCCATGTTTTAAAACAAGTGTTTTACCTTTTTTATTCAAATAACACCCTGTAAAAGCATGAAAGCCTCGAAGCGCAGTTGACATTTCATGACCTAAAGTATAAAGCTATTTTTTGCACTACTGCTACGTAACGGCGTTTGTTAGCTGTCCCCGTCAACATCGACATTACCTGCAGACCTTCATCTTTTAAAATTTCGTACTTAGTACGAAATAAACAGAACCAACACATTTGTGTCCGAAGATCGCATTAACATATGGGTTGCTCCTTGCCTATGCCCAGCGATCTCTATCAATTATAATCATCGACTAAAAGCAGGCTGGTGACAAGTCTTCCGCCTACTTCAGCCGCCCTTGAACAACATGATCTGCGTGTAGCGTCTAAGAGGGCGACATATATTATGGGGAAATGCCTTATGGATAAATCAATCCAAAGTCCATCTTCTTGGGGATGGAAAGAAGTCAAAGATAGATGGACTCCACGATGGTCAAATTTGGCCAGAATTAAGCCTCCTTGACGATTGTGGATGTAAATGAACTGTGACTCAATGCGTTGTGGCTGCCGAGGCGTTGGCCTACCTTGCACTTTACGGTGCAAAACCTGCAAGGGCGAATGCGAAAATAAAACGTAAGTAAAATAAAGATTTAGTTCAAATGTTATTTAGCGTCTTTTATTATTATTTTATTATTATGATATTTTTCATTGCTATTTTATTTTCAGGGTAACCAGCACCTTCGAAACTCAAGAATAAAGATCACTCGCCGAATTATACATATAATTTCTCGAAATTGGTATATTATAGATTTTTTATTTTATTTTTCTGTATACATAGAGATCATAAATAAAGCATATGTTAAGAAAAAAATATCACTTTTGAGATTTTTTTGTTCAGCGAATTAAGGAATATACCGGCACCATGTAGTGTTTTCTTCAATAACTTTGGAACTATACAAGATATTGATATGCGGTATTTTTTATTAAACGTGCAACTAAATGGGTAATAATACGAATAAATAAAAGAGTACCATATTCATACATTATTTTTATAAAATTAAATAAATACTGAAAAAAAAATTTTTTTTTTCTTCAATAATGAAGGATTTTTGGTATTCATTATTATTTTCTGCTACCTTATTATTTTTTAAATAGTAAAACAACTGATTGTCTGTCGATAGACACCTTAATCATCAAAATCGGATCATCCGTTTAGGTTTTAGAAATTTTTAAAGATTTTTTTAAACAAGTGGCGCCATCTCTGTTCCTAAGGGATGAATCTCGTTTATCCTCGGATGAAATCGCTTAGTTTGGCCCCCACTATCACTGTGCAATGTGGCTTGCTTCCATCACAAAATGCAGTTTCCTTTTCATAATTACTATGACTACTAGGGCCTGGCCCAGCGATTGCGCAGGTTAAGCAACGTTCGCAAGGGTCGGTCATGGGATGGGTGACCAAAAATTAATTATCTCGAGCTCCTCCGTGCTTCGGAAGGCACGTTAAGCCGTTTGTCCCGGCTGCATTTGCAGTCGTTAACACCCACCAATCCGCATTGGGCCCGCGTGGTGGGTTATGGCCCGTCCTCCTTATCCACCTATAAGGAAGGCCTGTGCCCCAGCAATAGGGAACTTAAAATGGCTGATGGACAAACTATGACTTTAGCCACACCCCGGACACTCCATACAAGCGCGCCATTATAAACAGATGACGTCAGATGACGTTTTTGTACTCGCGCAACTGTGTGTGTAAGTCTATGGCTGCCGTGTAGTTTGTACTGTATGAGCGGCGTTCAAGTCATAATTCAAACTTTTTGGTAAATAAAGTTACGACGCATTGCTTTGAATATCAAAATAAGTTGACAGTTGACAAACACGACTAAAAAGTTACAATGCATTGCTTTGAAACTCAAAATAAGTTGACGTTGACAAACACGACTAAACGAGCACACGATTCGGCACACGAACTCGTGGGGTGGGGTGAGGGGTGAGGTAATTGATTCTGGGGCGGAGCGGAGTGTCCTTTCTGTACGATAGTACTTATATTGATTCTGTGCTTTAGCTCTAATTATATAATATTAAAGCTTGAAATAGATTTTATAAATAATTTTAGAAAAAATACAATCTAATTTAGACTTTATTCAGAACTAAAATTAAAAATCTTTCTATAAGATAAATAAGAATGAAATACTAGTACGATTATTGTAAACAGCTTCTCATTTTTTACACTGCTATTACTATTCTCTTTTTTATTACATCAAAGTGATAACGAACAAACCAAATTACTACATCACAGGACACACTAAAAGTTTTCGGAATTCGTTACTTATAAAAACAATATCTAAAAAGTAATTACAATATTTGAAAATATATAACTCTTTCGCTCTAGAATACAGTTTGTTTCATCTTTCTATCACTTCTTTTGCCACATTTCAGAGATTGCATGTTTACATTACCATGAGTTTTAGTCGTAAAAATTGCGGTATGATTTACTTTCATTTCATTTCAGTTTATTTATCTACAACAACGAATTGGCGTCAAAGATGCGTAACAGATGCCCAAACATGGATTTGATCCTATTAAAGGATAATCATCAGCAATCCACAAACTGATCAGGAAAGACTGTCGAAGAGTGTAAAAGACATATTTTTGAGGTTACCACAGATTTCGATTCTATTTTTTTTTCCATATTAATACCGGAATACCACCACCCGCCTACGTACACCCCACGTACAACAATAAACTGAGTGAAGATGTCACAATGCTATGTTACAGCCACGAAGCTGATCGCTCAATATCGCAGGCACTATGCAGTAATCTGTTGACAGTCTGAAGCTACGCTAATATCACTGCAACGACGGTTCCAAAGGAAAACAACTCTATCCTTTTGTTATAAGTTATTAATGTAAAATAATTACATGCAAGTTCTTTAGTCAGGCAAGCTACCACAAATACAATTAATTAAGGAAATCGTCAATATTAATTTGCTGAATTATCAAAGATTAGAAGAAAATAATATGGTCGAAACCATATCGTTTGACGTACCTTGGGCAAAAGGTTAAAATCGCTTGCATGCCGCGCCGTCACTACATACGTTTAGTTCGTGCAGGGGCGATACGCGCGTAATAGATATAGTAAAAATGAGACTATAGAAAATAATGTAATGTCATAGTTACAATTATTGATGTAAAGTTTATTATTTGTTTGTAAGTTTATGTAATACTTAAATCATTATTTGTTACTAAGTTTATTAAAATTATTTGATTTGATTACTTGATCCATGACGATCTGCTTCCGTTTCCTGTTATTTGATTATTTGTTGCTTAATTGTTATAAAAAGGAATTAATTTGATTACTTGATTCATGTCCGTTTGCTACAGTTTCCTTTTATTCAATGATCATTTTAAAATAAGTATAAAATAGATATCTTTATTATTAATTCAATGATAAATAATGATAATAATATTATATTTTAATTGTCACAGGTTGTTTATTAAATTAATAGTTATTTGTATAAAAGTATTGATTTGATCGTTTGGCGCCATTGTGGCAGACTTGTTTTCTGTAATGCTGAATGCTGATTGGTTGTTTAAAAATGGCGGGAATGTTTCTTGCTCTTGCCGAGCATAGCATATTTTTAGACACATTCTACTGTAGTAAGTCAAGTGAAAAGGTTGTGGAACAGAAAGTTAAGTATTATTCTAACATGTTTTATTTCTGCTGTTTAGACTATTCTATGCCATTCAATCATCCATTATTGCTTGTGTTATTCATTTGATCTGGTCGATTTTTGTTGCATAATGAACGTTCCTATTAAATTAATTGTGTTACTTATTTTAAGTGGTTGATAGAATTGTTGCTTAATGAATGTTCTTTTTATTGTAAATGTGTTACATATTCGATTTGGTTTATAGTTGTTGCATAATGAACGTTCCTATTGTGTTAATTATTTAAAATAATAAATTATTAATTGTTGAAGGACTTCTTACGTTTTATTAAATGGTATTTCCCCTTAGTTTTCCTACATTCAGTTAGTCTAATTCAGTTGAATAGTCTACATTCAGTTAAATATTCCACATTCAGTATTAATTAGTCTACATTCAGTTCAATAGTTTACATTAATTACAATTTAAACTTAAGAGATATAATAGACAATAGATTAGTTTTAGACTAAACATTGCTCTATCTTCCAAAATCTATCATCAGAAGTGGGATAGTCTCTGTCCATTTCAAAATATTAACACCGTTTCCTAATAATTTTCAGGGTGGATGCTGATGTGATCGGCCAGATGACTCCGCTCCGCTGCCGTTGTATGGTCCTGATCCCGAAAACTGCATCGGCGGGGATACAAGCTGCTGTCACAACAGTTTCGAGTACCTTGCTTCGAAAAGAAGAAAAACATCCGGACTCGTTCCCTGCTGCAAAGGCCGGTAAGGCTCTCGGTGGATGTGTTTTTTTTTACGATTTCTGTGATTTATTCATAAAACCTGCTATTCAGTTAGTTGAATTTAGCGAATTATTGTCGTAAAATTTGAAGAGAAAGATTAATAATCGATATCATCTAAAGATATTTATAAAAAACTGATATGTGATGGTATTTGTGGTACACATTTATGTGGTGTCATTAGTGGCGTATAGTAGGATAATGAAATTAAAATGAGGTTAACAAAATATTTGTTCACTTAAAATAGGTTCACAAGTAGGTAGGCAGATTTTACTAAGTATGTACAATGGTTGACTATAGGTATTGTACGTCCAAACTTTTTGAAGTGCATAGAAATTGGTGACCGTTTAAGGCTTACCGGGTTAAGCAAACAATTTTTTTTTTGCAGCACGGCTTATTAACTACGTCACTAGGTAGTTATTATAATTCTACACTATGAAATAACTTGCTGAAGTAATATTATTTATGTATTTTGTGTACATCATATTTTAAACATCATAGACGTTTTGGTTATCATTTGCAAAGTAATAATAAAATCATTTGACGAAAGCAGTAATATTCTAACATTTATCGAAGTATTAGTATCAATGGTTTTTAGCCTTTTCATTCTTAATTTTTTTTATTATTGCTGGTTACTATTACTACATAAATCTATACCTCTAATCATACAATAGGTTAGATTTATTGTTGTCATTACAAGGTTTACCGCATAGCGTTCGCGAATCGATGACGTAGATGCTATGAAATTAACAAATGCTTTTAACAGTCTAGATTAAATTAATATTTTTGAGTTGAGTTGAGTATAGTTGAGTTGTTATCTTTTTCCAATTTAAGGCCAGGCAGTTCACGAAATCTACTTTTTCTCTATCTCTGTACAATATGGTGGATCACTGCATAGCTTTATTTGTCACTTTGCCAGAAATTTGTCAAAATTTAGTACCTTTTATTCGATTTCCTGAAATACTGGACCATAAAAAAAAAAGTATACCCGGTATTGTGTACAGCAAAAAGTTATATTTAAAACTTTTTGTATAAAACATCATATCTTTGAATACTACAAAATCTGACAAGTGGAACTTTATTCTTATGATGATATTTACGTTTTTATTTTTGAGTTACCAAGCCATTTTCCAATATTCTGTTAGGTTAATGGGTTTTTTATATTCTTTAGTTAGTAGATAGTATTTGTTTTGTGTAGAGGAATTTTAAATAATGTCCTCACACTGAAAACTAAAATATCAATCTTTTCGTCAGACCGTAAACTCGTCTAGCCTTAAGGCTCGGTTATGCGGAAACATTTGTCTCTGTCTTCTCTTTACGTGTAAAGGGTACGGAAAATAACTTTTCTTCTACGCTTTTTCGATGTTTCACGTTGTTTTTTTTTTTCATCATTATGTTTAGCACAATTATCTTTCTTGAAAGATTTATTGGAGATTGGACTGCACAGCACGTTATGTTTTGATGATATTCGGTTTTTTTTTTTACAATCATCTGTGAGGTTTATACGCAATTAAATTCTTATAGCTACTTGAGAATCTCTTTAGCTTGTCGTGTGTTTTTTTGTTTGCGGCCACAACTTTAAGTTTTCTGTATAAAAATATGATCTCGGCAAACCATGTTTTCCTATCATGGACCCTTAAATGAATCTATTAGCTGCTATTGTGCTATTACTATTCATAGGATATATATAGATAGTAGTACCTACTACTATATATTATTTATTTACTACTATATACTACTACTACTACTATTTATTAACTACCCCAATAAGTTTAAATCTATCAACTGATTAGACCATGTTTTTGAGTAATTTATTTCGTAATTGTGATATTTAAGTATCAACTATGTATATTAACTTTTTATAATTTCTTTAAGTGTTTCCGTTTTTCTTGAGATCTATATTATTATAGTTTTAATTGTTCACTTTCGAACTAGCCTACAAGAATCGTATTAAGTAAAGATACTTTTGGTGACCGTTACCACTTGAAAGAAGAACGGCGTGATAAGATAAACACTATTTTTATTAAAACACAAGGTACTTGTACTATTACCTAATCTGTGACAAGGTTGATATTATGATATTCAGTTAGTTATTAGTGTTATTTTTTTCATGTTATTGAATAATGTAAAAAACTTATCGGGAACATTTCTTTGACAACTTTCTTTGCGGGTGTGTAAGAAAAAAAAACTGTGGTCATACCCAAGAATCTTATTCATATTCTATGGTCATACCTACCGAATTTTTTGAATATTTTTAGTTGTTCCAGGCAAAGAGTATTCTATTGGTCTGATAACTTTAATGTTAGACAAACTAAAAGCTTTAGTTTCTATTACGAGATTTACGAGATTCTGATAGAATTTATACTCTTGGAATTCCTATGTTGTAGGAACTAAATATATTATCGGATGCCTTGACTTCAAATCCTTTTTGGTTAGGATGTAGGTATTGATTTAGGAGTCGATATAGGTATTGATGTTGGTATTGATGTTGGTATTGATGTTGGTATTGATGTTGGTATAGATGTTGGTATTGATTTTGGTATTGATATTGGTATTGATGTTGGTATTGATATTGGTATTGATGTCGGTATTGATGTCGGTATTGATGTCGGTATTGATGTCGGTATTGATGTAGGTATTGATGTAGGTATTGATGTCGGTATTGATGTCGGTATTGATGTCGGTATTGATGTCGGTATTGATGTTGGTATTGAAGTTGGTATTGATGTTAGTATTGATGATGGTATTGATGCTGGTATTGATGCAAGGATTGATGCTGGTATTGATTCTGATATTAGTGCTGGTATTGATGCTGGTGTTAACGCTGGCATTGATGCTGGCCTTGATGCTGGTCTTGATGCTAGTATTGATGTTAATGATGATGTTGATAATGGTAATGATTCATCATTATGATAATGATAATGCTTGTTTATTCGCAAACTGATGAAGCCACGTGATATCGTACCACATTTTTGTTTTAATAGAATTCTTTTCTAATTATACATATTGATTTTAATTGTAAATATTAGTAATAAGTACCTACCTATAGTGGTTTAGTCTAGTGCTTTGACTGTTTTTAGGTGCCCGCCCACTGATCAGTGTCACCCCTGAGGGTGACAGTGGTTTTAAGTTTTAACTATTTTTGCCCAGTCCAGGGTTTGACTTTGTCTGTTGTTGTGAATGGGTAGTGGTTTTGATTATAATATAGACACAAGACAGTCATATAACTGTTTCGTTATGTTCTTTAAAGGACTATTTATATTTTATTATTATAATACCTAACCTAGGTACTATTGTTTAAAGTCAGATTGGCCAAACGGTTTGTGTAAAGTACAACAGAGCACTGTTCAAAAATCCACTGGTTTTAATACCTTTGCGATTGCTGAAAGCGATAGAACCAAATTATACCCTTACCTGTATTCAAGTCTACGTGAATTCCACTTTGTAATAATATTTAAAACGCTGATAAGCCACATGCTTGGTACCGAATCATCTCACTGGCAGCGGGTGAATGTGATCGGTATGTCTATGTATGATTTGGCAGTTATATTTATTCCATTTTGTATAATATTTAAAACGCTGTTAAGCCACATGCTTGGTACCCAATCATCTCACTGGCAGCGGGTGAATGTGATCGGTATGTCTATGTATGATTTGGCAGTTATATTTATTCCATTTTGTATAATATTTAAAACGCTGTTAAGCCACATGCTTGGTACCGAATCATCTCACTGGCAGCGGGTGAATGTGATCGGTATGTCTATGTATGATTTGGCGATGAATGTTATAGGTATACCAGGTACATGATATTCGCTGGACGGCCTTATGCTTGGTACTGGTTGATCTCACTGGCAGCGAGTGAATGTGATCAGTATGTCTATGTATTTGGCAATCGTGGCCTCGGTACATGGTATTCGCTGGTCGGTCAGATGCTTGATGTCAGTTATTCTCACCAGCAGCGGGTGAATGTTATTGGCATGTCTAGGTGTCTGGCAATACCTACCTATAAGTTATGTTGATATTAAGAAACATGGTATTCGCTGGTCGGTCAGATGCTTGGTGTCAGTTATTCTCACCAGCAGCGAGTGAATGTTATTGGCATGTCTAGGTGTCTGGCAATACCTACTAAAAATGTTGTATTGTTAAATAAAAATGGAATAAAATGTTTATTAATTATTAAAAAGGCAAAGTGGAGTAAACGTATTATTTAATGGATAAAAGAAAGTGTCTCACGGATTTCGGTCAAGTTCCTGTTAAGTTTCTTGACAAATAATTTCATAGTTAATTTTATTTATTTTTTCTCTTTTTTAAATAATTCTTTAATTTTCTTAATTCTTAGATTCAAAGTGTTAGTATTATTACTAACCGGAAGTGGCCGGAACTCGTGAGATTTATCGAAGTACCAAATTACTTGACATTATGAAACAATGTTCAAAACATACTTAAATATGTGTATTTCAATAAGGTTATGAAGAATAAAACAAACATTGTAATTTTTTTCTTTTCTTTATTTTAATGTATATTTTTATGTCCTTCGAGGACGAAGTACTGTCAGTCTGGCCGTAATAGATATAGTAAAAATGAGACTATAGAAAATAATGTAATGTCATAGTTACAATTATTGATGTAAAGTTTATTATTTGTTTGTAAGTTTATGTAATACTTAAATCATTATTTGTTACTAAGTTTATTAAAATTATTTGATTTGATTACTTGATCCATGACGATCTGCTTCCGTTTCCTGTTATTTGATTATTTGTTGCTTAATTGTTATAAAAAGGAATTAATTTGATTACTTGATTCATGTCCGTTTGCTACAGTTTCCTTTTATTCAATGATCATTTTAAAATAAGTATAAAATAGATATCTTTATTATTAATTCAATGATAAATAATGATAATAATATTATATTTTAATTGTCACAGGTTGTTTATTAAATTAATAGTTATTTGTATAAAAGTATTGATTTGATCGTTTGGCGCCATTGTGGCAGACTTGTTTTCTGTAATGCTGAATGCTGATTGGTTGTTTAAAAATGGCGGGAATGTTTCTTGCTCTTGCCGAGCATAGCATATTTTTAGACACATTCTACTGTAGTAAGTCAAGTGAAAAGGTTGTGGAACAGAAAGTTAAGTATTATTCTAACATGTTTTATTTCTGCTGTTTAGACTATTCTATGCCATTCAATCATCCATTATTGCTTGTGTTATTCATTTGATCTGGTCGATTTTTGTTGCATAATGAACGTTCCTATTAAATTAATTGTGTTACTTATTTTAAGTGGTTGATAGAATTGTTGCTTAATGAACGTTCTTTTTATTGTAAATGTGTTACATATTCGATTTGGTTTATAGTTGTTGCTTAATGAACGATCCTATTGTGTTAATTATTTAAAATAATAAATTATTAATTGTTGAAGGACTTCTTACGTTTTATTAAATGGTATTTCCCCTTAGTTTTCCTACATTCAGTTAGTCTAATTCAGTTGAATAGTCTACATTCAGTTAAATATTCCACATTCAGTATTAATTAGTCTACATTCAGTTCAATAGTTTACATTAATTACAATTTAAACTTAAGAGATATAATAGACAATAGATTAGTTTTAGACTAAACATTGCTCTATCTTCCAAAATCTATCACGCGCACACGAATTTTGTTGCTAACTGGACGATAATTAAATAAGTGCTACATCGTAGCATAGTTCGTAGCAAATTCGTAGCCAGTGTACGCTTTGCTGTGTGAAACTAATATCTTTATAAAAATAATAATTTTAGAAATAATATCTTTATATTGCAATACTTGTATCTAGAAAGCTACGTTACTTTATGAAATTCCTGGTCGAGTATTTATATATGTTTGAAAATGCTAAAATAAGCAAACCATGAAACCAGCGAACGGACCGTAATAGTACATTACTGCCGCGGTATATAATGACTGCGTTGCTGGCAGCGATTATGATGGCCGAGAGCGGAGCTTAGCGCAGATCCAGGCCGTCGCAGCGCGGTCAGCATTGCAGCCCTTGATGGCCAAGCTGGAATAAATGCCGAGACCGGAGGTCGAGGCCTTTATAGCGCGGACAGCAAGGGCTGCAATGATGACCAAGCTTGAAGGCCGAGAGCGTAGTTAAGCTTAGCTCGAGGCCATCATAACGTGGCCAGCAGTGCAGTAATTGTGGACCAAGGCTTGTATAGTGCTTTACTCAAAAATGCGAGTACTACATAGTACTATAGTGGGTACTTATAACCTAATTTCGAAAAAAATACTAAAATGCAAATATCTCAGAAACGGTGCGTCGGAGCCAAAAAATAAGGTTTTTTTCGACCCCCTAAGGTACCCCGGAAGTGGTCAAGAGGTATTTAATGAAAGGTCAAAAAACGGTCTAGTGCGAGTTTTTTATATTTTTCCATACAAATTTTACATAAAAATACTAACATCACCTGTGTAATAGGGTTTTCTCCCCCCAAATTACAACACCCGCGCAGATAAAGAATGGGATTGAAAATGGCGGCTCACCGCGCTTACCACAACGAGTGTGACCGAGAGAGCGATAGGTGTGGCGTTCTATGTTTGAAACAAAACTCGACAATAATGGATTCTCAAAGGAAATTGCTGGTAGCTAAAACAAGACAATAATGAAATCTCATACAACTTTGCCGCGTCACCATCGGAGGAGCGCGGCAACCCCGACTTTGCTCAAAGAAGGTTGTCAAAATAATGACCATATTACAAGCATTTTTGAGTAAAATCAATTAAAACTGTAACATCACCTTAACGTAGCATTAAAGTTACATTTGAGTTTTCGAAGTTCAAATGAAGATATACGTAGCAATATTAAAAAAAGAAAGAAAAACATTTAAAAGTATTGCTACAAAACAAGCTCAACAACTGTCTACGAAATTGCTACGAACTACGCTACGGGGCGTAGCACATATTTTATTATCTTACGTCAAACATTACGATATGTTTTCAGCCACATTTTTTAGGGTTCCGTACCCAAAGGGCAAAAACGGGACCCTAAAAACTCCGTTGTCTGTCTGTCTGTCACCAGGCTGTATCTCATGAACCGTGGTAGCTAGACAGTTGAAATTTTTCACAGATGTTGTATTTCTGTTGCTGCTATAACAACAAATACTAAAAACAGAATAAAATATTTTTTTAAGGGGGGTTCCCATACATCAAACGTGATTTTTTTGCCGTTTTTTTGCTCGATATTAATAACGACAACAGGTAGACAGAAATTTTCACAGATGATGTATTTCTGTGGCCGCTATAACAACAATACTATAAACAGAATTACATAAATATTTAAGGGGGGTTCACAAACGTGATTATTTGCCGTTTTATGGTACGGAACCCTTCGTGCGCGAGTCCGACTCGCACTTGGCCGGTTTTTTCTTCTAATGTTTTAATAATGCAGCAAATTAATATTGACATTGAGCTTTCCATACAAACGTAATACCAAAATGATTTGGAATTTGAGCATAATTCA
The DNA here is from genome assembly GCA_943789525.1 of Agriphila geniculea. Lineage (NCBI taxonomy): Eukaryota > Metazoa > Arthropoda > Insecta > Lepidoptera > Crambidae > Agriphila > Agriphila geniculea. The sequence goes on from OX038890.1 coordinate 20,214,314, forward strand.
CTCTTCTTGTGATGTTATTCGGATTAAGACAGTATTTATTTAGGGTTCTACTACAAAAAAAAATAGTAAGGGCTGATTCAATGCCCAGATAAAGTTTTATTCATTTGATAACGTATTATGCTGCCAAATTGAAAATGATTGTCATATGTTTGTCAAATTTTTTGAATGACTTTTTTGTTATTCGGATTATATCGAACTTACAGATATCTGTTATCTGAGGATTGTAAATCAGCCCTTACTTTATTTAAAATAAATACGAATTAAAATTTTTCATACAAAACTGTAAATCACAATAATTTTTAATCAGTTTGGTATTTTAGATTTTTTATTTAATAGAAAACTAGACAAATACTGTTTAAATCCGATTATCATCACAGGAAGAGTTAATTATGCTCAAATTACAAATCACTTAGGTATAATTTTGTATGGAAAGCTCACTGTTCGCCGGAGCCGGTAGCTTAAAGGAATTTAGAAATTGGTCTTAAACTTTTTAGTGCCTACGAACTTGCATGCACTATACTAGGTATATAACGGTACCTTCGAAGCTATCAACCAATGAATTTGGTCCACTTGATCTCTTCGTAATCGCTCGGCTGTTGTCGTTCAATCAGCAGATCGAGCTCAGGTGTTTGAGCACTCTGATGTTCTACAAATTGGTACCCAACTAAAGTACATGAAGTATACTCAGCGATTAAGCGATGAGCGATACGTTAAAGGGTTGCTAATTTTGTCATTGGAGATATAACATGTTCGAATCTCAGACAACACTTGAAACATTAGCACGCAGTATATTATTATAAGCAAGCAGCACAGGACCGATACTCGTGGAAGAGAGTGGATGAGAACTAAGTATTATTTTCTGTGAAAATGACGGTCTACAGGCAATGAAGGTACGAATAGTAGGTGTTTTATGGCTAATATATTTACCAGATTCGCATTGAAAAAATTATACGGTGAAAATATATATGCACTCCAATGAAACCCAAGTGTGTTTAATTCTCATTACACTTTCTACTTTCTAGGACATACAATTAAAATAACTTCCAAAAGTTTAATACCTTAAGCTTTGTGAAGCTTAAGGGTCTATTATAGGAAAAAATGGTTTGCAGGGGTCATTTTTCTGTAAAAAAACGGTAAGTTGTAGCCCAAAAGCTAAGGAGATACATACAACAAGCTAAAGAGATTCTCTAGTAACTACAAGAATAAACCTTAAAAATCTCACAGATGATTGTGAAAATAATCAGAATATCATCAAAAGCGCTTACGTAGGGTCATATTTCGTAAATAATAGCGGAAACGTAATGTGAAGTATCTAGCTCCAATTACTTTTATTCGAGAAAGACGATAATGATAATGATGAGAAAATAACGAAAAACATCGTAAAAGTGCAGAAGTGAGGTTATTTTCCTTACTCTTTACATGTAAATAAAAAAGACAGAGACAAATGTTTCAGCGTAACTGAGCCTTAAATGATAAGAAAGAAAACAGGTTTTTTTTATGAAAGACTAACATTATTCATGATATGATAATAACAATGTCCCTAAAACCAGTGGATACCATCTCCAGAAAAGTTTATCGCTCATCGCTCAGCTCGCTCGCTGCGTGTGGAGCATCGTCCTTCAGCGTAGGCTTCGATTAAGGGAAGTATTTTTGAATGACGCTGTTTTATTGAAGACTGAAGAGTTTTTGACGCGATAACTACAAAGGATACTGAAACTTAATTACAACAGACAACAAATCCATTTTGTTACTTATCACCCATTTGCACTATAAAGTTACGAATCGCCAGTCTTTTCCTACTACAAATCCACTAAGATAATAATAATAATAATAATAGTTTATTTGGAACCATTAAACAATTGTTTCAATTAGTATTAAACGTTAATGACTACAAAAGTTATAAAACTGTGTCGCAGCACTAACGCCCGTCTCCGGTAATAACAGGGACAGCGTTCCAATAAATAGTAACACAAACGCACTATTTGATAGATAAAAGAATACACAGACTATCTGAAACACAGCAATATAAATAAAACTAAACTATATTTTTAAATTTTAATGTACTACACAAATGCCTCACTCAATATGTGTTTAATTGTAATTAGTGTGTAGTATAAAAAGAACAAAATGCTAGCCAGCATGAACGTATATTTACCTACCCCACAAATCTAATGTGAAATGGTTCGGAGGAAACACTAGTTACTTACTACCATACGAATCACATCGTGTCTAGCCTTGCACTGGCGACGCAGCGCAAGCGCAGCGTGATAAAAGGGGCGGGGCGATGGGCGCCCGTGTTTAGATTAACCGATACAATAGGACGATGCAACGCTACTATTCCAGTGCAGAAGCTATACGATACGAGTTTATGTTACAATAACTTATTATATTTTACTATTTGTAAATTAAATAAATATCAGATGTATTTTTAGGTAAGTATACATATAGTATTACATTATCTGTGATTGATAGATAGTGAATTTTGTTAAGTAGTATATTTGTTTCTGTATAAATTTGTGTAGATTAATTTAGTCATTTTAGTTTAAGAGCAAGTGTGTTCCAGACGTATTCACAAATTATTTTTTTCTTTTTTTTTTTTTCTTATAGTTTATATACATATATATATATATATATATATATATATATATATATATATATATATATATATATATATATATATATATAATTATTATATAACTTAATATTAATCAAAACTTTGCAGCGCATTTTGTATTTATATAGGAGTTTAGACAGCCTCATTCATCTAATTCGTTCAGAATTCTATTACAATAAGATCCTCAGTTTCCTCGTACGAAAGTTTCCGCAACCAAATCGTGATACGTAATTTACATTCTTTTAGTGTGCACGGGTAAATATTTAAAATTTTGTTTATTTTGTTATAAAGGCGAGGGGAAAGGTAATAAAAATTACGTCTAAACAGATCCAACCTACTATATTCAAAACGACATACTATATCCGCTCTACGCTTATTTTTTATAAGATCAGGATCATAAGGCATTTGTGAATGTTTGCGTAGTAGCACATGCAAGATAAATATTTGACGCACTGTTAAAACTCCGGTGTCAGCGTATAATTCATAAGTAGGATACCGGATTGAATTAAACGTCATCACTTTCAAGACCGCCCTTTGCGCTCTTTCAAGGCGTAACATATGGGTTTTATTAGCCCCACCCCATACAGTTATACAGTATGACAAGATAGACTGCCCAAGGGCAAGGTAAACAGTTTTTAGAGTAGGGGCATCAATAAGACTTCGAAGACTCTTAAAGACAAAGATGAGTTTTCTGGTGCGATTTGATGTAGCCCTAATGTGTTCATCCCAAGATAATGTGTGATCTAACCAGACACCTAGATACTTAAGTTTGGACGTACGATTAAGCAATAGACAATCACAGTTCATTAATTTAGGACAAAGTCGTTTGTGAGCTTGAACCTTAAAATCAATGGCAGGAAGTGACGAGGTTATTGGTGCAAAAGTGACGAAGTTTGTTTTTTCTAAGTTAAGGGTAAGAAGATTTACGGCTAGCCAGTTCATCACAGCACTTAACGCAAACTCGGCGTTTCTGCGTGCATCCTCCCAGTCCTTGCCATGAATTACCAAGGCAGAGTCGTCCGCATAAGTAATAACTTTGCAAAATGGCAAAGACATTTGACAGAGGTCGTTTATATAAATAAGAAACAAGGTAGGTCCGAGGACACTACCTTGTGGAACACCAAAGGTCAGTTTTTCATCATTGCTGGTAACCCCTCCAACGAGGACGCCTTGCGAACGATCACTAAGGTAACTACTGAATATGTCTAGAGCAACTCCTCGCACGCCTACATTCTCCAGCTTTTTCAACAGGATTGGGACAGAGACAGTGTCAAACGCTTTGGAGAGATCCAGGAAGATACCAATAGTTTTATAGTTGTTATTTAAATTAGTTGCGACCGTTTCCGTTAGTGTAAGTACTGCATCCTCTGCCGATCTACCTTTAGTGAATCCGTATTGGTTGTCAGAAATGATTTGTTTTTCACGTAAGTAAGAAACTAGTCTGATATTAATAATTTTCTCTAAAAGTTTTGATAAGGTAGTCAATACCGAAATAGGGCGATAGTTGGTGACACTGTCTCTGTCCCCAGACTTATAAATAGGGTGCACTAGCGCCTTCTTCAGTGCTTGGGGAAAGATGCCAGAAGATAGGCACAGATTGAAGATGTGTTCAAGTACAGGACTGAGTGTATATTTAGCGGATTTAATCACTGCTGCCGAGATACCATCCCAGCCGATAGCGCATGTGCCCTTCAAGCCATCAATCAAACGCTCGATCTCCGCACTGTCCGTGTTAAGAAGAGTCATTGACTGCAGTGGAGGATCTGAAGAGGTAAAGTTATAAACAGGATCCGTATAGGTTGAGTCGATTTTCGAAGCCAAGTTTTTCCCAACGTTCGCAAAGTACGAATTTACTAGATCTACCGCGTCACAGGGATCATCACGGAGAGATAAGAGCTCATTTGCCGGAGTAGTATCTTTATTTAAGTTTGTAGATTTTTTTATCAAATTCCAAGTAGCTTTCGGGTTATTTTTAGAATTCTCAAATTGTTCACGTTCATATTGCCGCTTTACCTTTTTAATTAAGTTATTGCAAAATTTTTTATATCTCTTGAAGCTTGTTATTAGGCAGGAGTTATTAGGATCCTTCTTTGTGTCGCGGTATAGCTTATCACGGTGCCTTAGACAACGCAATAAGCCTGGTGTAATCCACGGTTTAATGATCCGTTTTCTACTGGGAATTACTTTTTTCTTTGTGTTTGCTTTAACAACGTCAGAAATCAAGCTTACAAGAGAATTAGTTGCATTTTCAGGGTCATTGCACATGAGTATGGGAGCGTAATCAATACACTTCAGTTGTTCAGTACAAGCTGTCACGTCAGTATATTTAGATATGCTATGGATCTTCCGATAATTTAATTTCTGCTTGCAACAGAGAATGACAGGGGAGTGATCCGTGATGCTGCATGACAGCTAAGTTCATGACACCGTTTTAATTTGGTCGAGTTATAGTTAAGTACAAACGAGTGTAGGTATGTCTAATATTGTTTTCTAACATTGTTTTATATTTTTATATATGTTAAGTTTTTAAGGTATGTATCTATGGGCCATTTGTTGCCTGATTATAAATAAATAAATATAAAAAATATATCATTGCGTAGTATGGCAGTTCCTATAATTTTAATACAAAATAAATAAACATAGTTAATTCGATAAAAGCCCTTTTTTTATTTGGCTTACTAAACTGGGTATAATCCATTTAGTCTATGTTAACAATAACTTATTAAAAACTAACTTACTAGGATTTACCCTACTCGAAGTAAGCACAGCATGCATTTGCTAACAATTCAAAAATGTAGACTACCTAAATTATATTAATAAATACTATATTTGAAACTTTGATACTTAATACAAAAAGTTTCAGATCAAAAGTTAACTAATTATCTACAGAAAACAGCTAAAGAGCCATGCTAATACAACGCTTGGCTGAGGCAAGGGAACCATTAAAAACATCAAATTTAAAATTATTTGTCTTATTATGATATTATAACAATATCAATACTCTTGATTCACGTGCGGCACCTGCCCAAAATTTTACTGATAGGTAGGTATTTGTTTTTACAAACTCAGCTCACATTAAATGTATACCAAGCAACTTCGCTAAGTTATTAAATCAGAAACAATAGGATTATGTACTGATGTAAGCAATCCCCGACTCGAGACAAAGTTTTTTTTCAAGTTTTGATAAAAAAAATATCTATACAGTATTGCTAGTTTAAAAAATCGGACAAGGGCGAGTTGGACTCGCCCAACGAGCGGGTTCCGTACAAATTCTGTTATTCGTATTTGTTGTTATGGCGGCAACAGAAATATATCATCTGTGAAAATTTCAACTGTCTATCTATCACGGTTCACGAGATACAGCCTGGTGACAGACAGACAGACGGACAATGGAGTCTTAATAATAGAGTCCCGTGTTTACCCTTTGGGTACGTAAGCCTAAAAATTACCCGATAGGGAATCGAATCTAAGACCTCACTGATGGCGAATGAAGCCAACGACTCTACCACGCCTGAAGGTTGGACATTTTAAAGTAAGCAATGTTGGAATATAAGAATTCGTACGATTTCCGACGGCTGTTATTGTGCCTTTCTGCTTAAAGGCGGTTGACAAACAAGCCGCTTCTAAAAGTAAGCAAATCCACGGACACGGGTTACACCGCCGCACGCGGTTAGGAGTTGATGATATTTCCAGACACTACATGGATTCATTTCATTCATTCATTAACTAGAGGAGTGCTCTTGTCAGTAAAGACTTCTCCACTCTTCCCACATATCGTCATCTACTTGATCTCATAATCATAATCTATGGTAGGTATACAAAAGATGTAAATAACAAATAATAAGCAGTAAACATGAGGTGCTAGCCCAGCGATTGCGGCGGTAAAGCAACTTTTGCAAGGGTTGGTCATGGGATGGGTGACCAAAAATGTATGATCGAGCTCCTCCGTGCTTCGGAACGCACGTTAAGCCGTTGGTCCCGGCTGCATTTGCAGTCGTTAATTCCCACCAATCCGCATTAGGCCCGCGTGTAGGGTTATGGCCCGTCCCCCTTAACCACCCATAAGGAAGACCTGTGCTCCAGCAGTGGGGACATTAAAAATGGCTGATGGACAAACATGTTAAACTCTTGTTACGACGCGACAACAATCGTTTTTTATTCGTTCCTAAACTTCGATGCGTACCCCTCTTCCTTTTGATTAATTTATAACAACAGAGATATGAAAAACCGTAGTGAAAATAGGAAAATAAACATTCACTAACTACGTGGTTTTTTAAAGGAACACAAACCAACAACAAAACATCAAGTTTGTTGGTACTTTTAATTTTCGATAACAATTTGAAAGAACCTGCTCGGAGAGCACTCTTTTACTTAAAAAAAACCGGCCAAGTGCGTGTCGGGCCACGCGCCGTAGGGTTCCGTAGTTACCTTATACCATACCATAATTAATACCACTATCATTTTTCGTCTGCAACAATAACTTTGTTTTTCAGAGTTTTGGTATGAATGACAAAGTTATATTTGCGGTTTTGGAAAATGTACTATATCTCAAAAACTACAAAATGTATGTCGTCCAAACTAATTTTGGTTGAAAGTGTTTATTAAGATCTACAGCATATATTTTTTTTAGATTTTTCACTCTCTTATTTCAAAAGTTAAAGGGGGGGGGGACACACATTTTACCACTTTGGCGGTGTATCAAACGGTTGACTTTGAGAAAAAAATTGTCTTTGAAACCTCAATGTCATTTTTAAAGACCTATCTATAGACAGCCCGCACGTATTGGTTCGAAGAAAAAAAATTTTTTCAGTATCAGTTCTATGTATGGGGAGCCCCCCCTTAACCTTCTATTTTTTTTTATTTTTGTATTAAAATCGTTAAGCGGTTAACAGAATACACCTACCGACCAAGTTTCAACTGTGTACTCTTAATACTTTCGGAATAAAATGGCTGTGACATACGGACAGACAGACAGACAGACAAGACGTGACGAACGAACGAAACGAAACCCTAAAAAGGAAACATACTAAAAAGCGGGAGAAAAATTGTATGAAAATCCATTACTCGAATCTTGCTCAAGACGAGAGAAAAGTTGTATGAAAATCAATTACTTCCAGTTTTTAGGGTTCCGTAGCCTAAATGGCAAAAAACGGAACCCTTATAGATTCGTCATGTCTGTCTGTCTGTCTGTCCGTATGTCACAGCCACTTTATTCCGAAAGTATTAAGACTACACAGTTTAAACGTCTTTAAAAATGACATTGAGGTTTCTAAGACAAATTTTTCTCAAAGTCAACCATTTGAAAGATATTCACCGCCAAAGTGGTAAAATGTATGTCGTCCCCCCCCCCCCCCTTTAACTTTTGAAATAAGAGAGTGAAAAATATAAAAAAAATATATGCTGTAGATCTTAATAAACACTTTCAACCAAAATTGGTTTGAACGAGATATAGTAATTAGTTTTTGAGATGTAGCACATTTTCCAAAACCGCAAATATAACTTTGTCATTCATACCAACACTGTGAAAAACAAAGTTATTTTTGCAAACGAAAAATGATAGGTGGTATTAAATATGGTATGGTATAAGGTAACTACGGAACCCTATGGCGCGTGGCCCCACACGCACTTGGCCGGTTTTTTTAAATATTTTGATCGTAATGTCATAATGCCAAAGATCAAGATTTTTGGTCATAAGTATACCCATACTTATGACCAAAAATCTTATAAATTCTAATTTAAATAAATTTAAATCAGTACATACAGGAGGTACTTTTCTACTACCAAGTCATGTAACTTTTTCAAAGATCAGGAAAATAATTGATTCACAAACCCGTTCTGAATATAGATTGCAGACCAAACTTCTTATATTTTTCAAAATTGAAATAATTTATTCAGTCTAGCTAGGCTTTTGCAAGCACTTGTTAATGTCAAAGAAGCTATACCATCGGTTCGCAAGTCTTAAACTACAATTCTCAATGTAGAATGATGATGATGATGATCAGACCTTCGTCCAAACTCAGTGGCAACTAATCACTACCTATTGCTACACTGAAGATGTTAAGCATGCCTAAGTTTACCTAGCTGTTTAAAAGAAATTAATCCTAGTTATTTGGAACTACTAAACAATCAACAATCTTGCTTAAAAAATAATTCAAACGTAATGAAAAGTGTCGGTTTTATAATGTGCAAAAATGAACTATCTTATCACAGAAGCTTCTGTAGTCCACGCGAATAAATGCTTAATTCTCATAAGGACAGATTCTCAAAAAGAAAGATTCTCATAAGGACAGATTCTCAAAAAGACAGCTTTTCATTAGGACAGATTCTCAAAAGACATGTACTCCTACATGTAAGCAGATAAAGAGAAAAATATGGAGAAGGAAGTAGATAACTTCTATTGTTTTTTTTACAAATCACATTTTTTAACAAAATTGGTGAGTTTTGAAAGCATTTTACGAAAGAAATGCGTCATTAATACGATGACGTATTTATTTCATTCGTTAAATTCAATCAGTCTTGTTACAAACATCGATTTAGAATTTACAACAATCCTTCAGTAGGAAGTGAGGATTTTAAACTCTCTCGTGGCAGTACAGAAGAGTCTTACAGACCAAGAAATAAGGTCGATTATTGATTCGCAACCCGGGATTGTATGTGGTATGTTTCCAGGAGGAAATGATACGAGAGAACTAATGAATATAAAATAATTGGACAACAGAGACGTTTCGTCCTACGATGCGGTACAAATGTCCTATTGCAATTCAACAGTTGGTCGCCCCATGTCAGGACCATCAGCAGAAAAATGCATCTAGATTAAAAAAAAATATATATCTATGTGTCAAAGTGAATCGTCAAAGAGATACGATACGATACAAAGGAAAATAAAACGACCAGCGAATTGAAAAAAATGTTGTAGAAAACAAGATACGGACTAATAACAAATGAATTATGAATTCCTTTTGTGAAGATCCCTGTTTTCATCGTTAAACGATAGTGAAAACAAAGCGAAATAGACAAATAAATATTCTATAAGCTGAGTTTTGAATTTCTAATTAAGTTTATATTATGTATGAGACGTTGTTAAAAATAGATTTTGCTGCGGGACTGAAAAATGTTGGGAAGGCAACGGGGACCATATTTACAACAATTTATTATACTAAAACATTTCAATATAATCTATAAATGTGGCTCCGTGAGCTGTAGACCTCGCGTTAAAAAGTAGCTCATATTTTATGTTTTTAAAAACAAATAATATTTTATAAGTATCTATAAACTGTGCAAATAATATACGCATTTCTAGGTTCTCTCACAAAGTCACAACCTTATTTATTTTCAAATTTCGAATATTGGCCAGAAATGTTTTGATTGATAAACTTACAAGTCTTATAAAAATAAAAAAATAAAAAACAAAATTTACTTTACACCGCAAAAAAGTTTTGGTACATTTTTGATAATTTTTCAAAACTGCTGAAATATGTTTCTTTTACATATTTTAACTATTTCGAAAAACTGGCTCGACTGAAAAAATCTATATAATTATCAAACCTGCTCACAAAATTTCTCGAGAATCGACCTGCGGGCTGCCACCTGCAGGCCTGAAGAGGAGAACAAACGGACATCCGGAAGGAAGGAAGAACATACAAAAAATGTTTGGCCAAGCTGAAGCAGAGACGCTTCGCTCGCGCTTCGCGCCAACTTACGGCCAATTTCAATAATCTATCTTCAGTGAGAGATAGACCAACTATGGATCTGTTACTAGGCAACTGTTGTTATTACCCGAGATTGAACAGAAATATCTAGGCAATAAATATTAAATAAGCGTTCTTACTGAGTACTTTTTTTAATTTCAGATATCAAAAATCCGAGGACTCGATCACATTTTTGTTTTTTAAACTTCCATACAGTTTTCAGAGTCGCAAAAATTGTCTAATTATTTATCCGACATACAAAAAGTGACATCAAAGCAAAATGGGATAGATAAACTTAACCACGTCAGTTTGAAAAAAAATATTAATTAAGTCTTTAAGTTAACGTGTGGACGAAGTCGCAGGTAGCTGCTAGAAAATACTGATGTACTTGCTTTAAAATGATATAACAGTAAAGTATTAGGAAAGTATTAGCAATTTTAAGACTACGTTATATTTACCTACATTCGAGGTACTTCAACAAACATTTTAGAACAAAACACCAAAATTTATGTAAAGCTTCAACACATTAAAGCTACTACCGATCACCTGTAACTTTATTAGAATTTCAGACACTAATGAAACAACAATTTAGAATTTAGGGTCCATACACTGAACACAAAAACATTTCCCCCTTAACAGTTAAACAAACAACGTAATGTATTTGTAATAGTTTCTTACAAGTCTATAAATATGGAAATAACTTGATTTTATGACATTATACTAAAAACTCGATTAACATTTATTTCATTGTCCAGCGAACATATCGTTAATTCAGAAACAAAATGGGATACACTAATATTACATAGAGGAAGGATTGTTTTTCTGTATGTTTGTTTGTTTGTAATGGATAAACTTAAAAACTACCGATCTGAAAAAAGAAAAAGATTAATCTTTACGTACAAAATCTATTTATTACAACGAAGCGAAGCGAGGGCGGGTCGCTAGCAACAAATACGATTGTATTTATGTATTTTCTACGATCGTAATTTATACTTGATAAACATTTTGATTTAGTCGCGGTCTTTGTTGCTGGCGGTACTGCGTGCTTGACTCATATATAAGCAGTGAGTTTCTTAGCCAAGTCCCACTGAAACGCAGAGTGTCAGTAGATAAACTAGTCCTATATGTTAATTATTTGATTGAAGTTTAAATATTTAGCAATATATTATTAAGTGTTTTCGGTTATGCTGTAACAGTTTTGGAGGTAAGCTATACGAAAATATATTTTATATTCTTAAAATAAGTAAGAAGTCAACTTTTTAAAAACTAATAAGGGGTTAGTAAGTGATGGTATATTAATTAATAATTTAAATGTTTTGTTTAATTAACAAGATCTTTTTTTTAATTGTTATGTCTTTTGAGGTAGTATAGTATAGTCTCTTAGAATTTTGTGTATTTACAGCTTACTACTTAAATCCATTTTTTTCCAAACTATCAGCATTGGTGCTTTATTTTGAATGAAATGATGATGAGTAGATGATTTAAGTAAGAAAAGTAAGACTATAAGTCACGCAACATTACACTTAAAACGATAAAAGATAGAAATAAAACCAATTAAAAAATTAACATTATTCAGTTATGACTATTAGGCAAGTACTCTTACTAAGCTGATTTAATTTTCATAAATATCTATAGTTTTCTACTTCCTAATATATATTTTTTACATTTAAGGGGCCGTACATCGCCAAATATACATTTTTGAAAAGATATTTCACACAAGTTTACTTGACTTATCATTCCTAAAAAAATGTAGAAAGTAGTTTATAGTACTTATTCAGTTTTTTGATTAACAGAAACATGATATTTAGCTAAAACTTTTCTCGATAGAAAAAAATCATAAAGTGACCTCCAATTTTGTAGTTTTTCACTAATGTGCCAACCAATAATAAACCTATTATCTTGAAACTATGATAAAAAAAACCTTAACTAGCTCTCTAGTTTTGTGATAGACAGATTTCCAGAATAAGAAATAGTGTAAATGTTATTAATTGAAAAGGATAAAATTGACAATAATTTCAAAATGTTTTTCTATGTAAATTGCTTTCAGCGTTTTACGGTCCCTTAATTTTTCTTAACAACAATTTTATACAGTTAACAACTACTTTTATTTTAATAAAATATCTCTTTTGTATATCTCTTGATTTGTCTAAAATCTAAAGTCAATTTAATCAAACATCAAATTCACAAAAATCTCGTTAATGTTTTACAAATTCACAAATCCAAAGTGGTAATATCTTAAAACCACAATGTACAATAGTACAAAACTAACAATTATTAACAAAGAACTCGAAAAGAAGCCAATAAAATCATGAAATCTTTAAATGTTTTTATCAGCAAGAAGTTTGACATTTTGAGGGAATAAAAGAAAAAGTTAAACAATTAAAAATATTTTTGTAAGGTTTTAAAAAAGTAAACCTACAAACTTTTAAAATTCTAGAATTATAATTTACTAAGCATTGGTAGGTACATCATCACTTATTATTATTTTTAAATGATTTCATCGACAAAATTAGTGTCATAAAATTTAAGATCCCATCAAAATTATTCATCTTCGTTCACTTACTTTATTATCATAATTAATTAAGTATTAAAATATAGACATCTTTTTTATATTCTGAAAAAGGTGTTGTCGGCGGCGGTTTTTTTGCTAATCGGTCTAAAACCGGTAACAACCAAGAAATATAAAAACTCGTTTGTCTGACAGAATATATAACCCGGAAGTAAGAATAGAACACCTACGTGTATTCCCAGAAGTTCCGTTAAAGTTATTCCGTGACGGAACTTTTAGGATTTTCCGTACACTGTTAGAAAAATTTCTAACAGTGTGCGGGGTTTAATACAAAATGTATGCACCGAGTGCCTTCCGGCGACCGTCAGAATTTTTCAGACAGTAATTTCTTACAATACAATATGCGGCCGCCCTTGACAGGAAGTTTCAGTAAGTAACTACCTTGAATACAAAAAGATTCAATAAAATATTAAACATAAAGGTGTGCCCAAACATAAAGCGCCAAGTGTGCGGCAGCAACACGCGGCATTCACAGGACACAATTCTGCCCCGCTTGTCGCTCTATCTATGTTTGGATATAATATAATGTTGAGACTTTCGGAGGTTGTTGAGACCTTCGGAGGACTAACAGCTGCTAAAAATGTCGACTAAGCCGGATTCGGCTAGGAACCGATAGTGATGATGAATATAAAGTCAATAATGATGTATGTCTAGTCATCATAAGGAACTTCTGGGAATCAAAACCTCACTAGTCCCATTGATGGAGCCCCTGGGAAGAAAAATCTGAGTAACGTCATGGCCTGGGACAACTTCAACGGAATTTCTGGGAATACACGGAATTCTAATACACTAGAAAACATAAACTACAATTTAAATTCAGTTTAGTTAATACAACTTTATAGTAGTAAATAAAATATAAACAAAATAATATGTAACTATTGACTTTTGCTAATTCGTCCTGGGAAGAAAAACCCAAGAAGCCCAGTCATGGGACAACTTCAACGGAACTTCTGGGAATATATGGAACTCTAGTGTAGTTTTTTTTTTTAAATAATAATAATAACTTTATTTGTCCATTCACAATGATATTATTTTCATTAACAATGAAGATAGAATAGTAACAGCGGTAGCAGATAATGACAGCTACCCTCCACACTAGTTAAAAAATTGTGTTGCGGCAGAGTAGTATCGTCCTCTACTAGTAGCCAACATAAGTTTACAGTATACGCAAGGGGAACAGATCAAATTAACTTAGCTAAACTAAACTCAACTTACTAATATTAATGTGGCAACTTTATACCATTATTTAGTTTTATTCATAAATGTTTAGATAATAAGTTTGTTTTATATATTTTGGTTAGGTATTGAATTCAGTTTAGTATAAAATTTAATACTTTAACTTTATAGTAGTAAATAAAATGTAACAAAATCATAATTATGTAACTATTGACTTTTGCTAATTCGTCAAAGGAAGAAAAACCCAAGAAGCCCAGTCATGGGACAACTTCAACGGAACTTCTGGGAATACATGGAACTCTAGTGTAGTTTAAATTCAGTCTAGTATAAAATTTAAAACTTTAATTTTATAGTAGTAAATAAAATGTAAACAAAATAATATAATAGCAATTGACTTTTGCTAATTCGTCCCAATATAATAAAAAGGTATTTTCAGAACTAGTGATTTTAAACTGACTTTCCTGAAAATCAGCGTATCTTTCCAACGAAGTATTAATGTATGAATATACTTTTTTCAACAAGTAACTTGTACATACGTTACTTACATTATCATTAATTCCGAATCCACGGATAGTACTTAACTTAGGTAACTTCAGTTACTAATTTATAACTTTGAGCAAGTCGCATAATAAGTAGGGTTAAGTGATATAACTTTTTGAGAGCGTTTTCAGAGTTTTTTTTATTGAAATGTCTGGAAAATCTTTTTGCTCTTTAGATCTTTTCAGGGATGTAAATAAGATAACTATGAAAAATTCCTATTTATTCTGAAATACTTAAGAATATTAGACGAATTTAGTTACTGGTAGAATTTTCAGAAATTAGTCGCTTTTACATAAGGTTTATTTCTTAAAATTCATCTAAAGTTCATCGAAATTAGTTCAGCGGTTTACACGTGAAAACATTAGAAACAAACAGACTAATTTTCACAATCCGACTCGCACTTGGCTGATTTTTTCTACCTTGATAAGAAAACATCAAGGTAGAAAAAATCAGCCAAGTGCGAGTCGGACTCGCACACGAAGGGTTCCGTATCAAAAAACGGCAAAAAAAACACGTTTATTGTATGGGAGCCCCCCTTAAATATTTATTTTATTCTGTTTTTAGTATTTGTTGTTATAGCGGCAACAGAAATACATCATTTGTGAAAATTTCAACTGTCTAGCTATCACGGTTCATAAGATACAGCCTGGTGACAGACAGACAGACAGACGGACAGTGGAGTCTTAGTTATAGGGTCCCGTTTTTACCCTTTGGGTACGGAACCCTAAAAATATTAATACGGATCCTTCGGTACCTCGAAATTGTATCGAAAAGGTTTTCTCATCTTCCGTGATGCCAAAACTAGGGTAAAAACACGTTTTTCAGTGGTGGTAAAACGACCTATTCATTGCTGCGTGCGTCAAAGGAAATCAAAGATGCAACACGTGACGCTAGCTAGCAACAAACAATGGACACATGCTACACCAAACAAACATTTATTCGAACTTACAGATTGACTCTTTATTTTTTGAAGTGAAAACTTCTTTAGCGGCGTTGTATGCTTTTTTGTAATGGGGAAAAAATCTAAAACTCGCGTCAGTCAGTCAGGATCACGTGACCCTGATCGAAAATTCGTAACGGATGTGACGGATGGAGAGTAGACAGCTGGCGGCGGAAGTATACCTCTTGAAAATGGCGGCGCGTCATTTCAAGACGTAAACACTTGTGTCACCATAGCAACGCGCAAATTTTTTAATTCAATGTCAAAACTCTAGATTTTCTATCAAACTATGGATAAGACTGTCGCACATACAATACTGTTCTGTATTTGTAAATTCAAATGCAGAGTAAATTCGTAAGACGGCAATTCGTGCAAAAAAGTTTTCACTTCTGCCGGCACTGCCGGAGTGCAACCCGATTTTTTTTTGTTCAAAACGGCTATTACAAAAAATAACCCGATTTAAATAAAACATACCTATTACCTATTGTTGTTACTTTTTTACTGATGTGTTTTATGATTAATAAAACTTTAATTTGTTATTTTTAGTTCAGGCAAATGTTATTATTATTTACCTTAATAAATTCTATTCTATTCTAATAAAATAAATTCTTCTGTAAATTATAAGTTTTAAACCTAAATACGTGGGGCGCATGACAAAGACAATATTGATGATAAATATTACAAAATGCGCCCCACGTTTTTTCGGTTTAAGACTTCTGCAGGTAGGTATAAGGTTATAAATATTCACAGAAGAATTTATTTTATATTATTTAGTCTGTTTTAACTAGTCCGTTTTTTAGGGTTCCGTACCTCAAAAGGAAAAAACGGAACCCTTATAGGATCACTTTGTTGTCCGTCTGTCTGTCCGTCCGTCCGTCCGTCTGTCTGTCAAGACCCTTTATCTCGCGAACGCATGGAGGTATCGAGTTGAAATTTAAACTATATACTAAGTTCTACTGTCCCTTGAAGCTGTAAAAAAATCAAACTTCTAAATTAACGTGAAAAAAGATACTGCCGTTTATGCCGCAAAAAACGCATTTTCGATACTCTCAAAGGAATCAAAATTCATAGGGTACTTCCCGTTGACCTAGAACTATGAAATTTGGCAAGTAATAGCGTCATAAACTACACTTACAGGAAAAAATCTGAAAACTGTACATTTGTAATTAAATCACAAAAAAATATAGTCATTAAAATACGTAATTTTATCATCGAGTGAAACAACGGTATGCGCGGTCATAGTTTAACTTCTTATTGACTTTTGTGATAATAGCGCCATTAATTATTTTTGAAATATCAATATTTATTATTTTTAATTAATTAGACCCTTTCAAATATTGATACAGTTAATTACTTTTAAAAATAATTAAAAAGGAATAAAATTGGCTCTAAATATTTCCGCAACATGGCGGTATGTCAGCTGCGTGACAGGGGGTCAAAGAGTAAAACAAGCACAGAGTGCATTCCAGCAGACCAATCGTTAATCGATCACCTAAGAGTAAATTTTAACCATCAGCGCGTTTCTCACACCGATGACGGGACTCGAACGGGATGGAAACAGACATTCGGACCAAGGGAGGTGATGTCTGGAAGGCATTTGTTTTCTTTTCGGGTGTTGTTGGAAGGTCGAAATTGGCAAAAAAAGGAAGGAACCGAAGCTAAGCAAAAGCGGTTTGCTAGTAATAAATAAAATCTATACATATAAAACTCTAAATTGATTGATTGATTGGTGATTGATTGGAGATTGATTGGTGATTGATTGTTGGGATATGCCTAGAGCTCTAACGGTTGAAATTAAAGACACCGTAGGGTAGATACCTTTCATGGTGTAGGTGAGCACTAAGAAAGGATTTTGGAAATTTCACCTCCTAAGGGGATGAAATAAGGGATGAAACTTTGTATGGAAGTCTCTTAGTTTCAAAGGTAGGATGTTCAAATTTTGTGTTTAGGCTGACGATGACGATTAAAAATAATAAGGGGAAAGGGGAGGGGATGAGGGACTAGGACGGAGGATGGCGGTGTATAGATAAATAAAAAGATTGACGGTTACGGTGACGGTAAGTGTAAGTGGACGAGGAAGCGGAAGCTGAAGTGGAAGCAAAAGTCAAATGTACCATGGGCAACAGCGTCGCTTAACCACTGCTAAGGTTAAAATCGCTTGCACGCCACGCCCGCTGTCACATACGTTTAGGTCGTGCAGCGTTGATAGGCGCCCACACGAATTTTGTTGCAAACTGGTTACGCGACGCTGTTGCCCATAGTACATCAATGAATATAAACAGTTTGTAATGTGGAGTATCAGCCACTCGTTTTTCAGTCACCACAAGCAGCTGTAGTTAAGATTTGTAAATTAACTGTCCGCCTATTCGCCCTTCCACCTGTCCGCCTGGTCGCCCATCCACCTTTTTGCCTGTCCCCCGTCTATCCTACTTTGAAAGACTGTTCTACAGTAACATATCCAAATATTTATATTTATGATGGTACGGAACCCTCGGTGCGCGAGTCCAACTCGCTCTTGACCGGTTTTTTATGTTTTTAGTCCGTCCGTCCGTTTTATACACACATCAACTTTGTCTAGGGATACCAGGTGTTATTTTCATATAAACGAGATAACTTTGAAGCCTTGGTTTCCTGCCAGGGATGTACCGTGCTGTGATCTGATGACGGCTATTCAGAGAGTGAATGGAGGAGATTCAGATCGCTATACACACCCAACTGATCTGACCAGCATTCTAAAAACGTAATGGACATTGGACATGTATAAAAAAAACGGCGAAAATAGCATGAAAATGTATGGAAATCCTCAAACTGAGAACTCTAACCCATTAATCTTTTAGAATGCTGATCAGATCAGTTGGGCGTTGGGTGTCTATAGCGATCTGAATCTACTCCATTCACTCCTTGGATGGCCATCATCAGATTACAGAACGGTACATCCCTGGCAGAAAACCAAGGCTTCAAAGTTACCTCGTTTGTATGAAAAAACACCTGTATCCCTCGACAAAGTTGATGTGTATAGTTTATAATTTTTGGTCAGCCAATGACCGACCCTTGCGAAAATTACTTAACCTCAACGATCGTAGGCTATGCGTTAACCCACTGGCCGTGATGATGAATAATCCTAACCAGCTAGCGGTCATTACATTTTAGGTATTCGGGAGTTCTGAACACATGTGAAATTTAGTTGGGAACAAAAGCACACAAATTGTAATGGCAATAATGATGTAATTATCTGCGGTCATTATCATACAGTGAACAATTGGATGACATCATTAGGTCTCTGCTTCAGCTTGGGCAGAAATGCTTTCGAATGTCTGTCTGGCTGTATGTTCTCCTCTGTCGCATTACTAATTTTCCAGCAAAAATATAAATAAAGGTGTTGCCAGAACAAAACAACACAAAAAGAAATAGTATATTGCTAGGTCAAGAAATAAACACACTTACATGTTTTTTCATCACAAACCTAATAAAAATATATTAGATCAATATTCTGAATCTTGAGTTTTGCGGCAAAAACAGTAATATAATTTAATATTTCATAATAACAGTTTTATAGTAGAAAACATTTTTATGATGCTGTGCACACATCAACTGCAAACCGTGCACATCAACCTTTGGTCATTTTATAAAATTTCATAAAAAATTATAATACGAGAAGTAGCTGTAGTAGTAGTAACATTTTTGTCTTTTGGTATTGGAGGGAACAGGCGAAGAAGCTACGTATTTTTGATAGTTTACATACAGTCAATATCTAAGTAAAGTTTTCTTATCAGTTCGTTTCAAGAACTTTTAACATAAAAAAATATGATAGGAAATAAAGATAAAATTACTAATTACCATCCTACTTTAAAATTACCCTGGATG
The DNA here is from genome assembly GCA_943789525.1 of Agriphila geniculea. Lineage (NCBI taxonomy): Eukaryota > Metazoa > Arthropoda > Insecta > Lepidoptera > Crambidae > Agriphila > Agriphila geniculea. The sequence goes on from OX038890.1 coordinate 20,233,705, forward strand.
GCATTTTATTTATTATGACTCAAAATATAATAAACAAATTTAAAAGTTATAAAAGGGACCAATATCTGAAAATGTCACTATCAGGGTCAGTTTGTCAATTTGACAGTGACGTTTCTTTGTTTACATTTTTGCTGGGAAATGAGTAATGCGACTTTAGGTCGCATTTTTCAACCGATTCTCGTGAAATTTTGTGAGCGGGTTCAAATAATTATATAGAATTTTTTGTCGAGCCGATTATTTTATTTTACTACAATACAATCTAAACATTGCAAATGGTTAACAATACAATCTTAACATTACAAATGAAATAACATTAAGATAAATAAAATTATAATTAGGTATAAAAAAAATAACTAAAAACTATCTTATCTTTCCCTCAAAATATTATTTTTCAACACACTTGCTCGTAAAGTGAGCCCTAATACATCGCTTTTAGGGCCATAAACCGAGCTATAACAAACGCGTGCAAAAAAAAATAAGCTGTTCCATACATTAAGGTCGAGTAGGTACTGCACTTTTGTATGGAACAGCTGATTTTGTTTTTTGCGAGCAGGAGAGTTGGCTCCATAGTAAAAGTTGCTTGTAATCATGAGTGGAACCACCACACGGCGGGAACCAAATGATTAAAATTTTAGCGTGTATAGTTCACTGTATGTTTTTTAATTCAGTTTTAATCGGTACGTGTGAATTTTCGATACATTATGTACTTAGCGAGCAATAAATTTAATTATGATGAGGGCACCTCTGTGAGGGCACTAATCGCCTTAATCATAATATTATCAAGGATCACTCAGGCGCGATTTTGTTATAATACGATTACGAAAATTCACTATTGTTTAAATTTTGTAAAATAGTTACATTATTTTGAAACGCGCGTGCCGTTGAACGTCGACAAACGATTTATTGAATCCCTGCTAGAATTTTGAACCAAATTCCTAAATTGAAGTTTTAAGAAGGCGAATACAACAATGGAAGTTCATAGTTAAAATTATGTAAACATAATAGTTTTTAATTGATCACTAATAAACTATCTCTTATTTAGGAAAACTATCGATTACGAAACTAGAGAGCTATAGCTAAGGTTTTTAGGGTTCCGTAACCAAAGGGTAAAAACGGGACCCTATTACTAAAACTTCGCTGTCCGTCTGTCTGTCTGTCACCAGGCTGTATTTCATGAACCGTGATAGCTAGAAAGTTGAAATTTTCACAGATTATGTATTTCTGTTGCCGCTATAACAAACTAAAAACTGACTAAAAAACAAAAAAATAGTTTAAGGTATTCCTCCCATTTCAGAACTGACAGACTTATGTTTACTCTCTCTACGATTGAAAACTAAATGATGACACGGGTCTCTTACTGATGTCACATGACGTAAATATAATCTTAAAATTTTGACCGGAAGTGGAAGATTTTCATAAGCTTCCGGCCAATTTTATTTGCGATAATCTTCTGATCCTCGCTTAGCACAACTTTTCCGACCGTGTGCCATGCATTTCATCGTAATATGACGTAGGCAATACTGTCGCGGGCTCACGGACTATAACTAGCTGTTGCCCGCGATTAATCCACGTGGACAACTAAACATCACAAACAATTCTCATAAAACTTTTAAGTTTTAAGGAACATATCGAAAAACGATAAGGATTTTTCATTCTCCCATACAAAATGTACTGGTCAGCTGACCAACTTACTATAGAAAGGCGAAAAAAAAAATAGTTTTTCGACCTATGTTCTATGAAGAAATTTGTTCAGTTTAAGCAACACTATCACCTGTTTAAGTATCATTAGATAATTTGGTACCACCTTATATATTTAAACTATTTATAGTTAAAATTGTAATGCTACATACACGACTACCTATTGACAGAATATTGACATACTATTTACATTTACAGATGTTTACAAATTATTATCAGTTTTTTTACAGAAATTAACAGTGTATGTGACAGGATTACAATTGACAATACAAAGAAAGCCTGTCTTTAGAATAACTTCGTATGTAAAAGAAATAAAAATATTGGTGTAAAAAATTAAGAAAAGTGTTGGAAAATTTAAACATGGGGTGACTTTGCTTTACTCATCATTAATTTGGAGCATCCACTTGGGCCATTCATTAATTTACACTTATTGTTGCCTGTCGTCTTTATTTTTTAGTTTGAATATCTACTGCGAGACGTGAGATTAGCGAGTTGAAGAGTTTTAAGTAAAATCTCGTCTTAAACAGTTAACTTTCGGACTTTTCTGGTAGGGAAATTACAAACATTAAAACTGACGTGAACACTGTATTAATATTTTTAACTTAAATGTAGGTATCTTAGTTACAATACAAATACAAAGCCAAAAAATAATTACATATCTATCAACAACCCAAGAGATTTCAGACTGTCCCAAAAAGTGAACATCTTTTTGATAGAAAGGTCCGCATTTTGTCGAAATTATTGAAATACGCGACGCGTAGGCAATACTGGACGCGATGGTCAAATACGGGACAGTCCCATATATACGGGACGTATGGCACCCCTAAATAGGTATAAATCAGTGCACTGTTTTGAAGTAGATTCAGCGACATACAGTTCTGAGTTTACAGTTGTTACGTAGGCATTGCTACAAGGAAACGAATCGAAAACATACAAAATCCCGTAAAACCTATTCATTGGTTTTCATTTGCGACATCGTAGGAATTATGTGTTCACAAACACAAAAGAACGGTGGCTCAGTGACTAACTCGATCGTATATTTTATTTAATTATTTTTTTTCCTCAAATTATGTACTCACGACGGCACCTCAGACTATACATGTTGACCTTGAGACCGCCTTTACGCCCTACGTAATAAAAGCTGTTTTCGCAGTTTAACTGTATAACCTGACGTGCTGTCGTGTGTACTTACTTCCTACGTAAATAAATCAAGTTTGAATGCAGTGAACTTTATGGTCACAGGCCACGATTCCAAGTCTTGAAACTTGAGCGACGCTTTATTTTTTTTGTAAAGTAAATAAAAATATACAATTGTAAACATCATTTTGCTCCGATGGCAAATTAAAGCTCCGTTATGCGAAATCATTTGTCTCTGTCTTTTTCTTTACGTGTAAAGAGTATGGAAAACAACCTCACTTCTGCACTTTTTCGATGTTTTTCGTTGTTTTTTCATCATTATCTTTAGCACAATTATCTTTCTTGAAAAAAGTTATTGGAGCAACTGCACACTACGTTAAATTATATTTTGATGTAGAATTTCATACGTTTACGCTATTATTTACCCCAAAAATATGGCCCGCGACAAGCGCTTTTGATGATATTCTGATATTTTTTTACAATCATCTGTGAGGTTTATACGCAATTTAATGTTTGTAGCAACTAGATAAACTCTTTAGCTTGTCGTATGATTTTTTTGGTGGCTACTAGTTTACGTTTTCTATATTAAAATATGGCCCGCGCAAACCATGTTTTCCTATTACTGCCCCTTAAGTAACTGAAGCACTTGTCTTGTATTTTGGAAATAGAAATCAGTGTACTGTAGGTACATTAACAGCACATGTTTTAAGTCAGTGATGCTGAAAGTAGCCTTAACTATAGTGTAACGTAAAAATTAAACTTGGTGCAGTAGATATCCTTGTTTTACGTTAGTACTATTATAAATTCTTTGGTTTTACTGAAATAATACATTATCTATTAAATTTTGTTTGTTTTGAAGAGCTTTTGTTGACGTAAAAATAGCTTCAAAAATAAATGGCTCTAAAAAGCAAGAAATAAAATATTCAAATCTGCATAATAACTATCTCAAAAGTTTGTAAGTAATTGCATATCTAATATTAAACAACGCCTTTTAAAGTCGGTTAAAAAGGAAGATCGTAGCCTGAATTACTGCATCCTGAAAAACATTTCAAGTAGGACTCTTGTTCTTTACGCGTTACGCTTAACTTTTACGCGAATCCATTTCCGCCAAGAAATACCTACCTACGAGTATCTCGGTGTTTCGGTCAAGTGTACCGAAACTATTCAATAAAATCGACCAACCGCGCTGCTACAATAAAACTAACATAATGTTTGCAGCCACAATAGTTTATTGCCAACACTTTTTAGCTGCGACTCGATTTCAATTCAGCTTATAGTTAGTGGAAGCACATTTTATTACGATAAGGATAGTTTATAGTCAATTTCCAGCCAAACCTAAAAAACCTGAGTTATAAGGTGGATATCAATAGTGCCACGCAGTAGTGTCCCGGGCAAAACATGGAAAAAAGCTAGCTGAATATGATCTTAATGAAAATTAATCTCGAAAAAAAATATAAAATTATAATACCATCTTTTTTATTGACCGAGCGAGCACGAAGTGCGAGCGAAACGTCTCTGCTTCCAGCTTGGGCAAAAATTCTCTCGTATGTCCGGCTGTCTGTTCCAGCCTACATTCCGATTCTTGTGAAATTTTGTGAGCAGGTTCGAAAATCATATAGAGTTTTGGTGTCGAGCCAGTTTTTTGAAATTTTTCAAAATGGCAAAAGTCCGTTTTCCAGCTCTGCCTGTTTTCCTCTACAGGTCGCATTTTTCAACCGATTCTAGTAAAATTTTGTAAGCAGGTTTAAAAATGATGTAGAATTTTATTGTCAAACCAGTTTTTTGAAATTTTTCAAAATAGCGGAGATATGTTAAAAAAACCTATTTCAGTCCGGTTTTCCAGCGCTGTGTTCTCCTCTATAGGTCGCATTTCTCAACCGATTCTCGTGAAATTGTGTAAGCAGGTTCGAAAATAATATAGATTTTTTTGTCACGCCAGTTTATTGAAATTTTTCAAAATGACGGAGAAATGTTAAAAATACATATTTCAGTCCGGCTTTCCAGTGCTGTCTGTTTTCCTCTACAGGTCGCATTTCTCAACCGATTCTCGTGAAATTTTGTAAGCAGGTTTGAAAATTGTATAGATTTTTTTTTGTCAAGCCAGTTTTTATTTTTTTTAATGGCGGAGATAATGTAAGAAATACATTTCAGTCCGGATTTCCGGCGCTGTCTGTTCTCCTCTACAGGTTGCATTTCTCAACCGATCCCGGTGAAATTTTGTAAGCAGGTTCGAAAATAATATAGAATATTCGTCACGCCAGTTTTTTGAAATTTTTCAAAATGACGGAGAAATGTAAAAAAATCATATTTCAGTCCGGATTTCTGGCGCTGTCTGTTCTCCTCTACAGGTCGCATTTCTCAACCGATTCTCGTGAAATTTTGTGAGCAGATTTTATAAATATATAGATTTTTTTTGTCGAGGCAATTTTTCGAAATTTATTAAAATGACGGAGATATGTAAAAAAACATATTTCAGTCCAGCTTTCCGGCTGTTTGATCTCCTTTACAGGTCGCATTTCTCAACCGATTCTGGTGAAATTTTGTGAGTAGGTTCGATAATTATATATAACTGTTTAGTTAAGCCAATTTTTCCACATTTATAATAAAAAATTTCATCCATTTTGAAAAATTATAAAAATTAGAAGCACCATCTAGCTGCGAATACTCACGTATCTACCTACTGTGTGTTTTAAAAACTTCTTGGCCAAATTTTATTTTATTTTATCGCGAGGTCTACAGCTCACGGAGCCACTAGTTTTAATATTTTGATCATAATCATCTAAATGATGTGTTGTGTATAGCAATTAATGTAAGAAGCAATTTTATGATTTGTAGGAAACAAGTAGGTATTGTAAATTACTGTATATTCTTCGTAATTGACTAACGTGGGAAGGGTAGATACTGAGAAATCAATGTTGAACTTGATGCGCCGATTTCCGCTAATTAGTTGTAGTAACACAGGTCATTGAAGAGATGGGAGACTTAAACCAGACTATGACCATCAGTCAGGCATTTTTATTGTCCCCACTGCTGGGGCACAGGCCTTCCTTATGGGTGGATAAGGAAAGAGGATGGACCATAACCCACCACGCCGGCCCGATGCGGATTAGTGGGTGTCAACGACTACTAATGCAGCTGGGACCAAAGGCTTAACGTGCCTTTCAAAGCACGGAGGAGCTCGAGATAATAAATTTTTGGTCACCCATCCCATGACAGACCCCTGCGAAAGTAGCTTAATCACCGGGCCAGGCGCTAAACCACTGCGTTATTGAGCTCCTCTGTAATCCATATTTCATCTACCAATAAAATCATAAAAAAAAAAAATTGATAAAATGTGAGCTATAAGTTATTCACAGAAATAAATAATACTTAAAATTGTTTTTCCTTAAAAAAATTGCCAGTGTCACTTGGGATGTTATGAGGAATCTAACAATACATCCAAATCCGTTAAGGTATTTAGAAGTTATGGTGAAATAAAAAAGAACTTATTTAAGTACATACATGAACACATTACGCACTCTCTGTTTTTTGGGCAATAAATCCAACGAATTTCAGAGGAGGTTTTTTGTTTGTTTGTCTGGAATGGAATACTATTTTTAGAAAGGCATGGTTTTCATTTCCGGAATCAAAGTACCTACGTAAATTGACCGATTAGGTACGTTTTCATTTCTAATCTCTGAACCAATTTTGATGATATATGTAATTTGCAGTTTATTGAGGTTTTTTGCAAAGAGATAAACTTATACACTTGACTAAATATTAAAACTTATTTTAACAAGGGGTACTTACTGAATAAAAATTGCTGAAAAACTGAATGTAAAATAATCTTCCTTATGATGACTTATTGAACATTGATGCATTTACAGCTACAGGGTGTGAAAGTGAAAATGAAACATATTTAAATAAGCTCACATAATAAGCATTTTTAAATCGTCAATTCTATTACACTACCACCCATTATGATGTGACGTCTTTTAGCTGACAAGAAAAAAACCGGCCAAGTGCGTGTCGGGCCACGCGCAGTAGGGTTCCGTAGGTACATTATACCATACCATATTTTAATACCGCTATCATTTTTCGTCTGAAAAAATAACTTTGTTTTTCACAGTGTTTGTATGAATGACAAAGTTATATTTGCGGTTTTGGAAAATGTACTATATCTTGAAAACTAATTACTATATCTCGTTCAAACCAATTTTCGTTGAAAGTGTTTATTAAGATCTATATTTTTTTTTAGATTTTTCACCCTCTTACTTTAAAAGTTAAAGGGGGGGAGACACACATTTTACCACTTTGGAGGCATATATCTTTCAAACGGTTGACTTTGAAAAAAAATAGTCTTAGGAACCTCAATGTCATTTTTAAAGACCTATCTATGGACACCCCACAAGTATTGGTGTGATGAAAAAAAATATTTTCAGTTTCATTTCCATGTATGGGGAGCCCCCTTTAATCTTTTATTTTTTTATTTTTGTGTAAAAATCGTAAAGCGGTTCACAGGATACACCTACCTACCAAGTTTCAACTATGTAGTCCTGATACTTTTGGAATAAAGTGGCTGTGACATACGGACGGACAGACAGACAGACAGACAGACAGACATGACAAATCTATAAGGGTTCCGTTTTTTGCCATTTTGGCTACGGAACCCTAAAAATGAGCGCAAAAAACTTGTCAGCGTTATCAGATGGAACGATATTTACAAATAATGTACATATATCGTTTCCAGACTTCATATTAACAAATAAATAACATTAAATTAGCTCATTACTTAATGAATTTCAAATTCAGTTTAAGCTATTTAACTTCAAGGAAACAGGCACGCAATTTCTGAAGAAAAAAAAACTTTTGTTTATTTACATGTAAATTTTTCTTTAGCTAACTTTACAACCTCGCTTCTTAAGTGAGCCTTACTTACTTGGTTTAGTATAAGTTAATTTTTCTACTCTACTATATTTTTTGGACTTTTTCGCCATCTTTTTACAATAAAAATCTTAAAACTAATATTTGATCCAAAAAAAGTTGGCAACCCTAGGCCCGACACGCATTTCGCCAGTTTTTATCGATGTCTGTTTTCGTTTTTGATAAGTTTAAGATTATTTGAAAAAATCCCTAAAGAGAGGCATCCTACTTACTTGTTTTAACATTATTAAAACTTTTTTAATTTATGCGAGTATGTAACTCAATTTTGGATTCCTAGTCTTGACATGAAACACATCTTCATTAATAACATGAAAGTTACCAAAACTTTATCAGCATTGGCCACGAATTGAACTTTATGTAAACATAAGATCATTTATATTAAAGTTAAACCACTTACTGAATAATTCATAGTAAAATCTATTAAGGAAATACAATGTTTTGGTGACCAAAGATGACTCTATAGCGTGTGTACGCACAAACTATCAAAATATTGAAATTCCATGTGAAAAATAATATCAAGTTTTTTTCATATCAGACAGAAGTTTGTATCAAAAAGTATATTATTATAAACTTTGAGAACATCGTTAATATTTTACAACTGTAGAATCTGTAGATTTCTAGCTAGAGTAACTTAGCTATAAAGAAAGGACTAATAAACTATCACAAAATTACTGCATATCGCTGATTAGGCAAGTTTTGCAGATACGATACGATCAAACAAAACAGTAATATTAAAACCTTTTTTTTCAGAATCATGTCTCACAATTGGCTTATATTCACGTTCTCCTGGCTTGGCACGGTCAGTCTCCAGTACATCAACACTGGAGGTCCTGCTGCGGAGACGGTCCTGGATAACCTGGACTCTCCCCTACACTATCCCTTGCCATACGTCCACTACTTCAACCTTCAACCCTCCAGGAGCGAGGAACCATACCAAGGAGAAATGCAAACCTACAACCAGTTCTACCAACACAATGAGAGGGATGCATCACCTGATCTCCAGAGAAAGAGACGCACAGCCGAGGAAGAAGAGGAGGAACGAACGAGGCGTTGGTTGCCAAACCTGGTGGATACAGACCAAACGGCATACATTAAAAGCGACGACAGACTTTTGAACAGTCCTTTCATATTAGGGTTTACGGGCGCAGTAGAAGATAATGACACTGTCATGATGAATCTTCTCGATCCGAAAGAAAAGAAGAACTTTAGCCCGTGGGGAGGGAAGCGTAGCAAAGCTAGTGTAGAACACATGTGGACTTGGAAACGTTCCGCAAACATCAGAGAGCCAAACATGCCTAAAAGAGTGCGCTTCTCTCCTTGGGGAGGGAAACGGTCTGGCCAAATGGTCCTAAAGCCAGGCAATAAAGGATCCAAGATTATATTCGCGACATCCGTTCCCGAACTAACCCGAATCGTCTCCAACTTCTCACCCACGGGAGAGAGGTTTGACTTTGCCGGATTCCAATTCATACCCTTGTTGGATAAGAGGCATCCCATTAAAATTCTAGCGTTGAGTACTAAAGTGGACCAAAAGACTCTACGAGAAGCTCTGCCGTTTAAGACTTTCCTGGAATCGTTGCCAAAGATCTTTAAGCCGGGACATCCCTATGTAGATGTGAATTTGAAAAAAGACGGAAAGAGGAAAGTGAAGTTTAGCGCGTGGGGCGGCAAAAGATCTCCACCAATAATAGGGCCGATCTGGACTCCGGCTGGTCAAGATGTAAAAGAATCAACGTTAAACACGATACTTTTGGTAAGAAACACGCAAAACGGCCATAATGACGATATGACAAAGGCAATTTAAAATGGAAAACTAATTTAACTTTCCCATTTAGTTAACGTAACTCCTGGACTTATATCTAAAGTCTGTTTCGTTCTTACATGGTAACTGTTTAGATTTAGCTGTTAAAGTGCCATATGAGTGACGTTAAGAACTAAAAAATAAGCAAAAAAATAATAATGATAAGATCGGGAGTTACGTCGTCTTTGACGAAAAGGCTGGGTTCGTCAAAGACACTACCGAACTGATATAATGTATAGTATTGTTGTTATTTATAATATTTGTTACATTACATTCTGTATGTGCTACACATAATACGATATTAAAAAGTATTAAGTTATGACTTCCAATTCATTTCCGTAGATTGATGATGAAAAAGGTTAAGTTTAACCGACTGCACCGAAACGCAATTTGCTCGTGGACCCACCAGTGGGTATTGCCGGTCGGGGGGCAAGGTCCCCCGCCATGGAAAAGTGTGTGTTCATTAGGTTAGGTTAGTATTGCGACCAAAAATGCGCCAGAATCGAAGTTTTTGTAAAATTAACTTTCAATGTAGGACTTTTACTTAAATTTTCTGAAGCCTTGGCTATTTCACTTCTGCATCCGTTAATCTGCAGAATAGGTAACTAATTAAGGTTCGGAAATAGTCTACTTTAAGAAAAATTTCGCACTTTAACTGACTCGACCAGTCAATCTGCAGTTTCACTAGTTAATCTGCAGATTAACGGATTCCGTACTCTAACAGTAACATAATTATCTAAGAATTACAATATTACATAAAGTTCACCGCAGCGCGCCACTTTTGGTTAGGATGCCACCTTAATATGCAACATCTTTTTAAATTAGGATAGCACAAACACCATTCTGCAAATAGGATAATGGCTATAACCATTCTTTACTCTCTCTTTTATGGACCACACATTTCCCAATAGACTAGTGAGGTCACAAGATCACATAATGTCCCGACGCAAATATATTATTAGCTATTATACCAACTCTTTATTGCACCAAAACACAGTTACACAGGCCAATTCTAATAAAATCGGTCAAGAGCGAGTCGGACTCGCGCACCGAGGGTTCCGTTTCCGTACCATCATAATTGCACCATCAAACCACACTGCAGAGTAGAATTATAAAATTAGTATTGCAGTTTTAGGTCAGCGCCATCTCTTGACCGATAGTGGAACTAATGTTAACTTTTTAGAAATTATCAAATTTCTATCAGGAATTCTTCTTTCTATCTATTCTAATCAGGAAAAATAAAACTATGTCTCAATATAGCACATATTGAGACATAGTTTTATTTTTCCTGTAATCTTTATATAAACTGCTATCACATAGAATTATTTCAGATTTTTCTTTTTGCAAACTTCGGAGATAAGGGGGGGAAGGAACGGTATTTTTTTACATTTTTCATTATAAATCGAAAACCATGTGGCCTAAAACAAAAAGAAAAAATGATTGAAAACGTGCAAACGGCGCTCTTTCATATGATACCCCACATGCCCTAGTAGCTCCACTTCAAATTTTTAAGACCCCTTTTCAGTCCCTGTTGTAAAAAAGATATTTATTTTTTTATTTATTTCTTATTTTCAAAATAATTGGGCAAATGTCATCTTAAACTGTTCCAAATTTCAAGTTGATACCATTAGTAGTTCTCGAGATATCCAGCTGTGACAGACAGACAGACTGAGTCACACCATAAGGGTTCCTTTTTTACCATATTGGTACGGTACCCTAAAAATTGAAAGAAAAACTTTTACAACGCGTTACAAAATGACCCCTAATGCCGAAGTAGATAGGTGAACAACTTTTACTATGGGACAAACTCTAAAATAGTGAAAAAAAAAAACAGCTGTTTCATACAAAACTTTATTACCGTAAATATCAATGAATAAATCAGCTGGTTTTATTTTTAGTTTTTAAAAGTTGTTCAGTTTGATGGTCCCTATCTACCATATTTGGCGCTAGGGTTTTTTGTAGCACATTGTATACTAATCTAGGTATCAGCTATCTCTGGACCCGAATTCGGACGCATAGGATTCGATATTTTTACCCGACTACGGCGAAGAAAAAGGTAGGATTATTATTTGAATTTAAAGAATGAAAAATATTTAAGAGTTATTCAAAGAATATTAGAGACAATTTAAGAGGGCATGGTTGTTTCCTTTTTTAAATATTTACTTGGTTTACTAGTAATAGGAGGCTCAAGGTCACCCAGCGTGCAATGGAGAGAGCCATGCTCGGCGTTTTCCTGCGTGATCGAATCAGAAATGAGGAGATCCGCAGGCGAACTAAAGTAACCGACATCGCTCGAAGGATTGCTCAGCTACAGTGGCAGTGGGCTGGACACATAGCGAGAAGAACCGATGGCCGTTGGGGCGGAAAGGTTCTGGAATGGCGACCGTGCACCGGACGACGCTCCGTGGGTAGGCCCCCGACAAGGTGGACCGACGATCTGGTGAAGATTGCCGGAAGCCACTGGATGTGGGAAGCGCAGGACCGATCGTCGTGGAAATCCTTGGGGGAGGCCTATACCCAGCAGTGGGTGTCGTGCGGCTGATATGATGATGATGATGATGACTAGTAATAATAAAAATAAATGTATAGGCGGCGCTAGTTGACCTACATAAGCGCCTTAAGGGGGTTATGCGTTACACTAGCGCCGCCAATGGGAAAAAATAATAGTGTGTAAATAAAGACCCATTTGCGCCTGCCGTATACCCCCTAAAAATAATTAGCACCAGAGAAGAAATGAGACAAAAGAAGAACACGTGAACAAGTTGCCGGCCTCATGCGGCGGTCGGCGTTGATGGATATAATGACGAAATTGTAAATTGAAGAACTCTGAAGAAGATTTGCGGTGCTTTTTATCTCTTAAACAATATCTAGCCTGTCGCTTAGACCCGTCAACGCCCGTAAATGACACACAATTCTATCGTTGTCCGGGTCCCGGAGTCCGCACGGGCATTGATGAATTAATGGTGTTTTATTGTTAAAAGTAGCCCACTTTTAGCAATAAACGACTACCTAACGACAGGCTAGAAAATATTATATAAGCCAAAGATTTAAATCGATATAAGCTATAAAAAGTACCTACCACAAAGCTTCTTTGGAGTGCACTATAAGAACACAGTTCACAATTTCGTCTTTATTTAAGTACTATGATTTTTTCCATTGGAGGCGCTAGTGTAGCGCGCTATTTCTATGGCATAAACCCACTTAAGGCGGTTGTATGACCGAAAGTGGCGCCCTCAAGAGGTTTTTATTTAATATGTTATTAATAGAAAAAGATTTTAATAATGTTTATCGTGGAGATTTTAGGGCCCATGGTCTAGTATTTTTAGAAGGTATCACTACATGCCCTCGTAGTCATTCGTAGAAGTAGATAGCAAATGTGTCACAAACGGCCACTTTTAGCAGTTTTTCTATCTACTTCTAGCAGTGACTACTAGGGAATGTAACGATACCGTCTAAAAATACTAGACTGTAGGCCCTAAAATCTCCACGATAAACATTATTAAAATTGTGTATTAGAATTATAATATTAAATAAAATTCACCGCGGCGCCACTTTCGCTCATGGTACCACCTTAAGGCGGTTGTATGACCGAAAGTGGCGCCCTCAGAGGTTTTTATTTAATAAGTTATTAATAGAAAAAGATTTTAATAATGTTTTACGTGTTGGTTTTAGGGCCCATGGTCTAGTATTTTTAGAAGGTATCACTACATGCCCTCGTAGTCATTAGTAGAAGTAGATAGAATATGTGACAAAAACGGCCACTTTTAGCAGTTTTGCTATCTACTTCTAGCAGTGACTACGAGGGAATGTAATGATACCGTATAAAAATGCTAGACAGTGGGCCCTTTCACGTAAAATTCCACGTAAAACATTCTTAAAATTGTGTATTAGAATTATAATATTCAATAAAATTCACCGCGGCGGCGCCACTTTCGCTCAGGGTCGCGAAAATAGTACGGCGCCATCTCTAGAAAGCCGTAGTAACTACAGGAGGAGAGAGCGGGAGCCGGGAGCAAAAACAAGATGCTTTTACCATGAAATTATTGTTTAATGTAAATGATTTACATAGTCCCAGTCACACAGGAACAACATAAAAATACGACAAAGGATAGAGAGAAATAATTATAAAACTTATGAGAAACTTCTTAACAACCATTACATTTTTTTGTTGGAAAACTGTTTTCTCTTATTGAAGTTTTAGCATTCACAATGCTATATAAGAAAAAGTCCCTCCGGACCAGTAGTACCATTGAGTTGTACCATTGATGGTACAACTAGTATGGATTTATCCCACTAGTACCATGGATGGTACAACTGGTGTAGATTTATCCCATATTAGGAAAAATCGACTCACCCGTAGCACCTCAGACGTGACTTGAACCTGCACCCTTGGGATTCCAACCCAATGCACTGAACAATTAGCATTAGCTGCACTCAGTAGCATAATTCGTCAGTGCATTGTAGAGGAGAGGCCAGGCCTTCAAAATTGAAATCCCGTCGGACAAGCGAGTGCTCTACCGACAACTGGTATCATTGTCTTCAGCATGATCTCCTGAACAATAATATAGCGGTTGTCGCATTATAAAGTGGTGGAGGGGGGAGGGGGGGAGGGAAAAGGTGCAAAACTCAGTTATCAGAGTTTCGCTAATTTCTCAATAACCACTTGTTCGATTTAAACAAATAAACTGTCATATGGTAGGTAATATCCTTAACGAAAGATTTTATTAAGCAATAGTTTTTGTAGATACTATAGTTTATGAAATAATTAGATAAAATACGAATTTCAAATAAATATTTTTTTTGTTTTGTAGAATTGAAGCAGTAAATTGAAATAAACTACTATGTAATTAAAACTATGAAGACTTGCTCCAGAAAAAAAATATCGGTGAATAGCCCAGTCACTCCCCTCTATAGAATAATAAACTTGTTAAACATTTTTGTCTAGTAACTAGTTAAAAAAAATTTTTTTGTGTCGCGTGGTGAAATTTTCTCTTCCATTTTTTTTTCTTAAATCCTCTACAGAATTAAAAGTATGAAGATTTGCCTCAGAAAAAAATAACGGTAAATAGCCCAGTTATCCTATTATATAGAATAATAAACTTATCAAACATCTTTGTCCAGTAATTATGTTAAAAAAAACTTTTTTATTGCGTGGCGAATTTTCTTTATCTTTTTTTTCGAAAATCCTTTACAGAATTAAGACTATCAAAATTTGCCCCATAAAAAAATTATAGTGAATAGTCCAGTTATTTTTCTATATAGAATAATAAATTTGTTAAATATTTTTGTCTAGTAACTGTGTTACAAAATGTTTTGTGTTGCGTGGTGAAATTTTCTTTACAACTTTTTTTTTCGAAAATTCTCTACAGAATTTAAACTATGATGATTTGCCCTAGTAAAAAATCCTGGTGAATAGCTTAGTTATTGCACTATATATAAAAAATAACTTGTTAAACATTTTTGTCTAGAAATTATGTTAAAAAAATGATTTCTATCGCGCAGTGAAAATTTCTCTAACATATCATTTTTCCATAAACCTTCTACAGAATTAAAACTATGAGGATTTTCTCCAGAAAAAAAATTACAGTAAATAGACTAGTTATTCCACTATATAGATTAATAAACTTATCAAACATTTTGGTCTAGTAACTCTGTTAAAAAAATTTTTGTGTCACATAACACGGTGGACCTGCAAAGTTATGTTTAAACGAGTTTGCACGGCACAAAATATTTCTTAACACAGTTACTAGACAAAAATATTTGACAAATTTATAATTCTATATAATGAAATAACTGGGCTATTCACTATTATTTTTTTTCTGGGGCAAATCCTCATAGTTTTAATTCTGTAGAGGATTTTCGAACAAATGGTAGAAAAAAATTCACCTCGTGAAAAAATAATCATTTTTTTAACATAGTTACTAGACAAAAATGTTTGACATGTTTATTATTTTATATATATTGGAATAACTGGGCTATTCACCAGTATTTTTTTCCGATGATAATCTTTATAGTTTTAATTCTGTGGAGGATTTTCGAAAAAAAATGGTAGAAAACATTTTGCCACGCGACCCAAAAAAAATTTTTTAGCATAGTTACTAGATAAAAATGTTCAACAAGTTTATTACTTCATATAGTGGAACAATTGTGCTATGTATAAATATTTTTTTTCTGGGGCAAATCTTCATAGTTTTAATTTCATAGTACTTTCTTTTAATTTACTGCTTCAATTATACAAAACTAATAAAGCCTTTGTTTGAAATTCATCTTTTTTCTATTTTTGTAATAAATTTTAGTATTTACAAAAAACATTGTTAGATAAAATATGTTGTTACAGGTATTATCTACCATATGAAACGTTATTTGTTTTCATCGGACAAGTGGTTACTGAGAAATTATCCAAACCCTAATACCCGATTTCCGCATCTTTTCCCTCCCCTCCCTCCCCCCTCAACCACTTTATGATGCGACAACCGCTATATTCTTGTTCAAGAGATCATGCTGAAGACAATGATACCGGTTGTCGGTAGAGAACTCTTCGGTCCGACGGAAATCGTCATTAGACGACTTTCGTTAAAGCGGTTTCCATATTATTCGGACAGTGACCTCCCGCACTATACCGATGATAATTTTGTTGTCTTCCAGCTAAATTTCAAAACTAAAAAACAGACAGCAAGCCAATGATTGTGGCAATTTTACTTAGTGCTTTATACTATATGTACTTCTGTACTTTATTTTAATTTACTGCTTCAAATCTACAAAACTAAAAATGATTTTGTTTGAAATTCGACTTTTTTCTAATTATTTAATAAACTATAGTATTTACAAAATCCATTGCAAATGAAAATATGTTGTCAAAGATATTACCTACCCTAAGACACATTATTTGTTTAAATCGGTCAAGTGGTTGTTGAGAAAATCAACAAATTTCCGATACTCGACTGCCGCATCTCTTCCCTCCACCCCTCCCCCCTCCACCACTTTATAATGCGACAACCGCTGTATTCTTGTTCAGGAGATCATGCTGAAGACAATGATACCGGTTGTCGGTGGAGCACACTCTTGTCCAACGGGAATCGTAAATAGACGACTTTCGTAAATGTGGCATCCCCTCTATTGGGCCGGAATCCCAAGGATGCGGGTTTAAGTCCCGTCTGAGGTGCTATGAGTAAGTCGATTTTTTCTAGTATTTTTTATTTATTAATTGTTTTCTATTATTTTCATGTGTAGTAAATGTATCTGTATCATCTGTCTGTCCACCAAAAGCAAAGAAAACTTCAAAGTACTGAATCATTTGAATAAAGTAAGTTTTAGACTGGTTAGAAGAAACTACTTTAATAATCAAGTGACTTATTACTGCCAATTACAAAAATCTTCCAAATGTTTACATTGTAAAACCATTTCACATTTAGAGAATAGAAGGTTCAAGATTATTATACAAACAGTATTTTTATTCACTCTCCAAATTTTAAGGATAAGGCCAGTAGGTGAAGTAGAACATCTTTCTAAAAACAAATTGATTATCCATACAAATCAAAGACCACATGATCAGTTCCTTATTACGGGATGACCAAAATTTTGTGGCATACTTCGACACATGTTTCTTACTCAATACTTTATTTGCAACCAAGAGAAATTTGTAGTTTCATGGACTGACTACATCCTTAAAATTTGGAGAGTGAATAAAATACACCCTGTACTTGTAGGATCCTTTCTTTATGGTTGATGATGGAGAAAAATCTGTAGTAAATTTTGTAGTTGAAAGTACAACAAGAAGCCTGACAAACCTGCCTTTATATCAAACATCAAGAAAACATCTAGTTTCTGACTGTGAATAGCTTATGGACAAACAGACAGATACATTTCTTGCATTGTTTTTATCAAATTTTTTGTTCTGTACTTAATTTTTTTATAAGATGATAAAATCTAATAAGTATAAGAAAATAGAAAATCTATTTATATTTGTAAACATCAAACTGTATTTAGTAGCTTTAAATATTTGAAAGAATATTATTGATAACATAAAATCCAAATGAGCTGTTGTTTTTTTTTAATAACACTAACAGAGAAGCCTTTACATTCAGCCTCTTCAAATTAAGTTACTGTTTCAGATTTTATTAAAACTTGGTCAATAGTTTTAGTCACAAAATACTTTATGTATGAATGAAAGAAAATAAAATTACACGGTCCTTAAAATAAGATGATATCCAGATTCCGACTCAACTGGCTTACTCAGCTGCCCAACCTTCAGTTTAAATGCTTCTTCTTCAAAAGACGGCTGCATTTGACCGCGTCCGAACAGCCCCAAATCCCCTCCTCGTTTAGCCGACGAACAGTCAGAATACTTAGTTGCGATATCAACAAAAGTTGAATCGTTGCTTACAATTTGTTTGCGGTAGCTTTTTAAAGTGTCCAAAGCCTCTTCCTTGGTGCGAGTGATGGTTTCCTCACGCCAGGATGACGGTCGTCGGCTCTCAGTATGTTTGACCAAGATGTGACTGCAGCGGATCTCGCCGGGGTCCGCTGGGGCTTCGGGCCGTTCCCATTGAGACTTCTTGGTGTAAGTATTGAGGAAATATGTCATACCAGTGGAGCGGCTCGTCCTCATCTCCCATCCTTCAGGTAACGGGGCCTCTTTGTCTTCTGACATTCTGGAATGCACGGTGAATTGTTGTGGAGTCACATTACAACACTTAATACACACACAAAACTGTCTTTTTTTGTTTGGAAATGTCATTTTTTATTGAAAACTTATGGGCGAAAGGGGCAGTTTTATGTTATAGTTTAAACACGTATCACACTGTTTACTAAACATTACGGGAGCCGAAATTATAAAAATAACCTTTCTCATCATCAATAAAATTATAGCATTTGTAGAAAAAATAACGTATCTACAGAAAAAAAATAGTTTTAGAGGTTTCATGTAAGTTAACCTCAGAAACTCTCGTAGCTCGTAAGTAAATAAATGTATGCTGAATTTAAGTAATAACTTACGTGGTGTATCAGCCTTTCAGTTGGAGGTTTTCAATTATTTAACTTGCAGCTCTACAAACAAATAAGGCAGAATTTTTTTATTTGGTTTACGTGAAATCCAAAAAGACGCTCGCTCGTTTGTTTGACATTGACAGTCTTCTTCTTCTTTTTTGTTTTGACAATCTACTTTCCTCCTGGAAGTAATTTTTGCCAGTGTCAAGTGTAGAATAGTTCTTCTACTTCTTCTTATTTTTGTTATGGCAATCTACTTTCAGTAGATTGTCATAACAAAAATAAGTAAAAATGAATCTTATAAGATTGATTTTATCATGTCGACGAAAAAGCAAATATTCAATGATGTCACTGTGATCAACGCCGTTAAGACGGGGAGCGATCACCGATTGGTACGTGGCACATTGAATATCAACATAAAGCTGGAAAGATCTCGACTGATAAAATCAACACTCCGACCATTGCCGGCCCATATTCAAAACCCCGAGAGCTTTCAACTCGAACTCCAAAACCGTTTCGAAGCCCTTGAGAACAGCATAGATGTGGACGATCTAAACAATATGGTGGTGGATACTGTCCGTACGGTAGGGTCCAAGTTCTTCAAGACCCGCCGTCCCAAGCTAAAGAAACTCTCCGACCACACACTCCTACTCATGGATCAGAGACGTGAAATGAGGCTCCAGAGTTCAGTAGATGCTAATCGTTATCGGCAGCTTAATAGACAGATATCTAAGTCTTTGACGAGCGACCTTCGCCAATTTAATACGAATCGTATTAAATAGTCTAAGCGGTCATGGGATTTTTGGTAACGATCATGGAAAAGGTTAGATTCAATTTCATGGGTTGTAGAGTGGTCCCCTAATGTGAATGATCTCGGTCTGCCTGCTCTCAGTGGTTGCAACTTCGAGTTATAGCGCTTACAAGAGGCATCATTGTTACGAAAAAAAAACGATCAGAGAAATGGTCAGTTTTAGTACCTGTTCAAAGAATGTCGTCTCTGCAGATGAAACAAGTTGGTCTGCCGGCTCATAGTGGTTGCATTTCTGAGCTATGACGTGCGCAAGTCACGTTATTGTTACGAAAAAAAAACGATAAGGGAAATGGTCAGTTTTAGTACCTATTCAAAGTATAGTATCTCCACGGGTGAAACAAGTTGGTCTGCCGGCTCTCAGTGGTTGTATTTCAGAACTATCATTGTGTACGCAAGACGCTTATTTGTAGAGAAAGCCTAAAAAAACTTTGAAGAACGGGACAATAGGCAAATTTTTAAGTGCACGCCGGCCGTTTGCGTATCTGTGACTATATGAGTCCCCTCCCCACCTTAAGGTATCTCTACACTCGCGCGCGAAAAGCCCCAATCCTCCCGCAAAGCAGTGTGCGTAGTGTGGAACCGATTTGAATCGAATCTACACACCCGCGAGTGAGTATGGAGAGGTCTTTATGCCTGTGCCACCGCGCACCCCCAATCCCCCCCTCCCACTTCCGGCTTTAGCGTCAATAGAGATGTTCGATCCGGGTGCCTTGTATCGATATTCCGGATCGCCATGGATCGTAATTCACTGTATCGATCCAGATTATAGAATCTGGATTGATAGGCATCGGCTACACGCTCGCTAAATACTGTGGCCCAGCGCCATAGAGTAAATTTTAACCATTTGAAAGTAAAATATTGAACATTCCATACAAATTACTTTCCATGGTTAAAATTTACTCTACGGCGATGGATCACAGTTAGTCTAAGCGGTCACGGGATTTTTGGTAACGATCAAGGAAAAGGTTAGATGCATTTTCATGGGTTATAGATGGTCCCCTAATGTGAATGATGTCGGTCTGCCTGCTCTCAGTAGTTGCAATTTTGAGTTACAGCGATTATAAGAGGCTTCATTGTTACGAAAAAAACGATCAGAGAAATGGTCAGTTTTAGTACCTACTCAAAGTATGGCGTCTCCGTAGCTGAAATGATGTGGTCCGCCGGCTCTCAGTGGTTGCATTTCAGAGCTATGACGCGCGCAAGTTACAACAATATTTTTTTATTGTCAAATTGTGTTTTTAAAAATACTTATCGATAGAACTCTCTATTATAATGAAAAAATGTCTTAAGCCATTTTTGTCTAAAATGAATAGATTGGTCGAAAAAAATACTTTATGATTTTTTTTTGTATGGAGTGAGATATTCAATGTGCTCTTTTGGTCAATTCCTAATTATTTCTGCCTCAAAACTACTTCTGCGTCAATATTTCAAACGTTTAAAATAATCATACACTATCAACGCACGCCCAAAATTGTACATTCACACAGCTTGGATTTCTAAACAGTATAAAATCGTATTTTTTACTAAAATTTTTTTTTGCCATTCTTTATTATTTTCATCAATTTTAACACTAGAAAACCAACAAAACGTTCAGTTAAGGTCTATGATACAATTGTTTTTACCATAATTACAACGCAACTAAAATATAAAGCTAAAATGTTCTCAAAAAAAAACCATAAATATCTGAGTTGTAATTGTTTCATTCATAGTTTTGACCTGACCAAATTCCTAACGAACTCTTAAGAGGTATTGCGGAAGAGATTTTTTTTTTTTTTATTATTTATTTATTTATAGGACCACAAACAGGTTTACAATATTCCTTAAAATTAATCATATCAGTAATACAAAATATTTCTTATTACAAACCCAACCCAATGGTCACGTCTTATTTCTAAAGATAAAATACAAGCGCACGGGACTCAATTATCCCAGACATATACACATCATCTACAATCTATATAATTTATTTGTATTATGTTTATGTTAATTTATTGTGCGTTACAGAAAAAAAAAGAAAGTGATAAAAAAAAAGAAAGAACAGGTGACATAATTATTTAGTTGTTAATAATTTTTAAATATATATTCCACGTAATTATTTATTTAGGTAGGTATTAGTTCTTTTTTTTTATTAGTTATTAATTACTAAGTACGATGGACACTAACTGTTAGATAATATTTTTACCACTTGTTTCTTAAATGTCTCAGAACCACAATTAAATACGTCTACTGTAAAGAATCTCCTATTATATGTGTCAGCAAGGCGATGCAAGGGAGATCGGCGACCAGCGTTTGTGCGAGTTGTATTTAGGGCAAATAATGGTTTAGAACGTACTGATCGCATATGTGCACGAGTAGGTACAGCATAACGGATGCTATTAACAATACTCATACAGTCATATTTATTATTGCAAAAGTCATATAGTAACATGGCATCAAGCTGACAGCGTCTGGATTTTAAGTCTAGGAGTTTATATTTTTTTAAAAGTAGCTTATATGTTGGTAGTAGGTTTGAGATGGGGCCAATTCTGGCTAAAGTTTTCAACGAAATAGTACGCACGGTTATTATACCTAGACAATGGGCAGAGTCACACATAATACTCTTACATAAGAAAGGATCAAGGAAGGAAATAGGAAACTACAAGCTCATTTCACTGATTTCAAACACATACAAAGTCCTTGCAAAGGTCTTACTAGAAATAATATTTATTTATTTTTATTTATTTATGGTATCTGGTAATCTTGATGAAAATCAACCAATCAACAGGCAGGGCTCAGGAAAAACTACAATACAATATATTGTATTGTATGTAAGGACATCAGATAATGGTATTGAAATTAGCTTTGTAAATTGGCTTATTATATTCGTTGTGTTTTTGGATGAGTTGTTTGATGGTGTTTGATGATGTTTGGATATGGTGATATCACATCACCATCAAACAACTCATCCAAATCTGTCCGTACCAAGCGCTTTGCCAATACATTTCTTATGCGAGCTGCTAAAGAATGGAATGCGCTACCTGCTCATGTGTTCCCCGATAATTACAACCTTGGTCTTTTCAAGGCAAGAGTGAAAAGGCATTTCCTGGGCATGCATGCTACACCTTAGACCACATCCTGTTTACCAAGCAAGATGGTGGTCAAATGCCTGCCCAGTCTATATTAAAAAAAAAGTGGTTCATGAAATACCCAATCAAAACCCCTTTAGCGGTAAGCGGTTCTGGGGCCCTATTTTTGAATCGCTCGGCTGGCGTCGAGCGTTCGTTTCTACTGATTTTCGTTTAACATTTATCTCAACATCCATACATTTGAGTCAAATGTTGAACGAAAATCAGTAGAAAAGAGCACTCGACGCCAGCCGAGCGATTCAAAAATAGGCACCCTGGTCCTTCGGTCCAGTTGGAACTAGGTATAAATAGCTTGAACTCGTTTTAAAACCCCTTCATAAAGCCTTTATAGGGTTTCCCCGATAGGGTTTTCGTATTCGGTAAGTGCTTCTTGGGTTACCCTTTCGATAGGGTTACTGTATTGATAGGGTTTTTGAAAACAAGTCTATGAAAGACCCAATCAAAAACCCCTTTTACGGAAAGCGGTTCCGGTCCTCGCTCGCAAGTTTGACGACTTCCAACCTCCCGAACAAGCCGGGTTCCGAAAAGGCTTTAGTACCATAGACCACATCCATTAAATCTGCTATTATGCTTGGCGTTCGTGGACTATGAGAAAGCCTTTGATTTGATTGAAACCTGGGCTGTGCTGCAGTCTCTCCAAAATTGCCAAGTGGACTACAGGTATATCGAGGTGATTTGTGGTACTACTTAAACGAAAATGCCACCATGTTGATCCGAGTACAGAACCAGAGCACAAAGCGAGATATGGGACAGAGAGATGCTATTTTCCCGAAACTATTCACAGCTGCGTTGGATGATATCTTTAAACTCTTAGACTGGAAAGGACTCAGAATCAAGATGAATGGCCAGTACTCGAAATTGCAACTACTGAGAGCAGGCAGACCAACATCATTCACATTAGGGGATCACTCTATAACCCATGAAAATGCATCTAACCTTTTCCTTGATCGTTACTAAAAATCCCGTTACCGCTTAGACTAACTGTGATCCATCGCCGTAGAGTAAATTTTAACCATGGAAAGTAATTTGTATGGAATATTCAATATTTTACTTTCCATGGTTAAAATTTACTCTATGGCGCTGGGCCACAGTATTTAGCGAGCGTGTAGCCGATGCCTATCAATCCAGATTCTATAATCTGGATCGATACAGTGAATTACGATCCATGGCGATCCGGAATATCGATACAAGGCACCCGGATCGAACATCTCTATAGACGCTAAAGCCGGAAGTGGGGGGGGGGGGGATGGGGGGTGCGCGGTGGCACAGGCATAAAGACCTCTCCATACTCACGCGCGGGTGTGTAGATTCGATTCAAATCGGTTCCACACTACGCACACTGCTTTGCGGGAGGTTTGGGGCTTTTCGCGCGCGAGTGTAGAGATGCCTTAAGGTGGGGAGGGGGCTCATATAGTCACAGATACGCAAGCGGCCGGCGTGCACTTAAAATTTGCCTATTGTCCCGTTTTTCAAAGTTTTTTTAGGCTTTCTCTACAAATAAGCGTCTTGCGTACACAATGATAGTTCTGAAATACAACCACTGAGAGCCGGCAGACCAACTTGTTTCACCCGTGGAGATACTATACATTGAATAGGTACTAAAACTGACCATTTCCCTTATCGTTTTTTTTTCGTAACAATGATGTGACTTGCGCACCTCATAGCTCAGAAACGCAACCACTATGAGCCGGCAGACCAACTTGTTTCATCTGCAGAGACGACATTCTTTGAACAGGTACTTAAACTGACCATTTCTCTGATCGTTTTTTTTTCGTAACAATGATGCCTCTTGTAAGCGCTATAACTCGAAGTTGCAACCAATGAGAGCAGGCAGACCGACATCATTCACATTAGGGGACCACTCTACAACCCATAAAAATGAATCTATCCTTTTCCGTGATCGTTACCAAAAATCCCACGACCGCTCAGTCTAAAAGAGGCCATCGAGCGGAACAAAGGCTCCAAAGTGTTCGTGAGAGATCTGTCTATTGGGCAAAGCCAGATGACGAAGCTGAAAACTGACGACGGACGCATCATCTCAGCGAAGCCTGAAATCCTGAGGGAGATCGAGAGTTTCTATGGGCAGTTATATTCCACGCAGACACCCGTTGAAAGCAAGGCTAAAGACCCCAGAGCCAAGCTTACCCGACACTATACCCAAGATATCCCGGACGTCAGCATGTACGAGATTAGTATGGCTCTTAAACAGCTGAAAAACAACAAGGCGGCGGGCGACGACGGAATCACTACAGAACTTCTGAGAGCGGGCGGTAAGCCGATACTTAAAGTCCTCCAGAAGGGCAGAACGCCGAAGACATGGAACATAAGTGAGGTGATTTTGTTCTTTAAAAAGGGTGACAAGTCCCTCTTAAAGAACTATAGACCCATCTCGCTTCTGAGTCATGTCTATAAGCTGTTTTCGAGAGTTCTTACGAACCGTCTCGCTCGCAAGTTCGACGACTTCCAACCTCCCGAACAAGCCGGGTTCCGAAAAGGCTTTAGCACCATAGACCACATCCATTCGCTGCGGCAGGTCATACAGAAGACCGAAGAGTATAATCTGCCACTTTGCTTGGCGTTCGTGGATTATGAAAAAGCCTTTGATTCGATTGAAACCTGGGCGGTGCTGCAGTCTCTTCAAAGGTGCCAAGTGGACTACAGGTATATCGAGGTGTTGAGGTATTTATACAAAAATGCCACCATGTCGGTCCGAGTACAGAACCAGAGAACAAATCCTATCCAACTGCAGCGAGGTGTGAGACAGGGCGATGTTATTTCTCCGAAACTGTTCACAGCTGCGTTGGAGGATATCTTTAAACTCTTAGACTGGAAAGGACTCGGCATCAACATTAATGGCCAATACCTAACACACCTTCGTTTTGCCGATGATATAGTTCTTATGGCTGAGACCTTGGAGGACCTGAACACAATGCTCGAAGATCTCTGTAGTGCTTCCCAAAGAGTGGGTCTTAAAATGAACATGGATAAGACGAAAATCATGTCGAATGCCCATGTTGTGCCCGCTCCAGTTCATGTTGGGAACACTACACTTGAAGTTGTTGACCATTATGTATACCTAGGACAGGCAGTCCAGTTAGGTAGGTCCAACTTTGAGAAGGAGATCTCTCGTCGAATCCAACTCGGATGGGCAGCATTCGAGAAGCTCCGAAAAATCTTCGTGTCCGATTTGCCTCAGTGTCTCAAGACGAAAGTCTATGACCAGTGTGTGTTGCCAGTGATGACTTACGGCAGTGAAACGTGGTCGCTAACTATGGGTCTCATAAGGAGGCTCAAGGTCACCCAGCGTGCAATGGAGAGAGCCATGCTCGGCGTTTCCCTGCGTGATCGAATCAGAAATGAAGAGATCCGCAGGCGAACTAAAGTAACCGACATCGCTTGAAGGATTGCTCAGCTAAAGTGGCAATGGGCTGGACACATAGCGAGAAGAACCGATGGCCGTTGGGGCGGAAAGGTTCTTGAATGGCGACCGCGCACCGGACGACGCTCCGTGGGTAGGCCCCCGACAAGGTGGACCGACGATCTGGTGAAGGTTGCCGGAAGCCACTGGATGTGGGAAGCGCAGGACCGATCGTCGTGGAAATCCTTGGGGGAGGCCTATACCCAGCAGTGAGTGTCGTGCGGCTGATATGATGATGATGATGATGAATCTACTTTCCTCTTGGAAGTAATTTTTGCCAGTGTCATGTTTTGAATAGTTCAGTATTTCTAGATTTTCTAGTAGATTGTTTCAGTTTGCATTAAAATGCGGGTACATTCCAATGCTGCTTGGAGCATTTGGCAGCAAGTATATCAAGACAGTTTACTCGGTAAGTTCAGCCGAGGTAGCCACCACTACAATAAAAGTCTCAGCTTCACACAACCAAAATCGCGCCTATTTCAATAATCCCACATATAGTTCAGTTGCGTAGACACTTGTACCACAAAACTGCACCAATTATTTTAAGACGCAATATCCACTATGAATCAATTTGGGTATAATTAAAATAGTCACTGAACCGAACTCGACGAAATGGCGCCAAAAACTCGACAGTCTTCTTCTTCTTCTTATTTTTGTTTTGGCAATCTACTTTTCTCTTGGAAGTAATTTTTGCCAGTGTCACGTGTTGAATAGTCCAGTGGTAGATTGTTTCAGTTTACATTAAAATGCGGGTGCATCGCATTCTAATGCTGCTTGGAGCATTTGGCACCAAGTATAATCAAGACAGTTTACTCAGTAAGGTCAACCCAGGTAGCCACCACTACAATAAAAGTCTCAGCTTCACACAACCAAGATCGCGCCTATTTCAATTATCCCACATATTGTTCAGTTGCGTAGACACTTGTACCACAAAACTGCACTAATTTTAAGACACAATATCCACTACGAATCAATTTGCGAATAATTAAAATAGTCACCAAACCAAATCCGACAAAATAGCGCCAAAAACTCACATTGACAGTCAATCTTCTTCTTCTTCTTATTTTTGTTATGGCAATCTACTTTCCTCTTGGAAGTAATTTTTGCCAGTGTCATGTTTTTAATAGTTCAGTATTTCTAGATTTTCTAGTAGATTGTTTCAATTTATATTAAAATGCGGGTGCATCACATTCCAATGCTGCTTGGAGCATTTGGCAGCAAGTATATCAAGACAGTTTACTCGGTAAGTTTTGCCGAGGTAGCGACCACTACAATAAAAGTCTCAGCTTCACACAACCAAGATCGCGCCTATTTCCATTATCCCACATATTGTTCAGTTGCGTAGACACGTGTACCACAAAACTGCACCAATTTTAAGCCACAATATCCACTACGAATCAATTTGCGAATAATTAAAATAGTCACTGAACTGAACTCGACAAAATCTCGCCAAAAAACTCGACAGTCAATTTTGATCTGCCCGTTGATTACGGGTGCATTCCGCGGGCTGATTATCTAATTAGAAACCACCTAGCGACCGGTCGCAGTTCACAGATGATAGTGATCCATTGCTACTTCTTTTTGGATTAAAAAAAAACATACCAAAGAAAAGTAGCAATGTATGTGGAATGAAACCGGTCGCTAAATAGTTTCTTTTTAGATAATCAGGGTGCCGATTCAGACTAAAATCGATTTCAGGGTTGACCACGATAAAGGTAGAACAAAATCTCATGAAACGGAAGTGAATTTTTTTAAGTTTTGAGACGATAGTAGGTATTTGCTAATTATTATTATTTTCCTAATAATCACAAAGTCAACATTATTTGATGGCACGTTTATGACGTCATTAAATATGTCTTTAGAAAAATGACACGTTGATACTTATAGGTTCGCCATCCCTGACCTAAGGGGTAAAAAAACAACATTTCTAACCTCTGAAAGGAATTTCTTTAACAATTCTTTTATATTAAAGCTTAAGTAAGGCCATCTATAGATTATTACCTACCTAGTTTATTTTTAACCCTACGAAAAGCAGCGCAGTCTGTTGTTGTTTTCTTAAGGTGCCTTCCCACGGTGCGTGCTACCACGCACCGCACCGAGCCGCACGAGGGCGAGCACGGGCGCACCGTGGGAAACGCTGGCACGGGCCGTGCGTCGTTCGGCCAAGTTCGGCGCACGGCCCGCTGTACCGTTCCCACGGTGCGCCCGCGTCCGTGCAACGACGCACGAGTGATTATGGCACAGTACAAATTGTCGAAAAGCGAGCCATACCTACGCGCCTAGGGTTTCTTATTCTATACATTTTGATATTTTCGTTATTAATTTTTGTATGAAACAGCTAATTTTTTTCGCATTTCAGAGTTGGTCCCATAGTAAAAGTTGTTCAGTTTGATGGTCCCTATCTACCATATTTGGCTTTATTAGGCTAACTAAAAACTCTATATAGGTTTTACGCAATTTTTGTTTTTTGTTTTCACTATTAGTTTTGTAATTTGCTAACCTAGGTATTTTATTGCTTAGAAAGTATTTCGCATTGAAGGTAGACCCTATAAAATATTGATTCTAAAATATTATTATTAATAATAATAATAAAAACACTTAATTGCACACTATGACAGGACATATACAAAGAAAAACAGCAAAGCACACAAAAAAGCGGCCTTATTGCTAAAAAGCAATTTACGTAATACGTACAATCACAAAACTAGAAAGATGCGAAAGTACTTAGATGAAATTAAAATACTGTAGGTAATTATTTAAAGACCAGGGCCGATTGACTATCTACTGATAGATATCATACTATGACGCGCGGCATATTGACAAAGGCGACGAGCCGCCACGAACGCGGACGCACAGCGCTACGCACCGCCACGCACCGATCCTTTGAAGTTACCGATGCTCGATGGATCGTACGCACGACGACGCACCGCGGCGCACGGTCGTTTCCCACGGTGTGTCAGTTCGGTCTGGTGCGCTCTCGTGCGTCTCAAGACGCACCGGTGGGAAGGCACCTTTATTTAGTGGTGCTTCTTTGTGCTTAGAAAAGAACCTCTTGAGGTGCTCTAGGCTCTAGGTAAGTAGCTATTCGAAAATGTAGATGGTGCTGTATTGTATTATTGCTTTAGCCTGAATATTATAATAATACGTAATAGCAAATATAACACCAATGTCAGGGGCGTCCCCGGGCGACGGGGGCCCCCAACGTGCGTAAGCAAAAATTAATAAAAACTTCCCAATTTTTTTTCAGAAATGGAAAAAGTCCAAAAAGCAATTTACTTTTTTCTTTGCGAAAAGCGTGCGTTCAAAAGTTGGCAACACCCTACGATTATTCAAAGGCAACACCCATCGGTTATCGCGGGCTGCCTGCGAGATCAAAATTTTAAACTTTTGCATTTAAATTTTACCTTAATCCAACATCGAGGTCGCAAACTCTTTTTTTTATTTGAACTAAAAAAAATTGAGTCATTTACTTCAAGTTCTGTTTTTCAAAATTAAAACTGATGAAAAATTACTTAAGAACATCGATGGGACAGGAACGCCTGCCAGACCTGTCACTATTGTCCATAGAGGCAGAAGTTTTAGAAAAACTAAAGTACCTAATCAATTTCATTGAATTTAATTTAACTCTTTTCAACACACTTGCTCGTAAAGTGAGCCCTAATACATCGCTTTTAGGGCCATAAACCGAGCTATAACAAACGCGTGCAATAATATATAAAACACTAGGTTGTTATAGAATTATCCCTACAAAGTTAAATTAGTACCTTACTGCAAGTTCTATGCGAGTAAACAGAGCATTCCCAATTTAACTGGGTTATACAGTTATTTTTTTTGTTACTAAAAAAGGGGTTTTATGCCGCTGAAAGTTCATATTCATTTTTGAAATAAATAAATGTGTAAGTCTTTAATTAAGTCAAACAAATATTTATTATTATAAAATTATTCATAATTCATAATATTTTGTTATAAAATATTAAAATATTTGCATTTTATAACTTAAAAAAATAAAACCGGTCAAGAGCGAGTCGGACTCGCGCACCGAGGGTTCCGTAGCATCATAATTGCACCATTAAACCACACTGCAGAGTAGAATAATAAAATTAGTATTGCAGTTTTAGGTCAGCGCCATCTCTTGACCGATAGTGGAACTAATGTTAACTTATTTAGAAAGGACATCAGGCAGAGTCTCATAGAAAAAAACCAAAGAATGTATGATCGTCATCTCGTATGTGCCTTACTCCTTCTGGCTTGTGAGCTATAAAATCCTTCAGTGACGGATAAACAATTTCTTATTTTGGTATTCAGAACAAACGTAACGCAAGACTTTATGAATGATTGACGTCTGAACGTGGCACTCACGAGATGACACTGAAGATTATGGATGCTGGAAATAACAAAAACTAGCTAACGAAAGTCCAGTTTTACTCCCTAGATGCTCAGTGACGCAAAAATAAATAAGATTTAACACTCGAACATCATACAAAACAGAACAGATCTCATAAAATCGAAGTTTAAACGTGGCACACACGGAACCGTGTGTGCCAGTTTTCATTCGTCAAAATATCGACAACCAATCCGTTCGGAGCCAAATGAAGCAGTCTAGCAGCGTTACGTTTGATAAGTGACAGCATATAACACTTCAAATCAGTTCGCGTAACAACACATATCAATAGAAAAAGCAAAAACAATATTTCGACCCATCAGACTGTGTGGCCCACAATTAATACTGTCACGTTACGTGAATTTTGCGTTACTTAAGTTGTAAAGCAGTTAATAGTAATAAGAATTTCCGGTACTAAGGATCTAGCTTTATTTGGAACCAATCACTGCAGTACTTACGATGTAATTTGAAGTTAAAGTTAGTATGTAAATAAGCTAGGGTGACCATGAAGTATATTTTTTGCGGACATCGTATTGAAGTTTACTGAGACTGTATGACTGTGCGTATCGTAGCACATTAGTTTTAGGACTTGACTAAATTGGTTCCTAACGAGGATGCTAGATCGCGATATGTTATCGCGGTTTTAGAACAGCTAACAAGAACATACACCAAAGATAAGGCAATGATACATTCGAAGCAATTTTGAGCACAGTGTCTAAAATGCAACATGCCATCGCTGGCACAATGCCTAATACGGTCAATTGACTAAGAAGCAGATTGCCTAAAATTAAAGATGCCACTACTGCAATAATACCTAAAACGATAATTGACTAAGAAGCAAATTGCCTACAATGTTGGTCAGCCACTTTCAATTTGTAATCTTTAAATTAAAATGCTTATTTTATTTTTAAAATAAATAAAATCTATTCCTTAAAAATAAAAATAAAAATACCTATAAACTCTCCTTACATAAAATAAAAAACAAATGACAATGCCATTAAAATTTGCTTCCATGTGATGCTTATAATTTGCCATTTAATTTTATGTATAAGTACGTTTAAGTAATTCTAATGGAGTTATTGTTTGTTCGTTCAACATAATAAGTTCCTATACAATACTTAATAATATACAAAAAAAATACGACTCGCACCAGATCAATTCTCGGATATTTACTCTTATTTAATCTTCTATAATATTTAATAAAGATGACAAATCTTTCGAGCCCATTATTCTATCAAACTTGCGTCTTACGCATTGGAGAGACATAGTGCTGTTTAGACATTTCGATTTGTAAACGAAATAACATATGTTGCATTTCAGGCACTGTGCTCATAACCCATTCGATGGACTTACATGCTACAGTGTTGTCTTTTTTACAAGCTGCCACGACATGCATTATATTCAACTATTTAATATATTATTATAAGTATATCTATGTATCTTGTTTTTATATTTATTTATATTAAATACTAGCGGCCGCCCGCGACTTCGTCTGCGTGGGAAAGGTTTTTTCCTATCCCTCAGGAACTATACATTTTTTCGGGATGAAAGGTACCCTATGTCCTTCTCTGTACCCCTGACAACGTGTATGCAAAATTTCATGATGATCGGTTCAGTAGTTAGGACGTGAAGGCGTAACAAACAAACAAACGGACTCTCGCATTTATAATATTAGTAAGGATTCAGGGTCTGTCTGACAAATCTCGACTATGCTCAAACTTAATAACTTAACTAAAGGTTGTATGATAAACAGTAGGGACCAACCGAATCCCTTTTTTCTGCCGAGAACCGAGACCGAGAATAAAAAGCAGTCTCGGCCGAGACCGAGCTGGCAACGATGTTTAAGCTATGTTTACATTTCGCCAGCAGCTCAGCCCAGCAAACATTCCAGTAGAAGTACATTACGTGGTGTGTTTGACGTTCTTTTAAAATCGATGAATATGCCAGGCAATGTACTTCTACTCGCTACTTGACTCGGTCGTCTACTTAGCGTATGTAAACATAGCCTTAGGTTCGTTGAAAAAATACCGATATATCGATATTTTTAATTCGATATATCCATATTTTTAGCCGATAAAATATTTTCATTCGATATATCAATGCAAAATTATATCTAATATCGAAAATCGTGTCAAAATGGCATATTTTTTTAAATTAAACATGCATTACATAAATATCTAGGTAACTAAAGTCACTAGAATGCAAAGCCGTAAAACAACTATCTAGTCCGTGGTAAAGCTAACCAACAGGACGATTATAGCCTTTCTGTCCATCAATGTACGTACATTGTTGTCACCCTATTTTAAAAATCTCATGCAAATTTTAACGTTGATTATATTGTAACTAGGGCTTGCAATTCGAATATTCGAATATTCGAATTATTCGAATATTCGCCTTATTTTGCTATTCGAATACTCAAGTCGGTGATATTCGAATATTCGAATATTTTCCAATTTTTTGGATTTAGGCAAAAGTCATTCATTAAATACCCGAATAGCTTTTGTGAGCATAGAATGAAGCTATTGTTAACGTTCACTTTCTCGTTTATTTATTTGTTTACCTATGTTGTTTGTTTTTCCGCAAATTGTAAACGATTTAAATCTAGCTTCCCAATGAGTCAAAGACTTGAAACTGAAAACAAATATCAGAACAGGAAGACAATGTCATCTGATAGCGTAATTGAGCTGATCTGATGATGGAACCAAAAGGCCTCAGGAAATCTGTAATAAAACCATACAAACCCATCGACTTCGTGCTCTTTTGATTCGTCTTGACAAGTACAAGTGTGTGATTGTCTCAAATAAATATTTTTTCTTTCTTTTGTTCATTTAATTCCTTTTTGTCTTTAGTGTTCAGCTTGTCTTACGACACGTAGGCCTTTTTCAGCTGTTTCCATTCTGTTCTATCTCTTGCTCTTCGCGATCAAAGTGTTCCTCCAGTTTTCATAATATCATCTGCCCATCTTTTGGTTTGTCTTCGTCTTTTCCTTTTTCTGTCCCATGGATGCCACTCTGTAATAATTTTGGTACATTTTCCTTGCTTTCTCTTGCCATTTCACCTGTCCATTGCCATTTTAACAGTCTTATTTTCCTTATTATATCTTCTACTTCTTTTTTCTTCTTATTTCCTCTGATTTTTGACGGTCTTTTAGCGTATCACCTATTAAGCTTCTTTTCATTTTCTTTGGCATATTCTTAGCTTCAAATATTGCTTTTGAGTCAGGGCCTATGTTTGACACTCTGTACTAAAACCATAAAAATTCATGGAGTTATGACTCGTTTGATTCGTCTTGACTCTGTTGGGAAATATTGTCCAGGGTCTGATGATGGAACCGAAAGAAAACTACAGGAACTCTGTAATGAAACCATACAAATCAATCGAGTTTGGGCTCGTTTGATTCGTCTTGACAATAACTGTGTTTACGAATAGTGTCCATGGGAATAATGATGGAGCCAGAAGAAAACCACTGGAACTTTGTAATAAAACAATACAAATCCATCGAGTTTGGGCTCATTTGATTCGCCTCGACAAGTACTCAGTTGGGAAAATAAATAGTGTCCAGGGTCTGATTATGAAGCCGGAAGAAATCCACAAAACTTTGTAATAAAACCATGCAACTGCATTTAGTTTGGGCCCGTTTGATTCGTCTTGACTAGTACTCTGTTCGGATATAGTGTCCAGAGTCTGATGATGGAGCCGGAAGAAAACCACAGAAACTCTGTAATGAAACCATACAAATCCATCGAGTTTGGGCCCGTTTAATTCGTCTTGGAAATTACTCTGTTGAGAAATAGTGTCTAAGGTCTGATGATGGAGCCGGAAGAAAATCACAGGAACTCTGTAATAAAATCATACATATCCAACGAGGGCTCGTTTAATTCGTCTCGACAAGTATTCTGTTGGGAAAATAGTGTCCAGTGTCTGATAATGAAGCCGGAAGAAAACCACAAAAACTATGTAATAAAACCATACAACTCCATCTAGTTTGGGCTTGTTTCATTCGTCTTGACTAGTACTCTGTTGGTAAATAGTGTCCAGAGTCTGATGATGGAGCCGGAAGAAAACCATAGGAACTCTGTAATGAAACCATACAAATCCATCGAATTTGGGCTCGTTTGATTCGTCTTGGCAATAACTCTGTTGAGAAATAGTGTCCAAGATCTGATGATGGAGCTGGAAGAAAATCACAGGAACTCTGTAATAAAACCATATATATCAATCGAGGGCTCATTTGATTCGTCTCGACAAGTACTCTGTTGGGAAAATAGTGTCCAGTGTCTGATAATAAAGCCGGAAGAAAACCACGAAAAATATGTAATAAAACCATGTAGCTCTATTTATTTTGGGCTCGTTTGATTTGTCTTTGACGGAAGATGATTTCCAGGGTCTGGTGATTGAGTCGGAAGAAGGCTACAGGAACTCTCTAATAAAATCATACAACTCCATAGAGTTTGGGCTCGTTTGATTTGTCTTGACAAGTAATCTGTTGGGAAATAGTATCCAAGATCTGATGATGGAGCCGAAAGAAGGGTACAGGATCTCTATAATAATACCATACAACCCCATCAAGTTTGGGCTCGTTTGATTCGTTTTGACATGTATTCTGATGGGAGATAGTACTAGACCCTGGTCGTATAATGAAGCCGGAAAAAAACCTTAAAAAAAACACAGATATAAGGCTAAAAAACAAAAAATAAACATTTACTGACGATCAAACCAAAAAAACATACGTTTTAAAAATGAACTAAAAAGTTTCAAAATTGAATCAAAACTAGAAAATGGACTAATAATTATAAAATAATTTCCCCTTTAAAGATTTATAACTCTACAAAGAAGTTTTTAAACTGAAAACGTGGGGCGAAGGCAAAAAAAAGTCAATTGAGGATAATTTTTACACAATGTGTTAAACAAAGCATTTAACTTTGGTTTTACGTAAAAAATAAGCAATTTTTAATAATTACGACCATCTGTCCTATTTTACAGAATTATTCGAATAATATTCGAATATATTCGAATACCTCCTTAAAATTTTTCGAATATTCGAATATTGGATTTTATCGAATATTTGCAAGCCCTAATTGTAACTACTGCAGGGATTGGTTCCAAATAAAGCTAGATCCTTAGTACCGGAAATTCTTATTACTATTAACTGCTTTACAACTTAAGTAACGCAAAATCCACGTAACGTGACAGTATTAATTGTGGGCCACACAGTCTGATGGGTCGAAATATTGTTTTTGCTTTTTCTATTGATGTGTTGTTACGCGAACTGATTTGAAGTGTTATATGCTGTCACTTATCAAACGTAACGCTGCTAGACTGCTTCATTTGCCTCCAAACGGTTTAGTTGACGATATTTTGACAAATGAAAACTGGTACACACGGTTCCGTGTGTGCCACGTTTAAACTTCGATTTTATGAGATCTGTTCTGTTTTGTATGATGTTCGAGTGTTAAATCTTATTTATTTTTGCGTCACTGAGCATCTAGGGAGTAAAACTGGACTTTCGTTAGCTAGTTTTTGTTATTTCCAGCATCCATAATCTTCAGTGTCATCTCGTGAGTGCCACGTTCAGACGTCAATCATTTATAAAGTCTTGCGTTATGTTTGTTCTGAATACCAAAATAAGAAATTGTTTATCCGTCACTGAAGGATTTTATAGCTCACAAGCCAGAAGGAGTAAGGCACATACGAGATGACGATCATAAGAATGTATAACGTTTCTGTTTTTTTCAAAATGTAGGCATGTAATTAGTAACTCATAGAAGATATTGAGATTTTTACGAAGATTTATGTTTTAAGATTTATTTACGTTTGAAAGTTTTTTTTTTTGGTAACCCCGACACTAAATTGCAACACCAATTTCACGACAACACGTTTCGTTAGCTGCGTTAGTGATACAGATTAGCACCACTATGTACGAGTTGGAACGATCAAACGGAAAATCTGTGCATATGTCGCACGTAACAAAACGCTTTTGACAGTTGAGTTGACTGACATCCGGCAGACTTTCTTTTTAAATGCGCAATCACTTGTGCCACAGAACAAATATACTCAGGGGAGACTTGTGAAATCGCTAACACAGATGTCCGTTTCATTGATATGCTTTTGTTTTTGTCAATAATTAATTAAAGCTAAATGAAGGACTTAAAAAATAATGTTGCTACTGTTTTATGATTCTAGTAACATACAGTGTTTATAGATAACAGAATTATGTTTTTTTCTCTTTGCAAACTTCGGAGATAAGGGGGGGGGGGGGGGGGGGGACCGGTATTTTTTTACATTTTTCATCATAAGTCGAAAACTATGCGGTCTAGAAAAAAAAAATTGATTAAAAACGTGCAAACGGCGCTCTTTCATATGATACCCCACATGCCCTAGTAGCCCCACTTCAAATTTTTAAGACTCCTTTCCAGGCCCTGCTGTAAAAAAAATATTTATATTTTTATTTATTTCTTATTTGAAAAATAGTTGAGCAAATGTCATCTTAAACTATTCCAAATTTCAAGTTGATACCATTAGTAGTTCTCGAGATATCCAGCTGTGACAGACAGACAGACAGACAGACAGACAGAGTCACACCATAAGGGTTCCTTTTTTATCATTTTGGTACGGAACCCTAATTATAGTTTTGAAGTAGGCTGTATGCTCACTCACCTCTTTGTTCGCAAAATATTCTTTTGGGCGTGTGAAAAAAACAAAAAAAAACCTGACGCGCCTTTTCCCATAATTGACATATTTTGTTTTTGTCGTATTTGTTGCTGTGTGGTAAATTACTTTATAACATATTTGCTCGTAAAGGGTCTCTTATTTCACCAATTTCAATATCGTATTGTATCTCATTACGAACTTGTGCGGTAATGTAAAGTAAAACGCACGGGTTCCTTGATAAACCGTGCGTTTTACTTTACATTACCGCACGGTTTATCAAAGTGCTTCGTCTAAAACGAACGGTACTTTTTTAAATCTTAGCAAAGAGTTTTTATGTCAGAAGAGAGGTCAACATTTTATGAATAAATTTAACTTTGGGTGATAAAATATAATAAATAAACATTTAATTATATAATTTAATTAATTTGACAATAAATTACAATTATTAATCTGTAACAAAAACACAAAAATATTAATTTACTTTATTAGTAATACTGGATGTTTTTTTATGCCTTTGCCTTAAAAAAAGCGCTGATGAGCGCGCGCATAGCTAATTTAAACAAGTAAAAATTATTCCAGGCGCTTTTTTTGCTTTATTGTTTTTATTTGAAAATGTCGTCAAGTAGTGATGAATTTATTAATTCGACACCTCCAGAAGTCTCAGAGGCAGCGAAAAAGGCTACTCTAAGCCTCTTGCCCGAAAAATTTACCGATAGATACTTACAAGCGTATCAAAATTTCATCATAATATGGAAGACAAGCAAAGGTGCAAAGTCCGAGTTTTATTTATTTTCTCGCAAATATGTTATAAAACGTCGTATGACATACGTGCGCTTTGATAATTACAGCCTCTGCTTTCTTGTAGCCCTCGCCTACGGCTCGGGCTAGCAATATCGCCTCGGCCGTAATTTTCAACTTACCGCACTTATATCATAATGTACTATTATAACATATTTGCTCGTAAAGGGTCTCTTATTACACCAATTTCAATATCGTATTGTATCTCATTACGAACTTGTGCGGTAATGTAAATGAAACGCATGGTTTCCTTGATAAACCGTGCGTTTTACTTTACATTACCGCACGGTTTATCAAGATGCTTCGCCTAAAACGAACGGTACTTTTTAAATCTTAGCAAAGAGTTTTTATCTCAGAAAAGAGGTCAACAGTTTATGAATAAAATTAACTTTGGGAGATAATAGTACACCGCTCAGGCGATGGCACCGCGCGATAACTAGACCCTTGAGCGCTGCTGATCGGTAGGAATTACCAACCGCAAATAGCGTGGTATGGGTTTGCACTTTTACAGTTAGTACAAAAGAAATAGGCAATGAATTAAAAATTTAAAACT
The DNA here is from genome assembly GCA_943789525.1 of Agriphila geniculea. Taxonomy (NCBI): domain Eukaryota; kingdom Metazoa; phylum Arthropoda; class Insecta; order Lepidoptera; family Crambidae; genus Agriphila; species Agriphila geniculea. The sequence goes on from OX038890.1 coordinate 20,271,986, forward strand.
AGTTTCATAAAACATATTAGTTAGGCATTATATGAAGATGCATTCTTAAATGAATATTACGTGTTTGATTCAAGTAATTCAAGTAAATATAATCATTTTGAAAATATTTTGTTCACTTGCATCAAATGATGTATATTTTCCAATATAATCAATAAAATTTGTAGTTTTCCTATGATTTTAGACCACACATATTCCACGTAATTAGATAATGATAAAAAAACTATCGGTCCAGTACAAAAAAATAATTAAATATCTTCATAAAATTAGGCTAACAATTCATAATTTCCAATCCAACATTGCAACGCGCAACCTAAATATAAACCTAGATTTCGTGTAAACTACTCTCTTGTTTTGCAAAATATTGACTATAAATATGGAAAACAATATGATCGTTGACTTTACACAATATTAGTGAAAAAATAAATTGTAAAAACCTTTCTAAAAATCATTGAAGACACCAACTGCCTCGTTACGTCACTATTCACAAATGTTCATATTATATCACTATTACACTATTATACAGAAAGATTAATATCACACAAGAAACTACATTAAATTGTGAAGTTAGGTTAGGTCTCTTTGCAAGTTAATTTGCCGAGATTTCTTTTGTTATTTTAAAAAGTGCAATAATTCATATTTTATTGCACTTTTTAAAATAACAAAAGAAATCTCGGCAAATTAACTTGCAAAGAGACCTAATCACAGTGACTGGGGCACGGATTCGCGCCCTGGCGGTTTTAATAAGCTACACGATAAAGGTCTTTTCACGGTGATTTTTTTCTCTCAACTAAACGAAGCTGGAATTCAAACTACAATAATAAAGTAGAATGTTGATAATAAAAACCTATATTAACAAAATAGTCTCACGACTTTATATCTGATTACATGCAGTGCCGGATTAAGAGTACTTGGTGCCTACGCCTATGGGCCACCTATATAGGGTTACCATTTACTTAAGGGAGGCTGCCTGTCTTTTATATGCTCAAAATTCCTAATTTTTCTAAAATATGCCAGTCTATAATTAAAAAAAAAAACAGCCGGGCAGCGCGATTTTTGTCAGTTTCTTCCACAAATCTTGTACTTGTACTCTTGTCTTACCCAATGATTCTCTCTTGTCTATAGTTGAAAAAACGCGTTAAAAACAGGCCGCGCAGCGCGATTTTTAGTCAGTTTCCTCCACTATTTTCGTTTTTTTTTCAGTGCCGATTATAGTACCCCCCCTAGACGTGATGCCCTAAACAATTGCTCAATTTTGTTTATGGGTTAATCCAGCACTGATTACATGACGTAATGTTTACAGCACGCATTTTAGTCCATCTTGTACCTTTGTTAATTATCGGGGCCAGTGTGTAGATATGGATACCTAACTAGTGTTTTAATTAAAAATTGAACCAAGAGCGAGTCGAGTTTACAAAGGGTTCCGTCTGAAATTTTTATATCCTAGTCGGAAGAAAAATACCCTAAACCACAAAACTATGTAAACAGAGACCATACCAATACGAAAAGGAATCCTACGAAACAGGCGGCTGCATTAAAAATAAATAAGATATAATCAGTTTGTAATGAAAATTAATAAATTTATTCAGAAGCTGTTACAATCATTTATGAACGTCAATGCTGCTACGCCATCAGTTAGCAAATACTACGGAAGGAGACCTTGTAGCGAGAAGAACCGGCAAGAAACTCGCCGCCTTCATTTTAAAAATTATAACTGTCCTGGTTTAGCTAAATTTTACTAAAAGGTCAAGTGTGGTATTAATAGCGTAGAATTCATTTCTGGTATAAAAACGCTATTTGTTTAGCAGTTTCTGAAAAATTACACAATTATAAAAAACAATATTAAATTATTACAAAATTCATAGTGCTATAATTCGACAGTTAAAAATGTGTAGGTATGTAAAAAATCCTACTAATATTATAAATGTGAAAGTTTGTGGGTTTGGATGTTTGGATGTTTGTTCCTCAATCATACAAAAACTACTGAACGGATTTGGTTGAAATTTGGTACACAGATAGTAGATAGCCTAAATTAAAACATAAAATACTTTTTATCCCGATATTCCCACTGGAACGGGAACCACGCGGGTGAAACCGCGGGCGGTCGCTAGTACTCTATATATGGTATGTTTTATAACAGTTTTCAAATCAAAGTGCAACTTTGCACTGTTCGCATTTATATGCAGTTCTTTTTTTTCCGTGCTGTATATGTATATGTTACCGGCAATGTGTATAGTCCGGCATTGTATACAATGCCTAGGCGTTGTATACAATGCCTGAAACGATCAGGCAATGTATGAAATATAATTCATTTTATACTTTGCCTAGGCATTGTATACAATGCCTGCTGGTCCACCGGCAATGTGTAAAATAAGTATATTTCTGTTGTGTGTTTTTAAAAAATAACCTCGAAAGGCATTGTATACAATGCCTGCATTTCATACATTGCCGGTGACATATATACGGCACCACACGCATACTGTGTGTCTAATCTGGATTCCGACTTTACTATAAAGTGGTTTCCTGATAAAACTGGGCGGCGGCGCTCCTTTGATCGCCGGTGCTGCTGTTTCTCAATGCGAGTGATCCGAATCTGCACTGGGGTTACTTGTACGACGGCAAACCGATGTACAGCAAAACCGTTTGGTACACTTATAGGTGTTTTTTTAGAGGTATATAACTTTAAGTTGGCATTACTTTTCAAGATGGCGACCGATTTGACAGCTGTCAAGTGATTTATTCTGCAGTTTTATTTCGATTTATTGAAAGACACGTTGGTGACTGTCTAATTTCACGTTTTGGACCTGTGAATTGGCCTCCAAGATCTTGTGATTTGACACCGCTAGACTATTTTCTGTGAGGCTATGTAAAGTCATTGGTCTATGCGGATAAGCCACAAACGCTTGACTATTTGGAAGACAACATTCGCCGTGTTATTGCCGATAATACGGCCACAAATGTTGTAAAAAGTCATCGAAAATTGGACGTCCAGATTGGACTACATCCGAGCCAGCCGTGGCAGTCATATGCCAGAAATCATATTTAAAATGAATTGCCACAAGATTATCTTTCGAATAAAAAAAAATCATGTCAATCGAATAATCCATCGTTGTTTTATTGAAATCTAAAGTTCTATACCTCTAAAAAAACACCCTTTACTTGAGGAAAAATTTTTAAGAACTGCGAGTCCAAAATACGTGTACCAAACGGCTATGCTGTACATCGATTGATGTACGTCGATGTTTGCGGTTTTCCATTAATTTTGAGCTCGTAGGATGACCACTAGATCGTACGGGGCGACGGAGGGCGAGATACACACAAGACAGCTTCAGCCAAATCATGTCTAGCATGGGCACCGGACTCTCACAGACTTAAATTATTTAATCCTGTAATGTTAATGACTTGTTACAATGCCAAGTTTGTGATGAGAAATAAATGATTATTATTATTATTATGTCTAAACTCTCCTGTGTTAAATATTAAACTTTAATTTATGAATAACGTAACTGTTTATTATCGTCACAATCAGGATAAATAGAAAGAAGAAAAGAAAGAAATTCATTTATTTTGTCATCATCCAACGGTACACAAAGTATTACATTTGAGTGAGCATAGAAAAAAAAATAGCTAAGAAGCGTAGTATTTTAAGTCCGTCTGTCACGTCCAAGTCCTGAGTCGGGAGCTTTGTTGGAGGGGACCCTTTGTGACAATCGTTGCAGCATACTTATTGGTTTGATCAACAATAAAATCAATCAAAGGAGCATCCCAGATTTTAAGAAACTTATCCAACAAATTGGCCCTTCGGAGCCTTCCACCTCAGTTGCGCTGAAATTATCAGGCAGAACCGCTGGAGTCAGGGACACCATACCATCGTCACCATTTTCTTCCCCTACCTCGCAGTCCGTAAAATCTTCAGGTTCTTCAAAAAAAGGTTAACCGTTTATATAACAAGATTTTGATTAGGGATGATGCAATCGACAATATACTGTGATTGCTATGAAGAAACCTTTTAAGTATTAGTTGATCCAAAAATTAAAATCATTAATTTTGCTTTTAAACTGTGCTTTAATTCAAATAAAAAATGCATTAACCTGATAGTACTTCAGCCCCCCTAACATGAACCGAAATGCGGTATGATATAGCGATTTATCACGTTTAACTCTCAAAAGACAATGGATTTTGTTTGATAGTTGAGTGTTGATAAAACGTTATATATAAGGTGGTACCAAATAATCTGATGATATAATAGATTAAACAGGTGATGGTATTGCTTAAACTGAACAACTTTCTCCAAGGAACATAGGTCGAAAAACGAATTTTTTTTTCGCTTTTCCATAGTAAGTCGAACTGGCCTGTTGTATGGGAGTATGATTTTTTTTTCGTTTTTCGACCTACGTTCCTTAGAGAAAGTTATTCAGTTTAAGCAACACTATCACCTGTTCAAGTATCATCAGATCATTTGGTACCACCTTATATATCACGTAATATACAAGGTTATTTTTAGTTAATACAAAACCTCTCGTGGAGTTGATCAGACCATCAAACTGAACAACTTTCATTAAGGGACCAACTTTGGAATCGCGAAAAAAAAATCAGCTGTTTCACACATTTTGATAGAGTAGGATTGTACTTTTGTATGGAACAGCAGATTTTTTTTCGTGATTTCGAGGTTGGTCTCATAATGAAAGCTTTTCAGTTTGATGGTCTGATCAACCCCACGAGAGGTTTTGTATTAACTAAAAATAACATTGTACCTATATCATGTTTCGATGGTTATGCTAGGGGGGCAACATTGATAACGGAGATACCGCCCTATTATCCCCGTCAATTGGTAATGCGCTGGAACCTTGTCACATTAACATCCACGTTAAAGTGATCCGCAGCTAAAAATGTCATAGGTAATCTAATTTAATAATTTTTGAATTGTTATTTTCAATAAGATAGGGTCTAGGTATATAAACATTTTACAATTGTTTTTCGTTTTTGAGGTTAAAATCATGGCCGCCAGGGACGGGGCTACTAGTAGTCTCATGCGCACTTGTTGCGGCTCCAGGTGCAAAAATTATAATGGATGGGCGACACCGGCTTGTCGTTCGTGACAGGTTCTAACGACAATAAAAATAAAACTATTTATTGTTATAACAAAGTGTACTTAAGTACAATCGCATAAATATTTAACCATGAACAGTAATTTCTGCTCAACACAAAAACTTACAAGAAAAAATCACAATGGCAAAAAAAATGCCTTTGTTGCCAGTATAAAACAAAGCGCGCGGCGCACGTGGTGCTGCATGGCGCATAATAATTTGTGCAACATGCACATTTTTCTATTATTGTAGAATAAATTTAAACTAGGTACCTTGTATAATTATAAAGTTATTATTATCACATTAGAAGAAAAAATATGAGGTGGCGACAGAGCAGAAGAGACCGAAGAGGGAGCTGAAATCATGTTTTAATATTCAAACACATGTGTTTCGTTTCATTAAAATATTTTTTATGCACTAGAGAGGAATATTTATAATGTAGACATAATATGGCTAATATATTATATCATTGAGATAATAAGTATTTTCTTTACTTTTTACTATTTACCTATGAAATTTCAATGTCATACTAGCATATTCTTTGTTCATTTAACAACCGTGAACACTTATGTAACTAAACATTTATGTACCTAAACCTAATGTTTGAACACTATGCTAACTTATTCCATTTAAGATTAGAAAAAAAAAGTTATGGCTAAGTTATATCATAACCCCTTTTTTTTTGCTCACAAAAAGAGTCACTTTCAAAATTTTTTTTATTCCTATGAAAGCATAAGTATGAAAAGTAAGTAATAAGAACTTTATTTTTACTGATAGTGTCAACTATATATCGTGGTCATAATTCGACTTAATATCAAGAAGATATTGTTAAATATTTAAAATCATAGAAGGTATTATTTCCTCTGTAGGTAATTATGTGACAAAATATCGGCAATTTCATAGGTGTAGGTAGACCTAATATTTTCTACAGTTTTTTCGAAGCGGACTACCTAGGTAATTGGTGGTTAACCTCTACTAGAGTTTACTGTGTCACCGTTTTTTATGAAGAACTAGCGGCCGCCCGAGACTTCGTCCTTGTGGAATGAGAATAATTCTGTACCCATACAAAGTTTCACCACCCATATGGGTACTACTTGACTCATCTTTAATTTAGTGTCTGAAAACATATCGCAGTACCTACCTATTTCTTTTTCTTTGCGATACCTCTGTTAAATTTTCCTATAAGTAGATAACTCAATATTATGTTTTGGTGCGTCTTGTTGTCTTACAGATAAGAAACAAACTAACTGACTAGGAAATAATATAATAGAAAGCGGGTTTTGATTCTATGTTCATTTTTTTCTGATAAATTACCAAAGACCCTAAACTCGACACGTTTTTATAAAGAGTGCTTGCATCTCACGAATGCGCGTGAATTTAATGAGTTTCAACCTCATTGCATTGCTTTAAGAGTGTTGACGCGCGCATTCGTGAGATGCAAGCACTATACTTTGAGCCGTTGACCATTATAATGAGCCAGATGTGGATACACATTTCTACAGATTTTTTATATGTTTATAAATATCACAAAGAACTGAAACTGATACTAATCAATGACGGAACTGCAGGTTAATAAAAAGATTTACCTGACCTTTGTATTCAGGTGTCAGTCGAGTAAGAAGAATAACTGATATTTTTTACCAACGCGCGTGATATTCTTAGTAAAATCTACTTACTTCGATGTTATACGGAGTATGCTGAGGCTCAACTCAGGTAAAAAAGAAACAAATTATAATTTTAAGATATTTAAGGCAACCTAAAAAAACCAAGCGTACAGCGAACATATAAATTACCTACATTACAAAACCATAAATATACCAAGCTAATAAAAAATAAGGAACGTTAAAAATAAACCGATCATATGCAACAACCCAAACGCGAACTAATATTACGGATCCCTAAAATACCAACGTACGGTCAACGGGCTGGGCTTCCACGTAAAACAATTTTATACTTAAGTGCAAAGCGATTATGGTTCAAATAAATTGTAGATTTTGACAGTTTTGTATAACTTCATGTGCTGTTGACTGTATCAAACAATATTTATTGAGTTGATATAACATTATAATATACATATACCTAGCTGTAAAGCGCGCGCGTACTGTGGGACGATGGTGTCAGAGGGGTACTGGGCAAGAATATTGAGAGTCACTGATTCACACAAATACAGTTTATTGGTTACTTACAAACAGTACAATGGCTTTATAACAACCGTAATAGAACTCAAGAGTACTGCGGAGTGACTCGAGACTGTTACACTGTTTTAAGAAGTCTGGAAGACTGCTCGACGAAGACTGATGTAAGAAGACTGGCGAGTGTTGCGATGTACCGATCTTTTATACTATTCAATTATCAACAGATTCATTAGGATGCAATTGTAAACATAACATTAAAGGATCAAAACAAAATCATTACTTAATGATCGAAAACAAAGGACACAGTATTATCATGAGAAAGGTAAACAGTAATAAGGGAAAATAACATGAAAAATAACATGTATACGTGACTACTCTCTGGTAACATCTTATCGAAAATTCTAGTACGTTCTATGGTACATTACATAGCTACAACAAAGATTTTTCGAGAAACGGTAGATAATTTTTAATTTAGGTAAAAAAAATCATGAAAATTTATCTAAGTACTAACTTAACAGTAAACTAAGTTCTTACCTAAAATAACTTTTTTACATTAATGATTTCCAATACAATTATTGACCACTTTTAACCGTAAATTAATCTAAATAAGTAGTTCTTACCTAGGTACGTAGAAATATTCTATATGATTAATTAATATTGTACCTGCGCACTTTGAATGACACTAAATGCATCATACATATTTTAAGCTGAAAAAAGGTTAACAAGTTACCCAGCGACGAGACGCAAGAATCTCCGGAACCCTAAAAAAAAGTACCGTAACGAACCCTCGACCACTATACTATGCCAAAAGAAAAAAAGCTTTAAAAGCAGTGACATAGAGGCGCAATTAGAAGTTCCAAGTTTTCGATCACCTCAAATCATTTCACACTAAACTCAAGTGTTTTCTTATCCTGTTTAGGTGTAAGCCGACCGAACACCATTAATAAGTGCATCGCCGAGTTTATATTTACACTTACAGGATAACGTAAACAAACAACCCAAGTCAAGATAATGTTCAATTGTCCAGCGAACAATCAAATGCACCTGAACACACCTTTACATTTTTAATGATCGAGTTGGGGCAGCAACTTGCAGCCCGCGGCGGTATATATCAACATTATTTCACTTGAATATAGAATTAATAAGATAACTAATATATCCTGAATTAAACAGTGATGCAAAATGCATTAATTAGTTTCTATAAAATATCGAAATATAGTAGATACGTAGTTTTTATAATACATATAATTTTACATACATTTACTGACCATATTAAAGATAGGTCTAGGTCACGATCAATAAAAAAATTATTTTCTGACATAATTTGAACAGATGTTTTATAACAAAGTTAAAAGTTTTTATATACGTAGCCATATTACTGAGTTTATAATAAATTAATATTCAAAAAATACTTATTTCATTGTTAATTCTGCAAAAGAAAACACACAACAACACTCCACTTATTCAAAAGTTCACGCCAAAATTATGCTCTTTTTTTTTTCTATGACCATAGACGTTTTGTTTCTCAGCAATAGAGCTGTCCGACTAAAAGCTATTTCAATTGAAATAACTCGAGTTAAAAGTCTTATAACTGAATGAATAACGTTTTACCGTCACTAGCAACGTGCACAGCTGAGGCGCAGATTCGAGCCCCAATCGCTTTACCTCTTACGCGCCGGGTATCAAAGTGTAACCCGCAGCGCCTGAGTGGTTATGAAACAAGTTAGCTTAGGTTGCTTATTGCACACAAGGCTGTGGGTTGTAGCCCGGAGGGCGTAACTCAGCCGAGTGTGCAATAAGTAAGAGCTCACGAGTTTCATACGACGTTTTTCAACACATTTGCGAGGAAAAAACAAATTAATTTATCACACAGCAACAAATACGACAAAAACAAAATGATAATCATGATGAGAAAAAGCGCGCAGGTTTTTTTTTCACACGCCCAATGCAAGAATATTTTGTGAACAAAGGGGTTAGTGAGCATACAGCCTACTTCAAAATTATTATACTTCAGGTTCGTCCTCGATATTAGTATATTAACACATGTAGTACCGCTTGCATGTATCACCACTTAGCACGTTATTTTAAAGCAATAACCTAAAAAACCTAAAAAGAGAAGGTTTTTGACTTAAAATTGACAGATATTTTGACATTTCCGGTCCAAGTTTGCCCTGTCACTGCTACACGCCAACCACTTCATTCGCTTTTCGTGCTTCGCCACGGACGCACGTATACAGTCTCAAAGTGAGACTTCTTTAGAATTATATTTTTACAGTGAAAATTAAATTATAGTTAAGCATTTACTTCGAGAAGAAAGAAAAAAGTTTTCAAGACGGAAGAGGACAAGAAGAAGAAGTCAAGACGGAGGAACACTTTTAAATGCCGTTTACTTGGTTAAACAGCATAATTGTCTGCTATTTATCTGATGCGAACTTACCATACTGGGTATTTTCTGTCAGTTTTTTATTTATCTGATGCGAACTTACCATACTGGGTACTTTCTGTCAGTTTATTTATTTGTCTGATGCGAATTTACCATACTGGGTACTTTCTGTCAAAGCATTGTGTTTAAGACACAATTAAATATCTATTGCACAGAGAATGCTGGACTATTTCACCGCATAGATACGTCAAACAACGCTACTGCAGCAACTCAAAGTGCCGTTGACGACGCGACATTGTAAAAAAGCAGACTACCCTCAAAGGTTGCCACGTTGTTGGAACCGCTGCCGAGCACCAATCGGGTGACTCCGTCGTCCGCTGAATCGCCACCATCCACTTTCCAGGCAGGCGGCCGCTGTGCTGGAGCTGCAAGAGCAGCCCTGACAACAGCGTTGCTCATCAGGTATGAATTTTGACATCATGATATCCTTGGTGTTGAGTTAATCTCAACGGTATTATAGTGTACCATCGGTACTAAGATAAATTTATAGTTTACAAAACTGACAGAGTTAGCTATAAATACTAAAATTTAATAACTTAATGGAACCAGATATTGAGTTATATGGCAAATAGCTCATACCTGATACTTCACACACCTATTATGTGAAATAGCTTAGTTGCTGAAATAGCTAGCTGCTGGCATGCTGATAGAAATTTCAACTAAAAATGGAATAACAGAATCCTTACATTTTATTATCTATTAATGAATCATAATTGCAACGCAATTATCCTACCAATATTATAAATGTGAAAGTTTGTGGGTTTGAATGTTTTTTCCTCAATCACGCCAAAACTACTGAACGGATTTGGTTGAAATTTGGCACACATATGGTAAGTAGCCTAGATTAAAACATAAAATGCTTTTAATCCTGATATTCCCACGGGAACAGGAACCACACGGGTGAAAACCCGGGTGGCCGCTAGTAAATCATAAATGCAATTTATGTTTGTTGGAATACAGTAAAAAATGTAATCATTTGCCTTAACTAGGAAACCTTGTATTTCAGGCGGGTAGACCTAACATGTTGAACTTGTTCATTACTAACTATTTAGTATGTTTCTTTCTAAGCTATGGCCTTGTACAAATGATCTCTATTACTTTTCAAATTTAATTTGTGTGAGTGTGTACAAAATAATGTTTCTGATGTGAGAAAATTATTAGCTACAAGTGTCAGTGAAGTTTTAGGCAGCTTTCCAATACAAAACTATATACACCTTTTTGTGACAGTATTTCGAATTTTTTACATAATGTGGGACATTACGACGTTCAATTATACCGTACATGATCAACTCTAGTGTAGCTGAGGCTGCTCACTTTTAAGGCCTTTTAAGGCCACCGACAGTTCAGTCGAATATGAATGATGCATTGGCCACAGGCCTGATGTGAACGATATCCATCCACAAAAAAAAAAAAAAAACTGTAAGTAAATCGGGCGCAGTACTCAATAAAACAATTTTAAAACTGATTTATATATTTATTTGCCTTAAAAACGACAACAAAAGACATGGGCAGGTATGTCACATGCTTCATCTCCGACGGCAAGCGAACAACGAGACGCGGCGAGGAAGCCCCATCAGCTGTTTGTTTCGTCAGTCACAGCAGACTCGCAGACGGGCATCACGGCCCATCCAAATAGTTGCCGATGATGCATCATCAATTTTTGCCTTCAATCATCATACGTGAGGTAAGGACACCCGTTAAGATAATGTATTCGTGAGGGTGCGTGCTGGTGTGACATCTGTCTGTATTCAGCGAATACAGGCAGTGGTCACCGACTACAGGCGCAAAGGTCCACTTAATCGTTTGCGCCGGTAATCGTCTGTGTGAATATACCATTTAGCCGCGCTACACAGGTCACCCAGATTATTATTATATTTTTCTATTATATATATACATATACTATAGTATATCATCTCCAGTCGAGCAGAATGCATAACAGTTATAACACATACAAATAATAGTTTTGTTACAATTTGTTGAAGGTTCAACAGAAGGCGACATGAGTAAAAAAAAAAAAACAGGTTGTCATATCAGATTTAGTTAAGAACTGTTTAAAATTTAATTTAGCTTTTATAAAAATTACGCACTCAAAGTACTTAAAAATAATTTTATCACGATTCAAAATGTAACTTATTGTTTTTAAAACACAGTCTAGACATCCTTCCATCACCTTTGAGGTTTTAATATTGATAAGGAAAGTGATAGTAATATACGAATTTAAAATCAGAAATTTTGGGCATTTTAGTGCCCATATTTTTATTACAAAACTACCGCCGCCAGCTATAAAGTTTTTTAAATAGCATGATTTCCCTGTTATTGGACAATATTTACTTTTTATAAGGGTCTCAGAACATTTTTTAAGGTAATGAAGTTCATCTTTTTATATACAATGTTTTTTTTTTTTTTTTTTTTTTTTTTTTTTTTTTTTTTTATATACAGCTACCGTCGCAACTTTCCATTATATTACAGATGTATTAGCAATTATGATCTTTACAAGACAAACGTTCACAAAACTGCAGAAATCACTTAGTTGAATGTCATCGATACTTACACAGAATTCCGCGTAAGTCTAATTAGAGACGACATATTTTCTTTTGGGCCTTTTAACAACGGGGTGGACTAGGAGACACTAGTGGTCACATCAGGAATCACAAATTGCAAAATATTTGCATATCAATTATCTAGAACATGCAGTTCAAATTGCTTTCATTGCAATTTTTCTTATTGTATTCAGTGCGGGGTGTTAAGCATTCTAGATATTATTATTCGGATGCTAAATAGAAATTATTCAATTCATAAATTCAAAAACTAATCACCAGTTTTGGTTTTTATTTTCCAGATTGAGATTGAGTAAATTCAAATGCAATGCACGTCGAATTAAGCAGTGGAGATAAAATGCAGTAGATTTTCTTTTTCTCTATTTCTAGCATTTGATTTCAAAAATATTTGTTTTCTAATTTGAGATTATAGCATTCACAATGCTATTTTGGTTTAGTATTGTACAAAGACTATTCTGACACTAAGATACCTATTATTTTAATTCTTTTCCACCAGTTTTTTAAACGAAGGTGTAACGATTGTGCCATCATTATCGTCACAATCTTGAGCCTCGGTTTGGCACCTCTTATTCACATGTAAGGTACTTCTTCGTATATCTTATTCTAATATAAAGTATTAACATTCTATAACTTTTAATTTCAGGGACGGAAATTAATCGCACAAATAAATTGGTTTTCATAACATTATCAAGGTGGTATTATTTTACAGGTAAATTATTTATGTTATTATTGAAGCTGCTGTCTGTTAATACTATCAGGAAGTACAGAGTTTGGTAACAGAAACGGTTCAATTATTTAACAAATACTAATATAGACATAATAAACAAATTTTTTTTTACAGATGTGTATAACACAATTATCAGTATTACATAATATTGCGTTCATTATTAAATGGACAAAATTGAGCTAATCTCAAGGTTTGGTAAAGAACTTAACTAAGTACGCCTTTGCGTAGACTTCATTGTAGAAATACAATGGATATCTTAGATTACTTAAGACATTTTATTACATATTTTCCAATTTTATTCTTTTTTCATCATTTTTATCTTAAAAGTTTAACTTTGATTACCTTGCCTATTGCACAAATAATGCAAACAATACAAAAAAAAAAACAAGAATGGATCATACATATTTATATTAAACTAGCTTCCGCCCGCGACTTCGTCCGCGTGGATATTAGAGAACATCTTTAGAGAACCTTCAACCAGGATCCGACCAGCCGTTTTTACGCGATTAGGCGGGTCACCACCAAGCGCGCTGCCTTGCGAGGCAAGACGTTTGCCAAGACGCAAGGCGTTTGTCGCACGAGGCTCGCTCGCTCGGTGAGGACCCGCCTAATCGCGTAAAAACGTCTGATCGTTCCCATTCCCGTTCCCGTTTCGTCCCGCTCCCGTTCTCGTTCCCGTTACCGTCCCATTCGGTTGCCGTTAAATCCCGTTGCCATCCCGTCCCATTGCCGTCCCGTCCCGTTCCCGTCCCGACCCGTCCCGTTCCCATTCCCATCCCCGTCCCGTTCCCGTCCCGTCCCATTCCGTTTCGTTCTCGTCCCCGCTCTCTCATTCCGTTCCCGTCCCATTCCATTCCGTTTCGTTCCCGTTCCCGCTCTCGTTCTCGCTCCCGTTGCCGTCCCGTCCCGTTCCCGTCCCGTCCCCGTTCCCGTTCCCGCCCCGTCCCATTCCCGTTCCCGTTCTCTTCCGCTCCGTCCAGTTCCCGCTCCGTCCAGTTCCCGTTCCCGTTCCCTTTCTCCCCGTCCCCTGGGGCTGAATCATGCATGTCCACCGAGTTGGACTTCAAAATGAATGTCATTTTCGCAATAACCATCCCATAAAACCACAAGAACGTCATCCATATATAGTATTTTATGATTACTTACCCCATTTACCACATAAGGTAAAATATAAATATTTTGTGATTTTCAAAATCACAAAATATATGTTTGCCTATTTATTTTAAGACGTGCTCCTACGAAGTTGAAAGTTATAATGTCTAATTTATATTCTTTTTCCATAAGTTTTCCATACAAAATTTGACCCCATTTTCACCCTTTTAGGGGTTAAATCATGTACATCGTGTTGGACTTTAAAATAAATGTAATTTTCGCCATCACCATCCCATAAAACCTCAAGAACGACATCTATATCGATTTTTATGTTTACTTACCCCATTTACCCCCTAAGGGGTTGATTTTCAAAACCACAAAATATATGTTTGACTATTTATTTTTAGACGTACTCCTACGAAGTTTAAAGTTGTAATGTCTATTTTATATTATTTTTCCATACAAAATTTGAACCCCGTTTTCACCCTTTTAGGGGTTAAATCATGTACATCATGTTGGACTTTAAAATAAATGTCATTTTCGCAATCACCATCCTATAAAACCTCAAGAACGATATCCATATCGATTTTTATGTTTACATACCCCATTTACCCTCTAAGGGGTTGATTTTCAAAATTACTAAATATATGTTTGTCAATTTATTTTTAGACGTGCTCCTACAAAGTTTAAAGTTGTAATGTCTATTTTATATTCTTTTTCCATACAAAATTTGAAACCCATTTTCACCCCTTTAAGGGGTTAAATCATGTCCACCGTGTTGGACTTCAAAACAAATGTCATTTTCGCAATCGTCATACCAGAAAACCCCAATAATGACATCCATCTCTATTTTTAGGTTTATTTACACATTTCACCCCTATTTCATCGCCATAGGGGTTGAAGTACTAACAATATCAATATATGTTGCGTTAGATTTTCTTCCATAAGCCTTTACTATAAATTGAGTGATTTTTACTTCGAAAATAAAGGATTTTTTTCTATACACAACTTCATACCCCTTTTCACCCCTTCGGGGGTAAAATTTTGAAAAACGCTGAGACCCGTATTTATTAATTTTTAATCGTCAGCCTAAACACAAAATTTGAAAATCCTAGCTTCAAAACTGAGGGACTTTCATACAAACTTTCATCCCTTATTTCACCCCCTTAGGGATGGAATTTTCAAAAATCCTTCCTTAGTGGATGCCTACACTGTATGAGGTATCTGTGTGCAAAATTTCAAGTTTCTAGGTCCAGCGGTTTGGGCTGTGCGTTGATAGATCAGTCAGTCATTCAGTTTACGATTTTATATATTAAGATAAGCAGTTCATAATCACTTCTTATTTAGAAAGAAATTAAATTCTATATGTAATGTAAGTAATAGATTGCTGAAATGAAACTTTTAATGAAATGAAGTAGACTTGTGTTGTGTCCAACCAGTTTTAGTACTCGACGTATGCCGATACCTTTATAGCCCTAACAAAAAATGTTACTATAGATGTTCCAGGTAACACGGCGAAATGGTCAATGACTCCGCTATATTTGCAAAATATTAAAACATATTATCACCGATAATCAAACTGAGTTTTCCAAACCAACCTTGTATATTTATATGTATATATGTGCGTGTGTATATATATATATATATATATTGTACCAGCCATCTATAGGTACCGTTTTTAGTATATGTAATCATGTAAAACGTTCAGAATGATGTTAAATGGTATTCTTTTCTTTTTTAAAAAGACTAATACGCAAGAAATGATATTTCCATTTTCTTATTATAATGCTTTTAACATCTACATGTGTTAATATACTAATATCGAGGACGAACCTGAAGTATAATTAATGATTAAACGAACTTACCTGTAAGTGAAGTTCTATCATAATTATACGAAGGATTCGTCCGAAGATATTAGTATAGAATCCCACCCTCCCTACTCATTATTGTAAATTACAATAACTGTTTACCCACTGAAGAAAATGAGGAAATATCATAGGATTTGGACTTTAAACTAAATGAAGTGGTTGGCGTGTAGCAGTGACAGGGCAAACTTGGACCGGAAATGTCAAAATATCTGTCAATTTTAAGTCAAAAACCTTCTCTTTTTAGGTTTTTTAGGTTATTGCTTTAAAATAACGTGCTAAGTGGTGATACATGCAAGCGGTACTACATGTGTTAATATACTAATATCTTCGGACGAATCCTTCGTATAATTATGATAGAACTTCACTTACAGGTAAGTTCGTTTAATCATTAATAAATTACGGTGATAAAATGCTAATATTTTAATATTTTATAACAAAATATTGTAAATTAGGAATAATTTGATAATAGTGAATATTTGTTTGACTTAATTAAGGACCTACACATTTATTTATTCCAAAAATGCAAATGAATTTTCAGCGGCATAAAACCTCTTTGTTGTTACTAAAAAAATAACTGTATTACCCGGTTAAATTGAAAATGCTCTGTTTACTCGCATAGAACTTGCAGTAAGGTACCTATTTAACTTTGTAGGGATAATTCTGTAACAACCTAGTGTTTTATATATTATTGCACGCGTTTGTTATAGCTCGGTTTATGGCCCTAAAAGCGATGTACTATTAGGGCTCACTTTACGAGCAAGTGTGTTGAAAGATATAATAAATAAACATTTAATTAATTAAGTTTGACAATAAATTACAACCATTTATCTGTAACAAAAACACAAAAATATTAATTTACTTTATTAGTAATAATGGCTGTTTTTTTATGCCTTTGCCTTAATAAAAGCGCTGATGCGCGCGCGCATAGCTAATTTAAACAAGTAAAATTATTCCACGCGCTTTTTTTGCTTTATTGTTTTTATTCGAAAATATCGTCAAGTAGTGATGAATTTATTAATTCGACACATTCTGTTCTGTGCCAGAAGTCTCAGAGGCAGCGAAAAAGGCTAGTCTAAGCCTCTTGCCCAAAAAATTTACCGATAAATACTTACAAGCGTATCAAAATTTCAACATAATATGGAAGACAAGCAAAGGTGCAAAGTCCGAGTTTTATTTATTTCCTCCCAAATATGTTATAAAACGTCGTATGACATACGTGCGCTTTGATAATTACAGCCTCTGCTTTCTTGTAGCCCTCGCCTACGGCTCGGGCTAGCAATATCGCCTCGGCTGTAATTTTTAACATACCGCACTTATATCATAATGTACTATTGTATTTTCCTCGCAAATGTGTTGAAAAACGTCGTATGAAACTCGTGAGCTTTTACTCATTGCACACTCGGCTGAGTTACGCCCTCGCCTGCGGCTCTGGCTGCAACCCACAGTCTTGTGTGCAATGACCAACCTAAGCTAACTTGTCGCATAATGTACTATTATTACACACACATGAATATACAGTTTAACGAATTTGCACCACGAAAACCTCGCAGGGTTTATCTGGGTTGCGGCGAGTTGCTATACACAGGTAGATAGTAATACTTTAGTTATGACGAAATTCTTTCGCATTTTCCTTGTACGTACAGAAGTACGTCGTCGGTAGGTAATTTATTTAAACAGTAATCTTACTGTAAAATTAATCTATTAAGTAACTCGGAACTCTTGTTCCGAATAAATTATTATATTTAGGTAAATTATACTTCTTGAGGTATGGTACAGTTCTCAAAAACTTAAGTCGTATCTTTTCTTCTAGACAATCAGGGTTCGATTTTGTCATAAATACTCATCACATTATCTAAATGTTCTCATCAGCTATAAATGGTTTAATAAATCAGTTTGCCGAAAAAAAAGTCAAGGGGAGCAGGTATATATTTAATTTGGATTGTAAATATAGCAGGTATATATAAAATTTTGGTAAAAGTGACAGATAATTATTATGAATAAATATTTCTTTTAATTTCATGAAAACTTTTTTTTCTTTTGTGAGAAATCTTTACCCTTCCTAAGGGCCGCCAAACAAATTTTTATAAGGGGCCCCGCCAAGGCATGCTACACTTCTGACGTTCTGACCAATGTATTGATGAATGAAATTACTACAATAATCCGGTGAGATGCCGAGGCGTTATACCTACGATCAAAGATATTAGAATTTTTTACCTACGATGTAATTAAATAAGTACCTACTAGGGTTTCTGATTTCTCGACCTTTATTTTTTCTCGAGTTTCGGGAATTCTCGAGGTCAAATTCTCGAGTTTTCTCGAGTCTCGAGTCTTTAAATTGAAACTGTTGAAATTTAATAAAATATAGGATTTTTTAAAATCTAAGATACTTTTATTGCACCACAATCAATATTAAGAATTTAGTACCTCTTATTTGGGTCAGGAAAGAAACTAAAATAAAAATCTTCTTATATATTATTAACTAATAATCAAAACTTAGCAATTAACTAATAGGAACTATAGTGTTAAAGACTAAAGTTGACTATTCCTAGTCTAGACCAGCAACGTTATAACCTATTAAAATAGTTAGAAAACTTTTGTCTTAGAAAATGGGCTTTCAAGAATAAGAAAGAGTGAACACATGAATGAAAGAGGACGGAGCGCGGGTGGTGTTAATGTGCTTATAGCCGTCTATTAGCACCGCAAATACATTTGTTTTTATTATTCGTAAACCAAGCCAATATTAAAAAAAAACCGGCCAAGTGCAAGTGGGACTCGCGCACGAAAGGTTCCGTGTTATGGATTATAAAACTTACAGAAAGAATGAAAGTTGTTGAAGTTAAAATATTAGAAACAATTTAAGAGGGAATGGTTGTTTCGTTTTTTAAATATTGACCTGGTTTACCAGTAATAAAAATAAATGTATTGGCGGTGCTAGTGGACGGCTAAAAAGCGCCTCAACGGCGAAAAATAGTCGCGAATCGCGTCTGCCGCGCTTCAAATTCGAAACTCGAGAATTCTCGAGGTCCGGTAATTTTTTTCTCGTCTCGAATAAACCCAAATTTCTCGAGTTTTCTCGAGTTCGAGAAAGCTCGAGCAGAAACCCTAGTACCTACCTATTATAGGTATGTAATGTTTTAAATGTTTCCCTCTGTGACTGACACAAAACGTTACTACTACGCCTACGATAGATGACCTCCTTCTTGATTGTTGGGTGTTCTAAATATTTTTGGGTGCCGTGCTGAAACAATCAAAAAATCAACTGTGCTATGCTCACCTTTATAAGTTTATAAATAAACTTTATAAAAACTTTATAAGTAAACCTCAGATCAAATAAAAAACTTTTTTATTTGGTCTGAAAAGTAAACTTTATATGTAGCGCACGCAACTGCGGTAGCGAAGCAACTATCGCAAGGGTCAGTCATGGGATGGGTGACCAACATTTTGCTATTTCGAGCTGTTGGAACCAGCTGCATTTGCAATCCTTAATCTTAATCCGCATAGGATAGGGCCCGCGTGGTGGGTTATATGCGGCCCGTCCTTCTTATCCACGACGACAGATAGGCCACTAACGCAGACCAGCCAGCAGGACGGACCTGTGGGTCTCGTGAGCGTAGGAAGAAAGGGTGAGGGATGGGTGGGCCGTGTCCACCCCAGAATAGTCTGGTGCCCACCCCAGAATTTTTACTAAAAAGCTGAAAAATTAAAAACCTTTACAACAAAAAGAGACCACTGTAATCTCTAAGCCTCTATGCCAGCTGACCATAATTCTTCAAACGATTATTACCTATTTTCCAATAAGAATGAGATACTGACAGCCAAGATATGTCGTCGCCTGTATAGGTACTAAGCGGGTTAATTTCATAGTTTGCGTACCTAATATGCAAACCTGTTTGCCGATCTACACCCTGAATTGAGTTTGTGTTGGGATTGGAGCTGACACCGATCTCAAGTAGCGTCTGTTTGGTCGCCTGATAGTTTGATCTGGCTTGATTCAGTCTGAAATTGCTGCGCCAACATTGGCTACATGCACTTTAGAGTATTGTCCCTTAATTTAAAATTTTACTAATGCATCATTCAAATAAAATAGTTCTCGTGCTCTACACGACTTGAAAGGGCATCGAAAATGAATTTACCTATTATAGATTATTAAAAAAAAAAAATCTAATTCGAAAATTTCAAATTTTTATTCGAAACAAAAAAATGTTTTTACAAAACCAACTTTTCCAAAATATTTTTACATCATCTTAAAGCCCTTCGAATTCCGCGTCTTTTGAGCTCTCATACGTCTTCGTGGCGGCACGCGAGCCGCCTGCCGCGTGATATCGCACCTAGCGCCGCGCAAAACTCGTGGCGGGCACCTCTTCAGCCTCAACCGTCACTAATATCGAAAATAATGACCCAAAAATGTTCCTTCCTTGGTTGAAAACCGAGGTGCTTTTTTTCATCTGTTTGAAATTCGGCCCCGTTCTCGAGATATCGGATATTTTCTGTGTAAAATTAATATAAAATTAAAAGTTTAAAAAACCCCCCGACAAGAAAAATAAACTCTAAAAACTATCCCCTCATCAACCAAGAGCTGATGATCTTCAAACGGCTCATCAGGTCATGCTTACCTGACTAGATACTTTCAATATCTTTGAAGTAACACGGTACCAAATTTGGAATCGATTGGACATATGGAAGGTAGTCAGATCCCCTCATCAACTATTAAAGAGCTGATGATCTTCAAACAGCTGATCAGGTCATGATTACCTTACCATATACTTCCAATCAAGTAACACGGTACCTACCAAATTTCGAATCGATAAGACATATGGAATTAGAATTAGAATTCGTTTATTTGCAGAAAACATGGTACAATTTAGATCTTATCATAATTATAAAGTTCATACATGTTTTACCGCTCTTTAGCGATAAGCAAATATTTTAGCCATCATGCATCTAATTAAAATAAAATCAATTAAAATAATTAAAATCTAATAAAATAAATAAATAAATAAAATCAAATCAAATTAAATAAACAAATAAAATAAGGATAATAAAATAAAAAATAAAAATATAATAATATAATAAAATATAAAATAAATAAAATAAGGAGGGTAGTCAGATCCCTTCATCAACTATTAAAGAGCTGATGATCTTCAAAGGTTGATCTGGTCATGGTTACCCTACCATAATATACTTCCAATATCATTGAGTCAGATCCCCTCATCAACCAGAAAAGAGCTGATGATCTTCAAACGGCTAAACAAATTTTAATGAAACATGGCTTAAAATTATTCACTCGGGTTAAAATTATCTATGTCTCTACATATATATCTACTATACCTACTACATATATATCTACTATACTGTTAAAGATTACTTAATTGATAAAACAGCTTGGTCGTAGATTTTCTATTCTATGTGAAAATTGAGAGAATTGTCCTACCTACTTAAAATGTATTGTAAGCTTTTTGACTCGACGCCTTAATGCGGGTAGCTTTAGTATGTCATGCTCACTTTAAACATTTCTGCGGTGGTGTCGTGTGAGGCGGGTCGTTACGTTCCCTCAAATATGGTTGAGCGAAACGATGGCTGGTTCATGCGTCATGCTCGTGAACGGGTGCTGCCAGTGGGAATGGGTCTGCTTCTGTCTGCTTGTACTAAGGGTGTCGCATATATTTTTTTTTCTTCATGTTTAATATTATCTATCTGTATGGCACTTCTTACTCAAAACATAAAATTAATAACTAATCCTTGTTTTGATTTCTCACTTTTTTTATTGCTAATGACTAAAATGATGAATGACTACACCTTGAAGATGTAGAATCGGATACAGGACGGGATATTGCTAATTTATTTGCTCGTCACTTTTCCTCAGTTTACTCCACCGAGACTCACGTTAAACCATCTTTTGCCTCTTCTAGCAATGATAATAATAACTTCCTAGCAGCTATTAAGTTTGAAGAATCGGATGTTATTAACGAAATAAAAAAGCTGGATACTTCTAAGGGAGCTGGTCCTGATTCCATTCCTCCTATATTTATCAAGAACTGCGCAAACGTTATCGCAGAGCCTTTAACACAAATATATAATCGCTCCCTCGAAGATGGTGTCTTTCCAGATGTATGGAAGAAATGCCGCATAGTTCCAGTGCATAAGAAAGGTGATTTAGATTCAATAAAAAATTATCGACCAATTTCGATTCTGTCGTGCTTCGCCAAACTTTTTGAATGCCTGATATGCCTTGTAATTTCGAAACTTCTTAATAACCAGATATCCGAGTTTCAGCATGGTTTTCTACCGGGTCGCTCTGCACAGACTAATTTGGTATCATTTGTTTCGGACTTGTCACGAGAGGTTGACAAGGGTCACCAGGTGGATGCTGTCTATACCGATTTTAGTAATGCTTTTGACAGAGTAAACCACTCAGTCCTCTTAAGAAAATTAGATGATTTCGGTATGGGTGGCCCATTACTACAGTGGTTCGCATCTTACCTCCAAAACAGACCTCAAACTGTGGTTGTTAATGGCTTTGCATCTGATTCTTATCTAGCCAGTTCCGGTGTTCCACAGGGATCACACCTGGGACCTTTGTTGTTTCTAGTTTTTATTAATGACATAACCTTTGTAATAAAAAACTGCAAGTTTCTGTTGTACGCTGATGACTTAAAGTTATATAAAACTATCAATTCAACTGAAGACCAACAGGCCATGCAACTAGATATTAATAGCATTGTTGATTGGTGCAATTCAAACGGTATGGCTCTAAATGCTAGCAAATGCTTCCATATAAAATACAGCAAGAAAAAAAAACCACTGGATTCGAGGTACCGAATTGTTGATGAAACAATTGAGGAGGTTAAGGAAATTCGCGACCTTGGTGTCCTTATCGATAGCTCTCTTACTTTTAGATCGCATATTCACTCGATTGTAACAAAAGCTGCTCGAATGCTAGGATTCATTAAAAGGAACACAAAGGGTTTTAAAAATATTAGAGTTAAGATTCTACTGTACAATACCTTGGTACGAAGTCACCTCGAATTTGCATCTTGCGTTTGGAATCCGCTTCACGCAGTACATTCGCAAAGAATCGAGGGAATCCAAAGAGCTTTCAGCAGACATCTTGCCTTCAGTGTAAGTGGTTTTTCACACAGGCAGCCGTATGACCAAAGGCTTAGTAAGTTTAAGATGGTTAGTCTTCAAGCGCGTCGAAAAACGTTGGACTTACTTTTCCTCCATAAGATTATTAATAGTGGTATTCGCTGCGGTAATCTGCTGTCTAACATCTCTCTGCAAGTACCTGGTAGGTATCCAAGAAACCGTATTCGGAAACTTTTTGCTCTACCTTTTTCGCGAACTAACCTTGGTCATCAATCTCCATTGGCACGAATTTGTGAGGAATATAACAGTTTATATAGTAAAATCGAAGATCTTGACATTTTTAATGATAGTTTTAATAAATTTAAAAAGAAATTGTTTATTTATTTTAAGTAAGTAGGTAATTACTTTAACTTTAGTGTCTGTAATGTAATCCTAAATTTGTACCGTAGTGCTCACTAATAATATTTTAAATGCTATGCACGCCGATATTGTGGTGCATATCAGATCTTTTTTTTTGTATGTAGTTATAAGTTGTGTAAGTCATAATATGTACCATGTGGCAGTGCTCAATTAATAAAATAAAAAAAAAAAAATGATTATTTTGCTTTCGTAATATTTTTTCGTATTTTTTCGTCTATAGTTTTGTAAGTAAAGGCCTATGAAAAGCTTTTGGATATTCGTTTTCAATTCAGTGCCTTAGGATGGGTATGGGTAGCCTAAGTATGTCATGCTCTCTTTAATCATTTCTGCGGTGGTGTCGTGTGGGGCGGGTCGTTACGTTCCCTCAAATATGGTTGAGCGAAGCGATGGCTGGTCCATGCGTCATGCTCGTGAACGGGTGCTGCCAGTGGGAATGGGTCTGCTTCTGAGTACCTATCTTAACGCATATTGAATTGTAAGAATTGCGTTTTTACTTTTTATGTCTTGCATCAAGTGTTTTTTGGTTCGAGTAGCAGACAGAGTGATTTCTCAACTAGTTAAAAGTTATTTACTCTCATATTTACCTATCTGAATGTAGTAGATATATTTAATTTTAACCTACCTACCCATTGTGTGCAAACTTTTGTTAATTATTGTGATGGAAAATGACCTCACTTTAAACGTAGAGCTCATTTTTCAATGTTGACGACTCTGTATGAAATATACAGGGAGAAAAAAGCAGCCCTTGACGAGTTTCTTGCCGGTTCTTCTCGTTACAAGGTCTCCCGCTTAGGGTTTGCGAACCGATGGCGTAGCTTCTATGACATTCACAAGTGCTTGTAACAGCCTAGACTGAATAATATTTTGAATTTTTTGAATTTTATGACACAAAAAAAACTAAACTAAAATCGGTTCATCCGTTTAGGAGCTACGATACACAGACACAATAAACTTATAACACCTCTCTGTTTTTGCGTCGGAGTCGGCGGGGAATTTTTTGGACAATAAAAGACGGTTTTTATCGATTTCGTAAAGAGGTTTTGATTTTTCCAAAATATTTTTTTCATTTTCTAAGCTCTTCAAATTTTTTCTTTATTGTGTTACACATACTTCCTACTAAATATGTGAAAGTTTGGATATTTGTTTTGCTATATTAAGTTATGGCTAGCTTGCATAGTGCGAGTTAGCGTACGAATCAGCCTGTCGAGTAGCTGCACTGCAGTACCGCACTGTTTGGACGTAACTTACGAGTAATTCGTACGTGCGAGTTGGACAGCAGCTTGCATCCGAGTTACTTCAACATTTTTGTTTTTAATCGCCTGCTCGTCCGACTAGCACAGCAGTCAGTCGCATCTTTCGATCAAGAATACCCTAGATGTCCGGTCAGTCTCAAAAATGGCACCTCAAATAGCGTCCCACTTACAAACTGGGCGCTTATTTTGCACAAATTAAGGCCAGTATATCCAAAATTAACCTATTTTTGATTCAATGGTAAACAATGAAACATTATTTATTTTGAGCAGTTAAAAATATATGTTGTAGTTTAATAAACGAACTTGATTAATTTACGGTTAAAAACTCGATTTTTTATCTTCACTCGACTATAAAAATATGCAAAGACATTGAAAAATTTCAATGTTTTTTGGATGGTACTTAAAGATTATTAATCTCTCACGCACAAATCTATATATATAAAAGAGAAAATCACTCACTGACTCATCACGAAATCTCAGAAACTACAAGTGCTAGGAGTCTCAAATTTTGCATGGGGGTTCCTTTTAGGGTGAAGGTGCTCATTAAGACGGGATTTTGCGAAATTCAACCCCTAAGGGGGTAAAACAGGGTGGCAAAGTTTGTATGGGAGAAAGCGATTCCTTGGCCCGATTGACTTGAAATTTGGCATAGACATTTTTTATTAAAATTAATTGAATATGTGTTTCGTATTTTCTTGAAATGTATCCCCTAACAGGGTTGAAAAGGGGTAGAAAGCTATTTTTAGGGTGGTTGACTTCGATATCGGAATCAAAACTTCTTAGTGCATTTGTACGATTAAGAAAAATAAATGTCAGTTGTCAGGTTGTCACCTTCCCTGAGATTGTAATTTGTCACCGCACGAGCTGACATTTCATGTTGTAAAAGATTTTATCATGATTTTCACTACCTATTTTACGAAATATTAGTCTACTTATAAAACGTGGCAAAATCTAGCAAATATCAGATATCTAACGTGGCAAGGAATGTGGTGTAAAGTGTTAAAATTAAGAGATGCACAACATAAGTTGCACCCGACATAATTTGCAATGTCACGTTATTTTAGCCAGGAACCAGGAACAAATAAACATACATAGATTTTTATTTCAAAAGAAGATACCTACCAAACTATTAAGTATGAGTATTAAATGTTACAAAATATTATTATACTTATTTTGTTATATTACTGCTAAGAAATTTTATTAAGTACCTACCTACCTAATACAAAATCGTGAACAGTAGGGCGTCGGTTCTGTAACTAAACTCGAACCCCACTTCGAATCTCACTTCACTGCACGGGACGGGAACTTTAAATCATAAATTAATAAGATAATGATAAGTTTTTTTTTTCATCACAAAATATTTTAGATAGCTACCTAAATTTATTGTAATCTAATTTATTTAGTTAGCTAATTTCTAATAACAATTCACGCGAAGTGAAGTGAGGTTCGAAGTGAGATGCGAGTTTGGTGACAGAATCAACAGATTGCGCAGGTAAAACCGCGGGGTGCAGCTATTACCTACATATCACAAAATTGTAAAAAATGTGAAATTTTTGATGTTTGGATGTTGTTCCTTTTGTTACTCAATCACGTCTGAACGGGTGAACGGATTTTGACGAAATTTGGCACAGGGATAGATTATAGTCTGGAATACTTAACACAGGCTTCTTTTCATGCCGATCATTGGTTTCCAAGGGAAGACTTACAACGAATACCGACTCCCACGCGGGCGGAGCCACGGGCAAAAGCTAAACATAGTATAAAACAAAGTCGCTTCCCGCCGTCTGTACGCTTCTCTAAAAGTATACATAAAAATCGCAATAAAATCGATCTTTAAGTTTGGGAGCTAGGTTGCCTCAGAGTCCTCAGACAGATAGACACACACACACTTCAATTATATTTTAACACCCCTTGCGTACATCGTATATATGTAGATATACTGTAGTATAATCAAATAACTTCACACTGACACCACATTAGCACAGTTTTACATTAGTAACTACATTGCACTGCACCCGTGCGAAGCCGGGGCGGGCCGCTAGTAATATATAGAAAAAAAGGTAATGAAATATAGAAGAACATTCAACGGCTACTTTTTCAAAAAATGACTTTATGTTTATTTAAACATTAATATATAATAAAACGCTCGCCGCGTCGTAGTTTAGTAGCCTGCGAGGCGTCGTCGGAGTAGGACCTGGGGCCCTATTTTTGAATCGCTCGACTCCAGTCGAGCGCTCGTTTCTACTGATTTTCGTTCGACATACGACTCAAAACAATGAGATGTCGAACGAAAATCAGTAGATACGAGCGCTCGACGCCTGCCAAGCGATTCAAAAATAGGGCCCCTGTGTCGTTTTAGCTGCCGCGCTGTGTTCCCCCGCTCTCGCCAATTGATTGAGATTCTTTAAGATACTCAAAGAGTAAGACTTGGAAACGCAGTAGGTAAATTAAGTGTAAAATTTTATTTAGTGTGAATAATCAATTTAGATTGTTGTAAATGCATAGAGTAGGTAGGTAGGTATTTAGATACAGCAATCGAGTACAAGCAAATGCGTAATTAATTTTAATGACTTTTATGAAATAAATACTCATCAATAAATTGTATCAATTTTATTTTTCTAGTCCAGTTACCGAGTTAGTATTGAGAATTTAAAGATAATAATGTCTAATGTCCAACAATTGTGATTTTTAGGGTTTCAAACATCCGGAAAAAAACGGAACCATAAGGGTCAATTCAATTTGGCTCCGAATGGAAGCGCTTCGATGCGCTTCAATTCGGAGCCAACTTGGATTGACGTATCATATTAAAATCATTTTAGCCATACAGCGCACGAGTCGCGCGAATGCGCGCGCATTTGCGCGTGTTTACCTTGCTACGTTTTGAACATCAGTTGCCACTTGAATAGAATTGTGATAATACTCGTATAAAATAAAAAATATATACCTATCGTATAATTTGAAATAAAATGGTAGACTGAGAATTTGCAATGATTTTACTTATATCGGAAGTTGAAGAAGAAAACTAAGTACCGTAGACTGCTGCAACATTGCACGAAAAAAATGAATGTCGAGAAAACAAGCAAAGGTAGAAAAACATTGTTTAGTAATATGTCACTAAAAACAGATGCAAGTGATATTCGACCTTATTAACTTTGAAATTAGGTTGTTTTTTTCTCCATATTTTCGTTCACTAACTTTGTTGTTTCATTAAAAACTGTTATTTTGATAAATGTTAATAAGGTTTCGACCTTATTAACATTGCTTGCACCTGTTTTTTTTTTACTAGTAATCACTACAAATATTAGCGAACTTCACTTTTTCCCGATATTATTTGTTCTTCTGGCCTATTGCCTATGCCCCAGCAGTTGAGACATGAATAGGCTGGTGATGATGAGGTTGCTTTAACCTGGGTCACTGGGTGCTTTAATCTACTTAAGAGTACACTTAAGTTACCTGGGTGAATCTGTCTACTGAAGGCAGGGAATGTTAACATTATTTTTTAATACAACGTTATTTCTTACTTTTTTTACCGTTAATTTTAACATTAACGTTATGTCAATAAATACCGTTAATTTTAACGTTAATTTGAGAAATAACGTTAAATTTAACGTTATTGATAAAAAGAGTGAATTTGCTTTGCATCAAACAATTCAATGCGCTTCGATTCGGTTCCAGCATGAATTGACCCTAATATGTGATTTGATTACTCGTTTTTGTGGGTCCCTTTTAATCGGCAAATTATAAAAAAAGTAAAAAAATCGGTTACACAAAAAAAAAGCTTGTTGTGAGTGCTCAAATATGTTTAGGTACTTAGTTGTAGAATATTATACTGACAGTTAACGAATTTAATCAATGAATAATAATTCAGTGTTTATTCACATTTAATTAGTTCATTCAAATTTGCAGACCATACTACAAGTACAAATTCGAAATATAAAAAAACAAAAAACAAACAATTATTAACTTCGAATTAACTACGTACGTAGCTACCTACTACCTATAATTTTATTGTGTGTAATAAATTATTACTTACCTATTTACCTAGTAGGTACCCATACTTATTAATTGACTTATTATGACATTATTAAATACATAAACAAAAAGAAACATAATTATTTAGTTCGAATTATCAAAATAAATATCTCGCGTTCACGTTTTGTATGAGAGTTGACAGAGCCTTCGATTCGGCACATGAAATCGCGGGCGGGAAGTGTCCTTTCTGTACGTAGTAAATATCTATTCTGTGATTTGGTCCGTGGGGTCAGAGAGTTCACTTGAATATGCGTTCGCGCGGCTCGCTCCGAGGGGAGGGAGGTAGCGCTAAATGCCTACGACGCCCGAATATATTGCCCTTAATTGATAAAAGATGTGATTTTGTACAAAATAAGAGGTGATTATGTACAAAATAAACGCCAAGTTTGTAAGTGGGACGCTATTTGAGGTACAATTTTTGCGTACTTAGGTACTATTTTAGTTCGTGAATCGTTATCTAGGATATTCTTGATCGAAGCTCGCATCGTTTGGACGCGTTTGGTTCGGTAGTAGGCCTAGTAGCTCACAGTGTTTTTTTTTCAGACAAAATTCTCCGGGAGGGCAATTAAAAGGTTTGGGGGAGCTAGTCCGGCGATCACTACACTAGTTAGCCCGTCTACCTACACACAATACATTTTTCTCCGGGGGGGCACTAAGGCTGCTCCGGGGGGGCACCGCCCCCCGGATTAGTACCTACCTAAAAGAAACACTGGTAGCTCACCAGTGCCAGCCGGACACTTGTCAGCGGAACCATTCGTAAGACTAGGCAGCTGCTACTAGTGTCGTGTAGACAGCTAAGGCAAGCCGACCTGCACGCGTAGCATGACCAACATCGAGATAAGATTCGACTCACAGAACAATGGCTTGTCTACACCGAAATGTCACTTTTGTCGGGTTGAGATCGAGATACTCATG
Organism: Agriphila geniculea; assembly: GCA_943789525.1. Lineage (NCBI taxonomy): Eukaryota > Metazoa > Arthropoda > Insecta > Lepidoptera > Crambidae > Agriphila > Agriphila geniculea. The sequence goes on from OX038890.1 coordinate 20,301,599, forward strand.
CTCGCATTTACAACTAGTAGACTCGTATTGTTCTTTGTCGTGGCCTAATGTCAAAAGTCGACAAACACGAGCTTTTCTCTTCAACTGACATTAATTTGACAGTTGAATCAGAGAAACTTGTCTACCACCCTTTGAATAGTCGAGAAGATCGAGAGAGAGCTCACAGACTAATAAGAAGATTCGAAATAGTTTTCTACGTATTTTATTTTATATGAATCTAAATTTCGCAATAAAAATAAATCTAAATTGTCCGTGCTTATATTTTATTCCTTAAAAACTTAAATTAAAATTATTTTCATACGTTGATTTCAATATTTCGTAATTTTCTCGTCATTTTACACAGACTACTAAATTAACAATTTCGTTAGTAGTCTGTGTTATCTTTTCAAAATACTCTCAATAAAAGAAAGGCAAACGAATTTATATCCATACAGCTATATTTAATTAGTTTTAAGAGTTTAGCGTTGTGAAATCTATAGAAAGGAACGGTGCTTTCTGAGAAATAAAGTAATTATTTTCTACTGGCAATATTATTCTTCTCGAGCTCGAGAGAGCTTGTCTACGGAAGAGAACGCTTTCTTGAGTGCCTCTTTATCTTAGAACTTATAAAAAAAATGAGAATCATGTTTAAACTAAATTATTTCGGATCATTTTACATAATTTTGACGTTTATTGGTGTTGAAATAAAAAGATTACCTTTAAAATTAGCTTTTTTTATTAAAAGACATTAAAAGGTTTCGAAATTCTGAGAACGAGTCCCACCTGTCTGTCAAACTGTGCTCAGCAATCGAGAAGGTCGAGACGACAAGTCTTCGTAGACAAGAGTCCCGTGTGCTCATGCTACGCGTGCTGCTGGCGTACGAGTAGACTAGCGGAGTAGCTGTCTACTGGCTAGGCAGCAGCTCGCACTGTGTAAACGGCTCATTAAACGCAACGACTGAACGGATTTCGATGCGGCACACAAAAATCTATCGACTTAAATTCAGGTAGGTAGACTATGTTCATCTAAGATTTTTTTAATTCTATCCTGGTTAAAGGTTCCCTGTACTTATAAAGGTTCGAAATAATTTTTTATGGTTTTGTTGATATGTAACTTTATTATTTAGTATTCAGAATATTTACACCGAAAAAAGGAAACCAGCACCTACATGTAAACCTGTTTCAGAGACTTATAAAATTGCAACACTTCAGGCGGAAATTTTTGGCTCCCATGTCAGCTTTACGTTAATTACACGGGTCATGATTCAGCGTCCTGTTATCTACCATCGACTATTAAAATTATCGCGACGATAAAGAATATCGTTATGCTATTATAATTAATACGATTGCCTAACACGAAAAACCTATTAAACTTTTTGAGTGTCTCAATTTTGTTGTGATTGGTGGAAAATAAGTCGCGGAGGCGTGCGTGGGCCGTGATTGGTCGGTTGTGAGCGTAAGTAGAGGTGTTTTGGCGCGCTTTTGCTCAGTTGCAGAATTTCGTGATCGGCGCGGGTGGCTTTGAAGAAAAGTTGAAAAGTTGCGAATTTGTTCGTATCCCGTATTTGTATCCTGTGTCGTCTTTCTAGGTAAGTAATTTTGTTTTGGAAAAAATATTTTCTAGGTTACAAACAAAAAGAAGGATACGTTTATTATCATGTTTTTTAAAGAAAACACAATTTCCTAAAATACACAGTACCTACACACAAAAAAATATCTCGCAATATTTCTGATATATTTAATAACTTTTTATTAACTACCTGTAACCTACTTATCATAAACTTCTCGGAAAAAAAATATAAAACGTCTATTTATCAAATAAAATTATTCGTAAAAAATATATATTTTTAGTAATATTAGAATCTACATTGAAACACACTGAAAGGTATGTAAAATAACTAATGTTGATTCCTAAAAAACCCACAAATCAATTGATTGTTTAATTTGTAATATTATTACTTTTACTCATAGTACAGTAGCCCGTAGAACATTTAAATTACCAAAAAGGTTACCGTTTGCTGTTGTGATATAGTTATTTATTACGAAATTATAGATAATTTAACCCAAGTCTTACAGATCGCAACCCGCCGTAACCTATATTTGTATATCTCCAAAAATTATATTTTTTTTATTTTTCGAGGTTTACCGCATGATTTAACTATTGTCATGTTCTACAGCTTTGTTTGATTGCCACTGATTAAAGTAAGACTATGAAAAGTGACTATACACAGATTTAAGACCAGATAAAGTCCAACCATTTTCATCTAGTCTTAAATCTGTGTATGGCTACTTTTCATAGTCTTACTTTTATGTGTGGCAATCAAACAAAACTGTAGAACACGACAACAGTTAAATCATGTGATAAACCTCGATAAATAAAAAATAAATTTTTTTGGAGATACACAAATATAGATTACGGCGGGTTGCGATCTGTAAGACTTGGGTTAAAGTATCTATAATTTCGTAATAAATAACTATATCACAACGGCAAACGGTAACCTTTTTGGTAATTTAAATGTACTACGGGCTACTGTACTATCAAGTATTTTGTTCTCTTACACCCGGTTTCTGAGATGCTTTATTGCATTGTCCACATTATCTGGTTTAAAGTAATAAAATTAACTTTAAACCATATAATTTGGAACCCTCCGATAAAGTTAAACCTCCGATAAACCACCGATAAATACCTCAAAAACCGGATATTAGTCTCTGTCGAAAAAAAAATAACTACGGTTTAAGACGTAGGATATCCGCATTTTAAAGAAATTAGCGTTTTTCCAAAGAAGTTATCTAAAGAATGAAAGCATTACTATTGATATAAACTTTAGTTTTAGAAAGCCAAATTCTTAAATTAGTGCCGTATAGATTATCAGTATATTCTGTGCGTATAGAAAGAAAAAAAAAACAGGTATAAACGAAGACAATCTGTTCAAGTGGAATTTCAAATTTGCTAGTCAGAGGTATTTTTCACAAAAGTTTCAGCTGTAACAAATAAGAATACGAATCATATTTATTGTTTGTATTGTCAAGGAGTGCACTATAGACGTTTTTGATCACAGAGAAAATAAAATATTTAAAATGCTCAAATCGGTACACTTTCACATGTTTTTTTTACTGGTATTTAAAGATTCTAAAGTCAAGATTATTAATATAATTGAAAAATATTAGAAAAATCGACTCACCCGTAGCAGCTCAGACGGGACTCGAACCCGCACCCTTAGGAATCCGGCCCAATGCGTTTTTTTTCCAATTGGTTAGTGCATTGGGCCGGATTCCTAAGGGTGCGGGTTCAAGTCCCGTCTGAGCTGCTATATGAGTCGATTTTTCTAATATTTTTCAATTATATTAATAATCTTAATATAAAAAAAAATGCATTGTGAATGCATAAAATCTAAAAGTTTAAAAATTCTATAGTCATTTCTTTAGGGATAATGAGGTATTTGTCTAATGTATTGCGTGTTTTGTATATCGATATATCTATTTAATAATTTTCAAAGTTTGCCCTCATTACGGCTCGCGCAGAGTTGTATAATCATTTGTATTGAAAAATGGAACTTGATTCGTATCTACACCCTTAAATCCTGAAATTCGAAACCCTCTGTGTTTTCGGATTGGTATGGCATTTTTTATAAAACACAAGGAAATATTCAGCGAATTTTTAAAATCTGTATGATTGTAGTTAAAGTAAGTTTATACCTACCTAAGTATATTTCCTGACAGCTTTTACTGACAGCGCAGTGAAATTCATCATCCAATAAAGAGAGAGAAAATTTAGGTACTTAGATTCAAATAATTCTGAAATTGGTCACTTCTGTTGGATATTGTTAAATTAATCGCACTGTAAATGTGTAACGGTAAGTTTAAAGTAACATAACGTGATATTTGTTTAGTTATACCTACTTATTTACGTTTGCCAAGTGTCAACATGCTAATGTTAGGGCAGTGGGTATAAAAGTTAGTTAACTTTTGTTGTCCTCTTGTGGCTGAATTTAATATTCATGGGGACCCTTCCATAGCCCATATTATAAAAAGTGAACTAAAGTTAGATCTGGTTTACAACTTACCTATTTTTAATTTTCCAAAAAGGAAAAAGGGTTAAACTATCACAAGTACTCTTTCTACATCTCAAAGTCAAAGTCACATAAGCTTTATTCAAATAAACTTACCCCCTTACTAATAAAGATTGTATAGCAGCTGCATAGTTACACAGTGTTTTGTCACTTTCTTTTTAATGTCAAATTCAAATAGTTTGACAGAGAGTAACCATTGTGTAACTAAACATCTGCTATTCAATCTTTATTAGTAAGGGGGTAAATAATTAAGTACTTTTGAAACGTATATATTTTCCTATATATTCTATCTTAAAATAAGGAGGGTGAAAACGCTTTTTTTATCTTAGGGTACCTACCTTTCATCATACCTTTCATCAAGAAAAAAATCCGACGGACAGAAATAACTGACCACGCAGACGAAGTCGTGGGCCATCGCTAGTAACTCTAAGTATAAATACTTACCGAATTGTAAGGAAAAGAGAAACATTTCTAAATGATAATTTCCTGCATTGCAACAAAAATTTTTGACCATAAAAATAGTGATTTATTTACCAAACATTTCACATAGTTGAATGTTCATAAAAGCATTTTTGATTTGGGAAATTAAACATAAGTATGAAATATACGATCATGCCTTTTGAGACCCCCACACCTTTAGAGTTTTTTTAATTAAGGTAAATCGCCCCAATCTTGCACCCCCTCCAATTTATTGGCCCCCTAAACTTAAGATTTTTCGATGTTAACATCGAAAACTAAGAATACTTATCAATAAAGTGTTGCTTTAAAGTAAAACTGAATCATTAGTATATTATCTTAATAAATTGACAACAGTAAACAGTTATTTTTTAAAACAGCCGCCAAATTTTCAAAATTTGTTAAAGTCGCAACAAGTTTCATGCTACGTGAGCAGTTTATTAAATTTTTGTTAAGACAAGTGCTACCTGTTTCTATTGATTATGTGGTAATTATTGTGGTTTTCCATTATTGTTTTCTTTTTTTAGTGTTCTGTACAGTTTAAGTATGTATTTTCCTTAAAAACTTTGCAATTAAAATTGTAAGTTTTAATTTATTGCCCGGCCAATAATTAGTATGGCAATAAGACTCAATATCCAATTATTGGCCTACTATCGATATTATGTATTATGTGCATTTGGAATCTTATTTTCAGAATCATTTAAGTAATGTTTTTTTCATCAATTAATGAAAACAATCTTTTTTCTTTAAGCTTTCCAAATATTAGACTCATGGTAATAATTGAAAATCCAATTTTTAGTAATGCCAGTTACTGGTGAAACCATAGGTACTTATATTTTATTTTAAGGTAGAACTGAAGATGAAGCCAAAAATACATACAGAAGACAGCTAAAAGACCTTCATTCTCAATTGGAAAATGTTTTTTCCTGATCCATCATGGATCGGCCTATCTATGTATCTACTGATAATATGATTTATTGATGCTTATCAATTGATATTAGCCATGACCGATAATTTACGCAATACATGCCAATAATTGGTCAAAGGGGGCCAATAAATGGACTATGGGTCTATTTTTGTAAAAACGAGTGTAATGGCTTAAAACGCATGAAAATACTGGAAAAATCATATTGTATGTAATATTTACGATATAGTTGTTTACCTGAATGGATAAATCAATAATAAATGTAGGAAATCTTTAATATTTGAGGAGCTTTTTTACAACGTATGGGTTGGGTTGGGTCAATAATTGGCTGGTTTACCCTAGTTTTTAATTTAACTGGTTTTAGAGTACCGATCCAGCTACCAATTATATTGTGTCCCATTTTTCTTAGTATGGTTTAATTTCCTTTGTTCCACAACATGAGTTTTCTCGTTTTAGTGATTTTATAGAAAAAAACGTGTCCAAGGCCTTTTCGCAGTTCCGTAACAACACTATTTCGTAGTAGTGAGATTTTAGTTCTATGGCTCAGAATTCACAGCATACCTATGTTCTTCAAATATCGTATTGTGACCAAATAACTTTATGTCCGACTAGCTCTCTGTCAAAGCAAAAATTTCTACGAAACTGTTTGATTTAATAAATAGCTCTTCCATGAAATTTTTATGTTTCTTCTATTCAATTCCTGTGTAGTGTCCATTCCAGTGGATATATTCCATTACTGATGATGAAATTTACATGATTGCTTACCTTTAAAGCCTCGCTCACTACTACCTAACATACTCCCAACTATAATCCTAAGGGGCAACAGCTATAGTCCAATTGGCTTTGGTTAAAAAATAAAAGGTATTTTTTTTATATTTTTTTACTACAGATTAGGCCAATTTAAGAAACTAATTTGAATATTTTAACATTTGGTCCCGTATTTATTTTTTTATAAATATATTTGTCGAGCGGATATGGTCAACCGGAATGACGTCATTAGTGGCATGAAAGTTTAAGAAGAAAACCTTTGCCATCTACTTATAGAAAAAGAAAGGCCAAGTGTCATTAACTGTCATAATGACTTTATGGTTGTTTGTAAACAAATAAGTTATAGTTAATATTTCTTCTATTTTATTCATTTAATCCAGTTGTGACGGTTCTAGCCTACCTTCTAATTTGCCGCAATAATTTTTGAGGTGGTAAAATTATAATAAAAATGCTTACCAGTGGAAACTCTGCTGAAAAACTTTGTAAAAACTGACACGCCCAATCTACCCAAATTGCGAAATGTATTGTATGTATTGTGTCTATTTTGGATGTAGGCTACATGGATGAAATTGTAACGATTGCTTGTGGACTGATAAATTTGCAGGATAACATAATAAACATTGTGAAAATATGTGCATACTTTATTTCTATTTACAAACATTTAATAGTAGGGATGTGGAAAAAATTACGGATAAGTTCATCGATATTTTTCGGGCGATATTAAATACTCTGATATATCGATAGATGTTTTTACAATAATTTTTCCAAAACATTTTTTTGGTAATTACGTATGGATTCTAATAGTCGACACTATTTTGTCACTGGAGCATTTTGATTTTTTCCAACTTTGAGTCTTAAAAATCATCGTAAAATTCGTCAAATCGAGCCAAAATTTCGCGTAGGGGTTTATTTTGCTATTTTTTATGTTTTACAATACCTTAAAATTAGAATCCATTACTTAGTCATCGTCCCATTTCATCCCATTTTTTTCTGAGAAATATTACCTATATCGATATTTTTTCACTTCCACCTTCCACCATCCCTAATGCCAAGTTCATTGACAAAATTGTCTTTGCACTTTTTTCTTTTTTTTATTATGGCTGGGAGATCTGTATGTGATGACGTCATATGAAGGTCATTTGAAGGTTAAAGCTTTTTATTGAATATTATAAATATCTTTAAAAATATAGACTTATTTTTAAATTTCATTAGTAGACACTGTACCGAAAGCTTATTCCTCGAAATGGTTTTGAGATTTCCAGTCATGTTCAAAAAGTTATCAAAGCCAATTCTCCTACGACGGTCAGACATTGCTGTGTAGTGATCTGGCGCAGAATTACATGGTTCTCTAGATTACTTACTACCATCCATGTGAGGTGGTAATTGTTATTCGGGCGCCGCTATTTTGCAAATCACATTCACGATAACTTCGTCACAGTTTTTGCACGTAGTGAAGTGTTTCAAAATTTAAAACCTACCGGCTGTCTGTAATAATTAAAAAATATATAAAACTTGTCGTGTTTTATTATTTTTTTACATTATATAACATGTCGGTATTATAAAGTTGCATAACCAGTCCCGAAATATAATCGAATTTCTAGTTTTCGACTGATAAATATGACATTTTATCAGCAGCTGGACCAAAGTTGCGAGCTCCTCACAACAACTATAGTCCAAGTTTGAATTAAAAAAAATGCATTTCTACCTAAAATAGCAAATCCAGGTTTTTAGATTTGAAAGTTCAAATCATCATTTATTAAGAAAACTTTTAGATTTTTCCTTTAGAAAATTATATTAAAAGTTACAGGCAGAAACCTAAAAAATAGGTAATTTTGGACCAGTGATAGGAGGTTTTACGGTACCTACTTAACTACCGTAACCGTACCGAACCGTAGACACGCAAAAAAGTTATTTCTATGAACACTATCGAGAAATGACACCGGCAAGCATCGTAGCATGCCATGACCGGACCGAATCAAAATGTATGATACGTTAATCTGGTCCCGGCCGGGGATCAAACCCAGGACCTCGGAGAGATGAACATGAAAATCAATGTACAAAGTCACTCGACCACGATGATCATCGTAAGTATACATACTTATAGTCGTAAGTATACATACTTATAGTCTGTTGGATTTATTTCGCTATATTTTTAGGGTTCCGTACCCAGAGTAAAAACGGGACCCTATATTACTAAGACTCGCTGTCTGTCTGTCTGTCACCAGGCTATATCTCATGAACCGAGATAGCTATAAGCTAGACAGTTGTAATTTTCACAGATGATGTATTTCTGTTGCCGCTATAACAACAAATACTAAAAGCAGAATAAAATAAATATTGATATAAGTGATTTTTTGCCGTTTTTTGGTACGGAACCCTTCGTGCGCGAGTCCGACTTGCACTTGGCCGGTTCTTTTTAATAGCACAGTCATTAAAGAATAGAAGTAGTTGGGCAACGGTCTTTAGCGTGTAAATTAAAAAAACAAGCAAAGAGTAGAACGGTTTTAACCTGTTGTTGAATATTAACGAGCATTTTCTCGCTTCCGGCTAAAGAAATAAATAAAAACAACAACTCAATTAATACATTTGGCCACTGAAAAAACAGAAAAATATTTTTAAATTTGAGATTTTTGAATTCACAATGCTATTTTTATACTACTTATACTAAATAATATACTAAAAAAAATACGACTCGCACCAGATCAATTCTCGGACGGGAATCGAACCCGTGACCTTTGGATATCCGGTCCAATGCTCTGACCGCTGAGCAAACCGGCTCTATTTACTTGGCAGGACTCGGATTATTTAGCTTATATATAGGAAACATATTTGTTGATTCTTATGTGAAGATTTTTTCCGCAAGAGGCAGAGCGTCGTCTATTGCAAATAAAAACCGGTCAAGAGCGAGTCGGACTCGCGCAACGAGGGTTCCGTACCATCATAATTGCACCATCAAACCACACTGCAGAGTAGAATAATAAAATTAGTATTGCAGTTTTAGGTCAGCGCCATCTCTTGACCGATAGTGGAACTAATGTTAACTTTTTTAGAAATTTGATAGTTTTTAAAAAAGTGTGCTATTTTGAGACATCGTTTTATTTTTCCTGTAATTTTTATATAAACTGCTATCACATAGAATGATTTCAGATTTTTCTCTTTGCAAACTTCGGAGATCCGGGGGAACGGTATTTTTTTTACAATTTTCATCATAAGTCGAAAACTATGCGGCCTAAAACAAAAAGAAAAAATGATTATAAACGTGCAGACGGCGTTCTTTCATATGATACCCCACATGCTCTAGTAGCCCCACTTCAAATTTTTAAGACCCCTTTTCAGTCCCTGTTTTAAAAAAGATATTTATTTTTTTATTTATTTCTTATTTTTTTTTTTTATTTATTTATCAGTTTAAGCATAAATACATAGAAAAACAAATTTAAAAAGCACAACGTAAACCACTGAGGTTTATAGTGAGTGCTATTAGAGCCTACAGAGTCGATACTTACTTTATTAAAAGCATAAAAATATAACAATAAAGAAATAATGTTACATATTATTACAACACATACAATTTATCTGTTAACTAACTAAAGTAATAATTTATTTACCTAAATTACGTGTTACATTTAAAACACAAGACATTCAATTATTTTAAAAAGTGATTTTTTAGTTTAACTTTAATATTTTGTGCGTTGATGATATTCCGCAATTCAGTAGGTAGTTCATTAATTAATCGAGGAACCAGGTAAGCTGTGGTGCGCTCGCCGCAGATATTGTTCGTCTTGGCTCGGCTCATCGTACTCAGCTGATTCCGAGCGGCGGATCGCGTGCATACAGGACGTGCCACTTTATTTTGATATTTTGGGTCAAAATAATTTTTTTTAATTAGGGCGTACTTGATCCGAGATTGGATCGGTATAACTTTACAATATTTGAAAAGACCATCATCGTCGTAATAAAACTGCTGCTTAACTTTTGCTGACACAATAGTTCGTAAGATTTTTCTCTGTAGTTTAAATATTTGATTACTATAAGAGTTATAAGTACGACCAAAGCTGCTTAAGCCATACTGAATATAAGATTCAGCCAGTGAGTTATACAGCATCATCTTAATTTTAAACGGAATTCGATCTTTGAGGATAATGATATTCGCAAGGAATTGTCTGAGTTTATTGCATACGATTTCTATATGAGCACCCCAATTCAACTTGCTATCTATCATTAATCCGAGGTAAGTCTGAGTGGTGACGTTTTGTATGTCAGGACAATCACACTGGTTGATGTTACTTCTACTATGCATACAACTGTGGTCATGCGCAGTGATGTTTTTGTATGGAGAATATTTTAAGTATGGTGTTTTAACATGTAGCATCTTTGTTTTATCGGCATTAAGTACCAGTCCTTTGCAAAATAGTTGGGCAATTGTCATCTTAAACTATTCCAAATTTCAAGTTGATACCATTAGTAGTTGTCGAGATATCCAGCTGTGACAGACAGACAGACTGAGTCACACCATAAGGGTTCCTTTTTAGGGTTCCGTAGCCTAAATGGCTAAAAACGGAACCCTTATAGTTTCGTCATGTCTGTCTGTCTGTCTGTCTGTCTGTCTGTCCGTATGTCACAGCCACTTTATTCCGAAAGTATTAAGACTACACAGTTGAAACTTGGTAGATAGATGTATTCTGTTAACCGCTTAATGAATATAATACAAAAATAAGAAAAATAAAAGATTAAGGTAGGGCTCCCCATACATGGAACTGAAACTGAAAAAATTTTTTTTCTTCACACCGACAAGTGTTGGGTGTCTATAGATAGGTCTTTAAAAATGACATTAAGGTTCCTAAGACAACTTTTTCTCAAAGTCAACCGTTTGAAAGATATTCACCGCCAAAGTGGTAAAATGTGTGTCCCCCCCCCCCTTTAACTTTTGAAATAAGAGAGTGAAAAATCTAAAAAAAATATATGCTGTAGATCTTACCCAACTAACATTTTGGTAATAAGAATTGGTGTTAAAATAGTTATTTAAAAGTGATTTTGGCAAGCAAGAGTTATACAAAGGTTTTAGCAATTGGTGTTAGAGCACGCTCTAACCCCTTACAACCTCTTATTTGGGCCCACGTCTTATAGCGCTATAAGTAATAGAATGGTTATAATGCTCACTCTTTTAACACTGAGAGTTACATTACAGTTATAGAGTGGCGTTAATGGCAAACAATTTTTCGTATCTATAATGGTGGTATAATATAAATGTTGCTACCTCAAGCACTTTAAAGTCTGTATTATGGTTATAATAAAAACTACAGGTGGTACACAAGTTCTTAAGTCTGCTGGTATAACTTTTATAGTAATATATTAGTTCTTTTTTAGGTTCATTTTTTTCTTGGAGTTACTTTATGAATCTTGATCAGTGTTGATTCGCAACTCAGAGCTGTAGCGAGTTTTCTTCTTCTATTAATTTTCATTATTTTAGTTCTTAAAGTGTTACTGATGATGTGTGATGTGTGATATCGTGTAAAAATGATGGCTAACTAAGGAAGTGTAATTAAGATTGTCAATAACTCTATCAGTCAAGTTTGATTTCTTCATCATATGGCTAACATTTATTGCGAGGGCTACTTTATTGAGAGAATAATATATGTTGTGCATCTCAATTTTGAAGGGCCTTGAAAATAAGTGATATTTGAATTAAAAATAATTTGTATTTTATCACGCGGAGCATACACACAATATACATTTATATAAAAACATGATATTGGCTCTGTCTTTTACAGTTATTGTGTATTGTAGTAATAATATTGTGTTTTAAAATGAGAAAATTATACAAAAATGGGTTTTAAACTAGTTTTATTTCTGAATTATTTTTAGGTTATGTTTGATTTAGCATGGCGTCTATTCCTTATTACCCTAGGTTCCTATTATTACTGTTAATGAACAAAAAGTGCTAGATGGCCTGTAATTAGAACTATTGTTGCACTTGTAATACCAGAACAGGGTTTTAAAGGTAATAAGAGTACAAGTTTAAGGTGTTTGGTTTTACTATGGTTCAACTTGGATGTAAAGGTAGTGGTATTTTAGGGTTACGTTTCTGTTAACTGACTGACTGACAATGACACTTTCGTTTTATCCACGAACTCATGGCAAAAATCACAAAATTCTGACTACTTATAGGTATCACTGTAATCTGCATGTAATCAGATCAGAAAAGATAACATTTAGAGGTTAGAGACATTATACATCTATAAAAGTAATATTTTATATGTTTTATGATATCAAGTGAAAATAAGAGTTACAATGGTTAAATTGCATGTTAATATTGCTTAGAATAGCATAAAAGTAAATTTGAACCCCGCTGTAACAATTAGGGCTCTAAAAGTAACTCCATAATACCAATTGCTATCATATATAGGGGTTTCTAATTACTAACTTAAGTAGCTGTAAATAGGTTGCGATTGACACTTTTATATCAACTTAGGTGATAAAAAAAAATTCTAACTACTTTCTAGAGCTCTTGTCGTTAGAAAGAGTTATAAGAAACTATAATATTACTTTAAGTATTTTCTGATACTTGAATTTATAAAAGCAGGTGCTATGATGGTTCCGACTATACCGTTTATACCTCCTTAAGTAATATTACGTTTCCTGGTTTAGTTACGTGGTATAAAACATTTACTTAGCACTCTTTAAGAACACTTGGAAATAGTGAGGCTTACTAGAAACCTTAATGTTACCTTAGGTTCTTATTGTTACTTGAAGTTACAATACCTAGTGTTACTGTGGTTCAGCTTTTCTCTTTTATACCTACCTAAGTCATATTATATCTTCTTGCTGCTGTTACTCATCTTGATGAGTTATTTAGTTATAGTCATGACATGACCATTGAACAAACAAAAGTTTTACTGGACGCTTTTATACACCCATTAAACCAATACAAACGTTAAGAAAGGTGGAAACTAGTGCCAAAATGTTGGTTGGGTAGTAAACACTTTCAACCAAAATTGGTTTTAATGAGATATAGTAATTAGTTTTTGAGATATAGCACATTTTCCAAAACCGCAAATATAACTTTGTCATTCATACCAACACTGTGAAAAACAAAGTTATTTTTACAGACGAAAAATTATAGGTGGTATTAAATATGGTATGGTATAAGGTAACTACGGAACCCCATGGCGCGTGGCCCGACACGCACTTGGCCGGTTTTTTTACCATTTTGGTACGGAACCCTAAAAATTGATCCACAGAACCATTCTACTATGACAGAACGGTCCCCCGACTGCAACGACACTTGTTTATTTTTACTTTTTAGTTCGTTATTTGACGGGCCAGTCATGTTTTTAAAATTATTTTGAAATAAATAAATTGTACATTAAAATTGTCAACTAGCTGGGCAAGCATTTAAGCTAAACCGTTTGCCGTTATGATATAGTTATTTATTACGAAATTATAGATACTTTAACCCAAGTTTTTCAGATCGCAACCCGCCGTAACCTATATTTGTATATCTAAAACTTGGGTTAAAGTTTCTATAATTTCGTAATAATTAACTATATCACATCGGCAAACGGTAACCTTTTTCGTGATTTAAATGTTCTACGGGCTACTGTACTATAGGGTTGCCAACCGTACTATTATATATTTCGGGTCTGCGTCAAGTCTGCGTACTATATAATATGCTGTTTAAGAAATAAATAATACGCAAAAATATTATATTGTCAACATCGAAGGCAGAATGATTATTTTTTTAAATTTGTGACCGTGCATTTTGACTGATTCGATAGCGTGTAGTGTATATCGTATCTGAATTCTGAACGTATCTGTCTTTTTACATTCTGAATTTGTCAATGTCAAATTTAAAAGCTTCAACGATAGTTTTGTTGGTAATCATCTGCAAAATATAAAATTGTTGTTTATCTGAGAAATATAAGTCTTAGATAAATTAGTTATGGAAAGTGGTAGCGATAACAAAAGTCCGTCAAGTTCTATAAAGAGTCTAAAAATATCCAAAACTTGTTGAAAAATAAATATGTAAAAAAATATATTTGCCTATTAAATTCTATATTTTTAGGGTTCCGTAGCCTAAATGGCAAAAAACGGAACCCTTATAGATTCGTCATGTCTGTCTGTCTGTCTGTCTGTCTGTCCGTATGTCACAGCCACTTTATTCCGAAAGTATTAAGACTACACAGTTGAAACTTGGTAGGTAGATGTATTCTGTTAACCGCTTAACGAATTTAATACAAAAATAAGAAAAATAAAAGATTAAGGGGGGGCTCCCCATACATGGAACTGAAACTGAAAAAAATTTTTTTCTTCTAACCAACACGTGTTGGGTATCTACAGATAGGTCTTTAAAAATGACATTGAGGTTTTTAAGACAACTTTTTCTCAAAGTCAACCGTTTGAAAGATATACACCGCCAAAGTGGTAAAATGTGTGTCCCCCCCCCCCCCCTTTAACTTTTGAAATAAGAGAGTGAAAAACCTAAAAAAAATATATGCTATAGATCTTAATAAACACTTTCAACCAAAATTGGTTTGAACGAGATATAGTAATTAGTTTTTGAGATATAGCCCATTTTCCAAAACCGCAAATATAACTTTGTCATTCATACCAACACTGTGAAAAACAAAGTTATTTTTGCAGACGAAAAATGATAGGTGGTATTAAATATGGTTAAATATAAGGTAACTACGGAACCCTATGGCGCGTGGCCCGACACGCACTTGGCCGGTTTTTTTACTAATGGTATCAACTTGAAATTAAAAAGAGTTTTGGTTGTCGTTTGTTAAACTATTTTGCAAATAAGAGGGAAATAAAAAAAAAAATATTTTTACAACAGGGACTGAAAAGTGGTCTTAAAAATTAAAAACCGGCCAAGTGCGTGTCGGGCCACGCGCAGTAGGGTTCCGTAGGTACATTATACCATACCATATTTTAATACCGCTATCATATTTCGTCTGAAAAAATAACTTTGTTTTTCACAGTGTTTGTATTACTTTGTATGAATGACAAAGTTATATTTGCGGTTTTGGAAAATGTACTATATCTCGAAAACTAATTACTGTATCTCGTTCAAAACAATTTTCGTTGAAAGTGTTTATTAAGATCTATAGTTTATATTTTTTTTAGATTTTTCACCCTCTTACTTTAAAAGTTAAAGGGGGGGGGGACACACATTTTACCACTTTGGCGGCATATATCTTTCAAACGGTTGACTTTAAAAAAAAATAAACTTAGAAACCTCTATGTTATTTTTAAAGACCTATCTATAAACACCCCACAAGTATTGGTTTGATGAAAAAAAATATTTTCAGTTTCAGTTCCATGTATGGGGAGCCCCCCTTAATCTTTTATTTTTTTTATTTTTGTATAAAAATCGTAAAGCGGTTCACAGAATACACCTACTTACTAAGTTTCAACTATGTAGTCTTAATACTTTTGGAATAAAGTGGCTGTGACATACGGACGGACAGACAGACAGACAGACAGACAGATAGACATGACGAATCTATAAGGGTTCCGTTTTTTGCCATTTTAGCTACGGAACCCTAAAAATGGGACTACTAGGGCATGTGGGGTATCATATGAAAGAACGCTCTTTGCAAATTTTCAAACATTTTTCTTTTTTTAGGCCGCATAGCTTTCGACTTATGATGAAAAGGTTATGAATAGGTTTTGCGAAAAATTTAACATATTCAATGAGTGCCAAAATGGATTTAGGAAGAACAGGTCCACCACGCTGGCAGTATTTAAATACGTACAAGAAATTCTTAAAATTTTAGATGATAAAAAATATGCTGTCGGTATTTTATTAGACATGTCCAAAGCTTATGATAAGGTCCAACATAAAATATTGTTGCAAAAACTTTATAATATTGGTATACGAGGTCCTGCGCATAAATGGTTCACCTCATACTTGAAAGATAGGGAACAGTATGTTGAAATTGAGCACTTTGATGAAACCACGAAAGAAATACAAATTGTACGATCGAATAGCAAAATAGTAAACTCATCAATTCCTCAAGGAAGCACTGTTGGATGTTTACTATTTTTAGTTTACATTAATGAACTGCCTAAATTAATAGATGACCCTTGCGTTCTATTTGCAGACGATATTTCCTTGCTTGTATCTTGCCAAAATAACATAAATTTAAATAAAAAACTTACAGACCTATTCAATAAAATAACTTACTGGATGACACAGCATAATTTGGAAATTAACTTCCTTAAAACAAAACTCGTAACATTTCACCCGCATCAAAAAGATAGTTTAGAAGTAAATTTCTCTTATAATGGTTCAAAAATAGAAAGCGTTACTCAATGTAGACTGCTCGGTTTAGTCATAGACTCACATCTGTGTTGGAAAGCCCACATTGCTACAATCAAAACCAAGTTATCAAGTTTTACATATGCGCTAAGTGAAACAAAAAAAACCACTAACTTAGAAACATCTAAAGCTGCATACTTCGCATACGCACATGCATGGTTAAATTACGGCGTCATATTGTGGGGGTGTAGCTCAGATGCAATCACAGTTTTCACAGCACAGAAAAAGCTTATTCGAATTTTAGTTAACATAGATCCAACAGACAGCTGCAAACCATTTTTTAAAGAACTCAAAATTTTACCTTTACCGTGTATCTACATATTGGAAATTTGTAAATTCATACGAAAGCATCCAAACTTCTTCACAAAGAGACAAGACATTCCATCACGATACACATCACGACATGGCCACAAGTTAATGATACCAGTAAATAGGCTTCGAATGAACTCATCCAGTCCGCTCGAAATGTCAGTAAAAATACACAATAAACTACCGAAAGAACTAACAGAAGAAAAAAGTTACAGCATATACTTAAAAAAGTTACAAACACTGCTCTTTGAAAAATGCTATTATAGTGTTTCAGAATTTTTAAATGATAACGATTTAAATATTTAATTAAGTAGCAATGTTATTTAATTGAAAAAAAGTAAGTCGTCCTCTCAACTCCTCTCCAAATAATTTGCTGTGCCCTTTTCAGGGTCTACAATGTACTTTGTCATTTTACCTACCATCTTGTTACCATTGTGGAAATTGCAATAAAGTGAATTGAATTGAATTGAAAAAGGTAAAAAACAACTGTTCCCCCCCCCTTTTTCTCCGAAGTTTGCGAAGAGATTTATCTGAAATAATTCTGTGATAGTAGTTTATGTAACGATTACAGGAAAAATAAAACGATATCTCAATATAGCACAACTTCTTGGAAATTATCAACAAAAATACATTAGTTGCACTACCGGTCAACAGATGACGCTGACCTAAGAAAAAATAGATTAGTTCCACTATCGGTCAAGAGATGGTGCTGACCTAAAACTGCAAAAATAATTTTATTATTCTACTCTGCAGTGTATTTATTATGATGATAGGGAAACCCTCGGTACGCGAGTCCGACTCGCTCTTGGCCGGTTTTTAATCTATTAGGTTCCCCGCCTTCATTTGACACTTGTTTTTTTACTTTTTTTTAGTTCGTTTTTTTACACGACTGCCCAAAAAAACAAGAGAATTAAAAAAAACAATAAATGCAAACTAAATAACTCTAAAATAACACCTAAAAAATAATAAAATAATATACGCGCTGTAATCCCACAGTAATACCACAGTGTAATACAGTGACCCCCACAGTAAATCCTCAGTAGATGAAACTTTACAGTATGATAAAGTATCATAAATGAAACATATTTTTTTAATGATCCAAATTGTTTTTTTTTTTGTTTTGAATATTTGTACAGTAGGTTTTGGTTCATACTATATTACATCCCTGCAAAGTTTCATCGACTGAGGATTTAATGCCGGGGTCTCCATACAAAAGATCGCTTCATTTCCTACACTAAAAGTAATTTATATAATATTTATGAGTGGTTTACTTGTACTTACTGAATTAGTCAATATGTGATAATTTATTTAACTTTTACCTTCGCAAATTACCAAGTTGGTATCTTTTATTAAGTACAATAATCATTAACATAATCATTTTTTATTTTATTCAGTTAAATACTTCATTAAAACTGATTGTTATTTCATAACGGCAAGACATTTGTAGTTCTTTGTTGAGACTTTGTCGCCCCATTTAACACGTTAGGTAAGTGAATGGCTGCTAAATTATTTGATTCTTATATTTCTTCTGTACTTATAAAAAAGGCTTTGATAAACTACACATTAAGATAATTTTTTGAATACAACATTTAGTTGCATTGTGTAAATAATTTTGTGTTAAGTCAAGTATTAAGTTAAAGTATATTGAATTTTTAGATTTTAGGCATTTACCATGCTATTTTTATATTAAGAGAATTAATTTAATAGAAAAATCAGGTTGCACTGACGCGAGTTCAACATTTTTTCCCCATTACAAAAAAGCGTACAACGCCGCTAAAGAAGTTTTCACTTCAAAAAATACTAGAATCGACTCACCCTCATCGACGGATCCCGTCTGAGCTGCTACGGGTGAGTCGATTTTTTCTTATTTTTTCTATTTAATTAATAATAATTTATCTAAAGTATGTAAATAAATAATAATAAATAAATCTTTATTGAAATAATCTTACATACATCACAATTTACAACTAGTTTAAACATAGATAATAAAGGGAAAAAAAATACAATGTGCCTGAATTAGGATTAACCTGTGTTTCAGGCGAAAAAAGGACTAACAAAACTACTTAAAATTATTAAACAACTAGCGGCCGCCCGCAACTTCGTCTGCGTGGAAAGATTTTTGCTATCCCTCGGGAACAATACATTTTTTCGGGATGAAAAGTACCCTATGTCCTTCTCTGTACCCCTGACAACGTGTATGCAAAATTTCATGATGATCGGTTCAGTAGTTAAGACGTGAAGGCGTAACAAACAAACAAACAAATAAACAAACAAACGGACATTCGCATTTATAATATTAGTAAGGATAAAATACAACGTAATTAAATGAAAAATAAAAAAAAAATCGCAAAAAAGCTAAGACAAAATGTTTTTTGTGATGTAGAAGTGAGGAAAAACCTTTTTATAACGATATGTGGAGCTTTTCATGTCATGTAAAAATCTGCATCGGTTTCTGCATTTATTCCTTATTATTTAACTAGCTGCCGCCCGCGACTTCGTCTGCGTGGAAAGTTTTTTTGCTATCCCTCGGGAACAATACTTTTTTTTCGGGATGAATGGTACCCTATGTCCTTCTCTGTACCCCTGACAACGTGTATGCAAAATTTCATGATGATCGGTTCAGTAGTTGAGACGTGAAGGCGTAACAAACAAACAAACAAACAAACAAACGGACTTTCGCATTTATAATATTAGTAAGGATGGACATCAACCTTTTTAGGGTTCCGTACCCAAAGGGTAAAAACGGGACCCTATTACTAAGACTCCGCTGTCCGTCTGTCTGTCTGTCACCAGGCTGTATCTCATGAACCGTGATAGCTAGAAAGTTGAAATTTTCACAGATGATGTATTATTGTTGCCGCTATAACAACAAATACTAAAAACAGAATAAAATTAATATTTAAGGGAGGCTCCCATACAACAAACGTAATTTTTTGCCGTTTTTTGGTACGGAATCCTTCGTGCGCGAGTCCGACTCGCACTTGGCCGGTTTTTTAATGTTGGGGACTGCTGGGGCACAGGCCTTCCTTATGAGTGGATAAAGAAGATGGGCCATTAAGTACCCGCCACGCGGGCCCAATGCAGATTAGTGGGTGTTAACGACTAGAAATGCAGCCGGGACCAACGGCTTAACGTGCCTTCCAAAGCATGGAGGTACTCGAGATAATAAATTTTTGGTCACCCATCCCATGACCGACCCTTGCGATAGTTGCTTACCCCCGCAATCGAAGGCCAGGTTCTTAACCACTGCGCTACCGATCTCCTCTATCATATATAGGGGAACATGTTGTACCTTGGACAGAGTTGTACCTAGAATAATCATGTTTTTTTCAAAAACCCCGCACTTTTAGGAACCATTGTCTATGGTATTTAAAACGTCATTTGTTAACATTAACGTGAAGTTAGTTGAGATTCGCTGGCGCCGTGTGAGCACATTTAAGAAAGGTAATTTATTGTTTGTCACTCAAAAAGTACGTTTTTTGGGCTTTATTTCATGCAAATTAATTTCAAGTGATGCATGTTTGTGAAAACTGTTTTATTTAGAATTTAATCATAGTTTATCTAGCTACTAAACGGCACGAGTGTCAGATCCTAACCTCAATCGCAAGTGTTGTCGCGATGTTGTACCTCAGCCACCCAACTTACGATGTACCTCGGTCACTGGCCAAGTTACATCATTTTGGTCGGAAATAGGTCAAAAATTCTTTACACACATTTTTATGGGTATAATTGTATTTAAAATTAAAAAAGAAAACATATAACATTTGTTATAAATACCAAGATATTAAGAAAAAAATTAATCCACCAAAGAGAGTCAACTCTAAAAGAGGAATATTCCAGAAATTGAGATTTATTGGGGTTTTTTAAATCCTAACCCCCTTACTAATAAAGATTGTATAGCAGCTGCATAGTTACACAGTGTTTTGTCACTTTCTTTTTAATGTCAAATTCAAATAGTTTGACAGAGACTAACCATTGTGTAACTATACATCTGCTATTCAATCGTTATTAGTAAGTGGGTAAGTATTTAAATTTATATAAGTAATAATTGATAAAAAAGTATCTAATTGAAAGTCTGAGTCCAACATATATCTTTTTGTATTTTAAATTTTTTTTAGTAAATTTTTGTTGTAGGTAATTAACTTCTTAAGTTTTTATAATTTATTTTTGTTTAATCCAGCGCATTTAATGGATATTTTGTTAGAATTTATGTAAAGGGAAAAGAAAATACAAAAAAATAGGTTACAAGTTAAAATTACGTGATTCGATGCCAAAATATTGTCAACAATATTATCAAAAATTTGATGAGTGAGGACTTTTTAAAAAACAATACTTTTCCTTAAATATGGTTGTTAATAACTGTAATAAATTGTTGATTGCATATGCTAATATAATTAACTAATTAATATACAACAGAAAATTAATAAATTCTAGCTCATAAAAGTGTTTATCTCAATTTGAACCTGCTCTGTCCAAGGTACAACGGACACGGTCCAAGGTACATCTGGTTTGTTGTACCTAGGACAGTTTTCCATTCTTTTTCCAAGTGGCTAGTGGTCCCAGGTTTTTGAAAATATACACAGCTTTATGAATGAATTATGTACTTAATTAAATGATCTTTACTTACATTAACACTAGACCGGTGTAGCATGCACCATTTTTTTTAAAATCATAATTCAAAAAACTGGCCTAGGTACTTGTACTATTATATATTCTGTGCCTAGGTACAACAGGTTCCCCTATTATTAAAGACTAAAATAAAATATTTGTTCCTGAGCTCAGAGTCATTGTATCTGAAATTGTCCTAGGTATTTCTAACAACAGATATTTATTGGACTGTGAGAAAGGAAGTCCCTAAAATATGGAAATTAGTGGGTGACTGGAAATAATTAAAGGCGACTGTTAATGGGATAATTAAATACTAAACCGGGCAGCGGTTTATTTTTTTGGCGACAAAATAACTAAATGGGCCAACAAACTGTGAATAAGTGTGAATTACAAAAATACGTAAAACGGGCGACTACATGTGGGAGATAAATAATTTGATTAGAAAATTCTAAATGAGTGACAAAAATTCTAAATGGGCAACTTTTATACCAAGTAACTATACAAGTGATTTAAGCTGCCCAACATGGTATTTTTGTCATCTCGATTAGAATAATAGTCACCTTTTTTAAATAAAATATATGCTAAATTTTAAATGTTTTGTGTGTCCTATTGTTGTCGCCCAAATAGTAATTGGGTCGCCCGTTCTGAATAAATAGTTACTCAATTTGTATTTTAAAGTCACCCATTTTCAACATTTTGTAGTCGCCCCCAGTCCGTCGCCCACTTAGTATTTCAGTACACTATATTCAGTATTTTTGATACCCCAAATGGGAACTTATTGTTACCCGATAAAATACTACCTACCCCTAAAATATTCAAACAACACATCATAATTGCTAATTAAGTGTGGAAATGACAATTAGCAACATAACACATCATCGAAATCAAAACGGGCTCATTAGTACTTCTGGCTCATTGGATCATAATTTCACAGTTGTTTAAAATTTTAATAGACAACGAAGTCAGGTGGACCTATTCTGTATTGTGCATAAATAGAGTTGGGTCATGGGTTATTTCAACCACCTGGCCACGCATATTGTTTATCCAGAGAAATCAGAGAATAGTATTTCTTATACCTACTTACTTTCTTGGAAATAATCATTAAGTATAGCGGTAGTAATTTGACTTCTACCCGCCTTGATTTTTAGGGTTCCGTACCCAAAGGGTAAAAACGGGACCCTATTACTAAGACTTCGCTGTCCGTCTGTCTATCTGTCTGTCTGTCTGTCTGTCTGTCACCAGGCTGTATCTCATGAACCGTGATAGCTAGAAAGTTGAAATTTTCACAGATGATGTATTTCTGTTGCCGCTATAACAACAAATACATTACAATTTACAATATTACTTTATGATCAATCTCTTTTGAATTCTACATGTGGTAGCTTGTCAATAGCTTTTGGTTATACATATTATTTGTTATCTGTATGTATATAAGCTGTTAGCTGTCCAAAAACGATAAATAAATAAATTAAATAAATAATAAAATTATACTAAAAATAGAGTAAAATAAATATTTAAGGGGGCTCCCATACAACAAACGTGATTTTTTGCCGTTTTTTGCTTTATATTAATAACGACAACAGGTAGACAGTCGAAATTTTCACAGATGATGTATTTCTGTTGCTGCTATAATAACAAATACTAAAAACAGAATAAAATTAATATTTAAGGGGGGCTCCCATACAATAAACATGTTTTTTTCCGGATTTTGGTACGGAACCCTACGTGCGCGAGTCCGACTCGCACTTGGCCGGTTTTTCACAGTCTACAGATTAAAAAAATAATGCCGTCCTTTAAAGTTTAAACCTTAGCTTGGCCTTTTTATACATATAGGTAGCCAGGATCGAGAAGATAAAGGTTAAAGGTATCTTCCTAGTAACAAAAAAGTTTAATTATAGCCACATGAAATGTCGTTAATAAACTTTTTCAAGTTACTCAAAGTCCAACAGAGATTGTGTTTCTGTTGCATATCAAAAAAATACATTCGGACTTTTTAAATGACGTTTCAGTATTGGTAAGTGATATGTGCAAACCTAACTAGCTTGCCAGGTTGTTACGCTAAGCATCCCTGGATTTCAGTACCGCGCGCGACTGAATTTCAGCACCGCGCGATTGACAGACACATTCCGACGCATCAGCCATGCGATGCTGTTTGGATATGCCATAATGATTTAGGGACGTAGTCTAGAGATGTTATTTACAGAGATTAAGGGATGTCGAAAGTGTAAAAAATATCGATATTTAAAAAAAATTGAAATCTAAGTACTTCGATGTATTGGAGAAAAAATATCGACAATCGGATTTTTTTGAAAGATAATATTGTTGTTTTAAATTCCTAGTGTTTTAACACAACAATACCACTTTCTACATAATCTCAAAAAGGATATAAATTATAATCCTTAATCGAAAACATCGATAATGTATTTTATTATTATTATTTATGTTATTCCAATATGGCAATGATTCAAAAAATATTTGTTTTCGATGCAGGAAAATCTATATGGTTATTATGGTTATTTATATGATTTAAATATCGCCCTAAAATATCGAAATATCGTTATTTTTCGACAGAGACTTTGAAAAACATAGCTAGGAAAAAGCACTTATGATTAAGTTAAAAGTAGCAAGTAGAAACAAAGGCTTAAAATTGCCCAGAATTGACAAAAAATAAATATCTACCAATGGTTGTTGTTACAGACAGTAGAGACAACCACATAATGTATAGTTTATACCTAAGCTATGACTTAATAATAGCAATTTCAAAAACATCCTATCTCGTCTTCGTTAGAAAAAAAGCTAAAATCGAAGTGATTTTGACGGAGAATCAAATGTACTAGCTTAGTTAGTGCTAGAGTGCTAGTATGGTGTTTGTAAAAAGCTATTACTTACCTAATTGTGTTTTGTAAAAAGCTTTTGTAGATACATCGCATGTTTTATCCGGGAGATAGTGAATGGTACTATAAACGTCACAAATAACGAACGCAGAGTTCTGTAAAATGCAGTATGGAAAATCTAATCACATTTTTTTCTCTGGATTCCTTGTTAAATTGGCTACGGATCCCTGGAAAAACCTTTTCCACAATCTATATATAAGTAGTTCCAAACGGTAACTTGCCACGTCATCATTCAATATTACATCTGTTCCATACAAATTCCGTATCGTTTACGTTTAATTCCAAACAATTGCATGCCGATTACATTGAAAACAATAATTTTATCGCATTTCATTTACTCCAGTTCTCAGGCATCATCAATATTTATTGCAATGGATGAATTATTCACGAATCGGAATAATGATTATAACAGAGATGAAACTGGTGATGTGTGTAGTGATGTTTAAAATAACAAATGTGAATCAACATTAAAAAGCACTACATAAAAGGACCATTTCGAAATTTTCCTTTTATAAATAATATTTAAATTATTTATTATTATTTATTAAAACAACACATGCTTATTTACAGCAGTGCACTTCCATTATACAATATTACAATTATTTGATTGAATCAGGCGTCACTTGGCGGAAGTCCCAAACCATTTTGAAAAAAGAAATATATGTAGTTTACTTCCGCAAACAATATATGCAAGATGCACCGCCCGCCCGCCCGCAAAAATATGCACATGCACACAACAAAATATCAGTGCACAAACCTGCATTTAGCAAGACAGCAACACACCTTGCACCTTCACCAATTAGGCTACTCTACACGTGTTTCGCCCCAACCCGGAGCATCCTCAGGAGATAGATCGTGCGTAAACCAACACCAAATGAGCTCCTAACGCCTCCGACACCGTATTTGTTGTCCCTTCCTCCCCACTCCGCACCGAGTGACTGACAACGTTCGAAGAATGTTGCCAGTTTAAAATAAAAAGAAAAAAGAAAGAAAAAATGATTTTTAATTTAAATTGTGTACAAATAAATTGATATACATTAAATAATGTGTTTTATTAATAATATACTTATTTTTAAGAATTATTATTATTTGAGAAAATACGCAGTAATGGCGAGGAAGAGACGTCAAGTTGATTGTTAAGTATGGCTCCATCAACATTGTGTTTGATAATTTCTAGGTTTTCCAACACGCTCAGTCTATGAGGTTTTACATACTTGTAATAAAGGTCTACGACTGAGCGTGTTGCCTAATTGGTGAAGGTGCAAGGTGTGTTGCTGTCTTGCTAAATGCAGGTTTGTGCACTGATATTTTGTTGTGTGCATGTGCATATTTTTGCGGGCGGGCGGGCGGTGCATCTTGCATATATTGTTTGCGGAAGTAAGCTACATATATTTCTTTTTTCAAAAAAAATATTACAATTGTAAAGATGATCCTTATTGTAATGACAACAATAAAATGTAATGACAATATTATAATTTTTATAACATGCGATTAAGATTGAGATGGAAAGAGATCTCACTTTTTAAATTGAGATATATTTTTTCAATCTGACAACTCTGTACTTATTTCGTACAAAGTTGTCAAACTGAAAAAATATTTCAGCTCTCAATAAGTAAGGGAGAAAACAGCCTTGGCTTCAGTACTTGTAACAAATAGAATAAATGATTCGGGTTTTGAAGGTACCACTCACGAATATCTCGTAAAACTATGGTCTTCTAACATATCACTCGCATTTTTTTTTATTGGTCCATGACAATTTGTTTATTTATATTTTGTTTATACACAACGGGATAGTGCCTTCACGTCACCTGATGACTGAAGGTGGAAGCGCACTGCACCCTGAATCCTCATCTATGAATAACTGGCTATCTTACCTCTAACTGTCGGATCACAACAATTTTTAAATAGGCTATTTGACCACAGAAATTATGTCTGTGTATTTGACTAATTTTGGAAAACCATTTTAAATTATTCTTTATTACGTAATAAGCGCACTACATTGATATTTCAGAAAAAAATTATGTATTTCATTAAAAAATCAATGTTAAAGTTCATAGAGGAAATAATCACTACGTTTTATTAAAGTTTAAAATTTTAAAACAGCGCCAAAAACACTATGGCGCTGGACACATGACTTGTTGACGTCACAAGCCTGTAAACATTGTAATATCCTTAGCCATTTGACAGCCATCAATCGCGGATCCTTAGTCTATGGTCGTGACAAACGCCTGAAGCCATACTTATTTACAGGCAAGTGACGTCATCACTAATCTTACACCCGATTGCACTAAACTTAAGGATCGCCTAAGTCTGTTCCTAACTACAACACGACCAAATTAAAACGGTGTCAAACTTAGCGGTCATGTAGCTGTCATTCGCCTACTTAACTTGGTCGAGTTGTAGTTAAGAAAAGACTTAGGCGATTCTTAAGTTTAGTGCAATTGGGTGTTTGAGCTTTTTCGTCACAGAAAAAAAATCAAAAATGATTGCATTTTTCTAGGTGAAATTAATCAATTAATAGACTTAATTTAGTGTATATAATAGTTGAATATGTTTTTTTACGCCGTTATCTGTTAGAATGACCACAATTTGTAGTATATTTTCAATGTTGTCAAATACCCTATTGTGGTTATGGCGTCAGTCTTATGTAAGACGGTGGTAGCTAGCCAGGCGGACTTGAAATAAGCCCTACCACCAACCAATAACCGAGTACAAATTGTACCGCCCTCCTGGGAATCGAACCAGAGACCCCTGCATCTTACACGGGTGGGCGAACCACAGAGGCGGTAGAATGTCGTTTAGGCTTTGGTCATCTTCAAAACTTTGTACACCTACTTCATTCTTATAAAATTGTAACTTACTACAAAGCAATAAGGATCATCTTTGCTAAGTTAGTTTATACATTGTGATGAAGTTCACAACTCCATTATAGTTACAATATTGTTGCGGAACCCTTGCGCACGGCAACGTCTGCAACTCTATATTTGCAATGCTGACGTGAGCAAGGGAGTTAAGAAACTTCTGTAATTTATAATAAAAATTGGTGCACTTAAATTATTATAATTAAAGAAAACAGTATGTGTAAGGAACTTGATGGCTCAATAGGAAAAATGCATAAGTCACCGATTTTGATAAATTTGAGCTTGATCACTGCGGACACTTGTAAAAACATTATGGAACAGAAAAAAAATAAAAAATCTATAATTTTAGTTTTATCACTGAAGATTGTTGGCTAACTCCATATTAAACGCACCTGAAATACACCTGAAACGTGACAAGTGACGTCACATATTTGTATAGAGCGTTTTCGGCGGGAGCCGGTGCGAGCTAACTTCAAGTAGGGATCCCTTGTTTTCGCATAATGGTTTTATACCTAATTCGATTTGGCATAACGGATTTGGCATAATCTTTTTGTCATAATAATACTCTGGCATAATTGTTTTTTGGTATACTATTTATATTAGCATAATTATCATTTAGACTAATTTGTTTTCGCATAACGTTATTAGGCATATTGTCTATTCGCCTAATATTATTTAGACATAAAAATCAAAAACAGTAAGAGTAAATATTTTTACGCACTTATTTATTTTCGTGCAAAAGGAAAGGGGTAGGTATTGTATTAAAATGCCAAAAACTCATAACACATACGACCTAAATATCGACTCATTAAACACCTATTCTTAAAATACCTAAAATCCTTGATGTCGATATCCAATAGACCGAAACATAAAATATCGATTATTAAATGACTGATGATAGTTCGAAACCCTGAAAGTTAAAATGCTGATAGTTAAAAATCCCGAAAGTGTGATTAGGTCTATACTAGACGACGAGCGAGCATAGCGAGCGAGGAAGACGTAAGGTTCCATTGCGACCTACAACGCACGAGCCGAGCGAGCAAAGCGAGCATGCCGCGCCAGCGGCCGGCGAAGTGCCAGAACCGACCTGCTGGCATGTAACCCTCAATTAACCTTCGGTTTTTCAAGCTTCGGAATTTTGTATTTTAGGTAAAATGTTCTTTTGTGATTTTAAACGTCGTGATTTTTTATTTATAAAAATATGCGTTAATAACATTATGCGTGTTTAAATTTATGCTAAGGAATATTATGCTTAAGCATGATTATGCTTAAAGTGGTTATGCTTAAAAAAATTATGCATAAGCTGTTATGACTAAATAATATTATGATATGTCATATTATGCCTTAAAATTTTATGCAAATACATAGGGAACCCTTCAAGTAACTATATCACGAGAAAAAATCGCAAGAGAAAAGTTTCAATATAACAGTTAATTATCTCAGGCATTTTTGATTTTGATTGAAAAAAAAATTGATGCATATTCTCTATTGCTTAGCGCATTCAGCTTCCAATGGGGATGCATACTGAGGAACTAATGGCGCCACAAGCGTTTGTCCTAAAATCGTTTGATTGGCTGTTTCAAATATCAAGTGGCATTTCTGACGTATTTTAACCAATCAAATCCATTGATAGCGGTCACTTCGCCGCTAGCGCCATCTAGCTTAAGCTTTGCGTGGAGATCCCCATTGCAGTCGCTAGGTTTGTTCATTAGGATGGGTGACGAAAATTTATTATCTCGAGATCAGTTTAGGAATAAATAAGATACAGATGAAGGGAAAATTATTAACTGGTTAGGAAAATTCTGCTCGTATCAGCTGTATTAAATTGTACATTTCCATATTTTAGTTAACTACTTCTGCATTTCAAGTTATTTTAAAAGCTCTAAATATAAATTGAACTTAAGAGCAGTCGAGAATATTGCTAGATATCTCTTCAAACGAAGCCACTTTAAGCATAACTTAATAGACTCTGAATGTTATGAGAACGCATCTTAAAATAACGAACGTTATTTTAAGATGCAGATATAATAAGGTTTACCATACGACCTGCTTTGTCCTGACAAAATAAGGTTTATCCTGAATGTATGTCAATACGAAATATTGCGATAGATTTTAAGTTAAATAATATACAACGTGTTATAAAAATACCCTTAATGCCGAATACTTTTACTATGGGACCAACTCTGATATCGCAAAAAAACAGCTGTTTCATACAGAAATTATTAATGAAAATATCAGAATGTATGAAACAACTGATGGCATTAAGAGCATAAAGGTATGATTTCGATGTCGGCAGCAAGCAGCAGTGTTGCCGCAGCACTACTGGTCCCCATACATTCTCTATAGGTTTTATATGAGATTACATTCCGAGTGTCGCGCGACACTGCCGCGCAGCACTGTCGCGCAGCAGTGCTGGGCGACACTTCTCCGGTTACTTCAAATTGAGCTGTCTTTCATAACATTACGGTTCAATAGGGATGTTGACTTATGAATAAAATAACGAAATACTAATAAAAATCGTAAACACATCAAACTTTTGGAGTAGCTTGTATACCTCTTGGTTTTATATATTGCGTATTATTTGTTTTATGACCCTTCAAAGTTGGGTGGACAAGTCCATTTAAAAAGTATAAAATTTGTTAAAATAAATAATACATTTAATTAGACGTAAAATTTATAGCAAATTTGTCAAAGAAACCATTTTGATAAACACAATATTTAATATAGCTGCCGAACAAATTTCCTACGCGTTGCATCCAACGTAGCAAGGCGTGACGTCATAACTTGGTAGCCGTTAGTATGGAGCGTTTTCGGGTGAGTCCAATTTTGTGCATTTCAAACTGTGATATCTCGGGCAGTTTTCATGCTAGCGTAATTATTCTTATATTAATGTTTCTTTTTCTTTAGGGGTAATTTATGTAACATAAAATAAAAAAAATAGTCAACATGCCTATTTGGAGTGCACTGCTGCTGCCGCCGATATCGGACTTTTTCCAACTAAGTTATATAATTTTAATTAATTATGTATTGTATTGCTTCATTCATAACACCTAAAGAGATATGTTACAAACGCGTGGTTATATGGTAAATAAAATAGTGAAGTTCGGAACTTCACCAATTCAATTTCAATTCCATCGCCATTGGAATGATAATGGTGGGAATGCGAGGTTTATGTCCGCAACTCGAGTTTTGAATGTTTTGAGTAAACTAGAGGGTTGGTAACTAAAACTTGGAGTGTAGTTTTCTGAAATATGACTGCTGAAATGGTCTAGTCTGGTAAATATTTGCAGATTCAAGCATTATGCGGTTGCTTTTGGTTTAAACCAAAAGAGCAACTAAAATACCTATCTCATAAAGACAGTACCTGGTATACACATCAATACCCTAGGCCTAGATTGATGAAATGATAAAATCTCTACCTTATCGTTTTCTATAAAAAGTATATTTTTATTTTTCAAACAGAGCACGTTACTTCCATATCATAAATTAAAAGTTCTTGGAAGTATTTTTGGCGTAACGTTGGATCATATAACCGAAATTTTATTTTATATAATTATTCAAAATCAACATTTGTCTTTTCGTCTTAGATTTTCTTTCAAGTTACATAGATTTTAACATAAAACTTAAGCTCTCCGTAAAAGCACTAATCTTTGTACTTGGTCATAACAAAAAAAAACTTGTTTATCAATCGTGTTTACAAGGTAAACAACCCAGTTGTTTTATCAGTAACTGTGTAGTACTACGAGTATAATAACCTGGTATTCACAGTATGACAATGGAACCTCCGTAGTCACTGAGTTTATCATCTGATGTTTTTCACTGTACTTTTAATACAACATCAGCTTCTAGTTTTGAAGCTGCGCGCATTCAAAGTACATCAAAGCTTTTTAGTTTTATCTCATGGTTTAGTATTCTTTGTCTCAAGGTTTTTTTATTGGTTTTTTTTTAGAATAAACTAAACTGCTGATATGGTATGTTTTGTCAGCATCATCGACATATCAGCCGTACGACACCCTTTGCAGGGCATAGAGGGTATGGTAGTATTAAAAAAATACGTACCTTGGCTATGTGTATAGGTATCATCATGTCCGAAGGTTATTTTTTTAAGTTGTTATGGGATGGGATTGCTTTGTGTTACTTTGCCAAATAAATATTTATATTCGTCGTGTATGAAAAAACCCTGTCAGATCCTGAAAAAGGTTATAGTGATGCTGAAACCGAACAACATTCTCCATGGAACGTAGGTCGAAAAACGAAAAAAATTGTATACTCCCATACAAAATGTAATGTTTAGCCGCGGCTTACTATGGAAAGGTGAAAAAAAAACCCGGCCAAGTGCGTGTCGGGCCATGCGCCATAGGGTTCCGTAGTTACCTTATACCATACCATATTTAATACCACCTATAATTTTTCGTCTGTAAAAATAACTTTGTTTTTCACAGTGTTGGTATGAATGACAAAGTTATATTTGCGGTTTTAGAAAATGTGCTATATCTCAAAAACTAATTACTATATCTCGTTCAAACCAATTTTGGTTGAAAGTTTTTATTAAGGTCTACAGCATATTTTTTTTTAGATTTTTCACTCTCTTATTTCAAAAGTTAAAGGGGGGGGGGACACACATTTTACCACTTTGGCGGTAAATATCTTTCAAACGGTTGACTTTGAGAAAAAGTTGTCTTAGAAACCTTAATGTCATTTTTAAATACCTATCTTTAAACACCCAACACGTGTTGGTTTGAAGAAAATTTTTTTTTTCAGTTTTAGTTCCATGTATGGGGAGCCCCCCCTTAATCTTTTATTTTTCTTATTTTTGTATTAAATTCGTTAAGCGGTTAACATATTACATCTACCTACCAAGTTTCAACTGTGTAGTCTTAATACTTTCGGAATAAAGTGGCTGTGACATACGGACAGACAGACAGACAGACAGACATGACGAATCTATAAGGGTTCCGTTTTTTGCCATTTAGGCTACGGAACCCTAAAAAAATTAGCTTTTCGACCTATGGTCCTTGGAGAATGTTGTCCAGTTTTAGCGACGCCCTGTTTCTGGGGGTCTATTACCAAAAAGTTCAATACGATAAACGCAGCAGCGTCCGTGCTTCGTTTTGATTGTTTCCTAAAATCACTTTCGTATCGCGATATTGCGAAGTGATTGCGTAAGTTTGACAATTTCTCTCTAGCGTATCCGACATAGTTCGTTTAGTAGTCTATGGACTACGATAGCGAAATTCAAAATGTTTGTTATAACTACAACCAGCAAACTGCGGACGACTATCGTGGCCAAGTGACTGCGTTACGCAATTGCGTACGTTATTTTCGTAATAGGCCCTCAGGACCTGACAGGGTTTTTTGTTACATGATGTATTATGAATAGTACGTCTTCTTCTTCTTATCAAATGAGGATTAGTGGTATTATAGAATCTAACATCTAGATTTTTCATTTATAATGATCAGCATTATTGACTTGTGATCACGGCTGAACGTAAACAGCGTCATCCAAAAGCACCTATTAGTGGACACCCGTTTCCCGTCGGGTGACCACACTGTGGTGACTAGGTGGCCATTCAGTGCGACACAATTACGACTAAACAGTCGAATACAAACTGTTTCCATTACGAAACAAACCTTAGACTTGAACATAGGATTAATTTTAAGTGCAGTCTAAAATCTTTCAATAGATTTTTAAGCAAAATTTTAGTTAAAATTCGATTTTATAGAATACCAATTTATTGTAAGTAGTCGTAGTAATCTATTAAGTTTCCGAAATTTTCAAATTCAATTGCTAGATTGCTTTCAAGAAGGGTAACGACAGATATTTTTCGGTAAAATAATATGGCCTTTGTCATCGTACAGAAATACGCTTACTATTTCGAACAATAAATTAAAGTCAATCTTCATAGGGAATCTTTGTTCATTTTCAATCGTTATCGATAGTTTTCAAGTCTTTGAAATAAAAAACCTATTCTATATTATACTGTTTAAAGCGTATGGTACAGGGTCACCGTGGGATTTTAGGACCAGCTATGCCAAAAAATCGCTAAACACCCTGCGTGTACAATATAATAACATTTTCATGACTGAGGATGCGAGGGGGGGGGGGGGGGGTGGCAAAAGCACCTTGAGAACTAAAGCAGATGATCCGTATGCTCCTTTTAAAAAAAAGCGGTACCGTCCGTGCAGGTGTCCGCTAAGGTAGGTACCTACTTACAAAAATTACTTCTTTCTTTTACCTATCAAACCTACTAAACCTTATTTTTAACCGACTTCAAAAAAAGGAAGAGGTTCTCAATTCGATTGTATGTTTTTTTTATCGTTGTTCGCGCATATCTTCGTCATTTATGGATAGATTTTGATGATTATTTTTTTGTTTGATTGAGTTTTGTTGCGAGATGGTTTTTTTTTCAGATCGGTTTAGTAGTTTTCAAGTAATCCTGAAAATACTATGATTTTGCATTAACTATCTTGATGACGTTTTTATCGTTGTTCGCGCATATCTTCGTTATTTATAGACTGATTTTGATAATTCTTTCTTTGTTTGATTTAATTTTCTTGCAAAATAGTCCCATTAATTTTTTTTTGATCGGTTCAGTAGTTTTCAAGTAATCCTGAAAATACTATGATTTTGCATTAATTACCTTGACGACTTTGTTATTTATGAACCGAATTAGTTGATTTTTTTTGTTGGAAAAGGGATACCTTAAGTGTAGTTCTTTTAATTTCATTGACATTAAACCTTGGACCTCGAAGATATCCAAGGGAACTCCTCAAACTCAAATAGGATATGTATTGTGATTGAAATATTGGTACATTGGTAGGCTTATGAAAATCCAAAACAAACCGAGCTATGGTCTGTATGCTACGTTCTGGACTATACTTGGACTAAGAAGGCACAGCGGAACTCCTTTGGAAATTGAGTAATAGACATTTTGAAAACATATAAAGTTAAAGAATATTACACCCTAACATACCACAAAAAAGTTGAAAATAAAAAAGCTTTTTAAAAAAAAAGAAAAACCGCCTTCAAAAACCTAACAATAAAAACAAAAAAAAACAGATTCAAAATTAAAAAGCACTAAAAAGCAATAAATAATATTCAAATCACCAATACGCATATCAATTTTAATAATAAACGTCTAATGAAGTCGGGTGGGGTTTTTAGAATTAAAAAAAGTTGTCCTCCAGCCCCACCCGACTTCAAAAGACGTTTATGATTAAAGTTGTTTTTTTTTAGGTTTTTAAGTACGTATCTTGTATCTACTAACCTATAGATCTTTGTTGTCCGCAATATACAAATTTGAGAATTGAATATACATAATGTGAAGTGTTGAAACAATATTTTCAAAAAGTCTATTTAAAAACAAAATACCTAATTGGATGTATCTATTTCTATTGAAAACTGAAAATAGGTCTATTCTTTCTAAAATTGTATTTTTGTCATTTTCTTTTCATCTAACTAAACTCTAAACTGCGTTTTACTACGAGTCTACGACTGCTACATGTGCTACGGCGTAGACACCGTAGACGCAAGCTCTACGGAATACGGAAACAGAGTTTTGCAGTTTAAGGCGTCTCTCAAGGAGTACCTTTTTGATATGGGCTTTATTTAATAGCTTAGTTAGATTGAATATTTCAGTGTGTACACTTACACCCGTTTGCACTAAACTTATCGCCTCAGTCTTTTCCTAACTACATATTAGGTATTATTAGCGGCCGCCCGCGACTTCGTCTGCGTGGAAAGTTTTTTGCTATCCCTTGGGAACAATACTTTTTTCGGGATGAACGACCCTATGTTCTTCTCTGTACCCCCTACAACGTGTATGCAAAATTTCATGATTATCGGTTTAGTAGTTAAGACGTGAAGACGTAACAAACAAATAAACAAACAACCGGTACTTACATATTAAGTAACGATAGTAAGGATTACCGAAACGTTTTCATGAACAGCTGTCATGCTCCATCTTGGTCGAGTTGTATTAAGAAAAGACTCAGTCAAGTCATAAATTTAGTGTAAACGGGTGTAGGAAGAAGGAAGGAAGGAAGAAATGCTTTAAGAACGGCCTTATTCTAATGCTTCTCCTTAAATCATGTAATTCTGTTTTACATGACATCATATTAGTTAAGGATGTCACATAACCACATTTAATGCGTCTGGAGTGAAACGTACGACCAATTACAACTCCTTAGGGAACCCCCGACAGATGGCGCTGGGAGTTGGTGATAATCAATTAGTTGAGCAAATGTTACTTGAAACTGTGTTTACTTAAACCAAATTAACTGTACATAATAATACGCATTATTTACCGAACTAATATGTAATAATAGTCTCCAGATTAGGGGAACACTACAATCTGTACTTTTTGAACCATACGGGAATAGTAGTTTATGAAACTGATGCATAATGAGGGGTATTAAAACATGAGTGTGTGTTTAAAAACCGAGCCGCAGGCGAGGTTTTTAATAGTATCACACGAGTGTTTTAATACCTAGTTATGTACAGTTTCATACATTACTTTATCTAATCTCATACAATTTGTGATTGAACTGATTGAACCTACAAAATAAAATATCAATGATAAAAAGAGTAACTATTTTCTCGGCAGGTCGGCAGTACTTACCTAGGTTAAGTAAGACGTTTTTCCGTCGCCGCATCTAAAATATCGGGTGGAGTCAAATTTTCACACACTACACTCTCTACTATGATATTTTAAGCAAAAGTAAAAATTATAATCGAAAAATGGTGCGTATTCTATTAGTAAAAATAATGAAATAAGTGCATTTCAGCAGACTAATCGTTACGCTAAGTCATCGATCACCATCACATAGAGTACGTTTTAATCGTGGAAAGTATATGGGAATATCATTTGTTTTTTTTTAATATCGCGGCACTGCCTTCTTCTTGGATTTGCCCTGTATCGTAATGAGAAAAAATGTTATTTTATAACATTGTTAAGTATAGCGAAGGTATGTTATAAAATAACTTTTTAATTTTTTTTCGGCATTGCGTGTATAAAGTATGTCAATATAAATTCGTTTTGAAATTCATAATTCGAATTTTACGATATGAGAGTAGATAAACTATGTTTAATGGCGAGTGATTAAAAAAAAATGTTGACAAAAAACCTTAATGGGTGACAAACTGCGGATAACAAAAAATACGTAAAACGAGCAACTACATGTGGCAGACAAATAATTTAAGTTAACAGTGAAAATTCTAAATGCGTGGCAAAAATACTGAGTGGGCAACTATTATACAAAGTAGGTAACTATATAACTGGTTTAAGCTGCCCAACATGGTATTTTTGTCATCTTGATTTGGTTAATAGTCGCCTTTTTTAAATATATGCCAAAATTTAAATGTTTTGTGTGCCCTAAGGTTGTCGCCCAAATAGAAATTTAGTCGTTCGTTCTGAATAACTCAATTTCTATTTTAAAGTCACCCATTTTCAATATTTGTAGTCGCTTCGCCACCAGTCCGTCGCTCACTTAGTATTTCATAAGGTACGCTATATTCAGTATTTCTGATACCCAAAATGTGAATTTATTGTTCCCCGATTAAATACTACAAAATGAATTTTTGATACTTACCTAGTTGTATGACTTACATTTGGTGACTTATAAATAGCTGTCCATTTAAATGAAAAAAAAAACGGTTGTATGGAAAAAACCTAAATGTGTAAAAGAAATAATCACTTCGATCATAAATTGATCAAAGAATAATCAGTGCAGTCGAGTTCATTAAAATGTAAGCACTTTTGACAGATGTTGACTTTTATTACAAAGGAATAAGGTTGACGAACTGTCAAAGGTGCGTACACATTATTGAACTCGAAAGTACATAACTATAACTCATACATTTCTTCCGGATCTTTTCTTGCCTTTCTTACGATATCGTCACCATTCGACTGCGTTCCTCCCTTGGGAACTATGGACATTGTCGCTGGAATAAGTTTACTGAATTGAACGAAGGTAATAAATATCTTGGACATTACTGTCATGTTATTAATATCAACGTTTTATGGTGGATTTGGCCCAACTTCGGCCAATCGAAACTCAGCTCCGCTATTTTAACTTTATTTTTCTAGTCACAATTTTTCTTAAACTAGTGGCTCCGTGAGCTGAAGACCTCGCGATAAAAAGTGGCTCAAATTGTACAAAAATAAAATGTTGCCATGAAGTTTTCAAAGCACACAGTACGTGAGTTATTTGCAGCTAGATGGTGCTACTCACAGAACAAAGAAAAAATTTTTCTTGTGCTACTTCTATGTTCTGTGGTGCTACTAATTTTGATCATTTTTCGAAATGGGTGAATGTTTTTAGATAAATTTGGAAAAACAGGCTTGACTAAGAATATGGTAGAGAGGGACCATCAAACTGAACAACTTTTAATATGGGGCCAACTCTGTAATCGCGAAAAAAATTCAGCTGTTTCATAGAAAAATTAATAACGAAATTATTAAAATGTTTGAAACAGCAGTTTTTTTTCGCTATTTCAGAGTTGGTCCCATAGTAAAAGTTGTTCAGTTTGATGGTCCCTATCTACCATATTCGACTTCATACTAAACGCCTTGTAAAGGTAAGCTAACAAAACCAATTCCCTTTTTAGGTGCGTTTCGAGGAATAGTAAGGTGCGGTTTATTAGGTGCGTTTCGAAATGGGTGCGCTTCGAGGAATACCTCGTGTACGAGGTATACGCGTAAAGTACTGTTAGGTACGTACGGTTCACCCGTGAGATAGCGGTGGGGGACACCACCCAGCCAGTCTATTAAAACTGCAGTTAGTCAACTTCTATTTTTCAGCCAGTTCAAGTTGATTCACTCTGAATTGAAAGTGGTGTTAAAAATTTTCAGACGCTATTAACCAATTTGCAAATAGCTTTCGTAACTGTTTTAATACTGAGTTCTGTTTTGTTCAGAGAAAGATTAACTCGGTAGTAATCAGAAAAATTCAGCGTAAAACTTATTATGCGCTATATTTTAAAGTAAGCCTTTAATTTTATTTAGTTTAATAACCATAATAGAGGTTGTCGCTGTTGATTTAATTAAACATCATGTTCTTCTTTAATTTATCAATTAATTTATATAATATGATTCAGTATTCGATTTTTTCTTTAATATTCTACTATAATAATTCTACTACGCAAGCCTAACCAGTTTTAAGCCACCGCACCAAATTGTAAAGAATAAAAGATGGAATAATATGTACTTATATCTTAAACAATCGATGACCTTTTGGAAATGTTACTCAAACTTAAAAGTTTAAAGAGTCTTCTTAAATAGACAGGAAATGATTAAGTAAGTAGAACTCCAAAACAATTAGCTAATTATACAGAGTCCCTGGACCTTGTTGCAGAGGAGCTCGGTGGCGCAGTGATTTAGCGCCTGGCCCAGCGATTGCGGAGGTTAAGCAACTTTCGCAAGGGTCGGTCATGGGATGGGTGATCAAAAATTTATTATCTCGAGCTCCTCCGTGCTTCGGAAGGCACGTTAAGCCGTTGAAGCCGTTGGTCCTAGCTGCATTTGCAGTCGTTAACACCCACCAATCCGCATTGGGCCCGCGTGGTGGGTTATAGCCCGTCTTCCTTATCCACCCATATGGAATGCCTGTGCCCCAGCAGTGGGGACATTATAATGGCTGATGGACTGGATGGACCAGGACCTAGTCGTACAAGAACAACAAAACATAATAGTTTGAGTATAAAGCCCTACTCAAACCTGAAAGGTATCCGCTACCGCCGTAAGTAGCGGTAATACTCGAACGATATCCCGCTGGGTATTTGGTATGGCATTTTCGCAACTGTCGCGAAACCGCATACCAGATGGGCCCGCGATACGTACCGCGTGTTTGGCGAATCTTTTACTGTTAATGTATCACGGTATTTCTAGACTTGAAAAAAGCCTTTGATACTGTCTCTGTCCCCATTCTGGTACACAAACTTGAAAATATTGGCATCAGAGGAGCACCACTAGCAATGCTTACTGACTACCTAAATGATCGTACGCAAGCAGTTAAAATTGGCCAATACATCAGTGAACGGTCCGTGGTCTCCTATGGAGTTCCACAAGGAAGCGTGCTAGGTCCAACCCTTTTTTTAGTATATATTAACAACTTAGTCAACATCCAAATTCAAAACGGTCAAATCTACTCCTATGCAGACGATACGGAGATTGTTTTCACAGGACCAACATGGGAGTCTGTACGCCAAACTGCAGAAAAAGGACTTGCCGAGATTGCTAGCTGGTTAAAAACACACCTCTTAACTTTGAATATAAGTAAAACTAATTATATCGCATTTTCTAAATATGACAATACGCAACCTGGACCCGATTTTCAATTAAAAATTCATAGCTGTGATAATATTATCAATGATTGCCCATGTAATATCATTAAAAAAGTACAAAACATCAAATATCTTGGGGTGGTGATTGATCAGCGGCTGTCCTGGCATGCTCACGTGGAACTCATAATGGCCAGAACACGCAAAATGATATGGGCTTTTAGGAACTTGAGACATGTTGCTGATAAAAACCTTTTAAAACAGATCTATATCTCGCTGGTGGAATCAATCCTCGTTTACTGTATTCCGGTTTGGGGCGGTGCCACTAAAACTAAGTTTCTAGAACTAGAAAGAGTTCAGAGATCACTACTAAAAGTAATGCACTTTAAACGATACAGATTTCCAACCTCTAGCTTATATAGTCTCTGTGATCTTCTTTCGGTTAGACAACTATATATTCTTAACTCTACTCTAAGATTACACAAAACCTTAAAATACAACCCCCAAAAACTGGCTAAGAGGCGTAACTTTGCTGTGGCTCCACTAGACCGAGCTAACTCTGTCTTTGCTAGAAGACAATTCCGCCGCCAATCGGCTAACTTATATAATGCATTAAATAAGAAACTAGTAATCTATCCTATGAATAAAAGGGAATGCAAATCTTCAATTAAAGAGCTGTTACGAACAATGACTTATGACGAAACTGAGGCTTTGTTTGATTTTTAAATTTCCTAAGATACCTGAAACTTGTGAGATTGAATAGTTAGTTTTGCTAATTGTATAAATAGTAATTTAAGCAAAATTAATCGATAAAAAGATAATTTATATTATTGAATATTACTTACGCAGAATGAAACATAGAACATAGGCAAACACAAACAAGCAAACACACACACACACGCATACACACACTCACAAACACACACACACACACACACACACACACACACACACACACACACACACACACACACACACACACACACACATTTTTAGTTTGTAATCATTCATTTAATTTTTATTATTCTTTCCGCTTTTGTCATGTATTTCATTTAGTACTTACCATGGAGAACTAATTGTGTACCATATTCGTTATGGAGGAGCGGGATTCCTAACACAAGTGCTCTGCACTTAACTGGTGATCCCTTTACTAATTTTAAGTTTGTAATCTCCTGTTACTGAATAAATAATTTTGTAATTTTTTATTTGTATTTTGTATTATCTCGAGCTCCTCCGTGATTCGGAAAGCACGTTAAGCCGTTGGTCCCGGCTGCATTTGCAGTCGTTAACACCCACCATTCCGCATTAGGCCCGCGTGGTGGGTTATAGCCCATCCTCCTTATCCACCCATAAGGAAAGCCTGTGCCCCAGCAGTGGGGATATTAAAATGGCTGATGGTCATACAAGTTAAATAGTGACAACATAATAAACATGAGTAACTGCACCAACATCAGTAACAATTACTAAATGTCGGTTGTATTGTCACTCTTTAATTATAGTTTGTATCAAAATGTAGTAGAAAAATAAATTGTTGCAAATTTGCAAAATTGCTTTCCTGATATTGTTTAAAATATTTTTTTCAAAATTCAGATATTTTTAAAATTTACTGAATAAAATCTTTTTTTAAAAACACGTTTTTAAAACGGACTAGTAAAAACAAAGTAAAAAGCAAAAAAATAAATTCTTCTGTAAATATTTAAAACCCTAATACCCCATACCTACAGAAATTTTAAATCTAAAAGTTTTAAACCTAAAAACGTGGGGCTCATTTTTTAAAATTTATCATCCATACTGTCTATAGCACCACAAGGTGGTGTTTCATCATAGAGTTCCTGTGACCCTGTTCCGGCTTTATCATCAGATCAGCTCAATGACACCATAATATTACATTGCCTTTCAGTTCCGACCTATGTTCAAAGTTTCAAGTCTCTAGCTCATCGGGAAGCTAGTATAAAATCGTTCGCAAACTTTGTGGAGAAACAAACGAACCCACAAACAAACACACAAACAAGAAAGCAACCTAATAAAAACGTGCTAAAAATAGAAGAGCTCACAATTTAGGATTTTTTTAAACTTCCACTCTGTTTCCAAGTTCGCAATGTATTTAAACAGTTCTCAGTGCTATTTCTGACGCACAAGAAATAATAAAAAACACCTTGAATTATTTCCAGGTAAAATTACCTGACTACTGGACTATTACACCCTTGTTAGGTTCGAGTCAGCGATATTCCCCATCTCGCACACGAATTACCTTTTTTTTATATATCACGCGAAATTACAAGCCCTATAATGAAGCGAGCGGGTAGCTATTGAAATCTCGTCGAGAAATGATTTTCTCGTTATTTTTTCCACGAGCAGCTCCGTAACAAAACATAATGCTTGTATAATAAGAGCTGCGAAAATATGAAAATTGCCAACATAAAGTTGGTGATTAAAAATCGGAAATTGTGAAGCAAAAATGTGATCCAAACTGGAGAGTAAATTATGAGGCTAATAATAAAAAAATACTGTTCAAAAAACCATAGATCTGTCGGCTTTTATTGACCAAAAATTTAAGCAACACGAGTTATTTTAATTTGGGTAGTATTTAATCGGGTAACAATAAATTCCCATTTTGGGTATCAAAAATACTGAATATAGCGTACTGAAATACTAATTGGGCGACGGACTGAGGGCGACTACAAATGTTGAAAATGGGTGACTTTAATCAGAGCGGGCCACCAAATTACTATTTGGGCGACAACCTTAGGGCACACAAAACATTTAATGGCATATGTTTTATTTAAAAATGGAGACTGTTATCTTAATCGAGATGACAAAAATACCATGTTGGGAAGCTTAAATCAATTATATAGTTACCTACTTGGTGTAATAGTTGCCCACTCAGTATTTTTGTCACCCATTTAGAATGTTCACTGCTATCTTAAATTATTTATCTCCCACAAATTTTAGTCGCCCGTTTTACGTATTTTTAACACGTTTTTATTGTAATCCAGAGTTTGTCACTTATTTAGTTATTATGTCGCCCAAAAAAAATAAACCGCTGCCAGGTTTTGTATTTGAGTATCCCTTAAGGCGGTTGTATGACCGAAAGTGGCGCCCTCAGAGGTTTTTATTTAATAAGTTATTAATAGAAAAAGATTTTAATAATGTTTATCGTGGAGATTTTAGGGCCCATGGTCTAGTATTTTTAGAAGGTATCACTACATACCCTCGTAGTCATACGTAGAAGTTGTAACAGTTCAAAACTGAACATGTTTTTTTTTCTCAAATATTGATCCGGAAGCGGGCAAAATACAAACTTTAAGTATTCCTGCATAGGGTTAGTTTTCATGATTTCTGTAGGTCTTATTCCTTGTCGGATACCTTCTTTATCACATTCCAGAGGGTCCACAATTTATGGCTAGTTAGAAGTCTGTAAAAGTACAAAAAATCCAGGGTTGGAAAAATAGTCGTAAACACAAATAAGTAAAGTTATGCGATTAATCAAATAATAAATTCATTGAATAACTTACCATGAAGAGGGTGGTTATTCTCATTTTACTAAAAGAATGGTTGTTTATGCAATTTGTGAGGTTATATTGCATTTCATCCTGCATTCAAAATATAGTTGCACTGACGATAGAACGATGTTCTTATAACACAAATCCATTGTTCATATGCACTTTATAAGCTTATGATTGCAATATGCAAATTCAACATTGACAAAATATCCGTATTTCTATATAAAAAACAGATAATTTTATGGTAATTCAATAACTTGAAAATATGTTTCAACAATAATAAACAGATCGTCTGACACTTGGTATAGACAAATGTATTTGACATTTGGTGGACGTTTTTGGAACTAAAAACTGACATTCCATCGAGAAAGTCTACTCTATAAAAAAAAAGGAAATAATCTTTGGAAATTTATACCATTAATAAATTAAGAGAAAAGAGACGAATGATTATAAAATTACAAAATAAATAAATGATAATTAAAGTTAATCACTGTTTAGGTAGAATAACATTTAAAATTTGGAAAAATGGAAGTTTTGTAAGCATACTTGCTAGAGCAAATAAATGTGTGTGATACCAGTGTGTAACGGAACGCAAATCTTTCGGTTAAGTTCTGGATTATAGATAAAGTAAAATCAGTTTAATATTAAAAGTAAAGAAAGAATATGAATGATTATATTTGTAATAAGAAAATAATTAAATCAGAACAATAACTAGTAAAAAGTTGTAAGAAAATTGGACAAAAAAATATATATATGGAAAAACGGAACGTTCTACATTCTCTTTGTCCATAAACAAGAGATGAAGGGAGAGGTTCGTGGTAGCCAATCGTAAGCTTGCAAAGCGTTTTGTGACCATAAAAGGAGATGAATTGAGTTGGTGTTTAGCCAATCGTAACGCGTGAATCTGGGGGGGAGTTAACTTTAGAGTCAGCAAATAATAGCTCAGAATGGTGGCGCCAAGATTTAAAAAAATGATACCAGTATAAAATCATAAAATACCCATAGTAATGCAATTATATGAAAAAAAAATAAGTTGGCCAGTAACGAAACGTTCTTTGGC
This sequence comes from Agriphila geniculea, assembly GCA_943789525.1. Classification (NCBI taxonomy): domain Eukaryota; kingdom Metazoa; phylum Arthropoda; class Insecta; order Lepidoptera; family Crambidae; genus Agriphila; species Agriphila geniculea. The sequence continues at coordinate 20,345,636 of OX038890.1, forward strand.
AAATAGAATAAATAAATGGGTGGCGCAAAGAATAATTAATATTATGAATAGAGTCATGCATCAATCGTAAATAATAAAAGTAGGCTGATAGCGGATTTATTGATTATAAGGGGTCTTCTTTGAAGATTAGCGAAATTGATTAGACCAAAAGATTTATTCAAACATACAGGAAAGATTAAATTGCTTGTGTCATATAATATATATTTACTTGAGGATCTTTGTAAATTCTAGATTAACCAAAATTAGTTATTGGATACGGAGGTAATTACTAATCTTTGTATTCGTAAAATGTTCACGTAATTTAAATATTTGAGGGTGATTGTCAAAAAAAAGAACATATATATTTATTTATTTATTTAAAGTATCTTACAGGTACTTAGGGGGACTAAATGCACTAGGCAATTTTTGTAAGTCAATTAGTGGAAAATTTCCCAGTATTTTGGGGAGATAGATTGTGACAGGGCACATTAAGGATACAAACAATAGAATACTAGGAATTATGTGTAGCTAGGGGACGCTTTGAAAAATAATGGGTGGGGGTTAGGTTATAAAAGCTTCGACGAGCTTATTCTCACTCTCATTTTTCCACCTGCCGAGAAGAAGACGAATCTCTGCCTCCCCTCTGTAAGAAGCGCCATAGAACAAGTTCTTTTTATACTCAAGCACATATGAAGAAGTCAGCAAATTAGTGAATTTAGGAAAGTCCATTGTTTAGGCCTTGCAATCGGGGCAAGTTTTCTTTGGGGAAATATTTCAAACAGGGTTTTAAAATGGTAAAAATTAAGCCTTGACTGAAATATATAATTCTATTTGCAAAGGTTACATCAAAATTAACGCTAGCTGTTCCAAGTAAATTCCAGAATTAGTAAAATCAGATTAAATTAATATCAATTTAAATGAAATAAAATGTGGGAAGGGAGATTCTATTTAGAATAATTACTAGAAAATTTGTGTCATATTGGGGCGATCCGTAATGGACTTTCTGGGGGGGCAATGAGGTAACTGATAGCTTATGAGTGTGACTTCATAAGCGGGCATCAACTCGTTGATTGCCTAGTTAAGTCACATAGTGTAATCATGTGTGACGTGGCTGATGACAGACGTCGTAGAAGTGAGGTCGTTAGAATGTAATTCTGGTCCTTGGTCAAGTCCTTAAGTACATGATTATGCTATACCTCATGCTAGGGACCGAAGATGGCTCCTTCCCATCCATCTTCGGCACGGTCAAGCACTAGGTGGTCAGGGAGTATTGCTTGCTCAAACTGTCCAGGTAACGGGGCTCCGGATGACGAGGTAAGCGTCACACAATTTGCATAGGAAGTTCTCATTTAGTCTGGGTTAGGCAGGTAAAATCTTGTAGGATAGATGAAGGTTAGTATCGCGAAGGTTAAGTAGGCATCACAAAAATTGGGTGGGTTTTTGTGATGAAAGGTGGTTCGAGTTGACGTTAATAGAGCGAAATAGGTGTGTAAACGGTTAGGCGACCATGTTGATCAAACGAAAATATGATTAGGTCAAAACCTAGGCAAGAACATATTTTATATAGGAGAACGACTTTTGGAAATTTCTATACAGAAAAGTGTAGCATATAGGGTTTCGACGACAAAAGGCTGGTTTAGACGTCGCGAACTGGCTAGGGGTAACGATTAGGCGTGATTCGACAAAATGGCCGAAATATTTTGTAGTTAGGAAAAATGCAATTCGGAGCGCACAAAATGGCTGCCGTAACTTGAGCTAGAAATAGGTATTTTTATGTAAGAATTAAATGTTAAATTTGTCATGGTCGAAATGGACGCTTGGTTTTCAAAATGGCGGATCAAAGATAATCACCTAAATAAAGAAAATCATGATTTTAGATCTCTCAGACAGGGATATTATCGGCAGATCAATGGATCTACTAAGATATTTTAGCAAATCCACGATACTATTTAATTCTCAGTAAACCTTTTAAAATATCTGCAGTGTTGTGTTGAGTTTTGGTTGTACAAAATGGCGTCGATTGTGAAAATCAAGTGAGTGTTAATTAATTATTTTCATGCTAAAGCCAGCCAAGTAAACGATTTAATAAATCAGTAAATTACTAAAGTATGATAATAGTAAAATTTCTGAATTGGGTTGGTCATATGAACCACCAGATTTGAAATCAAGTAATCACAAGTGTCGTGTGAAGCCGCATTAATAGTGATTTATTTTGTCTTTGTGATAACTCAGCTATTTAATAATTTGTGAAGTGAAATAAATCTTTGGTCGTTAGGAAGGGCCGGTATGTATGATTTCTCCCAGGTTGATTCGTGGAGATCATATAAAAACCACTAAGATGAAATTTTATTTTACAAATGACGAAGTGGCTGAAAGAAAATGTCATTAAATTCTTACCACTAACAGTACCGTTATAATATAGTGAATACAGGCGAAAATACTTGTTTTTGGTGCTCAGTTGATGCGTCGACACAGGTGCGATCTGGAGGTTTTCTGATCATTTCAATTTGGAAGAAACTAACATTAAATTGTTTCCATCTTAAAACAAATCCTTCGATGCCATTTTAACAACACAGCGTCGAAGTATTTTAGCTAAACTTAGAATTTGCGAAAGTAAAGTGTAGGAGGGTTATTTATTGCTTAGTACATACATCTTGTCCCTTTTTCTAATAAATCTTTCCTTCAGAACAAAAAAGATTTACCAATTCCCATAATTTTGTCATGGATTGTAAGATTGAATTCGTGAGACATAAAGTAAGTCAACTTTAGAATTGGTTCAATATATAAAAAAAAATAACTTAAATTTAAATTTTATATCAGCCATCACATTGAAAAAGGAAATATTTCAATTGTGAAAATTTGGTAAATCGCTTGTAAGCGCTTTCTGCTTTGTCCTCTTTTTAGTTGGAAATAATACAAACTAACATAGACTATGGACTTTAATATATTTAATACATAATAAAGCTTGTAAGAAAGTAACTGGCTGTTCCGGGAGAAGGTTGTCCCAGTCCGGTGTCGAGACCTATCGTGATGGCGGGGTGGTGCCATCACCATTAGCCGGAAAAACACACTGGTTACTTTCTACCATAAATATAAACTCATTAAACTTGAAGATAGGTAACGAACTAATATACTATCCGATGGCAATAAATGATTCTCCACAACTGATTAATTATTCGACTGATATAACATTTGATACTTGCATTATACTCACTTTGAAATTGTAGTGTTACTCTCATATCTCCTGCTTAACTCTTATAACATCCGCATATCAAGTTAAGGTTTAGCAATAATATTATCTCATAAAAATAAGAAATTAAGTTCCATAATAGAAATTTCAGTATTGGGTTTTACATTATAATAGGAAATGATGAGTGGAATTCCGTCGGAATAAACCACTAGTATTAACTATTTATTGATAATCTTATTCTGAAGCTAGGTAAATGACTATTCTTTTTAGGGGTCGTTCAATCCAGCGTATAATGTAGTAATGAATAATAGTACAAGTTAAGCATAACCACAGAAATGAAAGCAATTAATATTCGGCATCGGTAAAAGGTCCTTTATAGCTAAATCTTTAGAAATCACGTAGTTCACATCGCACTTTCCCTTTATCACTTATAGCAACCAATTGCATATCTCAATTTAGTTCCTAATTAATTATTAACTATCATATTGGTAGTAGGTTTAGCATAGTTCACACTTTTACTAGCAGTAGGTATAGAGCTGGTAGGCATAGCGCTCCTTATAATGGAGTAGGCATTTATTTCAGCTGATAAGCAAACAAAGATACTTCCCAAAGTTAAGAGAATAGTAAAGGGTTCAGGTTGGTTAATGTAGAAAAATAATTTTATAAAATTCTATTTTATTTAAAATCAAGCGAAGTAATTTTCATTATTTGGTAATAGATTCTTAGGTTATTAATTAACAGAGCATAGATAATTTAAATTCAGCGTGTAGAGTTAGTATTTATTAGCAATCAGACAGCAGTACTCAAGAACATGGGTCTACGCTTACAACCGGGTCCTATCGCTAGAAGTCACGAGCCCTTTCACACATACAAAAGCCAAATCAGTAGCATATTCGGTCACACCATTAGATTAGGGTTATAGGAAGTAAAACCAAGCAGAACTTAGGTCAAACATTTAATCAATTCATAAATAGGCATTGTTAGGTTTAAAGCCGACGAGCGGTTAATCACCATAAGTAGAGATTATAGTTAGGTTTGTGTTAGGTTATATAAAAGCTAGGATTAAAAGATTATCAAACAACTTAGCAAATCGGTAGTAGGGTAGCGAGTCTTCAACTTTTTAACATCACCATCTTCAATATAAAATTTCGTATATATATCAATATATCATCATAACATAGGGGTAGTTACAAAGTAGATAGCAAATGTGTCAAAAACGGCCACTTTTAGCAGTTTTTCTATCTACTTCTAGCAGTGACTACTAGGGAATGTAACGATACCGTCTAAAAATACTAGACTGTAGGCCCTAAAATCTCCACGATAAACATTATTAAAATTGTGTATTGGAATTATAATATTAAATAAAATTCACCGCGGCGCCACTTTCGCTCAGGGTACCACCTTAACAGTCGCTTTAATTATTTCCAGTCACTCAATTAATTATTTCCTTTTGATTTCGAGAAAATTAAAAAACTATATCGTATGTATGTTTCTATGTACGATTAATGTAGTTGTATCCCAAAAAGTGGATTATACTCAAAGATTTCAAAAGGAAGGATGCGCCCATCTGAGTATTTTACCTTACAATTCCTTCATACCATCAAAATCAGCGACATCTATTAGAACCCACTCGAACTACTACGGTGTTAGAGGTGGGCAAAAAAGATTACTGAAGTGTACGATTTAGTTCAATTGGAGTTGTTTTTTCAAGTATATCTATTATTATTAGTATTAACTGTATTTTATTTAAAAAAAATTGAGATCCCTATGAAAATTGGAATAATGAAACCCACAGTATCCATATTTTTTTCTATAAAAGTGATTATTGATCGGAAGACATTTCGTATCATGATATTAATCCTTGTCCAACTAAATAAATATTCATTGTCAAGGATGATTATTTACATGCAAATTACCCCTAAAATATGAGTATTAATTTACCTAGGTTTTTTTAAAGGTAGGTATAAAAACTTTTTATCAATTAATTTTTATGTACTAAATCTATAGTTTACACCACAATGAAGCGAGGGTGGGTCGCTACGCTAGTTGATTATATAACTATATTCATATACACTTTACATGAGTAAATTTTTTAAAGCTACCTATCAATCGTCCATTTAATCAACATTTTTGATTAATTTGTGCATTGTTTTTTGTACTAAAATTATCAAAATTATTTGACTCTTCGACTATTCTTTTGGGGTTGTAATCAAAATATTTTTTGATTATTTTCTAAATCACCTACATGACCTACATCTAAATCAAATCAAAATAAAAAAAAAATTATTCAAATAAACTTTTAGAAATTAAATGCTTTTGACTTGTTTTTTATTTTTTCTACCACCCGTTTGCTGATTTTCTTTGCAGATTTTTTGCTGATAAGAAAAGCGGGTGCAAGAAAAATCAGCTTTATTAGAAATCAGAAGTAATACGTAAACTGACTTATTGAACAGACTTTACCTAAACACGTTTGAACAGCGTTTTTACTGCGACTTAAACTTCTGCGTTTTCGCAAGCTTGTTAATAAAAATGAAATTGAAGTCAATGTAATTTAATAAATACAACACAACAGAGATTATTTTATCCTAGGTTTTCACTCAAGTAATAAATTCTAAAGCAAAGCTGCGGCCGGTCACTATACTGCATAGTATGGGAGGCAGGTGCTTCGTTTTCTGAAATGGGTTATTTCGTTATGCGTAGACGCGGTAGATACTTCAATCTTCGTAGTCCAGCTCTTGAAATATCAACATCTGTGTTATTGAGCAGAGCATTTATTCTTGCGTTTTAGGAGGCTTAAAATAGGGCTCTTTTCGTTGTTTTGGAATTATGCGACTACACATTTCTTTACGCACTGGATTATTAGGAAATCTGTAATTAATTGAAATGTAATGTACATAATTATTTTTGCAGAGAATATATTTCATAGGAGACGTTAATATAGCATATGTATAGAAGAAATTTCTGTACGCAGTGTTCGTAATCTATCCTTTCCCTTTACTTTCGTTCTTTGAGTTAATTAGCTATGGAACTAAATGAACTAAAGATTTAATATGGACTCAAGTGAACTAGTACATTTGAATCATGATGACCCATCTCTAGTGCCTCGAACAATAACTAGTAATAGGAATATTTTAAACTTAATTAAAATTGTTAGACATGCGATAAAAATAATGTAAAGCTACTTACCGATTGATTCGATATTCCATGTAACTTTTGCAGCATAATTTTTGCAATCTACAAATGCACAATTCGGCATTTTTATGTCACGTCAATCACCGTCTATCTGCCATAGTGTTCCGCGGATGACTGAATCGCGTTGGCCCTAAAACTGGAATTTTAGGGCCAACCAACTGGCGTCATTTCGTTGCGACTTTGACCGTGTCCTTACGCTAGTAATATAATAAGTCTATGATTATACTCCTCACTTTTGGAATTAAGCCCTTTTTTGTGGGAAAGAAATCTTGTAAAACGGAACGTAGGCTGCCCATTACAAACTCATTGCCGGGTTTCCTTATTACAGTTACATTACAAAAGAAAATGGCCGCCAGCAAATGGTAATGAACTAGGTCAGAGGTTTTGCAAGTTCTTAATTATCACAATTTTGTAGTTGCAATCAAATGTATAATAATTCCACGTCTTTCCTCAAGCATTTATGTAAATTAGTAGACCTGAACTTTATAAATTGAGCCTAATTTTCCTGACATTTCAAACTCAAACGGAAAAATCATTTTATACAGTGTAATACTTTTCTGTGCGTCAGTTATGAGTTAACTTCGCCTATGTAAATATTTGTGTGAAATTTTGTACAACGGCCCTGTCTTAAATTCTAAATTATTTAAGCGCTCACTGCTGACAAAAACTCATAATAGGGCATTGTAATGCCCACCTTTTTAGGGTTCCGTAGCCAAAATGGCAAAAAACGGAACCCTTATAGATTCGTCATGTCTGTCTGTCTGTCTGTCTGTCTGTCTGTCCGTCCGTAGTACATAGTTGAAACTTGGTAGGTAGGTGTATTCTGTAGGTGTATTCTTTGTAGGTAGGTATTGGATTTTAACACAAAAATAAAAAAATAAAAGATTAAGGGGGGGCTCCCCATACATGGAAATGAAACTGAAAATATTTTTTTTCATCACACCAATACTTGTGGGGTGTCTATAGATAGGTCTTTAAAAATGACATTGAGGTTCCTAAGACTATTTTTTTTCAAAGTCAACCGTTTGAAAGATATGTATATGCCTCCAAAGTGGTAAAATGTGTGTCCCCCCCTTTAACTTTTAAAGTAAGAGGGTGAAAAATCTAAAAAAAATATAAGCTATAGATCTTAATAAACACTTTCAACGAAAATTGGTTTGAACGAGATATAGTAATTAGTTTTCAAGATATAGTACATTTTCCAAAACCGCAAATATAACTTTGTCATTCATACAAACACTGTGAAAAACAAAGTAATTTTTTTAGACGAAAAATGATAGCGGTATTAAAATATGGTATGGTATAATGTACCTACGGAACCCTACTGCGCGTGGCCCGACACGCACTTGGCCGGTTTTTTAAATGTACCTACACTAGCTTAATTTGCCTGCTCTGTCATCTCCGTGGATTTTTGTTTCCTACTATTCCTATTAAAGTAGCTTTGATTTTGTTCAGGGGGCCTATTACGAAAATAACGTACGCAATTGCGTAACGCAGTCACTTGGCCACGATAATCGTCCGCAGTTCGCTGGTTGTAGTTACATCAAACATTTTGAATTTGGCTACTGTAGTTCATAGACTACTAAACGAACAATGTCGGATACACTAGAGAAAAATTGTCAAACTCACGCAACTACTTCGCAATATCGCATACGAAAGTGATTTGTAATAGGAAACAGTCAACACGAAGCACGGACGCAGCTGCGTCTATCGCATTAAACTTTTCGTAATAGACCCCCAGACTTGTACTTATTCTGTGTCTCAATTCCAATCTGCATTCTAGTATACTTCTATAAAAACAAAATTGTTTCAGTGGTTTTGGTAGAAAATGTAACAAACAACATAGTTACTTTCACATTCATAACATTGTTTAAATTGGATGTGTACTGGTTCAAGAAAACATATTATTGAAGAATCCATCATTGTAAAAACTTTTTTCTTAATTGGTCAAAGTCTAAAACACACTGATTAAAAAAAAATGCTTACTTACAGATGCTATCGAGTATAGTATGCGTAACTGTGCAAACTCATGGTACAGACAGACACAGAAATCAGTCACTTTGAAACTTGACAAGCGTCAGTAGCCCACAACTTAGCAGGGAAGCAAAACTATTGGCACAGGTTAAACGCTTTCAGCCAAGGTTTGGAAACATTGGGTTTCTCGAGTACTCTGTCAACACTCGGCGAGCAGAGCACGGATTAGCTTTCTTTCTCAACCGAGCCAGGTGCGCTCAACATATTCTACTGTTATTTAAACCAACCCTTTTCACCCATCCTCTGTAAACTTAGTTTCTCTTAAAGTGAATGATTGGGTTGAATCTTTTATTTATTTTGGTATCACTTCAAAGATGACTTAAAATTACTAAGCAAAGTGAATAATTACTAACACCCGCATTCTCAAACATTACTATGTCTCACAGGGCCCGCGGACGCACAGCGAACCAATATGTAAAAACAAACTAACCAATCGCAGAGCTCTATTACAACACAGTGCGTTAATTTAAGGTAAAGTGAGTACTTGTTTATGTATTTTGTGGTAAAGTGACGTATAATTTATGTTTATGACTATATTCAAAACCAAAACATACACAATAAAAATCTTAAGTAAAATTACTTATCGATTTTATTTTTCTAATTAATAAAACCTAAGATTGATGACTGTGTACAAATCTCTCGAAGTTCCCTTCGGAGTAAATTTATCAGAGACAAAACGTCTTATAATTAACTTGCGTTTCCGAACTTGATTTTATCTATGAATTTACGTAAAAGACGTGAAGACACCGAACAATAACTTTCAACTAATTTGAACGAGATAAAACTTAAAATAATTTGTCTTATTTTCAGGAACTCAGAATAAAATTCAATCTGGGTCGACATTTTTGATAATAATAATAATAATAGGGTCACGTATTTTTACCGTTTTATGAAAAATATGTCAGGATTAAATTTTCGTAAATCTATGGATACCGTTTGCACTTTTTGTAACAAAAAAAACTTAAAATGAAGTCTCCAAGATAATTCAAACTTTCAATTATTATTTTATTGAATTACTCGTAATATGAATATTATAGCTTTTTAAAACATATCTTAAAAAGCTATAATATTTATTTAATTAATAAGCAATTTTGTATAAATTACGACTCCATATTATTTAATATGGAGTCGTAATTTATACAAAATTGCGAAACTGACGATTTACCGAAAATAAAATATATAAAATAGTATGGTACTTTTTAATCGACTTCAAAAACAAGGAGCAAATTCTCAATTCGTGTATATTTCCAAGCAGTATTTTGCTTAAAAATATATTTTAACCCTAGAAAAACAGAGTTTACGCTCTCCTAAAATTCTCAGTGGTGTGTCATCAAATTAAATTTGAATCAGCAGTTGATTGGGGTGGGTCTGACCCTGTGTCCAAATTTAGCCTGATTTTTAACCCTTTCATAGTTAAAAACAGGCATTTCAACACAAGTGTAACCTTCAGAGTTTTACTTTCGCTCTACAAATAAGCAAAAAAATATGTATTATAGTTCTACAACCAGATTTTTACTTCTAAAAAGTTTTAAATAGTCATCTCTAGATAAACGTAGCATTAATACTCATCAAAATACTTATATAAAATCTTTAAGCCTAAAGCTTTGTACAGACTGAGGCGAGCGAATCGCGCGCGTCGCTCATTTTGACAGATTTTGATCACGTAACTCAAAGCAATAGCCATAGCCATAGCCATTGCCATAGCAATTTCTTTGACAATGGCTATGGCTATGGCTATCGCTTTGAGTTACGTGATCGCACTCGCGAATTTCGCGCGTAATTCGCCTCAGTCTGTACGAAGCTTAATGGAAGTAACACGTAAACACGTTACAGGTTAGAAAAAATACTTGTTTGCGTAATTTCGCATTTAGCCATGTGACGTCCAGCAGTGTAGAATAGCACGAACCCCTTTTAGTCCGAGGTCTTGTTGCAGGAATGTGAGTGAGTGAGTCGAAAAGGTGACTATAATGACTATTCATTATAGTAATCTAACACCACCGACACAAAATACTTTCTAGACCACCGAAATAGCATACGTAATAGTTTTTGTAGAACTTTTGTCCTCGTAGGACTATTACGTGTACACATAAGTTACGTATCTACGTACGTGTACGTACGCTTTCGTTTTCCAATGAAAAACCGTTTTCATTGGATCCTACCACTGCGATCTTTAACCCGCCTGCCAAGCGTGGAGATTAGGGAATATCACTACACTGGAGAGGCTCGCGAGGACTGTAATGGGCTGTAATAATAATGATGGTAATTTACCAAATAAAAAAAAAATCAGCTTAAGAGAGACAAAAACAACAATGCAGTTACCAATCTTAAACTTGTCTCCAGCCTCAGCTACTGCCACAACCAATGTGTGACACTGATCTACAGCTACTAAATACAGCGTGAAATTTTTATCATTTGGTTGCCACAGTGGGGTGGTTCCACTCATGTTTACAAAAAACTTTTAGTATGGCAGATAAAAACAGCAGTTCCATACAAAAGCGCAATACCTACTCGACCTTAATACATGGAACACCGATTTCTTTTCGCGATGTCATACAAAGTTGGCCCCTCAATAAAAGTTGCTTATAATCATGAGTGGAACCCACTGCGGGAACCAAATGATTAAAATTTCAGCGTGTATAGGCTGTTAGAATCGTTTTACTAAATTAGTAAAGCAAAAACCTTTAATTTCGACCTACAGCCTTGGCCAAATGTATTAGCCATCCCTATGTTTTAGCATTTATGAAATAAAACTGGTAGATCAGAATTTCCGTGAACTGAAGAAGCCGTGGCTATCAGAACCAAAAAAGAAAGCATGAATCGCCCTGGGCTACTAAACACCAACACTTTACAGAGGAGGATTGGTCCAATGTGCTTTGGTCTGATGAATACAATTTTGAGGTGTTTGGTAGCCCTGGTGTGACCTACGTGAGGCGTCGAAAGGGCAAATAGTTCTTGCCGGAGTGCGTGGTGCCTACAGTCAAGCATGGAGGAGGCAGCATAATGGTATGAGGATGCATGGCTGCAGATGAAGTGGGCGAAATGTTCATTAGTGAAAGTCGCATGAACTCGCAAAAGTACATCAATGTTCTTGAAACCTCTCTCTTGAACCGTCGGTTTCGAATATTTTCGGTGACACGAATTACAACGACGCGTGGTTTTCTTCCTATCTTCGCGGTCGCCAGCAAGCCGTACGCATCGATCAGGCAATGTCTGACTGGTGCGACTTGGTAGCTGGTGTTCCGCAAGGCGGTATACTTTCTCCTCTCCTCTTCTCATTATTTATTAATTCTCTAACTACAAGCCTAACTTCTTCTTACCATCTATAAGCAGACGACCTACAACTGTATGTCCAAAACGACGTACATAATTTGAATGATGCGGTCGCATTACTTAACAATGATCTGGAACGTATTTCAGAATGGTCGTCCAAATTTGGCATTTCGGTTAATGCGGGAAAATGCCAAGCCATCATTGTCGGTAGTTCGCGTCAACTATCTCGTTTAAGCTCCGATAACATTACTCCTCTAGTATATAACGGCGATTTAATAGCTTACTCACAACATGTAAGAGACTTGGGCTTGACTGTTGACACTACTCTGTCTTGGAAACAATACACTGACAACGTGGCTCAAAGAGTAACAAATGCGCTTAGGGCACTCTACAGGCTTAAATACTTTCTCCCGCCTAGCACCAAGATTACACTGATACAGGCTTTGGTCTTACCCATTATTGATTACGCTGATATCTGCAGCACTGATCTAAATGAGAATCTCTTAGATAAGTTGGATCGACTTCTCAACAATTGTATTCGCTTTATATATGGCTTACGTAAATACGACCATATCTCACACTTCCGTCAGCAGCTCAAATGGCTTCCTTTTCGTGAGCGTAGGAACCTGAGAGTAGTCTGTGCACTCTTCAACGTTTTGTTCGATCCACTTACCCCAAAATACCTGACATCAAGATTTCAGTTTCTGGGTTCGTCTCATGAACGTGATCTTCGGTCTAGTGACAATCTTCTCTTGAAAATTCCTGCCCATTCTTCTGGTTTCGTCCCTACTCTTTCACCCTTACGGCTATTCGATTGTGGAACGCCCTACCCACGAATATACGGAAAGCCCTCAGCAAGTTCACTTTTAAGAAACTGGTTCGTGAACATTTTCTTGATTTTCTACGCTAGCTCCCTTGGAATCTGACCTCTTCTATTACCTACTTAAATAAATATATGTATTGCATATGTATGTATATATACAGGGTCACTGGAAATATGACGTATTCCTACTAAGGGGTTATAGATGAGGTCAAAACAAATATTTTTTGTCAGATAACTTTTTCTCAAAAAATTACTAGTTTTTGAGTTAATTGAAATTAAGTATTTTTTTACCAAAAGTACGTTTTCAGACACAAAAATTTAAAATAAAATATAACTACTCATTCGATTCCGGATTTTTTATCATTTTGATATAGAAATTAATCTGAGTGTTGATAATGAATAAAAAAAAATTTCATAAAATACAGGTATTTATAAAAAAATCAATCCTTAAAAGCATATTTTATTTTTATTTTTTCAGTTTTTTTTGAAATAGCATCAAATATCATTAAAAAAATCCTAGTAACTAAGCGTGCATAATATTTTAAAAACATCACCATCTATTCAGCTTTCCGTTGAGGTATAAAACTAAATAATAAGTTAAATAAAAAAAGAGAAATTAAGACTTGACTAAATAGCAATCCCATTTCATGTAGAAAAATTTCCTACTTCAAACGCTTCGGAGGTGGCCGTATTATCCTACTTATTCCATAAATGTAAAAGTTTGCTTGTTTGAATGATTGTTAATCAATCACGCTAAACGGCTGAACCGATTTGGATGAAATTTGGCACACAGATAGTTTATAAGCCGGATTAAAACATAGGAGGATACTATTATCTTGGTTAAAGGTTCCCTGGGGATTTTCTCGAATGTAAATGCGGGTAAAGTCGCGGGCGGAAGCTAGTTTGCCATAAATGGTCGTATTTACTAAAAATACTTTCGTCAAAGTGAGTTTGAGACATGATTATTTTCCGCCGATGAGTCAAAATTTTATACAAACTGTATCACAAATAACCATGCATATCAACCAGGCTTTCCTTTTGGCTTGTGGATGGATAAAGCGGACGGGCCATACCCACCACGTGGGCCCAATGTGGATTGGTCAGTGTTAACGACTGTAAATGCAGCCAGAACCAAGGGCTCAATGTAAGGTACATTGAGTTAACACCGACCAATCCGCATTGGGCCCACGTGGTGGGTTATGGCCCATCCGCTTTATCCCAAAAGGAAAGAAAGGCTTGTTCCCCAGCAGCGGGTCATTAAAAATGGCTGATATGCATGGTTATTTTTGATGCTGTCTGTATAAAATTTTGACTCTTCGGCGGAAAATAATCCTGTTTCAAACTCACTCGGACGAAAATATTTTTAGTAAGCATGATCATTTATGGCAAACTAGCTACCGCCCGCGACTTTATCCGCATTTACATTCGAGAAAATCCCTAGGGAACCTTTAACCAAGATAATAGTATCCTCCTATGTTTTAATCCGGCTTATAAAGTATCTGTGTGCCAAATTTCATCCAAATCCGTTCAGCCGTTTTGCGTGATTGATTAACAATCATCCAAACAAGCAAACTCTCAAATTTATGTAATAAGTAGGATAATACGGCCACCTCCGAAGCGCTTGAAGTAGGAAATTCTTCTACATGAAATGGGACTGCTATTTAGTTAAGACTTAATTTCTCATTTTTTATTTAAGTTATTATTAAGTTTTATACCTCAACGGAAAGCTGAATAGATGATGATGTTTTTAAAATATTATGCACGCTTAGTTACTAGGATTTTTTTAAAGATATTTGATGCTATTTCAAAAAAATCAGAAAAAATAAAAATAAAATATGCTTTTAAGGATTAGTTTTTTATAAATACCTGTATTTCATGAATTTTTTTTCATTCATTATCAACACTCAGATTGTTTTCTATCCCAAAATGATAAAAAATACGGAATCGAATGAGTAGTTATTTTTTATTTTAAATTTTTGTGTCTGAAAACGTACTTTTGGTAAAAAAATACTTAATTTCAATTAACTCAAAAACTAGTATTTTTTTGAGAAAAAGTTATATGACAAAAAATGTTTGTTTTGACGTCATCTATAACCCCTTAGTAGGAATACGTCATATTTCCAGTGACCCTGTATATGTATTTATATTATAATATAATATTTAATCTATGTTATAGTACTTTATGTATAATTTGAATATTATTATTATTCATATTTATCAATTCGTTTTATTGCCTGCACATTTTTTACTGTCACATCCTCTCTGGTTGACTGGGAGAGAATGCCTTTTTAGCTTTAAGTCCTCCATTTGCTGTATTTTATACATAAGCAATAAAGATTAAATAAATAAATAAATAAAATAAATAAAGTTTCAGCTAGATAATGCTTCATATTGGTTTGGTTTAATTTGAAATAACATCGTTTAAAATAGTAAGTAGGAAAAAAATGTAGAGTGGCTAATACATTTGGCCAAGGCTGTATATTCCTTATTCAATAAGCGTAGGTACTGTAGTAGATCTGGACCTTAAACTTCAAAGGTGAAATCCCAAGGCACCCAAAAGATATCTAACTGAATCACCGTATCTCCCGATCTCATAAATACCAACTTGACAAAGTTACCTTCACTAAATTAGCCTGATTTGCAACTTAGAAAGTTTTAGTCAACTTTTTGACTATTTACTACTTGGGCAAAAGGAACTTCCCTTGGAGGTTGAGGGGTTAACTTTACCAATTTTTGTTTTAGTACACTTGTTTATGGCTTTGTGCGTTAGTGTTAGAAAATTTTATTGTACTGTTCCTATATCATTAGCAAACGTGGGATGTTTATTGAGGTTGTTCAAATTCTTTATCTCATTAATTACTTGAGACACTTCAAAACTTAGTTTAAACCAGCGAACTAAAATCTATGGAACAAGCATTGCGCTTTTTTAAACGCAGTGCTTGGTGCCATATTCTTATGGCACCACACGAAAAAGTACAACTAAGTGGATGGAACTAAAAATGCTATCAATTATGCAGCACAAAGCGTCTGAGCACTGGTTGCTTATGGGGGACCATAATTTGTATACTCATAGATATTTTCTATACTTAAGCGAAAAAATATGATAAGTTGTTTCTGTATATTTTTTACTGCCTTCTTTGCGTCTTTTTACACGACTGCCCATAAAGGAGTGTATATGTGTTCAAGGTTCATGTATGTTTGTGGGTATGTGAGTTTCTTTATTCCACCATAACTTTAAAATGGCTCAACGGATTTGGTTGTATGGAGTATCGTTAGAATCCTTACATCATTCCGAGTGACACTGGCTATATTTTTTTTTGAAAAAAGTCAATATGGCGATTGTGCGACACCATTTTCAAATGTGAAAAAATTTTTTTTCTTCAAATATTACAACATGCCTAACAGCATGACCGATTTATATCGCGTGATATAGCGTTTTATCACGTTTAACTGTCAAAAAGACAAAGGAATTTGACAGTTGAGTGTCAATATATCACGCGATATAAATCGGTCATGCTAGGCAGGCAGGGCAGTCGTGTTTTTAATATTTTTTTTATTTATTTATTTTTACATCATTACCCGACTGCAAGAGGGTTATGTTTTTCGCGCGTATCTTGTATGTATGTTTGTATGTAATATTCTTTATTACCTCATATCTTTTAAAGGGCTGAACGGATTTCCATGATTAACATATCGTTAGATTTGTCTTGCCAGCCCAAGTGTTCTAAAGAAAGTGACATTATAAAAAACCAACATGGCGGCTGCACGGTGCTATTATACGTAGTGGAAAAAAAATTTTTTTTTAGCATACTGCAATATGGGTGTCAAATTAAAGGGCTCATTATAAGGTTTTCAAAAAGTTATATAATGATTGTAATAAATAATAACTAAAAAGAAATAAATAAAAAAATAAATTAAAAAAAATTTAAAACCCGCCTGCATAAAAAGACAAGTCAACTAAAAAGATGGAAACAAGATTAAATATTAAAGGCAACATTATAACATGCAGTCGGAGGCATGCACAAAGAAAGTGACATTATGAATGATTTGAGTAATATTTAATCTTGTTTCCATCTTTTCAGTTGACTTGTCTTTTTATGCAGGCGGGCTTTAAATTTTTTTTTACAACATTTGACTACTTCTAATAATTTCTCTTTTCTCTACGATACAAACTGCAATTATTGTAAAGAACGCTGACGTCAGTCACCGGGTGCGTGGCTGGCCCGACTAAAGCTGAGCGGGTTGTACTTTATCAGCCCCCGCGGTGCCATTTTTAAGCAATACTTGTTTGCAATTACACTTCCATAGATTTTAGTTCGCTGGTTTAAACTTTGCCGAACGTTAAAACAGCCACTGTTGGCAATGTTGACAGTAGTCTTCACATGCACCACAGGATTCGCCAAATTAAGAATTAAATAAAAACACTTTGTTGTAGAGATGGCTCGCCATATTATATTGGTTACAACTTAATGGGGCCGTGCGAGGTTACAAATGTTCCTACAGTTTCATTTTTTTTCATAAAAAGTTTCAAAGAAAGAAAGAGAAGGAGATACGAAAAATACAAAGTGAAGTATTTTTGAAAAAAAAATATATAAATACTATGGTGAAGTGGTCTAAAGTTGAACTTATTGAAAAAAATTCTGAAATAGGTACCTACGTTAAAACAATTCTATTTCACAACGTGTTTCCCTGCCTCCGTGCAACAAGGGACCAATAGACATAAATAATATTGTTTTTACACTTATTTGTATTCACTTTTCTAGATCGCTCCCTTTTGGGCAAATATCTTTGCCAACTTCTCAATTGAGAATAGTCCAACTATTCTCCATGATGATATTATGTTTTGTTTATAGAATGTAGTTTTTAACGTTCATATCAATTATTTAATTAGGTATTTATTTGATAGGTTTGTAAAGCACCATTATAAAAAAATGTCTGTACTGTAGTATTTTTTTATAATGCCTGTAGCATTTCTACATTGCTCTATCCTATACACACATGGTTTTCAAAACTCAAAAATTGACTTGGGTTTTTTTTTCCTTCTATCTATACTACCATAAAACATAGGTACTACTTTAAAATACATACATTTAAACAGTTCTGTATTTATTTATACCTATAATGCAATGTTCTCTCACTCGTATATTGAAAAAAAACCGGACAGGTGCTAGTCGGGCTCGCCCACCGTGGGTTCCGTACTTTGTTGGTACTTAAATAAAGATGGTCGCCATTCCAGGGGGGCTACTCAAATGGCCACTTTTCTATTCGTTCGCTAACTTAAAAATAAGCCATAAATTCCAAAATTACATGTCGTAGGCTTGTCAGTTCCATACAATACAACAATGTCTGTGATTTACATAAACTTGCGACGTGTGACTTGATCGTTTAATTGTTTATTTTTAAGCTATAAGTTAGCGAACGAATAGAAAAGTGGCCATTTGAGTAGGGGGGTAGATCCTTTCCGCCCCAAAAAATAGTTAGCTAAGCTTTATATTTAGGCTTTATAGTCTTCTCAATTTGCAACTCCACATTCAATAATATAAATTGCAAATATCTGCCTCCAATAACAATACAAAATAACCCCATCGATGACGACTTCCGTTATAAAACCGACAATTGAAGCAACAACATGCCATTATAAAATCAAATAAGAATCAAGCAGCACACCTTCACGTGTGGTACAAGGCACAAGAATACTTTATTTGACGTAGATGAATGGATATTAAAATAAAATAAAAATTAGAACAAAAATTATGATTTAAGAAAATTAACTTAACTATCAATCATATATCCGCATTTAAAAGAAATTAGCGTTTTTCCAAAGAAGTTATTAAAGAATGAAAGCATTACTGTTGATGTAAACTTTAGTTTTAGGAAGAAAAATTCTTAAATAAGTGCCGTATAGAGAGAAAAACATAATAAATTATCAGGTATTTTAAAACGATGAAAATCTGTTCAAGTGGAATTTCAAATTTGCTTGTCAGAGGTATTTATCACAAAAGTTTCAGCTGTAACAAATGAGACTAAGACTCATATTTATTTTTTCACTTATTGTTTGTATTGTCAAGGAGTGCACTATAGAGAGAAAATTGAAAAAATGATTTTAATACACAAAGAAAATAAAATATAAAAAAATGCTCAAATCAGTACACTTTGACATGTGAAAATGCTCAAATCAAAATTTCCAAATTTCGCCCTCATTACGACTCGCGCAGAGTTGTTTCTGTTGTTGCTGTATTGAAAATTAAAAAATGTAACGTGATGCATATCTACACCCTTAATAGAATATCCTTACTAATATTATAAACGCGAAATAAGTTTGTTTGTTATGCTTTCATGTTTTAACTAGGTACGCAACCGATCTTTATAAAATTGCATCATCAGCGGTTTAGAGAAAGACGTAAGGGTAACTTTCACCCCTGTAAGCAAAAAGTACTGTTCCCGAGGGATAGAGAAATAATAATTACTGACCACGCAGACGAAGTCGCGAACGGTAGTTAGTTCACCAATAAAAAAACCGGCCAAGTGCGTGTCGGGCCACGTGCCGTTGGGTTCCGTAGTTACCTTATACCATACCATATTTAATACCACCTATCATTTTTTGTCTGCAAAAATAACTTTGTTTTTCACAGTGTTGGTATAAATGACAAAGTTATATTTGCGGTTTTGGAAAATGTGCTATATCTCGAAAACTAATTACTATATCTCGTTCAAATTAATTTTCGTTGAAAGTGTTTATTAAGATCTACAGCATATATTTTTTTTGATATTTCACTTTCTTATTTCAAAAGTTAAAGGTGGGGGGGGGGGAACCAAAAATTTTACCACTTTGGCGGTGTATATCTTTCAAACGGTTGTCTTTGAGAAAAAGTTGTCTTAGGAACCTTAATGTCATTTTTAAAGACCTATCTATAAACACCCAACACGTGTTGGTTTGAAGAAAAATTTTTTTTTCAGTTTCAGTTCCATATATGGGGGCCCCCCTCTTAATTTTTATTTTTCTTATTTTTGTATTAAATTCGTTAAGCGGTTAATAGAATACATATATCTATCAAGTTTCAATTGTGTAGTCTTAATACTTTCGGAATAAAGTGGCTGTGACATACGGACAGTCAGACAGACACACAGACATGACGAATCTATAAGGGTTCCGTTTTTTGCCATTTAGGCTACGGAACCCTAAAAAGGCTATGCTGTAAGCAAAGACTTCTATGTTGTATACTACACGCTGTAAGAGTCAGTGATGTTATTTGTTAACACGCTAAAAGTACACCGCACAGATTTCCGACGTACTTTTTGCAGCTAAATTATCTTATTTTTTTTGTAAAATTCAAAATTAGACTCAGTCCAATGATACTACTTATAATTATATAATAGTAATTGTCACTAGTTTTTGTCGGGAAACCTTTCGCAAGTTGTCTGCCGTTATTCAAGAAGGTCTGTACCCGCTTCAGAGAATTTCTATGACTTGGACCAACAGCTATCAGCTATAAAACAAAAATACAGGTTTTAAGTGCGTCGAGTTTACTGCCTAGTTAATGCTATCAGCGGGAACTCTACTAAATATTATATTTACGACCCCATCTACAGCGCACAGTAAAACTGACGCTTTCCATGCGCCGGTTTATACTGACTTCCAACGAGTGACACTTAATGAAATCGTCTTTATATTTTTACTAGTTTAAATCTAGAAACAAATATTATTCAGTTTTGATAGCCAATGTATCTGTTACGGCTAATACCCGTAGTTTTAGTCTGCTAAAACTAGGTGTAGCCGATAGCTGTTGGCTAAAACTAGGTGTAGCCGATAACTGTTGGCTAAAACTAGGTGTAACCAATCTGCTTTACTCCTGTAGGTCCCGAATATAGGTTAGAAATTTAAGGCGAGTGAAAAGCGCAGCGGAGCGTGAGTCTTAAATTTGATGGTTATTTTTTTAACAGACAACAGAAATAACTTTCTTAATATCCCATGCTAGGCTAGACCTAGTTATAGCCGGCTACACCTAGTATTAGCCGCGAGCAAATCGGCTACACCTAGGTTTAACCAACAGTTATCGGCTACACCTAGTTTTAGCGAAAACTAGGTTTAGCCGCACTACGGGTATTAACAGTAACATATCTATGTGATAATGTACTACATGGATTTGATATTAACAATAATATCTTTTCAATTTCTATCTAGTTCAATGTTTAGTACCAACCTACTTGTATCTCTACTTAACTCCTAAGTATTTTGTACAATTTGTTTGTATGTAACGAGTCTAATATTAGCCTGATTTTTCCAATGGTCCGACCCCAGAAATAATAGCCATCACCGGAGACCTTTCAAGACATCGGAGATCTTTTTGTTTAATGTAAGCAACCATTAAATGTTACATCATAGATTGAGCCTTTGAATTATTCATGCAAACGTTTCGTGATGTTTACATCAAATATATAACAAGGAAAAAGTTGCTGATTGTGCTAAAAAATAAATGTAGAGCAAGTGAGAGGAAAATACTAATATCAATTAGGTAAATTATCATTATGATTATACAAAGTTTTACAAAAAAAATCGTAACGTCGCCGGGACCAACAAAACAACTTACAAAACAACTTTTTTATGGGACCAACTCTGAAAGAAACAGCTGTTTCATTTTTTCGTTATTAATTTTTGTATGAAACAGCAGATTGTAATTTAATTAGTTCAATCTAAATGAAATGAAAGCATTAAATGAAACAAATAGTATCTATAATTGTTTTGTTCAAATAAATCTTTAAGATGTTTCGTTTTGTATCAAAATCCAAGCGCATCCCTTTGACTAAAATATTATTAAACGCAAAACTGTGTTCTTCGTAGCACAAAGCCTTACCAGATGGTTGATCATGAGCAAATTATTTTAATTAGTACAGGTAATTAAACTATTTGAACCCGCTCGTTTACAAAGGTGGACTACAGAAACTTAAACTTATCGATAAGGTAAGCGAATAGTTAATTTAAGAGAACCGTGATTATAACTCATTCTGTTTAGTTAACATCATTAAGTATTTAAATAACGAAGAAATATTTTGTTAGTGCTGCAATAAAGTTATATACCGGCCAAGTGAGAGTCAGACTCGCGCACGAAAAATTCCGTCAAAAAAGTCACGTTTGTTGTATGGGAGACCTTTTAAAAAAATATGTTTTGAAATACATCATCTGTGCAAATTTCAACTGTCTAGCTATCACCGGTTCATGAGTAGAGAGGCGGATAGCGAAGTCTTAGTAATGGGGTCTCGTTTTTACCCTTTGGGTACGGACCCTAAAAACGAACGTATTTTTAAACTATTTCTTTTGGTAAATAACAGTGTCGGTGGGTAGCATAGTGGCGAGGGGTAAAAGTACGGCGAAGGTAAACCGTTTTACAAAAATATTAGGTTCTGTACCCTTAGCACGAACAGCTATCGAGAAATCTTACGCGCGTCAAAAAATACTACTCGATAACGTACTCGATACGAAAGCTAGCAAAATCGGCAGCACCAACTTTACAGAGCTGGCTAACGTGAGCTCGATAGTAGTAGCGATAAATAAAGCTAACGTGCATGAAGCAAGGTGCGTTCAAAAACCATGTTACATATCTATGTAAATCATAAATATGTAAATTAAAATTCAATCAAGTTGTTTATCATCATAATTTTACATTTATTATTCTTATTATTATTAATAAAATTGTTAACAATATTAATTTCATTTAATAACTTAAATTCATTTGCAAATATTAAAATAATTTTTCAATATGTGCATGATTTTGCCCATGCTTTTGAACGGTCATTGCACCTTGCCCGTGATTGGTTTGAAAAAGAAGAGTGTCTCTATTCTTTCTCTCTTTCTTTCTCATCCTGTGATTTAATAAAAAATATAACCTAAAATAATAAAAAGCCGTGAAGCCATTTCTTTATTTTGTTTTTGTCTAAAATGATTTATCTGTGTCGGCTAACAAATAATACAATTGTGAGGAAATAATATTATGACCTACAATGTGTCATAATTTCATCAAATTGTTCTACTTAATTGATGATTTTTTATGAACTTGAAGAATAACAATGGATTATCGTCAAAGAACAAGAAATTGTTTACAAATAAACAATAAAATCTTTGGACCTGCTATGAAAATATGTGAATTTCATCGGAATTAGTGCCTGCCTATAGTGTTTGAAGATTCGATTAAGTTTATTAAGTTTGCATTGTTATATTTAGTTAGCGTTTTCGTCATAGTTTTAAGGTCTTATTGTTTTAATACCTAAATTAAATATAATTAATTAACTGTATGCAAACTGTGTGATTTTGTGACTGAAAACAAATATTATAAGTATAACACCGTATCCTCTAGTTTTATTTGAGTTTTGTAGGTAAGTTCTAAAATATTGCTAAAATATAGGTATGGTGGATGTGGGGCACACCGTGTATAGCGTAAAATGACGAGATTTTTATTTTACAAATTTATATGTTTAATGAGAACAATTTAAGTAATATCGCCTGTGGATAATTCAGTGGACATGTCATAGTTCTCAAATGTAATTTTTGTTACTACATACATGCTTTTAGAATTTAATAATAAATAATACAAATTTGCTCGAAAAGTCTCTCACTGAAAAAATGTCAGTGAGTAAGTTGTCGATAGCCAGCTTGCGAGTGTCTCGATACCGTATGTCAAAAGTGGGTTCGTGTTACCGATTTCCATACAAGTTGTAACTTTACTATTCGATCTCGATTCGAAGGCTGCTCGATACCTTATGTCAAAATTTTTCGTGCTTCCAAATCTTAGTTCCGTTTACGGACGTAGTGGCGCTGTACTAATTTCGATACAAAATTGTGAGATTCGAGTAATTTTACGCGCGTTATTTTTCTCGATAGCTGTTCGTGCTAAGGGTACTGCATAGTGGATTGGTGGGGTGGGGTTTTTTTAAGGTAATCCGATAGTCTCGGCTTGTATGTACCCTTCACCACTGGTTGGAAGGTAGGTAAGGTGGTATCTTTAAGTTTGCATTAAGGTTAACTGATGCTTGCGTCATAATAACCACAAATTAAGTTGGTTATTTTACTTAACTACTTAACTTAGTTACATAACTATACACTGATCCCTCTGTAATGATAAGGTTATGGTGATAAGGTAATGATGAGGTTGACCATTCTTGAGTTTATACATGGTTATTTGTAAAACACCAACAACCCCGCAGGAGTAGATTACTAACATCATAAACAACAACATTTGTTCTACGATTTTTCCGAAAACAGACAAAAAAAATTCGACTCTCCATACAAAATGTCCGAACAACTGATCGATTTTTGTATGAAAAGTCGAGTTTTTTTGTCTGTTTTTGGAAAAATCGTAGAACAAATGTTGTTGTATATGATGTTAGTAATCTACTCCTGCGAGGTTGTTGGTGTTTTACAAATAACCCTGTATACAAAATGTTACAAAAACACCCCTAATACTGAATATGGTAGATAGGGACCATCAAACTGAACAATTTTTACTATGGGACCAACTCTGAAACCGTGAAAAAAATCAGCTGAAACCATACATTTTGATACTTTCGTTATTAATTTTTGTGTGAAACAGCTGATTTCTTTCGTGATTTCAGAGTTGGTCCTATAGTAAAAGTTGTTCAGTTTGATGGTCCCTATTAACCATATTCGGCATTAGAGGTTTTTTTTGTAACACGTTGTATAACTTCTTCTTATAGCATCTTACTGTCCTTTAACTTAAATAATATTTGAATTTAAAAACTGGCTTCATTGCGTCGTTCGTCTTGCTTAGGATTTGTATAACAATGACTTTCCAGCCTCTCTGAGGACCTCTGTCACGTCATAAGTATGCAATATTACAATGTTATAACTTTTTTACTTCGCTTCGCCACTTTTAAGCTAAGCATCTTTCACGATGGATCATCGGATGTGAGACCAAAGTGATGATACACTTTGGTCTCACATCCGATGATCCATCGTAATCGCAAAGAACATATTTCATGCTGAATTCTTAATTGACACAATATGAGGATCAGTGACGATTTTTGTTTAGTGGCTTATCAGAAAGCTTATGCATTTTTACGTTATAATTAAGTCTATGAACAGTGTGTGTTGCCAGTGATGACTTACGGCAGTGAAACGTGGTCGCTAACTATGGGTCTCATAAGGAGGCTCAAGGTCACCCAGCGTGCAATAGAGAGAGCCATGCTCGGCGTTTCCCTGCGTGATCGAATCAGAAACGAGGAGATCCGCAGGAGAACTAAAGTAACCGACATCGCTCGAGGGATTGCTCAGCTAAAGTGGCAATGGGCAGGACACATAGCGAGAAGAACTGATGGCCGTTGGGGCGGAAAGGTTCTGGAATGGCGACCGCGCACCGGACGACGCTCCGTGGGTAGGCCCCCGACAAGGTGGACCGACGATCTGGTGCGCGGTCGCGGGAAGCCACTGGATGCGGGCAGCGCAGGACCGATCGTCGTGGAGATCCTTAGGGGAGGCCTATACCCAGCAGTGGGTGTCGTGCGGCTGATGTGATGATGATGATGAAATTTTTACGATATCTCTTAAACCTGAGAAGATATACGAGCTAAAACACTGATTTTTTGAGGGTCCTTATGACGTGATCGCGACGTACGCGAACCTTATGTCGTACGTAATAAAGCACATATTGCATTGAGCTTGGCATTTCCTTCAAACCCTATTAACTCAACCATTTCTAAACGGATTTCAAAAAATCTTTCACTAAGTTTCATAGCTAGGAATATGTTTGTCTATTATACCAATAAAACTATAGGATTCAAACCTGCTACTGATCCTCATACTTTGTCGTTGACCCAAGTTTTATCGGAAAAAGAAATCTGGCCTATTACGAAAATAACGTACGCAATTGCGTAACGCAGTCACTTGGCCACGATAGTCGTCCGTAGTTCGTTGGTTGTTGTTTTATTAAACATTTTGAATTTGGCTATCGTAGCCCATAGACTACTGAACGAAAGATGTCGGATACGCTAGAGAGAAACTGTCAAACTCACGCAATCACTTCGTAATATCGCATAGGAAAGTAATTTGTAATAGGAAAAAATCGAAACGAAGCACGGACGCAGCAGCGTGTATCGCATTAAACTTTTCGTAATAGACCCCCAAGTTTAGTTGGTAGAACGCTAGGACAAACCATTTGAATGAAACTTAAGAATATAATTTGATTTTCGGGAAAGCAAAAACATTTACCTTACATAAACATTTCTTATAATAATGTTATAAGTACATAACTTTAAATTTATTCGTCGAAAGAGAAATATCAAGATGTGAGGCTTCAGTTTGTAATTTCAAACTTTTTGCTACAAAATTTACATATTTCCAACATAACTGGAAAATTGTTTATGAAAAATCACAGCTATTTAGGATTCGGTTCAAAGAAGTTTGTTTATTTTATTTTCGGTTGCTAAATGAGCGGTAAGCTAAATAGCATATACAGTAAAAGTTTTATGTATTCGAAGATTATTCATTACATTTTCACAGAACATTCTAGTAAAAGGAGACCCGACATATCCCAATAGAAAAAAATGCTAAACTTGTATAGGATTGAATTTGGTCTTATTGGGAGGGTGCGAAGGTATAATAATCGATCGCAGCGCTCATGGTGGCAAAAAGTAGAAATAATGAAGGCTCTGTAATCTGTTTGAAAACGATATTTAATTTATTATTAGCGATACAGGAATAATTATATATGTTTATTATCACTTAGTAAAATTATTAAAGTAGCTTTATCCTCTTGTTTTACAAAATCTACAACTAAAAAAGAAGTAAACAAACCCTGATATAACCAAAATAAAACTCTCTTTTTGAATAGATCTTACTTGCCATATTTAATTTAAATGACCAAAAATGATTTCACAACACTTTATCCACCCAAATCACAGTAATTTTGAAATTTAGATTAATAACACAATATGTATAGTATTTTTGAACATTTTGTCACAATGCCGCCATTACATATCAAAACGTCAAAACGGTCAGGTCAGAGCCAACAAAGTTGCAACACGCTAGGTGGCGCTAAAAGCGTGCACGGAGCCAATAATATAGCCAATAATATCTGTTACATGCATTGATTTCAAAAGGAAGGATGCGCCTATCTGAATGTTTTGCTTTATAATTCCTTCATACCAGCAAATCAGCGACATCTTTTAGAACCTACTCGAACTACTGCGGTATTAGAGGTGGGCAAAAAAGATTACTGAAATGAACGATTTAGTTCAATTGGAGTTAAGAACTAGATCACTCATCTTTAGGTCGCTAGAACTTTTAACTATTTTTTAAATATTTTTATTAGGTATGGTAATTATATCAGTTTTTCGATGGTTTAAGGCTATAAATAAAAAGTAAACATAACAAAATCTCAATCATGTTTATTTCAAATTAGATGTTTTTGTGCTTTTTCTCAGCTATACTAAACTAATATTATAAACTATAAATTATTTAATATATAAAGAGATATATTATTAAATATAAAGAAAGATTTGTCTGCTATTTTGATTGTTTGTAATGTATAAACTTAAAACTGATCAGATTTTAAAATTCTTTCACATATTATTGATTGGAAAATGATGACATTCGTATCACAATCCTTTTCCAATTAAATAATGACATTGTAAAAATATATTATTTACATGCAAATTTCTCTTAAAATTTAAGCATAAATATAGGTACCTACCTAAGGTTTTTTTAAAGGTATTTATAAAAAACTTTTTATTGATTTAATCTTTATGTATAAAATTATAAATTACACCGAAGCGAAGCGAGGGCGGGTCGCTAGTCGATTATATAAGTATACTCTGTTTAATATGTCAGAGATACAACAGTGATTATTTTATCCTAGGTTTTTACACAAGGAATAAATCTTAAAGCAAAGCTGCGGCCGGTCACTATACTGCATATCCTTACTATAATATTATAAATGTGAAAGTCTGTTAGTTTGTTTGTTATGCCTCCACGCCTTAACTACTGAACCGATCATCATAAAATTTTACATACACATTGTCAGGGGTATATAGAAAGACGGTCTTCCCAAAAAAAGTATTTTTCCCGAGGGAAAGCAAAAAAACTTTCCACCCAGACGGATTCGCGGTCGGCTGCTAGTACTGCATAATTATGGGAGGCAGGAGTTTCGTTTTCTGAGTTTAGTTATTTTGTTATACGCGTGAATGCAGAAAATATTTCAATCTCAATTCGCGGTATTACCATTGCTTTTAGCTTTCGTTGTCCAGCTTTTGACGTCTGTGTCATAAAAATTAGCAGAGCATATTCTTGCGTTTTTAGGAGGCTTGAAATAGGGCTCTTTTCGTTATTTTGGAACAATGCGACTCCATATTTCTTTACACACTAGATCATTAGGCAATCTGTAATTATTTGAATTGAAATGTAACGTAGTGTAGATACTTATTAAAAATATTTTTGCAGCGAATATGTTTCATAGGAGACATTTCTGTACGTAGTGTTCGTAATCTATCCTTACCGTTTACTCTCGTTCTTGGAGTTAATTAGCTATGGAACTAAATGAACTAAAGATCTTATATGGACTCAAGTGAATTAGTTCATTTGAGTCATGATGACCCATCTCTAGTGCCTCGAAAAATAACTAGTAATAGACTTGTACTATTATGTATTCTGTGGTAATAGTAAAATCTTTTATACTTTATTAAAATTGTTAGACACGTAATAAAAATAATGTAAAGCTACTAACCGATGATACGATATTCCATGAAACTTTTTAACCTTTGCATCATATTTTTTGCAATCTACAAATGCACAATTCGGCATTTTTATGTCACGTCAATCACCATCTGTCTACCATAGTCTCCCGCGGATGACTGAAACGCGTTGGCCCTAAAACTGTATTTTTAGGGCCAACCAACTGGCGTCAATTCATAGTGACTTTGACCGGGTCCTTACGCTAGTAATATAATAAGTCTATGGTTACATGAATCAAGTTTGATTTTTCAGTCGGGCCAGTTTTTCAAAATTTTTCGAAATGACGGAGATATGTAAAAAAAGACATTCCAACAGTTTCGAAAAATGATCAGAAGTATAACAAACCTTTTTTGTTAGCGGTGCAAAATAAACTTTGTTTTTTATTTTTAATAGATTCAAAATTTGAAAATAAATAAGGTTGTGACTTTGTGACAGAACCTTGGACTGTGTATATTATTTGCACAGTATAGATACTTATTAGTTGTAAAACTAATGTCTATACTGTGTTATTTATTAATTTGTTTAAAAAAATGTTCATGTCAGTGATTTGAGCTACTTTTTTAACGCGAGGTCTACAGCTCATGGAGCCACTAGTTTTATAAGGAAACACTACGGGAACAAGGAGTCATCGAAAATCCACATTAAATATTCAAAGAGAAGAAAAGTTACTATGAAATGTAAAAACATGGCTGCATCCTTACTAATATTATAAAAGCGAAAGTCTGTTTGTTTTTTTGTTTGTTTGTTACGCCTTCACGTCTTAACTACTGAACCGATCATCATGTGCAGTCGCGGGCGGCCACTACAAGCGAAATGTAAACTTGACTTTAATATGGCATTGACAGCTGGCCATTTGGTTGTCAGAAACCACAGATTATTAAGTGAACAAGACAAGAAGATTCTGAATCACGGATTTATTAATTAAAAAATATACAACTTTAGCATAATATGACGATTTTTTTAAATACGCTGCGACTTGCGAGATAGTATCGTTTCTGAATTTGTATAACAATGTAGACCTCTGTCAGTGTGATGGCGGTAGTTGATCTGGGCCCGATATTGCTAGATAGGGGGTCAGCCGGCAAGAGGGTAGGTACTAGCCAGTTTTCTTCAAACAGAGAGTGACAATTTTATATCCACGCGTCAACCAATTTGAAAATAGAATAAACTACTCATAGCTACACAGCTGTGTAAACCAAATTGTTATGACAATTGATTAATTGTCACGTTATTAAATAGGGCCCATACATCCCATACACGCTAGGTTATGCATGACGGTTTTGACCTTACAGGCATAACCATCATGCATAACCTAGCGTGTATCGCCGGCTTAAGCGTAGCGTTCAAACGTATAAAATGTTGGCCATTTTAGTAGGGGGACTGGGACCCTATTTTTGAATCGCTCGGCTGGCGTCGAGCGCTCTTTTCTACTGATTTTCGTTCGACATCTCATATATTTGAGTCAAATTTCGAATGAAAATCAGTAGAAACGAGTGCTCGACGCCAGCCGAGCGATTCAAAATAGGTGCCATTTGAGTAGGGGGGCACCCCTACTCAAATGGCCACTTTTCTATTCGTTCGCTAACTTAAAGCTTAAAAATAAGCAATTAAACGATCAAGACACACGTCGCAAGTTTATGTAAATCACATACATTGTTGTATTGTATGGAATTGAGAAGCCTACGTACGACACGTAATTTTGGAGTTTATGGCTTATTTTTAATTTTTAAGTTAGCGAACGAATAGAAAAGTGGCCATTTGAGTAGCCCCCCTGGTCTAATTTGGAGATAGATACATCTGTGAGAAAACTGCAATTTCCACTATTCGACTGACGTCGAATAGTGGAAATTGCATTTATTAAAATTTGCCTTCCTTCACGCTGCCTAAAAATCAAAATGTCTACGAAGCAAAATGCCTTATGTTCATGTCTAAAGAGCAAAATGTCTACTTAGCAAATTTTCTAAAACGCAGAATGTCTAAGCAGTAGTTTGCCTAAGGATTAAAAAGGTCTAAGTTGCAAAACGTCCATGTCGCAAATTGTCCTAACGAAGTTATTATTTTATATTAATAGAATTGAATATTAGTTTCAATTGCATCGAAATGTATGTATAGAAGCGACAAATCTACGGTCAAAATTCTCGCAGCAATCGCAAAGATGGCGGCCAGTGCGAGCGTAAGTTGTCAAAGAAAAAATAGCATGCACACAGATGCGACACATTCTTCATAATGATTATGATATACCTACTTGTTTAATAATATTGCATAAAATTATAGTAAAAACGCAATTCAATTAGGTAATAGGTGCATGTTAATACTTACCCGAAAAATAAAAAAGGAGGATGGGCATTTAGTACCCGCACTAATAACAATCATTAGGTATCGTCGAAAAGATTTTTTAATAGGAAAAATATTACTATGGAAACATGGAAATATATTTACTAGCCTAGATAAGGATCTGGGTGAGCAAATATTTTTCAATGTTTCCATAGTAATAATAATAATGATTAGGATATACAGTGTGTTCGACAAGAACGTGACCGGCATATTTTTGAATTTTAGTATGTAGCTTACAAAAATAAATATTAGGCTGAAAAGAACAATCATTTTCCTAAAATGCTTTGTAAACAAAACATAAGTTTTTCCTTGATTTCTGGATTCTGCAAGAGGATAATGACCCTAAATACCGTAGTCGGCTCTGCACTTCTTGGAAAGCGATTGCACTTATTGCCTAATGATCCTATTTCTTACTGTGACCAAAATGCTCTTTAAGGTCAACTGAAATTTGAGTACATAAACTACAGTAAGCCACAACACCGGCTTCACACGCAGGCACAATCTTCTAAACATTAGATCTAAAAAACAGTTTCTGTACTCAAATTTCAGTAAGACTTAAAAAGTATTTTGATCACAGTAAGAAATAAGATCGTTTGGCAATAAAAAAATATTTCGAGTTGATTTATCGTTTTTCAGTACAAAATGTATGGGAAAAGTTTCTGGCGATTCTGTCGTTTCTAGTACTCATATCTTAAATGGTCCCATAGAATCTTTTGAACCTACACAAAATAGGATCGATTGGCATAAAAAAAATGTTTTTGGTATTTTAGAATTTTTTTTGCTTACGGTAAGTTTTTTCCAAAATCTGTGAATGCAGTTCAGAATATCTTAAAAAGTTATGGATGGTCTCCTGGGAACTTTTCCTGTAACTATACGTATAATATACCTGCCCTTAATGTACCGTCTCAAAAATCCACCCTGTATGTATTGATTTTTATTTCTCTAAACTGCCGAGTCAGATTTTGATGCCACTTTGCACAAGGGTGTAGTTGAGGTATTCCTACATAAATACAACACCAGTGTCGCTATTGGATCATAGACCACTTCCCATACAAATTTTCCCAATCTCCTTTCTCATAGATAATTACTCTATTGAGCACTTTTACGCGCGTTTTCTTTTCTAGATAAATATTAGTGCTAGGAGTAATGTTCGAACTCGCTATTTGCTTCGCCTGCCTCGCCACTCGAGCGAGTATAATTATTGCGGCAATGGAGCACAGTTGTTCTGTGCACGGATGTGCCTCGACAGCAAAATACAGCAGGGATTTAAGGTAAATAATCTCATTTAATTTATTTTTCTTTCTTGACAAACCTTATACATTTTCGATTGACCGTAAGTACCTACACGGGCGGCGGGGTGGTAGTGTCGTCCTACATCAAGGGCGGTTCTTAGCGGTATAGAATCAATAATGTAAAACTGTGCTATTTGTTCAGCTATCCTAGTTTAGTACCTACGTATACAATCTGTATGGTTCACTTTTCATAATCTATGATTTTCATACAAAATGTCGGGTCAGTAGAAATAATGTATAAAAAATAGTTTTAGTTGGTTTATGTTAATGTTTTGTTTATTTACCGATGATAAGTCACTCCATTATCTTTTTCCTTTGCAGTGGATCAATTTTTGTGCGAATTTAACTCGCAGAACGGCATATTTGTAGCCACAATTACACCGTGTGATCGCGGTGAGCGTCGGCGAGTGACTAAATGAGTTGAGGCCAGTTGGCCTCAACGCGTGGCGCAAAAATCGGGGCCGCTATGTCGAATCTATACGTAGTACTACATATCGATGTTCAATTGTAAGAATTTTGATATGCTTTCGTATCTTTAACTTATTTTTTTACTATTTCATCTCAAGGTCGTCTTAAAGTAGGCTACCTTCTGTAGGTAGGTATGTATGATATTAAAATTGACCATTATTTAGATAGTTATCTTTGTTTTTGGTTATTTTAACTCAATCCAGTACGAGTTTGAAACTCGCAAAGGAAAATTTTCACAAGGAGAATTTTTGAGAACGCTGCCTTTAATCTAGTTTTTCAGTAACGCTAATCCGTTTTACTAGACTACTAATTAGCATCCCATGTTTACCGACATTATTTATAGTGGGAATGGTGTTCAGCGGGTTCCCTTTTAGCACACATCGGGGACACTCGATGGGAAAAGTTAAACAAGATAAGGTACACGTTTTTGCTTGTCCAGCGTGGTGAAAGTTATTTGCCACAAAATGCTTTGGAATACAAAAATGTTTATGCTAAAAAGATTTATACTTATTAGGAGAGTTCTAATTATTATTTCGGCTTTAAACATACGGTACCCTCATAAAGATACTTATATTGGTTAGGCGAGGGCAACAATTTTTAAAATTTTATGTAGAGTTTAGTTAGATACACCTACTTACAGTGTGTTCAACATGAGCATGACCGGCATATTTTTAAGTTTTGAAATGCATTAAAAAAATATATTAGGCTGGATAGAACAATAATTTGGCTAAAATGCTTTGTAAAAAAACATAAGTTTTTCCATGATTTCTGGAACGACGACGACGACTGACGCGAAGTCGGCTCTACACCACTTGGAAAGAGGAACATCGTATTGAAGTGTTGGATTGGCCCTCACAGTCCCCTGATGCCAATCCAATGGCAGGATAATTTTGCTGATTCACAAATCATCCACCAGTCAGCGCACTACACTGACGTCCATTATAACATCAGTGGCGTGTCATTTCGTTGTTTTCTATGTGTTTGCTATCAAGTTTCGGATGTTGGAAGCGATTTTTCGTTCATATAAATTTTTCTTCCAACACATTTTGGTTTTCTTCAATTTTTAATTCGTTTGCTGTTCGACTACCATAATTATTAGTTGCAAGTACCAACCATTTTTAGATATTATTTAAAATAAAGAGGAAAATCGGGAATAAATGCCCCCATTCAAAGGTCTCCAGCAGCAGTAGCGCCACCAAGCGGGATACATTTTGTGACATCCCGGATGTTTGGGCGTGGATGAACCTTTAAGGGCAAAAATGCAGTAACTGTCGAACTAAAGTCCGCGTGGAGGTCTTTACTGAAAAATTGGCGAAAAACTATGCCGCGAAGTTGCCAAGCGATTATGGACAACAATGGAAATTGGACGTCGTATTAATAACAGCAATAAAAAAACCCAATAGATTACAATTATTGTTTAATATATCTAAGGTTTTCATTGTAATTTGCCGGTCACTCGTTTTTGGTAGGTACATCGGAAAACTTAGAACCATTTATTATGAAGCTGCTGAGTCTATTGATATTTTATAAACGAGTACCATTTTTACTCATAAATCTCAAAACATTTTTCCAATGAGTTTTTTGCGTATAGTCTTCCCTTTGCTAAAAAAACTTGACCCTAGTCCAAAGTTGATGAGTGCTTCTAACTTAACAACTCCAAACAACTTTTGCATAAAATACCCTTAATCCAGACAACTTAAAATTCAAATTCTTAAGCAATGATGCTGGCAACGTCTCATATTTTACACCGAACAATGCCCCGGATAGGCTGATGATGCGATGTGGCATTCACACCGAATTCACTCCGAAAATTCAGAGGAAGGATGGAATTTGCATACTGTACTTAAATAATTTTATATACATTTTGTTTGGGAGGTCGGAGAAGTAAGTTTTTGCGATGCCGTAATAGCGCTGTTTCATATCATTCTTTGTATTAAATACAAAATTGTTAATGTTTGTGATAAAATACT
Source organism: Agriphila geniculea (assembly GCA_943789525.1). Taxonomy (NCBI): domain Eukaryota; kingdom Metazoa; phylum Arthropoda; class Insecta; order Lepidoptera; family Crambidae; genus Agriphila; species Agriphila geniculea. The sequence goes on from OX038890.1 coordinate 20,379,924, forward strand.
ATTAGTTGGTTTTTTGAAGCGCTCATGGCGGAGATTGGCAGACATGTCGTACTAATCACGTTTGTTAAGCGACGCCAAGTGTCTGATGGATGACTGTTAAATGGCAATAACAACTGAGCGCTTCCGTGCTTCGGAGGGCACGGTAAACCGTCGGTCTCGACTGTTGTCATCTGATAACAGTCGTTAAGCCAAGTCAGAGGCCTTACAGGCGGCTTGATAAACTCTAACACCAGAGGTGGCTAATCTTCATACGAAAAGAAAAAAAAAGTTAGTTTGGAACTGTTAAGAGAAAACCAAAGTTAAGATAAAACTATTTTATCAGTATTTAAATAATAATATAAATATTTCCTCTACGGAAGACCTGTGCCCAGCAGTGAGGACATAAAGTGGCTTGTGTAGAATATATTTTTAGGGTTCCGTAGCCAAAATGGCAAAAAACGGAACCCTTATAGATTCGTCATGTCTGTCTGTCTGTCTGTCTGTCTGTCTGTCCGTCCGTATGTCACAGCCACTTTATTCCAAAAGTATTAGGACTACATAGTTGAAACTGAGTAGGTAGGTGTATTCTGTGAACCGCTTTACGATTTAAACATAAAAATATAAAAAATGAAAGATTAAGGGGGGGCTCCCCATACATGGAACTGAAACTGAAAATATATTTTTTTCATCAAACCAATACTTGTGGGGTGTCTATAGATAGGTCTTTAAAAATAACATTGAGGTTACTAAGACCAATTTTTTTCAAAGTCAACCGTTTGAAAGATATATGCCGCCAAAGTGGTAAAATGTGTGTCCCCCCCCTTTAACTTTTAAAGTAAGAGGGTGAAAAATCTAAAAAAAATATAAGCTATAGATCTTAATAAACACTTTCAACGAAAATTGGTTTGAATGAGATACAGTAATTAGTTTTCGAGATATAGTACATTTTCCAAAACCGCAAATATAACTTTGTCATTCATACAAACACTGTGAAAAACAAAGTTATTTTTTCAGACGAAAAATGATAGCGGTATTAAAATATGGTATGGTATAATGTACCTACGGAACCCTACTGCGCGTGGCCCGACACGCACTTGGCCGGTTTTTTTTGTTTGAATAAATCGAACGACTTTACACGTTTTATTTAAGTAAGTTCCTATTAAAATATCAAATTCTTACAGAATTATCTGCTCTCCAAAGTATATTTTAACATTAATTCTGTTTCTAAATAGTTTATTATTCCAATCAATTTATCAATATCTTTGCACAATCAAGTTTTAATTTAAAAAGATAATACCATATTTCATGAATGGTAATTAAATTTCAGCAAGGTCCGAGGGGGCTAATTGAATGAAATCTCCCGAAAATTAACTAAGCGGCGAACTTGGGCAGGCTCCTTAAAAACCTTATAAAGTTGATGTTTATTCAGGAATGTTCACAGGGCACAAAATATAAAGTGAAGAGAAAAGCCACTCAGAGAAAAACATTGCGGTTTTCTGTGCACTCACACATAGACATTTTGGACAGGCAATCTCGGGCCAAATCATGCTACAAGCACAGAATATACTACAAGTACCTATTCATTACTATTTTCGGATACGACCACCAGCTTGTAAGTTCACTTCTCAAGCTTACGCGCTCACTAGACACGAAATAAAACAATTTTTAACGGATACTAGCGCGGTTTTATTGAAAGCACTTTGGTAATTAGTTGGTATTTGGTTTGATTTTTGGTTTTCCAGTACCGCGTAACCACAGGATTTTTTGTATGGACATGGAGTTGTAGGTGTATAATGAGTTTGCTTATAACGACTGTAGCTGACATTTGTTGTGAAAACTTTTAGTTTAGTGCAGTTACCACCAGAGGCGCTGTACCAAATTGTTTACGTATGATTGCTTACTATAGTTGCTATCGAGTAAAGTAAACGTAATGAGGATCAACGACGTTTTGAGTTAAATCTGTAGAGTTAAAACCAATTATTTCAGTGAATTAATTATTCAAACTGGACCAAAATTACGAAGTTAGATCGATTTTCGTGCCGCATTCTCAAAAACGCTTACCAATATACACGATTCACTGATGACGTCATCAGCCACGATCGCCGCCGCCCGCCGTCGGGTGTCTGGGCGGGCGATCGTGGCACGTGATGTCATCGCATGTGCCGCAAGGACCGGCCGGCGGCCGTGTTTTTAAAACTCCATTTTTAAAACTTTAATAACTTTGTCATTTCTTGATGTAATTTAAAAATAAATTTACTCAGATATTTAGAAAGAAAAAAAGAAAAAAAAATATTTGAGACATGAACACAAAACAAACACTAAAAATCGAACAGATAGTCTCAAAGAGGTCCCGACTCAGCATAATGCATGGTCTGAGACCAGGCGCTGTTCTTCCGCCGGGACCGGTTCGTTGATGCTTTATATTGGATTTATATTGTATCGGATCGGATTTATATTGTATTTGATGTAGTATACAAAATTGATGTATCCATTTGTCGAATTGATCCTCAATTCCTCATTCTGCAAACTCATAATACAGGCACAGATACGGCACGACTTATTTTAACGAGCTGCTATGTCTGCGACTTCGTACGCGTAATTTTTGGATTGGAATATTGAAAACAAAACTTCCAGATATACAAAGATATAAGATAATACAACTTTCAACAAAATAGTTTACAATTCAAGTCCCTATTTTTATAGTTTTTGTCGGCTCTTTTTAATGTCGCTCGTCTCGTTATTAAGGGCTTCGCTAAACAGGAAGCGACCAGCGGAGCGGCAAAAACTATAAACATAGGGACTTCAAAAATGACAACATTACTTTGAATTATATCTATAAAGTTACGCGGTAGGGTCCCAGAACGGTGCTTCTGTCTAAAACACATAGTCATTGTATTTTGCTCACAGGTGGTTGGGCGCCATTTTAATGTATTTTTCAATTGATATTCATAGGGCTAAAGTTCGGCATCCAAATATTGTCAGAACACCAAACTGACGGAAAATATACGTTTTTCTTAAAAATATAAAGGTTAATGTGTAAAGTTTTTCAAGTTGTTTTGTTTATGTAACGCTGAGGAAACTTCGTAATAATTCTGTGGAATATACTTTTGTTTGTTTTGAAAAGGGTAAGTACATAATTTACGTACAGCTCATATATTTCATATTAGTTTTTTATAAAGAAAAAGGATAGTAACTTGATACTCCTACGTACTATTAGTTATTCTGTGCTCCTACTACACTGCTCTAAATATACATAACTAAATAATATTTGTTCTTTGTTAACTAAAAGCTCATCTATTTATGTTGAATATTCTTGTTTTTGCTAAATATTATTTTCTGAATTTTCTAATTCGTTTGTCCTAATACTCCTAATCATTATTTTGTTCGGATAGTTATAAAATTATTTGTCTATTATTACTATACCTACAGATAAAGGTAGTTAGGTTAGGCCTAGGGTTGCCAACTTTTTTTGCATCAAATATAATATTTTCAAGATTATTAGTCTAAAAATATAGTAGCTGGCGAAAAAGTCCAAAAAATATAGTATGTTGCCGTTTTGTATGGAGGATTTTAAATAAGTTGAATTTTTCATACTACCATTTTCATAATTTATTCAACAAACATAAATCACAAAAATTGTTTAAAAAAACAAAAAACCGACTTCAAAAAACCTACCTCTAAAAAGCAAGAAATAATATTCGTAATAATAAAACACGTCTATTGAAGTCGGGTGGGGCTGGAGTACAAATCCCTTTTTTTATTCTAAAAGCCCCACCCGACTTCAATAGACGTGTTTTATTATTACGAATATTATTTCTTGCTTTTTAGAGGTAGGTTTTTTGAAGTCGGTTTTTTGTTTTTTTAAACAATTTTTTATTTTTTTATTTTTAGTGTAGGTAGCTTTTGTATTAGGTAGTGTAGGTATATTATTTAGGTAGAAATTAAAATCGGCTCAGCCAAACATGAGTTAATCGCGGAGAAACATACATACATGCGGGTCAAACTGAGAACCTCCTTTTTTAAGTCGGTTAAAGAACTACACTTCAAATATCCCTTTTCCAACAAAAAAATAATTATCTTATTCAGTTCATAAACAAAGAAGTTATACGACTGATCATCGAGGTAGTTCACACAAAATCATACTATTTTCGTGTTTTTTTTCAAGATTACTTGAAAAGTACTGAACAGATTTCAAAATTTTAAAAAATGGGACCAACTTGGGAGTTTACCTAATGTAATAACGTTTGAATCATTTCAATCGGTCCAGCCGTCTTCGAGTAATCGGTGTACATACAAAAAACAAAAAAAAAAAAAAAAAAAAAAAAACGTGCCGAATTGAGTACCTCCCTCCTTTTGAAGTCGGTAAAAATGATTACCTATGCAATTACTTATGTGCATAAAAAAACTATTTTTTTGTTGCTATTGTTTAATTTTTTTACTTGAAAAAATATAGTAGTTTTGCCTACTTTATATTTTTTCAAATAATATAGTAGGCGAGCCCTCAATATAGTAGGATACTATATTATATAGTAGGGTTGGCAACCCTAGTTAGGCCTCTATTTTACAATAACATTCACTAAATTAAACTACTGGCAGATCCCTTATTTTTTATATACCTTGGTCAGCGAGTTTTGTTTTTCGTATACAGGGTTATTTGTAAAACACTGAAAACCTCGTAGGAGTGAATTCATAAACAACAACGTTGGTTCTACGACGTTCGAAAAAGACAAAAAAACCGGCCAAGTGCGAGTCGGACTTGCGCACGAAGGGTTCCGTACCAAAAAACGGCAAAAAATCACGCTTGTTGTATGGGAGCCCCCCTTAAATATTTATTTTATTCTGTTATTAGTATTTGTTGTTATAGCGGCAACAGACATACATCAACTTTGAAAATTTCAACTGTCTAGCTATCACGGTTCATGAGATACAGCCTGGTGACAGACAGACAAACAAAAAGACAGACAGCGGAGTCTTAGTAAATGGTCCCGTTTTTACCCTTTGGGTACGGAACCCTAAAAAAGGACTAATCATACAATACTCGATCAGCTGTTGGGATGTTTATGGAAAATTGTTTTTTTTTTCGGAAAAGTCGTAGAAAAGACGTTGTTGTTTATGATGTTACTGTTAGTAATCTACTCCTGCGAGGTTTTACAAATAACCCTGTATACCTCCTACGTGTAATAATTTTTTTATACTTAAGTACCAAATCAAAATATTGTTTCCCTTCACAAATTAAAACTATTAACTAACGTACCTACCTACTTCCTTCAAGTGGACAATCTTATTAAAAAATGCTCACTTTTAGTGTAACTGATTGGCCGGAGTCGGATCTCAAGCGTCAGCAGGTGTCCGGGGCTAATGTCGTTACCGGACAAATTGCAATACCGGACGCCGGAATGAGTTGGTGTTATAAAAACAAGCTATGCAGTACTTTTCACTTCACTCGGTGCTTTAGCTACATAATTTGAAATCAGAAACATGTATGTTAACCCGTAGCGCAAATATCCGAGAAAAAAAACGCGCGTAAAAGTAATCGATATAGTAATTAATTATCTATGGAAAATCCTTCCTGATCACGCTGCCTAAAAATCAAAATGACTAAGGAGCAAAATGCCTAAAATTCATGTCTAAAGAGCAAAATATCTACTAAATAAATTGTCTAAAACGCAGAATGACTAAACAGTAGTTTGCCTAATGATTAAAAAGGTCTAAATTGCAAAATGTAAGTAGCCAATTATCCTGGTATAAACTTCTTTGTCTAAAGTTTGTCTAAATAAAGATAGATTCATAGATTTTTTTTATCTCAAAATTACTTTCCACTTGAACTAACTGTTTACGAAGTTATTTAATCCTTCTCCATTTTAGTCATTTTGCATTGTAATCATTCTGCATTTAAGTCATTTTGCACTCTAATCATTCTGCATTTTAGTAGTTTTTCACTCTAGTCATTCTACATTTTAGTCTTTCTGCGTTTTGGTCATTAAGCCTTCATACTGTTTTTGCTTTTTAGGCAGCGTGAAAGGTTTTTTTCGATAGTTGTTCGTGCTACGGTACCTACCTGTAGCACTGTAATTAGTGTGGATCTGAACTGAGAGCCCAAATTTTAAATCATTGCGAATCAAATTGAAACTTATAGGGGAATTAATAAAAAAATCTAAAAACCTGAAGCAAAGCTTCAAAAATTTCTGAAACGTGAATTATAGCTTTTATAACCGAATGTGTTGGGCCCTCAATCCAGACGGTTGCACTATGAGGCATAGCATATATCTCAGAAATCCATCTCTGTGTTAATAAATTTCATTTTAGAATTTCATTTGTACAGCGCGTGTAATATTTAAAAGTTTTTGAGTATAACTTAAATATAATACCAACGTTTTATTTTCGAAAACGAGGAAGATGTCTACAACAACATTGGGAAGAAAGGGCTTTTGTTGTCTTTGAACATATTGACTTTAGCCACTTCAGTTTAAAATACCCCGCCATTACATCTTGATTGTTGTTACAAGAATAAGTTTTGAACAAACAAGATTTTATTACGCGATGGAGTTTGAAAATCAGTTCCTTATCATTTAGGTAAGAATTTGATACCTAATGTTATGTTAAACTTACAAGGAGTTCATAAAAATAAATGCTTTTAGAAAAAAATGCTACTAATTTTAGTTCAAAATTCGGAAACATTTTGATGCTTTTTTAAAGCAAGCAAGGTATAAAATACTTTATACCTTGTCATTGCCCTTCTTCGTTTAAATAAAAATAATTACGTAGGTTACGTTTTGTTTAGGTCTTTTGTGAATTAACCCTGACAGCCAAAATCAGCATAACTAACTTTTTCTAATATTTAATTTTATTTATTAAGGCATACCAACTAAGTACGATTCCGAACTTAACATAATAACATATTAGACATATGGCCTTATAAATTAGAAATTGTACCTTAATACAAGTTGACACTATTAGCTGACAATTAATTTAGAAAATAATGTTACATGCAACTTCCAATCCCAGCAACTTCAAATCCCAAAAGATTCTAGAGTGCTTGTTTAACGAGCATTGTAGAGAGTTTTGTTTAATTCGCCATCCATTTTAAAAATGGGTGGATAAGGAAGATGGGCCTAGGGCTGCCACCTTTCAACAAGAGCAGACCCGGAGATTTTAGAAAAATCGTAATTTTTTTGTTAAATAAATCATGATCATGATCTTTAGGAAGTTTCATCCACTAATCTTGTAATCTGTGGTTTCATCCAGGGAGGCGGGTAACTTGCTTCGGGCTTGCGTGATTGGAGCATGTACGGGAGCTTTCAAATTTCAGCGCGACACGCTTGTCTAAGCCGTAAAATGTCTGTCATATGCGGCAAATCCCTGTCAGATGGTAACCCTAGGTACGGTTGGCTTTCGCTCGCGCCACCCGCGGGCTGATTATCTAATTAGAAACCACCTAGCGACCGGTTGCAGTTCATAGATGATAGTGATCCATTGCTACTTCTTTTTGGATTAAAAAAAAACATACCAAAGAAAAGTAGCAATGTATGTGGAATGAAACCGGTCGCTAAATAGTTTCTTTTTAGATAATTAGGGTGCGGGACACATTAAACCCGGAGCCCGGATATTCACTACTCAAACTTGTAGACTCCGGGTCAAACCCGGAGAGGTGGCAGCCCTAGCCATAACCCACCACGCGGGTCCAATGCGAATTGCCGAGTGTTAACGACTGCAAAATGGAGCCGGGCCTTTAGTCTCAGTCCCTAAACATGCCTTTCAGAGGAGCTTTGTCCGTTTGTTCAATTAGTTTGTCACTATTCAAAAGTTCAATATGTTAACGTCCATCTTTTTATTTTCTTCTTGTCTGCAAGTATCACCAAATAAATTATTATCTAATTAGGTATTATGAAATTACTATTGAAACATAATTAATGTAATTGAGCTTAATAAATAAATTTAACATTAAACATCAACCTCTAATAACTTCAAATGTTACTGAGTGAGCACGTTCTGTTTGAATGATCAAAACTAATTTATTCTAACTAGATTCATAATCTTGACGTTACTTAAGTATATTGCTTATTCGAGTTAAATTATTTATAATTGAAATCTCGGAATCTGATAACTTTATCTCAAATCTTTCTTAAGAAATTATATTTTTCTCTCCGATTTCATCAACAAAATTAAGAAAATTAGATATTTTCGGGAAAAGAAATTTCGGATAAGGTGCGGTTTTCTCTTTAGATTCAAAACGGTTGTCATATTGTGTAATCTTATTTTATTGACTATTGAATATAACACCTAGGTATGTTTAGACATCTGATATTATTTACTTCTATACGTATAGGCTTTTAGAGAAATTCGGTTGAAAAAAGGATAGTATCACCTTTAGAAATTCGCAAATTCCGTAGAGACGTCACGACAATCAGAATTGACAAAACATATAAAGCTTATATCAATCAATATCCAATTCCTTCACGACTAGTACCTAAGGGAGCGTCTCTTTTTCAAATATATATTTAGCTATATTTTTATACAAACAAATGCTAGATCTCTATCTAGCATTTGTTTGTATAATTCTATGAGTCTGTCAGTAACTGTAATGATTCTGTCGTTATGTCGTTATGTAACAAAAATACGTAACTGCCATTAAGGGCCCTATCACATTTTTTCATCGAAATTTCGATTTTGACGGATTTTAGCACTACAACCTAGAGAAACCTTTGGGTCTACTAAATACATTTATATGTGTTCGCGACAAAAAGTAATATGATGATACACTGGAAAGTTAAAGGGTTAGAAAGGAAAATTAAAGTTGGTGCACGATTTCTTAGAGTCAACTTTGAACATACAAAGAAAGAAAAACAAGTACAAACAACAAATAAAAGTATAAAATTTTATTTTCTTATGAAGTAAAGATTATTCTGATATAAATTTTACGTAATAATAATCATGTATCTTGGAGAAATTCACAGTTATTTCTGAGCGTTTTTAGTAGTTTTTCAACACACTTGCTCGTAAAGTGAGCCCTAATACATCGCTTTTAGGGCCATAAACCGAGCTATAACAAACGCGTGCAATAATATATAAAACACTATGTTGTTATAGAATTATCCCTACAAAGTTAAATTAGTACCCTACTGCAAGTTCTATGCGAGTAAACAGAGCATTCCGAATTTAACCGGGTAATACGTTATTTTTTAATAACAACAAAGAGGTTTTATACCGCCGAAAATTCATATTCATTTTTGAAATAAATAAATGTTTAAGTCCTTAATTATGTAAGTTAAACGAATATTTATTACTATCAAATTATTCATAATTCACAATATTTTGCTATAAAATGCTAAAATATTTGTATTTTATCAATTAAAATTATAATTTTGAAGTAGGCTGAATGCTCCCTTACCCCTTTGTTTGCAAAATATTCTTGCATTGGGCGTGTGAAAAAAACAAAAAAAAAACCTACGCGCCTTTTCGCATAATTGTCATATTTTGCTTTTGTCGTATTTGTTGCTGTGTGGTAAATTACTTTACTCAAAAAAGCTTCTAATATGGTCATTATTTTGACAACCTTCTTTGAACAAAGTCGAGCTTGCCGGTGTTCTCCGATGGTGACGCAACAAAGTTGTATGGGATTTCATTATTGTCGAGTTTTAGCCACCAGCAATTTCCTTTGAGAATCCATTATTGTCGAGTTTTCTTTCAAACATAGTTAGGTGAAAAATACACTGTACAACCCGCGCAGATAAAGAATGGGATTAGAAATGGCTCTCAGTCACACTCGTTGTGGCAAGCGCGGTGAGCCGCCATTTTGAATCCCATTCTATATCTGCGCGGGTGTTGTATTGTTTGTACCTAGATGATGTTTTTGTACTTTTATATAAAATTAGTATGGAAAAATATAAAAAACTTGCACTTGACCATTTTTTGACCTTTCATTCAATACCTCTTATCTACTTACGGGGTTACGAAGGGGATCAAAAAAAAACTTATTTTTTGGCTCCGACGCACCGTTTCTGAGATATTTGCATTTTTGTATTTTTTCGAAATTAGGTTATAAGTACCTATTATAGTAGGTATAGTAGGCAGTATTCGCATTTTTTGAGTAAAGTACTATACAAGCCTTGGTCCACAATGACTGCACAGCTTATGATGGCCTCGAGCTAAGCTTACCTATGCTCTCGGCCTTCAAGCTTGGTCATCATTGCAGCCCTTGCTGTCCGCGCTATAAAGGCCTCGACCTCCGGTCTCGGCCTTTATTCTAGCTTGTCCATCAAGGGCTGCAATGCTGACCGCGCTGTGACGGCCTGGACCTGCGCTAAGCTCCGCTCTCGGCCATCATCATCGCTGCCAGCAACGCAGTCATTAGTGACCGCGGCAGTAATGTACTATTGTATTTTCCTCGCAAATGTGTTGAAAAACGTCGTATGAAACTCGTGAGCTTTTGTTCATTGCACACTCGGCTAAGTTACGCCCTCGCCTGCGGCTCGGGCTTGCAACCCACAGCCTTGTGTGCAATAAGCAACCTAAGCTAACTTGTCTCATAATGTACTATTATGGTTTTTGATTGGGATTTTTTCTCACATATTCCATACATAATTTCAAAATTCCGAGGCCGCTATGAACTGTTCGACTATATTAAGAGATAATATTCTTTTTTTTTTATTTCATTTGTTTAGTAGTTCAGTAGTTCAATCCACGAGCTCAAAAAAGTGCCTTCGCGCATTTTATGAAAATCTTTCTCTGCAATTTCGGGTTTAATTATAAAGTTAAGCAAATTTTCAAAAAAAGCGAGCCCGCTATGAACTATTCCAATAGCTATTCTACACTATTCAATAAGTCAAAATTGTTAATGTATTTTTGTTTCTGAGATCGAGAACCCCAAAATTGGCCATTTTACGCAAAAATCACAGTCGAAACGTAATATGCCTCTTAAAGGTAAACAAATAAAAGTATGCCGAAACATTTATCAAAATATATCTTTTGTGTTATTATCAAATTAATATGGTTATATTAAAGAGCCAAATAAAGCGCAAAGTGCAGAACATTTGAAAAAAAAATACTCAGCAGCTAGAAAGAAATAATTTACATAGCACCGATAAAGAATTCAAAATTAAAAAAATTCAAAATTCAAAAGTAATTTATTCAGTCTAGGCTGTTACAAGCACTTGTGAATGTCATAGAAGCTGCGTAGCTTCTATGACATGGCGATGACAACTATGACAACCGATGGCGTCATCGGTTCGCAAACCCTAAGCGGGAGACCTTGTAACGAGAAGAACCGGCAAGAAACTCGTCAAGGGCTGCTTTTTTCTCCCTGTAGATTTCATACAGAGTGGTCAACATTGAAAAATGAGCTCCACGTTTAAAGTGAGGTCATTTTCCATCACAATAATTGATAAAAGTTTGCACACAATGAGTAGGTAGGTTAAAATTAAATATATCTACTACATTCAGATAGGTTAATGTGAGAGTAAATAACTTTCAACTAGTTGAGAAATCACTCTGTCTGCTACTCGAACCAAAAAACACTTGATGCAAGACATAAAAAGTAAAAACGCAATTCTTACAATTCAATATGCGTTAAGATAGGTACTCAAAAGCCTAGATAACGCTTCACGAACTAAAACAGGGGCTCAATCGGGCTAGTTCTGAACGATAAAACCAAAACCGTTACGTTGTTATTTGTTATACACCGTTATTTTCAAAGTATATCTAAAAATTTTTTTTCGCGATTTCGTGGTTGGCCCCATAGTAAAAGTTGTTCACTAACGTGGTCTGAACACTCCTTTTCATTTTTAGATATACTTTGAAAATAACGGTGTATTTACCTAAAAATCTTTGGTTTTAACTAAAGAATTCTCATTTAAATTGTTCAAGATTGGCATCCTAGGCTTCCTAGGCAGAGCTTTTAACAGTTTTAACACAACTAGGGCACGTATTTTTCTGTAAACGAAACTGAAACGGTAACTTAAGCTTTGATCTTACCTATCATAGAGCGTGGGCCTCAGCACGCAAATTTTAAAATTCGAATTTCCACATGAATATTTTTATCTGGCTTCAAATTACTATTCCTTCCAAATTCAACTTTTAATAATAAGAAACAAAGAAGACACTACTTTGTACAAAATAAGCTCCCAGATAGTGGGGCGTTATTTCAAGGTACCGTTTGTGGGACACTGACCAGACATTGTGCACTATAAATTAAATATCAATAACTTCTCAACCCCTGTTAGTAGCAAAGACCAGTATATTAACATAATATTGTTAGTTAATTGCTAAAAGCGGCCTCTGAGTAGCGCCCGTCGCAGGTGTAGCCACGGAGGCTTTTAGGGTTTTTCTAAGAGGGATTCACGTGAAATAAATGTCATTGCGAAATATTGCGATTATATAGTAGGAAACTGAAACATCGTAATATCGAAAAAAGTGGAAAAATGTTTAAGAAAATCCTAACGAACTTAATGAATAAATTAGTGTTAGGTTTCTTTCTAATCTCAGTGGCTGCAGGGTTTGAGGTTCGATCACCAACTCGATACATCCATATCCAAACTTAATATTATTAATGCGAAAGTAACTATGTCTGTCCCTTTACATTTTTACGCCTAGACCGCTGGACCGATTTTGACGAAATTTGATGATGGACCTTGGGGAAGGACATGGGCTACTTTTTATTCCACTGCTGGGCACGTGTCTCCTCCCGCACGATATAACCTGGTAGTCCACGGCGAAGCGGGGAAGCACGGGTGGAAAGCTAGTAGAAAATAGTTTCAAACTTAGATGAAATTAAAAAAAGATATTTTCTTTATTATTGTAGAAAATGACTCTACTTTCTTGTTCTTTTTTAATTTGTGAATTTGTTAATATAGAAAAGCTACGCAATCAGCGTTAGCAGATTGAAAATCTATGACAGGAGAGTTTTTGTGTCGGGAGAATGCTTTTTACTGATATACCCCGTGCCTGGCAAGCAACACGGGGTTATGGGAACATATGTTCAAGTTCATATGAACTTATATTTATGTACACTGAGAAGAACCGACCAGAAACTCTACAAGTACTTACTTACTACAAATGTCAATGTCGTTGACACAAAGATAATCTGAAAACAGAATTTAATAATCTGCCTGTAGATAGTCACATGAGTAAATAATAGAGTGTTGTGCTTTTGAGGTGCTAAACCAAGAACCTTATATTCATATTCTAATAGAATATGAATATAAGGTTCTTGTGCTAAACAAAACAGGCTAACATTTTTAGGGTGGTGTGCATTGAGATAGTGTCCAAAGAGTATTGTAATAAAAACTATGGCCGGGTCACACAACTTACAATGAGTGCGTGTTTTGGTCACACAACTGGTGGGTGATATTTTTTTCGACGCATTCGTAGCTTCGACTGTCTATCTAGACACATAAATAATCAGAGTAATCTGCCTGTTAAGGATTCAATATCATTGACTTTAGGCACAGAATAGATATAAGTACTACCGTACAGAAAGGACACTCCCCGCCCCGCCCCAGAATCAATTACCTCACCCCACCCGCGAGTTCATGTGCCGAATTGTGTGCTCATTTTTAGTGTTCCGTCCGTCCAGTCCCCGCGCCAGCGTCACCGCGGCGGCAATCGATTCGTCGGCCGACGGGCGCTTGATGCGATTTTTGTTGATTGTTATCAAAATATTTTATTTATGTATAATTGTGTGAGTTAAATGTGATTAACCAATGAATTTATTGAGTAAATTCCTTAGTGGAGTGTTTCAACTGTCTCAGTATATTATACAAATGAGTGTAGGTACCATAGGATACCTACCTATTGTGACTTTTTAAAACCCAGTTATGAAAAAAGTGGCTATGGAATACAGTGCGTCACTCATCCATCATTATTACCAAAGTTTCTGGGTAAGTAAGTACCTACCTACCTAACTAATAAAGACAGTATATACACGGTAGTCTATAGACCGAGACTTTACGCACACAGTTGCGCGTGTACAAAAACGTCATCTGTGTAGCGTCTGTGTAATTGGTAGTTAAAACGCGGCGCTTGTATGGAGTGTCCGGGGTGTGCTTTAGGTAAATCACCCAGTACACCTGTATGAATAAATCACTGGACGGGTCTCTTCTAATCAAAAGGAAACGCAAATTCATCGACCACAAGCAGATCATATCTCACCATTTTGCATTCAATTTCTGATTCATTTTTGGTACATTTGTCAACGTCACCGTGACCGCTACCGAACCGATAGCTAGTGAAAGATTAACGCAAACATCTGGATTCTAAACGGTTTCATTTAACCGACATTTTGTAAATAAAATACGTTACATTTCAACTCCATTTGTAGCTACGAAATGTAAAACGAGTTGGGAAATAGCACTTTGCTTTGATGGTACTATTTTTAGTGCAGTATGTATGTACTAAAAAGTTTTGTGCTCAAAAGTTTTTGTTGGTTTTATTATACTCGTACTATACATATAAGGTGGAACAAATTATGTAACAACACTGAACATTCTCCAAGGAACATGAGTCGAAAAAAAATTTTTTTTTTCGCCTTTTCATAGTAAGTCGATCGCTGACCAACAGATTTTGTATGATGTCATAAATCATAAACCATTTGCTATTTTTTATTTGGAGTATGAAATGTTTTTCGATCTATGTTCATTGGAGAAAGTTGTTCATTTTAAGCAACCCTGTTTCAGTATTGTTATATAATTTTGTTCTACTTATATTCTGACCACACGGTCAGCGGGACATTTAGGTTGAAAGTCTCTTTTCACTGAGTTAGAGTAAATTTAGATAATAATTCATTTCCTAAAAGAGTAGAGTAGGATTTTCAGTGACACCCGGTTAATTACTTAGATTAGTATTTAATATACATTATACTTACCTAAGAATAGCTAATTATGGTCATTTATTTAAAGTCTAAAGATTTTGTTTAGTTGTTTTTCTTGGACAATATAATACAATTTTGGTACTTATCCTTAAATTCCCAAAAGGAGTTTTTTACCAATGAAACGAAAAATTTCCGCTTCCCCTACTTGATAGAATCTTCGAATCATTCAACATTATATCAAGACAAGTTAACAGTCTCATAAAACATTTCAAAATACCTTTATCAACGCCCGAGCGGCCCGATCGGGCCCTACAACAATCGAAAATCTATTGTCTCATTTTCCGGGGCTCACAGGATTAATGTGATCCAGCTCAGCTATCAAGTGAAGTATTATAAAAATAGGTAGTAAAAATACCAAGAAACTTGCACAAGTAGTTGTTCTTTACAATTCTGAAGTTATACCTCCGCCCAGGTGCGTCATTATTCCGTCGTACATCACTCGAACTCGATCGCATTCTTAAACTCAACTAGTTAGCGTTGTTGCACCGAGGGGTTGAACTTACTAACGAGCGAGTTAAATATGTACAAAGTGAGCGCATATCCGCTTATCCGCTCATGGCGGAACTTGACTGACCAAACGTATTTGATCAAGTTTGTTAAGCAACGCTCGGTCCGGCCAGGTATCGGATGGGTGACCGTTAAAAGGCATTACACTGAGCGCTTCCGTGCTTCGGATGTTTCTGTTGTCATCTGATAACAGTCATTAAGTCAAGTCAGAGGCCTTACAGGCGGCTTGATAAACTCTAACTAACACCAGAGGTGGCCAACCTCATACAATAAGAAGAAGCGCTTATAGGAGTATTGGTAACGATTCTTAAACTTTCGTGTTGCATTTTATTAGATTAAGTTTACAGGAAGATATTAAAAGCGTTTAAACACCTACCTTTTCCCGACTTTTGGTAACGGCCATTTACGATTTGAAAAATTTGCATTTTCAATACAGTTGCTCGAAAATGTGAGTTTACGATGACAGGCCAGCGTGCGGTAAGTTGATTTTACCGCACGCCGTGCGTTTTTGTTTACGGTTTAGTACAGCGTGCGGTAAGTTGATTTTACCGCACGCTCGTGCCGTGCGTTTTTGTTTACGTACGTTTTTTTTAATTTCTACTAGCTTCCACCCGTGACTTCGTCCGCGTGGACAGTAGAAAAATATAGTGACCAGTTTAAAATGACCTCTTTAGGGTATGAAAGCTAGAACTAAGAAGAGTTCAAGCTGTTTCCCTGGTTTCACCCACATGAATTTAATGAAACATAGCTAAGATTTTAAGTTGGACCTTAATCTACTAAACTGTGAAAAGCTCATCAAAATTCTTTTAGCGGTTTTTGCGTAATACGCGCACAAATATTTAGAATTTTCAGTTTTATTATATGTATAGATTACAATTTCAGTAGTACCTATAATGTTTTCTCGCAAATGTATTGAAAAACGTAGTATGGCACACGGTTGTTAAGGTTTTTTAAAACTCGTGACGATTATAAACCCTCGCCTGCGGCTCGGGCTTATAAAACGTCAACTCGTTTTAAAAACCTCCTTACCAACCTTGTATCATAAACTACTATTTTAACATTATCCACGTTTAAATCAATTACTTATTAAATTTAAAGTTGAATAACTAAAGCACTGAGTAAAGCCCTGAGAATTGCAACAATTGCAGTTATTTATAAATTAAAAGTGAAGTATTCACTGACATGATTTGTTTTTTTTATGCAGGTCAGTGAAATTATTCAATTGCAAATGTCAAGCATTTTTCTTTCCTTTCAATTGGATTGGTAGCTCTTTCGTTCAACAGATGTTCACTTCGAACTTTGTATTGCTTAACAAGTTACATAATAAGTTTGCTATCAAGTGATTCGATTAGTCATTTGATTGCGCTAATAATGTTTAAAGTATAAATTAGTATTGCGTTTTGTTATTATTGTAGCGTGTACAATATTTAACTTTTAATACAGAGATTCATATTTTTTATTAGTGATTTTAGCTCAGAGAAGATAAATAAGTACGTAGGTTCGAATTAACATTTGATAAAAAATTATTACAAATAAAGCATTTTTATAGTTTTAATATGGTTTTAATTATTAGAAATAAGTAAATGATTTATAAAATATAAACTTAAGTTTTAACACTATAAACAAATATGTTAGTGAAAGCTAATTGCTAGAGTCGACAATTTTTTTTTTTTATCTTAAATGGGTTTGCTCTTGACCCCAGTCTAGCCCAAAAGCAAAGACAGGGCCTACGATGGAGCGAGCTTGCCCAGAAAGTGCTTATTTACTTTGGCCTTGAATAGAGTCAGGTTGTATGCGCTCGGAAACACAGACGCCGGCAGGGAATTCCATTCCATAGCTGTGCGCATTATAAACGATGTGGAGTAGCGCTTGGTACGCAGAAAAGGTATATCAACCAAGAACGGGTGATAGCCCGCAGTGCGTCTGGATGTCCGATAGTAGAAAGGAGAAGGTGGAATGAGCTCATGCAGCTCTTGAGCACACTCACCGAAGTACAATCTATAAAAGACCGATAGGCAAGCAACTTTATAAAACGTTATAATATTTTATTGAATCTTTTTTATAGATAGAATTCAATATTACAAATCTATTATAAAATATTTAAAATAAAAAAAAACCTGCCGATGGATACCCCAGGAGGTTCATATGGGGGTATCAAATCAAGTGGAAAGAAGCGATTCATAAAATAACACTCCTAAGAAGTTACAAGTTGGTATATGAAAGAGAAAAGTTTAATAAAACAAACTTAAATGCAATAAGAAAATTGTTTTGGTTGTAATTTTTATACTTTGACAAAAAAGGTATAAAGTATGGATTTATCGAAGTAAATGAAAAAATGAAGAAACCTTATTAAAAAGTTTTAGGAGAAAAAAAAATTAAAAGCCTTTAGTTATAAAAGAAAATGGCTTTAGAAATATTTCACAACTAACTCTCGTTACTCTCGCAAGATAACTTACCTTCGTGAGTGGAAGTTTAAGCGAACAATCTTCTGTCTTTCATTACTAGATGGTGATTCATTCGAGACAACTTACTACTTCCGCAGGGTGTCGCCAGGGTGGGCATGGAGGGGCAGCTGCACATCCCCTAGAGGTTAAAAAAATGTAGCCAACTGCAAAGTATCTAAAGTCCTGCAATCTTAAAGGTCGTGCAATCGAATTGCATTTCAGATAAATCCCGCATCTCAAAACTTGAATAAATTCACTAGCTGCTCATGACTGTACCTACAATTCATATTTTTCTCATCCTCAGGCAAAATGATGCCCTCACTTATAGAAAAAAATGTTATCGGGGGCAACTGGTCCCTGGTCCCAGTTTTAGATGGGGACGACTTGTCCCCTAAGTCGGTTTAGTTTGAGTTACGTTCCTGAAAAGCTTTATGGCTGGTTCAGATGTCGCTTCCACTCAAGTATAGCGAAATTGTTATTTTACTCAACTTTTTACAGTTTTGTTGATGTTTTGATCAATATGAATTAAACCAACATATTCTTTATACATAGTTATTGTTCTTCATACAAAATTATTCACGTAAAATAAATTTCTTTGAAATAACAATTTATTATTATTATTATAAATAAATCAATGGAGGAGCTCGATGGCGCGGTGGTTTAGTGTCTGGCCCAGCGATTGTGGAGGTTAAGCAACTTTCGCAAGGGTCGGTCATGGGATGGGTGACCAAAAATGTATTATCTCGAGCTTCTTAGCGCTTTTTAGCGTTAAGGCCGCCAAATTGTTCTACCTATATATCTGTATTTTTCCTTGTTATGTTTTTCTATTATGGTGAACAATAAGGAATATATCTATCTATCTATCTCCGTGCTTCGGAAGGCACGTTAAGCCGTTGGTCCCGGCTGCATTTTCAGTCGTTAACACCCACCAATCCGCATTGGTCCCGCGTGGTGGGTTATAGCCCATCCTCCTTATCCACCCATAAGGAAGGCCTGTGCCCCAGCAGTGGGGACATCAAAAATGGCTGATGGTCAAATAAATCATAAAATTGCTACTAGCGGAAGTAACAGTTAAAATAGTTATTAAAAAGACCTATCGTATATTATTTAAATTAAAACTAGGACCATAGAATTAAGAATTGTGAGTAACACAACTATTGAATATGTTTATCACCGGAAGTGTAAACAATGCCAACAAAAATGAAAACACACGTAAATATTTCCGGAACAAGATTTAGGACTATTTTTGTCCACTATTTGTCTTCGCTAACCACGCACGACACTTTTAGGATATGTCTCCTTTCAAAAGATAGAAGATCTCGCCTATCACCATCTTAAGAGTTTTACGCACTGAAAGTTTTGGGTGCTTACATAAATTCCGCTGAAAGATTTTCATTGTGATTAATCTAGCGACGCTAAAATAGGTTGGAAATGAAAAACTTTATTTTTTCTTTATAAGTTACTACTAGCTTTTGCTTAGTAACTTCGTTCCCGTGTAAATTTCGAGAAAAGTAGCAGGTTTTATTATAAGGTCACACCATAGCTATACCAAAATTAATTGAATTTGATTTAGTAGAAAATATTACAGAGAAACTTACCTTTGAATTATCGTACTAATATTATAAATATGAAAGTTTGTATGTTTGTTACTCAAGCACGCAAAAACAGTTATTATTATTATTATTATTTATTTTCCAACTTACAACTATCATTACAGGCTCTTAACCTATTGCAATAGTGTAGACTTATTTACTTATCCTTAAAATTAACTATTATATAACAAATAATTCCGCATTAAATATTGTTTTAAAAATAATTATACAATGTTTTAAACCAATTTTATGAGTATAAGTTTTAAATAAGTCTATTGTACCTATATTGAATACTTACCTGTAAACACTGACGTCCATTATACAAGTACGCTGGACAGGCGGACGTCACCTGTCATTTGTTCCGATTTGAAAATCACCATATTGGCGCTGAGAGCAGTAGATTCTATACTATGGCAGTAGTGAGTGTACTTGGAACTAATTAGTTCCAAAAAATGGCACAAAAAATTGCTGTCATTTCATGACATTAGCCTGTCCAGCGTACTTTGTATAATGGACGTCAGTGCCTGTAAATCTGAAACTGTCACAGATCATACAACAAATACTACTTACGTATAGGAAATCTTCTAACACGCTTGCTAAAATCAAAAACAATTTTTCTTTTATTTTATTTGCTAAAAAGTAAACGTGCGATAATTCTATTTTCCAGGAATTTAGAAACCAAAGTGTCCATTTTCAAGCTTTTTTCCATACGAATATGATCTGAATTTAGATGTCAGTACAAGGACGTGATTGGAGATGGAGGCCTATTTTATCATTTATTCTGTGCTTATACCGCGTGTCGATCTGTATTAGCCAAGAATTCAGTACATCCCTTGTGATAGCCGAAAAAGTGTTGGGACAAATAGGTATTGGATAAGTATTGGATGCAATCTGTGTCAGGACGGAATCACAGAATAGATAAATTGACTCTCTCGTTAATACTTTGTCACAGTAACTTTAACGCTTGTTAAAGTTTCACTGCAACCCTACTATAAAAACAATAATTGCTGACGCCACATGTACGCACGACAGCACGGTAGGTTAAACAGTTGAACTACGAAAATAGCTTTTATTACGTACGGCATAAGGATGGCCTTAAAGTCAACATGTAGTCTGACGTGCTGTTGACTGTACTAAACTTATACCACAGAATATATATAAGTACTACCGTACAGAAAGGAAACTCTCCGCGAGTTCGTAGGCCGGTTCGTATGCTCATTCAATAGCCCTAGACTTCACGCACACAGTTGCGCGTGTGCAAAAACGTCACTGTGTAGCGTCTGTGTAATAGGTAGTTGAAACGCGGCGTTTGTATTAGGGTTGTCAGATCAGAAGTCGAAAATAATTATCTGGAGAAAATATGAAAATGTCGGGATTTCGCGGTTGTTGTCGGAAGAAATAAATATGTAACTTAAATGCCTGTGTATACTAAGAAAACGGCCGCGTAGCGCGATTTTTAGTCAGTTTCATTCACTAATCTTGTAAGTTGTGATTTTGCCTGTCTATTGTAAAAAAAAGCAGCCACGCAGCGCGATTTTTAGTTAGTTTCATCCACTTACCTTGTAATCTGAGGATTCATACGCAAAAAATATTGTTTTCTAGAGAACTTTCGGAACAGCTGTTTTTCCGGGAGATTTTTAGATTTGTCGGGAGTCGGGAGATCAATTGAAATTCCGGGAGAATCCAGGCGAATCCCGACCATCTGGCAACCCTAGTTTGTATGGAGTGCCCGGGGTGTGCTTATACTTAAGTTAATTCTGAGGCGGACATGATACAGAATTCGTACCTACTAACAAACAAAGTTCTTTCTTTTCGTAATATAACGTCATAACGTTCGTTAGTTTTATAACCTGTAAAATCAGTTGACCAGAAATCCTGCCGATATCGATGACCTAGCCGGATTTATTCTTATGATTTTTATTCGTTCTTACAATTTCAGTTATTGGTAGATTTATAGTTTTGAAAGAAAAAATGTTAATGATTAAATACTTTTATAATATTAAAAGTTGCCTAGGTATCTTTATATTACGAAAAAAATACAATTTAAGAAAAAGTTACTTATATGTTTCACGTTCGAATCTACTCTACGTTTGCCACCTATCAATTTGTGGACAAAAAAAACGAATTTTCTTTTATGACTAAAGGTAGAGAACTATGAAATATCTTAATATCCATATAAACAGCTTTTTTTATTGTATTCGAGCTTAAAATCCTCTTTACAATTATTATTCTAGTGTGCAACAAAGTTTTAAACTAAATAAACTTAACTTTTGTTTAAAACATTTATGTTACGTATCTTGATATTGGCAATTTAATGCAGGATAGGACTTAAGTATGTGTTTTTGTAGCTTTAAGTGCAATTTTTTTTTTCCAGGGAACTTATGGACTTAACTTTCAGACATTTTATTTATTATGAAGGCATAACTTTATCTCATAAAACTATATTTGCCTTACTTAATAACTAATCTAGAACGAAGGTGTTGTGACGTCATTAGCTCACTTACTTTATAGTGGTGACTAATAAAGCTATAATACAGCAATTAAGATTGCGGCGCACTAATGCAGATACAATGTCATGACACTTGTGGAATAGTATCGGCCATTTTGACAAATAGGTATCTGTGAGTACTGAAAGTTAATCCCAGCAATGCTTCGCCTAATGTATTGATAGATAAAACCAACAAAAATTATCAGGTACGATCGTCGAGAAAAGTGCTTTTCTGTTATACGAAAGCATTAGTTAGTTTTACTGAAAATGGTGTAACAGTATCAAGTTTAAAATCATCTTTATTATTCAAAATATGGCTTAATTATACATTTGTTTTGCTTAAATTAAAAATGTAATTTCATACTATAAACGAATTATACAGGGTTTTTGTAAAACACCAACAACCTCGAAGGAGAAGTTTACTAATATCATAAATAACAACATTTGTTCTACGACTTTTTCCGAAAACAGACAAAAAAAATCTAATTTTCATACAAATATTCCGAACAGCTGATTGAGTTTTGAACACGGACGAACGAGGAAGATTATATACACAGGTCATGCCTTTTGCACTTAAGGGTAGGCAATTAGCAGGGTTCGTTCTTTCCACTTACTACGATCATGACATATTTCCTTCGATTCATCTATAATAAGTAGGTACATACTTTCATCACAGTATTCACAGTCCTCATAACGCTGTCTGTTGATTTTAAGTACTCTTGATTTCAAACATGAGAGGATGTCAATCGAAAAAAGGATAACGTGACATTAAAGCAAAAAAAAAACGCGATGAAAGATTTGGATTGAAACGTACATAGGGCAAACAGGCATGCGTAGGCATGCGGCTAACTCAAATTGCTTTCAAATTGCTACTGTTTATGACGTCAATGCACTCTCCGTCCTTGTCATTGTGTTATGATATGAGTAGGACGGACAGCGCATTAGTATCGCTACTGCTATAGCTTTGAGTTAGGCGGTAGAGCCCCTGATTGTTCCGTCAATTATTTTTTTCACCACTTGTGTCGTCACCATTACGTTCGAGTAAGTCAGTGGGCGATGGCAGATTATTATCAGTATATACTGTCCGGAGATTGGCCCTAACAGCTGCAGTACCTCTCGAACCCACGACCGATCATACTAGTCATACTACTTACTAAATAACGTGGAACGAAACGCAACGACGACCGTTAAAATTACCAGGTGATACGAAAGGTATTTCAATTTAATATTTTTATTTATAACACGAGCGGGGATAATTAAACTTATTAAAAGTTTATTAGTACAAGAAAACTGTTTATTTAAATGTTTTTTTAGGTGCAAGTAATTATTTCAAAAGGAAACGTTTTCAGTAATGAACGAACTGTGTGATAGTGCAAAGATTTTTTATTTTTTCATTTATATTATACCCTAATTTTAGTAACCTTTAATCGATAATTAATAATGATACAGCTGTTGCTATGAGGATTTCAACAGCAAAACAAGACCAGCCGCACGACATCCTACATTTAGATATATAGAGCAACTAAATAGTAGGTATCTAGTTTATAAAAAAACCTATCAAAACCCAACAAACAGCAATCAACCATTGTAACAATCGAGCCTGCATCTAAATGAATCATGTACCGCCGCCGGACCGCTAACAAATACTATTTGTCGTTCGTACACACGCACTTTGTTGCATTTTATTCGATTATTTGAAGTGTACGGTCCAATTCGAAAAGTCAGAAAAAGAAAAAAAAAATTATAACAGTGCTACTACACTAGAGTTTACACTGGAGTCATTGGGAAACAAAAGCTATCGTTCGAAGATTTTTGTGTAACATTCAGATATAAGTAATGTATTTGCATATATAAACATATGTTTTTGCTCTGTTGCCGACACATTTTAGCTCTAACACCCTTACCGGTTGACTGTTAGAGAATGCCTTATGGCATTAAGTCCACCATTTGCTGTAATTTTGCAATAAATTTTAAATAAAAAATAAATGCAATTTAAACGTTTCATGAGGAGCTCGGTGGCGCAGTGGTTTAGCACCTGGCCCAGCGATTGCGTAAGTTCAGCAACGTTCGCAAGGGTCGGTCATGGGATGGGTGACCAAAAATTTACTATCGCGAACTCCTCCGTGCTTCGGAAGGCACGTTAAGCCGTTGGTCCCGGCTGCATTTGCAGTCGTTAATACCCACCAATCCGCATTGGGCCCGCGTGGTGGGTTATGGCCCGTCCTCCTTATCCACCCATAAGGAAGGCCTGTGCCCCAGCAGTGGGGACATCAAAAATGGCTGATGGAAACGTTTCAAATTCATGATTATATACTGTTGGGATTGTATCTGAAGGTTTGTAAATGTTTCCGAAACATTACACGAACAAAAAGGAAAGTCGCCATTCTAGATGTAGGTAGTTGACTAATTCTCTCAACATTACGAATTGATCAGTTTATCCCATCGTAGTCGCAAACAGATTTAAACAGTCCAAAAGTTGCATACCTATAACAACGTGTTACAAAAATACTAATCCAATTAAGGGGCGGTAATAGGAAAACATGGTTTGCGCGGGCCATATCTTTATATAGAAAACGTAAACTTGTAGCCACCAAAAAAATCATACGACAAGTTAAAGAGTTTACCTAGTTGCTACAAACATTAAATCTATATATATAAAAGCGTAAATCACTCACTGACTCATCACGAAATCTCAGAAACTACAAGTGCTAGGAGTCTCAAATTTTGCATGGGGGTCCCTTTTAGGGTGTAGGTGCTCACTAAGACGGGGTTTTGCGAAATTCAATCCCTAAGAGGGTGAAACAGGGTGGCAAAGTTTGTATGGGAGAACGCGATTCCTTGGCCCGATTGACTTGAAATTTGGCATAGACATTCTTTTACAAAATTAATTGAACACGTGTTTAGTATTTTTTTGAAATGTATCCCTTAACAGGGTTGAAAAGGGGTAGAAAGCTATTTTTAGGGTGGTTGACTTCGATATCGGAATCAAAACTTCTTAGTGCATTTGAATGATTAAGAAAAATAAATGTCAGTTGTCACTGCACGGGCTGACGTTTAATCTCTAATTTTCCCGATTTTCAAGACAAGCTTTGATAATGTTGTATAAGATTTTATCCTTATTTTAACTACTTTACGAAATATTAGTCTAATAAAACGGCAACATCTGGCAAATATCAGATAATGTGACAAGGAATGTGGTATTTAGAGAAGCCAGAAACCTTTTCAGTAGTAAGCAGAACAATTCACCAAACATTCATGAATGGTTTAGGAGTGCAAAGGAAACAAATACACATACATCGATTTTTATTTATAAAGAAGATAACTATTAAGCAAAGATATTAGAATTTTTAACTATAAGGTGAGTATTAAATGTAACAATATTATTATACTTATTTTGTTAAATTACCGCTAATAAATTTTATTAAGTACCTACCTAACTAATACAGAATCCTTAACAGGGCGTTGGTTCTGTAACCAAACTTGAACCCCACTTCGAATCTCACTTCACTGCACGGGAATTTTAAATCATAAATGAGATAATGATAAGAAATTTTTTTTATCACAAAAGATAGCTACGCAGGCTACCTAAATTTTTTGCAATCAGTAAAATAGCTCATTTAGTAAACAAATGTCTAATAACAAATTCACGCGAAGTGAAGTGAGATGCGAGTTTGGTTACAGAATCGACAGACTGCGCGGGCAAAACCGCGGGGTGCAGCTATTACCTATACAATCACAAAATTGTATAAATGTGAAAGTTTTGATGTTTGGATGTTGTTCTGTTAGGTACCTACTCAATCATATCATACTCAATCACGTCTGAACGGGTGAACGGATTTAGGAGAAATTTGGCACAGATATAGATTAAGTCTGGAATACTTAACACAGGCTTCTTTTCATCCCGATCATTGGTTTCTAAGGGAAGACTTACAACGATTACCGACTGCCACGCGGGCGGACTCACGGGCAAAAGCTATACATAGTATAAAACAAAGTCGCTTCCCGCCGTCTATACGCTTCTCTTAAACTATGCATAAAAACCTCATTAAAATCGATCCATAAGTTTGGGAGCTAGGTTGGTTGCCTCAGACAGACAGACACACACACACGTCAATTATATTATAACACCCCTTGCGTACGTCGTATAGGTATATATATGTCGTCCTCCTAGGTATATGTATCCTGTAGTATAATCTAATAACTTTACACTGACACCACATTAGCACAGTTTTACATTTAGTAACTACATTGCACCCGTGCGAAGCCGGGGCGGGCCGCTAGTTGCGTATAAACCTCACAGATGATTGTAAAAAAAAATCAGAATATCATGAAAAGCGCTTGTCGCGGGCCATATTTTGGGCGTAAATAATAGCGTAAACGTATTTAATTCTACATCAAAATACACGTTAACGTACTATGCAGTTGCTCCAATAACTTTTTTCAAGAAAGATAATTATGCTAAAGATAATGATGAAAAAACAACGAAAAACATCGAAAAAGTGCAGAAGTGAGGTTATATATATCTTTACACGTAAAGAAAAAGACAGAGACAAATGATTTCGCGTAACGGAGCCTTAAATTAGACATTTATCGTTGCATCAAATCAGGTGTTTTTGGTTTTTGGATATATTGTTGGTAATGTGGAGGCAATGTTCAATCCAAGTTTTGGACCTCGGCAGACGACCGGCAGGCTGATTATCTAATTAAAAACCACCTAGTGACTGGTTGCAGTTCATAGATGATAGTGATCCATTGCTACTTCTTTTTGGATTAAAAAAAAACATACCAAAGAAAAGTAGCAATGTATGTGGAATGAAACCGGTCGCTAAATTGTTTCTTTTTAGATAATCAGGGTGCGGGTCATTCTCAAAACAAAAAAAAAGGTACCTTTATTAAGTTTTTGACGATTTTGACCCAAAAGGACTAGTTTTTCATCAAGATTGTGTAAAAAAGTTTTAAAGAAAGTTAAATTTGCAACCATTTGAGGGTAAAACGGTTTTGATATGACCGATAGTTTCGGAGACACAGTTTTTCAAAATTTTGCCAATTCTTAAAATTATTTTTTTTACCTAAATTTCATGTTATTCGGAAGTATTTATGTTTCTGATGCTTTATTTCTAACTAACCTCCGCCCGCGACTTCGTTCGCGTGGACAATAGAAAAATCCCCAGTAGGTATCCCTTTTTCCCGCGACTTAATAAGACGACCAGTTTAAATGATCTCCTTAGTGTATGAAAGCTAGTACTACGGAGAGTTCAAGCTGGTCCCCAGGTTCTACCCACCTGAATTAAATATACCCCTAATGCCGAATATGGTAAAGGACCATCAAACTGAATAACTTTAACAAAGGGATCAATTCTGAAATTGCGAAAAAAATACCAGCTGTTTCATATGTCATTTTAATATTTTCGTTGTTAATGTTTATATGAAACAGCTGATTTTTTTTTCGCGATTTCAGAGTTGGTTTCATAGTAAAAATTTGTTCAGGTTGATGCCAAGTCCCTATCTACTATATTCGGCATTAGGTATTTTTGTGCCGAAATGTAATAGGCCCG
Organism: Agriphila geniculea; assembly: GCA_943789525.1. Lineage (NCBI taxonomy): Eukaryota > Metazoa > Arthropoda > Insecta > Lepidoptera > Crambidae > Agriphila > Agriphila geniculea. The sequence goes on from OX038890.1 coordinate 20,407,352, forward strand.
TTTTGACATCTGGTTATGACAATAGAATGCAACTCATTTCACACTCAGTATAGGTATGGGTGTGAAGCCTCAAATAAATGTTTTTTTATTTATTTTTATTTTATTTATTTATTTCACGTAATTTCTAAGTTAAATTTTAACTTTGTGTTGCTACGAAACGTCTTAAAAATTGTTACGTACTTATTTAAACCATAATGAGTGACGTAACTAATCTGATAAACTTATACTGAGAAACTCCAGTGTGGGAGCACCTTAAAATAATTGATGAACGAAATTTGGTATCCTTTGAATGTATGGATGGATTTCTCACCACGCGGACGAAGTCGCGGTCGGAAGCTAGTCTCTAATAATCTTACGTCTCGCAATAAATACGAAAATTAAGGAGAGCACACGAGAAAAAGCAAAAAATAAATAAAATATGAGGTCCTTTCTTACCTCCGATCCAAAAGAGAACCTCATACATAAGATTCAGCAGTTGCTTGATATTAGGTACAGTCAGCAACAAAAGCTTCTTAACATTTTAGTACTTTGTCATAGCATCATTTTTGACTAAATGGTTCAAACTGTGAGACATCTGTCAAAGAATTTATTATGACAAAGTACTAAAATGTTAAATGACTTTCGTTGCTGACCGTACATATCGAATTCTAGTCATGACGGTCAACTATCAGTTATTTTATTATAAAATATTTATGTTACATGAAAGATATCAGGATATTTTTATGTAAGTACTTAAACCACTTTATTCGTTCTATACGTATTATGTAATCTGTGGGTCTAACTTAGCTGATACCACAGATAGATATAAGTACGATACTTATTTTTTTAAGCAATACTTCACAAACTTAAAGTTTAGTTTAAAAATCTGTGTTTTTATGAAAGCAACCCAAAAAATCTCGTCTATTCTTAGTCTAATCGATATCCTACTAATAATATTATAAATGTGAAAGTTTGTGGGTTTAGATGTTTGGATGTTTGTTCCTCAATCACGCAAAAACTACTAAACGGATTTGGTTGAAATTTGGCACACAGATAAAAGAAGCCTGGATTAAAACATAGAATACTTTTTATCCAGATATTCTTACGGGAACGGAAATCACGCGGGTGAAACCGCGGGCAGCCGCTAGTCACAAAATATTTTCATCTTTCAACGAAAATATCGAGAAAACTATATTATCTAATCAAAACATTAAAGCCCCATAATAATTATAATGCCACTGCAAATAATTTACGTAATATTGTGATTTAGGAACTACTTTTCCATAGGATTTAATTTTCAACATAAAGTAAAACGCGATGTTTTTTCCATTTGAATATTAACATGGATTCTCCCCAAAGACTGTTCATTTGAGTTCAAGTAACAAAAGCAAAAAGAATTATATTTAGTGACAATTTCTATTATTTTACTCTTATTATGCAGTGACAACAAAATCCCCAGTAAACCTTCCATACAAACGATGAATGGGTAACCTAATAAAGTACAATTTACCCATATGATGTGTCCGCTGAATAAATTAAATATAACATAGTTAGGCGATTTTATTAGGTGGACCGCCGTTTTTCATTACGAGCGCGCGTGACACGACTGGGAGCAGTTTAGCAAACAATATGATAAAATAATAATAAAGAAAATCAGTTTTAGCTAAATGGTGGATTTAACCAACAGTTGAACCAAAAATTCTTAAACTTTTCCCTATTAATAAGGGAGCTTACGGCCGAATACTCTTAGCTAAAATCTTAAGGGTCTCTTTAACTTTAAGGAAACTGTCAGTTTTATAATGTTTCTGTCAAATCTGACAACATTTTTTTTAATTTAAGGTGGCCTTCTTTTAATTTGAGTATTTGGCTTTTATTCCTACATATTAAAAAAATCTGCCAATTTGATTTTTTTCAAACATTACCCATTCGTCGCTGCAACTGTACTGTCTGTGTCATAATCTTCAAACATTTTCAATACAGAAAAAACTACAACATTGTCCATGTAAAATATTTCGTTAAATTGTTCAGCGTACGATATCGACAGCAATGGCTGGCAACATAAAAACAAGTCGCAAAGGATTGCAGCTCTCTCCGGCACGCACCGCGACGTGCGACCTAATGCAATATATCCAGCACTGCAGCCATAAGGGCGTCCGCTGCGTTAAGCGGGATCCCGGCGCGGGTACACGGTGCGGGAATATTTTTCTTACGCGGCGGGCTGATTTTCTGACGGACAGATGCTTGCAGTGCACGAGTAAGCTCTAATGTTTACGTGTCCCGCTTAACGCAGCGGACGCCCTAAAGCGGAGGCCATGCCGCTAGTGAGCGGAATGAGACCGTAGTTCCGCATGATTTTTAATCTTCGCTAGGCATGTTGGAATCTATCACATTTTGCCTAGTGACTCAGAAAATGGTAAGTACTACTTAATATGAAATCTGTTAGAAACTCGATTAATCAAAGGTTGGTAGTTAAATTGCATTTTAGAAAATCGCACTGCTGAACGACAAAGCATAAGTAATAAGTAAAAGTGTGTCAACTCACAAAATAGAAAAAATCTAGTTTTTTCAATAATTAAAACATAAAACTTGATTAAAAATTGTTCCAAAATTTTTAACGCCATTTTCTCGAAATAACATGCGCAGTTTGAAACACTTTGCTTATTTGCGACTAAATTACGAAAAGAACCACGCTCACCTGCCCGCTCTCTTCGGTCGCTCGCTCACGGCCTGCGCTTAATGGAACTGCGACTGCCCACAATTCAGAAAATTAAGTAGTGTATAAACCTAACCTATTTTTTTAGGTTTTTTTAGCTCACACACATAAAACAGTTCCCAGACCACTAGCTAAGCTAGTATTTTATGGTATCTTGGATGAAGCTTAAATATTGAAGCTACGGCTTAGATCTCTACGGATTCCATTTCCTACAATTTTATAACAACTGATTTAAAAAAAATTGATAAAAGTTTAAGCAATCAAATACAATATCGCCATTTATAATAAATTTCGGTCTAATACATGATATTAATTAACAGTAAATACATCATACTGCTAATTGAATAGACCGACCAATATCACGTTGTTATTTTACCAAACGACAACAAACAGCAAAATAATTACCGGGAACGTTTTAATATGAACCAAAATAAGTTAACTTGTTGTGTAAAAAATGATAAGTATAAATATTCAATATACTTAGTTAGATGATCGAAGTTTAATTTCAATAATTTAATGTTAGGGAACGTATATACGGTCCTTCTGAAATAGTGCACATAATTTTAAGGGGTCAATGTACTCATGCATACAAACAACTTTTACTATGGCACCAACATTGATATCGCGAAAAAAAAACAGCTGTTCCATGGAAAATTTAAAATCAAATAATAAATAAATGTATGGAACAGCTGTTTTTTTTTCGCGATTTCAATGTTGGTGCCATAGTAAAAGTTGTTTATATGCATGAGTACATTGACCCCTTAAAATTATGTGCACTATTTCAGAAGGACCTTATATTTATACAACAATGATACATGATTGTATTAGGTAGTGCTTCTAAATATGAACTGCAAAAAAATATTTAAATTTAATTGTTTACCAGTAATTTATGTAAAGTATTTCTCACTGAAATAGAAAATGAATTGTCTAATATAATAAAATTGTTAGAAATAACTAGATTTAACATCGGCCCGTTTCATAAAATCAACATTTTCAAGTGTAGCCTTAAATAAAATTTGACGAACCGAATATGTTTTTAAGCAATCTTCAATTTTAAAGGGTAAATTACTTATTTACGACCAAATAGAGTTACAGAAGATAAATCGTGTATCAAATCAGCGCAAAATATCCGTAGGCTCTAATAATATAATGCGAAAGTCAATCGCTGAACCAATTTTGATTAATTTTGCTAAAGAAATATTATATTCGATCTTGTTTAATTTATTCCCAAAACGCGAACGGAAAATAAAATTCAATGCCAATGAAGTTATCTAAATACTTACCGAGTGTGCAATAAGTAAGAGCTCACGAGTTTTATACGACGTTTTTCAACACATTTGCGAGGAAAAAACAAAGTAATTTACCACACAGCAACAAATACGACAAAAACAAAATAATAATCATGATGAGAAAAGGCGCGCAGGTTTTTTTTTGTTTTTTTCACACGCCCAATACAATAATATTTTGCGAACAAAGGGGTTAGTGAGCATACAGCCTACTACAAAATTATAAATTTAAGTGATAAAATGCAAATATTTTAATATTTTATGACAAAATCTTGTAAATTAGGAATAATTTGATAATAATTAACTTGAATTTGACTCAATTAAGGACCTACACATTTATTTATTCCAAAAATGCAAATGAATTTTCAGCGGCATAAAACCTCTTTGTTGTTTTTAAATTTGAGATTTTTGCATTTACAATGCTATTTTTAAACAATACTAAATAATATACTAGAAAAAATACGACTCGCACCAGATCAATACTCAGACGGGAATCGAACCCGCGACCTTTGGATATCCGGTCCAATGCTCTGACCGCTGAGGTGACTCGGTAGCTCAGCGGTCAGAGCATTGGACCGGATATCCAAAGGTCGCGGGTTCGATTCCCGTCTGAGTATTGATCTGGTGCGAGTCGTATTTTTTCTAGTATATTATTTAGTACTCTTTGTTGTTATTAAAAAAATAACTGTATTACCCGGTTAAATTGAAAATGCTCTGTTTACTCGCATAGAACTTGCAGTAAGTACCTATTTAACTTTGTAGGGATCATTCTATAACTAACTAGTGTTTTATATATTATTGCACGCGTTTGTTATAGCTCGGTTTATGGCCCTAAAAGCGATGTATTAGGGCTCACTTTACGAGCAAGTGTGTTGAAAAAGACAAAGAGTGTCAGTGGCATGTAAGAGCAACCGCGCACAAGCATATTTTGTCTTCACAACTAATTTGTCTGTCTACGGGTTTGTATGAAAGTCTGCCGGCTGTCGCGTCACTATATGCGCGCACTTTCATACAAACCCGAAGAAAAATTAGTTGCGGAGACAAAAGTTGATCGTGAGCGCCAGCTCTTAGGATCGTATCAAACTTAAACTCAAATCTCTGTTTAAGGGGCGGTAATAGGAAAACATGGTTTGCGCGGGCCATATCTTTATATAGAAAACGTGAACTTGTAGCCACCAAAAAAATAATACGACAAGCTTAAGAGTTTATCTAGTTGCTACAAACATTAAAGTCCGTATAAACCTCATAGATGATTGTAAAAAAAAAATCAGAATATCATCAAAAGCGCTTGTCGCGGGACATATTTTTGGCGTAAATAATAGCGTAAACGTATTAAATTCTACATCAAAATACACTTTAACGTACTGTGTAGTTGCTCCAATAACTTTTTTTTCAAGAAAGATAATTGTGCTAAAGATAATGATGAAAAAACAATGAAAAACATTGAAAAAGTGCAGAAGTGAGGTTATTTTCCATACTCTTTACACGTAAAGAAAAAGACAGACAAATGATTTCGCATAACGGAGCCTTAAGTAAAGTTAGAAAGGGATAGCGTGGCGCTATATGTGCGATGAATAGCACCATCCCTTTCTAACTGTTCTCAAGCAGAGATTTGAGTTTGAGTTTGATTCTATAATATGAGCCAGAGTTTGGCCAACGAAACATGAGACTGAAATAGTGGCGCCACTTTCCTGTTAAATTAATAAGTTATTGGAAACTATCCCCTAAAAAATTAGTTCCTTTTCCAACCGAGTCTTATTTTTCTTTGACCAGACCCTAATATTTCTAACAAAAGTGTCAATATGACAAGGTTCTAAGTTTACTTAACGTTTCATGGGCCGACTGTACAGTGAGGTCGCTTTGGCCTTAGGGTTGCCACAAAAACTTAACCCGACCCGCAAATTAATCTGAATGGGCCGAATTTTGCAGAAGTTATGATTATTCCTTCGCTAGATGTATTTATAATTTGATTGTGTGTTCTAACTTCAGAAATTAATTAATATAAGATTCAACACTTTCATTTCATAAAATTGGGAGGCTGGAGGAGGAGGAGGAGAAATGGTGGTAGTTTCAGTAGATTCTCTCTCTTTTTAGCATTAAATAATTCATAAAATTAAATTATAAATCAACATAAAATAATTAAAAAATTTGTTAAATTTTAATTTCTGAACGTCTAAAAAAAATTCATCGCTTGAGGGTAGGCTCACGGGTAGCTTCAGTCCCCCGTGACCACGGCAGCTGCAAAGGTGCCGAAACGTCGGGAAAACCAAAAATCAAACCAAATACCACTAAATACCAAAGTACATTCAATAAAACCGCGCTAGTATCCGTTAAAAAGTGTTTTATTTCATGTCTAGTGAGCGCGTAAGCTTGAGAAGTGAATATATTTTTTGTGTTCTAGTTTATTTACTCAAAGTACCTACCTAAGCTAGTGTCCAATTTCAAAGTACTTAAGCTATATTTTATTTAGAAGTAATTATTTTGGATTTTTTACTGAAAATTTATGTGATTACTAAAATAAATATTCTTTACGACTTTCAGTAATCGAAACGAGCAAAAAATACTGAAACGTCAAAATAAATATCAGTGGTATTTTCCAACAATGAATTCTAATACGCGGTCAGTCCATACAAATAGCTTTTAGAAAATTTCGTCGTCACATTATTATGGGGACATTGTGACAAACTCCGAGCCTTATTTAGTTGGCAAACCCGCGGAATACAAAATAATAAACGAGTAATGGAGTGATATTAAAACGGCTTGATTGACTGTTTTTGTGCCAAATTAAATGGAACCTACCACTGTCGCTAAGCAGCTGTTTTTGACTCATGCGTGGTTTTATCACAGTACTAACAAGTAATAATATACATCAGGCATCAAAAAACCTGTCAGATCCTGAAACAGGTGAGAGTGTTGCTAAAACTGAATAACATTCTCCAAGGAACATAGGTCGAAAAACGAATTTTTTTGGCCTCTTCATAGTAAGTCGGTCAGCTGACCAATACATTTTGTGTGGGAGTATGACATTTTTTACATGACTGCCCAAAGCAAAAAGAGTGGATATGTGTTCAGGGTTCATGTATGTTTGTGGGTATGTGAGTTTCTTTATTCCACCATAACTTCCAAGTGGCTTAACGGATTTGGATGTATGGGGTATTGTTAGAATCCTTACATCATTCCGAGTGACACTGGCTATATTTTTTTTTTGAAAAAAGTTAATATGGCGACTGTATGACGCCATTTTCAAATGTAAAAAAAATCTTTTTCTTTAATTATTACAATATAGGCATCAAATGAAAGGCCTTAATGAGCACATTTCAAAAATATATATTTGTCACTAAAATGTGTGAAATTAAAAAAAAAAATTAAAAACTCGACTGCCCTGCTAAAACAAACTAAAAAGTTAAATAACAAGTGTCATTGCAGTCGGGGGACCTCTTCGATTAAAAATTGTTCCACAAAACGGTCCCCCGACTGCAATGACACTTGTTATTAAACTTTGTAGTTTGTTTTAGCAGGGCAGTCGAGATTTTTTTTATTTATTTTTTTTTTCGTTTTCGACCTATGTTCCATGGAGAATATTGTTCAGTTTCAGCAACACCTATCACCTGTTTCAGGATCTAAAAGGGTTTTTTGATACATGACGTAGGTACGTCATGTATCAAATATCGTACATAGGTATGTATACTCAAAAGAAAATAGAGGCCACGATTGATTTTCCATACAAAATAGTTAAGTTTTGAAAGGTAAGGAACCTTAAATCCGATTTAATTTGAATTTGATATTTTTCGAAAGTTTGTCGACTTAGGTATACTTACATAATTTCTCCTATCCGCCATAAATCCTATGGTGGCCCATAAGTAATATTCCTTTTGAGTGTCTTGTTTTGTTTTAAAATCATTGCGTCGGTCGAAAAAAATTGCGAATTTGATAGGTACCAACTTATTTATTTACTAACGTGAACTGCTTGCATATTTCTACGTTACTTATATATCTATTTAAATAATTAGAGTACACCAATAATAATAAAAACCCACAAACATTATCACGGCTCGAGATGCTTTGAGGCTATAAACCAGTTGCAAAGAAGTGTAACGTCGGAAATGCAAGAATCTAATTTAAAACCCAATCAAAACATCAAAATCCTCGGTAAAGTCGCGTTAGTATCCGTAAAAAGTGTTTATTTCAGAGAACCTATTTACCTTTGAATCTGTAGACTCCAAAATAACAAACCGACATGAGCATATCACCTTTGAAATAAAACTAACTTTTCATCACACACGTAGTTAAATAATAGTCAGTATATTTCATTAAAACTCTAAATCAAGTATTTAGTTTAAAAATATTTTATTTAAATACTAGCTTGCTCCATTCGGAAAATACTTAAGGATCCTTAAACCGGGAAAAATATTCTGTTTTAATGCAGGCTATAAACTATCTGTGTGCCTTTAATTCAAATCCGTTCAGCTGTTTTTGCGTGACTCAGTAAAAAACATACTAATTTTCACATTATAATATAACTAGGAAGTATATGTAATTTAATTAATAACAAAAATCCCACAAAAAGGAATAAGTATATTAATTTTAATTGTATAGGTAGTCGGCCTCATAATGAAATGAATAATTTGGTATCATGTTGCGATCTATTTTAAACTATTACCTGTCACATTTTTTCAATAAAATCTTAACGAATATAAAACAATTTTATCCTGACATTTAAAATTTATTATTATGATACCACGCGTTTTAATTTTCAATCCTACCACAAGTTGCTAAGATCCTTTTTGCTCTCAATATTTCTGTAATCTTTTATACAGCAAAAAGTGATATAATTACCTACTGGGTACCCATTGACTACGCCTTTACAATGGCTTTTAACTTTTGACGAGGGATGGCAGACGCTCATTAGCTGAAACGTTCTCTCTTTCACACTTTCCAAATTAATATACTTTTGTCTCTTTTTCGAGCCACTCAGGTAATGACAAGATGACAAGTGTCATCCAGTGTTTAGTTCTTTGGGTATTTTTTGTGTTGTTTGGGATGAAGGTCAAACTATACAACTCGTGAGAATTAATATTTTTTATTTGGTTTAGTAACCTTTAAAAAGATTTTGTCTCAAGGAAGTTTCTTCTAAGTAACGAGTGTGGAGGATTTACTAATGAACGAATTCTATAACCTATCCCTCAGTAGGTTAGCTACTAGCTAGACTAATGTTTGCCAAGATATTTTTGCCAATTATTGGGAAAAAGTTTTAGGATATATCTTTCTCTTATTTAAGATAGTTTGATGTTTGCCTTAGTTAAAAGTAAGAATCAGTTAATAATTAAATCTCACTGCCTTAGAGCATTTAACCAATTAAGGAGACGCCACTGTCAGGCGTACCCCTCTGTCAAACGAGAATGACCGCCGCTCATACTCGTTATATAAAACTAGTTGACCCGAGTTCCCCGCCATTCAGCTGATCATAGTACACGCGAAACCACCGGAGCTAAAAATGCCGATTTGCAGTGTTATTTCATGTAAAAAAATATCGGAAACATTTAGTGTGCAAAAGGATAACGTTATTTTCCATCTGCTGGTATTATTTTGTCCATTTTTTTTCAAATAATGCACTAAAAATGAAAATAATTCAAAAATATTGTCAATCAAACAGTGTTGCCACTAAATTATACAAAAGCAACGTAATCGAAAATGCATTAGTGTTTAACACTATTTGTGTGTGCGTTACCTCGTCCCCCGCGGAAAGTGGCAGACTTTTTCGTAAAGAAATTAGTTCTCGTGACGCCTCCTTACTTGGTTAAATGCTCTAAGCTCACTGCATATTTAACTCATACATAATAGACTCATGACAATCAAAATCTCCGTAGCGCATGACTGCGATACTGAGACTACGACTGGCGATCAAAACCGTAGCGCGTGTCTACGAGACTACGACGTGGTCCAAGTAACGTCTGTGTTCATATTTGGCCGGGTCCATAGCGCGTGTTTTGCCCTTCACAATCAACAAAACATTATTTCATGAAATAAAATCTTCATACGTTCTTTTTTTGTTGAATGTTGGGAAATTTTTGTTGATTGTGTAGAGCGAAACACGCGCTATGGACCCGGCTTTGTAAGGAACCCTCACACAGTCACACACACAAAATTTATAATGAGGATCAGTAACAGGTTTGAATCCTATAGTTTTATCCATATAAACACATATTGATAGCTATGAAACCTAGTGAAAGAATTTTTGAAATCCGTTTAGAAATGGTTGAGGGTTTGAAGGAAATGCCAAGCTCAATGCAACATGTGCTTTATCACGTACGACATAAGGTTCACGTACGTCGCGATGACGTCATAAGGAATTCCCAAAAAAACAGTATTTTAACTCCTATAACTTCTCAGGTTTAAGAGATATCGTAAAAAAAATTTTCACAGTTAATCATATGGTGGCATAAGCCATTAAACAAAAATCGTTACTGATCCTCATTTTATCATATAAGTACCTACACACACACATCAAAGGTGCGCTTCCCGCGCGCTTCTACCCCCCTACTCAAATGGACAATATTATACACAGTTAATTTTTAAGTATATCTAAAAATTAAATAAGTGTATCTCTTCCCTATTCTAATCGATATTTAATAATTGGTCAAGATATTGAGGTTTGTTCATGTCCCAAAATTTTACTGATTTCTGGATTTAGAGCTCATTCATAGAGAGACTATCTTGTTTACCTACGTAAATAATGAAAAGAATGAATCTACGCACGTGCAAATGTCTAATACTTATGTAAGTCACAGATATTGGTGTATTGTATGGAATTGAAAGCTTACGGCACGTACATTTTATAGTTTACTTCTACTTAATTTAAAGCTTTAATAGTAAGCGTAGCGTTCAAACGCATAGAATGTTGGCCATTTGAGTACGGCTGGCTGATAGCTCACCAAGCAGCCTGTATTTCAAAAAGCCGTTCAGACCAGTAGGTATATTCGAAAAACTCTGTCTCTGTCTTTCGGCCCGGCCACGGACAGCGCGGCAGGAGGCGAGGCAGGCGGCGCGGCAAGCGAATTCGGTAACCACTGCGCGGTCGTGACGACAAGCTGAGAGGCCGCCATCGGGAGAGCGTGCAGTGATAATTGAATTCGCTTGCCGCGCCGCCTGCCTCGCCTCCTGCCGCGCTGTCCGTGGCTGGGCCGTTAGTCTTTATGTGTGAAGAGTAATGAAAATAACCTCACTTTTTCATTTTTTCAATATTAAACCGACTAGAGCAAAATTTTTTTTTTTTGTTTTAACAAAAAAAATATTTTGCTCTAGTCGGTTTACTAATAGTTACTTTACTTTACTTACTAATTAGTTCATATAAATCGCTTCATAAGTTCGCAAATCACTTATTTTATCAAATTAAGAGTTTGATTCATAAAAAATAATATTTTTACTTTTTGTTTCATTAGAAAGCTCTATTGTTAATCTACATTCCACTTATAAAATGAATTAAGGCTGTATATTTGCATTTCAACGAAATTAGTGTTTTTCCAATGAAGTTATCTAAAGAATGAAAGCATTATTATTGATGTAAACATTAGTTTTAGGAAGCAAAATTCTTAAATTAGTGCCGTATAGAGAGAAAAACATCATAAATTGTCAAGTATTTTAAAACGAAGACAATTTGTTCAAGTGGAATTTCAAATTTGCTTGTCAGAGGTATTTTTCAAAAACGTTTCAGCTGTAAGTAACAAATAAGAATAGACTCATATTTATTTTTTCACTTATTGTTTGTATTGTCAAGGAGGGGCATATATTGTCCTAACTGTCTTTGGCACACTAATTATTGGCCTAAAAACTTTTTGCACAATTTTCATTTGACCTAAATTTGTTTGGCCTATTTTCACTTCGCCTAAAATTTCTTCGCCGCATGTTTACATCCCAAATTCATCATTAAGCATAACTATTCATAATCCCTAATGTTTAAAAGTACTAAATAACGATTCGCACAATTGTGTAACGCCTAATATTTTTTTCGGCGAATGTTCACTTCCCTTAATCATTATAGGAATAACCGTTCTTAATCTGTTTTGTTTACTACTTGTAAATTTAAAATTACTCAATTTAATTAAACACTTTTGAACGATGTTTTTGTTAATAAAAATTGAGCAGATAAACCTGTCGTTGTCTTTTTAATTGCCTGTCTTATATTTTTCTTACACTCAAGAATGCAAGCATACAAGTGGGCAAGCATGCACGCATGCACGCATACAAGCAAGCAAGCAAGTATGCACACAAGCAAACATGACAATACAAGTACAATCAAGATCAAATAGCATGCTTGCATGGTACGCATGCAAACAAAAGCATGGAATGCATGAATGCAAGCAAGCATGCAAGCAAACATGCAAGCAAGCATGCAGCATGCAAGCAAGCAAGCATACAGCATGCAAGCAAGCATGCAGCATACATGCAAGCATTAGGGAGTGCAAGTGGTTAAAACACTAACCTAACCTATTGGTCTTTGCATTAAGAGTTTTTCTTGCCCCTCCTTTCCCCCTGCACCCCCCGGCAAGCATTTTGCATGCAAACATGCAAGCAAGCATACAGGCATGCAAGCGAGCAAGCATGTATGCATACAAGAGAGAAAGCATGCAATAAAAAGCAAAATATTATGGAAATGTTCAAAACACTAACCTAACCTAACCGGCACTTTATGGCGGGGGGCCTCAGGCCCGTTTTTTGACAATTTGTTTCTTGATCACTTACTTGTATGCAATACAATATTATTATGCCAAAAATTATGTATGCAAGACAATATAAGGGCTACAATACTTCGGCGTAGTCATTATTATGTCAAAAGATATGTATGCTAATACATTTTAGGACAATTAACATTAGTGGTTTTGATAATTAGGGATTTTAACGTTTCGGCAAAACGACAAAAATGCGAAAAAATCTATTAGGCAAAACAATAATTATTACATTAGTAAACACAGGTTTTAAACGCGTTTTTAACTAACCTTTTCCCGACGTTTCAACCGAGTTGCATCGGCCGTGGTCACGGTCAGCCCGTGACCACGGCCGATGCAACTCGGTTGAAACGTCGGGAAAAGGTTAGTTAAAAACGCGTTTAAAACCTGTGTTTACTAATGTAATAAAATGCAACGCGAAAATTTAAAAGTGTATAAAACAATAATTGTACCTAAGGAGTTTAGGCCAAAGAAATTCGGCCAAATTAAATTAGGACCAATGACTTTAGGCGAATCAAGGGACACCCGTCAAGGATATCCCTATAGAGAGAAAATTTAAAAAAATGCTTTTAATCACAGAGAAATAAAATATTAATAAAATACTCAAATCGGTACACTTTGACATGTTTTTTTACTGGTATTTACAGAATCTAAAGCAATTTTTAATTTTTCTTAGGAATAATGAGGTATTTGTCTAATGTATTGCGTATTTTGCATATACTTATATCTATTTAATACTTTAATAGGAATTTTCAAAGTTCGCCCTCATTACGGCTCGCGCAGAGTTGTTTCATCATTTGTATTGAAAATTTTAAAATGGAACGTGATTAAAGTCTATAGCCTTAAGTAACTTTATTTCAAACCTTGTCTCATAATTATTTTTAATTATAACTTACTATAAACTTTTTTAACGTAAAAGAGAAGGTAAGAGGTACCTAAATCTTTTTACAGAAGTAGTTAAGATAAAAATATGGGGCAGTTGTTTGTTTTACTTATAACTAAGCCGCTGTTACACTTTTTGTATCTTAGTAAGTGGTTGTATTGTATGAATCCTTTTATGAATCTATTGTTTGCTTTTTATTTCATAAGACTAAAGCAGAATATACGGGAAAAAGTTATTTTGTAGTGAAATTGTTTTTGAGGTAATAAAAAACCTCTTTTATTTTTATCTTTAAAATATTTTTTTATGTGTTTTTTGGGGGTGACGACTTATCTCTTGTTTTATACTTTGTTATCCTTCGATCATGATCGAAGCTGTTTGAGACAATATTTGCCCTTACAAAATAAGACAGATCTCATATGTAAAAAAATGTAAATTTGAAAAAAGAACCGCTCACGGCGGACCAAATTGTGGTTTTCCGCACGCACACACGAACCTACAAGCTATTTCAAATAATCTGTTAGTATTAGTTATATTTTATTTTATTTATTCGGTCTACAATCAGTTCTTTATATTTAAAAAAGTATTTAAGTACTAATTAGGAAGGTAATGAACTAAAATGTAACAACTATTATAGGTAAACATCGCATGCTAAGTAAAGACATTTTTACAATAATATTATAACTAGACAATAAATAGAGACCGAATTTTCTGAAACTAAATAACAGTAAAAATAGTAACAAATTAGGAAAAAAAAGAGGTGACCAGGGCCAGAAATATATTTCAGAGTTGACATCTTTAACTCAAGTGGGTTGCTGATAATACACTCTCTGACGTTATTATTCTCAAAAACCGTTGATTTATGTACCAGTAAGTATGCATCGCAAGGGTTGTAGTTAGCACACAAACGACCGCCCACCCTAGGGAATTAAGGTAACCTATGAATATTTTCGTATGTCCGGCAACGACCGCTGTTACAGATGTTTTTTTTCAAGTTCATCATGGAAAAAGATTGCCTATCTTTGCCTCGATCGAGCTTTTTTTTATGCACAACGGAATAGTGCTTGGCCTTCACCTTACCTGATGTTAAGTGACGATAAGACCGAAGGTGGAAGCGCACTACACCCGGAATCCTCATCCCTGAGCAACTGGCTATCTTACCTCTAACTGCCGGAACACAACGTTTTTTAAATTGTTGTTGAGGCGTCAGATTTAGGTAAGATGGTGGTAGCTAGCCAGGCGGACTTAAAATAAGCCCTACCATCAACCAAACTGAGTACAAATGTACCCTGTTAATCGAACCCGGGACCCCTGCATCTTACATGGGTGGGCAAACCACTAGAACAGAGGCGGTAAAAGTTTAATAAAATGACATAAGAAATAAAAGATTTTCAAAGGTAACTTTAAACAAAATCAACTGCTTAATTTTCTTGATTATTCTAATCGTTGATTAACAAAATTAACTCTCCTAATATAATTTATGACTGGGACAAAGATTTTCTATAAACTTTCTAACAATACGAATCACAAACTTTCAAAGTTCAACAATCTTTGCTACGTCGTTAACAACGACGATTAAACTTCTTCATAATTATTGTCAAAAACACTTACAATAGGAAATTTCGACCATCTTTTTCCAAGTTGCAAGGAAGTTGCAGTGTAATTAATTATTGGCAATCTGTCTCCGCACACGGGCCACTAACCACAGTCATTTATGTTTACAAAAATAATACTCTGTCACTGCAAAAAAAGCAAAAAGTTTGTTTAGTTATGTACTTAGTTAAAAATACAAAAACTATCCAACAGACCAAATGAGGAAACGGACGAGTTAACGAAACTAACGAATTAGGGAAACTGACGACTTAAACAATTTCATGGAATTGACGAATAAGGAAACTGACCAGTTTGAGAAACTTGGCGAATTAGGGGAATTGACGATAACTCGACCCCCATGCCGGGGTCGCCTTTCATATAAGTGTGTGGCGTGTGGTGGCTGCCGCCGTTTCGTATAAAATGTATGAAAACTACAGGAACGAGGTCGGTGGCGGCGTTCTGTGGTTGTGGTTAGTGGCCGTGTGCGGAGACTCTAACTGATGTCAAAAGCTGTTAGCTTATGTAAATACTTAAACATATCTTTTTGTTTCAGAAACGAAAATGGGTAGATCTCGGAAATACTTCCTCTTCATCGCCATGCAGCTGATATACGCTATCTCCGGGCAAGAGTTACAAAAGCGTGTCCCACAAGGCTTCTTAGGAATGCGCGGAAAGAAGTTCGAATCAGAATCTAATGAACAATTCTATAAAAGAAAGCCTCAGTTCTTTGTAGGAGTCAAGGGCAAGAAAAATGAATTCGACCTTCTCGACAACAGCGAGGAGAAAAGAGTGCCGATGGGATTCGTCGGTATGAGAGGGAAAAAAGAGTTTTTTCTTCCCAATGTGTATCCAGGGTATGACCTCGTGCCCAAAAGAGGATCCCTGATAGGCCAGATTGACTACGCCTCGAGCGACGAAGCGAACGACCAGACTTATAACGAGTTCCCTTTATTCAACGAACTTTTAAACAAATATCTGCAGAAAGTTGAAGAAGAACAACAACAAGTGACGGAAATACCTGATACGGGAGATTATGAAAGGATTTCGAACGAGGTTGATAAGCGGGCGGCGAATATCCACCAGTTCTTTGGGGTTCGTGGGAAGAAGTCTGTGCAGGAAAAAAGACCTTATGACTTGACGTTTAGGGGCAAATTCATTGGCGTGCGGGGCAAGAAGGACTTGAAGAACAGTGGT
Organism: Agriphila geniculea; assembly: GCA_943789525.1. Taxonomy (NCBI): domain Eukaryota; kingdom Metazoa; phylum Arthropoda; class Insecta; order Lepidoptera; family Crambidae; genus Agriphila; species Agriphila geniculea. Next base: position 20,423,720 of record OX038890.1, read on the forward strand.
CCGCATGAGATCAGGTTCTTGCTGGGTGGGAACAGCCCGTGGCCGAAGCGGAGGGGGTTCGTCGGTATGCGCGGCAAGAAATGGACGGAGGGTAAGCATACCAGCATTATTAGTGACACATAATATCTTATACTTGTATATTTATTTATTTATATATTTATAAATTTATTTCTGTGATCTCAGAAACGGCTCAAACGATTTCGCTGAAATTTGGTATATGGGAATTTTCGGGGGTAAACAATCGATCTAGATTAGTCTTATGTTTGGGAAAACGCGTGCTTTCGAGTTTTCATGCGTTTTTCTTTCGACGCAGAATATGGTCGCTAATTTCTTCTTGCCGGCCACTGTCCGTCTGGTCCAGCGGGTTAAGACGCTGACGGCAAAAAACTAGTGTTACGGGTTCGAATCCCGCTCGGTGACTTAGTTTTGATTTTTTTATATACACACTGAAATTTTAATCATTTGTTTCCCGCCGTGGGGTGGTTCCACTCATGATTACAAGCAACTTTTACTATAGGGCCAACTCTCAGGAGCTCGCAAAAATAAAATCTGCTGTTCCATACAAAAGTGCAGTACCTACTCGACCTTAATGTATGGAACAGCTGATTTTTTTTTCCAGCAGGAGAGTTGGCCCCCTTAGATTATTTATATGTCAAGATAGACAGTCGAAGCAACGAAAGCGTCTAAAAAAATATCACCCAACAGTTGGGTGACCAAAACACGCACACATTGTCAGTAGTGTGACCCGGCCATAGTTTTTATTACAATACTCTTTGGGCGCAATGATTCTAAAAATGCACACCAACCTCAAAAAGTTGGCCTGTTTTGTTTAGTACGTCAAAAGCGTAAGACTCTATCTGGACATATAAATAATCTAAGTTGGCCCCATAGTTAAAGTTGCTTGTAATCATGAGTGGAACCACCACACAGCGGGAACCAAATGATTAAAATTTCAGCGTGTATTCAAGTTTATATTTTTATTGTCTTTAGACAAGTTTAGGTGTAGGTACCTAATTGAGTTTGATTTTGCACAATACATACTAATAGTTGATCAAATATCCGTAAGAAAAGATGACGTGTTCAGTACTTACCCAAAGTAGGTACCTACATCGATTTGGCTGAAAATAAGCTGGATGCACTATCACGCCAAGCTAGTTACTCGACTATAGTTTTATAGAAAGTTAAAAAATAAAAATATCAATTTCTTTCCAGAATCGAGCCTGGAAACCGAATCGCCTAATTAAGTGTCTCCGCCGGGACTCAAACCTCAAGACTTCTCCGAGCAACATATCCTGTACTATAAGACACGACTTCGCCACTTGTTTGAATGGCAAGGCTTATTAACCGTTTGACATGAAATAAGCCAACATCTACTTAGTAATTTCAATTCATGACTGGATTACTTAGGTACCTATATGAATTTCTCCAAATCCTAATTTCTTTTCGTTTGAATGATTTAGGTAAGTACCTAATTCTGATGTAGGTATGCACCGTTACTTAAATATTATATCATGTATGTTTGTATAGTAGGTACTTAACTAAATATTTTTATATAAGTACAAAATATTTTGAATGGGTTTGTTATTTCTTTTATGATAATTATACTAATCCAGTCACTTATAGTTAAAAAACGAATCTAGTCTTAACTGAGATAAATGTAAAGTTATTTTTATTCGATAAATGTAATATTTTATATTTTCTAAATATCTCTAATTGGTTTTAATATATGTACCTTTAACATAAGATTTCTCGTTGTTGATGGATAGTAATTATATTATTAAAAATGTTAAATAAATGGTTAGATAGTATCAGAGAATATAATTCAATTTTAATAAATAAATAACTTTTAGAATAAGTAATATTTCTAAATTTCCTAGTGGACTTAACAGTCTTATATTTATTCTAAGTTGTGTTTATATCTAATCATAAGTGTATAAGAAACCAATCAGAATTGTATAAGTATCTTGAAATATTAATGCATTTTGTTAAGGCTGGCAAAATGTAGCAAACGATGTAAAATATATAAAAATAAAATGGAATTACTTAATAAATGCAGTTGCCAATTTTGTTTCCGTTCATATTTTTACAAAGGTATTCTTATAAAGACAACAAAATAAATAGATCAAAATAAAACCTGTGCCTCCTACGCATGTGCCCTTATAGTCATAGTAATTATGAAAAGGAAACTGCATTTTGTGATGGAAGCAAGCCACTTTGCACAGTAATAGTGGGGGCCAAACTAAGCGATTTCATCCGAGGATAAACGAGATTCACCCCTTAGGAACAGAGATGGCGCCACTTGTTTAAAAAACCCTTTAAAAAATTTTAAACCCTAAACGGATGATCCGATTTTGATGATTTAGGTGTCTATCGACAGACAATTAGTTGTTTTACTATTTAAAAAATAATAAGGTAGCAGAAAATAATAATGAATACCAAAAAACCTTCATTATAGAAGAAAAAAAAATTTTTTTTTCAGTATTTATTTAATTTTATAAAAATAATGTATGAATATGATACTCTTTTATTAATTCGTATTATTACCCATTTAGTTGCACGTTTAATAAAAAATACCGCATATCAATATCTTGTATAGTTCCAAAGTTATCGAAGAAAACACTACATGGTGCCGGTATATCCCTTAATTCGCTGAACAAAAAAATCTCAAAAGTGATATTTTTTTCTTTACATATGCTTTATTTATGATCTCTATGTATACAGAAAAATAAAATAAAAAATCTATAATATACCAATTTTGAGAAATTATATGTATAATTCGGCGAGTGATCTTTATTCTTGAGTTTCGAAGGTGCTGGTTACCGTGAAAATAAAATAGCAATGAAAAATATCATAATAATAAAATAATAATAAAAGACGCTAAATAACATTTGAACTAAATCTTTATTTTACTTACGTTTTATTTTCGCATTCGCCTTTGCAGGTTTTGCACTGTAAAGTGCAAGGTAGGCCAACGCCTCGGCAGCCACAACGCATTGAGTCACAGTTCAATTTACATCCATAATGGTCAAGGAGGCTTAATTCTGGCCAAATTGCAGTAACCTTCGACCATCGTGGAGTCCATCTATCTTTGACATGTTTCCATCCCCAAGAAGATGGACTTTGGATTGATTTATCCATAAGGCATTTCCCCATAATATATGTTGCCCTCTTAGACTCTGCACGCAGATCATGTTGTTCAAGGGCGGCTGAAATAGGCGGAAGACTTGTCACCAGCCTGCTTTTAGTCGATGATTATAATTGATAGAGATCGCTGGGCATAAGCAAGGAACAACCCATATGTTAATGCGATCTTCGGACACAAATCTGTTGGTTCTATTTATTTCGTACTAAGTACGAAATTTTAAAAGATGGTCTGCAGGTAATGTCGATGTTGACGGGGACAGCTAACAAACGCCGTTACGTAGCAGTAGTGCAAAAAATAGCATTATACTTTAGGTCATGAAATGTCAACTGCGCTTCGAGGCTTTCATGCTTTCACAGGGTGTTATTTGAATAAAAAAGGTAAAACACTTGTTTTAAAACATGGGTTTCACACCCTGAAGTAACTACTGCTTTTGCAAGTATGTCGAGTCCTATCCTATAGAAATTCCTCTGAAGAAATATTGGCTCATTTGGAAAGGTTTGTACCCATTGTTTTATTGTATATAATGTAAGTTAACATAATTATTTCACTCGTTCTCAAATAAAGCTAATCTTGCTTCCAGATGCACTTGCCAGCTGTACGATGCACAAACAGAGAACATTACAACATTACTGTTATGGTGGTTCGGAAAGATTTGTTTTCGACTAAAAGCAGGCTAGTGACAAGTCTTACGCCTACTTCAGCTGCCCTTGAACAACATGATATGCGTGCATGGGGAAATGCCTTATGGATAAATCAATCCAAAGTCCATCTTCTTGGGGATGGAAAGATGTCAAAGATAGATGGCCTCCACGATGGTCGAAGGTTACTGCAATTTGGCCAGAATTAAGCCTCCTTGACCATTTATGTAAATTGAACTGTGACACAATGGGTTGTGGCTGCCGAGGCGTTGGCCTATCTTGCACTTTACAGTGCAAAACCTGCAAAGGCGAATGCGAAAATAAAACGTAAGTAAAATAAAAAATTAGTTCAAATGTTATTTAGCGTCTTTTATTATTATTTTATTATTATGATATTTTTCATTGCTATTTTATTTTCAGGGTAACCAGCACCTTCGAAACTCAAGAATAAAGATCACTCGTCGAATTATACATATAATTTCTCGAAATTGGTATATTATAGATTTTTTATTTTATTTTTCTGTATACATAGAGATCATAAATAAAGCATATGTAAAGAAAAAAATATCAATTTTGGGATTTTTTTGTTCAGCGAATTAAGGGATATACCGGCACCATGTAGTGTTTTCTTCAATAACTTTGGAACTATACAAGATATTGATATGCGGTATTTTTTATTAAACGTGCAATTAAATGGGTAATAATACAAATAAATAAAAGAGGACCATATTCATACATTATTTTTATAAAATTAAATAAATACTGAAAAAAAAATTTTTTTCTTCAATAATGAAGGTTTTTTGGTATTTATTATTATTTTCTGCTACTTTATTATTTTTTAAATAGTAAAACAACTGATTGTCTGTCGATAGACACCTTAATCATCAAAATCGGATCATCCGTTTAGGTTTTAGAAATTTTTAAAGATTTTTTTAAACAAGTGGCGCCATCTCTGTTCCTAAGGGGTGAATCTCGTTTATCCTCGGATGAAATAGCTTAGTTTGGCCCCAACTATCACTGTGCAAAGCGGCTTGCTTCCATCACAAAATGCAGCTTTAGGCCAAAAAGTGACCATAATGTCTATGACTATTAGCACGAAGAACTACCAAGTGATCAGTCGTTTTACGTTTTTGGTAGGTGGCGCTGTAATAATAGTACCTAGTACAACACAGAACAAAGAAAAAATGTTTCCCCCCAGGGTACAAAGATGTCCGGAATGGGTGGTACTATGGGCAACAGCGTCGCTTAACCAGTTAGCAACAAAATTCGTGTGCGCGCGTATCGCCCCTGCACGAACTAAACGTATGTGACAGCGGGCGCGGCGTGCAAGCGATTTAAACCTTAGCAGTGGTTAAGCGACGCTGTTGCCCATGGTACATTCAGCGTCAAATTTATATGAGCGTCTAGCTAGAGTAGTCAAAATGATCTGAAAAACAAAAAGCAATTTGATATACGTAGCATAAGAATAAATAGTACGTAGTTCGAATCATATTGATGTAAGCACACAAGGGTGTCAAAATATCTTATTACTCATTGTTTCATATATGAGCAGTCAAGAGTGTTCTAAATTATCTTAGCAAACAAAGCTGTGCACAGCACAATGTAATATAGTACATTATGAAACAAGTTAGCTTAGGTTGCTCATTGCACACAAGGCTGTGAGTTGCAGCCCGAGCCGCAGGCGAGAGCGTAACTCAGCCGAGTGTGCAATGAGCAAAAGCTGACGAGTTTCATACGACGTTTTACAACACATTTGCGAGGAAAATACAAAGTAATTTACCACACAGCAACAAATTCGACAAAAACAAAAAATGACAATTATGGGAAAAGGCGCGTAGGTTTTTTTTGTTTTTTTCACACGCCCAATGCAAGAATATTTTGCGAACAAAAGGGGTGAGTGAGCATACAGCCTACTATTACTACTATTATAATTTTAAGTGATAAAATGCAAATATTTTAATATTTATAACAAAATATTGTGAATTATGAATAATTTGATAATAATAAATATTTGTTTGACTTAATTAAGGACTTACACATTTATTTATTTTAAAAATGAATATGAAATTTCAGCGGCATAAAACCTCTTTGTTGTTATTAAAAAAATAACTGTATAACCCGGTTAAATTGGGAATGCTCTGTTTACTCGCATAGAACTTGCAGTAAGGCAGTAATTTAACTTTGTAGGGATAATTCTATAACAACCTAGTGTTTTATATATTATTGCACGCGTTTGTTATAGCTCGGTTTATTGCCCTAAAAGCGATGTATTAGGGCTCACTTTACGAGCAAGTGTGTTGAAAAAGTAATAATGCAATGCAATAGGCCCTCCGCACATGGCTCGTAAGCGTAGTCGTCTCGTCAAGACGCGAATAGCATAGAGGAAATAATCACTTGGCGAATAGTACGATACGAGCAGAGTTCTACACACGAATCGTAGCGTACGCGTAGATATTGTTCCAGAATATAAACTAGAGCTTCACGTTCATCACTAAACATATATAAAGTATTTTCTACGCCTGCTTTTTTTACGCCAGTACGCTACGACTATCGTATTGACAATAAAATCTCATACGATACGCTTACGCTACGACGCCGTGTGCGGAGGGGCATATGCAATAAACTAGTAATCCAGCTAACGGAACCTCTGGGAATGAAAATTCCGTTAGTCCAGTTAATGGAACCCCGGGGAAAAACTTCAACGGAACTTCTGGGAATACACGGGGACATCTTGCGTGGTAGACCGCGCGGCATGTTGACCACTCAGGCCGTCTTTTAATGCGTGACGTAGCAGCCGCGGAGAATAAAGTGGGAACTACACTATTTATAATTATAAACCGCTCTCAACATTGAGAGCTATCTTGAGATCAGAAGGGGCAAAATAAGGAATGTCACAAAAACTGAGTAATCAGCATTTTTAAGTAAAAAGTATACGTATAATATAATATATAAGTATAATATTTCTAAGATATTGCTAATTTCTTAGAAATATATAACTTAGTTAACTTAATTTGCCTTGGAAAGATCAGCTTTTGATACAAAAACTTTTGGGAACATAAGTAACTACTCATAAAAAAATTTTTTTTTGTAACAAGGAATGTCCATGGATGTCACGTGCCGGACTACAGCTGCGCCACAAAAAAAAGTTGGAAATCTGACTTTTTGACTATGCCATGATGAAGTCTATAGTTTGTCGGAGTTTGTCGCCAAAAACCAGAGTTTGTCGGTCTTCCGTTTAGGAAATACATGTGGCTCAGCTGTAGAGACGTCTCTACAGCTGCGCCACACAGATCTCGAAAACGGAAGGTCGTAGCGAAAATCTGATTACTTGTATGTATAGCCGTTAGTTTGTCGGAGTTTGTCGCACAAAAACCAGAGTTTGTCGGTCTAGCGTTTAGGAGATACGTGTGGCGCAGCTGTAGAGACCGTCTCTACAGCTGAGCCACACAGATCTCGAAAACGGAAGGTCGTAACAGAAATCTGATTACTCGTGTGTGTAGCCGGTAGTTTGTCGGAGTTTGTCACCAAGAACCAGAGTTTGTCGGTCTTGCGTTTAGTAGATATGTGAGGATACGCTGTGGAGACTTTTCTACCTGGATCTTGAGAACGGAAGGTCGTAGCGATAATCTGATTAGTCATATCTATAGTCGGTAGATCGACCGAGTTTGTCGCCAAATACCAGAGTTTGTCGGTCTTGCGTTTAGGAGATATGTGAGATTTTCGCTACGACCTTCCGTTCTCGAGATCCAGGTAGAAATATCTCTACAGCATATCCCCACATATCTTCTAAACGTAAGATTGACAAACTCAGATTTTTGGTGACAAACTCCGACAAACTAATGGCTACACACTCGAGTTATCAGATTTTTGCTACGACCTTCCATTCTCAAGATCCAGGTAGAAAGGTCTCCACAGCGTATCCTCACATATCTCCTAAACGCTAGACCGACAAACTCTGATTTTTGGTGACAAACTCCGACAAACTAATGGCTACACACACGAGTAATCAGATTTCTGTTAAGACCTTCCGTTTTTGAGATCTGTGTGGCTCAGCTGTAGAGAACGTCTCTACAGCTGCGCCACACGTATCTCCTAAACGCTAGACCGACAAACTCTGGTTTTTGTGCGACAAACTAACGGCTATACATACAAGTAATCAGAGTTTCGCTACGACCTTCCGTTTTCGAGATCTGTGTGGCGCAGCTGTAGAGACGTCTCTACAGCTGAGCCACATGTATCTCCTAAACGGAAGACCGACAAACTCTGGTTTTTGGCGACAAACTCCGACAAACTATAGACTTTATCATGGCATAGTCAAAAAGTCAGATTTCCAACTTTTTTTTTTGTGGCGCAGCTATAGTCCGGCACGTAAGTCAAAGTCAAAATTAGCTTTATTCAAATAAACTTAATTATTAAGTACTTTTCAATCGTCTATATTTTCCTAGCCTACCACCCGTTCAAGACTTTTTTAACTGACAAGAAGAACGGGCGCAAGAAACTTATCAGCTTTAATAGCAATAAGTAACGATATTTAAAAACTTAAATATATCGTTACCAGAACACACATGATATGTCCTCTATAAAGGTTTTGACTTTGACTTTCCTCCCCCTCCCCGTCATTATATCTTCCGAAAGAGTTGTACTGCTGAATTTCATAATGCAACGCTTCGCGCGTGGGCGCGCGGCGCAGCACGACATCCACTCGCTCGGGATATTTAATGATGGCAGTAAGCTAACTGTTTCAGAACCCTTTACAGAGGATTTAAAGCATGGGTGTAGATAAATTAATAATATGCGATGCGATGGATTGTTCATGTAACCTGTTATTAATGAAACAATTGGATAAATTTCATAATATTTTTTATTAAAACTTTTTCCTTATAAATCCATCGATTGCTAACATAATAATAGAATAGATAGAACGTACATAGAAGCCATGTCTGAGTGATATACATAAATACATTACATACATGTTTAATGACAGCTAACAAACGCCCGCCGACTCATACAAACACCACACATTTCCAAATGCGCGACTTGTGACAGGCCATAACTTGTAATGGCGATATAAAGGTTGAACTCTACTTGACAGCACAGAATAGCATTTTTTCATGCTTTAATTCCGTGCTGACAAGTGAGGTTCAACCCTAAGGCTGCCTGTCCATTGGAGCGGAGAAACGAGGAAACATTAACCAATAGGATTGCGGAGCGGAGAGGTTCGCCTCGCTCCGCGCCAATGGACAGGCAGCCTAAATGTCCAAAAATAAAAACATCTTTGAGCACGCTACATTCTAAAACAATTTACCATTTAATTTTTTATATTGAATCATGTATAGGCGTGCTTTTTGGAGTGCCAACAATCCTAACCGAATGTGGTAAGTAATTTATCTTTATATGACGTAAATAGAACCAACTTAAGGGCCTGTCACATTGACCAGTGTGATCAAACAACATAACAACCACACAACAAAGGAATAAGAACAATATTACAAGCCATTGTACATGATTAGGGAGGAAAAATTGACGTTTAGCAAAATTAATATAAAAATTATGTTATTAAGTTAACTTGAAGTAACATAACGTTCCTTTCAATACAGGCAAATATTAAAACGCCCAAGAAAAATAAAAAGGCATCTTTTTTCTAATTTCATAATATATATTTTTTGGATAAGCATTTACAAAATGCAGTTCCATCTAGTTGATTGCGTGATAAAAATAAAAAAAGCACTGCATTAAAAAGGACGTCAGTATAATATTGAATACTACTTATTACGAAATAATAAAAAAACGTGGAATATACAACTCGGGAACTACAGTTCCCAGTGAAAGTATTTAATTTGTTATAATGACTACTTACAGTTAATAATTATTATAATAATCCTTCGAAACAGTTCCGTTCGGTACTTTAGTACAATATTTATTCATCGTGTTTATAAATAGGAGTTAACGCGACTATCAGTTTTAAAACATCGCACAGGGTTCTGAATATAGTGGAATTAATTGTGAGACTACCGGAACCAGCATAAATAGAACCATTTGCGACAGTTTTAAAATTCCTGGCTATTAAATAACTTGTGTAATAATAATACTCGTATTGTATTGATTTGTATTTTACTGTACGTTTCTCAAAAATATTTTATGAAAGAATTTTGCAAAACCCTTTTTTTCTTCTAAAGAAATATTAAGCTAATTAATTAAACAATTCATTAAAAATCTCTACATTTTGATATCAAATTCATTCCATATAAAATACAAATCAATATAAAAGTATTGATAAGCTTTTTAAATTAATTTGTCAAGTTCACAACAAACTATGTCCCATCTTTGTCACACCACAGGTGTGTGACAAAGACAAACACATTTGTTATGTACTAGACACATGTCTAACTAGTTGCCTACAGCTGAATAATTTCTATTACATTATTGGCAATACGATGCAACCTGAATAAGGCCACTGTTCTATGTAAAGCGATATCATAGCTAACCAAAGATATAAGTATCTATTCTGGAATCTTTTCAATTTGAAACTAAAGATGTCAGATATTTAAAACATTCCATGCGTTTGGCTAATAATTTCATAATTATGGTCTAGCGACTACCAAGTTAGCAACTTTTAAAATTCTGAAAATCAGTGAGTTACTGGATCTTCTATTAAAAAAAATGTGACTTTAGTAGTTAAAGTTAAGTAGTACTCGGAAACAAGTTCATGATTGTTTTCTGAAATCCACGTGTATAATTCAAATTATCAAATTAATTTATAGGAACAAATTGTTTATAAGAAATCTGACTAATCAGTAAATAATCTGTTTTGAGTCACAACTGCTAGCTAGTTAGCAAAGTGAATTGAACAAGAAATGTCCCAAAATGTCTGGGCCACGTCTATGTACAGTTAACAAACAAAAAATAAGTAAAGAGAGAGGTTAAACAGTTTCTAATACAATTTCTCCAAAATAGTTGTTTTGGAAAGTATGACGACCTGAGTGGTGCAGTGGTCAACATGCCGCCTACCACGCAAGAGGTCCCGGGTTCGATTCCCGGCCGGGCATAAATTGAAATGATGAATTTTAATTTCTGTGACGGGTCTGGATGTTACTATGTATTATATAGTAACATCTAAAACATACTAGTATACATTTAAAAAGTATATAAGTAGTATATCCGTTTGTCTAGCACCCATATTACAAGCTTTGCTTAGTTTGGGGCTAGATGGCACTGTGTGAAATTGTCCAAGCAAACAAAAAATTGTGCAATATAAATGCAAACACACAACAAAAATATGTCAGTCAGTTCTTGAATGTGTGATCTGTGGTCAGTTTTGACATTTAGATTTTTTCAAAACTCAACTTTAGAGACAAAACGTAACGGAACCACAGACTAGACTCAATGACTGTTAGGTTGCCATCTTTAATGCCTTATTTAGAGTAAAATATTTGGTTTGTTTTTGTATTTCAATTTATAATACCACTTTACCGTGTACAAATACCAAATTAACAATATATCAAATTAATTGCATTTTTATCAGAATGAGTAAATTTTTCTCTATCTTTTGAAATTGTGTACATAATTGTGGCCCAAGTCGGGACACGTCCTTTATCTTTTGTTTCAAATTGAGACGCTAAGTCCAGAATTGATACTGTACATTTGTGAATATAAAAATCGTGGTCGAATGCACTCTATAATATGGAGATTAAGATTATGTAATTTCATTGATATTTTTTTAATAACAAGTGCCTTAAATTGTAAATAAGCTATTATAGATTTAATTTAAAGAGTACAATTTAATTGATGAACTTCATTTTATTTGTATTAGTATTTAAGAGTTAAACACACCGGATCCGATAACGTACGCGTGCACGTGCACGCTTACGTATACGGATCCGCTGTGTTTCACCTTTAAGAGTATATTAGGCCGCGATTTGTATACTTAAGTTGGGATTTTAAGATGCACAGCCTATTTTACTTTCGACCGGAGAAAATCTTAAACGCGGCAAACAACATAAGAAATAACATGAAGTATTGGAAATATAAGATTATAAATTGCTATAATAACTACCTTTGTAATGCTATCTAATTAATATACAAGTCGTATAAGTTGATTGTTAAATAACTTAAAGTGAATTTTAATGGGATTTATTTGAAGACTTTGCTTTGGAATATTAATATTTTTTATGATTTATGATAAAAAGAATTACTATAAATAAATTATGCAATAACAACAGTCACCGTTGCTTTTAAAAACAGACAACTTTTGTAAAGCAAATTACACTCTAAATAGAAGGCATCAAAGATCAACGCAGGACGCTCTGGGAAAATAAACTCTGTTCCCTTGTCATAGAGTATATTTTACTTTAGAAGAGTAATCTGTCACACGAGTGTATTTATGACAGTGCTTCATAGGCATTATGGACATTTAAATTAGTCCTAAAAGACGATATTTCTTCATGTTTATTTTTTAATTTGGTGTCACAACATAATGGTAGTTTTTTTGATTTCGAGAGCCAGCAACAGCGCACTGTTTCATTCTTATAGACATTGCCAGCCATCCTTTCCGATTCTTTATTAATCCTATACACTTTACACTTTTATATCTGTAACAATTTAATTATATAGTTAATTTTCTAAGGCAGTGTTTCCTAATTAGTGGTACGCGTACCCCCAGGGGCAAAGTTGTATCAAGGTGTACGCGCAGCAATCTCATCTACATCCTACTAATATTATAAATGTGAAAGTTTGTGGGTTTGGATGTTTGTTCCTCAATCACGCAAAAACTACTGAACAGATTTGGTTGAAATTTGGCACACAGATAGTAGATAGCCTGGATTAAAACATAGGACACTTTTTATCCCGATATTCCAACGGGAACGGGAACCACGCGTGGTTCCCATTCCGCCCGCGGGTGAAACCACGGGCAGCCGCTGGTGATTTCATACAGCTGATTTTATTTTTTATTTATTATTCCTATACAATCGCGATTTGTCTTTCTTGGAACGTAGAAAAAACTAGTTAGGAACCACTGCTCAAAGGTGAACTAAAACTATGTATATCTGTTTATATTTTTTTTTTATGTTTCCTGTGTAAAACTTCACAAGTTATAGCAATCAATCTAAAACATCCAAAATAAGGCACAGGATATATTTAAAAAAGAAATTAATTTAGTTCTAAGACTGTCACAAAATCAAATTTCGATAACTTTTAAATTAAAAGAGTCTCAAAAATGTGCCCTAAACCTTACTGTATACAGTACATTATTCAATGCACAACCACCCTATTCATCTCACAAAATATATCCGTCCCGCTCTCGTCCCCTATTAACAGTCTTTAAACTGAAAGCGAATCTTTCATCTCTATAGTGAGGATCGGATTTATATTAAAAAGATCACAATAAATAAACTTATAATTTACACGAATTTAATACACACCGCTGCAACACGGCACATTATACACAACCCATTGACAAATAACTCAAAATTAATCAATGAAACTTTCCAGAAAACGGACCATTAATGATATTAGTTCCCTGATCTTAATGATATTTCTATTTCACCCGCTATTTAGTTACTTTTAACGTATGAAAATATTTTATACCGATTTGAATGATAAAGCGGTGATTATTTGTTATATGCCTATACACAAAGTAAAAAGCTACTTCTCAATCTTAGTACAATCAAGGTTTTTGCAATATAAATGCATTATAATAATTACAATATTATAACATTTTGTCTTTCAAGTCTGCTCACTTTTCAAGGGCTAATATTTGGCCATTGGAATTTGAATTAGAAACAGTTTTTTTATATATTTCATTTAAGGGCAGGCCAAAATTAACATCGAAATACTTCATGTGAGCGACAAGTACGGTGAGAAACGAAAATCGTTTTACACTTTAGTACTTTGTCAAAGCACCGTTTTTGATTAATGTTTCAAACTTAAGACATCTGTCAAAAAGTTGTTATGACAAAGTACTAAAGTGTTAAACGACTTTCATTGCGGACTGCACCTTACAAGTTTTTATTGCATATTGGCTGCATGTCGTGGTATTTTTTTTTTCATAAAAACGCATTTTATTCTAACCAAGAATCTGAAAATGCATCCATTGACGGTAAAGTATGGATCACAATCTCGATGTCGCATTACGCGGTGTTTTTGCCAGTGATGACACGACCAACTTTCTGGAATAAAATAGTAAAATCATTTTTTTAATACTTATACAACATTTTTTTTTGTATAACGAAAGCCGAAAAACGGGTCACATATTTTCATTTTCAGAATCAGTATTAAAAATGATAATAATACCTAAAAAACTCACGAAGTTACAAATTTTATGCGTTGTCCCGTTAGTAGGCTCTGCGTTAACTATGGTTTTGTAAATATTATTTAGTCAAAATATAACATGATATAAAAAATATTGGAATCGATTCTATTACTGATTATGAACAAACACTTTTCAGGTTTAGTATATACTAAAAATAACCACGTATAGCGGTGGCCTGATAATGGGGAATGTCCGAAAAAAATTAAATTGGCTGAATATTTTTTTATAGGTAGGAATAAGCTCCCTTTGTAATAGAAAAAAATTTCAGAATTTTTGGTTGCGTAATAAAATAAAAAAAAATTAAAGTCTCTTCAACTTCACAAATATACGAAAGTAACAGCAGAATGGAGATTATACCTTTGCCATCACCTGCCACAACCACAACATGATATTAAAAAAAAATTAACACAAAATGTCAAAACTTTTTTTTTTCTCCGCCAAGGATTGACCTAGCTGTGATCTGATGTTGGCCACCCAGGGACTGAATGGAGGAGATTCAGATCGCTATACACACCCAACTGATCTGATCAACATTTTAAGAGCTATGTTAAAAAAACGCGAAATTAGCATAAAAAATATGAAAATCCTGAAACTGAAAACTCTGATCCTTGTATCTCTAAGAATGCTGATCAGTTGGGTGTGTGTAGCGATCTGAATTTTCTCCATTTTCTCCCTGGATGGCCATCCAGATCACAGCAAAGTCAATCCTTGGCGGAGAACGAAGACTTCAAATCTTGTTTTTATAAATATTGACTGTTTTCCTTAATTATTTAGCCACTACTGTAATTGGATAGTTTATCAAATTATACACGACCTAACTTAGATAATTTTATTCCTGTGGCACACTTCCGCCGCGAAACAGTACCAGCGAAACCGCGGTGGAACCGCGCGTGAAAAATCTATGCATTAGAATAGATTAGGCTGTTTACATTGGTTTCGCTTGTTGAACTCATGGCGGAACCTACTGTGGTGTTTCGCGGTGGAGGTGTGCTACAGGGGTTAAGGTCGTATGACAAATGACAAACGGTTAAATAAAACATGTCTAAACAAGTAGCCGACTATGCTTTTTTCGAGGAATACACGATCTAAAGTAGTCGTGTCGTGTTAAGACGCAGTTGACGCAGTTCATCTGACTTCAAACTAAAAAACAGCCAAATTAAAGACAATTAATATTTGAGTTTGCTAAAGCAATTAATTACGAGGGTGCTCTGATAAGTCCATGACTTTGTCAAGAAGAAACACTTTTTATCGACATATTTTGTTTTATTTCTCTACATAATATTTTTGTAGATCAGCGTATTCAGTCCATTTATGTGCCTACTTCTTTAACCCATTATTTTTTTCTTTCATCACCTAAAAACTGTGGTAACTGAAATGAGGGCCCATTTCAGACACTACCTTTTGGCTTGATGAAAATCTTTGCCCGCCAAGACATTTATTCATGTTTGGTAGGAGAAAATATCTCAGTGGACTAAATCTAGAGAATCGGAAGGATTCGCATCTTCATTCGATGAGTTTTGATGTCATGAGTGCCGCCGAGAGGGTCGACAGGGTCATTAAGAAAAGTTAGAAGTCATTTGAGTCTTTTGTTTCCAAAAGTACTAATATTTAGCCGAATTTGAAAAAAAAATGTGTTAAGATTCCTAAGGAGTTTCCTTTTAAGATACAAAAATAAATTATGAAAAAAGTATTTCTTCTTTTCAAAGTCATGGACTTATCAAACCGCCTTCGTTTATTTATGAATTTTATGTGTTTGTGTCAATATCGCATTTCATAATTTATGTGGAGGAAATTGTTCTAGTTATATTAATAAATTGTAATGCTCAATTCCAAAGGATTAATTACTAAATATAGACGTATCAAGATCGCATCTCGCGGTTTATTCTAAGACAAATCCACCTTTTAGATCATCGACATTCATTTTCTTAACAAATGACGACCGATCTTAAAGTTTGTAAATATCGTTACTTATGGCTGTTACAGCTGATAAGTTTCTTGCGCCCGTTCTTCTTGTCAGCTAAAAAAGTCTGGAACGGGTGGTAGGAAAATATAGACGATTCAAAAGTACTTAATAATTAAGTTTATTTGAATAAAGCTTATTTGACTTTGACTTGACTTTGACTTTGACCGTCCAAATAGAACACGTTTCAGCAGTCAATACACTTGTTAATGTTAGTGTGGTGTGGCAATGTGTGGCTTACAGGTGCGTTATATGGCGTTGTGCAGCGTGAGCGGGTGGTGGCCGTTGTGCGCGGCGAAGTCCACGTGGTTGCCGTTGGCGGCCGCTTCCAACTTCGACACTTCGCCGGGGAGAATGGAGTCCTGGGAATGTGCACCGAATTACATAGCAGTAGGGGTTAGATTAACTCAAGTTTTTGTGTTAAGACAATTAAGCCCCCATTTGCAAGAGAGTTTAAAAAGCGTCACGTTAAAACATTGGCGCTATTTTTAGTGTGCTCATGCTCAATTCGATCTTAAGTCTGACGCTCGACGTCGAAAATCCAACACTGTTCGATAAAAAACGCCGCGCTTTAAAAACGCTTTCGTGAGGACAAATACATGCCCTTCCATTTGTGACATTTAAACGTTTTCTTAACGCCCGTGCGAATGAGGGCTAAAGGTCACTGTATACGTAACGGAAAAATCCCCGTTCACCTATTCCGGGCGATAGACAGGCGTACGTCACTATCCAATGGCAGGATAATTTTGCTGATTCACAAATCGTCCACTAGTCGGCGCACTACTACTAACTTGGCGTTAGTGTAGATATAGACCTGTCATTTCGTTGTTTTCTATCAAGTTTCAGATGTTAGAAGGGATTTTTCGTAAATAGAAAATTTTCTTCCAACACACTTTGGTTTTCTTTAATCTTTAATTCGTTTACTGTTTGACTACCATAATAATTATTTGTAGGTACCAACCATTTTTAGATATTATTTAAAATAAATAGGAAAATAAGGGATAAATACCCAAACAAAGGTCTCCAGCAGCAGTAGCGCCACCAAGCGTGATAAATTTTGTGACATCCCGCCATTGCGCAACTTTCTTATCAAGCAAAGAATGAATTATTTTTTTTTTGTCACACTCATTATTACAAAAGTATTATAGTGCATTTTAATTGTAATTTGTTTCTCTTAGCAAACAAAATAGTTCAATAGGCTATTTGACTAATTTTGGAAAACCATTTTAAATTATTACGTAATATGCGCACTACATTGATATTTCAGGAAAAATCTACGTATTTCATTAAAAAATCAATGTTAAAGTTTAAAATTTAATAACCGCGGCAAAAACGCTATGGCGCTGGAAACGTCACTTGTTGACGTCACAAGCCTGTAAACATTGTAATTCCTTAGCCATTTCGTCGTCGTGTCGTGTCAAACGCCTGAAGCCATATTTATTTACAGGCAAGTGACGTCATCAGTAATCTTAGAGCGTTATCGTCACAGAAAAAAAAACAAAAATTCTTGCATTATTCTAGGTGAAATTAATCAATTAATAGACTTAATTTAGTATATATAATAGTTAAATATGTTTTTTTACGCCATTATCTGTTAGGATGACCACAATTTGTAGTATATTTTCAATGTTGTCAAATATCCTGTTAAAGACGAATGAACGTTATTTTCAATACCGATAACGGAGATGACGTAAGCCTGTGCAGACTCACCTGTCTCGAAGTGCTATACCTGACGCAGTACATTATTGTATCATGCTGTACACCATAATTTTTTCCCCATCCCGTCCGTGTTCTCGTCACATATATTTTGTTACAATATTTTTATATACAACAGTGTCAAGAAATCGCGCGTTCCTTCCGTCCCGTTTCGTCCGGAAAAAAACACGTTACGTACACAGCGACCTTAATTTTGTCAGTTTTATACTTGAGAAAAATCAGTCTCATTTTAGCAGCAAGTTAAGATACAATCTGTCAAAAAACTCATTAAATTATGAGAAGCCACTTTCTTTGTCATTCATTAGTATTATTGTATGGTAACACTTAACTACTTTTTGCGTGCAAAGACCTCGTGTTGCCAGTAACAATAGTTTTAACATAATTTCGTGAGTTTCTTGACAGATTATACTTTCTGTTACAAGAAATAGTTTAGTTAAATAGTTTAGACTTATAGCAGCACATGGATTTTTGATTGTTAATAGTTTTTCGTGTTTGTGTACTGTTATTGTGTCAGCATTGTTTGTTGAGCTATGTTAATTACTCATTCAATTAAAGGTTTCTAAGCATTCTCAATTCTATTTTATTATATATTGTGTTATAATAATATACCAGATGAATTGAATTGTCATCAACTAGCTTCTCAGGCGGGACCTAAATAGCGATTTTTTAGTAGTAATGGGAATGGCATCGCAGAACTAACTGTAGATAGCACTGCGTACGTTTGTTTGACAGTTCGCTTGCAAAAAAAGGAAGATAAGTATTTATTTTGTGATATTTTTTCACCCAAAAAGACTTATTGACCCAAAATGGATATAAAAATATATCCATTTTGCAAGTGCCGGAATTGAAAGCCAAATTAAGATTTTTTATTCTTACAGCATCTATAATTTTTTCTTAATATCCAAGTGCCAACGTTTTTACAGCGTTTTTATAACACAGTGTTTGGTCATTTTAAAAGCTATTAAACGATTTTTGAAGTTAAAGTACTTTGTTTTGACAGTTCTCATGGAACAAGCGTACTACGTAGCGCCATTTTGACAGTTACCTTCCCTATTATAATTATGTTTGTTTCTACCGGACTGTAAATGACTTACTTGTTGCGCGGGCGCGGGAGCGGAAGCGGGCGCGGGCGCGGGTTCCGGTCGCGGGTTCCCATTGTCTCGGACTGGGTCCGATAATTTTGGTTCCTCGCTCTGTCAATATGAAGTTTTTGAGCTCAATACAAAATGTTTGGTAATAGCCTTATTAAGTCGAATATGGTAGATAGGGACCAAACTGAACAACTTTTACTATGTGACCAACTCTGAAATCGCGAAAAAAAATCAGCTGTTTCATACAAAAAATGATAACGAAAATATCAATATGTATGAAACAGTTGTTTTTATTTCGCGATTTCAGAATTAGTCCCGTAGTAAAAGTTGTTCAGTTTGATGGTCCCTATCTACCATATTCGGCATTATAAGGCTATTACCAAACACCCTGTATTAAAGATGACATTTACAGCACAGTCACGCGTTGGAAATTCCTAATACACGCTGAAATTTAAACGATTTGGTTCCCGCAGTGGGGTGGTTCTACTCATGATTAAAAGCAACTTTTCATACGGGGCCAACTCTGATCGCGAAAAAAGACCAGTACATACATTAAAGTCTGCGCTTTTGAATGGAACAGCGGATTTATTCACGATAAAAGCTATTAACTACAAATTTTACGAAAATACACACATGAACTTTGTCTAGGGATACAGGTGTTATTTTCATACAAACGAGGTAACTTTGAAGCCTTGGTTTCCTGCCAGGGATGTACCGTGCTGTGATCTGATGATGGCTATCCAGGGAGTGAATGGAGGAGATTCAGATCGCTATACACATCCAACTGATCTGACCAGCATTCTAAAAGATTAAAGGACAATCCTGAAACTGAGAACTCTGACCCATTAATCTTTTAGAATGTTGATCAGATCATTTGGGTGTGTATAGCGATCTGAATCTCCTCTATTCACTCCCTGGATGGCCATCATCAGATCACAGCACGGTACATCCCTGGCAGGAAACCAAGGCTTCAAAGTTACCTCGTTTGTATGAAAATAATACCTCTATCCCTAGACAAAGTGAGTATAATAGTTTCGCCATCCCTGCCGTAGAACATAGAATGCACGAACCTGACTAGTAGCGAGTCCTAGTAAATCTCCAGTAGTGACATTCCCGTTGTCCGAGTTCACTTCAGGCGCGGGCGCGGAAGCGGGAGCGGGCGCGGAAGCGGCAGCGGCGGCCTTCTCTTGCTGCTTCTTTTCTTCTTCTGCTTGCTAAAATCGTAAGTACACAACATTAAAAAGCGAGGATTACAGACGAAATAAAAATTGCCTCTCGCGAGTTATATTTCACAATAAAAAAAAAAAGAAAAGCACTTGCGAAAATTCAGTTCTGCATTTTTATGCTTGTTCCTCTTATTCTAAATTAAAAGACAATACGTAAGCCAACGAGGAATTATACTTAGAATCACGTCAAAAATCATAAGGTACGGATAGAATCAGTATAGTCAAATTTATAGCTTTCGAACAATATGAAATGAAATTGAATTTATCATAAAAATACCTTTTAGAAATTACCTCTCTTGTATGGAATGTGGCTTCTATTTTCCGTTACTTGCTCGTTGTACCACAAGCGAATATTTTAGCCTGTAGAACACCCAAGGGGAACAAAGGGGTACCATGGGAAAATTTTATAGTGGTACCCGTGGTAATGTTTCTTTATCTTCATCTTTAATTTTTTTTATGCCAGATTAAAATGTTTGAAATGGGGAACCACGGACAATAAAAATATATTTAATTAAGAGATTGTTATTCAGGGAGTCCCAATTTCAGGGGCAAAAATCTTTGCTCGTGGTACCCTAAGGGGAACTAAGGCCGGCCACACACAGACGGAATTCCGTACATACGAGATTCCGAACGCAGCAAATCCATACAAAATCTATGGGCCTGCCACACATATGCGGGATTTTTCCGTACGGAATCTTCATACATTGTCGAAATTACGTTCGGAATTCCGAATCGGGATTCCGTATGTATATGGCCGGCCTAAGAGGGGTACCACTGGCAAGTAAGCCTATTTTTTTTAGCAGTATAATATAATGTTTTACCTTCTTGAGCCTAGTGCGCGCCATGATAGCTTCAACTCTCTGCTTCCTCAGCAGTCGTTCCTTCTCCTCTTTCTCCGCTTCTTCTCTCCTTATTTTCTCCGCTTCCTCTGCCGCTTTTCTCTTCTCTTCATCCTCCTTCTGCCGCGCTTTCTTTTCTGCTTCTTCTTTCACGCGCCTCTCGTTCTCTTCGCGTTCGAGTTGCTGTTGCGCCTGAAAATATTCAAACATTAATAATATAATAAAACTATGATTTTATAAACATAATTATTTATGGCAGTTTTCTATAAACAACCTGTATCCAATCCAGTGAGAGACGGAGTCTTACACTTGACATCTCACAGAAAATTGCGACTGCATCTTGCGTACACGCGTGTTTGTAGCTCCTTCCATATTTTGTGAATTACGTCGGTGATATTTGCTGTTTAAGTGCGTAGATTTGAATGCCCTAAAGTCGCATTACTCATCTCCCAGCAAAAATGTAAACAAAGGTGTTGCCAGAACAAAACAACTCAAGAGGAAATAGTATACTGCTAAGTCAAGAAATAAACACACCTACATGTTTTTTCATCACGAACCTAATAAAAATAGATTAGATAAATATTCTGAATCATGAGTTTTGCGGCAAAAACAATAATACAATTTAATATTTCCTAATAACAGTTTTATAGTAGAAAAGATATTCATGATGCTGTGCACACATCAACTGCAAACCGTGTACATCAACCTTTGGTTCATTTTATAAAATTTCATAAAAAAATAGTAATAATATTAGCTGTAGTAGTAACATTTGTCTTTTGGTATTGGGGGGGGGGGGACGACGACGACGACGACAGGCGAAGATGCTAAGACATTCTGCATGCATTGTAGAATAGTCTTTTATATCCATTTTGGGTCAATGGGTCTTTTTCGGTAAAAAATACCACAAAATAAATAACTATTTTGCCATACATTTTGTTCTGAACGTCTACTGTCTTAGGAACAAGCGTACGCAGCGACATCTACAATTAGCTTTGCGTTGCCAACCCCATTGATTGCAATGTCCTGTTACCTACGTATTTTTGATAGTTTAGGTACATACAGTCAATATCTAAGTTTACTTTTCTTATCAGTTCGTATCAAGAATTTTTAACATCAAAATGGTTATCATCACATCATACTTTATAATTACCCTGGATAACATTATATTTATTATGACTCAAAATATAATAAACAAATTAAAAAGTTATAAAAGTGACCAAAGGTTTTCAATATCTGAAAATGTCACTCTCAGGGTCAGTTTGTCAATTTGACAGTGACGTTTCTTTGTTTACATTTTTGCTGGGAGATGAGTAATGCGACTTTACAATCTTAGCTGAGGCAACACTCGATAGATGGCGCTGTCAAACAAGTTGGCCATGATTGACTGCAAGAGGACACTCTTTTCTCGAATAAATAATATAAATAATTATACTCTTTGGATAGAAGAAATAGTCTCGTAAATGTCCGTCATATTTTGATCCAAATATTAGAGTGACGGTCACATAACTAAAGACATCAGTCAATTTTCATTCAAATGTGGTAACTTTGAAGCATTGGTTCTCTGCCAAGGATTGACCTAGCTGTGATCTGATGATGGCCATCCAGGGAGTGAATGGAGGAGATTCAGTTCGCTTTACACACACACACCCAACTAATATTATGAACCCCCCTAGCATTGACCACCAAAACATTTATATATATCGCGTGATATAGCGTTTTATCGACGCTCAACTGTCAAAATTCACTGTCTTTTGACAGCTAAACGTAATAAATCTAATATCATATCACATTTCAGTGGTCATGCTGGGAGGGCAACATTCTAAGAGATATAAGGGTTGAAGTTTTCAGTTTTAGGATTTCCATACATTTTTATGCTAATTTCGCGGTTTTTTAAACATATCCTTATATCTCTTAGAACGCTGATCATATCAGTTGGGTGTGTATAGCGATCTGAATGTTCTCCATTCACTCCCTGGATAGCCATTATTATATCACTAGATCAATCACTGGCGGAGAACCAAGGCTTCAAAGTAACCTCGTTTGTATAAAAATCGACTGGTATTTTAAATTATGTGACCAACACTGTATGTATATATTGTATAGTGAGTAATTAATTACTATTGCTATAAGAACTTACCTCTATGGCCTTTCTTAACTTCTCTTCTTGCATCTGCCGCTGCAGCGCGGCGAGTTCGCGCGCTTCTTCTTCTTCCCGCCTCTGCCTCTCTTCTTCTTGCCGCTGTCTTTCAGCTTCTTCTTCTGCTTCGCGCTGTAATCTGAAAGAAAACAATGTTTTTTTTATGCACAATGGGATAGTACATGGCTTTCCCCTCACCTGATGTTAAGTGACGGTAAGGCTGAAGGTGGAAGCGTCCGGAATCCTCATCACTGAGGAACTGGCTATCTTACTCTTAACTGGCGGAACATAACAATTTTTAAATTGTTGTTATGGCGTCAGACTTAAGTAAGATGGTGGTAGCTAGCCAGGCGGACTTGAAATAAGCCTTACCACCGACCAAACCGAGTACAAATTGTACTTCCCCTGGGAATCGAACCCGGAACCCCTGCGTTTTACAAGAGTGGGTGAACCACTAGATCACAGAGGAGGTTTGAAAAAAATATACAAAAAATGTGACACAGATCTAAATCCTCAAACTGAGAACATGTTTTATTACGTAGGACACAAAGATGGTCTAGTCAACACGTACAGTTTGATATGCTGTCTCGTCTGTACATAACCTAGTTTTTTGTGATTCCGGTTTAGTTGCAATCTCTTTAATGTAAGTATTATACTTTTACTTTAAATTAGGCTTCTTTTTCAATAAAAACCAAAACTTTATAGCAGTGGCGAGGAGTCGAAATATGGCAAAGGTAAGCCGGACTAATAATTTCTCCAAAAATTTATGCTTCTTTTTCAATAAAAACCAAAACTTTATTTATAATAATCGCAATAAGTGAAACAAAGTCTTAAATTAACGAAATAATAGTGTACAGTCAGAAAGATTAGAAATTAAATAAAATGCAACTAAAATTTTCAGTACAAAATATAGGGATCTCTTGTTTTCGCATTATGGTTTTATACCTAATTTGATTTGGCATAACGGTTTAGGCATAATCTTTTTTGTCATAATAATACTTTGGCATAATTGTTTTTTGGCATACTATTTATATTAGCATAATTATCATTTAGACTAATTTGTTTTCGCATAATGTTATTAGGCATATTGTCTTGTCGCCTAATATTATTTAGACATAAAAATCAAAAACAATAAGAATAAATATTTTTACAAACTTATTTATTTTCATGCAAAAGGGGTAGGTATTATATTAAAATGCCAAAAAATCATAACACATACGACCTAAATATCGACTCATAAAATACCTATTTTTAAAATACCGAAAATCCTTAATGTCGATATCAAATAGACCGAAACTTAAAAGTCAATTATTAAATGACTGATGATAGTTCGAAACCTTGAAAGTTAAAATGCCGATAGTTAAAAATCCCGAAAGTCTTTTATGTCTATTAGGTGCGACGACGAGCGAGCGTAGCGAGCGAGGAGGAGGTAAGGTTCCATTGCGACCAACAACGCACGAGCCGAGCGAGCAAAGAGAGCGTGCCGCGGCAGCGGCCGGCGAAGTGCCAGAACCGACCTGCTGGCGTGTAACCCTCAATTAACCTTCGGTTTTTTAAGCTTCGGGATTTTGTATTTTAGGTAAAATGTTCTTTAGTGATTTTAAACGTCGTGATTTTTTGTTTATAAAAATATGCGTTAATAACATTATGCGTGTTTAAATTTATAGAATACTAGCGGCCGCCCGCGACTTCGTCTGCGTGGAAAGATTTTTTGCTATCCCTCGGGAAGTCGGGAACAATACATTATTTCGGGATGAAAGGTATCCTATGTCCTTCTCTGTACCCCTAAGAACGTGTATGCAAAATTTCATGATGATTGGTTCAGAAGTTAAGACGTGAAGACGTAACAAACAAACAAAAAAACAAACAAACGGACTTTCGCATTTATAATATTAGTAAGGATTATGCTTCAAGTAGTTATGCTTAAAAAAATTAAGCATAAGCTGTTATGACTAAATAATATTATGCGTAAACATCATTCGGCGTAATCATATTATGCTATGACATATTATGCCTTAAAATTTTATGCAAATACATAGGGAACCCAAAATACAGTGTGTTGCCAAGTTATCAATGATTTTGACGTGTTTATGGAATACTGTTTATGGTGAAGCTGTATATTACCTTTGCCGATCCAGCTCGGCCTGGCGCTCGAGTTCCTCCCGGGCCTTGCGGCGGCGCTCGGCCAGCGCGGCCTTGGCCTGCTCCTCCGTCGTGATGCGCCGCGCCGACATCGACGCTGTCATACACATTAATATTATAAAAAATATTCAAAACACAAGTAATGTGACCAAATTACATCAGCCCCCCTACTCAAATGGCCAACATTCCATGCGTTTGAACGCTATGCTTACTGTTAAAACTGTAACGTGGCCGTGCGATCTCTTTCTCCAGAGTGAAAACTTATTTCTCAATTTTAAATTCGAAACTACGTCAAAATTTTATTTTGTTCCGAAAAATAATAATTCAAAAAATGAGCATTCGCTACCGTAGGACTTGGTTTACTCTCTGTATGTTAGTCCAGAAAAGAGAGTAGTCGATCAAGCATGTCAGAAATAAATAGTGTAAAAATTATATAAATCAACAGTATTTGTTATTAATTCTGCTCAGTGAGCCTTCGACGTTATGTGATTAATGAATTTGATGTAAGCTTTTGGCTAAAAACAAAGAACCCTCGCAGGTAATACAAGTAGCTTATGTAGTGTACGTAGGGGCTTCAGCCAATTTTAAAGTAAGACGGACTGTTTTTATAAAATATTTGTAATTTTTAGGTTCTTTATTTTCAGAAATACATTGGATTACACTGTGGAATCCTGTTGTTTTATTGTTCCACGTGACAAAGCTTTAAAATTACGTGCCCTAAGCATGTCATCATCATCATCAGCCTATCATCGTCCACTGCTGGACATAGACCTCTCCAAGTGCCCGCTACCGAATTTTGGTTGTTTGTTTTTATACCCTCTTTAGGTACAAAGTTTTCGTTTTCAATTTGGAATACAGATAATTTAAACTTTCCTATATACTAAATCAAATAAAAATCTAATTTTTGAGGAGAGACCATGAACTTTTTGAAACTTAAGACACAAAAACATAAAAATACAAAATCATTTCAAGTAAAGATAAACGTCAGAGCGTTTTTTGACCATCTATTTTGATGAATGTTTGGTTGCTGCGCTCCGAGCCACGGAACGGATGAAACTACGCCGAGAATGAAAATTCACCGAGTCACAGAACGGTTAAAGCGCGCACCAAAGTGCGTTCGAGTGCTATCGAGCGAAGCCACGGAACGCACCCTAATCTATGTTCTTATGACGTAACTTAAACACACAAAAATGAACTATGTTACTTCTTTATATACGATAATTGATAAAAACAACATTTTGACAGGTCAGAAATGGGCATCCTTCTTTTCCAGTTCACTCACAATAAAAAATACAAAAAACATCGTTATAAAAAATAGTGACTATACACCAACCTGTCATTTCAGAATCATCAGTCTTCTCCTGTGCGCTATCTTTCTTCTCATCTTCTCTCCTAACTTCCTCCTTCTTTTCTAATTTTGCTTCTTCTTTTTTCTCCTGTTTGACGTCTTCTTTCTTCTCTTGTTTGACTTCTTCTTTCTTCTCCTGTTTGACTTCTTCTTTCTTCTCTTGTTTGACTTCTTTTTTTTCCGGTACTTCCGGTTTACTATCAACTGGCTTCTGTACTTCTACATTATCTTCTGCTATTATGTTTTGTTCGGAATTCGTTTCTTTATTGTTTACTATGTTTTCTTTGTTTTCGTTTACCTATAAAAAGGGAGCAAAACTCAGTATTAAGTTTTTTTAAGTGTTAAGTTCTACATGCATTTTAGTTAATTATTCGCACTTGGTCAGATTCGCAAAAGGTCGGATTCTCATTTCACCGGAAGACAGTAAAAAAATTTCAACCCATGTCTCTTCAACAAAAAATGATTAGTTTTATTGGTAAACACTCACTTATAGGGATTAAAACGACTACAAACCAATGATATTAAAAGTAAAGATAAGTTATACGCCAACATCATTGCTATTTAAAACAGCGTAAATGTACTATAGATACACACATTGACCGCTGCATGCCCATTGGCCGCCAATTGACAGCGCGTCAGCTGTCTCCATCTGGTCCAATAAAACTAGCTTTATCGGGACATAATAAGATAACTGAAATTTTCTTTTTCTATGTCATAAATTAGCGTTAGTTATAGTTAAAATAAAAGGAATTAAACATTTAGAAACTTCGCATAAAACTAAAAAAAAGTTAACTACTGAGAAATACATTATTATTAAAACGTGAAAAATAAATGTTTAATTTTTGTCTAAAATGTCTAAAAAGACGCATCATAGCTTAATAAGATACAAGCATCATAGTTACCATTTTGGCTTATCTAGATATTGAGATCAGATGAATACTGTGAAAAAAAAACGAACATGCGAATTTGGATTCAGTTTAATTTTGCTATTAGGTGATAGCATTTGAATGCACCATAAAATTATACTAACAAGGTATTTGGTTAACTATTTTGCTTTTAGGAAAAAGCTAGGTAATGTATGAAATCTCATTATTTTTATATGAAACGGTTACCACCCCGGATTTCTTACATCACATATCTAATTAATATTTGACACTTAATATCAATATCCGATAAACTATTAAAAACAACGAGTTTATTAATTATGTCCAGATAAAGCTAGTTTTATTGGACTATTCACTCACACACGCAAAGCAGACAGCTCGCTCTTTGTGTAATATGACCGAATGAAGTAATAGAAAATACATATTTTTATTAAATACAGTACTTACGTGTGACATTAAGCATTTTTCCGATCTCTGACTGTTGCTGTATAATTTGTACATCGTCTAAAGACGCAAGTAGACATTTTTTTGATGGAATTTCACAATTTAGTCTGACGAGTCCAGTCTGACTGACGAGAGCCGCGTGTGTTTTCGTGTCGCGAGACTGTGCCTGACTACTTGAAAGTCGGGCAATTACCTGACTTTCGTCTTGCCATTTTGGAGTGCGGGTAACGTATCTATACTTTTTTAATATATCATTGCTACAAAGTAACGGTGCTCATCTAACCTTATCATCTAAGTATGCGTGCGTGTCTCCGTTGTGTATCTGTAGGGCTTCCAGTTTCTGCGTCACCTCGTGCGCGCTCACTATAGGTTTAACCGCCGGCTGAGACTCCTGAGACAAAATTAATTAATGTAAATAATAAAAAAACCGGCCAAGTGCGTGTCGGGCCACGCGCCATAGGGTTCCGTAGTTACCTTATACCATACCATATTTAATACCACCTATCATTTTTCGTATGCAGAAATAACTTTGTTTTTCACAGTGTTGGTATGAATGACAAAGTTATATTTGCGGTTTTGGAAAATGTGCTATATCTCAAAAACTAATTACTATATCTCGTTCAAACCAATTTTGGTTGAAAGTGTTTATTAAGATCTATAGCATATATTTTTTTTAGATTTTTCACTCTCTTATTTCAAAAGTTAAAGGGGGGGGGGGGACACACATTTTACCACTTTGGCGTTGTATATCTTTCAAACGGTTGACTTTGAGAAAAAGTTGTCTTAGAAACCTCAATGTCATTTTTAAAGACCTATCTATAGACACCCAACACGTGTTAGTTTGGAGAAAATTTTTTTTTTCATTTTCAGTTCCATGTATGGGGAGCCCCCCCTTAATCTTTTATTTTTCTTATTTTTGTATTAAATTCGGTAAGCGGTTAACAGAATACACCTACCTACCAAGTTTCAATTGTGTAGTCTTAATACTTTCGGAATAAAGTGGCTGTGACATACGGACAGACAGACAGACAGACATGACGAATCTATAAGGGTTCCGTTTTTTGCCATTTAGGCTACGGAACCCTAAAAATACAGATAGGCAAGCGCTTGCCCGCTAAACTGCCTGATGATAAGCGATGATGCGATCTACTAACTAACGCGCTTGCCTAAAAGATACCTATTCACTCGCGACTTGAAGGCCCCCAGATTGTACCTATCAGGAAACACAGACTCAGGCAGAAAGTTCCACTCTCTAGTGGATCTATCGGGTCAAGGAATATCAGCCGTCATTCATAACGCTGCGGCATATTGCTTGAATATTATTATTTAACTACGCCGTAGAAAGGTGAGCGGATAGTGTAAGGACTCGAGCAAACTATTAACATATCGTCGCCTATATTACAACACCGCGAATATGCATTTTTAAAAGAGTGAAACCGCCTATGTGACTATTTTATTTAATAAGTAGGGATAACGTTAATTTCTTCATTTAATTATTTATAGAATAACTAATAAATGACTATAAAACTATTGATATAAAATTGATTTTATTTCATTGTTACGCTGAAAATATAATTGTTTTTGTTTCTCGACTGTAAAGTTAGGAAATCGCATATTCGCGGTGTTGTGATATACACATCTTCTATTCTTAGGGAAGATATTTGGAAAATAACTCAGTGTCAGGACAAATACAAGCAGAAAAACGCAGCGGAATTTCTATCTTAACAACAATGGGGAATAAAATTTGTCAATACTCGACGCAAATTTTTGGATTTTCGAGTACCTATTGACAAACGTCGGACCCATATAAATTGACGGCATCTGTCAAAATCTATACAGAAAGTTGTTTACGTTTCTATAGTTTTATCGTAGAATGCCGAGTGGTGTGGCAATTGAGTGAAGAAGAAATGGTAATCACCACCACAGTATTATATACAGGGTAATTTTTTTTAACACCATCCAAATTTATATATTATAATCTTTGAAAAAAAATTATGAAACACGTGTTTTTTCTTTTAATATCGCCCAGTACTAAAATATTAAGTTAAGGCTATACAAAGTTATCCAAAATAACTACATTTGCTGACACAATACACCGTGCGTAGCAGATGATTACGCGCGCGATTTTCTCTCTCATGTTCCGCACGTCTGCGAGAGCGAGACAGTCGCGTTGTTCGGCAGTTGCCGTACAGCTCTCGGCACCACCGCCCCGCGAACCCCTCCTTGTTGCCTCTCATTCAAAACATGTAGGACGATAGTATTTGACTAGTAAACATGCTGTTGTCACAATTCACTCGGACAAAATATTTTTTTGCAAAAAATTACCTACCTGTTTTTTTTTCAAAATTGAAGAGTTTTAATGATACCTAATGCCTAGAAAAACTTTGGATGGTGTTAAAAAAATTACCCTGTATAAGTTTTTATCTACTCTCATATCGTAAAATTCAAATTATGAATTTCAAAACGAATTTATATTTACATACTTTATACACGCAATACCGAAAAAAAAACAAAAAGTTATTTTAAAACATACCTTCGCTTAAGCGATGTTATAAAAATCTACTGAACGGACAGACTCAAAGTGACAAATTGTTATGGTGGGTCTGACGAATTCAACGACATCTGTGCTTTGCGTTTTGTCCCCCATTAGATATGTCCCCAGATCAGGCGCGGTCCGAGGGGGGGGGGTCACAGGGGACATGACCCCCCCCAAAATCATACACGTCACATAGAAAAAGCTTCTAAAAATTTACAGAAAAGCAATTATTATTACTAGTGACCCCCCCCCAAAATTTCAGGCTGCGACCGCGCCTGCCCCAGATATGTTCAGAAAGCGCCATAAACGGGTGAATAAAATGCCGTCTGCAAGCATCTTGCCACGCGTCCGCGAGAGGAAATTCCGCGCGCGATTTTTCAGACTGATTTATCCATAGCCTTGCATGGACAAAAGAAGGAAGAAGAAGAAAGGAATGAGAAGCTTAAAATGTAGCGTAAAGGTCTCTGCCCACTACACCGTACCATACCATGGCCGTGCTAGGAACGTGTCAGGCAAAACATATTCTTTGTATTGAAAAGTAATATGATAAGTGCATGGCCGGTGACGGAACGGTCTAGTGGCAATAGTGTCATACTTTTTCAATCTAAAGAATATTTTGTTGCCTGACACGTTCCTAGCACGGTCATGGTATGGTACGGTGTAGTGGGCAGAGACCTTTAATTGTATATTTGTACAAAAGTGTACCTATTAATGTATATATATTTTGAGCCTAAAATATGAAGATATCGAGTCTCTTGTAAACAACTCCGAATGACATTCAACACACACACACACACACACACTCACACGCACTCACACTAATTTTCATTTGCATTCTATAAGAATGTTTGTTTCACATAATAGTAACCTTTTAGATTCAGTAAATTTATTTTGTGTTTAACTGTTACATTTCTTTAAGTTCGAGGCGGGCGCTAATAGCTGCGACACAGTCTATGACTAATGTGGTTATTAACGTTTAATCTGATTTTGTTAAAAAATTTTTAGACACAAATAATTATTGAATTAACTAGCGGCCGCCCGCGACTTCGTCTGCGTGTAAAGTATTTTTGCTATCCCTCGGGAACAGTACGTTTTTTCGGGATGAAAGGTACCCTATGTCCTTCTCTGTACCTCTGACTACGTGCGTGCAAAATTTCATGATGATCGGTTCAATAGTTAAGACGTGAAGGCGTAACAAACAAACAAACAAACGGACTTTCGCATTTATAATATTAGTAAGGATTATTGAATTATTGAATTATACCTTTAGTGTTTGGTCGCGGTCGACGCTGGCTTCCTTGGAGGCGGGCGGCGAGCGGCCCGGCGACACCGACGTGCCGCGCAAGCTCTACAACACATTGTCAACTTTAATACCTACACATTAACGTCTACTGTCTATTGTAGTGTTTCAAACTACCTACACATTATCGTCTGCTACGATGTCACTACAATACGTTTCAGAATGGAAACACTCCATTAGGGACCCATGTCTGCTATTGTTAACATTACAATCGTCTTTCAATTTGGGTTTAAGAAACAAGAACTGTGTCAGAAGCATTACAATTCAAATACAATTGAAACACAATTTTGACGTTAAAAATGGCAGACTTGGGCCCCAGTTCAGTCAATACATATCGTCGCTTATATTAAAACACCGCGAATATGCATTTCTTTAAAGAGTAAAACCGCCTATGTGACTTTTTTATTTCATTAGTAGGGATAACGTTAATTTTTGCATTTAATTATTTATAGAATAACTAATAAATGACTATAAAACAAAATTGATTTTATTTCATTGTTACAGTCACAGTCACAAAAATATAATTGTTTTTATCTACTCTCATATCGTAAAATTCGAATTATGAATTTCAAAACGAATTTATATTGGCATACTTTATATACGCAATACCGAAAAAAAATTAAAAAGTTATTTTATAACATACCTTCGCTATACTAAAGTATGCTATAAAATAACTTTTTTTCTCATTACGATACAGGGCAAATCCAAGAAGAAGGCAGTGCCGTGATATTAAAAAAAAACAATGATATTCCCATATACTTTCCATGATTAAAATTTACTCTATGGTGATCGATGGCTTAGCGTAACGATTAGTCTGCTGGAATTCACTCATCTCATAATTTTTTTTCTAATAGAATACGCGCAATTTGTTAATTTTAATTTTTACTTTCACTTAAAAATCTCTGATAGTAGTGAGTGTAAAGAAAAACTACCCGATATTTTAGATGCGGCGACGGAAAAACGTCTTACTTTACCTAGGTAAGTAACCTACCTAAACAAAAGTCGAGAAATTACTTACTCTTTTTATTATTGATATTTTATTTTGTAGGTTCAATCACAAATTGTATGAGAGTAGATAAAGTAGTGTATGAAACTGTACATAACTAGGTATTAAAACACTCGTGTGATAATATTAAAAACCTCGCCTACGGCTCGGTTTTTAAACACACACTCATGTTTTAATACCCCTCATTATGCATCAGTTTCATAAACTACTATTGTTTCTCCAGTAAAGTTAAGAAATCGCATATTCGCGGTGTTGTAATATAAGCGACGATATTATTACTAAGTCCCGCAGTATTTTGGATTTGATGATCGATTGCTCTTTGTAGAAATAAACTTCGGAAAAATATAATTCAGATAATGTTATCGAAATACATTCTTAATAAACGCTTACTATACTCCCTAACGAGTGTACTTGACATTTAATTAACAACTTTTAGTTTAATCAGGGTGTCTTACTCCGCATTTCAACTTTTATATTAGCCTACTACTCGCGGCTGACTCAATCGAGCCAGCGCACGAGGGATGTCATGTGTCGGTTGAGACAGAGCTACGCGATAGAAAGAGAAGCGTTTCGGAGGTGCTTATAATAATAGGCACGCAGCGCTATGCAATTAGAAATAATACTTTATTGCTGTGCAGCGAAAGTAACTTATTATTTGATTGTCCTCGCGCAGATGGGCGTGCGTTTAGAACTATTATAGTAAAGTTATAGTAAACGTAACTATGCTAACTCATAACAGGCACTGGCCATCGCGGACTGCTTACCTTATCGTGTTCTTTGGATGGCTTTGGCTTTCTGTGTAATGGCGGCTTGCCTTCTCCCGGAGCTAATATTACCGCTGTAACAATGATATTATTTTTTAAAAGTAGTAAAACGAACTGAAGATTACCGAATCTTGCAATATGACAGTTTCTGGCGCACTTTTATAGTTTATGTAGGTAAATTGCAAGCAGAAAATGTGCTAACAAGAATACCAGGCGCCTGGCCAACAGCGTAATAGTACTTATAACTCGGTTTAGTTAACTCGGCTCGGCACCAGAAGCGCGATAGACCCCCTTCGTTTTCTCCTTGCCTCATGCCACTGTCGTTATGCCAGTAGCGTTAGTACATTTGTTATCGATAATTTATCGATACTATCAAAAACTTTCAAATAATTGACGACGGTGGCATAAGGCAAGGAGAAAACGAAGGGGGTCTATCGCGCTTCAGGTAGCGAGTTAACTCTACCGGGTAGTACCTATTTAGGAGAGTCGGAAAAAGGGAATAGTGACTGGCCTGGTCACGCAACGGGGCAACCAGCAGCGCGATGAGTGAATTCTCGTTTATTACACGAAAATATACGACGTAAATCTTCCAGTTTTTTCCAATTCCAGTATAATTTAAATAGAGGCAGGCTTTAGTAGCTCCCTATACATACCTCTTGCTACTAAACAAAATATGCACTATTGGGGGAAAAAATACTAAAATATGCATTAACATCGTAGTAAGAGTTGCATTTTATGCATTTTCATATGCATTGCATTTGCATATGAAAATGCATAAAATCCGATGTTTAGTAGTAGAAAAAGCGGTGTTTAGTAGTAGAAAAGGCGCTACAATAAGTAAGTACCTAGTATACCTACTTTCGGTGACCAGAAAATGAGCAGCTGCGTTTTCAGTTAAAAACGGTCCAACACTGTGATCTTCTACACCCGGCTGTCGAGTGTGGATATTAGGGCAATATTTTCATTAGAAAGAGGACTGTACGTTAGGCGTATGTTCTGAGTGACGGCGCATCGTGTATGTGGAGCTGAGAAACATGCGGATGGCTTTCCTATATTTTGTGATGCACGCTAGAGTGTGCACCTTGGTGTGTGTCATAATTACGTGTCATACATTACATGTCACGGGCGCGTCACTTCCGTGCCCACCACGCTGCCGTCGCTACACGCTCGTGTTACACTACACTACTAGTATACTCACGCGTGCGCGCGGGCTGGTGCATGGAGGCGGGGCGCGGGCGGCGCGGCGGGCGCGTCACTTCCGTGCCCACCACGCTGCTGTCGCTACACGCTCGTGTTACACTACACTACTAGTATACTCACGCGTGCGCGCGGGCTGGTGCATGGAGGCGGGGCGCGGGCGGCGCGGCGGGCGCGTCACTTCCGTGCCCACCACGCTGCTGTCGCGCGACATACTCGGAGTTGTCGCCACACTCGCACCACCCGCTTCGAATACCCCACCTGAGTGATAAACAAATGTTTAAAACATGCTGCTATCCCAAAGCTAAATCTCTAGCGCTACCTTAGTCACATCTTTCTTAGAGCAAGTACAGACAGACATCGCGACACGAGGCATGCGCTGCCATAAAACATGCGACACTTTTTCAAACTACCGCACGAAACAAATACTTTGAAAGATACGAGGGTGGTTTGATAAGTCCGTGACTTTGTGAAGAAGAAAAAATTTTTTAAAGAATATTTTGTTTTATTTTTCTACATAATCTCCTTTCAGCTCTATACACTTCGACCAACGATGTTCCAACTTCTTCAACCCATCCAAAAAATAGTTTTTATCAAACCCTGAAAAATAGGCTCCTGTTTTAGCTATCACTTCTTCATTGGATGAAAATCTTTATCCACCAAGCCATTTCTTCATGTTTGGGAAAAGGAAAAAGTCACACGGGGCCAAATCTGGAGAAAACGGGGGGTGTGGCAATAGGTCGTATCGCAATTCCACAAGTTTTGATGTTGCGGTTGCCGACGAGTAGGCCGGAGCATTGTCGTGATGAAATAAAACTTTTTTCTTTGCTAGATGCGGTCTTTTCTTCAGCAGCTCTATATTGAATCTATCCAACAAAGCAACATGGTAAGCTCCGGTAATTGTCTTGCCTTTCTCCAAAAAATCGATGTAAATAACACCTTTGCTGTCCTAAAAGACAGTGGCCGTCTCTTTACCACCCGAACAAACAGTTTTTGCCTTCTCCGTGGCACGTTCACCGGTAGAAGTCCACTGATTTGACTGTTGCTTCGTCTTTGGCGTATATGGTGGACCCACGTTTCGTCAAGTGTTACGTACCGACGAAAAAAATCACTTGGATTGCGGTTATACAAACCTAGCATTGTTTAGAAGTTGTTACACGAGTTCGATTTTGGCCAACTGTCCACAAACGGTTTTTCATGCCGAGAATATCGAGCAAAATATGAAAAATTCGTTCGGTAGAGATGTGAATAGCATCAGCTATCTCGCGTATCTTCACTTGACGGTCTGCCATAACAATGTCGTGGAGTTGCTAACAATATCTTCAGTGGTGACCTCAATCGGCCTTCCTGGGCCGTCGGCGACAGTTGTGGTGGTACGACCACAACGAAATTCAGTAAACCACTTATGAACCATTCCATGAGATGGAGCAGAGTTCCCATAATATTTTTTCAGTTTATCCTCCGTCTGCTTAATGGTTTTACCACGTAAAAAGTAGTATTTTATCAATACGCAAAATTCGTTTTTCTCCGTTATAAAAGAATATCCCGACCTCACTTGCATAAATCCTTCCATTTTTTTTAATTTCGCGCCAATTTAAAAAATGCAACAGCATAAGCTCAGCAAAGAGTTCTAAATTAAGACAGGAAAATTGAATTATGAAAAAATATTGTATTCAACCTTAAAGTCACGGACATATCAAACTGCCCTCGTACCTATGCTAAATTGCAGATTCTACGAATCTCAGTCGGCCGAGGCGATCGCTCATTTTTGTAGTCAGAAATATCATTCGAGGACAAAATAACCGAGACAGTCTACCGAGGCTGTTCACTTGGTGTAAACCGGGCTTTTCGCAGCGATTGCCTCTTGAAGTCTGATTAGGCCAAAATTTACCGTACTAATAAAAAGGCTGAATGTAACTGTTTCCGAAAAACATTTTAATAGAACAACAATAAACACAATAATCACGTAAAAAAGTGGTTAAGGCAGAACTTTAACATCAAGTATTATTTTTACTTTAAAAATTTCTTTTCATCTCTTTGTACAAAATTAACTTATTATTTACAATATTGTGAACAGTATTTACAAACAAAAATATTAACATTTAAGTATTAGTCACAACATTTAACAGTGATTTTCAAAGCGCTTAATAGTGGCAAGCCTGGCAAATAAAAATAAAATATGAAATATTGGCATGGAATCACACGAAATTGATTTTACAATACTTTTAAAATAAAAAAAATCTTGCTTAATTGCATGTAAATTGTAGTAAATAGGCTGTAATCGGCAAAAGTCACTCTCAAAATCAAGAAAATGCTTTTTGGCTAATGAAATTGATCGTGATTTGAGATTGACATTGAATTGGGATCGTTATTGGTTCCAAGAATAAAGGTGCGGGCACATTTGTCTGACGCCACGTGTTAACACGCCGTATTTATATTGGACTTGTTATAAGATAAGTGTGAACCTAGTGCCAACATTTAGGTACTATGAAAACCGATTCATCGGCGTCAGACAAATGTGCCCGCACCTTAAGGGGGCTGTAGGTAGGACGTGTGTTACATGCGGTAGTGTGTGAAATGTGTAATGTGTAGTACGTATATACCATGCGGCGTGTTGCCGCCGGTGATATGGAGGCGGTAAGTAGGTGGCCAGGCGACCCGTCGGTGATCGGTCGTCATAAAATGTATTTATGACGTGTGATCATGATGATCGGATGTGTTAAATGTTAAACACCTACGTGTCAGATGTCTAGAATTGCCCGCCTGTGACAGCGCGCGGCCCGCACATGTGTGTGTAGTGTAGTATGTGCACGTACCGCGCGGCGTGTTGACGCCGGTGCCCGCGATGGAGGCGGGGCGCGGGCGGCGCGGGGGGGCGGTGCGCCGCGTGACGCCCGCCTGTGACAGCGCGCTGCCGGGCCGCGACGGTGTGCTCTCACCCGATCGGCATTCTGCGTCATACCACCACACCAGGGTTGTCATATTTTTGACATTCGCGAACACGAATGTGAATTTTTGAAATGCGAATGCGAATGTAGACGCATAACAATTTAGGTTTTATCTTATTTTTTTACGATAGAGTTTTTATAATCACAATCTGTACCTAGTCAAAAGAGATGTCCAAAAATGTATAGAGTCTGGACTACGGTCTCACAGTGTTTGATTCGACTAAAAAAATTTTTTTTTAATTCGAGAACTCGTAAACGCCGCAATAAATCTAATTAGATCTATCATTGATAAAATAATCACGTTGCTAGTACTGTAAGATTGCTCACAATTGAGAGCAATCTTACAGTACACAACTGCACTTTTAAGTTTTTTGGGAGAAAAAAAAATAAAAACCAAAATCTGAATAAAAATTAATAACACGATAACCAGAGGTGATACTCCAAAAATAAAAACTGGCAAATATGCGCCTAAAAATGCTTTATCAAACTGTATTACCCAAAAAAATTAATGTTGATTATATACGCTTACAGAATTTATTTAATCCTTTTTTAGGTTAAAATCACGAAATATAAATTATTTTTTATAAAAAAAAGTATTTGAAATAGACACGTGGGTGTTCTAGTCGGCCGTTTAAAATGCATTTCTTGATCGATTTATGCAATAAACGGCATAGAGAATTTTTTTGAGTCAAATCAAACACTGTGCGTCTATGTACAGTATACAAAAAAATAGGTAAAGAGTATTTAGAAAGACTCTTTACCGATTGAATTTCTTATTATTATTTATTTTCTTAATATCCAATTTCTCAAAAACGCTTTGTTTTTTGGTTGGAACAATATAACTTGTGCATAAAGTGCAAACACACGACAAAAAATCATCATGGCAGAAGATGTCATTTTGATGCTCTTTCTTTGTCTGTCACAGTCAGTCAGTTCACTTTGACACAAGGAAATTATAAGTACTTCGTACAACCGTACAAAAGGAAGGTGCACGCCGTATTTTTGTGTATACGAAAATACACTTAATCCTTAAGACGTAATGGTTCATATTTCAATAGAAAAAAATTGCGGTCCAGTTGAGATAGCAAGTACGAGGTGAGGGTGTCTCTTTCTATAACATTGCCAGCATACGAAGTCTTAATAAGAAACAGATAGGGTGACAACAATTTTCCGTTTCATTGGATTCTTTAAAACGTTAGTAAACCTCAAAGTTAACTATTTTTTAGCTTCCCTAAGAACGAGGAAGTGAGGATGCAATGGCAAAATCGCTACAAGTAAATGTTGGAAAATATTCATTTGTGTGTGGTAATCACTTCAGACCCGATGATGACTTCAACTCAGTAGTTTAATACATCCGTAAATGTGCACTTAAATATTCTAATGCTATCATTTTTCAATCAATCATGACAAATTATTGAATCGCCGATGTGATCGGACGTGTCGATTAATTCATGTGATTAATTAAACAAT
The DNA here is from genome assembly GCA_943789525.1 of Agriphila geniculea. Lineage (NCBI taxonomy): Eukaryota > Metazoa > Arthropoda > Insecta > Lepidoptera > Crambidae > Agriphila > Agriphila geniculea. The sequence continues at coordinate 20,462,820 of OX038890.1, forward strand.
AACTTGCAAAATAATTGTGACCTAGATTTACGATACGCGGAAGAGACATTTATCTATGCCAAACGGTAATTGCTTTAAGTGAATCGTTTTTTTATTTTTACGATGTTAAGTGAACAACAATAAAAATGGATAGCAGCCCCTTTAACCGGAGCGCGGTAACGGCCCGCAGCCCGCCGCTCACGCCCTCGCGCCAACCCCCGGCGCCCGCGCCCGCTCAACATGAAGAGGACCCTCCAGAAGTTATATCCACTCCTGATATCCAGAATTGGATGAAAAGCATTGAACAATGCCTAAATGAGGTCTGCGCTATTTCGTGCGAAGGTAAATTAAATTCAGACCAGAAATTACGTATCAACAATTTATGCCGCAAAGTTAGCCATGGAACATCTCAACTGGCCGTCCAATACCAGTCCCTTAAGCAGAAAACTATTCAGACCCATATTTCAATTCAAGCCCTTAAAGAAAAACATGACCTTTCGCAGCGTCTTCAAGACCTCAAACTAACGATTGAAGAGTCCTCAAAACCAGCCGCGGGTTCAGTTTCCTTCGCCGACGTTGTTAAAAAAAGTGCTAACAACCTGATTAAGCCCAACAACTTGAATTCTGTCGCAATATACCCTACTGACAAAACAAAGTCGAGCGAGGAGACAAAAACTCTAGTTAAGAAAATTATCAAACCGGAACAAATGAAGCTGCATGTGAGGAGTTTGCGCAAAACAAAAAATGATGGTGTTATCATCAGCACTGACACCAAGGACGACGTTGAGAAACTGAAGCAGACGGCACAACTGATGACCTCTGGCCTCACTGTGGATGAACCACCTAAACGAAAGCCGCGAATCGTAGTTATTGGAGTGCCCGTGTGTGTATGCAGGAAACGGAAGTCTTCAACTGCATTTTTCAGCAAAACTTATCCAATAAACTTCATGGCATGACAATCGATACCTTTTTGACCTCTATTAGATTAAGTCATAAGTCAGGAAAGAAGGACGCTGAGACCTGCAACTATGTTATAGAAGTCCCTGCAGATATACGAAAAGCCTTAATTACTAATGACAGAGTATTTGTAAATTGGTCTTCGTGCCCTGTAAGGGACTTCACTCTTGTGACGAGGTGCTACAAGTGCCAGCAGTACGGTCACGCGGCCAAGACATGCCGAGAGGAGGCCACCACCTGCGGACTAACCTTTATAATAATTCACCACATCTAACATGTATGCAAAATAAAATAAATAACTATAGATAAATATTTGCAATTAAACTTGAAGTATGCATCACTGCCATTGACCTAGATGAAAATTTTGATGACGCAGGGCGGGTGTAATTGTAGGTAATGTTTGTGAAACCGTATCGAGAAGAATTATTTTTGTATTACAAAAAGAATATGTAAGTTTTTCTCGCTAATGTAGATTTATATAAAAAACATTGTTTTTGTTTTAGCTCTTTTTGCGAATTTTGTTTTTTATTTTTCATTTAATTATTAATTACGTTGTATTTTATTGTTTAATAATTTTAAGTAGTTTTGTAAGTCCTTTTTTCGCCTGAAACACAGGTTAATCCTAGTTCAGGCACATTTTATTTCTTTTCCCTATATTATCTATGTTTAGACTTGTTGTAAATAGTGATTTAAGATTATTTCAATAAAGATTTATTATTATTATTACTTATTATTATTATTTTTTTAGGGTTCCGTAGCCTAAATGGCAAAAAACGGAACCCTTATAGATTCATCATGACTGTCTGTCTGTCCGCCCGTATGTCACAGCCACTTTATTCCGAAAGTATTAATATTATACAATTGAAACTTGGTAGTAGGTATTCTAATAACCGCTTAACGATTTTAACACAAGAATAAAAAAATTAAAAGATTAAGGGGGGCTCCCCATACATGTAACTGAAACTGAAAAAAATGTTGTCTTCAAACCAAAACGTGCGAGGTGTCTATGGGTAGGTCTTTAAAAACGACATTGAGGTTCCTAAGACATTTTTTCCCAAAGTCAACAGTTTGAAGATATACACCGCCAAAGTGGTAAAATGTGTGTCCCCCCCCTTTAACTTTTGAAATAAGAAAGTGAAAAATAAAAAAATACATATGCTGTAGATCTTAATAAACACTTTCAACGAAAATTGGTTTGAACGAGATATAGTAATTAGTTTTAGAGATATAGCACATTTTCCATAACCGCAAATATAACTTTGTCATTCATACCAACACAGTGAAAAACAATTTTTGCAGATGAAAAATGATAGTGGTATTAAATATGGTATGGTATAATAGTACATTATGAGACAAGTTAGCTTAGGTTGGTCATTGGTTGGCACACAAGGCTGTGGGTTGCAGCCCGAGCCGCAGGCGAGGGCGTAACTCAGCCGAGTGTGCAATGAGTAAAAGCTCACGAGTTTCATACGACGTTTTTCAACACATTTGCGAGGAAAATACAAAGTAATTTACCACACAGCAACAAATACGACAAAAACAAAATATGACAATTATGCAAAAAGGCGCGTAAGTTTTTTTTTTGTTCTTTTCACACGCCCAATGCAAGAATATTTTGCGAACAAAGGGGTGAGTGAGCATACAGCCTACTTCAAAACTATAATTTTAAGTGATAAAATGCAAATATTTTAATATTTTATAACAAAATATTATGAATTATTTTATAATAATAAATATTTGTTTGACTGAAGTAAAGACTTACACATTTGTTTATTTCAAAAATGAATATGAACTTTCAGCGGCATAAAACCCCTTTGTTGTTACTAAAAAAAATAACTGTATAACCCAGTTAAATTGGGAATTCTCTGTTTACTCGCATAGAACTTGCAGTAAGGTACCTATTTAACTTTGTAGGGATAATTCTATAACAACCTAGTGTTTTATATATTATTGCACGCGTTTGTTATAGCTCGGTTTATGGCCCTAAAAGCGATGTATTAGGGCTCACTTTACGAGCAAGTGTGTTGAAAAGTAATTGCGGAACCCTACGGCGCATGGCCCAACACGCACTTGGCCGGTTTTTTTATAATAAAACTGCATAGGTTCAAACTTATGACATAATCTGGTTCAAATTTCAACAAAAGCGATTCACTACACGAAGCATGAAAGCATTTCCAACAAATGCTTTCGCGTTTATAAGTTAGTTTAACCAATAATAACAAATTGCATAAAAAAAGAACAACTCTATTTGTTTTCAAACTTATGGTTACCCTAATAGAGCGAGACAAACTGACCTCGTACTTGCTATCTCAAGTGGACCGTTTTTTAGCCGCAGAGCACCTTACTGTTGTACGAAGTTCTTATAATTTCCTTGCTTTGACATTTCAAAACAAAACGTCACGGAAACACAGACTAGACTCTAAAGACAGTGACAACGTTTTTTTAACGTAGGTTGCTATCTTTAACGCCTTTCTTCGAGTAAAAAATATTGGTTTGTCTTTGTTAATAACCACTGAACCGTGCAACATATTAAATTAACTGTTTTTTTCTTAGAATCATTTTTCTCTAATTTTTGAGATGGTGTACACAGACGTGGCCCAGTTCGGGACATCACCTTTTCATATTTTTTTTATTAAATATTTTTTTCAAATGTCAACAGGGTCTAATAAAAAACAACGTTAATGGCAAGGCGACAAAAAATACTCTCTTCAACGCAGTCGACACGTGCTACGCATCATATTGTTAGCGTCATATGAATATCACGCGCTATTAGGAAATAGCGCGTCGGCCGTTTACATGACTAGGTCGATTGTCATATTCTTTATTGCTCCATATTAGCAAATCTTTTAAGTTAAGTTTAACAACCACATTGAAAGACAAAATTTGAACCTGTTTTTTTTAATCAACCAAATCGAGGCATCAAATTATGATCAACACGACTGATAAAAGTAACTCTGCTTATGTAATCATCGTCTAAATATTAAATCGCATCGCATCGCACCTCATTTATGAATTCAAATTGTAAAAATGATTTAATATAATTCATTTAAACTTCATAAATATACTGAAACTCAACCCATGATTTAACTACAAATGATAATATTACTTATGTGAAATGAAAACTTAGTACAAAAAGCTTTTAAACAAAAAAATACTGTGCTGTGCAAAACATAACACAAAATTGTGCTTTTGATATTTCGAACAAACATAATTTATTTTCTTCAATATTCAAGAAAATTCGATTATATAATACCTATTGACGTTCGTAAATAAGTCAAACAAATAAATTGTTGCAAATAAGATACTTGCAAAATAATGGAATGTTTCTTGAGTATTGAACAAATAAAGAATTTACAAACTTAAAATAAAAACATACTTATAGATGAAAATGTCAAAAATTAATTTCATTTTTTATATTTACAGTAATGATATATATCGAAATGAAAGATTATTTTTATATTTACAGTAATAAAGAAAGTAAGTGTCATGGAAAGAGAATATAAAGAGCTTACCGTTTTTAGAAGAGCGATACCCAAAACCCAGCTAGAAAAAAATGATTGCCGCACACCAGAGATTTAACGATATTAATGATTGCATGGCGCCAAAAACCAAATGTACTTAAACCCTAAACGATTACGAAAATGTTAAATTTTTAGTTTTTGTAGATTCAATTGAAGTATTTAGAGTCTTAGCTCTAGTGTAAAGTTTAGTAAATTCAATATAGATACAATATAATTTTAGCCACACGGAAAGCAAGCATTGGCTCTGAGAAGCAAGCTAAGTTTTAGCCAACACGTATAGTTAACTATTGTAAAGATATCTAATTTGTTATTTACAAGATTTTTTTTAACAATCGATATAAAATGTTCAAGGTTCAATACCAATGAAATTGAAACAATCATTCTTGAAGTAACCTCTTTCAAACAAAGATAGGATCATTTAAATCTGTTCAAAAAAGTTATGGTCGATTATCATAATGTCTATATAATGGTAACGAAACCGACAGTATTTTCAGGATTTCGTCAAAACTACTAAACTGATTTAAAAAAATGGGACCAACTTTAGATTAAACCTGATGTAATAACGTTTGAATGTTTTCAATCGGTTCAGCCGTCTTCCGATTATTCGGGGAACATACAGAGAAACAAAAAATGAATACGCTACAAATAGATAACCTCCTTTAAAATGTTTGAAGTCAGTTAAGAAGATCTAAGAATATTGATAACAGACTCAAAATGGGTAAATTAACAAAAAGAGGTATTGCCAGTAGGCAGCGTTAAAATATAGATTTACAAAATGCTTTTGAATAAGCGTGAAACTATTCCAAATGGTAACCGTCACCATGTTCCGAAGAAGCACGAAACTTCAACAATTTTAACACAGACAAGTAGCAGAAATGTGCTAAGCCATAACTCTTTTTTTAAATCCATAACAGGATAGTGACTCATAGATCACTTTACCTAATTTAAAGTGACGATAAGGCCGATAGTGTAAACGCACTTTATCCGGAATCCTCAGCATGATGAACTAGCTACCTTACCTCTAACTGAAGGAACACAACAGTTTTTGAATTGTTGTTATGGCGTTAGACTTAGGTAAGATGGTGGTAGCTAGCCAGGTGGACTTACAAGCTCTACCTACTACATAAAAAAAATGATTGAACCCCTACTTTTATTTGTACTACCGGTGGACGCGAAGTTGCTAACCACCTAAAGCGAGCTGAATCATTGAATTGCCCGAAGCACAAGTGTTTAATCACAACCTGCCCAAAGCATAGTCGAACACTTCAATTCTTCGACCTTAAAGGTGCTTGTTAACAAACCACCCAAAGTGAAACCAAACTCTGGAACTGTTCGACCTGAAGAGTACTTGTCATAACTCTCAAACCTCCCAAAGCAAGTTCCTAACTTTGTTCGACCTAAAGGTGCTTAGTCATAATCCACGCAAAGCGAAGCCGAACCCTTAAACCATTCGACGTAAAAGTGTTTAATTCATCACAACCTGCCCTAAGCGTAGTCCAATCCTAAAATTCTTGGACCTAAAAGTGCTTAGTGACAAATCGGCCAAGGCGAAGTCAAATCCTCGAATTCTTTGACCTTTTTAAGTACTTTTGTGCTTAGTCACAATCCTAATAAAGAGTGCTTACACCGTGCTTATCACCATAAACCACCCGAAGCAAAGCCGAGTTTTCAAATGGCGCGCGCGGCGCGGGCATCGTGGCCAAAACGAAGCCAAACTCTAGAACCTTAAGGGTGCTTGTCACTCACAACTCATAAACAGCTTAAAGCAAAGTTGAGTTCCCAACTTTGTTCGACCTAAAGGGGTTTAGACACAATCCACCCAAAACAAAGCTGAATTCTTAAATCGTTCGATGTAAAAGTGTTATATCACAACCTGCTTAAAGCGTAGTCGAATCGAACCCTCGAATTCTTCGACCTAAAGGTGCTTAGTCACAAACCACCCAAAGCGAAGCCGAGTCCTTAAAACGACGTAAAAGTGCTTAATTAATCACAACCTGCCCAAAGCGTCGAATCGAGCCCTCAAATTCTCCGACCTAAAGGTGCTTAGTCACAAACCGCCCAAAGCGAAGCCTCTCTGCTGTCTTTCGCTTACGAGTCCTGTTGAGGTGATGCATCGAGGGCGAGGCGGAGTGCAGCGGCGCGCGCGCGGGGATCTTGTCGAGTCGCGTCATGGAGTACGCCCTACCTGGCGCGCGCGGCGCGGGCATCGTGGGCACGAGGTCCGTGCGCCGTCGAGCCACGGATGACCACATCGCGGGCTGGGGCGTGCGCTCCGGTTCGTCTGCGGGGGGCATTATAATGAGATTAAATTGACAGTAGTGATCCGCTGCAACTATACTAGAGAATGTATGGCACAGAGAACATTTTACAGATTGAAATACGTCGTTTTGTACCGCAAATGCTTGGAGTTAGCCACTTCGTTTGTACAGTCAGCAGCACATCAAGCAATACAAAACTCAAAAATCTCGAATGAATTTTGAAACTTAATTTACTTGTTTTTAAGTTTAAAATTGATTGAGAAAATTTGACACTTTGTAGAAGGCCAGCGTGCCGTTTACTATACATTGGCAACGCACACCTCCGCCGCGAAACCGCTGTGGTTCCGCCATAGTTCCGCTATGAAATATCTTATATCGACGACGATATAATATGAGGGTCACATCTACGTAGCGGTCGCGTCATTACTTTCGCGTATGCCAACGGTCGGAGCAGATCGGGTGGAATCGCGCGTGAAAAATCTATGCATTAGAATAGGCAGTTCGCAATAGCCATGTTGACTATTTTTTTATTTTATGTTACATAAATTACCCATAAAAAAAGAAACATTTGTATAAGAATTATTACGTTAGCATGAAAACTGCCCGAGATATCACAGTTTGAAATGCACAAAATTAGACTCACCCGAAAACGCTCCATACTAACGGCTACCAAGTTATGACGCCTTCCTACGTTGTATGCAACGCGTAGGAAATTTGTTCGGCAGCTATATTAAATATTGTGTTTATCAAAATGGTTTCTTTGACAAATTTGCCATAAATTTTACGGACTAATTAAATGTATTATTTATTTTAACAAATTCTATACTTTTTAAATGGACTTGTCCACCCAACTTTGAAGGGTTATAAAATAAATAATACGCAATATGTAAAACCAAGAGGTATACAAGCTACGCCAAAAGTTTGATATGTTTACGATTTTTATTAGTATTTCGTTATAAGTCAACATGCCTATTGTTTCGCTTGTCGAACTCATGGCGGAACCTACTACGGTGTTTCGCGGTGGAGGTGTGCTACAAGCGTTAATTGATCGCATTGTACATTTGTATTAAGGGCGCACCGATCTTCCACTAGCGCCGCCACTCAAGAAAAAATCATTAGCTACAACGAAATAACTATGTTAGATGGAATTCTAAAAAATTATAAAAACTAGTATTAGTTATATTTTTTTTTGTATACGTTTTTTCCTGGCTTAAATGTGTTTGTGTAGACAAACAACCAGGATTAACCTGGATTAACGCCTAAAGTAGGTAATTAAAATCTGGATCAACGCCCGATCCAGATTTTAATTACGCGAACACATTTTAAAATAAGAATTAACGCATACAAAAATAGTTGATAGCTAATACTGTTTTGATATTTTTCAGAATTTTATTTAACATTTTTTCTTGATTGGCGGCGCTAGTGGACGCACGATGCACCCTTAGCGTTGACGAATTATGGAATTTCATACAAACTTTAAAGTCTTTATTTTTCGAAATGAAACTTCATACACATAAGCAGAATACGTTGGTCTAAAAAGTTAATTAAAAACATTTTCGAAAAAGTGTTACAGCTAAATTAAACAGATTTAAAATTTTCCACAGACACAGAAATTTTCAATTATCTCTTTTAAAATAAGACATTTGAAACTCTGCACTTCCACAATAACGCTTAATTTTACTTAACAATCTCATTCAAGACTTATCTCGTTGGCATACACGGGATATAGTCAGGGCAACGAATTACACGGCGAATTAAAACGATCTTCACTAATCCCGTGCAAGGCCAAGCGGCCGATTAGCTATGTAAACAGGACAACGCAGAGTAACAGTTAGTGATTGTACTATGGGCACTAACGTAAGGATATGATACATTTAAGGAGGCCCTCGCGTGCGAGAAACTCTCCTTGTGTAAGTAACAGCCTCCTAAGTGTCTAGACAGAAACACTATGCCGAAGTTACGCGACCGAAGTTCGGCGGCAACACTTTTATTATAAAAAAACGCAACGTAATTTCGGCATAATTCAAATAATTAAAGTAGCATTGCAGGCGTAATCATGCCGAACTTCGGTCGCGTAATTTCGGCATAGTGTGTCTAGTCACTTAGACTCATACTAATAAACGAGTTGTTTTCCAGAATTGTTAGATCCATGGTTGGGTCAAGTCAGGTATATGTATACTCATCAATTTTGTCTGGGGATACAGGTGTTCTTTTCATACAAACGAGGTAACTTTGAAGCCTTGGTTTTCTGCAAGGGGTGTATAGTGCTGTGGTCTGATGATGACTATCCAGGGAGTGAGATTCAGATCGTTATACACACACCCAACTGATCTGATCAGCATTCTAAAAGATAGAAGGGTCAGAGTTCTCAGTTTCAGGATTTCCATACATTTTAATGTCATTTCCGCGGTTTTTTTAAACATGTCCTTTAATCTTTTAGTATGCTGTTTAGATCAGTTGGGTGTGTATAGCGATCTGAATCTTCTCCATTCACTCACTGGATAGCCATCATCAGATCACAGCACGGTACATCCCCTACAGAAAACCAAGGCTTCAAAGTTACATCATTTGTATGAAAAAAAACACCTGTATAGGTAAACAAAGTTGATGTGTGTATAATAAATAATTATTAATATAAAGCATTTTTTATCAATAAATCATAAAAATCAAGCTTTCAATTTTCTTGAGACAAAAATGAAGTAAAAAGAGTGATTCCGCCATAATAATCTTTATTTTTATCCCTTTCTTACGTCTAACATTACATAATGTACTATCTCGCTCACATGCAATCTATCATTTCTGTTTTGTCCCTTTCATCATCTTGCTTTCAAACTATTCACCTCTCCTTCACACTCACGTTCCTTTTCACATTACATTTTAACCTTACATGCCCTTTGAAATAACATTATTTTGTTTACAAAAAAAAAAAAAATTCACTCATACTAAACCTTACATAAACCAAAAAAATTAGCTTGGTTTATAGTTTATGAACCTAAAACCCACCCATGGATCTGACGCGTCTAAAGAATGACTCCAACATGGCACGAGGACACTTTTTAAGGGATTCGAACCCACGACAATATAATGCAGTTGTCATCATTAATCAGAATCTTATACTGTTGTTTATCGTCAAATTACGCGCATCAATATGGTGTTAAAATATAAAGCTTAAAATTGGTACTTACATAAACTAGCAAACATGCGGAATCCTTTAGAGCAGCATTAAAAAAGGGAAAATAATTATTTCTAATCCTAACTCACATATTTGCACTACTATTAGCTGATATCAAAAACGATTACTGATAGCTACATTGTAATAATATAATGGGGAAGGCAACTGTTAAAATGGCGCTGCGTACGCTTGTTCCACGAGAGCTATGAAAACAAAGGACTTTTACTTAAAAAATAGATTTTTTAGCTTTAAAATGATTAAATTCTGTGCACTTACAAATTTCCGAAAAATCTGGATATAGAAAAAATGGATAAATTGTGTAAGAATAAAAATGGCTTTCAGTTCCGGCATTTGCATTGTAGAGTAGTCTTTTATATCCATTTTGGGTCAATGGGTCTTTTTCGTTAAAAAATACTACAAAATAAATACCCATTTTCCCATAGATTTGTTCTGAACTTTTACTGTCTTAGGAACAAGCGTACGCAGCGACATCTACAATTAGCTTTGCGTTGCCAACCCCATTGTTTTATGAATGAATTATGATCAAAGTTTAATTTGAAAGTTGTAATATAAAACCTTTTTTGCTTATTTATACAGATAGTTGTTTTGTAGGTAAATAATGGTGATATTTCTAATAATATGAGGGAATTATTTCCAATAAAATTATCGATGATATAAAATACACTAACTTTAAACTGAAATCAATGATCAAGTTGTGACTATCTATGGTATCCAGCGAACTAAAATTTATGGAAGTGTAATTGCAATCACATATTGCTTAAAAATATCATGGAGCTAAAAAATTTCAACCCGCACAGCATTTAGTTTAGTCGCGCCCGGTGAAGGACATTAGCGTTCTTTACAGTAATAATTGCACTTTGTATTTTGAAGAACAGATAGTTTATAAGAAATGACGTCCAGTGTATTAAAATGGTGTAAAAGACGCAAAAGTAGTAAAAAGATGCAGAGATAACGCATCATAACATAAGTGTTAATTTTTTTCGTTTAAGGGCAGATTTTTCGATGCCTAGATAGAGCGTTATCCGTTTGATACGTATTATACTGCTAAATTGAAAATGCTTGTCATGCATTTGTCTGTCACATTTTTGAATGACTTTTATTATATTTGGTTAATATTTAAACTGACTGATGTCTGTTATCTGAGGATTGAAAAATCAGCCCTAAGTATAGAAAATAACTATGAGTATTTGAGTATACACATTATGGTCGCTGTTATGCAACCAGTGTTCAGTCACTTTGTGCTGCATGACTAAATGCTAGCATTTTTTAGCCCCGCCCACTTGGTTGCCACTTCGCGTGGTCCTATTTATTGAGCTTAATGCGTGTTCCATAGATTTTAGTTCGCTGATTGTATGATATCAGTATCATTATTTGCAACAGTAAAACTGTTGTGCTATAAATGATGATGTTACTATCATTAATAAAGGTGCGAGTTAGCAGCCAACCGCACGCGACATGAAGCTGCGACATGTCGCCGCCTCATGTCGCGTACACTGCTGGTTTCCATGTATTTCTGTGAAATACCTTCCGTAGCCACGAAGCCACTAGACGTGTCGCCCGACCGCACAATCAATATTGCCTACTTTAGAGCGACAACGAGCGAGCGAGCAGTGAGCGTGTTCGAAATCATACTAGCGACATGACGCGGCGTCGCCGTGTCGCCGCGACATGCGGCGACGACGCGTCGCGGCTTCATGTCGCGTGCGCACAGTGGATTTTGGAACCCGAAAAAGTAACATCGTCGAGATATTCCAAAATCTGTTAGTTCTAGATATTTGTCACTCACGACGAGAACTCTCGTGTGCTAATTATGTCTAGATTTTTTTAGACGAATTTCCGAATTGTATAAAACGGCGGAAAAAATATGGAAAATCCTTTATTAAGTACTCCTAAACGATACCAGTGATTGTAAACTGATAGCATAGTATTATAAGTTTAGTTAACACTCACTTTTTCAGAGTTGGCAGTTCTACTCGCGATAGTTTATGAGAAATTTGAGGTTTTTTTGTTTCATCTAAGATATTTTTTTACTCTAGAAATCTGCCGTATTTGGATAAGTTATTAACACAGAAATGTTGGCATTACTATGCCCCACATTTTTTTTGCGTTTCCAAAAGGGATGGAATGTTCTCGAGTTACAAATAACTAGAACTAACAGATTTTGGAATTATCTCGACGATGTCACTTTTTCGGGTTCCAAAATCCACTGTGGTGCGTTCGGCTGCTAACTCGCACCTTGATGCTCAGCGAACTAAAGCTATGGAATAAGCATTCCGTTCAATAAATGGCACCACACGAAAAGTACAACTAAGTGGATAGAGCTAAAAATGCTGGCATTTAATGATGCAGCACAAGGCGTCTGGTTGCTTTTTAGTGACCATAATTTTTATACTTATAGACCTTTTCTGTACTTAAACAAAAAAATAAGATACGTTATTTCTGCATCTTTTTTACTGCCTTCTTTGCATCTTTTACACCATTTGACTATAAAGGACGTCATTTCTAATAATTTCTCCCTTTCTATCTATTTCTCTACAATATAAACTGCAATTTATTGAAAAGAACACTAACATCAGTCACCGGGCGCGTGGCTGGCCCAACTAAAGCTGAGCGGGTTGTACTTTTTCGGCCCCGTGGTGCGATTTTTTTTAGCAATATTTGTTTGCAATCACACCTCCATAGATTTTAGTTCGCTGTTGATGCTGACATCTGTAATGATGTAGTCAAAGGTACCTTTATTGTCAGTGTCAGACAAGTCAAGTTGGAGAGCGGAGGCGCGTCTCGTCAGCGGCGCAGACGCGAACATCACGTTTGTAGTTGATGCCGCCCTAGAACATACAGACAAATAACGTTATTAATCATAATGTGACAACATTATTTTCTATAGGGCAGTAGAAGTATCTAAAAAAAAATCGCAAAAACAAAGTTTAAGGGCCGGTTTCATCTAAAAAAATTGCAAATGCAAAATTAAGAACTTTGATGACACGGTTTTGGTTATGTTAAAATAAAAAATCTCGACAAAAGAAATTAGGATTATAAAAACCAATTAATTAAACTATAATAAGGTAGTACTATCCGGAAAATGTGAAATTGACTCCTTGATTGATGTAAGAGAAATTATAAAAGATGAAATGGACAAATATATTTGTGAGTATCATTTTAATATATCTAATTTAATTTATAACAAGGTCTATCTAAAGATTTGTATAAGGAAATAAATAAAAAACAAACGATGGACAACTACTGGCTTATGGCCATATAAAATGACAGTACTCATAAAGACTTTGTTAGTTTAAAATGCATACAGACACAGTTATTTAACATTCACTAAGCCTAGACACAAATTATATGTATAATAGATGAAACTATGAAACTATCTATCTAGATGCTAAACTCCTGTTATTACCCTCGTTAAAATGGCATTTTAGTACGGACAAGTTAAGGATTAGTTTTTATTAAAACATTATTTCGTTTTATTTTACTTCATTTTTATTAGATCGTGTAACTTTTAGGAGTATGTATGTAATAGGGGTTAAAGTATAAAATTGCCGTTTTTATCTCACACACAGAGGCTCTCATATTTTCTATGATGATAAAGATACTTCAGTTACTTGTTATTATTTCGAATTATGATCATCGCTCATGACGGAACTTGACAGACTGATCGTATTCGATCACGTTTGTTAAGCAACACTCGGTCCGGTCAGGTGTCGGATGGGTGACCGTTAAAGTGGCATTATAACTGAGCGCTTCCGTGCTTCGGAGGGCACGTTAAACCGTCGGTCCCGGCTGTTGTCATCTGATAACAGTCGTTAAACCAAGTTAGAGGCCTTTCAGGCGGCTTGATAGACTCTAACACCAGAGGTGGCCACTAATCCTCATTCGACAAGAAGAAGACTATCAACAATAAAATTATTTCTGACTAGCGGCCGCCCGCGACTTCGTCTGCGTGGAAAGTTTTTTTGCTATCCCTCGGGAACAATATTTTTTTCGAGATTAAAGGTAGCCAATGTCCTTCTCTGTACCCTCGGCAACGTGTATGCAAAATTTCATGATGATCGGTTCAGTAGTTAAGACGTGAAGGCGTAACAAACAAACAAATAAACAAACATACGGACTTTTGCATTTATAATATTAGTAAGGATTTTATTTCCTGATCATTAAAAAAAAAGTATCTTAAAAAGTTACTTACTCCTTTTTTCGTTGGCAGAAATGACCACTTAATTCGTTGTAACTTAGCCGATACTTATTTTTTTCACTTAACACATGTGGCATTAGTTAGCTGAGTGCTTGTGCATAAAAGTTTTAAAACATTGGCGTTTATGGTTGTTAAATAAATTAAGACAATATTAGTATGGAAAATGCAAATTCTTTAAAATTCTCTATACAAAACGACAATTTCATACTCAGACCCCTAATATTAAAGATTAGTAAATAATAATTTGCTTTTGCTGATGCTGGCTTAGGCGACTGGATAAAATTAATTTGAGTCACATGAAATGTGACTTCAGGGCCCTGTTTCATATAAGTTACTAATATTATTAGCTAATTTTATTAGACTCATAAAATAATTTTATTAGTTGGCATTTTTCTGTTTCATAAACTTTTCTATAACACTAATAAAATAAGACTCTTTGATGTTACTAATATTATTAGACTACCTGAAGGCTGATTGTCTAACTTTGTTGCAATCAACTTTGACAGAAATCGCAGTGACATTGCTGCTTTAGTAAGAACCAATGTGACAACTATCTTACTTAAAGCAGCAATGCAACTGCGATTTCAATCGAGACTTGTTAGCAACAGAGATACGTAATCGTTGGGCTGGTATCTATGGTCTTTGGACATACGTGCGAACTGTTTATCCTCTATTTAAAAACAAAACGTGTTCCGTTTCACTCTAAAATACGAAGTACTGACATTTTGTCACACAAGATTCTGTTTCTTTTTACGTACACTAAAATAACAATAAAAATAAAAATACGCAATTCCGCGCCGAGAGTGGGATGTCATTTGAAAGGCCTTTCAAAGTTCTATAAAATGCGATAAATTTCAATACCAAAATCAGGTACCTCGATTTCTCAAATTCTAACCAAAATTGTTCGTTGATTTCGTATGTAAATTCCATGACTGTATGAAGAGTTCTCCTCCTAAATATCCTCGGGCATCTCACAATAACATTATCTTCTTCACTTGACTCTGAATCACTCATTTCAAATGATTTTCCAAAAACTAATAATAAATTTATTAGACTAGAAAGACTTATGAAAAGTAACTAATTTTATTAGCTGATAATATTAGTTTATTTTGTTTATGAAACGGTTTACTAGTAAAACAAATAATATTAGCTAATATTATTAGACGCTACGCTAATAACTCATTTTATTAGTTTCTACTTTTATGAAACAATATCTTATGATTTAAACTAATATTTTTAGTCTAATGCTCATAATATTAGACTAATATTTTATATGAAACAAGCCCCAGATGATCATTATTATTGTATTCTAGCATTCGTTATTTTGCCATAGTATAGTCATGCAAGAAGCCAAGTCGTTCCACCATTGGCGAGATGGTAATGAAAAACAAGTTTTAAACATGAATATTGTGGTAGTAATATGAATATTTTGAATAATAAAATTGGTACAAATTAGTATCTGCATTTATGTATGAATGAACTTATAAAAAAAAAATAGATTTATTTCTTCACAAGGTATGTAAAATTAAACAATGTGTACTTATAAGAGTGCGTACATATTTTGTTAAATAAGTTAAATGCTCATGCGGTTAAATAATTATTGTACAATTTAATGTCGAAAAAGTGATTAAAATTGGTATAAATAAGTGTTAGTAAGTGAAAATTTTATTTAAGAACAGAAAGCTTAGATTAAGAAATTTATTTGGATATATTGTCCCTTAATTTTCATATACTGTTTCTTAAGACAAATTAAACAGCTTTTTACCAAATTCCGATCACTCCAGTAACAACAAAACCAGAAACCAGCTCTAAAGTTCAACGACAGCGACACAGTTGCATAATAAAACGTCAAAAAACTGATTTCGCCTTCGACAGATCCGCTGAAATAAGGCCATTGTTTTTGAGACAATGGTTCGTGAAATATAGGAAGCGGTGACGTCACAGCCCCCCAACCGTGGAAGGTTATGGGACGTTATGGGACCTTATGGCTGGCGGAGCGCGAATCGCGAATTGGTGGTTTTATTAATGACAACTAGGCGTAGTCAATGTCACTTGACATATGGCTGAGATAGATATAAGATAAGGATTATGGTACCTACTATTATAATATATTCTGTGGTATTGTACTGAAAGAAGTTGATGACAATAAAAAGCTCTGTTGACGGTACTTATTAACCCAAGGGCCTTAAAAATTTACATGACTTCATGTTATTCATTACCTAGCTAGTGCAACATAGGTAGGTACTTCATAATTAATTTTATCTAAGCTTCCTATTTTTCTTCCCTTTTATTTGAACAGCTTCTTTTGCGGCCAGGCCCAATAATCAATTTACAGATAGGGGTAGGCCTAATCCAGATTAGATGCTACGTAACAGTTGATATTAATAAAAAAATTACGACAACTTATCTGGATTAAGCGTATTCCCTATCTTTGGATTGATTATTGGATCTGGGGTTATAAGATAGTCTCTACTCTCTTCTATGATCTCTTCTAATTGGTTGCCCAATCGCCTGCACATTATATTTATACAAACTTGTGTCAACGTACAATTTCCGTAAAAGTTACTCGGAAACAGATACTACATATATTATAAGTATTATCACACAATCAAAAGATGATCTCATATTGAGGTGACTGTCTGTCTTTGCTGTCTGTGAATTTCTAATCGAGTGGTAATAAGCCGGGGAGTGGGCGGTACTATCGGATACACAGCCACTCAATACAGCGAACACTCATTACTTCATTACGACACAAGTGATTTGACGTCCAAAAAACTGCGACAAAAACACACGGTGTAATTGTTCTTCGGAATGATGGCTCTCCTTGCTTAATAACTATGTTTTGTAATGATTTAGATGATATTCTAATGGCGAATGTCAAAATAACTTTAGGCAGACTTGTATCACATCACAAGCAGAAAAAAGTGAACTAATTACAAACTGGATTAGTAATCAACTTGGGACCACAACGTGCCGGACTACAGCTGCGCCACAAAAAAAAAGTTGGAAATCTGACTTTTTGACTATGCCATGATAAAGTCTATAGTTTGTCGGAGTTTGTCGCCAAAAACCAGAGTTTGTCGGTCTTCCGTTTAGGAGATACATGTGGCTCAGCTGTAGAGACGTCTCTACAGCTGCGCCACACAGATCTCGAAAACGGAAGGTCGTAGCGAAAATCTGATTACTTGTATGTATAGCCGTTAGTTTGTCGGTGTTTGTCGCACAAAAACCAGAGTTTGTCGGTCTAGCGTTTAGGAGATACGTGTGGCGCAGCTGTAGAGACGTTCTCTACAGCTGAGCCACACAGATCTCAAAAACGGAAGGTCGTAACAGAAATCTGATTACTCGTGTGTGTAGCCATTAGTTTGTCGGAGTTTGTCACCAAAAATCAGAGTTTGTCGGTCTAGCGTTTAGGAGATATGTGAGGATACGCTGTGGAGACCTTTCTACCTGGATCTTGAGAACGGAAGGTCGTAGCAAAAATCTGATAACTCGAGTGTGTAGCCATTAGTTTGTCGGAGTTTGTCACCAAAAATCTGAGTTTGTCAATCTTACGTTTAGAAGATATGTGGGGATATGCTGTAGAGATATTTCTACCTGGATCTCGAGAACGGAAGGTCGTAGCGAAAATCTCACATATCTCCTAAACGCAAGACCGACAAACTCTGGTATTTGGCGACAAACTCGGTCGAACTACCGACTATAGATATGACTAATCAGATTATCGCTACGACCTTCCGTTCTCAAGATCCAGGTAGAAAGGTCTCCACAGCGTATCCTCACATATCTCCTAAACGCAAGACCAACAAACTCTGGTTCTTGGTGACAAACTCCGACAAACTACCGGCTACACACACGAGTAATCAGATTTCTGTTACGACCTTCCGTTTTCGAGATCTGTGTGGCTCAGCTGTAGAGACGTCTCTACAGCTGCGCCACACGTATCTCCTAAACGCAGGACCGACAAACTCTGGTTTTTGTGCGACAAACTCCGACAAACTAACGGCTATACATACAAGTAATCAGAATTTCGCTACGACCTTCCGTTTTCGAGATCTGTGTGGCGCAGCTGTAGAGACGTCTCTACAGCTGAGCCACGTGTATCTCCTAAACGGAAGACCGACAAACTCTGGTTTTGGCGACAAACTCCGACAAACTATAGACTTCATCATGGCATAGTCAAAATGTCAGATTTCCAACTTTTTTTTTTGTGGCGCAGCTGTAGTCCGGCACGTGGGACCACAGTCAGGAAAAGATATAAACAAATTACAAAATCTGATACTAATTTTTTGGGATCCCAAACCACAGTAATTAAGAAAAATGTTATATAACTAATTACAAACTCTAATTGGTTAATCGAATTTCTGGGGACCACAGTCAGGAAAAATGTAAACTAATATTACAAACTTAGGTTTAAAATAAAATAATGTATTTTCGGTCAACAACTAATACCAATCAACAACATCCCAACTTTCCAAAATTCAGCGTATTTCCCTTAGACAAAAGTCTGAAGATGGCCATCTGCAAAGATACTGAGTCACCATGTGGTGTTAGGACGTAGCGGAAGAATATGCACGCATACGGAATTGATTAACGGAACATAGTGACTCATGATTAATGACGGCTGCCTGAGTTGACCTTCAAAGGATTTTGATGTAATTGTTGTTGCATCATCGGCGTGAAGGTGGGGCAAGGAATGCTATGGACGAAAAACCCAAAACTCATTTCAATCGATCGCAACAAACCAATTAAAGACGTATGTTGAGGAATTAATCAGTGTGGCCCTGGCTAAATTAATGGTTTATGGGAGATATGTAATAATATATCAAATGTTTATACGTTAACACGATGAAACACACAAAATATGACTACATAGTTAATTAGTACTACTTAGAGGTGGAGCGATCGAGATTGTACATGGATTTTTACAATGTCCTTTCTTACTTGAAAGTATCTGTTTTATATTTTGATAGTCTCCCACATAAAACTTGAGGCTAACCGTGTAAATGACGTCGGGTCTTCATAAGTCTTAATAGAACTTTGAATGATGCCTAACGGTCATTCTTAAGCCACCACCATGTTTGTTATTATAATTCAAAACAACTGCCACGTCAGTCAAATTAACGACTTGTTCTTTCTTACCTGAAAGTATCTGTGGTATATTTTGATAGTCTCCCACATAAAACTTGAGTTGAGGCTAACCGTTTATATGACGTCAGGTATTCATAAGTCTTGATAAAACGAATGATGCCTAACGGTCATCCTTAAGCCACCACCATGTTTGTTAATATAATCCAAAACAACTGCCACGTCAGTCAAATTAACGACGTTTGACCTTGTATGGGTGAACTTCAGCTACGACACGCATGCGTACCATCTTCGCTAAATGCAAGTCATATCAACATTTGCAAAAATGGGTAAGGCAGGTAAGTACTGTATTTAGCATTGGTAACAATGCTATGTTCGTCAGATGTATTCTATTTCTTTTTATGGACTCCGATTACGATTCTCTATGGTAAATCAATCATAAAAAAGTTTTAAATATTTATGCGGTATTTTTTTAAACTCCACGTGAATCAATTTGAGCTCTATAAATCTCTGTCTCATCATTATAATGATATTTGCACAAAAACCGCCAACATTATCCAGCCAATTAGAGGTAAGACGTTGCCAAGTCTCATTAGTAGGCTGTGTCGTTAGTATCGACGGTTATGCTGACGGTACCTGAATATTAATATCAGAACTGGGACTAGCGCCGTCCGCCCTAAATATTCCATAGACTCCTGGTACTGGAATGTCAGAGTTGAACAGTATCAAAAATAAACACATTCTCAGAATGCCTACTTATTATACACACCAACACAGATAGGGGACTCTCTATTTATCTAATATTTTGTAATCTTTCGCCGTTAAACTGATTGTGATGAATTTTAACAGCTTTGAAGGTCATATCATGTCAGTCTTGAATATCATCATAATAGATAAATGAGAACAATGATTATTTGAAGACGACACGTTTCAACGACACGACACGTTTTTTATATTACTACAACTCGACCAAGATAATTAGGTGAATGACAGCTGCATGACAGCTAAGTTCATGACACCGTTTTAATTTGCTCGAGTTTTAGTTAGGAAAAGACTAGGCAATTCTCAAGTTTAGTGCAAACGGGTGTTAAGTCTGGGGTATAAGTTACATTTCTATTTAGTAGTAAACTCATTTTCCTGAAAAGCACAGTGTGGTACAGCCCTCTCTACTTTTCAGGAAAATTAGTTTATGCAAAAGAACTAAAATAAATTCTCCGGCAGAATATTACTTTCTAGAATAATCAAGTCAACATTGTGTTATGTGTTGTGATGTGACAGCAGTATTGCGATAGATAATGTTAACGAATTCTCTATTTTTATTTTACCTCGACATGAACAGCAATCGTAAAGCTATAACGCTTCGATTGCAACGGATATCGATATTGATTATTATCGATACACGTCACTGATACCGTTTATTTATCGATTGTTCATCGTTCACGTACACCATTGGCTATTGTTTATATAGATTTTTTACGTTCCCTGTTAAAAATGAAATCAGATTTCAAAAGGGTTCGGACATTTATGTATGAAGACTGGCATACCTACCTGTTCGCCATTGTAAAAAAAGTCGATTTTGGCCGCCTCTGATAAAATTGATGTCAATCGATAGAGTAAGTCTTTACAAACAAAAAGTGATAAGAAAAAATCTCATAAGTGTTATACTTACTAAGATATTTGAGTTTGAAGTTGAATAAAGGTAATATAAAATTAAGTATTTTGCATTGATTTATATGTTTATTTATAAAACACCAACTACCTCGCAGGGGTGGATTACTAACATCATAAACAACAATGTTTGTTCTATGACTGTTCGAAAAATTACTAAAAATCGACTTTCCATACAACTGTCTGTCCAAACAAGTGCTTTCCATACTGATAACTGAAGCACACTTTGTTAGCTAAGCCATGGACGCTTCCTATATACATAAATAGCTTAACATGCGTGGACATATTTCATTTACTAAATACAGAAAATACTGATTTTGTGTGTCAACTTCAAACTCATTTATCTCAGTAAGTATATCACTTACGAGATTTTTTTGCTCATTACTTTTTGTTAATGACGTCCTCTATCAATTGACACCACTTTTATCAGAGGCGGCCAAAACCGTCTTTTTTCAAAATGGCGGACAGGTAGGTATGCCAAAAGGGCCTGATGCTCTATGCAATTTCCTTGCAACCCTGGTAAGGATAAAGTACAATATTTATAAACTCCACACAATAACAAACCTTCAATCGTGTTTATCTGATCGATGTATTAAATGAAAGTATTTTATCTTATTTGATACCGTTTATTGGTACATAATCCCAAGATTACGCGAGAATCAACAGTGGTCAAATTGATGAAATGTCCGTATTCAATAAAATATTTTTGTAATTCTTTTTCAGTCGCTTTAATAAATTGGTATAAGAGTATCAAGCGGCTCATGTCAATTCTGGGCATATTTCAAGCAATTTTCGCTCGTGATTAAACTAGCTATGTAAGTACTACATTAAACAAAACAGTAAGGTTAAATTCGCATGCTATCCTTTTAAAAGTAAAAACCAAAACACAGGACGTTCACACAGCATGCACTGAGCGTGAAACTATAGCATGCAAAACATTTGTATACAAAACTGCGTAACTACTATAAATAGATTATCTAACTAGATCTAACGAAACAACAGAACACTTAATTCAAAAGCCACTACGCATTCGATTTAAATTAGTAAAATCAAACTACATTTGTTAAAAAAGTTGAAATTAAAAAAAACTGCTTACAGTGATTCAAAAAAGTTCATCTGATCTATGGGGTTGGTACTGGATGGTGGGAAAACGAAAAAAAAAACAAAATTAGAATACAAAAATTATAACTTGGCCAAGGGGAACAAAACTGAAAACCCATCACCTAAAATAAAAAAAAAACGGGTGTAAAGCTAAGCGCAAATTAAATTTTAAAAATACCGAAAAACCTGCACTTGAAATAGAAGTAAAGCAAAAAAAAATGAACTTTCTGTTTTAAATAACTTCAATTTTATCTCGAATACCTCGTAGTTTATTTTCAGCTACAAAAGTGACTGACTAATTACACTATATAATTTAGTTTTCACTGTAAAATGTGTAACAAACGCCACACAATTTATAATAAGTCGTTCATTTTGCCATTCCATAGTTTCTATTCCAGCAGTCTGATAAAAAATGATTAATGTGACATGGAAAGCGAACAACAGATTTCATTTCAGATCTCATCTTGAAACATTCAGGGCCTATAAAACGAGACAACAATATATTTATCTCAAAACGTACTATTAACTGATTTATCAACTAGAGTATGACCTTTAGTTACGTGTAACAATTTTGCTATCTGGTATTAGGAGTAGTTCATGCATGTTCATGTAGGCCACAAAATGGACCAGAAATTGGGTCACATACTACTCTATGAATCATAACAGGCCCGTGCCGTAACCAATTGTTTTCTGCTGAGATCTAAATAATGTAATAAAGATCACTTTCCATGATATTTTACTAGTGAAAATCTACTTCTAGATGATCTTTTTTTTGGAATAGATAATGTTGATTCATTATAGCTACGTCAGTAAGCTATTTTTTCGTTCTTTACTATAAAAAGAAGAATCATAACAGCGCTATCTAGCTGACTCAACAAAATTAGCAGCAAAAATCCTCAAAGTGTATTGATATCGAACTATGAATCAAATCTTCATGGAATTGGCAGAAGTATTCCTTCTAAAAATATGGCATTAAAAACAGTTAAGGTATGATTCTGATCTCGGCAGCAAGCAGCAGTGCTACCGCAGCTGTGCGCTCTAACTTGAACCGTAATGTTAATGAAAGGCAGCCCAATTAGAAGTGAGCGAAGAAGTGTCGCGACTGCATAGCCATGCGGTCGCTTTCAACTCGCTTTCTAATTGAACCTTTCATCATAAGATTACAGTTCAAGCACTTCTGCGGCAGCACTGCTGCTTGCTGCCGAGATCGGAATCATACCTTTAAAAAAAGATGTCAAACCTGCGCGCGGCCCAGAAGAATCCACCCGAGTCCAGCGGTTCCAGCAGCCTTGGGGTGGAGGAACCGAACGCAAACGCAGGTCTTGGAGCCGAGCGCGCTTGCCGGGCGCGCTCGAGTCGATCCGTGCGGTCTTTCTCGCGCTGCAGGAGCGCTTCCCGCCGGGATATTGAGGCTTCCCATATCGCTCGCTTGCGTTCTTCCACCTGTGGAACGGTAGGAGAAGGCATTAGAAAAACTAGCATGTCTACTTCGATCAAGAATATCCTAGATACGAACTAAAACAGTACCCAAAAATTGCACTTTACAAACTTGGCGCTTATTATGTACGTAATCACTTCTTATTTTGTACAAACTCACATTTTATACTTATTACTTATTTTGTACAAAATAAGCTTTTATTTTGTACAAAAACACATCTTTTATCACTTGTTTTGTGCAAAATAAGCGCCAAGTTTGTAAGTGGGACGCTATTTGAGGTGCCATTTTTGAGACTCTGACTGGACATCTAGGGTATTCTTGATCGAAGCATGTCTAAATCTAAGTAGCGTAAAAAATAAACCCGATTTTTATTGGAAGCCAAATTTTTCTGGCAGCATAAGGGCGGTACCACAGACCTGTGACCACAGAAAGTAACTATGTCTGTTACGCTTTCATGCCTAAACTACTGAACCGATTCTAATGAAATTTGGTACGGAGATATATGGGACCTTGGAAAAGGATGTAGGCTATTTTTTATCTCACTGCTGGGCCAGGGTCTACGCCCTCACGAAATAACATGTAGTCCACGCGGGCGAAGATGCAGGGGCAAAGGTACTAGATTATAATTAAAAACAAACTGAAATAATGATTATTGATATGACCTCGAATGACTTACATAAACCATCTGAAGAATGCACAATCTATTATAGATAACCCAAACACAAATAATCTATAAATGCACAGCGTGTAGTGCATACTTAAGTAATGAAACATTAACCTAGACTGGACTATGGTGCATTCTCTTTAGCTTTTGACCTACAGCGCATATATCTGAGATAACTTTACCAATCATAATAAGACAGATTTGGAAAAGGATTTAAGTAGGTATATTAAACCTGAATGAAATTAATAGAAACGTGAAACTAAAATAAACACAATACTATTCATATAAATAAGCAAATACCACAGCAAATAAATAAAGAAGAATAAAAATAATACTAACAAAAGTCACTTGTTTTGTCATTCCGTCACTCTCACACAACACGATTGTATCACATCGCGAGCCACAATCAACTAAGGAAAGAAGGATGTCTGATTAATTTCCTTATCTAGACAATGTGACTGCACAATGATTCAAAGAAAATAACGAAATTCCTATAAGGGGAAACACTGACGACATGGCAATGAAGAACAACAATCTGGTAACTCATAAAACAAACAAATTGATAATACATTAGAAACACTAGTTAAAGTATTGATCTATAAAAATAAAAACATAGGTTATTGGGACACAAAAGATAAACTAATTGGAGACATATAAGAGATAAAAAAATATGGTAAATTCATCATCAATAGTAGATGAGACAGAAAACGTTTTGCATTGATGTGGAATACGGTACTAGTCAAAGCGGTTTTGAAAACACGATAAAAATAATTATAAATAGAAATTGAAGCGATATGTCTTGTGCATAAAAATTGCCAAACATTGAGTTGATTTAATGTCCCTAAAAAAAATTTCAAAACAATGAACTGCTACAAAAATTTAATTTCAAGAAGTTTAATTCCATTAAGCGGTTCATTCCATTTCACACCTTTACCTTAAATCTATGAACCGAAAAGAGGCATATTAGAGGTAATTCACCCCACAGTCTAGACAACTACCGAACTGCGTCATCTAACCATTAAAATTTATACAGCGGCCAGTATTTTGTTTTTATTATACACAAAACATCATTTATTTATGCGCATAGTTCAATGAGCTTTACTAGGTTTTTTACAGGTTAAGCAAAGTAGATAAGCAGTAGCTAAGAATAACAGGGGGCAATAAATATTAAAGCTAAAATGGAAAGTCAAAGATTGACCGTCTTAAATTTTTCACATTTCCCGTCACACCATCAGCAAGAATTATAAGCTTTTTTATGTCCTATTGACATCTACATCATATCGCAAGGTCATGTCATGGACTTCTCGCAACAATGACATCAGGATCATATTTTCTCATACATCCATTTTTATCTAAGTGTCAAGAAAGTTCGTTAACTTGCAGTATAATGAACCTAAGCAACAATGTAAATCAGTCGGTATTCATACTCATGACTTTTAACTTCAAAAAATGAGGTTCATTATCATCTATAAAGCCCAATGCTGGGCACAAGCCTCTCCCAAGGATCTCCACGACGATCAGTCCTGTTCCGCGCGTGTAGAGCGGCTTCCCGCAACCTTCACTACACCAGATCATTTATTGTAGTTATTCATCATCATCATCATCATATCAGCCGCACGACACCCACTGCTGGGTATAGGCCTCCCCCAAGGATTTCCACGACGATCGGTCCTGCGCTTCCCACATCCAGTGGCTTCCGGCAATCTTCACCAGATCGTCGGTCCACCTTGTCGGGGGCCTACCCACGGAGCGTCGTCCGGTGCGCGGTCGCCATTCCAGAACCTTTCCGCCCCAACGGCCATCGGTTCTTCTCGCTATGTGTCCAGCCCACTGCCACTTTAGCTGAGCAATCCTTCGAGCGATGTCGGTTACTTTAGTTCGCCTGCGGATCTCCTCATTTCTGATTCGATCACGCAGGGAAATGCCGAGCATGGCTCTCTCCATTGCACGCTGGGTGACCTTGAGCCTCCTTATGAGACCCATAGTTAGCGACCACGTTTCACTGCCGTAAGTCATCACTGGCAACACACACTGGTCATAGACTTTCGTCTTGAGACACTGAGGTAAATCGGACACGAAGATTTTTCGGAGCTTCCCGAATGCTGCCCATCCGAGTTGGATTCGACGAGAGATCTCCTTCTCAAAGATTGTAGTTATTACTAATAAATTATTCTGGGCTTTATGAATTACAGAAATGCTTCTACGGAAACACCAGAAATAGGTCGCCATGACGTGCTCACATGTGCCTATACAAACTCCTTCATTAACACGCGGTTATTGTTTCAATAGGTCTTAATTAACTGCAGAGTTGCATTTAATACAATACATTCGAGATTTCTGGAACTTTCAATGCCGAAGATGAGGTCACACGTGCTTTTTTCAAGTTTACAATCTTCTACATTATCATTACCGCGTACTGTTTTGATAGGTTTAATTAACAGCGCCGTTCGATAATCACATCCCGAAATCCCGATACATAAACACCCAGTGCCGACAGACAGGAGACGCGTTAATCTCAAGGCTAGTAACGGCCAATGTCACAGTCACATATACATTGGATATTTTCGCGACGTTCGGACGCGTCTGCGAAGAAAGCGAGGAGTGTAAATGTATAATAAATATTGCTAAAGCGATGACTGAAGAAGAGCAAATAAATGAATGGGATAAGGCTAGGAGGATGATGGTAGTGACAAATAAACGATCTGTGACTATTTATCATACATTAGGCAAAATAGAGCAACATACAACAAACCCCCTCGGTGGTCTAGTGGTTCGCCTACCCGTGTAAAACGCAGGGATACCGGGTTCGATTCCCAGGGGGGGTAGTATTTGTACTCGGTTTGGTTAGTGGTAGGGCTCATTTTAAGGCTAGCTATAGCTACCACCTCAGATCAAATAAAAAAGGAAGATGGAGCGTTGCGCAGTGGTTGCGAACAACTAAGTGAAGCCGGTTTTTGATGGTACATGTGTGCGTACTAGGGGGCGGGCGGGGGCCGGGCGGCAGGGTTCGCCCAATGACGAACGAAAGCCAAGGCGTAGTTTCGTTACAGATGTGTGCGTAAACTGTGTATGTACACAGCCAAGGCGTAGTTTTACTGGCTTCACCGCTTTGTCGGAAGACTCCGTCTTTACTTTTTTATTTGGTCTGAGGCTACCACCATCTTACCTAAGTCTGACACCATAACAACAATTAAAAAAATGTTGTGCTCCGACAGTTAGAGGTAAGATAGCCAGTTCCTCAGTGATAAGGATTCCGGGAGTAGTGCGCTTCCACCTTAGGCCTTATCATCACTTAACATCGGGTGAGGCGAAGGCCAAGCACTATCCCGTTATTCCCGTTGAGCATAAAAAAAACCAAAGAACTAATAGAAGATTCCTCAAGATTCCACCACGTGTCAGTTCATAACTACATGAGAAATAATAAGTGATTTAAAAAAATCTTTAGTTGACTATTGAAAAAAATATTAACGCTACTATAACAACCACATCCTTAGCAATTCAAATAATGTAGCCAACTGTGTCAATGCCAAATGTTTTCGCTTTTCAGCGCAATTTTTTAAGCCTGCTTGTTATAATTTATGACCACACAAAAAGTAAAAAACTTAAACTATATAAAATTGAAGTTCCTAAGTGGCAGTGAAGTAAGACTAGACAAAAAAATCCTGCTTTGTACACGAATCATACCGATAACTTAGTATTTGCATTTCAAAGGGTTTAAGTTTTATAATGAAGCAGATCCCAGTTAGATTAATTTTTAATACAAAAATTCTTACTTAGAAGATGAGATAAATCAACTAAACCTAAAAACAACTGAAAGCTACAAAACAAATATTATTTTCTTATATAATATAATATCTTATATAATATTCAAGAATCAAATTAATTAACGGCAAGAAATAATACTTATTAACGTAAGGATTTATAATTTTATTTAGAAAATATTGTTTTTGTTATTAAAAATATTGAATATTCTTTTAATGGTGAGCGTGATAAATAACTTGCATCCGAGTTAAATCGGAATGTCTTACCAGTGCCGTCTATAACAGAAACAAAAATAACTATTTTGGTGATTCACTTAAAATTGTTTCAAACTTTAATGTTATCATACTTCCTATCAAAAACTAATCGACAGATAAATTTGGTTTTAACATAACTGAAGGAATGATAGCTTCACCACAGATTACCCAGATTACTGGATTTTTAATGGGAAATGTGAGAAAAAAATCAAATTGGCTGAATATTTTTTTATAGGTAGGAATAAGCTCCCTTGGTAATAGAAAAAAGTTTCAGAATTTTTGGTTGCGTGAAAAAGTTTTACAAAATTAAAGTCTCTTCGACTTCACTTACATTAATTAAATTAACAACAAAAATATGAAAATTAATCACATGTTCCTAAATTTTAAGTCATAGTATTATAAAACCCCATCACCGATCTTCAAAGATCTTTGTCCTATTTGCATCCGTTCCATATTCTAATAATAGTTTTATAAATACTCACAAAATCTTTAGCTGGCATAAGTATTCCAATTGAAACACGAGTCAAAGCACTGATTCAAACAATACCAACATCGAAATATGAAGAATTTTTTTAAAGAACATTAGCAATGTCAGACTTTTGAAAACTGTTCACGATTACACAAGCAGCTATGTTGGAGTATATCATCCATCTGTTTGATCAAACTATAAAACCGTACGAATAGTCCTGGAGGAAGTGGCGCACGTTATTTTTGTCGCGACTCCTTACGGCGTGGCGGGAGTTAATTTTAAATATTTTTGATGCACTACAACGGAGAGTATTTCGGTATAAGTCATTATGCCGGCACGAATGCCTCGAACAAAGTCTTTGAGGCGGGTGAGAGAGCGCGGTTCCGTGTTCAAAATGTACGCACGGTTTTCACTAAAGCGTTCGACTGCGTCATTCACATTTATATGCATAACGATTTTACGTAGAATGGCTCGCGAGATGTTAGATCTAAATCGTTGTATGAAATCCGCAACGGTGGAATTTAACTGCCAGAGACACGAATGTTAACGCCGAAATAACATCCAGATAAAGTGCAAACGAAAACGAAAGTTGTAAACATAGCTTGCGATTTAAGCGTGAAGTTATGGCTTAGTGCCAACTTCATTAAAACGGTTATTAAGTTCAGTTAAGAGGAAGGCCTATTTGTATATTAAATGCAGCCTCTTTGTTAGCGGCTAATTGATGCCTTGACCTAAAAAACTTGTTAGCAATTTGAAGACGACCAAAATGCGAGAAACAAAAGTAGGTAAACAATAGGTGATGCAGGCAAATAGAACGTCAATTCTTCAATATGACAGAAAATTACGGATGAATAGAAGGAGTAAAGACAAAGCTAGCTTAGCCGCTATTACATCAGTTTAGTGGCAAGTATTTCTGAAGGTTGAGTAGAAGTATTAAAACCTTTGCAAAAAAACGTTATGTTCAGCCAGACACAATTCCAGAGATTCCGATCAATCGTATGCGCGCACGCACTGGCGAGTCATACTACGCGTGACCTCATAATTGACAATAGATTATGTAATCGCGACCGGGTCACCTGGCACAATAATGCGCGTCCGAGCACCATCGAATTACTTTATATACGTTTACGTACGTTTGTGGAGTATACATACATACCAACGATAAACAAGATATACGGAAGTTGCATTAATCAAAAACCTGAGTCAAACGACCAAATTATGATCCAAAACAAGTTAAGTATTAGTATCATCATGATCAAGAAATCAAGATTGATATCTTTCTTTATTGATGTGGTTTGAATGAAAAATTATAATAATATCACCTGTTGAACAGATGACAGCTTCATCTGTAAAAGAAATGATAGTGATATATTTTCGGCTTCGTTATAATTTCTTCTTTATTGCAGTTGCACTTGCGTTTAAATCCTTTCTAGTGTTTAATTAGCGTTTCCATATCAGTTAAAACATTGATAACGTTATGTGTTGGAACTGTGCGATCATTACAATAGATAACCATGTGAGAAGTGACATCACCCGGACAAGGACGAGTTATGTAACACCTACGTCACTTACATTGAATCGAGAAATGGTGTTTATGATGCCATTACGCGAAACGTTTTACCAGACAAAAATATTGGCACGTCTTAGATAGTTTGGAAGATATTTGTACAGTACCTACAGAATTATTTATCTTGAATAACGACTGTTTCAATTTTTTTACGTTTTAGTAGACATCTACTAATATTTTCCAGACTTGAATGATTCTTATAGTATTATAGATAATAGAAAAAATAGATTATAAAACACTTTTTACGTTTTATTTCTAATGAACTGTACGCGCGAAAGTCTTAGAAGTATGTAAAATAGATAAATAAATATTTTGTGTTTTAATAATATAGATAACGATGTATGCATCGGTGAGTCGATAGTTCGAGATGTTCAGATAATATCAAATCATAAAATAAATAAAGTACAAAAATTTACTAAACAATTTGCAACAAGTGACGAAGAATGTTTACACCGTGCTAATTGGTAACGTAACCGAGGTCTAATTGATTCTACAGACGAGTGTTACATGCAACTTGAAAATACGAAGAGAAAGGTAAGCAAGAAATGAAAAGGCGCAAGAAACTTTGATTATTGTGGATACAGTATTCAATTTGACAAACTACACGTCCTAATGAAATCTACATCTCTTAATCATCATTAACTCAATTTATCCCCACGATAACGGTTAAGTAGATACGGCTAGGAGTTAAAATTGCGAAACATTGAATTTCCACGAGGCTCATTAATTTCACTACGTCTGTAGACATTATTTTGCAAAATGCCCCGTTGTAAATGAAGTTTACTTCGTTTTGCAGAAATGATTGTGGGTTGTGGCGTGGCGTACGCTACACGGCCAAATGAATTTGTCCGCTCCACTTTACATCCTCACCAATCCAATACTTACCATTCAATTAGGAGTACCTTCGGTTCCAGTACGAATGGCTGACACTACCGAGTCAGTGTTTATGGCAAGTACCGTAACACAACCTGCTATTATTTTCCGTTCGTGTAGTTTTGTTTTCGCGTTAGCCTATAAGTAATTTCTAATTTTCACCGTCATAACGTCTATTATTTTACTGGAGGTGAAAGTGGACTTATGAGTGATGATGGACGTACGTAGCGGGTGCCTGAGATGCAGCTTGGAGAATCGTAAAGAAAGCTTCAATTTCTACGGTACATTTAATTTTCTCTATAGCGACGATGTTAAATGACTGGGATAGTCCATTAATATCAAGAAATATGTTATATACTTATTCTATACAAAAATATTTGTTTTATATTCTTCACTTCGAAATAAAGTAAGAAATAATAATGATACCAATGAAGTGGCCATTAATTTCTAAACAACTAATGTTGTAGATCAAAATTTTATCATATCTTTAAGGCTTATTCACTTTGCAATAGTAAGGATGGGTACGTTTGGCCCTGACACTAGACTAGCTTAATCAAATGATAAGCGAACTAAATTTGAAGTAGCGACCGCACTAATGTAGTCATGCCTCGCAAACCCTGCAGGTACCACTTATATTCTTTAGCCAATAGACATCTAGGATAGTAAACTCTTAACTGTTAAACTTTTGGACGATTACAGATTACTGTCGACTACGTATTTTTTATGCTCAAGTGCTTCCTGTGGTAATCTCGTAAGTTAATAATATTTTTATTAATTATTCATCAGATCAGATTTTTAAATGTAGCTGTGATTCGTTACAGATGGAAGAACCACCAGCATAATGATGCGAACTTCCTACGACGGCCAAGACAAATCGGTAGATTCATCAGCCTTCTCAAAGGAAGCACTCAAAGAGACAAAAAGCAAAAATTTTTCACTTTGAGATATTTGGTCGCATTTAGGCGTCTTCTATTTGGCCTTTTGTTGACAAGACATTAGTAACAGCTGGCCTATTTTCATAAAGTAGACACGAGATAAGAAGCAATCTTCTTTGGTGAACCAAATATTTCTAGAAAGTTGTGAACAACTTACTAGAAATATTGAAAAATAATCATTCCTTTCACCATCTTCGTTAGTTTATAAAATCTTGAATAATGGTAGCTAAAGAGATTCGGATAACTTTCTTCCTGATGAAGATGGTTTCTTGTAGTAATTGTTCTACTTTATGAGCTTACATTGCATCTACCGTGTGCTTTGAGTACAAGACTTACATCCTTTGTCATTATCATTAGTTCAAATCCGGCTCGAAAGACTACTCGAAAACCCTATTGAAGATCATAAAAAACAACTGTTGCATTTGTCCGCTTTAGTGAAGTTATGGTTTTTAATGTAGTAGATTAAGGAGCTTGACCGAAAACACTACGATCTCCAACCCATCAGCCAATCGTGGAGATTATCCAACTAGAGCAGCGATTCTTAACCTCGGGTCGCGACCCAAATTCGGGTCGCGAGAGGTATTGGGTTGGGTCGCGGGCCCCCAAACAACTTTAAAAAGTAATAAAAATTTTGTTGCCTGCTGACGAGCGACGACGCGACGAATAAAACTGACTAAAAATCGCACAGCGCGGCCATTTTTTTTAGTATAAACAAGCAAGATTAGTGGATAAAACTGACTAGGAATCGCGCTGCGCGGCCATTTTTTTCTTTAAACAAGCGAGATTACAATACAAGATTAGTAGATGAAATTAACTAAAAATCGCGCTGCGCGGCCTTTTTAGGGTTCCGTAGCCAAAATGGCAAAAAACGGAACCCTTATAGATTCGTCATGTCTGTCTGTCTGTCCGTCCGTATGTCACAGCCACTTTATTCCAAAAGTATTAGGACTACATAGTTGAAACTTGGTAGGTAGGTGTATTCTATGAACCGCTTTACGATTTTTACACAAAAATAAAAAAAATAAAAGATTAAGGGGGGGCTCGCCATACATGGAACTGAAACTGAAAATATTTTTTTTCATCAAACCAATACTTGTGGGGTGTTTATAGATAGGTCTTTAAAAATGACATTGAGGTTTCTAAGACAATTTTTTCACAAAGTCAACCGTTTGAAAGATATATGCCGCCAAAGTGGTAAAATGTGTGTCCCCCCCCCTTTAACTTTTAAAGTAAGAGGGTGAAAAATCTAAAAAAAATATAAGCTATAGATCTTACCAAACACTTTCAACGAAAATTGGTTTGAACGAGATATAGTAATTAGTTTTCAAGATATAGTACATTTTCCAAAACCGCAAATATAACTTTGTCATTCATACAAACACTGTGAAAAACAAAGTTATTTTTTCAGACGAAAAATGATAGCGGTATTAAAATATGATATGGTATAATGTACCTACGGAACCCTACTGCGCGTGGCCCGACACGCACTTGGCCGGTTTTTTTCTATAAACAAGCAACAAGTA
This sequence comes from Agriphila geniculea, assembly GCA_943789525.1. Taxonomy (NCBI): domain Eukaryota; kingdom Metazoa; phylum Arthropoda; class Insecta; order Lepidoptera; family Crambidae; genus Agriphila; species Agriphila geniculea. The sequence continues at coordinate 20,496,268 of OX038890.1, forward strand.
AGATGACAAGATTAGTAGATGAAACTGACTAAAAATCGCACTGCGCGGCCGTTTTTTACTACAAACAAACAAGGTTACAAGATTAGTAGATGAAACTGACTAAAAATAGCACTGCGCGGACATTTTTTTTTTCTTTAAACAAGCAAGATGACAAGATTAGTAGATGAAACTGACTAAAAATCGCGCTGCGCGGCCGTTTTTTACTATAAACAAGCAAGGTTACAAGATCAGTAGATGATACTGGACTAAAAATAGCGCTGCGCGGCCGTTTTTTAACCGACAGGCAAAATTGAAGATCTTGGAATCGCAGATAGGGGGCACCCGTAGAAATGTCGCCCAGGGCGCTGGTAGTGCTAAAACCGGCACTGCCTTAACGTCTTCACTACTGAACCGATCATGAAATTTTGCATACATCAGGGGTACAGAAAAGGGGCATTCAGTTCCCCGAGGGATAGCAAAAAACTGTCCACGCAGACAAGTCGCGGGTGGCCACTAGTGAAAAATAAATAACTTGTCATTTTAGTACCTGTCACGGCAAAATAAAAAAAAAATATTAGGATTAGGGTCGCGGACTTCAAATATATTTCTACTTTGGGTCGCCAGCCAAAAAGGTTAAGAACCACTGAACTAGAGGCCTAAGGCTTGCAGCAAATTTTCCCACGAGACAAGCCTACAACCTGCAGTGGATTTTTTTACCATTGAGTAGTAGGCCGAAGCAGCGAGAACATGCACAGGTGGGGCTACAGCTCGGAGAGTGCATGTCTGTATTTCCCCCAGACAATGGCACGTCTTTTGTCATGCCCTGCGTGTCCCACCTGCACGCGCGAGGATCTTTATAAGGCCACTGATAATGCCGTATCGGTGGCTGAGGTCCTCACAAATGATACCGGAGGCGATACGCAAAGAAGTGGATAATGGTGATAATGGGCTGTTGTGACTATGATGGTTCATCCAAGCTATGATGAGATTGAACTGACCTGTAGCCTCCTGTCGTCGTCTCTCGCGCGCTGTTCCGCCTGCCGCCGCCGGCGCTCCTCGTCTCGTTTCTCGCGCTGCGCCTGCGCGGCGGCCGCGTGCGCACGAAGCTCGTCCAATCGCTTCCTTTGCTCGGCTTCTCGTCTCTCTCGTGCTAATCTCGCTCGGTCTATGGCATCTGCTTGCGCTGTAACAAACATTCATTGTAAATATGGTTGTAAACATTAATGCTATATTTTCTGCCAATCAATTGACACATTTCCTATGTGTCGGAGTGGTAGGAGTGGGAAACGTGGTCACTTGTACTATTTTGTATTTTGTGGTAACGGTTGGTTAGCGATATGCCTGGCTGGTGGTGCCACAAGTATTTATTATGCTCGTTTGCCACACCTATTTTATAAAGATAGGGCAGGGCAATTCGCTTACAGATTTACATGATGCAAGTAATGTTGCATATAAATGTAATAATCTAGCAACCAAATACCTACTTCATTTGCGATTCTACTCTAGCGACTTTTTTATTAGGATAATAGGAGACAAAGTCTTCTTCTTCTTACTTTTGTTTTGGCAAACTACATTCCTCTTGGAAGTAATTTTTGCCAGTGTCAAATGTTGAATAGTTCAGTGGTAGATTGTTTCAGTATACATTAAAATGCGGGTGCATCGCATTCCAATGCTGTTTTGAGCATTTGGCACCAAGTAGGTATATCAAGACAGTTTACTCGGTAAGGTCAGCCGAGGTAGCCACCACTACAATAAAAGTCTCAGCTTCACATAACCAAGATCGCGCCTATTTCAATTATCCCATGTTCGGTTGCGTAGACACTTGTACCACAAAACTGCACCAATTTTAAGATCCACTATGAATCAATTTGCGAATAATTTAAATGTCACCGAACCGAACTCGAGTAAATGGCGCCAAAAACTAAGTCAAAAATACAGAAAATGTCATCGAGTTTTTATGGAAATCGATAAACTTATCGTGTCATTTCATTTCCCCGAATGATTGTCCAATCTTTGGCCAGTTAAGTAGGTAACGGGAAAATATGTAATTGCATTGCAAATACCTTCTCCAAGTGTGTTAAAAAAATGCAGCGATCACAAACTTGTAAGCATGGTAATCTGAAACGTGTTTACAATCAATTTCGTGAACTCAAACGAGTATCAAGTTTTGGTGTTTAAGTAGTATCAATTTACCACGTCACTTTGGGTGAGTCACGTTACAGGAAAGGTATTTTCCGAGTGAAATGACACATTACTAATTAAGACACTACCTATTCGATGCAATCCAATGAAAAATAAAACATAAACTATAACAAATAGTTCAATAACTTTGATACGATGAGCGACCTTGTGTTTTCCAATTTATAAATAGCGTTTCCTTTATAAACTAAATAATTTACGAACTTGAAAAACCACAATAGAAGTAGTTTTAATTTATGCTCACAACACTCTTAGATAGCAGTAAGGAAAATCAAATATTTCGCACTAAATTAATATCCATTTTTTATGCACAACGAGATATAGCTTGGCCTTCATCTCACCTGATGTTAAGTGACGATAAGGCCCTAGGTGGAATTGTATTATTAAATTAACTTATATTGAGAGAAAATAATGAAAGTCATAGGTATAATAATTAAGAAAACAAAAGTAGAGTATGGCTAAGTATAGAAATAGTAGTTCATTTATTTATTAAAGTTCCTTGGCTAAACGGCAAGCCAAGCCCGTCGACGCTTGACCCAATTAATTTCTAACATGTTCAAATCGATTTAGGGTTGGCAAAAAATATTATATATTATTATAATATTTATAAATGGAGCGTGCAAATAAAATATTATGTAAAAATGGCGAAGCTGCTTGATACCTGTCAATGCCTACAGCTGTTGAAAATGCTGCTTGTAGGTATCAAAGTGATACATTTTTGGCAAGACTCCAGCTTTTCTTGAATTTATGCAAAAGCACACCCCGGACACTCTATACAACCGCGCCATTATAAACAGATGACGTCTGATGACGTTTTTGTACACGGGCAACTGTGCATGTAAGTCTAGGGCTACCGTACAGTTTGTACTGTATGAGCGGCGGCGTTCAATTCATAATGCGAACTTTTTGGTAAATAAAGTTACGACGCATTGCTTTGCATATCAAAAGAAGTTGACAATTGACAAAACCGACTAAAAAGTTACGACGCATTGCTTTAAATATCAAAATAAGTTGACAAGCACGACTAAATGAGCATACGATTCAGCACACTAACTCGCGGGTGGTGAGGTACCTAATTGATTCTGGGGCGGGGCGGAGAGTGTCCTTTCTGTACGGTAATACTTATATCTTTGGCAAATGTTGAAAACGGTGCCCTATTTCGAATATACAGCTTTATTCGATAAGATATAATACTCAATTCATTGCAAGTACCTTATTGTTTATAAAGAAAATTACAACCGTAGTAACAAAAACATCATACAAATCAGCTAAACTGTCCCAACTAAGTAAAAACACCGTACTTAGTTTTTGCCAAAAAGAATATCCTACCCCACAAACAGTCAGTCAGTTAGAAGAGCTTTGGACCGAACTTCCAAAGATCGCGGCTTCAATTCCCGCATGAGAAAATGATCTGGTGACGACTAAAATTTTTTCTAATATATAATTAAGTATTCTATACCGCACAAACCTTAAAAAAAACAGAACATTTTAGCCCCAACTTTATTCTGACAGCCCTTAACACGTGGTGAGGGTTCCGTGGTTTTAATCGATAAAATCGGTGAATGAATGCTCACAATCGATACGAGATAAATAGTGTGCCGGGTGTTTTGTAAATAGTGTATAGTCATCGGAAAGGAATGCCAGCTATAGAGATTTACCTAGCTCACAGCATAATGGTGGCCGTGACAGGAATGCTAATGTGGTTGAGTTGGATGTGTGCTGACTGCTGGATTATCGATTGGAGCTTGTGAATGTCTTAATACTGAGTTTTTTTAATCGCAAGTTTTTGAGGGTCAAGGACAAGTTACAATGATAATTAAAAACAGTATTTTATGTTTAACGACATGGAATTTAATCGGCTATGAGCTGCGTTTTGTAGACATCTCGAAGTGGCAAGGCGATTTTAATGACAGTTTATTACCTACATGTTTTTTTATGCACAATAGGGTAGTGCTTGGCCTTCATCTCAGCTGATTAACATCAGGTGAGATGAAGGCCGAAGCGCACTACACCCGGAATCCTCCATACAGGAACAGGGTCCGTACCAGCTAATTTACATGGCTATCGTTATCGTTTTCATTTGACAGATAGTTGTGTTACGTTGCTACTTTTCTTTAGTAAGTTTTTATTTGTGCCAAAAAGAAGTAGCAATGTGTCACATCTATCTGTCAAATGAAAGCGATTACGATAGCCATGTAAGTTAGCCGGTACGGCTCCTGGCTATCTTACCTTTAACTGCCGGAACACAACAATTTCTAAATTGTTGTTATGGCGTCAGACTTAGGAAAAATGGTGGTAGCTAACCAGGTGGACTTGAATTAAGCCCTACTACTAACAAAACCGAGTACAAACCCCCTCCTGGGAATCGAACCCGGGACCTCTGCGTCTTACAAGGGCAAACCACTTGACCACAGAGGCGGTTAAAACCTTTCGTTTTCCTAAACAATAGAATATTTTAGCCCACCCTTTTGCAATAGAAATCTACTACAACGAAGTTCAACCTGCCCAGCTTCATTGTATGGTGTCTTGAGAATCCCAGCGATTTCCCATAAGCGACTGTATAAAATTCCTAGGCACTAATATAGGAAGGCATGTGAAGCCGGAACATCCCGCGTTTAATGCATACTTGTACTTTAGAATAAAGTGAAGTCACATCACTACCCGCATACGTGTGCAGGGTTGCCAGATTTACTTTTTCTACTTTAAACATAAAAGGATTTGAATGTCACAATCGTGAGGGGGGGATTAGGGGGTTCAACCCTCAGAATTAAAGACTTACCAAGTAAAATAATTTTTTTTTCGTATATGAACCGATACCCCCAAAAAAACTGCCCTAAACTCAACCCCCTCCGAAAAACTGACCTGGCTACGCCTATGGTCACAATAATTATTGTAATGTACTTATTTTCGACTTATTGTGGCAATAATGATGCTAAAACAATCCGGGAGATAATTTCAAATTATTCATGAAATATTAAATTTAACAGGAAGGATAGGAGGAAAAACAAACATTAAACGATTTGTCCATAACAAAACAGATACAAACAAGTATAGCCGTGAAAGTTACTTGATATTATAATTATCATATTGCAAAAACTTCTTTTTGATGTGGAGTGGAAGTTTTGTACTAAAAGGTCCTTTAAGAGAAAGTTACAGAAATGCTCAATTTTTGATTAAGCTTTTGTTTTTGACACTACTTTGAATTATTTCACCGTTTTTTTTCTCTGGCCCCACAAATCAGCCCTCTAACGACGCCGCACCGATAAAAAATCTGCACTGGAAGTTATGCCAGCTAAAGCCAATGTGTTGTGCGTGTCTGTTGCTTTTTTATTTTTAATTTATTTATTGCTTTGTATGCGGTATTTGCTTTGTATGTGGGATTGGGATGTGATCTGGGTCTGGCCCAGAAAAATCGCTTTTAGAACTTAACTCATTATGTTAACGATTTTCTTTTCTTTTTCATCTTGTCCCTTAAGCAGACTGTTCACTACTACACATCTAGGAAGACCCCGGTATTTGCTACTTTTTTAGACTTGTCTAGGGCTTTTGACGTAGTAAATTATGATAAGTTATGGCAAAAGCTGTCTTGTGAGACTGATGTACCTCAGGAGATTGTAGCAATATTTAAGTTTTGGTATGGTAGTCAGACAAATACTGTTAAGTGGGCTGGATGTCATTCTGATGAGTTTGGGCTACAATTAGGGCTTCCATCCCGGGATTCGAGAGCCGCGATTTCCCGAGAGTCTCGAAGGATATTTGGTCCCGAGAGTTTTAGTTTCCAGTCTCGGGATTTTCGAGATTTTCGAGACTTATTCAAACGCTAGGTAAATTACATACATTTCATATAAAGTTGCGTGTTGCGCGTGTTAATAAGTATGTAGTAACATTATCACAGAATAACTAATAGTACACATTATAACGTGTCAATTAAAATACAAACAGAATAAACGAACGTGACAATTTTAAAATAAACAACAAACAAACAAGTACAATACGATCTTTCATCTAAGATCTCAATTTTTGTTTTCATCGTCTTTCAGTTTAATCCTATTCTGAGATATTTTCATGAAAGATAAAGGAAGTGTACTGAACCATAAGCTTCTGTCGTATCCAGAAGCAAACGACCTCCTCAGTCGCCTTCGCCGAAACCGGTCCACTGGAGATCTTCTAGCATACTTACACCATTTGCAAATGGAGCGTAGCCATCGAGAGGAATGGAGAGGCGCTCGCCGTTACTCTTGATATCTCGAAGGCTTTCGACAGGGTGTGGCATGATAGCCTTATTGCAAGCTTTCTTCATACGGACTTCCCACCGGTTTATGTGTCTGGATATCGGACTTCGAGAGGGATCGGTCGATTCAAGTTGTCATTGATGGCTGCTCGTCCAACCAGTTGGCTATCAATGCCGGAGTCCCCGAGGGATTGGTCTCTTAGGGGTGGACTGAACAGGAACACCTGGTGCATATTAATGACCTGCTAATATCCAGTATTTTGGTATACGCAGATGACAGCACCGTTGCAAAGAGCTACATATCTGATGCTCGAGCCAGTGCAAAGCAAACCCAGTGTCTTAGGAAGGCGATGGTCAGACACATAAACACGAACCTGTCACTGCAGGCAGTCTTCGAATAGGGCGATGCCAGTCAGGTCAGGCAATTTCAATCCATCAAAAATCCATGTGTGTCTGTTCTCTGCCAAAGGGAGTAGTTTCGACCTGAGTCACTTTCCGAGGTGTAACCGTGCCGATTACTGAACGACTAGACCTTCTCGGCATATCATTGACTCTAACACTCAATTTTGGCTCTTCCATCGAGAATAAAATACAATTGGCATCTAAAATGCTTAGCATTTTGGCAAAGTTGAGAAAGTACTTTACTTCACACCGGAACAGCTGCTCATTCTATACCTAGCGAAAGTTCGATCGTGCATGGAGTACTGCTCTCATCTTTGGGATGGTTCCGCCAAATACGAGCTCCAGGCGCTTGAATCCTTTGAGCGGAGGGCCAGGAAGCTCATCAGTAACGATAATCTTTTCTGTAATAAGCTCAGAATTCTCGAGCATAGACGCAAGGTCGCAATGTTTTTTATCGGGTACATTTCGGCGAGTGTGAATTCCGCATCTCCTTTCTTCCATCGGACAACCAGAGGTACGATTCAGCATTTTGTTTCAAATTTTATCATCCGTATCGCCAGAGAGTGGAACTCTTTGCCTAAGTCTTGTGTTTTCCGACAGGTACAATCTGGAGGCCTTCAAGTCGCGTGATTAGGTATCTTTTAGGCAAGCGCGTTCCATTGTTAAGCGCTTGCCTATCTATCATACAAAAACGCGTCACATCATCATTTCGAGAGTCTCGAAATTTCGAGAGTCCCGAGAGTCAGCCATATAGTCTCGTCTCGATCCCGAGATTGTGAAATAGGTCCGAGAGTGGAAGCCCTAGCTACAATGTGGTGTGAGACAGGGTGGTTTAAGTTCCCCTCGATTGTTTAACCTTTATATTAACCAGCTGATAGGTCGACTCAACGGCGCCAACGTCGGCTGTTACATAGACGGCGTTTGTACGAATAATATCAGTTACGCTGATGATATGGTTCTTTTGAGTCCATCTATCGGTGGGTTAAGGAAGCTCCTGTCAATATGTGAGTGTTACGCAGTGGATCATGGACTTAAGTACAACACCAGTAAAAGTGAGTGGATTTTGTGAGGTACGCTTAACTATATAGCCCAGGACTTTTAGCAAAAAACCTAGGACTAATTCCGGCGGAAGGTTTTTTGTTTTTAAAGTGTTCCTTAGGTCCCCCTGAATATATCTGGAAAGTTCCCCGTGAATCCCATGTACGCTCCCCCCTCCCCCCCCCTCAAACGTCTCCCTGATTTTAGTTTTTTTTATTTATCTCAGAAACGGTTGAAGATAGAAGAAAGTTGTCAACGTATGATATAATTGTTATAAAATATCCAACCCATCGACACTTCAATCATTTCGATGTGAGCTGTAGTCTCTGAAATATACCTACAGACATTTCACCAAAAATTTTTTTTTGCCCAGAAATCATTCTTTGTACTAGTTTTTAAGAAAAGTGAGTGGAGTTGTGGCGAAATTATGTAAGGTCATATGAATCTTGAAACATTGAGGAATAAAACAAGGTATAATACATTGTTATAGCAGCATCAGTTCTAGATTAACACCGAATGGTGTCAGCGCCACGATGTAATTTTTAGCCCAATACTTTTAGATAAAAATTTCGCGATACATAGGACTAATTCCGGTGGTAAGTTTTTGTCTTTTAAAGTGTGCCTTAGGTCCCTTTGAACATATCTGGAAAGTTCCCCGTGGATCCCATGTCCGCTCCCCCCTCCCCCTCAAACGTCTCCCTGATTTAAGTTTTTCCCATTTATCTCAGAAATGGCTGAAGATAGAAGAAAGCTATTGAAGTATGATATAATTGCTATAAAATATCCGACTTGTCGACACTTCAATTGTTTCGATGTGAGCTGTAGTCTCTGAAATATACCTAAAGACATTTCACCAAAAAAATTGTTTTGCTCAAAAATCATCATTTGTACTAGTTTTAAGAAAAATTAGTGGTGTTGTGGCAAAATAATCTGAGTTCATTTGAATTTTAATACATTGAGGAATAAAACGAGGTATAAAACATTGTTTTAGCAGCATTGGTTCTCGATTTACAGCGAGTGTCAAACACCACGGTATAATTTTATAGTATGAAGACAGCAGGAACTATGCAAATGACGTTGCCTTTTAGGATTAAGTTATAGCAATTATATTATTAAACAAAATTAAATTGAAAATTATTCTACTGGAACACTCAAGATTTATGCTTTTATATATGGCGCCACTTTATCATCATCATCCATCATCATCAAAATGGTTGCTCCGATTTTAATACATGATGGGTCAAACAGTAGGTATCAAGCGATACTACATGTAATTAATAGTCCTAATATCTTTGGACGAATCCTTCGTGTAACTTCACTTACAGGTTAGTTCGATCATGCTCTCTCACTCACCCGCATCGTACATATGAAGGATTTGTATGTATGTATGTTTGAACGAATTAACTCAGAAATTACTAAAGCTAATATTACAATAAATTTATTTGGCGTTTGACACCACTCGCTATAAATCGAGAACCAATGCTGCTAAAACAATGTTTTATACCTCGTTTTATTCCTCAATTTATCAAAATTCAAATGAACTCAGATTATTTTGCCACAACTCCACTAATTTTTCTGAAAACTAGTACAAATGATGATTTTTGGGCAAAACATTTTTTTTGGTGAAATGTCTTTAGGTATATTTCAGAGACTACAGCTCACATCGAAACAATTGAAGTGTCGACAAGTCGGATATTTTATAGCAATTATATCATACTTCAATAGCTTTCTTCTATCTTCAGCCATTTCTGAGATAAATGGGAAAAACTTAAATCAGGGAGACGTTTGAGGGGGAGGGGGGGCGGACATGGGATCCACGGGGAACTTTCCAGATATGTTCAAAGGGACCTAAGGAACACTTTAAAAGACAAAAACTTACCACCGGAATTAGTCCTATGTATCGCGAAATTTTTATCTAAAAGTATTGGGCTAAAAATTGCATCGTGGCGCTGACACCATTCGGTGTTAATCTAGAACTGATGCTGCTATAACAATGTATTATACCTTGTTTTATTCCTCAATGTTTCAAGATTCATATGACCTTACATAATTTCGCCACAACTCCACTCACTTTTCTTAAAAACTAGTACAAAGAATGATTTCTGGGCAAAAAAAAATTTTTGGTGAAATGTCTGTATGTATATTTCAGACACTACAGCTCACATCGAAATGATTGAAGTGTCGATGGGTTGGATATTTTATAACAATTATATCATACGTTGACAACTTTCTTCTATCTTCAACCGTTTCTGAGATAAATAGAAAAAACTAAAATCTGGGAGACGTTTGAGGGGGGGAGGGGGGAGCGTACATGGGATTCACGGGGAACTTTCCAGATATATTCAGGGGGACCTAAGGAACACTTTAAAAACAAAAAACCTTCCGCCGGAATTAGTCCTAGGTTTCTTTGAATTTTTTGCTAAAAGTCCTGGGCTAATACTAATCTTCCCGAAATAACACTTTGCGGGAAGCATCTGAAGCGGGTTCAGAGTTTTAAGTACTTGGGCCACTGGGTCACAGAGGACTCTGATGATAATTTGGACATCGAGAGGGAGCGTAGGTCGCTGGCTGTTCGCTGCAATATGTTGGCCCGCAGATTAGCACGGTGTACCAGGCCAGTCAAAGTAACGCTTTTTAAAGCATACTGCCAATCTTTTTATACGTGCAGTCTGTGGGTTACTAACACGCGGCGGGCATTCAGCGATCTAAGAGTCCAATACAACAATGCCTTGAGGGTGCTGTTGGGGCTGCCGTGGCGATGCAGCGCCTCCAACATGTTTGCAGAAGCTCATGTTGACGGCTTCCATGCGATAGTGATAGGGTTGCCAGATCGGAAGTCCAAAATATCTGGAGAAAATTTGAAAATGTCGGGATTTTTCAGTTGTTGTCGGGAGAAATAATTATTTTAAATAAAAATGTAACTTAAATGCTACTAAGAAAACGGCCGCGCAGCGCGATTTTTAGTCAGTTTCATCCACTTACCTTGTACTTTTGCCCGTCTTTAGTAAAATAAAATGGCCACGCAGCGCGATTTTTAATCAGTTTCATCCAATAATCTTGTAATCTGTGGTTTCAGCCGTGAAAATAATTGCTTTCTAGAGAACTTTCGGAACAGCTGATTTTCCGGGAATTTTTCAGATTTTTCGGGAGTCGGGAGATCACTTGAAATTCCGGGAGAATCCAGGCGAATCCCGACCATCTGGCAACCCTAGATAGTGAGGAAACGGTGCGCCTCCGCGCTGTCTCGGTTGCGTGGCAGCAAAAACAGCATCCTTAAGGTATTTGTTGACAGATGGGACATGCCTCTGATCCAAAGGTGGGTTCATGCTCACACTGTGACAAACACGATGCTTTAATATTTATGTAATATTTTGATTTAATTTAATTTGATTGAATTTAATTTGATTCTTATTATACATGCTATTGATTTGTATTAATTAATGTAATTTACTAACACTAGTCTTAAGATATTGTTACTAACATTTTTATGGGCCTTGCCTGAAATAAATTATTTGAATTGAAAAAAAAATGAATTTACACAATTCACAAAAAAGTCTTTAATGACCGCATTCATTGTTCAACGCTTTTTAATTTACATTGTTTGACGTTTCAAATTAGCCGAAACATTTTTCCCGTGTCAGTCAATCGGAGTCAACCCTACTAGTAACACCAGGTGGTTTGGTATGTAGGCTTCGCCTATATCGAGTGACGTGTTTCGTACCTTTACATTTTTCTACGTCACTTGCGTGGGCAAAATCTTGATAGTGAGGGTAAAGCTCAATGATTCGGTGTACAAAATATTCGCAGCTTTCCTACTATAGGGGCATTAGGGGCACATCTCAAAATTTTATGATTTCGAGTTTTTATAATATATGGGCACAAAATGTACCACTCTATGTGATGCTCTTGACAGAAGAGTCAAAGTATACTGTGGAGCCGCGAAAACTATTTGTGTCTCTTTCACATTTCCGAGTGAAGCGTCTCGGTTTCGGATTTTTAAACGCGATTTTCCAACAATCATGTTTTTCAAATTGTGCCCCTATAGTATGAAAGCAGCGAATATCCAATTGGAAGTGCGATATAACTACCTGATTTCAAAATGTTGGCATTAATGTTATGGAGATAACCTTGGAAATGGGTAATCCTACTATCCTTATTCTTTATATTTTAAATGAGAAAGTTTGAGACAATCACGCTACAAGTGCTTAACGGATTTGGATGAAATTTGACAATACACACAGTACAGTTAATAGCGTGGCGTGGATTAATTAAAACACTTTTAGGCGCATTTGGTCTAATTCGCGATTCACATTATACGCAGTTGGTACAATTCGCGGTTGGTCCAATTTGTGATTGGTCCAAATATAAAGTGTATTTCCAAAATAAAACCATATAACACATTTTATGTACATATTGTACTGTATTTATTCATACTTATTTACAATCATAACTTGTGTTTCAAGCTCCTACAAAGTAATTATTGGTTTTGAACTTTCACAAAAAAATTGGACCAACGAATTGGACTAACTGCGAATTGGACCAACCGCGAATTGTGCCAACCACGAATTGGACCATATGCGAATTGGACCAACTGCGATTTGGACCAAATGCGCCTAAAGGATTAAAACATACGATACTTTTTATCTCGATCAAAGACTCAAAGCAGGCTTCCTTCACTCGCTCAAGGTCGCGCGATAAGCACCTACCGCTAGCCGTGCCTACGAAGGCACAGCACAAGTGAACAGAGGGCCGCCACACGCCCGCCTGTGTAGCGCGCGGCATCTTACTGCCTGCGTAGGTATTGTCTCTATTATAATAGTAACAACGTCGAATCAATATTACTGTGCCGTGTACGGATGTCTAAATCAAAAAACCAATAAACAATTGTCGTTTTTCACATTATGATAAGCTACGTAGTTAATTTAAAAGAAGTCAACCCTAACCTTGCGTCGTCAGAAAAGGTAAGAGCACGCGATAGAAAGAGAGGCAACTACTAGGTGAATATAACTGTAGGCCATTAGCGCTGCGCGACCTGAATTGCACTTTATTGTGTCGGTGCAAAAGTCGCTATATATTTAAATGACTTTGCGGCGTGCTGCTTCTGTACTTGTACTATTATTTATTCTGTGCTCAGTTTCCCTAAAAGTTTTCAGAATTTCCACACACATATTTTTCAGAGTGATATTATTTGTATGTTTGTTTGTCTAACTAATCATCTGAATTTTGACTTGTTCCATGAATAAACATTCCTTACAATAATATTATATGTGAAAGTCCATTTGTTTGTTACGCCTTCACGTCTTAACTACTGAACCAATCATCATGAAATTTTGCATACACGTTGTCAGGGGTACAGAGAAGGACATATAGGGTACCTTTCATCCAGTAAAAAGTATTGTTCCCGAGAGATAGCAAAAAAATTTCCACGCAGACGAAATCGCGGGCGGTCGCTAGTTTTTAATAAATGACTGTCAGGCTAAAAAGTTAAAACATATGCATTTTTACCAGTATCAATCGCGATTCCCGGTACGCGTTCTAGTCTGCGAAACTGCGTTAAATCTCCGCTTAGTGCCGATGGGAATAAAGCATTTCAAGAATAGCGAACGTGTTACACGCTCCATAATACTGATAATTTCATTCATGGATGCACACCAACAACGGCGTTTTTAGCAATGACTGGTTTCCGACCATTTCCCGCGAAAATAGAGTAAACATAAACAACAACCAAGGAACAACTGATATTTTATATAAGTTAGCTAGAAGAAAAAAGTTTTGGGACAAACTTAAATAAATTAGGAAAAAGACAGGAACAAAAAAAAAAAACGGGTTGCACTCCGGGAGTGCCGGCAGAAGTGAAAACTTTTTTGCACGAATTGCCGTCTTACGAATTTACTCTGCATTTTAATTTACGAATACAGAACAGTATTGTACGAAAGTCTTATCCTTAAGACGCGCTTCTGGAAGCCGCGATGCTCTAAGGTCTTATCCATAGCTTGACAGAAAATCTAGAACCGAACTACTGCAACTAAAGGGAGTTTTGACATTGAATTAAAAAATTAGCTGCTGCGTTGCTATGGTCATAGTAGAACCAAATAAGTAAGTCATCTTACTCATTATACGCACGAACGCGGTTTGTATGTGAGCGCGCCCGTACGTATGCGTCGTCGCACGCACACACTGACAAAATTTAAAGGTGATAAAGGTGCGCCACCGCCAGTCGTGGCTGCGCCGTACGTAATCCCGCCCGCGCTCACGCACGCTTCACGCCCCGCTGTGCTGCCGCTCCTAATAATTTGAACGTGTACCTACCTACAGTACATACCATGCTTTCCAAAGATATTATTGCAAAAAAGATATGTAAGAATGAGGCTATATTTTACATCAACTTCAAAATAATAAGGCATTTCGTACTTGTCGAAACAGACGAATTTTTTTTTAAGTAATTGTGAATCACAAATTCCTACAGGAAAAGGTACTTTTGATGCCTATTATTTGATATGGATATGGAAAGTATTCAATTTCAGAATTAAAAGATTATTATTTTGATAAGTGTAGGTAAATGAAAAAGTAAAAACAATTAATAGTGTAAAAAATAAAATTTTATAATATTTTTATTTTATTTAAATAAATACATTATTAAGTAAAGCCACATTTTAATTAATCCTATTTCGACCGAAAGCTTTCAAATCACATAACATAACATGACGTAGGCAATGAAAACATGTAGTCAATTCCTGAAAACAAGTTAATGTAAACTGTAATTTAACAGATAGATGTGATACATTGCTACTTTTCTTTAGAAAGTTTTTATTGGCCAAAACGAAAGTGCCAATGTATCACATACATCTGTCAAATTTCAATTAACATTTACTTCATTATTTTAGTCGATAGACGCGCTGGTCTACTATAGTGCTATTTAAAAAAACTTTGTATTATTTATTATATAGATCCCTGATGCTTACCCTACAAGGAAAAAAATATTTTGTATAGAGATTGACTATGCATTTTTTGACGACTGAATAAACTAGCGATGTGACACTGACAGCCCTACGTGTTTAAGCTGTATGGCTCGCTCGAGGCTTGAGTTGGCCTACTTATTTGGTTCTACTATGCTATGGTGACACAAGTGTTTACATATTTTTACGAATTTTCGATCAGGGTATGTGATCGCGAGTTCAAAATTTTTTCCCCATACAAAAAAGCGTACAACGCCGCTAAAGAAGTTTTCACTTCAAAAAGGCTTTTGATAACCTTCCATGGTCCTGCTTGAGATCACAACAATTTATTTTCTTCGATTTAAATAAATCTATCACATCACCGTTTAAGAATTCCGATATTACTGTAAAACACTCGACTTAGAAGACCATTGACAATTCAGTAAAAGTTGTCTTACTTTCACTAAACACAAAAACGTTTACGAAATTGAGAAACATAATTATCGTGATCTTTTACATGTGGCTCATTATAAATGTAATCTTGAACGGAACAACATTGTTCATGGTGTGATTAGCATTGTCCGACACGTACAGTACAGCTACTTTGCCAAAAAACATGTACATTTATATCCAAACAAAAGCAGAGAGAAATCAAGGCCACGATCATCATTATACTCACTAGGTGTTTTATGAACTAATGTAGCAAAGGATTACCAACGTCATTCATATTTTTCTAAAATGTAACTCTCCATTTTGACTGGTATTGTACCTAGCTAATTTCTAACCGGAACCCTTAGAATAATAACACCTAGAAAGACAATTCCCTACAAAGCGCACTGTCAAAAGTGAGGCAACTAAAACAGCCATAATGGCGGCGTTTTCGGATTTGTATTGTCCATTATTACATAATCATACCTAATAAGTACAAAACACTTTCAATTTCCCAACCTTTAGAAGATTAGTTACTATATTATTGGATTTTAGTTAGAATTAGGTAACGTATGAAGGATATAAATCTAAAAACTAAGCCATTTTGGCTCAGTATTAGTTGCCTCACTTTGCATACGAAGACACGGCTTCTAGGTGTTATTATTCTAAGCCGGAGCCATAATCGCAAATCAAGTTGTCACATTACTGCTGAAAATTACATCAGAATTTATCTAACTGCGTCAATAAACATCCAACTAGGGTAGAATAGAAAATTTAATCGTTTGGTAGCAAAGCTAAACCTGATAAATCATTGCAAAGAAACGATTTAGCACAGCATTTACTCGGCCTAGGAGATTACAAGTTTCCTTATTCGTCAAGTAATAAGAGAGCCGACATTACAAGCAACAATATCTAAGCGGGCGACATAAAATGCAGCAAAAAGGCGCTTGACCTCAAGGTCGAAAGACTCGCATGTTTTCTGTCTGGTGAAATTTTTAATGATGCCCAAAAATACTGAATGATAAATACTATAGATAGACAATCTAGCTGCCTTAATTTTACATGAGCACAGAGTATATTATAATGGTACAAAACGTCATACCACATGAGTAAAAAAATGGTCATACGAATTCCTTTTTTAAAAGCCCTAGATGTTGTTCCAAAGAGAACGACGCATTTGAGGGCAACAAAGTCATGGAAAGTGCAGAATGTTAACTGCCCAAAACAAGTACAGAAAATTAAGAAAATACTCCCAAATCTTAGCCAGACAGGTGGAAATAAACTTTTCCTTTCAAGTGAGACTAACATTTTAAGATCCAAAATTATTGATTTCTCTACAGAATAGAATCGTTCATAACCTAATTATCTTTTGAATCTAATAGTTGTTACGAATCTTGATATCAATATGATTCTTATTATATTAGCATTTCACGGTTTCACCATGAGTTTACATAAGTACGAGCTATTATAAAAGTTTTTTGTATAATCTAAATTATAGAACACAGCTAGTATTTATTTCCCAACAAAAATAAAGTAATCTTCTAGTTTTGCAAATACCTATTTAAGTCTGATAATAGTGAGTACCTACTCAGTATAAAGCATGAAAATATCAATTTAGTATGTTACGCACGTAGTTTCTTTATGAAAGTATTTTATCTTGAATACAAAAGTATACGTCCTTAACAACAATGTCTTATATGCAATCACATTACATATTGGCGCATTCTTTAAGTGTACATAATCGACAATTGGTTTATTCATCATAAATAGAATATGATAGAATTATAGAATATGAATTATATAGGAGTGTAAAACACAGGTGCAACTATTTAACAAAAATAAAGTACAATTCACAAAGTTTAAACATAATTATCAATGCCGATATTGCGGTGTAATTTTACGGAAGTATAATGAACACCTGTCCATAGTGTCCATAAAGAATATCTGTTACAGATTTTTTGTGACCTATCTGAATATTGATCAAATATGGTTAAGCTGCGTCAAGCAGCGGTTGGAAAACATATTGCTAAGCTAATATTTAATAGGTAACTCGGTATTGACCTACGAACAAAGAACTGTATTGACTATTAAAACGGTTGTCAAAATGGAAGAATATCTTCTACTTAAAACGAAGGCAGTGATAAGGTTTAAGTATCACGTCTCAAGAAAATCTGGTTTATCTCTGTTCTAAATATCAATAAAAATGACAAATTGTCTCGTGGCTTACAATTTGCTTCTATTCCAGAAGCCATTGATGTGAAATGGGATGTTATGTGGGAGGACGAAAATTGAAGACTGAATGCACAAAAATTCTTTTCCAAACCTTTTCGTTTATAATATTTCTTAAGTGTCACAATTTTACAATCAAATCGCTGTCGACTCAATCAAAAGAAACTGTTGATTGATCTTGATCAGTTTGCTTCGTTTCGTATAGAATATAGAAAATGGTTAGAAAATAGTGTGGATGCTTTGAATCAGAGTGTGGATGCATTGAGGTTCAGGTTTCTTATTTTTGTTACAAAATAATTATGTGGATAATCATAATATGATATTATGTTCGAGTCACATCTAATCTAAGATTACTGTAGTTTAAAGATGATGTGATGCATTAAGGTAGATTGATACTTCTACTGATCTAAATATTTCTTGTTAGCGACAATATTTGCGTTTCATTTGGTTTATCATGAAGTGTACCAGCTATTGCAATAAACAGTTGTCAATACTCGATCGATAGCGTATCGCGATCTAATAACATGGTGATAAGCGAGAGGGATTGGAATGCTCGATGGTCGAGTTATTGGGTCAAATCTGTTTACTCTATAGGCCCATGTCCATTCACGTATGTTGTGTAATCGATTTATTTGAAATGTGCAATCTGAAGATAAGAAATGCTCGACTTTTGAATTCATGCATCATAAATATTTTCTCTATTGCACTGAACAAGGTTCTGGACAACCCAAATAGAACTGTGGTAACAATAAAGGATAATCAATCACGACTGACTTAATTTGGTTGGGCTATTGTACTGATTGACAGGTCTTCAACGCCCGTTAAAATTGATAGAAGGTTAGATAGGTTAGGGGATTGAATGCTGATTTGCGTACGATTGCATTGCAGCATTAAAAGTGTTGCCTCTGCGTTATGTGTAGCACAGAACAAATAAATTAGAGGAGGTAAAACTCATCAATGCGGGACATTTCACAGGATATATGCTTTCATCAGTAAGAAGGAGGATCAGTAAGAGCAATGTTAACACGAGTTACATCAGTTTTTGTCTTTAAGTTAAACGTCGAGCTCGAGAGCAACAAAATACGGGTATGACTCAGTGTGTTTAATTAAATCTTTATTTTGGAATTCTCAAATCTAAACGAAACATAATATTCAAAATGCAATATCCATATATTTGTTTTTCAACTTTCTAACTTAGCTTGACATATTTATAGGTATATGTGGGAGGAAAGTAGAAGATTAAAAATTTGAATCGAAAATAAGAAATTCGGACGATGGTTTACCTCACCACAACGAGACTTGTCGATATAGTCTGCTAAAAGTAATAAAAGTAATCGATTTCGGTATCGACATAAAAGTAATCGATTTTGGTATCGATGCTGATCGTGATCAATAATCCGTGAATGATATTACGACCATACAAGCGGAAGTCGGGATTTTAATACTTACTATAAATCCATCAAAAGAGGGTGACCGAAATTCAAATGATCGAAATATAATGAAAATGAAAGGGCATTTGAAGTGGTTTTTTTGTACGACAGCTACTAAATAATGAAAGAAAGATTGTAATGTAACATATTTCTGTGGAAGATTAATAAGTGTGTGTACGGCGTTCACTTTACATCTTATAAGTAACATAAGAAGAAGAAACAGTGCCAATGAATCACAATTAATGTAATTTTTTTCATGTGATTTGTGGATGCAAGTAACGCTAGTTATTTTTACATTCTCTTTGGATGCAAGAACTACGCGGCGAGTTCGTAAAATGACAGTAGAAAATTCGACATCTTCCAAAGAACACACAACGTTATAAGACGCATTACTTTTTAAACCTTTCGATACCTCGCCTATTGGCGTTGTGTCCACTAAGGTGTTAAGAGAACTAAAGCATGATAATTTAATTGTAGCTACTGACACTGTTGACTAAAGTTACGAAATGAAGTTAGGAAAATGTTAAAATCGTCAATAAAGTAGATAAAGTAATATTCAGTAAGTATAAAGTGCTCATTGATCTATTTGTAGAGATCAGTAAATATTGAACACTGATAAAAATTTGTTTTGACTGAATGAAACCCACTAGTTGGTAGTGTGATAAGATAAATCACAGCAGCTGATATTAAGACCCAGTAAACTAGAATTGGCTTTGATAACTTTTTGAGCATGACTGGAAATCTCAAAACCATTTCGAGGAATAAGCTTTCGGTACAGTGTCTACTAATTAAATTTAAAAATAAGTCTATATTTTTAAAGATATTTATAATATTCAATAAAAAGCTTTAACCTTCAAATGACCTTCATATGACGTCATCACATACAGATCTCCCAGCCAAGAACCTTATATTCATATTCTATGACACTGGACATTCTACTACTGAAGGATGGTTGGGGATGAGGTCATTCACCTTTGCAGATTTCTTTTATCCCTCTCACACTGTGACTGAAATTGCCATGCTAAGTACAAAATATCCCAATCCATAGTCAATTTACCCAGGTCATGTACAACAATTAATTAGATTTTCTAAATAAATGTAAATATCGGCACACTTTAAATTAGTTACATGATGTTAAAATTTATTAGTACATGCCAAAGTAATTATTTAGAGGACAGATTAACAGTAATTTCTCCATATTTCATAAGTTACCAAATAAAAATAAGGTGGCATCACTGATGGAATTGTCTTTGATTTGACATGTCACTAATGTCAATGATTTTCCACCGCATCTCACGTTTATGTACAAAAATATAAAATTATTTAGATAAAATTCGCGTTACAAAGCATGTGTTGCATTGTGCAAAATTGCAAAAGTGTTTCAAAACCAAATTCTAACATTATATTTCACAAGTAAGTGTTTTTTAAAGTATTTTCAGCATTCAATTTTTCCTTCTCAGAAATCTGAATTTTAGCAGATTTCAAAGATTGTTTCCGATCTAATTCGGAAATATTATAGAAGTTAATTATAATTCCACCTTAATTACGTATTTTTTATTTCAATATAATAAATATAATATGTACAAATCTGTATTCATTTTCGACACATAAGAAGCTTTAGAAATATTATCTGCATATTGCAGGGTGACCATAATCACAGCAGAACTTTTGAATATGAAAGAAAGATTTGGATGAAAAATTTACGTTTATCCTACCTAACATTACATTTTATGTTTTTATGCCACATTTAACTTTGAGAGCGGAATTATTTTGTATTCTTAACAGAGAGAAAAAATGTAATGTAAACTAAAATATTATCTTACGTAGTTGAGTTAAACAATTTAGATCAGTTTCAGCTAAGAATCAGACCTACCTAACTGACTACCTTACTACTAGTTATTATATGGTCTTTGGCACCCATTGTTTATTCGTAGTAACAAAATAAAAATTTATCTTATTTTATTTTTCAGATTCCGAAACGATGAGGAAAAGAAACATTTATAGTATATCCCAATAACCGTTAGAGGGAAATTATTTTCAACGGCCAAAATAATGCAGTTTTGACATTTTATATTGCAACTTTTTTTTAATACAATGACTAATAATGAGACTTATTTTTTTTTCACACAACTGAAAATTCTAAAACTTTTTTCTATTACTAAGGGCGCTTATTCCTGCCTATAAAAATATTCAGCCAATTTGTTTTTTTGGACATTCCTCATTGTACAAAATAAAAATACACGTGACTTTAGGGTGGAAGGGCAGCTGTGTATAAAAAAGAACTGCCCGGCATATATATTGGCAAGAGAAAGAAAGGGACAAAAGATGCGCAGTAGCCATAAACACTAAGTTTATGGCTACTGCGCATCTTTTGTCTCTTTCATTTTCTTGCCAATATATATGCCGGCATCTGTACCTAAGTCTTAAACCTCACCACGTATCTCCAAGTTTTGACTTTTAACCAGCCGGACCGTACAGGACCAAGGGGTCAAGTTTGCTATTATCGTGACTAACGCCGTAATCGTGTTTCAATGGTGTTTGGATGGTAATGCTTGTTGACACAATTCTTGTTTTTGTAAACCCAAAATTGAAACACATTGTTTTTCCTAAAAATCCAAACCCGTTAGACACTGTGTCTCAGTTTTGGGTTTAAGAATCAAGAACTGTGTTAAAAAGCATTACCGTTCAAACACCATTGTAACACGATTATATGATGTTTACAAAAGCAGACTTGACCCCCAGTGTGACCACCATTCCAAAACAATATCGTCCATCCGGAGAGGAGCCAACCGAAAATAATCATTAAGTAAATATTTTGTGTTGCGCGCCGCCGCTGGCCAAAAGGGGGGTTTGAATGAATATATAGAACGGTTATAATATGGTTGGTCAAGAGTAGTAATAATCCTATAAATGCAGTAATATTCTAAATGCGAATGTTTGTACGTTTAGAGATACCCAAACATACAAACTTTGGCACTAACTAACATCTAAACTATTCTAAACATTCAAATGTTTAGAATCTAAACACTTTTGAATGTTTGGATTGGTCGTCCAAAAAACTTACGCCGTAGGCATAAGTTGATAGTCTGTAGTAAGTACCTATTTGTAGTGACTGTCCTACGAATGGACAACATTGTTGTCATCCTAATGAAAGAGATGGAAAATATCGTTGACGTCATTCAAGGTTATTTTTTCGTTCTTCAAGCCCCAAAAGGTGACGCAATGTCCAGAGTCATATATAAGGTTCTTGCTCCCAGCCATAATAAAAAAAAGAAAAAAGTGCAAAGACAATTTTGACAATGAACTTGACATTAGGGATGGTGGAAGGTGGAAGTGAAAAAATATCGACATAGGTAATATTTCTCAGAAAAAATGGGATGAAATGGGACGATGACTAAGTAATGGATTCTAATTTTAAGGTATTGTAAAACATAAAAAATAGCAAAATAAACCCCTACGCGAAATTTTGGCTCGATTTGACGAATTTTACGATGATTTTTAAGACTCAAAGTTGAAAAAAATCAAAATGCTCCAGTGACAAAATAGTGTCGATTATTAGAATCCATACGTAATTACCAAAAAAATTTTTTTGGAAAAATTATTGTAAAAACATCTATCGATATATCAGAGTATTTAATATCGCCCGAAAAATATCGATGAACTTATCTCGTAATTTTTTCCACATCCCTACTATTAAATGTTTGTAAATAGAAATAAAGTATGCATATATTTTCACAATGTTTATTATGTTATCCTGCAAATTTATCAGTCCACAAGCAATCGTTACAATTTCATCCATGTAGCCTACATCCAAAATAGACACAATACATACAATACATTTCGCAATTTGGGTAGATTGGGCGTGTCAGTTTTTACAAAGTTTTTCAGCAGAGTTTCCACTGGTAAGCATTTTTATTATAATTTTACCACCTCAAAAATTATTGCGGCAAATTAAGAAGGTAGGTTAGAACCGTCACAACTGGATTAAATGAATAAAATAGAAGAAATATTAACTATAACTTATTTGTTTACAAACAACCATAAAGTCATTATGACAGTTAATGACACTTGGCTTTTCTTTTTCTATAAGTAGATGGCAAAGGTTTTCTTCTTAAACTTTCATGCCACTAATGACGTCATTCCGGTTGACCATATCCGCTCGACAAATATATTTATAAAAAAATAAATACGGGACCAAATGTTAAAATATTCAAATTAGTTTCTTAAATTGGCCTAATCTGTAGTAAAAAAATATAAAAAAATACCTTTTATTTTTTAACCAAAGCCAATTACATTACTGTCATGGTTTAGGAGTTGTAATGCCAGCTCCCAATGTTGTCATAGAGGTAAATACTATGATTAGCTCATTATCTAACATTGTATTTTACGCACTCTTTCCTAGAAAATATGAGGTTAATTTTTTTACACTACTTTGATCAAAACATGAAAAAGTTTTGGACAGCAACAGAAATAATTAATTAAGCCGTATTTAGGATAGTGGAATCAAACTTTTTCCCAGATTTTTGGGTCAAACTTATTCTCTAGGGTCAAAGTAACCCGTCTCTGTTATAAACATTAAAAAAATTGCTATTTTGCGGTTAAATTGTAAAGCTAACATCCAATGATGAAACCAGTGTGTAAGCAATGATGTCATCCAGTTAAAACTGTTTTAGTGCTAGAATTTCTATTTATAACACGGAACCATTATTCGGAAGTTCAAATTTAACTACAGGCTCGGGCTAGGATTGATTTGCATTTTTTATTTAAGTACAGTCAACGGCACGCTAGACTGCCACGACAGGGTAATCAAATTCAATCAATTTTATACTTAAATGCGAAAAAATTAAGGTTCAAAATAAATTGCAGATTTTAGACAGTTTTGTATAACCTGACGTGCTAACTGCACCTAATTCGGAAAAATACAACAGACTAACTAAGAGGGAGATTACAATTGGTCAGTCTGGCATCAGTCCATTCCATCTGTCTGTATAGACTTTGATTTTTTTCCAGACTGATGCCAAACTGAACATTATAATCTCCCTATAAGTATTTCCGAATAATCTAGGGATTCATCTTACATTTTAGTGACGACAATACCACATGTTATGTATTTAAACCCTGAAAATTCTGAAATGTAAGTGGTACAATAACCCAGGGCCCACTCTTTGTTTTGATAATGATTTTTTTGCTACAAAAATCATCCACAATGTTTACATAAAAGTCCTTTTTTTTCTGAGAAAGAAGTTAGGTAGGTAGCACTCCAAAAAATTAAAAAAAATCAATTCAGAGTACAATGCCGTTGGCAATAATAATCATAATAATATGAGGCACCTTATTAGGAAATGCGACCTTGCCGTGCGTTCAGTCAACTTGGCTAAATAAATAATATTAAACAAAATGGACTTAATGCAATCTGCAATAAAGACTTCTTTCGACACGGCTGTTTTGTCAAACGAGTTTACACCGTGTGCCATGGTAATAAGGATACGATTAATTTCGCGTGGGTGTGATGTGATTCGGAATTTTAGATGTAAACCCCACTCCGGAGAAAACTAGTTAAGCGTGAATCAGAGTAACATAATGGGGTTTCAGAGCTCGAGGTGTTCCTATGAATTTTTAAAATTAATTACCCAATACTGCCTAGATTTTGAAACTACGACAGCCTAAAGTCCCCTTTCTATGAATTTTGGACTTAAGTTCGTAACAATTACCTATTTGCCATAATTTTATTTGAAATTTTTGAAGCTATACTTTAGTGCAGTAAGCGACTCTGAAGAAGACTGAAGTCCTGAGTGTGGAATCAATGATTTAATTAGAATTTACACCTGATGACTCAATCAAAAATACCAGTATACCGAGGTAACTTTGAAACCTTGGTTCTCCGCCAGGTGATCGAAATGTGATATCATTGATGATGGCTGTCCAGGGAGTGAATGGGAGAGATTAAAATCGCAATACACACCCAACTGATCTGATCAGTATTCTAAGAGCTATAAGATCAGAGTTCTCAGTTTCAGAATTTCCATACACTTTAATTATATTTTCATAGTTTTCTTAAACATATCCAAATAGCTCTT
Organism: Agriphila geniculea; assembly: GCA_943789525.1. Taxonomy (NCBI): domain Eukaryota; kingdom Metazoa; phylum Arthropoda; class Insecta; order Lepidoptera; family Crambidae; genus Agriphila; species Agriphila geniculea. Next base: position 20,521,217 of record OX038890.1, read on the forward strand.
AGAATGCTGATCAGATCAGCTGGATGTGTGTATCGATCTGGATCTCCTCCATTCACTCCCTGGATAGGCATCATCAGATCACAGCTTGATAAATCCCTGGCGGAAAACAAAGGCTTAATATGAAAATCTACTGGTGCTTCTAATTTCCTTTGTGGATGATCATGAATTCATGATCTATGGGTGGATGGTTTAAGTGATTATAGCTTAAAAATATATATTAATTTTGAGACGAAAAGAAAAGAGATCGCAAATGAAAAAGACTTGCACCCAAACAAAATAAATAGGGATGAGTAAGTAAGGACAGAAAGATGTCGACGAGGTTTTGAGATTAAAACAAAACTTATTAAATTCTTACGGATCTCTAAAGCGTGGTTAGATATAGCCAGCTGGATATATCCGACCTTTTAACACCTACGAATGAATCAACTTAGAATGTGTAAACTAAATAATTAAGAATTGCTTGTGTCGACGAATCTGGGTGTGTCAAGCAAACATTACTGTTTCCTCTAGAATATTAATTTAGTGACATGTTTTGCCAGTGTTTTGCATAATTTACTTAAATTATGGACGTCTAGATATACTTAATCCTCTTTTTCCGCACGCATTAAGTACTTATTTAGCGAAAAACTACAACATTTTGGTACACCTTTTGGCATATTATCAGTGATAAAAAAACGAATATTATAAGGCATTTCAAATTGCAAACATTTTGAACTGTGAGCTGAAACTCTAGGATGAGGAGATTATAAGCCTTTTTCAACCCTTTTTTTTGTTAAGAGGGTAGGTATTTTAAAACTATTTACAATATTTCTGAAGTAATTTATTTAAAGTTAGTTGTAAGTAATTTCCACCATAGAATCCACTTCGTGGAAACGTTTTCCTTTCCTTATCGTTATTCAAACAATGGACACTGTTTATTTTATTAGGTACTATCGGCAACACTTTCGTTTTACCACTACTAAGGTTAAAAGCTTGTACGCCGCGCCTTCACGTATAGATCGTGCAGGGGAGATACCGTCAGCGAAGAGTGAAAACCTCGTAAATCTAATTTTTGTCTAGAACATTTTTTTGCAGTTTTTGACAGAAAACCTCTTATCTCACGACTCTACCTCACTCATATTCCATTCAAACGCGTACAACGCTATCTATTGCATTTTATGTAAACCTCGGCAATGACAGAAGCTGGTCACGAGAGACGAAAAACTCGGCAAAAGTGTTTTGACAAGAAAGAGGATTTACGAGGTTTTCACTCTTCGCCGACGATACGCGCGTTCACGATTTTTTCTACAAAGATCATCATTTCAGATGACAGCTGTAAAAATTAAAACTGCAATATCTTGCAAGGTACTCATCTTAAACTGATGATGTCTTTGAAGAAATTAAAGGTCTTAATGAGATCCTTATTTCAGATGACTGCTGTCAAATTTAACCAGCAATATCTCGGAAAGTACTCATCCTAAACTGATGGGTGTCTTTGAAGAAATGTAAGCTCTTAGTGAGATTTTCATTTTAGATGACAGCTGTCAACCTAAACGACAATATCTCGGAAAGTACTCATCTGGGCTAGAGCCCTTTTCATTGAATAATGTAATGACCAGATCTTCATTTTAGATGACAGCTGTCAAACTTAAAACAACAATATCTCGAAAAGTACTCATCTGGGCTAGTGTCCTTTTCATTGAATAATTACCAGATGAAAAAATCCCTACAGATAGAGATTTTTTCTGCAAAGTGGTAAGCACGTAAATTGCCGATCGTACCGACTTATTTAAAGTAGTAAAGCTTTCCTAAATATTAGAGGTCCTACCTAGTTACCTCTACCTATGGTTGAAATTTTCTTTCTTATTTTATCTTCTTTAGTTGGCCTTCACCTAACCTGACATAAGTGATGATAAGGCCGAAAGTGGAAGCGCGCTACACACGGAGTCCTCAACCGATGAGGAACTGTCTATCTTACCCTTTGAACTGCCAGAACACAACAATGTTAAAACTGTTGTTATGACGTCAGACTAGGTAAGGTAAGATGGTAATCTAGTCAAGCGGGCCTGACACAAGCTCTACCACTAACCAAGTTTATGTTATTACCCCCTCCTGATAATTTGACAAGAAAGATTTTCTATCTGGTAACTGATATCTGGTGAATGATATTGATGCTAGTTCAGCAATTATTTAAAACAAACAGCTGCTGATACAAACGAAATCGTTGTTAATTTAGAAACAGATATCCTTCCATCGGATAACCAGACTTACGGATCAGCGCCACGGTTTTTTGATGGATATTCCAAAGACTCGCACTAAGCGTTTTGCTTCAAATTTCTCCGCTAGCTAGAGAGTGGAACTCCTTGCCTGAGTCTGTGTTTCCTGATAGGTACAATCTGGGAGTGTAAAACCCAATTCCGTCAAGATACTTTTCCGACAGGACGGAGCTCCGACAGCCCGAGCTCCGACCAGCCCGAGCTCCGACAGGATGGAGCTCCAACAAGACGCCGCTCCGACAGGACATAGTTCCGTGTTTGGAAAATAATCCATACTTAAATATATATTTTTTTATGCAAAATATATTTATAATATACATAATAATAAAAAAAAACTTTACTTCAAAAAATAAAACTGACTTTAAAAAAACTTCAAAAATATTTTATTATTTGTATTTTGCATAAAAAAAATATATATTTAAGTATAGATTTTTTTCCAAACACGGAACTATGTCCTGTTTGAGCGGCGTCTTGTCGGAGTCTGTGGGAGCTGGGGCTTGTCGGAGCTCAAGCTTGTCGGAGCTCAGGTTGTCGGAGCTTGGGCTGTCGGAGCTCCGTTATGTCGGAGAAGTGTCTTGTTTTTACACTCACCTGGGTTTTACACTCACATCTGGGGGCCTTTAAGTCACGAGTGAACAGTATCTTCTAGACAGGCGTGTCTCATCGTAGATCGCATCATCGCTTACCATCAGGCGCGATAGCGGTCAAGCTTACCTATCTAGCATTAAAAAATTAAAATTTTCACTACACTTTTTCGGTAAGATAGATATGATAACAACATGGAGATAACGAAATAGTGGCTTTGCTAGTTTTGTTACAAAGCACAATCAATAGTTTTACTGTCACGCACAGTTCAAAATGTCAAGGGTGTGGTACACAAATTATGTGCTTGTAGGTAGAGGCAAACATTGATTACTATATTTAGATTTATCGGTAGCACGTGTGAAAACACCTTTACTTTTTATTCGCGTACCTATGTTATGGCCTTGTTCTTACTGACTGCTACTAAATTCTAGCAAATCTTTATGATAACGATAAATCCTTGGCGTACATATTATCTAGGGCTTAACATATTTAATAGGGCAAATAGACACCTTAAGAATACAATAACTAATAATAAAATTATGCGCAAGAAAACATTGGATCACTAGGAAAAGTTTGCACAGACTCAAGAAAAACTATTAAACGTAAGCACTAAAACATATCTGCGCACTTTCATCTGCTGATTCTTACGTCAATCTTTTGCAGAAAAACGGCACTTTCGAGAGCTAACTTTTTATTTGCTCTCAATGAATTTCAACGTCACTGCCGTCTTCAAACATGAATAAGAAAATAACAATCCGTTTTCTTGATTATATTATCGATGTATTCCTTATTTAGGGTTGTTCCATTTCACATCACATCCCAAAATCATTTCTTTTCTTCACTCATAATTCCCTAAACTAGTATTCCTATTCCTACATGATTACATATATGTAATCCGAGGTCAGGGCATATTACCTTGTGACCTTGTAAACCATGGAAACAATAAAGAATTGAATTATATATTGTGGTCAGGGTCCCTATGAAGTCTAGATCTTCCTTACCATTCCCCATCTGGGGCTGTACCGGCTAACTTACATGGCTATCGTAATCGCTTTCATTTGACAGATGGATGTGATACATTGGTATTTATTTTTGGCCTAAATAAAAACTTACAAAAGAAAAATAGCAATGCATCACATCCATCTGTCAAATGAAAGCGATTACGATAGCCATGTAAGTTAGCCGGTACGGCCCCTGTTTTGTGAAGTAACTGTTTGGTTGCGTGGCAAAGGGGTTAGGGTGCCTGTCCACTTTGTGGCCATTGTGGAAATACCTTCGCCCCACCCCCAGACTCTGTGGTCCATACTCTGTCCCATCAAGCATGGGACAAGGATCATATCCTCTAACTAAATCAAATCCTCCTACTACGCTTTTCCAACTTTCTGGCTGCCCGGGTTTAAAATAAATATTACCATATCTCAGCGTTTTTAACATTTCCATCTCTGAACGGGTGAACAGTGAAGACCTTATTGCCTTAACCTTGGGTAATGCCTTATTGTCGCACCAATTATGCCAAAAACCGCTTTTCTTTAAGATCTTGTAGTTCTCATCATCAAATCGATATTTTTTCCCTTAGTTTCATAAGTTTAAAAAGTATATTACAGATGTTCAACGTGTCAGTGTTATATAATGTCTTTGTTTATATTATCCCCGTCAATTGGTAATGAGCAGGAACCTTGTCACATTAACATCCACGTTGATGTGATCCGCAACTAAAAATGTCATGAAACAAGAAAATTCTTATAGGTAATCTAATACATTAATTATTGAATTACTAGCGGCCGCCCGCGACTTCGTCTGCGTGGACATTTTTTTTGCTATCCCTCGGAACCTGTACATTTTTTCTGGATGAAATGTGCCCTATGTCCTTTTCTGCACCCCTGGCAACGTGTATGCAAAATTTCATGATGATCGGTTCAGTAGTTACCACGTGAGGGCGTAACAAACAAACAAACAAACGGACTTTCACATTTATAATATTAGTAAGGATTATTTTCAATAAAATTGTTTTTCGTTTTGAGGTTAAAATCATGGCCACCAGGCGCATTACCAATTGATGGGGATAATACCATTTGACTCATGTTGTGTGTTAATCTTCCAATGGTTTGCTTGTGAAAAGTTATATTTACTATGAAATTATTCGTTAACTGATGTAGTGTATACTCAACTTTTGTTTTGCATTAATTTATCTTAGTGGAAACTGTGTTAACCTATATACAAACATAATGCTTTTCATTCATATTATTATGTATAATATTGAGCTGTATAATATAATATAGTATAATATTCCCTTATCCAATAAAAAAATTATCTGACCCAATTCTGAATATTAATAAAAGTATCTACAATGTTTTAATTTAATTAATATCCAATTCGCCGTTTTAACGTGATTAGGCGGGTCCTCACTAAGCGAGCAGCCTTGTTCGAGGCCCGCCGCACGAGTCCAACGTCCTTACTTTTCAAATCTAAATAAGATTTAAAAATAAATCTAGGTATCCTTTTACTTGGGAATATTTCTGGATAAATAGTAAATACTCGTTTTGGGAATATTCCCCTGAGGCGCCCATCTCTAACATCCAAACATTGAATTTAATAGAGATTTATTGTCTAAGGACTGTCAGGTTACAATGGCTCACCATGCTTCTGCGTTAGAAGACATTTTACAGAATGGAAATAGTTATTTTTTTATAAATAAAATAAGTATAGTGTGAGGAATTACCTAGGAAGTTTTATGAAATATGCCTAACACATGATTGATAAGATTCAATATTGAATGCATTTATTAAAATATTAAGTAATAGTTCATAGCAACTTTTTATATTTTTTGAAGAGAAGTGTGGAAAGATCTTCTAGAATCAAGTCCTATGTTCTAAGTTTATTACATTACAGATATTTGAATAAGGCAGTAAAACACTAATAAAAATATGTTAACATTTCAATTTCAATAAGTATAACATATATCAAACACATTTGGTTCTAGCGCCTACACAGATTTCATTCATTGCCTTGACATGTTTGGTATGTATTATTACATCATTAGAGAAATATATAAGTAATATCATTTTTTAGGCAATGATAGCTCATATTTGAATTGCAGGTTTTTACAAATAGAATGCTTAAATAAAATGGAATGGATACCACTTTTACACAGAAATGGATAGAAACTTTACCCAAACTAAACCTCAAATCTAACATGTACCAAGTATTTGCAAGAAGTATTTTGGAAATAATATCAAAAACCCCTGATATAACATAATAATATTATCAGCAGTAAAACTACGCTATATCAAGCTGTAAGCATACTGATGTATATGTCACTGTCTACTGGTTTTCGAGAGAAATAAGTCTTCTAGATAAAAAGTTACCATACAAACTAGAGAACTTACTACAAAGTAAATGTATGATAGATATACATTGGTAAGATTAAAAGAAATAAATCAGAGTAAATTGTATTTAAAAAGCTAGTATTATGTAAAAGGGATGAGATCACATGAAAATGAATGAGAACCAGGACAGGATGATTTTTTTGTTACGAATGTAAACTGCATTAGGTTTAAGTTAGTAAATAAAAGTAAATTCTGTATAAATGAAATCAGTTACAGTAAACAAGTTTGAAATTTTCGGTTGCCATAATTAGAAGTTGAGACATTTAAACACCACCTTATTCATGGATTTGTAAGGCTATAATCTCAACCATTAATGTATTGGCAGTGTTCTGTTACTCCGCACTTGAGTATGAAGCACTCAGCCGGAGTCCTCAGAGAGGACATACAACCAATTTCATACCTCAGAAAAGATAAGAGTTACACCATAGAAAGAACGGCAACTACTAGGTAAATAAAATGTAGGGAAGGGAGCGAAGTGCGACCAAAATTGCACTTTATTGTGTCGGAGCAAGAGTTGCTATTTATTTGATTTTGTGGAGTACAACTTCTGTACGCTAGTACCCAGTACTATTATCTATTCTGTGGTATAGTTAGGTACTGTAAGATTATTCATCCTATGTGAAAGTTTGTGGGTTTGGATGTTTGTTCCTCAATCACACAAAAACAGCTGCACAGATTTGGATGACATTTGACAAACAGTTTATAGTCTGGATTAAAACAAATAATACTTTTTATCTCAGTCAAAGGTTCCCTAGGTATTTTCCGAATGTCTACGTGGACAAAGTCGTTGGAGGCAGCTAGTTTATAATAAGGAAGTCATTTGCCCCGGCTGCCCAGCAGTGGAAATACTAAATTGTTAATTAAAATAGTTGATAACATTGATAGAGGATTATGCTGATTTTACTATACAAGCTAGGCCATGATGCGCTTTGATAAAATTACCAAAATACTATAGTAATTTTATAGTGATTGCGTGGGAAGAATATCATTAAAATATAATGCGGGAAAAAAGAGAAATCTCAATCTCAAGGAGCCGTTTGGGGTTACATTTTCCTATTATATGACGTTTTGTTATCTACCTCTTTTTGACATGACATGAGTCTGTCACAGATATGTATGGTTAATGCGCATCATGGCCCAGAATGTGGCATGATCCTTTAAAGATTCTATCGAAGAGCTTAATAAAATTTGTTATTGTTAAAAATGATGCAAAGTAAAATCCTTATATCAATTTATAATCATGTGAATATTGCAAATATGAAGTTTTCTAGAATGCAGTATCTTATCAGAACATGATCTTAACATTTCAGACCAACAAATATTTAAAGAAACGTCAAAGAGAATTTCATTTTTGTTAACATTTGCCGTGTTTCATCATTATGCATACATAACGCAAACAGTTTTCACCTTGAAGATTCACAAATAACAATGAAGTTTGATTTAGTAACAAATTATTATTTTTAGTTAGTGATTATGCAGAACATTTGGAATGAAATAGATAAATCAATATAAGAAACAAAGATGACAAATAATTCTATCTTTCAATATAAGTATAGGTATAGTTTTTCTTGCAATGCAGGGAAAGTTATTATTACCACAGATAATATAATTATTACTTTATATGCAACATCTTGGAAATATAAATTGTTGGTTGTTCCTAAATATTATTATGACTTCTGAAAATATCATGTTGTAAAGGTAGCTTATCACTAATTCAACCATATTGAATATTACAGTGATATAGATAGGTGTTTTCATCAAGTTGGGATAATTAAACCTTCTTATCAACTTATCAGCCATTATAGCATGTTTTATCTAAGTTAATAAACTTGCAAATTCTATCTTTATCATAACTTTCTGTAACACCAGTGGTAATTACTTCAAAGCCAATGTGTTGTCTACATATTGTTCTGAAATCATATGATAAGAAGTTGTCTACACAGATATAGTAGTATGCAGTAAAAAACAGCTGCCTATGTGTACAATGTGTGTATACATTGATGTCAGCAGTGCATAGTAATCACTCAACCTGTGACTCAAGCCTGTTATACACCCAATACACCTATAAGTCTGTTTCTTGAGCTAAAAATCAAGCATAAAATTACTGTAAAAAGACTAGAACCGAGATATAACGGTAGGTAATCACGATATCACCAAAATCGAAGACTTCAAAATGACATTTAAACGGTGTGCTAAGATCGGCAGCACACTCCTGTTGTAGCAACTATCTGCTAATTTTAGAACATACCAAGACAGGAAAAAGGCGCCCAAATAAAGATGAAAAACAAAACATTGGATTGCATCGGGTATCGCATTGCAGACGTTCTCGAAACGCACGATACCACGACGTGGGGCCACGACATGGTTTAGGGTTAGACAAATTTCAATCACATTTTACACTAAAATGGCACGTTTTAACTATAATTGCACATGTACCTTTGCTTTCAGCGGTTTCGACAATACTTTTCACGTCATCAACCATCTTGCTGGATGACAATCACTCACTATTTCACTTTTTATTCGAACATATTTCGAAAACTCATACTCGGTTCACTATTTTCAGACAGCCAGCCAGAGATCTATACGACGACACTTCGTTCCGTTCACTGCCAATGACGTGCGGTGGGCAACGATGAGATGGCGATTACGAACGTAGGCGAGCAATCGTCCAAAGTTCATTGAAACTATACGGTTCGATATATTTTATTCAACTTAAATAAAAATCTAATGAGAACAAACAAAGACCCAAAAACAATTTCTAATGTTGACAAATTACAGGAAAAGGAAAATGTTATTATTTCGTTCGAATTCGTCATTCACGTATCTATGGAAATCTGTCAGTCAAGAAAAGGCTACTGACTTTTTCATTATCTTCATTGCGTTGTTTACATCAACTTGAATTTCAAAAATCAATGAAAACCAGTAATGGACGTAAAATGACAACAGATTTGAAAGGCTATTAGCGCCATCTAGTAGCACTATTGGTAAGTTTTTGACAGAAGATTGTCAGATGGAAATTATGTTGCCAGTATTCATATATTTGAAATGTATGGTAGAATTGGTAGATGGTAGAACAAAATGCACTCATATAAAATGGATAAAAAAACTGTCAAGTCACGTTTTCACTTATTTCCACTCTATTTTAGTTTAAATATTGCTGAATACATGGCGTGAACATCACATTAACACTTTGTTACGTAGTCGTTTTGTGGGAGACTAACAGAAGGTTCTGCCTGAAATACAGTCTCTCTAAATATAATTATGATTTATTAAAATAGGTACCTACAGTAGCGAGTCACGTGCTAATGTTTAACTTTAAGAGTGCATCGTGCATCCACTAGCGCTGCCAATCGAGAAAAATCATTATAACGAAATAACTATGATTAATAAAAATCTGAAAAATATAAAAACTTGTTATAAACAATTTTTATATGCGTTTTTTTCCTGGTTTAAATGGTTTCTGTAGTTACAATCTAGATTAATGCTTAAAGTGTCCAATTTAGGCGTTAATCCTGATTGCAACTACACGAACACATTATCCACCCTTAAGGAAGGCCTGTGCCCCAGCAGTGGGGACATTAAAATGGCTGATGATGATGATGATGAACACATTTAAACTAAGAATTAACACATGCAAAAATTGTTTACTAGTAATTCTAGTTTTTATATTTTTAAAAATTTCATTAAAGTTAGTCATTTCGTTGTTATGATTTTTCTTGACTGGCGACGCTAGTGGAGGCTCGGTGTGCCCTTAAATTATCATACTACGACCACAGGGTAAACAAAAATCTTTTGTTACTCTTATTCAGTGTGCATGACAATCAGTCTTGCGCTGCTCACATCTAAGGCGAACCTTACACACATGCATGGTAAATACTGTGATGTAAAGATACAGTAATTTAATTTATTAATAGTTTTTGGGGTAGAATGGGGAATGTCCGAAAAAAACAAAAATGGCTGAAAATTTTTTTATAGGTAGGAATAAGCTCCCTTAGTTTTAGAAAAAAGTTTCAGAATTTTCAGTTGCGTCAAAATTTTTTAATAAATTAAAGTCTCTTCGACGTCACAAATGTACGAAAGTAACAGCAGAATGGCGATTATACCTTTGCCACCACCTGCCACAACCACAGCAAGTATTAAAAAAAAGTTTTGACATTTTGTGTTGAAACTTTTATTTTAATAGCAAGTTGTGGTTATGACAGGTGGTGGCAAAAGTATAATCTCCATTCTGCTGTTACTTTCGTATATTTGTGAAGTCGAAGTGACTTTATTTTTTATTTTTATTTATACGCAACCGAAAATTCTGCAACTTTTTTCTATTACTAAGGGAGCTTATCCTACCTATAAAAAAATATTCAGCCAAATTGATTTTTTTCGGTCATTCCCCAATTATGTTTTTAATAAATTAGAAACCTAATTTATTTTACCCCAATAACAAGTACTTATAATAAATTGTTGTAGTTTTACCATTCTTTTACGAAATAGGCCCCTGATAAAATACTAATGGATTATAGTATTTGCCATGCAGGGTTCACCTAATGCCGGGTTCATAGCGCGTGTTTTGCTCTATACAATCAATAAAAACATCTCAACATTCAACAAAATCGTCTACACAAAACATGTAGTATGTATGTAGTTTAGCGAAACATTTTTGTGTAGAGAAACAATGTTTACGTTTTCCATGCCCGGTGGAAAACACGTTCACAAAACATTTTGCACGGGTCGAGGGGCAGGGTAATGTCATAATCATCTGTCATTTTGACAACTCGCTAGCGTTTTGTGCGCCAAGTTTGAATGAAAGTAATTCTTTGAAATTTGATTCGGAGCAGCGAAAAATTTTTATATACTAAATCGATTTTCTATTTCTAATTCTTGATAAATGTTCAAAATTTTGCAACTGTATAATAGGGTCTAATTTGAAAGTCAAGCTTTTTCTAGTGCTTACATAAAATGCTAAATTGACAGCACTGAAGTTTCGTCTACACAAGCCACGCAATCGCTGTGGATAGCGTGTGTAGAGAAACATCTTTCAGAAACAAAGTTTTGTATGCGTTTTTGTTGAATGTTTTCCAAAAAACTTCGCTATGGACCCGCACTAACGGCAGCTTTACCTTATTGGTGTACGATCTAACTTTCTCGCTTATTGCTATGAAACGCCTAACATCTAATCACAAAAATCTCTAATTTTAATAAATTCTTTTACATAAATAGGTACTACAAAATTATTTTTTATAACCAAAAATATTGTAGAAATACAGGCGCTGAATGTGGCAAGTTCCCACCCCGCAATAAAATTATGTATTGACAGCGCCATCTAGCAAAAGTATTATGAACTATTTAGCAGTAGTAACAAGCTTTATTCACAGCAACCTCACCACCGAGCCGAGCAGTATCCATAGTTCTCTATAATGTTCAATAGATGACAGTCATGTCGAATAACTTTCCAAATGTCTCGAAAAGTACAATAAATTAACATTTTAATGTTTTCCAACGTATTATAAAGCTGATAATTTTTTTATAGTTATAAAATCCTTTTTTCGGACCATCAAATTGAACGACTTTTACTATGGGGTCAACTCTGAAATCGCGAAAAAAATCTGCTGTTTCATACATTTAGATATTTTCGCTATTAATTTTTGCATGAAGCAGCTGTTTTATTTTTTCGTGATTTCAGAGTTTGTCCAATAGTAAAAGTTGTTTTGATGGTCCGAATAGAAACGGTTTTCCCATTTTCCCAGGTAGGTACCTACTTAGCATGTTATTTTGGAGAATACGTACGTACCTACGCAAACATTACCTATTTTACAATAATTTCTAGATTTACCTACAAATTAATCGGTAGGTCTACAAGGTCCCTGAATCCGGACGAGATTTCTCTTTCTCATTACCATATCCTGTTTTATGAAATAACTTCCATAAATAAGTACCTACCTACCCGCCTACCTAAGCAATTAATAAAATTAATTAACATTACTTTCTGATAAATAATTAGGTAGGTAGTACCTACTTACGTTCAAATGTTTGGAAAATTGAAAAAGAACGGTGCTTATAATTTATTTAGTAGGTACCTATTTGTACCTACCTATACCTACCTACCTAGGTAGGTACTAGGTAGTACAATGAGATACTTTACATGCACAAGAAGGTTAGGTAGGTTAGGTAGGTACATACCAGTGGCGAAGGGTCCATACAAGCGGATTCCCACCGGCTTACCTTTTAGGAATTCCATCCCAATAATCCACTATGCAGATCATAAAATTTTTGTAGATCGGCTTACCTTCGCCATAATTTCACCCTTCGCCACTGGTACATACCAATACTTAGGTAGGCAATGACAATTAGATATATTTTATTTACCCTGTACCTACGGAATGAAAAACAATTTAAATAATAGGTAACTAGGTAGGTACCTATCAAAAAAGTTTTCACTAGCTTAGCTACCTGTTAGTAGGCTACCTACCTACCTACTTCATCAATACCGTAGCATCTCGTAGCACGAACAGATATATTGAGAAAAAACATGCATGAAAAAATTCGATAGGATAGTGTAATTTTGTATGGGAAAGTACAGCACTATCTACTGCTGAAAAGCGTGAAAAGTGAAATTTTTCATAGACAATTTACTTTATTGAGTTCTTTTACACTCAATAAAGACATAAAACTCAAAATTGATTGATTGATTGATTGCTGGGATACGCCTAGTCTAGAACCCTAAAGGCTGAAAGAAGAGAGACTATTTTGAGAGGGTAGGTACCTACCTAGATACCTTTCATGGTGTAGGTGACCACTAAGAAAGGATTTTGGAAAATTCATCCCCTAAGTCTTAGGGGGTGAATTTTCTAAAATCTTTGTACTTATCCTTAGGACCTAAGGGGATGGAATAGAGGATGTATGTTTGTATTTGTATGGAAGTCTTTTAGTTTCAAGCTAGGATGTTCAAATTTTGTGTTTAGGCTGACGATGACGATTAAAAAATATAAGGGTAAGGGCAATGGGAAAGGGGAAAGGGGAGATCATAAATATACATATAGATATAAAGTTTGACGGTTACGGTGACGGTAAGTGGAAGCGGAAGCAAAAGCTTGAAGTGAAAAGTGACAAGTTACAAGTGGCAAATGACAAGTGACAAGTTAAAAGTGAAAATTGAAAAGTGGTAACGCGAACGCGAATGGCAACGGAAACTGGAAGGAGAACGGGATACTAATATCTCTGGACTCTATTCTGAACGGGACGGGGACGGGAACACCTTCTAGCATTTTACCAATTCTAAAGATTTTCTAATGGAGCGTTCCTACGACCCGTGGTGTCACAGATCAGGGGCCCTATTTTTGAATCGCTCGGCAGGCGTCGAGCGCTCTTTTCGACTGATTTTCGTTCGACATATGACTCAAAACAATGATATGTCGAACGAAAATCACTCGAAAAGAGCGCTCGACGCCTGCCGAGCGATTCAAAAATAGGGCCCCAGGCCGAGCCAGCACGTCGTGGGAACCGACGCGTCCGTTGACGTCTGCCGCGGCGCGCCGTCGTCTGCCCGATCCATCGGGTGTCGGTAACTTCAAAGGATCGGCGCGGCGCGGCGCGGAGCGTGGCCCGCCGGCGCCTGCCGCCCGTCGGCATCTGCCGTGCGTCACAGTAATGATATCTATCAGTACTGTAACTCGGCCGTCCTTGAAATACCTAATTACACCATAAGTCGGTTCATATTTCGAGAGTTATTGTTGTTTGAATATGACCCTTACCATCTTACGTACCTAACCAAAAATTATTATTTTTGAAAATGGACAAATATGAATGAATACAAATCTCATCAAACGATTAAATCCAATTTTTATGAGTTTTGTTTTTTATTAATTTTCGAAAATTAACATTTAGTGCTTAGGGTCATATTCAAACAACAACAACTCTCGAAATATACAACACAGCAATGAAATTTTAGATTCGTTTTGTAGATAACATCCTTGTGCATTCGAATTATAGAAAAATAACTAAGAATATTAAAATGAGGTGTATTTCACGCCTTCAAACCATCGCCAATTCAAGACCAAAGGAACTGTATAAAAAATATTTAAGGTACCTACTAATACTTAATCTTTTTTTCGGACTTTCCAGGCAGGTATTTTTTTTATCTGTGGATTAGTTAATTTGTTAATTAAATGTCATGTCAAGGTCAACATGTATAGTCTGACGTGCAGTTCACTGTACACATGAGGCACCTCAGGCCGTTCTTTTTTGGTCTATGTTGACCTTGAGACCGCCTTTATGCCCTGAGTAATAAATGTTGTTTTCGCAGTTTAATTGTATAACTTGATTGAAGTGCTGTCGTGTATCGTAATATTTTAGAATCCATATTATTATACGGTCTATCTTCACCGCGAAATCAATTTCTAAGCAATCAAATACCTTGGTAACCAAAACTAACGATGAAAACAAAAAACCAAAAAAATGCGAAAAACCTACCTACACATATTAAAAGAAGAAACAAATTAGCTTCAATTCCTTCTGAATGTACAGTGCCTTTGGTCTCGAAGTAGCGACAATTCAAAGGCGTGAAAGACATCTAATTTTATCGACAAAAACACCCACATGTTGGGGTGTCTATGTCTATGTTGGAATGGCCGCCATTTAAAACTTGACTTTTATCATACCTAAACCTACTGTATTTCACTATTTTATTAAACTGTGACGCCGCGCAGGGCGCGCGCCGCGGCAGGCGCCGGCGCGCCGTGGGAACGCTCCGCACAGGCCCCGGCGAGCCCCGGCGCGCCCCGGCGCGCCAGACGTTGTCGGTTCCCACGACCTGCGGGTAGACAGACGGGCTCGGCTCGGCGCGGCCCGTCCACAGGCAGGCCGTGGGAACGCTCCTTTAGACGTCCACGCGAATGAAATCGCGTGCAAAAGCTAGTGTTAAAAGTAAGTCCTTACCCTAATCACCTATCTACATGCCTAGGTACCTATTGTAGATAATTACGTGCCTACCTAATTATCGTAGGTATCACCCAATCATTAGCACAGAATATTATAATAGTAGGTAGGTAACTACTTCATTAGTAAAGGCAATAGGTATTATTAAATCTTCAAGTTCGTTCATTCGGTACGGTTTTCATAAAATTACAATGTCCGTTCTCATTTTGGTGTAAAAACTTACCTAATATTAGATTTTTTCTGATACAAACTATACTTATCTATGTTGGTATGGTACTGTATTCAATAAAACTATGATATAGGTATGATTATACTATGGGTCGTCCGGTTTAAAAATCGCGATTTGAACGAAAATATAAATAAATACCTACACGTGATATTCACTACACCCCCCCTCCCCCCTCGTGATATTTCGTATTTTTTTCCGAGTCCTCCCCTTTTAAGAATTGGCATTGTTACGAATTGAAAGCTACACTTGCCATGGCTATAATATATATTTATTGACAACAAGTATAAATCATTATTTTATTTAAGACTTCCCGCTTTGCTAGTTCTGATAGGTACTAAGACTTCATAGTTATTACGTTTTATAATTATAATGTTTTTTATTTAGGTACCTACATACAATACACCTACAATAAAAAACATTAGAATTATGATGGACATAATTATAATGTTTTTTCAGCATAGGTTTGATCGCACTATTTCTGTGATGAATTACAAAAATGAGTGCGTCCAACGATGAAGATAGTTGTCTCTCCAAAAGAATTCAGTGAAAAGTTTCTAATGCTGAAATTTAGCTTTTTAGCAGGAAACTCACGTAAAAAATTTCTCGCTGGTAGAGGTTGTATTGTATGTTTTACACGAGACCAAAATTTTGTTCTGCCTCGTGACATTAAATCACTCTGTGCTCAGTAATAGAATCACTCGCTACGTTCTTGATTTATAGTCGGCACTCGCAGCACAAATTGATTTTGGTCACTTGTATAACAAATAACTATTTTCACCTCTCCAGTACGAAAAGGGCGCTTAAAAACTCGCAGCCAAATCGATTTTTGCTGCGAGCGTGAGGCAAAGTGTTTTTTTTATTTCTAACACCACCTTTTGATATAAAAAAGAAATAGAGTGACAAGGATGAAACTTGTTAAATTGATATGTGAGAAAAGAATAGTTAGAATTGAGCTTGACAAAACGACCGCGATTTAAGGCCCTTATAGCCGTCAATTAGCGCCGCCAATTCATTTATTTTTATCATACGTAAACCAGGTCAATGTTTAAAAAAAAAGGAAACAACCATGCCCTCTGAAATTGTCTATTATAATATGTTTTGAATAACTCTTCAACAGTTTTCATTCTTTCTGGAAGTTTTGAAATCCATTTAAACCAGTGGCCACTGTCGTTTCAAATGCATTTTAAAACTAGTACTTACAAAGAATGAAAAAACATTACATAGTTATTAAAAAAATATTAGAGATAAATTAAGAGGGCATGGTTGTTTCTTTTTTTAAACATTTACTAGGTTTACGAGTAATAAAAATAAATGTATTGGCGGCGCTAGTTCACCTATAAAAGCGCCTTAAGTAAGTTATTGTAATATTGAACTGGGCCCTTGGTACATCCATTTTAGTTATGAAAGCAACTCCTCAAAATTATGTCGCGATTTTTTTTTTAACTTTCAATTCATTTTAACTAGACCCACTAATTTATACAGTAGAACTAACAAATATTAAATTCACGATTTACTACAATTTCAGACGTTTCAGGCGTTATCAGATGACTTGAAATAACGTGGAAATTACCTACCGTGTTGTATTGTGCAGACAAAAATATAATAAAATCATCTCACCTTTTGAGGCTTTGCAGCAGATTTAGGAAGTAAAAATATTGTGCCCAATAAAATAGTAAGTTTATTTGAATAATGGACCATTTGAAGGGTACACGGGTAGAAGGGGCTCATCGACATTTATCAAAATTTGAGAAAATTTGCTGTTTAAAGTTGAATGGTTTATTTTTACTAAGGCGATTTAACGAGAAATGGGCCTCTTTTAGTTTGTTTTGAATATGTAATGGACCCTAGTTTCCTTTGAGTATACCAATGCCATCTGAAATTAACAATAAGCAAAATATAAGAAAATTGCTAATTAAAGATTTTATTACAACTACTCTATTTTTACTGAGACGGTTTAACGAGAAATGGGCCCTTTTTAGTTTGTTTTGAATATGTCATTTGAAAGACCCATGTAAAGGCTATCGAATACAATTGCTAGTTCAAATTGATCAAATGTGGATGAGCCCTTTTTCCTGTGTGCCCTTCATTTGATTTTATCTTTTGACTTTGTTTCAGGTTCCCTTAAGAGCAACGCGGCTACCGGACGAAAGCCGCGTTGCTCTAAGCTGGGGGCTAATTGTCTAATTTAAAAATCTATTGCAATCGCTTTCATTTGACAGATGGATGTTAGACATTGCTGCATTTCTTGAGTAAGTTTTTTTTTGTGCCAAAGAGAAGCATCAATGTGTGACATCCTAAAGCGATTGCGATAGATTTTGAAATTAGACAATAGAAAGGCAGGTTCCATACGAACTTTTCTCTTATTAAGTATTATACCCTTTAATTTTTTTTATCGGAGTTTCAATTTTATCGGAGGAGTCCACATTATTTGGTTCGAAGTAATGGAATTAACTTTAAATCCGATAGTGTGGACCCCTCTGATAAATTAAAAATTCGATAACAGTACATTAGAACCCGGGGGTTAGTTATTTTGCCGCAAAAAAATATTATTGAAAAGGGCAAAAAATAAATGGGGAAAGAGGTTAATTTTATAACTTTAACTCAGATAATATGGACCCTTCCTAAAGTTAAACCTCCGATAAGCACCTCAGAAAACGGGAATAAGTTTCAACAATATTTTTTAGACTTCAAAATTACATTCCGAGATGGGAAAATTTGTATGAGTAATTATGTTCGTAACGTGAAAATTTTAAGTTTTTAAACTTGATCAATTACTGTTGAACTACCTAACCTAGGGGCATGCTTGAAAGATTTATTCGGTTCACTTTTTGTGAGTGCATGGTTAAAATTAACAAACTCGATCTCGTTGTCATTGAGGGTTCAGTGTAAATATGCCGCAGGTCAATGTTGAGAGCGAGCCGATTCCATTTCCAATATCATGTCCAGTAATGCAAGTGTTGCGTAATTGAATCGCATATTGCAATAAAAAGGACATAAGTCCAACAAAATATAAAAAAAAAAACCGGTCAAGAGCGAGTTGGACTCGCGCACCGAAGGTTCCGTACAATCATAAATAATTTGGATATGTTACTTTAGTACAGTCTTTAAAAAAGTAGGATAAACGGCAGCCAGGTGGAATGGAAGGGCGAACAGGCGGACAGTTAATTTACAAATCTTAACCACAGCTGCTTATGGTGACTGAAAAACGTTTCAGCCACTCCACATTGCAAGCTCTTTATATTACTAAGTAGGAACTTATTCTTTGTTTATTCGTACGGCAAATAGTAGATAATTATATTAGTTGCACCATCTCTTGACCGATAGTGGAACTATTTTTTTTCTTAGGTCAGCATTCTTAGGTCAGCGCCATCTGTTGACTGGTAGTGAAACTAAAGATTTTTTGTTTGATTTTTGAATTTCTAAAAAAGCGTATTATATTGAGACATCGTTTTATTTTTACCCGACTACGGCGAAGCCAAAACGAAGGGTTTATGATTTTGACCTGTATGTATGTATGTATGTTTGTAAATTCATCTGTTCCATCATAACTTCTAAACTACTTGTTATAATTTGACAAATGAGGTATCGTTAGAAGCGTCATAATTGTCCAATGAACATAGGTTATGTGACGTCACATTAAATTAAATGTGGCGCCCCCTAGAGGAGTTAAAGACATGAACTAAAAAAAAATATTTTTTAATAATGCCGTGTTTGGTACCAAATGAAAGGGCTTAATAAGCACTTTTCAAAAATATATATATATTGTTCGCTTTTGTCCATGGCTTTGCTTGCTTTCACTCTATTGACAACTCCAAAATATTTAAAATATAAAAGAAGTTTTAAAACTAAAACCCGACTACGGGAAAATCGTGCTCTAAAAAAATTGTTTAAAAAAACAAAAAACCGACTTCAAAAAACCTACCTCGAAAAAGCAAGAAATAATATTCGTAATAATAAAAACACGTCTATTGAAGTCGGGTGGGGCTGGAATACCTACAGATTCCTTTTTTTATTCTAAAAGCCCCACCCGACTTCAATAGACGTGTTTTTATTATTACGAATATTATTTCTTGCTTTTTCGAGGTAGGTTTTTTGAAGTCGGTTTTTTGTTTTTTTAAACAATTTTTTATTTTTTTATTTTTAGTGTAGGTACCTTCTGTATTAGGTAGTGTAGGTATATTATTTAGGTAGAAAATTCGGCTCAGCCAAACGTGAGTTAATCGCGGAGAAACATACATACATGCGGGTCAAACTGAGAACCTCCTTTTTTTAAGTCGGTTAAAGAACTACACTTAAGATATCCCGTTTCCAACAAAAAAATAATTATCTTATTCAGTTCATAAACAAAGAAGTTATACGACTGATCATCGAGGTAGTTCACACGAAATCATACTATTTTCGTACTTTTTTCAAGATTACTTGAAAAGTACCGAACCGATTTCAAAATTTCAAAAAATGGGACTAACTTGGAAGTTTACCTAATGTAATAACGTTTGAATCATTTCAATCGGTTCAGCCGTCTTCGAGTAATCGGTGTACATACAAAAAACAAAAAAAAAAAAAAAAAAAAACGGGTCGAATTGAGTACCTCCCTCCTTTTGAAGTCGGTAAAAAAGTAAGAAACAAGAAAATATTCGAGTCCAAAATTCAATAAAAAGGATAACCGTAGTCGACATTGTCCTAGACACGCACGACACGAACAACAGGCTGGAGGTGGCATGCGACTACGGTTATCCTTTTTATTGAATTTTGGACTCGAATATTTTCTTGTTTCTTACTTTTTAGAGCACGATTTTTTCCTGTAATCTTTACATAAACTACTATCACATAGAATTATTTCAGATTTTTCTCTTTGCAAACTTCGGAGATAAGGGGGGGGGACAGTATTTTTTTTTTACATTTTTTATCATAAGTCGAAAACTATGCGGTCTAAGAGAAAAGAAAAAAAAAAAAAAATGTGCAAAGAGCGTTCTTTCATATGATACTCCACATGCCCTAGTCACCTCACTTCAAATTTTTAAGACCCCTTTTCAGTCCCTGTTGTAAAAAAAAGTAAGGGGGTACAATTTGTACTCGGTTTGGTTGGTGGTAGGGCTTATTTCAAGTCCGCCTGGCTAGCTACAACCATCTTACCTAAGTCTGACGCCATAACAACAATTTGAAAATGGTTGTGTTCCGGCAGTTAGAGGTAAGATAGCCCGTTCCTCAGTGATGAGGATTCCGGGTAAAGTGCGCTTCCGCCCGGCCTTATCGTCACTTAAAATCAGGCGAGGTAAAAACCAAACACCTACCCCGTCGTGCATAAAAAAAATGCAATATAATTAACGTAAAGGCGAAAAACTTTTCTGTTGAGTCTTTACGAAATATGTTATATTATATTTCACAATGCTGTATCCTTTATCTATTTAGTGTCAATAGTAGGTACTCCTTTTGCAATGCGGTTAGCAGCCGCCCCCAAATTCATTTGCTTAGACTTTGTAATCACCTATAAAAATACAACATTTTGTATGGAAACAACCAAAACAAAGTTTCAGCTGTTTCATATATTTTACCAGAGTTCAAATAAAATTGAATATTAACTAGCTGAGTTTTTCTTCGCGATTTAAGGTTTGTTTTAATACAAGTTTGTTTTTCATAATGATCACAAGTCCACTATAATGGTTTTCAGGTTTTGTGTTAATAAAAAATAACGTTATTTATCAAAATAAAAATACTTCAGATTTTAAGTAAGACATACAACAATACAAGTATCAAAACCGCATCTAATTTGACTATTCCAATTTTGAGTGGTGCGCGTACAATAAAACATACAGACATCGGAAAAACTTTTTATCTTAATGTAAAACAATTTTTACACTATGTACATTATACATTTCCATATAAGACTTTAACTTTAACTTTCCAGTTGAATATCTTCGGAATAAACCGATTCCAATGAATGAGATTGTAGAGACTATTTTCAATCTTAAAATGTATGCTTTTGAGGTCTTATAATGGTATTGCTTCATGATCTGAAAGTGATAAAATGATTTTGAAAGTGACTGATAAAATGTTGTTTAATACCGATAAGTAGGTCAAAGTTCCATCTTCAACTTATTGTTGATATTTTTAACCGACTTCAAAAAAAGGAGGAGGTTCTCAGTTCGTCGGAATCTTTTTTTTTATGTATGTTACTCGATTACTCAAAGACGGCTGAACCGATTTGAAAAATTATTTTTGTGTTTGAAAGTATATACTTCCAAGTTGGTCCCATTGTCATGAAATCAGGATCTGATGATGTGATCCTGGAGAAATCGAAGGAACTCTATAAATATTATAGGCACATCTATAGCGATTTTAGTATTTTCTTAAGTAACCTGTGCATTTGCTTTTGAAAAGTACCATTTCGGTAAAGTGGGACTGATGATGAAGACCAGCATAGATGATCATCGGAACTATTCAATACTAAGTAGTTCACTGGTATGGTACGATACGATTACTTTAATATGGTTGCTAGGCTATTTATGCTCATCATAATTCATATGGTGAAGTGGAACTGATAGTGAAGTACCAGGAGACTCCTCAACAATAAACGCCCCTGTGTCGAGAAAAGCAGTAGGAACTATGAAAAAGGTGATGAGCCGTTGACATAAGGCTATTGTAACTTAGATAATATCATCACCAAATATATTTACACACAAAAAAGTTTAAAATAAAAAAGTTTTTAATAAAAACAAAACCTCCTTCAAAAACCTTGAAAATAATGGAACAAAAAACAGCTTCAAAAATAAATTAATGGCTCTAAAAAGCAAGAAATAAAATATTGAAATCTGCATAATAACTAACTCGAAAGTTTGTATGCTTATCTTATATTAAACAACGTCTTATGAAGTCGGGTGGGGTTTAAACCTTTTTAAACCCATGTTATTATGTAGATTTCAATATTTTATTTCTTGCTTTTTAGAGCCATTTATTTATTTTTGAAGCTGTTTTTTGTTACATTATTTTTTACAAAATATATTGAATAGTTTTATTTATAGTGAATCATATTTATATGCAGATTATTTCAAATAAATTCAGATGAAATCTTTGTTAGTTTAGGAAAGGAAGCGATCTTTTGTATGGAGACCCCAACATTAAATCCTCATTCGATGAAACTTTGCAGGTAAGGGATGTAATATAGTATGAACCAAAACCTTAGAGTAAGACGTTCCGCGATGCTCTAAGACCAAAACCTTAGAGTAAGACGCGCTTGACCAAAACAAATGTACAAATATCCAAAAAAAAAACATCGATTTGGATAATTAATTTAAAAAAATATGTTTCATTTCTTCTTCTTATTTTTGTTTTGGCAATCTACTTTCCTTTTGGAAGTAATTTTTGCCAGTGTCAAGTGTTGAATATTTCAGTGATAGATTGTTTCAGTTACATTAAAATGCGGGTGCATCGCATTCCAATGCTGCTTAGAGCATTTGGCACCAAGTATATCAAGACAGTTTACTTGGTAAGTAAGTTCTGCCGAGGTAGCCACCACTACAGTAAAAGTCTCGGCTTCACACAACCAAGATCGCGCCTATTTCAATTATCCCACATATTGTTCAGTTGCGTAGACACTTGTACCACAAAACTGCACCAATTTTAAGACACAATATCCACTATGAATCAATTTGCAAATAATTAAAATAGACACCGAAACGAACTTGACAAATGGCGCCAAAAAACTCTATGTTTCATTTATGATACTTTATCATAGGTACTGTAAAGTTTCATCTACTGAGGATTTACTGTGGAGGTCCACTACCTTCCTTTCCTGCACTATGTAGGGCATATGTAGGGTGTTTGTAGGTATGTTTTTAGCCTATGCATTTGATAAATCTAAAAATTGAATCAAGTGCCATAAAAATTAAATGGTTTTAATTAATGTAAGTACAATTTAATCACTTATTTACTCATGGACTTACAACATGTGCGAAGGCTTTCGATGCATCGTGAATGCGAAACCCAATAGCAATCCGATTAATTTAAATCCGTTACTCGGTTGCAAGGTGGCAGTAACAAATTAATTATCATTTAAAGTGGTCGGGTTATGCCTTGATTGTCTACATCGGGCGTGCTTGCGCTGCCGACTCGCTGGCCAGTTTGCGTTTGACTTTCGAACGTGATTGCCCGATGCACGCTAAAAAAACAAAACGTCAAATATTTGGCGGCAAAACGAAGTGAACGAACGTAAAATAGATAACTGTTTGTAAAATATTCTCATTGATTTTTTTGTGCTTCTTGCGTGTGTAAAAACATGACTTCGGTTTTTATTTCTTCGTGCTGTTGAGGGGAAATTATTATCGAATTCTGATTACAGTGAGAGTGATAATTTCTGGTGAAAGTGTTTAAAGGATATATTTAAACATGCAGTTTTTGTGCGGAGGAGTTTTTGTTTTATTGGCTGTTTTAATAGGTGAGTTTTATAAATAAAACTTTGTTTATAGACGGACGAAAAGTTTCGTAATTTTCATATTGTTTTATCGTGCTTATGAGCTATAATTATGCAAATTATTAAAGTTGCGAACGAAATTTGCAGAACCGAATAACCTTAAGCTATATTGAGTAGGTATGTCGCAAAATGAAGGTCTGTTTGCCTGCTCTGTTATATTATGTTAACCGTTTTTTTTTAATTAACACGTGTGGGCACTTAATCAAATAAAATATTCGAACAATGTCTATACAGGGTTATTTGCAAACACCAACAACATCTTAGGAGTTTACTAACATCATAAATAACATTTGTTCTACAACTTTTCCAAAAACAGACAAAAAAAAACAACTTTTCATACAAAACTCGATTAGCTGTTCGGACATAATTTGTATGGAAAGTCGATTTTTTTGCCTGTTTTTGGAAAAGTCGTAGAACAAACGTTGTTATTTATGATGTTAGTAATCTACTCCTGCGAGGTTGTTGGTGTTTTACAAATAACCCTGTATGAAAGTTATTTCAATTAAATTTGTCTTTCTGACTCTATGAAAAATACAAACTTTAATCATAATGTAAACATGAAGGACCTTTCACCTATTATTTAGCTTTAATTCCTAGTTAATTTTTAAATCACAAAAAAAAAATCAACTCAAAAAAATCTATTAGGTAAATAGGTACCTACATTAAATATTTTAATAACTGGCATATATTGAAGAAAAAAATTACTTACCTGATTGAATTCCTTAATTTAATTGGGTTCTTCTTTTGATATTTTTTGGTCTTGTCTTGGTGGTATGTGGTAATGGTGGTGTAAGTATATCTGATAAATAAGTATCTAAGTACTATCCCCGCCAATTGGTAATGCGCCTGGCGGCCATATTTTTAACCTCAAAAACGAAAAACAATTGTAAATTTTTTGTATACCGAGACACTATCTTATAGAAAATAATAATTCAATGAATAATATATTAGATCACCTATTAGAATTTTCTTGTTAATGACATTTTTAGTTGCGGATCACTTCAACGTGGATGTTAATGTGACAAGGTTCCAGCGCATTACCAATTGGCGGGGATAGTAGGGTAGGTATTGATAAGTGCCGGTTAAGCTAAGTCATATCTTAGCAGATTTTAATTAGTTTAAGTAAAGCAAATTTTTAAACGCAATAGGTTAATAAAAACCGCATTTTTTTTAAACACCTATATTAACTTTAGAAGAAAAATTAGTTAAATCCAGGAAAAGTCTTCAGTGTTGTTGTTAAAATGCAAGTAAGTACAAACATTACTAAATCAGATTTTAATTCCAAACAGCAGTTCATAACATTCGAAATTACCATAAACTGTAACCTAATTTCAACTCTATTACGATGTAACAGGTGTTGTTTTTCCACGCGCAAAGTGTTACGGTCGAGGTGCGGTCCGAAAGTCGGTAGGCGTATCGTAACTAGTTTGAATTCCTAGTAACATCCTGGTGCCATAGTGCAACTAGAAATGTTATACGAGTTTAGTGTAAAGTAATCCCATTTCTTAAGCCTCCTATACCTCAAGTTGCGCCCAAATATAACTAAAAAAATTGTTTCAGCGAAAAAAAATATCTACCGAACTGAGAACAAAAAAGAAAAAAGAAAATTTTACAGATTAAAATACGTGTACCATGTGCAACAGCGTCGCTTAACCACTGCTAAGGTTAAAATCGCTTGCACGCCGCGCCCGCTGTCACATACGTTTAGTTCGTGCAGGGGCACCACCTTTTCTCGCTGGTAGAGGTGAAAAGTTGTATGTTTAACACGAGAGCAATATTTTTGATGTCTCGTGCCTTTAAATCACTCACTGTGCTCAGTAGTCTATATTAGAATCACTCGCTACGCTCGTGATTCAATTCTAGACTACTTCGCTAGTTCGTGATTTAAAAGTCAGCACTCGCAGCAAAAAATGACTTTGCTCTCTTGTATAACAAATAACTGTTATCAATGTGAAAATTATTAGAGTTTTACCGCACTGCAAAAAAAAATATAGATTGAGAATCTATTTATTTTGTTATTTCGACGCTCTTCTTCTTAACTTAAGAGCAGCGCTCTTGTCTGTGCAGCTTCCTCCACGCGTCTCTGTCCAAAGCCAATTCCTTGGTTTCTTGATAAGACACGATGTTCACCTTCTCTTTTATCTGTTCTATGAAGGCTCTTCTTGGTCTTCCTCTTCCTCTCTTTCCTTCTATTTTTCCTTCTAAGATGTTTGTAATAAATTTGTCGTGTCTTATCAAGTGACCGATCATTCCACCTCTTCTGTTCTCTATGATTTTCAATATTTGGCGTTTTTCATTTACCCTTTTCAATACTTCCTCATTCGTAACCATCTCAGTCCAGCTTATCTTTCTCCATCCTTCTCCAACACCACATCTCGAATGTTTCCAATCTTTCTGTATTTTTTTGCGTCATTGTCCAAGTTTCACATCCATAGACGGCTATACTCCATACGAAAGTTTTGATGCATTTCGACGCTACAATAGATTAGTTAGAAATATTTAGATCAAAAGAAAAACGTATTTTCTTTGACGTGCAATTACTTAAGTCCGATCTTCAAACAGAACACAATTAAAAAACAATTTAAGTAGAGTAGGCTTACTAGCCTTTGCATAGAGGGAAAACAAGAGATTTATTATTTTCAATTCACTTACAACTTTTTTTTTTCGTATCAGTACTATGAATCATCATCCTATTTGGGAACATTAATAAATCATTTTTGCACAGTAATAATTAGCTTATTAACGTCTGCAATGATCATTAATAAATATAATGCATTACCTTAAAATGATTCACTAACTTTCACTTTGAAAGTAGATATGGAGGTAGTAATTAACAAATCCGGTATTCAGTCTTTAAAAACAAGTTAGGAATAATAAGATATAAATTAATGGGATTATAATTATGTTGCTTTAATTTTTTATTTAAGAAGATATATAATGTTTTGGGTCTGTAGTTTTTAGATAAGGTATTAGGGTAAAACCTTTTAATAGGTATTATTCTTTTCTAAAATATACCTTACGTAATAAGTCTGCGACGCCCCTGTATATCTAGTAAGATCTTTTTACTATGTAGTACGCACAAATCTACACTTTTGGAAAAAATATCCTCAATTTTTTTCTTAATTTTATGATGAGAAGTGTTCGTCAACTTAACCACTCAAAAACAAATGAAAAGTCAAAAAAATTTACTGCCTCTTTAGGTGAAGTTATGTATTATTTTAAAGATAGTAAAAGTAGACACATTTTCGTACACACTTTAATATCTTAATTAATTTAAATCAATAATAACCTTCGTGTTTTACCACCTTTTTAATTCATGCTTATTTCTAAACGATTCTGTTCAATGTTGAAACTTTATACTCCACTATCAAATTCTGACGCTGACATATTTATAAATAATTTATATAAAAGCCAATATTTATTTTTTATACAGTGACAATAAAGTATATCTAATTAAATTAACGTTAGCGAAATTGAAGGTTAGCGAAATATACAACTATTTTTAATAGAATCCCATTGTATTAAAACTACAATTCAAAACCTAAGTCTGTTTATCAGTATAAATGGAGACAGCCAAAATACGATCTTATAATATAGGTAGGATCATCTAAAGTGATCAAAAATATCGGAGCAACCGAAGTGTTTAAAAATCTTTTTGACCGTAGACAAGAATAAATGAAGAATACGATTATGCCTAGAATAACCAAAATATTGTTGAGAAATATTAAACATTAATTTTCGAAACAAAGTTTTTAGTTATATCAACTGTAAACTTATAGAAGATGTATTGTTTCTAAATGTTTGGGCGCAGGTATTGGTTGTGTTTATATTTTTATTTCTGACTACGAAGGCAAGAGATTTGCGTAAGATCGTTTCAGGAATCACCACTTACGTTCAATTGAGTAGCTGTGTTACATAAAGTATCTATTAGCCAACAGTTAATTAACCTCTAGGTGTATGACTCAAACACTATTAGATGCACACAGATGCAAATAGCACTTTATTTGGAAATGCGTTCAATAAAATCTTTCAATTTACATGGTGTAATCATCACTTTACAAAAAACCTGCCTTTCTATTGTCTAATTTAAAAATCTATCGCAATCGCTTTCAGGATGTAACACATTGAAGCTTCTTTTTGGGACCAATAAAAACTTACCAAAGAAATGCAGCAATGTGTCAAATCCATCTGTCAAACGAAAGCGATTGCGATAGATTATTTGAATTAGACAATTAGCCCCCTGTTTATAAAAGGTTTTTTGCTTTATTTTTATTGCAATAAGCATCTATGTAAGCTTTATTTGATGATGTTATTGTTCATTGGCTGACAAAATAATGCTTTAACCAGTAAAGAAGTTTACATATTTTACAGGTCACCGTTGACAATTAAGTATTAAGATTTTCAACATCATGCGTATCGCAATCACATTGATAAATCTATCCCCTTTCTTTATACCAATTAACAACATATTCATTCATTAAGCGTTTTGGTCAAGTCCTCTTCTAGCAATGAGTTATAAATCATTGAAAAGGATTTCAAACTTGATATATTTTACTGCCTTGAAAAAACCTAAAGGGTGTGTAGACCAACTCCCGTATTATCGCGTCTAGGTAGGTAGGTACATAAATGAATTAACAGACATCACACTTGAAAGACATTTATAACTTCATCTGTATGGCACCATCATTTAATTTTGTATTGCGGTATCTAAGCCTATTCAGGGTCAGAAAACAACTAGTAATCAAACTCTATCTACTTGCTACATTCAAAGCATACATGATAAGCACTGTTACGTGTACGCACGATGTAATGCGTGACTGCAAAATTTTTTTTCCTAGTGTCAATATTGTATATAAATCACGAATGTTGTTTATGGTGTAACCCAACAACGTAACGCACGTGATATTCTAATAAAATCTGCATGAAGCGTGGTACGACTAAATGTTCAATAGTACAAACAGACATTTGCATTTTGACCAATAAACCTGCTTACAACGTAAGTGTCTGCGCTTGCGCCGGTTCTCGACCGTTGGCCGTCAAAGTGCCGATAACGGAATCTGTGCACAATTCTGTTTCTTGTTACAACAACGTTTATGTGGTAAAACCGGATTTCGACATTGCATAACAGTACAGTACAGATATTTACCATGTTATTAAAATATTTTGTACTTCTTTTTACTATTTATAGCAGACTGTATACATAATAATATTATAGTTAACATTTTCGCATTTACATTTTCTTTATCGCACGTAATTTTTCTATTTCTAGCTTGCCATAATTGAGATGATGACTAATGAATAAAATAACGAAATACTAATAAAAATCGTAAACATATTAAACTTTTAGAGTAGCTTGTATACCTCTTGGTTTTATATATTGCAAATTATTTATATTATGACCCTTCAAAGTTCGGTGGACACGTTCATTTAAAAAGTATAAAATTTATTAAAATAAATGATACCTTTAATTAGTCCGTAAAATGTATAGCAAATTTGTCTAAGAAACCATTTTGATAAACACAATATTTAATATAGCTGCCGAACAAATTTCCTACGCATTGCATACAAACTACTCAGGCATGATGTCATAATTGAGCAGCCGTTAGTATGGAGCGTTTTTGGGTGAGTCCATTTCAAACTGTGATCTCGGGCAGTTTTCATGCTAGCGAAATAATTCTTTTACCAATGTTTCTTTTTTTGAGAGGTAATTTTATGTAACATAAAATAAAACAATTGTCATCATGCCCATTAAAATATCTATCGCACTTGAAAGGAAAGCTTACACGAATGTTGATATTTCTTTAAGCGATATTGAAAGAATTTAAATTTAAACGACTTCTGTGTTATTTTAACGTTGCTTTTTTGTATGTCATTACGATATTCGAAGACTTTCCCTGAGAAAGTGTCCTGTCTGAGCGTTTGACCGCAACGCGCATAATGCTGCCTTATTATTCCTTTACTCATATTAGCAACATGCATGAATGTATGGCAAGAGTTTGTCATTGAAATGTGACCTCTAATGTAGAAACGTAATGTTTGAAAATGATTATTTAAGGTTACATATTTTATTTAGCGAGTTGAGTGAAAAATTATGAATATTAATGCGCAATAAAGTGTCAGGTTGGGGACCTTGTTAACTCATCTTTTATCTCGCATTCGCTTTCTTAGCATGCACTGTCCATTGCTTCGGCTACACAAATCACTGTGAGAACTGTCTTTGTAAGCCAGTGATGGATGGAAGAGCTCATGGCGGAACTTGACAGACTGATATACTCGATCACGTTTGTTAAGCGACGCTTGGTCCGGCCAAGTGTCGGATGGGTGACCATTAAAGTGCCATAACAACTGAGTATTTCCGTGCTTCGGAGGGCACGTTAAACCGTCGGTCCCGGCTGTTGTCATCTGATGACAGTCGTCAAGCCAAGTTAGAGGCCTTCCAGGCGGCTTGATAAACTCTAACACTAGAGTTGGCCACTAATCCTCATTCGATAAGATATAAGAGAGTGATGGATGCAGAAAATAATTCGGTCATGATAGATTAGATTTTTGATGTGAAAACTTCTTTAGCGGCGTTGTACACTTTTTTTGTAATGGGGAAAAAGTGTTAAACTCGCGTCAGTCAGGGTCACGTGACCCTGATCGAAAATTCGTAAGACGGATGTAGCGTAGACAGCCGGCGGCGGAAGTATCCCCCTCTCTTTCTACGGGGCGCGGCGAAAATGGCAGCGCGTCATTTCAAGACGTAAACATTTGTGTCACCATAGCCACGCGCAATTTTTTTAATTAAATGTCAAAACTCTAGATTTTCTGTCAAGCTATGGATAAGACCTTCGAACAATACTGTTCTGTATTCGTAAATTCAAATGCAGAGTAAATTCGTAAGACGGCACTTCGTGCAAAATTATTCCCTAACCATTCCAAAATATCAAAAATGAACAACCTTAATATTCAAGTTTTCACTTCTGCCGGCACTCCCGGAGTGCAACCCGATTTTTTTTATTAAATTAGATTAGACCGTGGTAAAAAAATATACTGTTGAAAATACCTGTCATTAGTAATGTACGCGTTTATTGCCTGTTTTACTTAGGTAAGTACTTAAAGGTATTTTAAAGCTTTTTATGAATTTCCTTTGGCCTAAAATTACTATAGACAGGTCTTACGATTTTAAATTACAATGAAACAACTTTCCTCATTACCATTTGTTTAGTTATTTATTATATACCATTACCATTACCTAACATTTTTGTTTAGTTATTTATTATACGCATTTTGTATTAAAGCTTCCTCATATCTATTATTTATTACCTTATCTACTAGTTAAGATTTGCATCTGAGTAGATATTATGGAGTTTAATAAATCTAAATTACTGACACATAACCTTGCTAACTGTGTTAAGTAGTTCATTCATTCACAATGTTATTTATTGTGTTAATGGATTAACCACTTTATGCCTTTTATCATAAAGGATATTTTATCATAAAGGATATCACTCGCTAGTTAAATGTTATGAAGGTCTGATAATGCTCTATATACCATTAAATGTTAAGTAGGTATGTTTGTCTACACCATACCAAGTCTAAAAGTTATGTTTATCACATTTAAAAGATCAATGAAAAAATATTTTTTTTCTTTAAATAATCTAGGTTGAGAAAAATATGGATTTGAAAAAGCTTATAATAAAACTAGCGGCCGCCCGCGGTTTCACCCACGTGGTTCTCGTTCCCGTGGGAATATCGGGATAAAAAATATTTTATATTTTAGTCTAGGCTATCTACTATCTATGTGCCAAATTTCAACCAAATCCGTTTAGTAGTTTTTGCGTGATTGAGGAACAAACATCCAAACCCACAAACTTTCACATTTATAATATTAGTAGGATTATCAATTATCGAAAAAGTAATAATCAGTACCCTTAGCACTAACAGCTATCAAGAAAAAAAAGTGCGTAAAAGTACTCGACTTATTTAGGGAAAATTTAATTTAGTTTTCGGCCGTAGATGGCACTGTAAAAAATCCCATATGAAATACCCTATCGAATGTTTTTACCCGCGTATTTTTTTCGATAATTGTTCGTGCTAAGGTTACAGATCGTTTGTAAATCAGTTTATTGAATTGACAACCTCTATGGCAGAGTGATTTTCATGGTCACGCCATCTCTGAAGTCCCGGGTTCAGATAGATATAATTTAGGAAGAAACTTTTCTATATTGCCTCAGACATGGGTGTGTGTATTACCACCGTTGTCTCGGATTTACATAACACAATTAGGTAGTGCTTTAGCTAAGACTTAAGTACTAACTTTGGATTGGAGCAATGTATGTTTTGGTCCAATAGTTACGAGTATATTTAAGTATAAAAATATAGTTAAATTATTGCCTAAGTTTGATGTTTATTCGCGTCATGAAAATGTTGACTAATTTCCATTTTCAACATAGGTTTCTGTGAAACTTTATGTAGGTAAGTTCACTTGTCCATAAAATTATCACCCAAACGCAATGGTTACGTTACAAATTAGAAACTTTACACATCGACCTCTGCACGTCTGAGATTTTTTCGCTAGTTTTGTAATATATTACCTATTATAGTATTTCTACTCATGGGCTTTTCTATTATGACATCGTTTTGTAAAAGCGTACTCGCTATGCTTCATTATACTCACTCGAAGTTGAGAAGCTTAAATTTTTGGAGTAGCCTTTAGAAATGGCTTAACGCTCAGATAATAATTTGGTACATTATTGATTATAGTAGAGCTGTAACTTACCAAAAAAGCGCATTTATTAAAGTGTCATATAGTTCTTATCCTATTTATAAACAAGCTCGGGTCTCACAGAAGACCACTGATGAACAACACAATTTTTTTTTGTCTTTTCTGTTGAATTAATGTGACAGAATTTTACGGCAAGGAAATGGGAGCTTTTTTATGCAACAACATTAACACAAACGAATTACACTTAATAATATAAATTACAAAGACATAACCTTAAATCAAAAACCAATAATTGTGCTTATTACAAAACACAGCCGAGCCAATATGAGAATTCGAACTTCGAACTTATTTAAGACCACTGCATTATAATGGCTGCCAAAATGTACATTTTGTTAGTTAACGTCTTGCATCATTTAGATCTGTTACTCAAAGCTTACGTTGAATTATCTTAAGGGGCCATAATAGGAAAACATGGCGCGGGCCATATTTTTATATAGAACACGTAAAATTGTATGCACAAAAAAAACATACGACCAGCTAAAGAGATTATCTAGTAGCTACAAGTATTAAATTGCGTATAAACCTCACAGATGATTGTAAAAAAAACAGAATATCATCAAAAGCGCTTGTCGCGGGCCATATTTTTGGTGTAAATAATAGCGGAAACGTATTGAATACTACATCAAAATACACTTTAACGTACTGTGCAGTTGGTCCAATAACTTTTTTTCAAGAAAGATAATGATAATGATGAAAGTGCTAAACATAATGATGAAAAAACAACAACAA
This sequence comes from Agriphila geniculea, assembly GCA_943789525.1. NCBI lineage: Eukaryota > Metazoa > Arthropoda > Insecta > Lepidoptera > Crambidae > Agriphila > Agriphila geniculea. The sequence continues at coordinate 20,554,560 of OX038890.1, forward strand.
TAATGATGGAAAAACATCGAAAAAGTGCAGAAGTGAGGTTATTTTCTATACTCTTTCCACGTAAAGAAAGACAGAGAAAAATGGTTTCGCATAACGGAGCCTTAAAGCAGGTTACCTAAAACCAACTTAAAACTAGCAGCTAGCTGTGATTGATAGCCTGAAAGCTGTTTACTTCAAGAGTAATTTTCCAAACAACCGTATATGAATTGGCAATTCTTCAATTATAGCGTTTCTTTCCCCATCCAAGGGTAAATCGATCAAAATTATCAATGCCACTGCGCCGGTCCCACGCTTCTGTCTCGACTGAGCACTTGTCAAGATGTCGATTGTAAACTGAGCACTTGTCAAGACAATTGTACTGTTTCCGTTTTTTAAAAAAGGAAATTAAAAAGATTTAATCTGGTAGTTTAGAAAGTGTTTCTGTAAAAAGTATGATTGATTAACAAAGATTGAAACTTTTAACGGTTTTACTTAGATCATATCTATGATTAAGTACTTAGAAGTAAGGATACCTAAATGGTAGTATTAATAGAATTTGTTATTGTGCAAAAAAATAATAATAACTTCTACAAACATATAATCAAACTTACAAGATATCTAAATCAATATTAATTAATTAACTTTTTATTTCTCTATTAAAATGTTTAATTAATTGTAAATTATAAAGAAGTAAAATAACTTTGTTTTATTTTTAGAGAGCTTAGAAAAGTTAATTAAAATTTCTATAAATATACTGATCAACATAAGTAAGTATACAAATTAGGGTCAACAAGTCTTTTAAAATTGGCACACTTCAAACTTCATGAGCGTTACTTAAGAGAAACAAATTGTGGTGTTAACTTATACTTAATGTTTTCCCAACAAAATATCCGTAATCGATGAGATGTGGCTAACTGACGAAATTATTAATTTCACCGATGCATGTCGTCTTGTCCCACTTACTCGCAAGGCCTTTGCCTCGTATCATATACCGTGAAAGGAAACAATACTAAAAAGCAACATAAGTTTCATTTTGATTATTTAGATATTATAAAAGTTTATTGATAGTTAAAGCTGATTGCATTCAATGATAACCAGCCGCACGACATGCAACACCCGCTCTTAGATAAGGCTGCCCTCATCTCCATGACGATCGGTCCTCCGCTGCTTGCAACCAGCGGCTTCTTGAGACGCTGTTATTAATTGTGTTAACCTGTCTTTAATCATCATTATCAATAACAGCTTCATCATCATCATTATCAGCTGCACAAAACCTACTGCTGGGAATAGCCTCCCTCGAGGATCTCCGATCGGTCTTACACTGCCCGCATCAAGCAGCTTAATGCAACCTTCACCAGATCGTCGGTACACCTTTCAAGAGACTTACATTGTGTCGGTATAGTGTATTCTTTACTCTATGTTGTCGGTATTTACTTATTGCTTGTAGTGTGAAGTTTCTTTTTACTCCTGCCCCTCCCCTATTTCAATATATTTGGAGTCTGTATAAGGCTTAGAGCATTAATACTTGGTTGAATGCTCTAAGGTATAAGGCGTCGTTTTCTCTATCTTTTCCTATTCATCGGTCATCTTATCGTTCACTTATTTTTTATTAATATAATTCCACAAACAAAGTTATCTATCTTTTGTTTACCGTCTGTATTTCTTTTCATCAATTAAAATTATGTCCATACTCTCTTAGTAACGTCCATTTATTTTTGTTGCAAAATATCCAAACCAAATATTTATAAATATGAAAAAGATATGGAAAATAATCAAATCCGAATTTCATTGCGTTTCCGTAACATAGAAATAACTTTAAACGCCAAATATAGTTACAATCTTAAGGCAAGTACGTAACAGGGAAAGGCAGTCATAAATATAATCAAAAGATGAGTTTTACCAATTACGTGGCTTAGCGGGATGTCACCTAACTTTGTCCAGAATAAATGTATGTTGTTTCCTAGTTACTCAACACTAATGAAGAGATTTTACTGGTGTTGAAGTACCGAGAAAGTGACAGTTACCCGGCAAAACCTCGATATACTCAACGTTGCAATTGCATTTCACAATTTTAAAATTCGTTTCAACTTTTTACGACGCTGTAATTTTATTTCACCATTTGGATGAGTGTCGTGTTAAGTCAACTTGGAGTGATTTATTGCTATTTTAGCAAAATCAGGGTTTCATCAAAGTGTTATTTGTTTTTAAAGTGGTTATACCACCGAAAGTGGCGCTCTCAGAGGTTTTTATTTAATAAGTTGTTAATAATAAATTATTTTAATAAATCTTTACGTGGAATATTTAGGGCACATTGTCTAGTATTTTTAGAATTTGTAATATTTACTGTAACTTAAATAAGTAGGATAAATAAGATTGTAATACAAATTTTGTAAAAAGGTGGAAAAATAAAGATTATTTTTTATTAAAAAAAAGGTATCCATATCCCCTCGTAGTCATTCGTAGAAGTAGATAGCATAATTATGTGTCAAAAACAGCCACTTTTAGCAGTTTTGCTATCTAATTCTAGCAGTGACTACAAGGATGTTGTAATGATACCGTTAAAAAAATATATTAAAAATACGACTGCCCTGCCAAAAACGAACTAAAAAGTTAAATAACAAGAGTCATTGCAGTCGGGGGACCGTTTTGTGGATCAATTTTTAATCAAAGAGGTCCCCCGACTGCAATGTCACTTGTTATTTAACTTTTTAGTTCGTTTTTGGCAGGGCAGTCGTGTTTTTAATATCGACGCTTAAGAACCAAGACCATCTATCTACACTTTTGGCGATTTTTACTTTTTAATGCAGTTCTTTTTAAGGTTAACTTACGCATCGCTTCCTTTAATAAGTTACCTCAAATTCGCATTAAATAAGGAGTTATTAGAAAATACCAATACCACCTAAGTAACTAATTTTAACTAATACCAGCTATCTACAGTAATTTTAAAACTAATGAGGCTCTCTTGAAATACATGTAAACACCTAATTTCAACTTTTTTCTCATGCTAATCCTGTAAATGTTCAGACATAATTATAATTAAATTGTTTGAAGAAGAAAGAAAACTTTTTTTCGTCTCCTGTGAAGTCAACTTTTTGTAGATAGATGGTCTTGGTTCTTAAGCGTCGATATTTTTTTTTATTTCACACATTTTAGTGATAAATTATGTAGTTCTGAAATGTGCTCATTGAGAATTGAATTATGAACGTCAAAAGCTATCTCTGTACTGTAGTAGAAAAGATAATGGTAGTAAGTATACAAATTTATAATTTCGCGTTATACCTACGCCTAAAATAAAACTTCAACCTTTCGAGATGAAGTTACTATAAAAATAGAGTGTTTATTTGTTTAGCTAATTAAAATGATTTCGCGTTCTTTTGTGAAAATTAGAGCTTTACGCAATATTAGTCGCTAATAGATTCAATGAAGGGCCATAAAAAATGCATTTGCTTTGAAGCAATACGTCCTAGACTCGTGGTTGTGAAAGTGCTAAATATTTTTTGATAATAAAAACAATAGAAGAAAGACAAGATTTCTTATACGTTCACCTCCGTGGTTGAGTAGTTTGTATTTATGATGTCACTGTTTCTGAGGTTCTGGTACGATCCCCATAGGTCTAGTATAATAAAACTGTTGTTTGCTGCCATTTAGAAGTTGCAACCGCGTAAAACTTAATATATTTGACCGACCGAGCGCGAAGCGTCTCCTTTTTGGGCAAAATGCTTTCCTATGTTCAGCTGCCCCGCTGTCCATTTGTTCTCCTCTACCTCGAGAGGCGACCTCTCGCATTTCTCAACCGATTCTCGTGAAATTTAGTTAGCAGGTTCTATAATTACAGTATATAGATTTTTTGTCGATTTTATTTTTCTAAATGGCGGAGATATTAAAGCGAGGTGTATATCTCACGAGATAGAATATGAATATAAGGTTCTTGCTCACGAGTCACTAGTTTATATTTAAAGTAAATAAGGTATTAATCATAGACTGACACATGCGCGTTACCAAACCATTGCGACAAGCTTGCTAATGTCATTTTCGTGTATCAAAGCAGTGTGTTAATTTGATGGAAAAGCTATAATGCAACCGTGGTCGTTACATCAGGTAAATTAAATAAATATTATGGTCTCAGTGTAATTTTCTCTACTATGATACCTTTTAATCTATGTCATTAGCTTTTATTAACATGGGGGACTTATTTTTTTCTTCAGTACCGATGAGTTAGGTATATTAATTACTATTCTTTTTTAAACTTTAAGAAACACATTTTGGATTTCACGAGATTACATAATGCACTAAGGCAGTATGAAATACAATTTATTAAAACAACAAACTGAATAATAAAGTAAACTTACTTGAAAGTTGTTTTAACCATCTAGCGCTGACGATTTCAATGCCAAGTGTTTGAGAAAAGCACCGTTTCTACTGACTCAACCTTTTGCTTTGAAAGTGACTGTGGTTCAAATTAGTAATAAACATAGTCCAAGTCCAAAATAGCTTTATTCAAATACTTAAACTTAATTAACTCAACTTAATTATTAAGTACTTTTGAATCTTCCATTTTCCTACCACCCGTAGTAGTAGTAGTAGTAGTAATAAGTATAACACTATAAACAAGTTTTAGCTAATTTTAATTAGTTAAAATAAAAATAGCAATGTTTTGAAAACGAGATTCTACGTAACTTGATGAAAGTAGACAAAATATGTAGAATGAGATTATCGATAAATAAAATATAATACAAAATAATAATACTAGAAAAAATACGACTCGCACCAGATCAATTCTCGGACGGAAATCGAACCCGCGACCTTTGGATATCCGGTCCAATGCTCTGACCACTGAGCTACCGAGTCACTGTGTCTAGTGTATTATTTTTATTTATTATATTATTATATTTTATATATATTTATTTTTATATATATTTTTATTTATTTTATATATTATTATTTTCATGTTATGTTCTAAATAAAGTACAGTATGCTCAAAACTTGCGAACTCTCATGGGCACACAAACCCTAGTGGTTTTTGCTAATGAGTAACGTATAATATAATCTGTATTTATGTATGTCTTGAACAATAAATAAATAAAATAAATAAAAAAAATAAATATTGTATAAATTGCATTTTAAATGCAAAAATCTCTAATTAAAAAAAAATATAGTTATCTAATATAATAATATAGGTAGAAGTTATAAAGCAGAAGTGCATTTTGTGGTGCAACTACATACTTTCACATGCCGATTTTCAAAGGTAAAAAAAAAATCAATTTCAATATACCTAAAAGTTAAGCTGATTGCAATCACTATGTTTATGTATCAAATAAGAGACATGAGTTTATGTTGGTTAGCTAATTCTGTCATCATAACATTTGACTAAGTATGGGTGAATGTAATAGTTGAAACATAGTGCTATCTTTTGTAGTTTACATGTATAACTGACACCACTAATTTATAATAACATTATTGATAATGCTGTTTACAATTTTGTATGTGTTATTAGTATAATAGCAATCGAACTAAATGAAGTGACAACATTTAGAAATTGTAATAAAGTTAATATTGAATAGGTAACATTAAATAAAATGTCCACATATTTGCATAAAATATATAATAAATACACGTCTCCCTTTCATGTAAAGGATTGAAATGATTTTACTCTTGTTGGACAGAAGAAAGCAACGTGTTACAAAAAAAAAAAATTGAGTTGGATTTTGCTGAGCTTTTTACAAAATTTGTTTTCTTATATAATGTCCTTCTTCTCTTTTAACAACTATCAGCCAGGATTTTTTTTTTCAAATTGGTATGTACTATTGATTGAATGCTAACTTCGTTTGTTGACGGAAAAGATTGTCAACTGTCAGGCATGCGACAATAATGAGCGGTATCGAATGGCACGTGACAGTTGTCATCGGATACTATATTTACGGAGAAATGCAGGTTATTGGAGCGGGCCGTGAAATTGGGTGTGCCATCATTGATACACGGTTTAACTGACGGTCACTAGAAATATTATAATTGATCGTTTTATTTACTACTAGAAAATTTAACTTTCTAGAAAATATGCGAGTGTGTGATAAAAAAACAATTAGCCCTAGTCGTATCTTCATTCTAACGGTCCATTTTAGACCACTACAGACAAGTTGGAGATCATAGTGTTGGTGTGAGTGTTAGTGCTAGTGTTAATCTTAGTCTTAAACTTAGTGTTCGTGTTAGTGTTAGTGTTTGTGTTAGTGTTAGTGTTTGTGTTAGTGTTAGTGTTAGTGTAGTATAGTCCGCTTTTATTGAAAAATATTGATGACCATTTTCTGGACTAATAGAGGTGCTTGTTATACAGTCACTTCGAAAAATATGAAACAGTTTAGAACTTTGACACTTTGTTGTAGTTGTTATTTGTCATTGATTTGTGTTCAAAAAAGTAAAAGATTTTAGAGTGACAAAGTTCGAAACTGTTTACATATTTATACGTGACTGTACTACCTCTCAGTGTCATTATTCGCCTTTTACGTCATCCTCAGTGAAAAGGGTTAATGCTGTTTAGCGTAGGAAATGAAGCGATCTTTTGTATGGAGACCCCAACATTAAATCCTCAGTCGATGAAACTTTGCATGGATGTAATATAGTATGAACCAAAACCAATGTACAAATATCTAAAATTTAAAAAAAAAAACGATTTGGATAATTTAAAAATATGTTTCATTTATGATACTTTATCATACTGTAAAGTTTCATCTACTGAGGATTTACTGTAGGGGTTCACTACTTTCCTTTCCTACTACACTAATTCTACTTTACCGGACATAACGGAGTCCAATCAGGCAAATTTTTAACGATAAAACCAAAGCTAAATCGTCACCGTTTCAGTTTCGTTTACAGAAAAAAACTTGCTTTAGTTTCGATATAATTATTTAAAGCTATGCCTAGAGAGACTAGGATGCCAATCTTGCACAATAGGGAATATGCATTTTTTTTGTATCAAAATCAAAAGTATAATGCGTGAGAAAATCAACTGTTATATTAAAACTTTTCTCTTGCGTTTTTTTCTCGTGACATAGTTACTTGAAGTTAGCACGCAGCAGCACCCACCCAAAACGCTCTATATTATCTCCCTAAATTTTGCATTTAAGGTATGTGTTCCACAAAATATTATTTTTTACGATATTCTATCACTGTTAAGTGCATTATACCCAAAAATGAATGATTTCATCGTGTCATAAAACTAAAATAATACATTTTATTTTCACATTTTTCTGTTACATCATGTTTTTATACGTGTCCGCAGCGATCAAGCTCAAATTTAAATCAAAATCGGTGGCTTATACATATTCCCTATTTGAGAGAGATTTTTATAGCTAAACCAAAGATTTTAGGTGAATATAACCTAAATAATGGTTTTGGTCAAATCAATCAAAATTGGCCCACGGTCTTTTATATTGTTACAAAAAGAAGAAAATGTACAAGCATTGAAATATTTACTTATTACGCGCTTGTGAGTTACAGTGGATTTTTTGTTGATAAAGTAGTCAGTGACAATGTATCAGTAACGAGGATAGTAAGCACAAAACTTAAGTTTGTACAGAGATATTAGTTGCTTCACTCTTCAGAAATATAATGTCTCTTGACAACCCAACGTCTTTCTTCACTTTGTAATAAGTCGTAAATTATTAAGTGTTTACATGTTTTATGACTTATGGCACCTATTATTATTTATGGCACCTATTGCTGCAATCCCAAGGTTTGAGAGTAAAGTTTATATACACACATCAACTTTGTCTAGGGATACTGGTGTTATTTTCATACAAACAAGGTAACTTTGAAGCCTTGGTTTCCTGCCAGGAATGTACTGTGCTTTGATCTGATGACGGCTATCCAGGGAGTGAATTGAGGAGATTCAGATCGCTATACACACCCAACTGATCTGACCAGCATTCTTAAAACGTAAAGGACATGTTTTAAAAAACCGCGAAAATAGCATAAAAATGTATGGAAATCCTCAAACTGAGAACTCTGACCCATTAATCTTTTAGAATGCTGATCAGATCAGTTGGGTGTGTATGACGAATTGAATCTCCTCCATTCACTTCCTGGATGGCCATCATCAGATCACAGCAGGTACACATCCCTGGCAGAAAACCAAGGCTTCAAATTTACCTCGTTCATATGAAAATAACACCTGTATCTAGACAAAGTAGATGTGTATATGTCCACATTTCTGCATAAATAAAATGCAATGCAAAGAAATGCACAGTTTCTCTCATTCGCTTAAACAAAGTATTCCGGCCAAAATAAAAGACTACAATTTTAAGTCCTGCAAAGGTTGTGCAAACTTGGTGAAAGTATACAAATAAATTAGCCTTAAGATCTGCTATGTATTGACCATTGTTTATTTCACAATAAAGAATTGAATTGAATTGAAGGGGGTCAACGTGTCATATATTTAATTATTATTTCAGAAAAAGGTTTACCAAACATGCATTAACGGTTATTGGTAGCATTTTTATAAATTTATAAGTTTATTAATAATTATTGTAAACTCATAAAATATGGCGAAGGGATCAAGGCTCATTAATTATTGTGTGTGATTGTTTTTTCTTTTTGTTTGTTTTTTTCTTTTGTGAATGACATGTTATAATTTAAAATAGTTTGTTTATAATTTTTAGAATCTTTTTAATAATTTAGCCCAATCAAAAGCAAACAAATGTATTTCAATTTCTATAGATCCACACACTATTTAGTCGCTCATACAAAAGACATCAACGCGTTACTATTGTTAATTTGTATATTATTTCGTATGACGTAGATACCGAGTGATTCGCCAACTCGTCCCACATGCTTACGACCCATTTAGTACGAGTTGAAGAAAATCAAAATAAATTTACGTTTATGTTAAACGGAAGTGCAGTAGAAATTGAAATATAGGACGACAAGGCCGCGGGAAAGAGGTTCCTCATTAACAACTCTCCGAATAAAATATTAAAAATACTATTCTGCGAAAGTTGATAGCATTTCTCAGCTATTGTATTAATAGGCAGGTTAGAGAGAAAGCAAGTGTGGACTAAAATGATAATGCATGCAGAGTGGTTGAGAGATACACACAATAGAAGGTTTTGACATTTTTCGAGAATCTTTTTACTTTGGAATTACTTTGTAACTTTCTAATATGCACAATTATGATGAATTTGTAATATTTATAACTTTTATTTAAAAAGGTACTCTTTAAATGTCCTAAAAAGGTACTTTATATTTAGAGTTTGATTGGTTATAAGCAGATTGATTGTTTAATGCGTTGTTTTTAACATACAATTAAAAATAGCATACCTTCTATTAAAGTCTTTTGAACAAACTAACCTAAATTTTATTTAAGAGGTATATATTCGTAGAGTAAGTGATAGCTATTTCTAAGAACTTTTTAACGAAGTAAGCAAAGTTCATTGGTGAGTTGTATATTAGCTATAGAACAAGTATACAAACTTATAATAGCTTTTATATTCTAAAGAAATCAATTGTGACAAAGGCTTTTAGTCTCGTTGTCTCTTATTGTTGGCAATGACCGTTCTCGGTTCATTGATGTCAATGTAGCTTGAAAAGCCTCCATTTAAATAGATGTTGGGACTTTTTGGTCTATGGGTGACACTCGAAGTTGATTATGTTATTGTTATTTGTACGGTGTTTTAGTGATTATGCCCATCAAAATTAATTTTACTCAAAACTGTTGTGAATAATTAAATACACCAAGAATGGCTTAGTTTTATATAACGTGGAAATAAATTATGTGATGATACTGAAACAGGAGTGTTGTTTTAATTAAGCAACTTTCTCCATGTAACACAGCGCATAGGTCGAAAAACGAAAAAAAGTTCATACAAAATGTTGGTCAGCTTGCTTGATAGTAAGTCACTATGGTAAAAGCGAAAAAAAATCGTTTTTTGACCTATGTTCCTTGAAAAATGGAGAGTTGTTCAGTCTTAGCAACACTATCACCTGTTTTAGTATCATCACATCACATCATTTGGTTTCAACACATACTACAACAAAAAAATACTATCTACTGCCAACAAACTGCTGAGCAGTTCCGGAAATGTTATTTTTGTAAAACACTGTTATTAAAAAAATCTTTAGCTCTTGCGTTCTTTTAGTTTTTATCTCTTTCTCTCAAACACCGAACTTTTAACATAATTTCTATCACGTAAATGTAAATGCGTCCTACTTAACCTACACATTCTTTGAATGAAAATAGTCTCATCTATTTCGTGTGAACATTTGCAATGACCCTGCGCAACTCTTGTTTGCAAACTGAATCGCGAATTTTGTCTGGAGATAATTATCTTTCTAGATTGTGTCTATAATTCGTTGATAGTTTGCTCTTTGGTTCCAGCGATAGTTGCGACCTCGTCATCTATGAAATGGAGTTTGAAATCTAAAACTAATAACGAAATAAACACAGTATATTAATATGCATTGTTTTAGAATGTGAATTAAGTAACTTTTGCTTCAGGTTAAAAGTTTTAAAATCGATAAATAGCGATAAATATATAATTTATTTAAGATACGTAGTTTGGCAAAAACATACTTATAATAAATTAATTTCAAAGAGGTTTTAATCAATTTTGTTCTTTATACCCATATTATAGTTATTATAAACCGCATAAAAGGTCACATTTCTGCGAAAAACAACATGTAATCGTATGCCTATCAAGGGCCTTCAAAATGTCATAGATAATAAATAATGTCAAACAAATCGTCTTTACAAAACACTTTCATTGACCAACAGTGCAAAGGTCCGGTATAATGGATGGTTCGCCATAGCACGCCATAGCTTTAACTAAGGCCGCACTATAGATCACGAGCTTAGAGATTCGCTACGCGATTAGCGTGGTGACTACCAAAGTCAACCTACCCAGATGAGTCCCTTGCAGTGTTACCAAAATGGTTACCAGGATAATTTTGTTGTGTCACAAATCGTCCACCAGTCGGCGCACTACAGTTAGCTTGGCGCTAGTGTAGACCTGTCATTTCGATGTTTTTATGTGTTTGCTATCAATTTTTGGATGTTGGAAGCGATTTTTCGTAAATATCCATTTTCTTTCAACATTTTGTTTTTTTTTTCAATCTTTATTTCGTTTACTGTCCGACTTGCATAATTATTATCAACCAATTGAGAAATAAAAAAATATCCTCCTTCTTCACCCATAAGGAAAGCCTGTGCCCCAGCAGCGGAGTGGACGTTTAATACGTTTGTACAGTAGATCAGATACTAAGCGCGAGTATCTTGGCTCTTAGCAAAACGCGGGCTCTTGGTAGTGTGATTTCAGCCTAACGGTCGCCGTCAAAATATCTCAATTTAAGCAATCGACCGACGATTTTTCGGGTCAAATTGATGGCAAGTGATAAGTTTTTATTGTGCTGTGAATTACGTGCGCTATTTGTAAGGTAGCTGTTATTATGTGTGAAACCACTAAATGCTTTAGAGTTCTACAAGGTGATTGGTAAATGGGCGTAATAAATAATTCTTAAAAGTATACTTTATTGTAACCGAGTCGCAGTTTGACTTGAAGAATTAATTTTGTTTTAGGAAAATAGAGATGTTCCATACATTTAATTTTCCAGGCCTACTCAAATCTGACCGGTATCCTGTACCGGTGGCGATATCCCTATGGGTATGCGGTAACGCGCTGTTCAAAGGAGTTCCGCAACAGCTGCGGTAATGCCATACAAAATACCGGTCGGGATATTGATCAGGCATACCGTTACCGCCACCGGTACAGGATACCGGTCAGGTTTGAGTAGGCCTTTAGTGTGTCGTTAGAATCAACTAATGGCTTAGCTTAGAAGAAGTACATCTAATGCTTTATTGGCCCAGAAAACGGAGCTTTTTTCGGTGAAAATGGCCCATTTTTGCAATATCTAACCAGGCTGCAGAGGCTGGAAAATTATCATGGGAGAGGCATAAGTACATTCAGCAATGAATAAGATGGGTGTTTTGTTTATAATGATAATGACGATGATAAAAATCCCTTATGAGCGCGACGTCTAAAACGCAAAATGACTTAGTAGCGAAGTTCCTAAAACACATAATGCCTGGAAAGTAGAATGCCTAAAACGCAAAATGCCTAAGTAGCACAATTCCTAAAGCTCATAATGCCTGATTCGTATAATGTCTAGAACGCACAATGCCTAAAACACAAAATGCCTAAAATGCTAAAAGACTAAGATTCAAAACGACTAAAACTTGTAACGTCTATAATAACTAAAAATTAAAAAACCAGCCAAGTGCGAGTCGGACTCGCGCACGAAGGGTTCCCTTCTTCCCCACGACACTACCAAGGCGCACTACTGGTAGTGTCGTGGGTAATTTTTTTTCCCTTCTACACTACCGACCCAGTAGTGTCGTAGGTAAATAAAATATTCCATACATATGGATTCCCCACGACACTACCAATATTTTTTTCGTGACAACACCAAAAAACGGCAAAAAAAATACGTTTGTCGTATGGTAGCCCTCCTTAAATATTAATTTTATTCTATTTTTAGTATTTGTTGCTAAAGCGGCAACAGAAATACATCATCTGTGAAAACTTCAACTTTCTAGCTATCACGGTTCATGAGATACAGCCTGGGACATACAGACAGACAGACGGACAGCGGAGTCTTAGTAATAGGGCCCCGTTTTTACCCTTTGGGTACGGAACCCTAAAAATGGCTAACATGTCCGTTGCGAATGTTGCGATGGAAAGGGTCGACGAGTTACATATGTCTAAAACACAGTGCTGTTTAAAATGTTACTGGATTACTTCCATCATCAGCAACAAGGAAATTTTCAGCTATGATTCCCGGTACCTGTACATTGCTCAAATTATTAGTTTCGGTGCACTTAACATTTAAATATTTTCGCCTCGCTCTGTATAATGTATCTTTTTTTGAAATAAACAATGGCATCTTCTCAACTGTCTCAGACATGGGATTAAGATTTCCAAAGTTAGACTCAAAAATTTCCTGTACTGAGTTGCCGCTCGTACATACATCATTTTTACAATTATCAATCAATTGTGCTATTTCATTATCTGCACTGCTTCTCATACATGCATGTTTGGCATTCTTCATAATATCGTCTTCTTCACGATTTAATTTTAATGATGCATTACATTCTCTTCGTACACAACGCCACAAGGAGGTCCCGTTCTTGTTTTTTACATTTAAATTATATCTATAACCCTTCCACAACAACACTCGTTTTCCTTTTTGACTATCAATAAAACGTATCACATTATCCTCAGATTCTTCAGATGTGCTGGACTTTAGCATTTTGTAATTAAATTATTGTATTTATTTAATATAATACGGTATTACTCAAGCAAGATATTAGAAATGTCAATGACTTGATTTGACAATTCGAAAACAAAATAGGTACATTTGAATTAGTAAATGACACTTGAGTTTCAACAACCAGCATTATTTTTTCAGATATTTAAAAAAAAAGTCTTGATGTGAGTTTCAATTTTTCCGGCAAGTTTATTAGTATAGTCAAATTAGCAAAAAGGTTGGAAGTAATTCGTGTAGTTGTAATTTTTTATGGAATCATTAGAAGACATGAATATCAGTTTCCTCCGAGTTTGCACCATTCCAACTATGTACGGAACATCGTTTAATGTTAGGTATTAAAATTAAAGTCCCAATATTTTTTTAAATATGATACCTACAATAACAGTTTTTTTCATGTTTTGTTACCATTTTAATTACCTATCATTGCATACCTAGCTTGCTTGAATCAGATAAAAAGTTACCGAGATAATTGACAAAATCTAATCCTAGGAGGTGCCACCTTTGTGACGTAGTAGGTACTTGTTCCACTACTTTCGCATTTCGTATGCGTTACTGATCATCAAATAACTTTTTGTTCCTCGCTAAAGTAGTGGAACAATTACCTACGACGTCACAAAGGTGGCGCTCCTAGGTTTAGATTTTGTCAATTATCTCGGTAACTTTTGATAGGTAATTAAAATTGTAACAAAACATGAAAAGAAACTGTTATTGTAGGTAGGTATTATATTTAAAAAAATATAGGGAAAAAATATTGGGACTTTAATGTTAATACCTAACATTAAACGATGTTCCGTACATAGCAGGAATGGTGCAAACTCGGAGGAAACTTATATTCATGTCTTCTAATGATTCCATAAAAAAATACAACTACACGAATTACTTCCGATCTTTTTGCAAATTCGACCTAATTTGACTACACTATATATATCACCCCCTTCAATTCCTTTAAAATATTAAGAATAGACATTTTGCATTTTAGGCATTGTGTTGTGTAGGTAATTTAAGTTTTAGGCATTCGGCTATTTAGGTCAACTACTTTTCAGATGTTGTGCATCCTAGGAAATTAGAGTTTTAGGCATTTTGCTATTAAGGCAAATTGCTCATTAGACATTGATTTTAGGCATTTTGCTACTTGGAGATTTTGCGTTTTAGACGTCGCGCTCATAAGGGATAAAAATGAAATAGGTATACTCGTATCATAAAAATGTCAACCTTGAATTTAGAATTTTATTTATAAGTTGTCAAATGCATCGTTTACGCAATCATGTCATCATGTCATTTAATGTAATTCATTTGGTATGCACATTTATTTTCTCAAACAGGTATACTGTATAGCTTGTACGCTAATCAAAAGCCAACTGTGAAATTATTATATAGTGCCTAAAAATGCAGTGCTTTCTAATGCGTTGGTCGTAGAATGGTTGACCTCGACATAAATAATAAAAAATAAGCGCAATTTGTCATAAGATCTTCAAGTAAGTCATCACTTAATTATAAAGCTACAAAAAACTACAAAATTACTGATTCGTCTTATTTTGAATCAAATCGCATTTTGTAATCGGCTTTTATTTAGGAAAATTAGTGACAGTATATGTCGTTAATCTTTAAGTATATCTAAAAATGGAATGGGGGTATTAGACCACGTTACTGATTGTTTTTTTTAAGTTGAAAATCAATAGTTTGGAAATATCGGGGAAAAAGGAACGGCAAACTCACAAAGATACGCGTATGTAAACGCATTCATTCTTTCCAGGATTTATGTAAACTAGATAGTACCTTTTGATAACGCGCGTGTAAGTGTATGAATGAGCTCTACATCCAGAATTCAGTAAAATTTTGGGACACAAACAAACCTCAATATCTTGACTGACTATGAAATATTGAAACATTTGATTACACATACTGGATTAGTGAAGGAAAGAGATATGCCGTATATTTTTTTAGACGTACTTAAAAATTAACCGTGTATTAGTTTTAATAGAAGAATCCAAACCTTTGCCTTCCGAGCTAAATGGCGATTATCAAGTCTTTTACTACCAATGAAGTTGATTTGAACTAACTTTTAGTCTTATTAAAATAAGCCTTACTATTGTTAGCAAACTACGTCACACTACTAATTGTAACGGGTGGCGCAAAAGTAAAGACCCTATTTGGTTCAGCTATAACATTTTTTCTAAATTAGAAAACTAGATTTAGGTTTTTTTAAATGTATATTTGTGCCATTAAATTTCGTACCATTAGGATTTAAAGATGATGTCTTTTAAATGGTGACCTCCAGAGTTGATACACATTTGAGCCCTATTTATGACATTTTGCATAACTTGCCGTAACACTTCCTGCGATATGTTCGTTATTTCTTGACGAATGTTTTCTTTTAGAGTTGCGAAAGTCTGTGGCTTGTTCACATACACCCGAGATTTCAAAAAACCCCAAAGAAAGAAGTCTGGACTGGTCAGTCCTGCCGGACGGTGGGGAAATCGTCGACGAAATTCACGTTGTGTTCTTATCACTGATGAATTATTCCGTAAGAACATTGACACAATTATTCCACGTTCTTGGGGAGTAAAACGGTCCATGTTTATTTTCAGTGTATTTTATATTTGTTCACTACACAATTTTCTTCAACAACAGAATGACAGAAAATGTCATATAAAAAAAATAAAAGTATTTTCTTTAGTGCCAGTACTTTTGCGCCACCCGTTATTATCCTACTTATATTATAAATGTGAAAGTTTGTGGGTTTGGATGTTTGGATGTTTGTTCCTCAATCACGCAAAAACAGCTTAACGGATTTGCTTGAAATTTGGCACACAGATAGTAGATAGCCTAGATTAAAACATAGGATACTTTTTATCCCAACATTCTCACGGGAACGGAAACCACGTGGGTGAAACCGCGGGCGGCCGCTAGTTTACCTATAATCTTAGAATAATAACACCTGGGACGATAGTTCTCTACTAAGCGTACTGTCAAAGGTGGGGCAACTAAAACAGCCAAAATGGCTCCGTTTTCAGATTTTTATTCTCCATTATTACCTAATTACACCGAATAAATACAAAAAAGTTTCGTTTTTCCTACATTTATTAGATTCGTTATTATATTATTGGATTTTAGGTACGATTAGGTAACGTATGAAGGATATAAATCTGGAAACTAAGCCATTTTGGATTAGTATTAGTTGTCTCACTTTGCTTACGAGGACACGGTTTCTAGGTGTTATGTATTCTAAGCCTATAATTGGAAGTGAAATAAATAAACAACAGTAGGCAGATTTTGAAGCAGTACTTACTTTCGAAAAGTAATAATATATGAGCTTATACAGATTAAGTCTGCGATTATTTTTAATTCGAGTACCGAACATATTCGGTCACTTTCGCGGCGGCTGAGTGAAAGGCGTAATGGGTCATGCTGGACTTTCTGCTTTCAGACGCTATTAAATACTGTATTTATATGAACCAACCACATTCGATTTAAATCAGGAGATAATAATCAGTGGTAGTAGCAGTCTATCCACTAAACGTGTCAAATCCCTGTCCTACAATCACAGACCATACAACAAGTCGTACAATAGACATCAACGCGCCATGAGTTTTTTTTTAACTTATGTACCGAACCAGAGACCGTAACCATTTTGATTTTGATCTACGATATCTCGTATTCTCATAGTGCTATAATTGTTTTGTTTGCATATCGAATAGGGTTTCCCTATCAAAAAATCTATTTAAAGTATATTCTTTTTAATTTTCATACTAAAAACCCAAACGCACAGTTTTTAAGGGATTTTTCCGGTTCCTGTTAACCGAACAGTAGCGAGTGCAAGGCGTTATGGACCATACTGGTTTCTGCTTTTAGATACTGTTTAATTCTCTATTTAATAATAATCATTAGTGTATTGAGACATTATATCCATCCTGTTAAATTATTGTTAAGTCATCAAGTATTTTCTTAAACTAGTAAGTAGTTAAGTGTTTTTTACATTATTTATGTTGTTTGTTCTATCTACTCATGTTTTAACTCTGTTTCAGGTATGATTATGAATACTTATACGTAAGTACTAACTAAATTTGGTTTAATTAGGATTATAGTCAAACTGGTATAATATTTGGTGTTAAGACTTTGGTGCTCTCTTTAGTTAGGTATTGAAACAAAGTGCAATCTAGATATTGTCAAAAACGTCTATAAATCAAAATGACCGTTGGGTATGTTATATAAAAAAACATTTTACATCTATCAATTAATTAATAGAGGAGCTCGGTGGCGCAGTGGTTATCAAGCCCAGCGATTGCGGAAGTTAAGCAACTTTTTCAAGAGTCGGTCATGGGATGGGTGACCAAAAATTTCTCACCCATAAGGAAGGCCTGTGCGCTAGCAGTGGGGACATAAAAATGGCTGATGTTCAACAACTATCAATTGGCGACATTGTAACTTTTATTATAAGGAAGTAGAATACTTATAACACCTTCAGAGTTTCTCACCGCAACACTTCCATTTTCACTAATTACCGCCAGGGTTGGAAAAATACCTATAATGTTACTTTGCAAAAAATAAAAAATCACTGATTTTTTGGTTAAAATCGAAAAAGTCATGATTTATTCGACTTTTTGCTTGAGCCTTATAATCTACTTAAAATACTGCGTGAAACCACAACGCGCTTTTGTTTTACTTATTTGACACGGAAGAAACCATAATTATTGTACCATGGAGGAAACACAAGTTTTGTTCAATAAAACGAAGCCTTTGTTGCTCGAAGAATAAAATAGTTAAAAATGCCTGATGAAAAAACATAAGAATGAACAGAACATAAGGATGATTTGACAATTTTTTTAGAAAAGAAATCCAGTATAAGTCGTAATTCTAACACAAAGTGATTTTTAACATTTGTATGTGTAACATATGATATCCATTATATAAAATGAAGAATTTTAATTTTTATACAAATAGGTACCTACATAAGAAAAAAACGATTTAATCAATGATATTACTTGATTTAAATCATGATTTAATTCAAAGTGATTTAATGCCAACCCTGATTGCCGGACAAATGTGGTTAGAAACGATCGAGATAGGTAATAAGTTGTGCGTGAGTTTCGTATCATACCGCGCGTGCGCCAGCCGTGAACCATTTTCAACGCTGGTTTACGTCGGAATACTGTTATTTATATTGTGACGTCGATAATTGTACTTTTATAAATCGTAATACGTCTTGTTTTATATCAATCAAACTGTCTTGGGATTAAAAAGTGGAACCAACAAATCTATTATTAATTCTGTCAGTTTGATTTGAATCATACTTTCTGAGTAAACTCATTACTTGGAACGGATAGTCAAAAAGAGCTATTGCATTATGTATTCTATTAACGGCATTCAAAGACTTCTATGTGTATACACATAGAAGTCTTTGACGGCATTCAATAAATATATATATTTTTTCAAGGCTATGTATTTTGTTTAAAAGCTTATTAACCTTACATCGAATGACTGAAAAATTTGGTGGCTACTATTGACGTGCAAAATTATGCTGTTTTCCGTTTCTTTTTCTTTTTGGGGATTACTTTATTGTTTGTAATTGTTTTTGCTGTGATCCAAAATTGAACAGGTCATATTATTCTAAGACGAGATAATGTTTCCTGATAAAATAATCATAACGTAGGTTTTCTACTTCAGATGGCATAGTTAATTATATTCTCGTTAAAACATAACTAAATTGAGTTCCATCAAAACTTAAGTAATGTAATCTCTATAATGACTTATCTTCCGACGCTTTCATGTTTTTATGCCAGATTTAATCAACAGTAAAACTAGTCTTGAACCAGTCCTAACGCCGGTGTTGTGTCATGATCCTGCACGGCAGCGATCGGTGGATGATCTATAGAGTTGATGTTGATGGAACAACACTAGGCTAACTGGTCATAGTATAAACTTTAACAGTAATAAGGTTGCGAGTTACCAAGTGACCGAGTTGTGGTAATATCCTAAAACCAACGTCGTCCGGATATTAATAAGAAAATTGGTAACTGGTTTGGTTAAGAAAACTGTTTTCTTAATTTATTTGAGACATTTAGTAACTGTTTCCTTAATTGCCTTAGGGCTCATATAGCCCTCAAGGGGCACCTTCAACTTAAATAAATTCATTGCTCGCTAAGTACATAATGTTTCAAAAATGTACATATACAGATTGAAGGTAATGTTTAATAGTTTATTTACAAACAATAACCTCAATAAAATATAGTTCGCTGTAGTGGTGTAGTGCCTAAAGTGGCCACTCTTTGCTTGCTCTTAAACAGAAGTTAGTAATATTCACTGATATGAAGATAATTTGAATTGTAATACTAACAAAGGCACCCCTATAATACCGAAGATATTTTTCTTAAGCAATCTTGAATTATTAGTATTGACAAGTTTTTTGTACGCAGCATATTATAACGGGTGGCGCAAAAGTAAAGACCCTATTTGGTTCAGCTATAACATTTTTTCTAAATTAGAAAACTAGATTTAGGTTTTTTTAAATGTATATTTGTGCCATTAAATTTCGTACCATTAGGATTTAAAGATGATGTCTTTTAAATGGTGACCTCCAGAGTTGATACACATTTGAGCCCTATTTATGACATTTTGCATAACTTGCCGTAACACTTCCTGCGATATGTTCGTTATTTCTTGACGAATGTTTTCTTTTAGAGCTGCGAGAGTCTCCCAGACTTAGGTCTATCCAATGTTGAGCCAGTTGCTTCAAGGCGTGTGGCAAAGCGTCGAATTGTGCGACCAATCGGTGCCGGACGGTGGGGAAATCGTCGACGAAATTCACGTTGTGTTCTTATCACTGATGAATTATTCCGTAAGAACATTGACACAATTATTCCACGTTCTTGGGGAGTAAAACGGTCCATGTTTATTTTCAGTGTATTTTATATTTGTTCACTACACAATTTTCTTCAACAACAGAATGACAGAAAATGGCATATAAAAAAAATAAAAGTATTTTCTTTAGTGCCAGTACTTTTGCGCCACCCGTTATTATAAGACTATTTGTTGCTATTAATTCTGCCTGAAAAAATAAGTAACAGAAAGTCTCAATTTAGCTATTCTAATTTTTATTTTTAAATCCTTGGAACACGTTACAACATCTGCATAATTTATAAGTGTTTCTGGCGACATCTTGTACTGTGACACTTAAATTAATAGCGAATTACAAAATATTTTTGTGCAAACTCCATCTCAACAAACACTTTTTACCATTGTTTAAAGTTTTAACTTAAAATGGGCCAACATTGTTGTTCCGAACTTACGACACTGTTTTCACTATTAATATTCATGTCATCTATATGTGTTCACCGTTTATCTTTTTTTCATATTTATTTTTTTCACTAGGCCGAAAATATTAGGTCCTTACCTATAAAAAATACGTTTTGTATGAGAATTTTAAACAAAATGCATTTTCCATACTAGAAATAACAACCGTGAACGTTTGTAATAAAACTTTTATGTACAAATGTTTGAACATTAAGCTAACTTAGGCAGCATAACTTATGCGAAAAAAATAAGTTTGGGACAAGTTATAACGGATAAAGTGGTTATTTTCGTTGACTAAAAAAGAGTCACTTTCAAGGTATTTTTTATTGCCAAGAAAACAAAGTATATTATTTATTAAAAATATAATATTTAGTTGTTAAACCTACCAAGCTTATAATTAATATAAATCATTACAGAGGCCTCCGTAGATAAGCATCTGACACAGCCCACGCGACTTGTAATGACAAATAATAATTTCTGACAACTGTCATTAATTTGATAACATTATACCATGGCGATGATAACTACTTCAGGGGCAACTGTACTTCGAGTAACTAGGCCATGTCACAAAATAAAGAGAGGATAGAAGTACCCGACTGAAATACATGGAATCTCAGCTACACTTAAAATTCTGCCCTCCCTCTATTTTGTGGCCGTATCGACAGGGTAACGATGAGGTGGAGTGCGGGGCAAGGGGCGTTCCCTCACCGTAGGCAAGCCGTTCCCTCGTACCTCGTAGGCAAGCCGTCCACCATACCTAGTAGGCAAGCCGTACATAACTTTTTCCTACTAAAAGTACAGTACCGTAGTACATAACAGTCGTCATTTGTTGCACTATGATTATTCTATGCAAGTACCTATTATGTACTAGAAAAAGGCAACTCGCCTCAAAGTAAATTGTACTTAGATACGAATAATGCTCTGATCAGCTGAATTAGAATATTAGTTTTTACCGACTTCAAAAGGAGGGAGGTACTCAATTCGACCAGTTTTTTTTTTTTGTATGTACACCGATTACTCGAAGACGGCTAAACCGATTGAAATGATTCAAACGTTATTACATTAGGTAAACTCCCAAGTTGGTCCCATTTTTTAAAATTTTGAAATCGCTTCAGTACTTTTCAAGTAATCTTGAAAAAAACACGAAAATAGTATGATTTTGTGTGAACTACCTCGATGATCAGTCGTATAACTTCTTTGTTTATGAACTGAATAAGACAATTATTTTTTTGTTGGAAAAGGGATATCTTAAGTGTAGTTCTTTAACCGACTTAAAAAAGGAGGTTTTCAGTTTGACCCGCATGTATTTATGTTTCTCCGCGATTAACTCACGTTTGGCTGAGCTGATTTTAATTTCTACCTAAATAACTACACTACCTAATACAAAAGGTACCTACACTAAAAATAAAAAAATAAAAAATTGTTTAAAAAAACAAAAAACCGACTTCAAAAAACCTACCTCTAAAAAGCAAGAAATAATATTCGTAATAATAAAACACGTCAAACATTTTCACAGTGTTGAGCAAGTAAGATCTACTCTTCAAAAACAAATAGATTTAAATACTTAATAAATGAATTAAATTAAAACCTTATCTAAAAATAGTAAAAATTAATTGACTTAACTATGTAATATGTAATAAATACTTTAGCGATATGGGCATGTACAAATTTAGGAAAGAGTTAGTTGTTGAACCGACTTTTTAAATATTCTGGGTCTCGGATTAAAAATATCCATGCACGGACTCTTCACAGATATCTCGTTGTAAAACCGACACATTCTTACAAGGGGGTTATAAAATGACGTGTTATTTTGATACGTTTGTAAGTCAAATGTTTTGTTTGGTATTCGGGGATTTCGCCTTGTAGATATGTTTAGCTTGCCTAGGAGGTAAGGAGAATCGATACAGCTATGTAGAATCTTATGTAAGTATATAAGGTCCTGTTTCTTGCGGATCCTTTTCTAGTAGATACTTATTTCTTTTTCGCTGAGTCAACGTTATTTTGTTTGGTTATTTAAAGTAATTTGTGATCTATGTTGTTTATTATCGATTGTAATGACTCTGGTATAGGTCAAAATAATCGTGAGTGCCAATCAGAACAATTTAGTTAAGGAATTATTATTGTTAGGTAATTCATATTTAAATACAATTTGGTTTGCAACCAAGAATTCCGCCTGATTCATAGTAAACGGTTGTAATTATTGTCTGTAACGATAAATAATAATAGTGTTTTGTTTGTTAAATAATCTCGGATTCACAGTTAGTGCTAAAGTTACTAATCTATCTAGTAAATCGCTATGAATGAGCAGTACTTCTACGAAATACAATTTTTTATTGTATCATTAAAAAAGAATTTGTATAATATTTTAGTAAAATAAAAATATAACTAGCTGGGCTAATTCACCTAGGTGAACTAAACATACTTACTAATCAATACACTTAATTGTGAAATTACCTACTGATTAGTATACTTAATTCAATCGCATCTGATGATTCAAATGTCTTTAAAAGACTGCTAGAAAACTACGTCTTTTTTCTAGTAAATGAATATTAAAAGTTGGATTACAATTAAAGGGAAGTTCATGATTGAAAAACCAGATAAAGTATACTTTTGTCTACGCTTATGTTTAAAGTTCATTCCATAAAAAGACATTCATTTCTTCTTTTGGGTTTTAAATTGATATTTCAAGACCTCAAAATTACTTATTAATTACAAAAGTGAGTAAATTATTTTAATATCATCATAATAGCCGCAGGCGGCGCGGCGGTTGCAACAAAGATAATGCGACATTGTTATAATTAGTTTAAATATTGTCACCTGAGTTGTCGTGGTTTCTGTGGTTTGTAGCCTTTATTTCAACAGTCGCTGCTCTTGTTGCGTATCCGAATAAAATAATAACTTCAAACAAAAAAATAATAATTTTGAGTTTGTGTTTAATTAGCTTGTGTATGTACTTTTGCAACTGAATACACATCTATATTTTCCAACATGAATGGACCATTGCGTATACATTACAAGTTTCTAAAACCCATAAAAATATCTGTTACGTATATCCATCAGCTTAGTAACACCTCATTACCTGCCATAGTGACAGTAAATCACATTATTTTCATTATTTCTCAAACGATACGTTACGATACAACTCCATTGTTTTACTATACTTTCGCTTCCACAATTTCACCGATCAACAATAGCCAATATTTGTAAGAGAGAAATGCTACGTGAACATTGAGAGTCTTTAGCACAAAGCAATAGAAACTAAACAAAAGTGAACCGTTGAGAAATTATCCTTTTTTGTTAGTAAATCACAACGTAGTGATAATTGGATTGTATATCATGTTTATAAATTCACTTCTTTACTTGATAAATTAGTATTCAAACAAGTTTCATTACTTTCGCTTATCGTCCATGTCCGAAACCTCGTGTTGTACTGTTTGTGTGTCGACGACGCTTTCATCCAAGCCGTTTAGCATTAATTGCGACCAAGAACAGGTTTCGATGGTCACATTTCGAAGCAGACATTGGCATAGAAGAGTCACCCGATGATTTACGAATAAATTAGCATTTGACCGGCAACGCATCAGTTTCTTCATCAGAAAAAGTTGATAAAGTAGCATATTATTTATTTAGGTACTCATTGAAAAAATAGATGTTTGATGATGATTTAGTAATTTTTATTATGTTCTGAAATTCTATCCAAGGGTTGACACTTAATAGAAAATAAAACGGCCAACACAAAATGATGTATTGAATTAAAAAAAAAAACGTTTTGGTTTTATTGCGCAAAAAGCATGGCTACGTTTGAGTTTAAGCAAGCAAATATATCGATTGTCAAATTCATTTCTTTCATTTTAACATTCGTGTACTTATCTAAAATCAAATTCAAAGAGATCGCATAAAGCATGACCTTTTCAACACTTGAATATAGTTTCGTTTTATTATGTAAATCCTTTTTAACATCAGTTTTTTATCAATATTGCCCATCAATAGCTAGTTAAATCTACACCTTAAGAAATCCGTAAATGATCAAACGAATTGATTACGCGTAGCAAGTGCCAATCCGTCAATCGAATAAGATTTAAAGTTTAGAATAAATTTTTGCGTAAACTATTGCATTAAAGCCCTCACATTCTTATTATTATGTTGTTTTAATATGTCATTGGTTTTTGAATTTACGAAATATAAGTGTGAAGGACTTACATAGTAAGTATTACATTCATCAATCAGTATCGGATATTTTTTTTGTCATTAATTTTATTTAATGAAGCGCCAATTTTGCTATTGAAATGTTAAAAGGACGGACACGAAAAGCCCTGTTACATCTTAATTCGTTATTAAATAATTAATTATCGTTTGTTAGTTTTAATTAGAAAAGATATGAGTTTGTATAAATTTTTATTACCCTTCAACTTCGGTATTTATATTTTGTTGTAAAAATAATCAAACATTTTTTATTTATTTTTAGTTAAGGCCATTTCGGCTTTAAACATTACTAATTAATGTTCAAAATACCGTAAAACCATGAACTTTAAATAAATTACTGCTGGGTCACTCGGCTTTTAATCTATCCCTTTTCTGTTTCTTTATAATTATCTTAGCATCCAAATACTTAGTCACCGACAATTTCTATTTCCTAATAATTGAGTTAACATCAACTTTCATAAGCATCACTTTGCTATTTCAACGTGTCATAAAATTTCTGTGCGTGTCTATGAATTGTCTGTGTAGGTTAATAGCGAGAGTTAATAGTACACACCTGTTATCTGCGCCCGCGCAGGTGTCGACAATCATTATAGTGTTTGTTGCGTGTTGTTGTTGACGTTAAATGCTTCAACATGGGCCAGCTGATCAGCGTTTTGTTGTATGCAGGGTCCACACTAAGGTCGTAAGGTCCCGGCTGCATTTGCAGTCGTTAATACCCACTAATCCGCAATGGGCCTGCGTTCTGGGTTTCGGCCCGTCCTCCTTTCATCCACCCATAAGGAAGGCCTGGGCCCGAGCAGTGGGGTAGTTGGGCCATCAAAAATCGCTGATCTGCAACACTGAATGATTAAAGCTGTTTATCCGCTGCTTATTTCTATATCGGGTCATTTTGAACTTACCATCCAAATTTTAAGGATGTGTCCAGTCCATGAAACTAAACAACTTTCTCTAACAAACATGTGTCAAATTTCGCCAAAAAACTTTGGTCATCCCATACTAAATTGATCACGTGATCTCTTTGATTTTTATTTTACATATTTGACCATGTGTTCCTTAGAGAAAGTTGTTCAGTTTCATGAACTGAACACATCGTCAAAATTTGGATGGTAAGTTCAAAATGACCCTGTATATTATATTATATAAACTTTTTTGACCTTTATATGAATCATAAGTCACTGTGAGAGGCAACAAGGAACTAAGTTAACACTTACTATAGATCAAGATCATAGCTTTTCTATAAGATGGAACTGCAATATCAATAAATGGTCCACTTTCTTGATTACGATAGAATAATGGCGATTGCCCCACTTTTATATGCAAACGTAGAAACCAATATTTAACACAAATCGCTCTATCATTTGGCTGACCGATGTATCTGTAAAGGCTGATTTACATTGAAACACTATTAAGGAAAAAAATGCATACTTAATAATTTCATTAAATTTTATACTTTAGTAATAAGATTATCTTGAAGTTTTTACTGCT
This sequence comes from Agriphila geniculea, assembly GCA_943789525.1. Taxonomy (NCBI): domain Eukaryota; kingdom Metazoa; phylum Arthropoda; class Insecta; order Lepidoptera; family Crambidae; genus Agriphila; species Agriphila geniculea. The sequence continues at coordinate 20,580,828 of OX038890.1, forward strand.
ATAAAATAGCTCCCTAACTATTTTCAATAAAAAATATTGTTTTTATATATATACTATGTTAAGTCTATTTTGGTCGCAATTTACCTGATTTTATTTGAAGCTTTTGTGAACTTCTCTGGGATCAAAATCATTTAAAAAATACCTTTTTTTAACGGAAATTCGTGATAATTTTGAAAACTTTGTTTTGATTATGTTTATGCAAAAGTCGCAAAAATCTTCAATTTATTATGTTTCCATTGAAAAGCGCAATTGATATTCGGGGCTCCCGATGTTTAACTTTTTGTAAACATAAAAATAAACGGTAAAAGTTTAGTTTATGGTTTTATCGTTAGTAATTAGCACGATCGGGTACCCTAGTTGTCTCACATCGGCTTTTCCAAGTATAGGAGTAAACGATTTCCTCGCAATCTCTAGATCTACTTTATTGATGTGTTTTTGTTGCTTTCGGACCTGCGCGCGCGCCACTGACTCCGATCGCTGTGGGAAATACGACTTTTTGATCTCTATTTATTTTACGTTTAAGGCGCATTACGACTAAGGCCGTATACAGGAAGAAAGCTGGTAGCCGGCGCGAAACTACCAGCGCTTATCGGCGCTGGTCCACGCAGGTGACCGGCGCAGGCATTTATATGAAAAAACGCCGATAAGCGCCGAAAACGTCGCTATCGTTCGGCGCTCATCGGCTTATCGGCGCTGGTAGATCGGCACCGGCTACGAGCTTTCTTTCTATATACGGCCTAAAGCGAGATAGCAATGAGAAAACGACGCGGCGTCGCGCATAGGAGCTAGACAGATTTGGCAGATTAGGCAAAAAAATCAAGAAATTAATTCATAGTAAATAAAAAAAACCGGCCAAGTGCTAGTCGGACTCGCGCACGAAGGGTTCCGTACCAAAAAACGGCAAAAAAAACACGTTTGTTGTATGGGAGCCCCTTTTAATATTTATTTTATGCTGTTTTTAATATTTGTTGTTATAGTGGTAACAGAAATACATCATCTGTGAAAATTTCAACTGTCTACCTATTGTCGTTATTAATATCGAGCAAAAAACGGCAAATAAATCACGTTTGTCGTATTGGGAGCCCCTCTTAAATATTGATTATATTCTGTTTTTAGTATTTGTTGTTATAGCAGCAACAGAAATACATTATTTGTGAAAATTTTAACTGTCTAGCTATCATGGTTCATGAGATACAGCCTGTTGACAGACAGACAGACGGACAGCGGAGTCTTAGAAATAGGGTCCCGTTTTTACCCTTTGGGTACGAAACCCTAAAAAGAATAAAAATGTTTAATGACTTGACCAGAACTTCTAGTATGACGTCACCACCTTTGCTTTTAACCTGCTGTATGATTAAAAATTACTTAAACCACGTAATGGTGGAAGATTGTTCTGTTTTTTTTACTCACAAGGAAGCGAACCAATGCAATCAGGTTGAGGCCATGAATTATGAGGCCAAAATCTCGCCTTTCATAAATTAAAACCTATCGACCACCTACCAAATATCGGTTGTCCTCGACTCAGGGGCCCTATTTTTGAATCACTCGGCTGGCGTCGAGCGCTCGGTTCTACTGATTTTCGTTCGACATATGACTCAAAACAATGAGATGTTGAACGAAAATCAGTAGAAACGAGCGCTTGACTGGAGTCGAGCGATTCTAAAATAGGGCCCCTTGGCTTAAGGTGGCTATACCACCAAAAGTGGCTCCCTCAGATGTTTTTATTTTATTTAATAAGGTGTTAATAGAAAATGATTTCAATAAAACTTTACGTGGGCCCATGGTCTAGTATTTTTAGAAGGTATTACTACATTCCTTCGTAGTCATTTGTAGAAGTAGATAACAAATGTATCAAAAACGGCCACTTTTAGCAGTTTTGCTATCTACTACTAGCAGTGACTACGAGGGAATGTAATGATACCGTCTAAAAATACTAGACTATGGGCCCTAAAAATTCCACGTTAATTTTTATTAAACTTGTGTATTAGAATATCAAATTTACCTCTGTGCCACTTTCGGTCAGTGTTCGCCTTATGTAAGTATATTAATTTGAATGAGGATTGGAAAAATGTCGGATAAGGAAAATTACACCTTTATTGAACTTCATTATAGTACAGCCCGTAGAACATTTAAATCACTAAAAAGGTTACTGTTTGCCGTTGCGATATAGTTATTTATTACGAAATTATAGATACTTTACATATCGCAACCCGCCGTAACCTATATTTGTATATCTCTAAAAATGATATTTTTTTAAAAATGATAATAAAAAATGATTAAAAATGATATAATTTCGTAATAAATAACTATATCACAACGGCAAACGGGTAACCTTTTTAGTGATTTAAATGTTCTACGGGCTACTGTACTATTATCATCGAAAAAGGTTAGAGCTAAATTTACATCAATAGTAAAATTGTTGAATTAATGTTTCCGGCAGCACTTATTACGGCTTATAATAGTGTTGTAGTATAATATAAGTTGGTTTTTGGTTGTCATAAAAAACGTCGATAGTATGAAAATTTCCGCAGTAAAAATAACTTAAAATCTATTTCTTATTATTTTGTAGAGTCTACAAGCCCTTAGCTTCCTCTAGGCTAGCTACTACATGTAATAATTTTTGTCTGGAATTTCACCTTATTTAATTTTTAATTAGTCTTAAAACGACTCGAAAAGTGAGCTATTTGACTACAATATTATATTTTAATATGAAACAATAGCTTTCATCCGCGATTTCGACCGCGTGGACATTCAAAAAAACATTATGAAAGCATTGTCAGCCCGCCACAGTCTTTAGTTTGTACCACTCTACCTTGTACAAACTGTATGCACATCTGTATGTGTGTCTATAATTGTGGTGTGAAAAAAACATTATTATTATTATTGTATTTAATATGTTTGAATACAGGTTATAAACTGTGTGCCAAATTTTATTCAAATCCGTCCAGCTCTTTTTGCGTGATTGATTAACAAACATTCAAGCATACAAACTTTCACATTTTATTATATTAGTAATGTTGTTGGATGGATGTTTTAATAACAATGGTCTTAAAAACCTCTCAACAATCATAATAGCTTACCATTTCTCCGACATTCTTCTAACATAAACATATTAGCAGACAATACAAACGGCGGAACACGGTCGCCCATACAAATCAGCGAGGTCGTACGCATCGCTGCGGTGACCAACATTCAATGCCAGGGTTATCAAAATGTAGAGTCCATTTTTTCTTTTTTTAATGATAGGCAAGCGCTTGACCGCTATCACGGCTGATGGTAGGATGATGCGATCTACGATGAAACGCGCTTGCTTAGAGTAAAAAAAAACAATCTTTTTTACTATCTATTGTTTACAATCACTATAAGAGTCTGTGTGAATTAATGGTGCATTGTGATCATCCGCAAAATCGAATCGAAGAGGTCGTGCGCACCTCCACGATGACCAATATTCATTGCCAGGGTTATCAAAATGTTCAGTCAGTTTAAATATAAATTCTTAAAAATTACACAATCTTTTCACTGTGTTTAAGGCATTGCATGATTATTATAACAAACTGTGTAACTTAACAGCGCAAATTGATCATCTATATAAACGAGGTCGTGCGCATCGCAGCAGTGACCAACAGTCATTGTCAGTGTTATCAAACTCAATGCAGTATTGAAGATACTTTTAAAACCATACAGTCACACTGTATGATTTTAAAAGTATCCTTAAAAAAAAAGCAAAATTTTGACTCTAAAAAACCAGTAAATACTTAAAATAATAAAATTAGCCTGAAAGAAGTAGCATAAATTTTGGTATGGAATATAGTAACAGGTGACAAAACATGGATTTATAGCGGGATTCTAAAAGAAAGCATCACCAGTAGCAAATATAATATTATTTATTAATTTATTTCACGAGGAAACCACGAAGGAGTAGTGGCGTTAAAGTTTTAAAATTTGTTTATTCGTATGAAAAAGTTTACTAACGATATCGGAGAATATTTTGAAAAAAAAAACATTTTTGGCCAGTCATAGTATCTTATTCATTCCGGAAATTTATTGGCGCCCCTCGTTTAAAGTTGACAACCCTACCACCGCTGGACATTGACGTCGCACCTGCGCCGCGCCGGTGCAAAGTGCGCGGGCGCCGGTGAAAGTACCGTGGAGGAAATAGTTCTGACAAGGTATCTTTATTATACACCTTAACGATTTCGTCAGTTACTTTATTATTATAGCTATTTTATTGATATTTTAGGTGATCAAACGAACTTCCAAGTGAAGTTCGATCACTATTATATGAATTCGCTTCATTCGAAGATATAAATACCACAATGTAGTTTCTTTTCATCTTACTGGCAACGCGCACTTTTAGAGGGTATCACTGTATATATATTTTTTAACGCTCCCTGCTCGACCGCGCCCATCGTCGCGTTCGTTCATTTATTTTAGAGTTCATTAACAAAATTTACTAGGGGGTTTGGGCAGGGAGGGTTCTTATATCTTCGAATGAAGCGAATTCATATAATAGTGATCGAACTTCACTTGGAAGTTCGTTTGATAACCTATTATATTTCATTCGCTTCATTCTTCAGATATAAATACCACAATGTAGATATTTAGAGTAAGGAATTTTGTTAATGGTTAAATATGCTTTTATGAATAAAAGAAGTATTTAATGATTTCATAATATATTTTCTTTTTTAATCATCATAATTACAATTCTGTAATAATCACCAGATACAATTTAAATCATAAGTTGTTATAATTTCAGAAAAAAAAGGTATTTAGTCAATTACAAATTGGGTTGTCCTATTAATCAACATTGTAACCAAGTTTAACTTAACAATAATTTAACTTTTATTGGGTAAACATACAGCAGCGGCGAATATATTTTCTTGGACCAATGGCCTATTGTAAAACCTAGCGAAAGTCTGGGACCTGTGTGTCCAGCCAGCGGTTTTACGTATAATGTCAAGCGAGACGCCGGCTGTGTGCGCTGCGGATGTCGCAGCGTGACGAGTGCTGTGTGCGCTAAACTGTGCCACATCCACGCCGCTTTCAGCCAGCACCTGCTTTATCCACCGACTAATAGTCTGTGCGCTTGCCGCGCGGTAGGGTTGTTTAGTTGTTAATATAAAGTTTTTTATGGAATTAGGTCTAATGGATTTGGTGGCTGATATTATGGTAGTAGCCGGACAAATATTTAAGTTTTCAGTGAAATACGGTAGGGACAGTATCGGTTGATCTCGATTGACCGATGAAGTTTTAATTAAATCTTTAATCATAATTTGAATGCCGTTTACATTTTGTACGATATCGTCTAATTTGATTAATGACAAGGTTTGAGCTCTATGAGCAGTACTTAAAGCGAGTATAATAATCATTTTCTTGGTTAATTTTTGAAGATCCAGATCTTCATTGGGCACCCATTTAGAAACATAGTTTAACACAAGTTGGGGGTCCCAAGTGAAACCATATTTTGGTAAGGAAGGTCTTAATCTCAAGGCCCCTTTTAGCAGCCTTTTGATTTGTTGATCAGAGCCGAGATCGTTTCCTAAAAGTAGGCAAAGTGCGGAACGGTGGCTATTCAAACTGCCATAGGCCTGACCATGGTTAAACTGTTCAGTTAAAAAAGCCATTACATTGGATATGGAATGTGTATAGGGATCAATAGAATGATTATCGCAATATGACCACCAGAGCTTGTAAGTAACATTATATTGAGTTAGGGTATTTTTGGCTAGTGAAGCTATCATGATGTCTAACGAGGCGGCCGGTGCGTTTCGCTTGACAAACGCCTCCCGGAGAGCTTGGCTACACCCAGGGTAAGGTCGGTGAAGTGGTGATTCCTGGAATGAGATATGGACATATCCGTATTTGCCTCTAAAAAAAGTATGTCTGATATAAGCATAGCTTTAAGTAGTGGAAACCAGGGTTGCGACTGCCAATATGGGAATACTAAAATACCCTCAACTTTATCACTATTAATCTTTTGCAGACATTTAAGAATTAATGTTATGGGTGGAAACGCATAAAAGAAATCTTTCCACGGTATAGTAAACGCGTCTACGGTTAGTGCTTCCGGGTCTGGCTTCCATGAGATATATTTTTTACATTTAGCATTGGTACGAGAAGCGAATAAGTCTATATTAGGTTTTCCAAAGAAATTCACTATTTTCTGGAAAGCATTATTATTTAGTGACCATTCGATATCGGGATTTGTTTTCCTCGATTCTTCGTCAGCTTCTTTATTATCTTTAGTATTGATGTAAGAAGGAGTAAGCCAAATATTTCGCTTTTCGCACCATTGCCAAATTTCGCGGGCTAAGTTATTAAGGTGAGGGTACTGTATCCCTCCCATTCGCTTTATGTAGCTTAAAGCTGTAGTATTATCGATCCGTAACAAAATGTTAATATCATTATAATTGCGAGCGAAACATTTCAGTCCAAAAAATACTGCTAAAAGTTCTAAATAGTTAATGTGTTGTAATTTTTCACTATCTTTCCATTTTCCATTTGCCCGTTTGCCGTTGCAAAATGCGCCCCAGCCAGACCGAGAAGCATCAGTAAAAATTTCTAACTCGTAATTTTCTGAATTAAGTGGCTTAAGTGTCGTGTGAATATTCTCGATCCACCATCTCAAATCGGGCAAAATCACATTCGATGGTCTAAATTTAATTTCATAATTTTGATAATTTTTAAGCGCAAGGTATTTTTGTCGTTCCAAACATTTAGTGTATAACCATCCATACCGTACAGCGGGACAAGCTGCTGTTAACACGCCTAAAAAGTGGCAAAATTCCCTTATTGTGATGGACGGTAGGTTATAATATTTTTTTGCGAGTGTTTCTATATAAACACGTTTTTCAAAAGGTAAGGACATCGTCATATTGACGGAATCAAAATGAAAACCGAGGAATTTAATGTTTTGTAATGGGCACAATGAACTCTTCTCATAATTAACCACTAACCCCAAACAATGTAATAATTTTAAAGTCGTCTCGACGTTTTTCTTACACTCCTGATAGGTTAATCCTAGACATAATATGTCATCTAAATAAATAACGGATAAAAAACCGCGACTGCGAAGGTATAACATGACCTCTTTCATAATTTTTGTAAATGTTCGGGGCGCCGAAGATAGTCCGTAAGGTAATGCATTAAATTCGTATATTTTATTTTCAAAATTGAACCGTAAAAGTTTTTTCTGATCATCATTCATCGGTACAAGAAGATATGATTCTTTTAAATCTATAGAAGCCATATACATAAATGGTTGAATAAGTTTAGAAACCGTTCTGAAGTCTTCCATTTTAAAATGTTCGTGTTGAACAAACTTGTTAAATGGCTTTAAATTTAAAATAAATCTATATGTTCCATTTGACTTCATCGTCAAAAAAACTTTCGATATGAATTGATTTGAACACGGTTGGCATTCTGAAATTGCGCCCAAAAATTGTAATTTTTCGATTTCTTTCGATACTAAGTGTATTTCATGATGAGAAAATGAATTACGTGGTACCCCACGTTGCGTTATGTCCTTACATAAAGGAATTCTATACCCATTACAAATCCAATTAAGAACAACCTTGTTGTTAGTGATGGAAGCCCAACACTCAGAAAAATATTTTAGTCTAGCCGCGTGTACCTGTATCAGTGCCGCTGGGCACGTTTGCCGGAGTAGGCCGCCGCCGGCCGGGCAGGCGCCGCCGCCGGCGCTGGCGGCGCGGGCGCCGCTTGGGCTGGCGCCGCGTTGGCGGGCGGCCACCGCCGATACTGCGACATCGGAGCGCGGCGCGTCCCCCCTCGGCCCCCTCTGCTCGTTAGAGGGTAACGAGGGGGGCCCTGCCAGTTTTCCGAATATCTGGGCTTTATTGTGGATGAGGTTGACGCCTGCGCAGTTGTTTTAGGAAAAACAGACTTTTTTATTTGGTGGCCTTGCCTTTCGATAGTTTGAGAGGGTTTAATTTTGTCGGACAAATTAGCGCCAAAAAGGGTTTCATCCCTATCCTGAGTCTCAATTATTGTCAAAAAGGATTTTTGGAGACAGGGTGTTATGAGTTTGGTTCTAAGTTCAGTTTCACTATAATGTAAGTCGGTCAATAACCGACAACCGTCAGAAAGAACTTTAATAGCGTTGACTTTGTCGTCACTACTGAGTAATATTGTGATGGCTTTGCTTATGGCTGTAATACCATGGCCTAACTGGTCCTGTTTCGTTTGTATACTCTTATCTCGATTTCGAACTACTTCGACCACTGCTGCTGATATTTCGAAATTCAAAGTTGGTGCTTTAAGCAATTTACAATTTTCTGGGATTGGGTAGTCATTTAAAAGTTTCGTCCTACAGTCTTTTAATAAACCTTTTTTAAGAATCGGTAGCCACCGCTGTGCGAGGCTAGTGTGAATGTTTTCACCAAAGGTCGGAGTGTCTACGACGGCTTCGCCCAACGCAGACAATAGTGCAGGGTCGAGGTCAAGTGAATCGGCTGGCTGGGTTTGTGGCACCGAAGGTTCTTCAGGTGTGAGTACGGGTCCCGAAGCCGGATCACCTCCCATGTCAGCAGGGTTTTCATCGCCAGCGATGTTCACGGGGTCCGGTTCCGGCGCCGGCGCCGTCGTTGGACCGGTGTATTCTTCGTGTGTACCGACATCTATGTAAATGAAAATTCTAGCATGTAAATTACGTGCTTTAGGAAGTTACGTAACGTAACAAAAATAATTTGTACCCACTTGATTGACTTTTGTCAAACTTACGGGTTTTTTGAGCATCATGCTACCCCCCAAACATGGGTAAAGTTAGATTTTTTTTTTTTGTTATCACATAATAATTAAATCTACGGTAGCTTAGAGATGCTTAGTTTTCGAAATTATGTCGGTAGTAAATGCACTTAATTACCTTCGTTTGCTTCGGCATCTGAAGATGAAGAATAAACCAAGTGACGTCGTCGTCTTTTCGGCTTTTCTTTTAACTTTCTTATTTTTTCTTCATAATACTCCACAGTTTTACGTTTAGGCATGATCAACGATCAATTAGTCGTAGAAATAATGTAACTTTTTTTAGGTCGTGCGTCGGTTGCCGCGCAAAAGAAAAGAATGAACGAACGCGACGATGGGCGCGGTCGAGCAGGGAGCGTTAAAAAAAATATATACAGTGATACCCTCTAAAAGTGCGCGTTGCCAGTAAGATGAAAAGAAACTACATTGTGGTATTTATATCTGAAGAATGAAGCGAATGAAATATAATTATAATTGTTAGAGTTTGTAATACAAAAAAGCGTATAAAGTGCAAAGCTTTCCATCCTTACTTAATAATCGAAAGTCTGTTTGTTTGTTACGCCTTCATGTCTTAACTTATAAACCGATAGTTATAAAATTTTGTATACACGTTGTCAGAAAAGGACACCTTTCATCCAGAAAAAACGATCAGTTTCCGAGGTATAGCAAAAACTGTCCACGCAGACGAAACTGCAGGCGACCGCTAGTGCTCTTATAAAACATGCTCTTCGAGAATGTCACTTCATGGAAAACTATAACAATTATACTGAATGTTCCAAAACTTTTGTTTATAAAACTAATTTCAAACTAATCAAAAGATGAATATTTTTTTCAAGCCTTGAAATTTCAGTTTTGAATATAAAATAATTATGTCTTGTCTTTTATGATTAGATATCGTGTATTAAAATAATTTCCTAAAAGATTCATCTTTTGTTATATTATAATCAGTTAGTTTCCAAATGTTTAGACTTTCATGGCGTGCATTTCGAAATGTTTGCAATTTTGCATACCATTTTATTCTACACGCAAATACGCCATATTTTTCAATTATTTAAATTATGATTTACACACTTGTTAGAGTAAATCATGCGTTCATAATTTTATTTCTAGATGGCTATTTATACCTATACAGGGTGGAATTTCTTAATGCCACCTGGAGGGAAAGTACTCTAAACAATTGAGATAGCTAATTTCACTCAAAGGAAACATTCCTTTATTTTTAAAAAGAAACAAAACTGCATTCAAAGTTTTTTAAAAATACGCTTCCCACACCTAGGAATCGAACCGGCTAAAATTCGAAAAAAACAATACCCTGTACTTTTATGATATCAATCGTTAGGGTCAAACATAAAGATCAAATCTCTCTAACAAACATGGTATATTAAATGAAAGGAAAACCATGAAAGACAAGATAAAGCACTTTTACTTAAGGCTCCATTATGTTAGTTAGTTCACAATAAATTATCTTTGTAGAACCATTTCGATAAGATGTTCATAATGCAGACTATTACGCATCCATTGCATGCAAATGAGTTCCTTAAAATAATAAAATGTATCCAGCAACATGGGGCCAATTTCGAACAACTAATTAGTTAAGCTTTTTTCTCGTTCAATTAAAATAAAGTTTAGATTTAATGATTTTCCTTTCATTTAATTTACCATGTTTGTTAGAGAGATATGAACATTATGTTTGACCCTAACGATTGATAACATAAAAGCACAGGGTGTTGTTTTTTTAAATTTTAGCTGGTTCGATTCCTGGGTGTGGGAAGCATATGTGTAAAAATCTTTTAATGCAGTTTGTTTTGTTTTTTAAAAATAAAGGAATGTTTCCTTTGAAAGAAATTTGCTATCTCTATTATTTAGAGTAATTTCCCTCCAGGTGGCATTAAAAAATTCCACCCTGTATATGCGTTCAATTATAATCTTTGATGTATCGATTCAATTTCTATAGGTTAATTAGTTCTTTAATATTTGGTATTAGTAGGTACACTTGGCGAAAAGGTAATAATTAAACTTAAACTGTTAGAAAATACTAGTTAACCATAGCTTATGAACTTTGTAAAACTCATTTTATTGCTAAAAAATTATGGTTATGAAATACTTTTTAAATAATGTATTTTTTAAGCATTTAGAATTCAATTATATATCTAGAACAACTCGTTTTTAGGGTTCCGTACAATGATTTCAAGTAATATTATAAGTCTATGGTTCCGTACCAAAATGGTAAAAAAGGAACCCTTATGGTGTGACTCAGGCTGTCTGTCTGTCTGTCACAGCTGGATATCTCGAGAACTACTAATGGTATCAACTTGAAATTTGGAATAGGTTAAGATGACATTTGCCCTCAAGAACTACTAATGGTATCAACTTGAAATTTGGAATAGGTTAAGATGACATTTGCCCAACTATTTTGCAAATAAGAAAGAAATAAAAAATAGATTTTTTTTTTCAAAAGGGACTGAAAAGGGGTCTTAGATCTTTAGGTCTTTAGATCTTAGCATGTGGATCATATGAAAGAGCGATGTTTGCACGTTTTAAAACCTTTTTTCTTAGGCCGCATAGTTTTCGACTTATGATGAAAAATGTAAAAAAAAATACCGTTCCCCCCCCTTTTCTCCGAAGTTTGCAAAGAGAAAAATGTGAAATAATTCTGTGATAGGAGTTTATGTAAAGATTACAGGAAAAATAAAACGATGTCTCAATATAACACAGTTTTTTAGAAATTAAAAAAACAAACAAAAATTCTTTAGTTTCACTACCAGTCAGCAGATGGCGCTGTTCTAAGAATGCTAACCTAAGAAAAAAAATAGTTCCTTTATCGGTCAAGAGATGGCGCAACCTAATACTACAATAATAAATTGATGGCTGGTTCTAATATAATTACCTACTATTTGCCGTACGAATAAACAAAGAATAAGTTTCTATTTAGTAATATAAACAATTTGCAATGTGGAGTGGCTGAAACGTTTTTCAGTCACCATAAGCAGCTGTGGTTAAAATTTGTAAATGAACTGTCCGCTTGTTCGCCCTTCCACCTGTCTGCCGTTTATCCTACTTTTTTAAAGACTGTACTAAATTAACATATCCAAATATATTTATGATTGTACGGAACCCTCGGTGCGCGAGTCCGACTCGCTCTTGACCGGTTTTTTTTTATGATAGACTAGCTGCCGCCCGCGACTTCGTCTGCGTGGAAAGTGTTTTTGCTATCCCTCGGGAACAATACTTTTTTTCGGGATGAATGGTACCCTATGTCCTTCTCTATACCCCTGACAACGTGTATGCAAAATTTCATGACGATCGGTTCAGTAGTTGAGACGTCAAGGCGTAACAAACAAACAAACAAACAAACAAACGGACTTTCGCATTTATAATATTAGTAAGGATATGCAAGCGCTTGAACGCTATCACGCCTGGTGGTTAGCCAGGATGCAATCTACGATGAAATGCACTTGCTTAGAAGATACCTATTCACTCGGCGACTTAAAGACGTGAAATACGACATAAGATATCGGGAAACACAGACTCAGGCAAGGATTTTCACTCTCTAGCGGTACGGACAATTTGAAGAAAAACGCTTAGTGCGAGTCCCTGAATTATCCACAAAAATGGTGACACTGATTCGTAAGTTTGGTTATCCGATGGAAGAAGGGAGATGGCGGAATTAGGTTGTGCAATTCCATTGCATACTCGTCAAAATGTATTTGATAAAAAAACCTTATGCTTGCGACCTTGCGTCTATGCCCGAGGCTTTTGGGCTTATTACAGAAAAGATTTTCGTTGCAAATGAGCTTTCTGGCCCTCAGCTCAATAGACTCGAGCGTCTGGAGCTGGTGTTTGGTGTGGAGCCATCTTAAAAATGAGAACAGTACTTCATACATGATCGAACTTGCGCTTGGCATAGATTGACCAGTGGCCCTACCATGAGTTGATGCAAACTGTTTACGTTACAGTAAACTGTCGGATATACTGCTCACAGTCAATACGAGTGAAAGAGAGAAAACGATAGTTTACTGTAACGTAAATAGTTTGCAACTCCTAGTAAGACCACAGCTGTTCCGGCGTGAATTACTTTCTCACCTTTACCAGAACGCCATGCTTTTTAGATGCTAATCGTGCTTTACTCTTAATGAAAGAGCCAAAATTGGGTCTTAAAGTCAACGATATGCCGAGAAGGTTCAGTAATTGGAGTCTAACTTTGAACTCAGATGGGACCATCTAGTATTATCACCTATTTCTATTTATAGAAACATATTATAGCAATTTACCGCGCAAATTTCTCCACGCGTTTCCAATGCGTCCGCGCACGCGACTGCTCGCGTGTCTTTTGTTCCAATGTTTGTTCATACGTTGGTATTAGGAACACGCAAACTCATATTATGATTGTTTAATATTTGTCATGTTTGTGTTTGCACGTGAGCTTAGGTAATGATAATCACATAAACAGTACGGTCACAATACGTTTAGAAATTTAACCGCCTCTGGGGTCTAGTGGTTTGACCACCCGTGTAAGACGCAGGGGTACCGGATTCGATTTCCAGACGGAGGGTGCAATTTGTAGTGGGTTCAGTTAGTGTTAGGGCTTATTTCAAGTCCGCCTGTCTAGCTACCACTATTTTACCTAAGTCTAACGCCATAACAACAATTTAAAAATTGTTGTATTCTGGTAGTTAGTAGTAAGATAGCCAGTTTCTCAGTGGTGAGGATTCTGGATGTAGTGCGTTTACACTTTCGTTCAGGTGAGGTGAAGACCAAGCACTAGCCCATTGTGGATAAAAAAAATAGAAAATAGAAACCAGAGACATTCAATACGACTGTTTCGCGATGAAAAGCTACTCAGCATATGTTTTCCCCCTAATTTATAAGCAAGATTGTAATTGTCGCAATGTCTACACAAATGTAGGATCCAAAGCACATAAATACTCACGATTGTCATTTGTTTTAGTGACTGTATTGATAGGTACTCGCAATCATAGAAATAGAATGTCAAAGAACAACAATGTCAATAAACAGGTGATCCGAAAACGAATGCATACATTTTATAAGAGATACGAGAGATACCGAAAATTTTTCTATGTCTATGCTCGCAATAGTTTCATGTTTAACCACTTATCCAACCTGAAAAAAAACCCTCTCTATCAGAATGACCTTTTCGCTGAAAGCTTTTCGGTTGATGGTAGGCCTTATTTCAAGTCCGCCTAGCTAGCTACCACAATCTTACCTAAGTCTGACGCCATAACAACAACTTAAAAAATGTTGTGTACCGGCAGTTAGAGGTAAGATAGTCAGTTTATCAGTGACAGTTATGAGAGTAGTGCGCTTCCACCTTCGGCAATATTGTCCATCAGGTGAAAACAATCCCGTTGTGATTAAAAAAAAGACAATTCACGTTGGAGAAAGTATCAAATTTCCTGAAAACATTCCTGAAAACGTTCGCATAAACCTAAAAACCAGAAGGTCTGAAAACAGTTAGTTCACATAAAAACCTCGCTAGTAAAATAAAAAACATGTGTTAATATTTTTAACACTTAACAAGAGACAGTCTTACGCGTTTAGAGGTAAATGAATTAAAACACATAAATCTTTGAACGTTGGTAACCATCAGGGTTAACAAGTCACTGCTAAATTTTTATGACTAGTTCAGTCGTTACTTTTATTATTGCAAAATCTTTCATATAACAAGACTATAAATTTGCAATTAATGGTACTTATAATTAGTTCCGTTGTCATAAATGACCTAACAAAGGTTATATTCACCTAAAAATAATAATTCATATTTAAATTTTCCAAGATTGGCATCCTAGGCTTAGTTTCTAATGATTTTAATAAAACTAAAGCGAGTCTATTTCTGTATACGAAACTAAAACGGTAACGATTTTGTTTTGTTTTGGTTATATCGTTGAAAATTAGCGCGAACCAATCATGGTTCCTTGCCTTTCCCTTGCTTTTAAATGTTAGTCATCCATCTAAGCGCTTACCGTTGCTTACAGCAATAAAGCTTTTTTGTAACCAATCGAACCGTGTGACCTTGCTCCCAAGTGTTATGGGTTTAAACTTTAAAGAGAATGTGAGATGAAACATTTAAGTGAAAATGAAATAATGAATGACAGACAGAAATGTTAACATTACAAGACACGGTTGATTTTATCTACGCATTTCGGTTTGATCTTGATTTGAATTAGGTTAAGATTACAAAATTCTATGAAGTAAAGAAGATAATTCTTCTGTTACGTTTTTACAGGTGTCAATAAAAAAGGATACTATTGACACATTGGCAAACTGACTGTGGAAAAAGCTTGTCAGTAAAAATACTTTCGGTAATTGCAGAGTTAAATGAGATTCAGAAAACGGTCCCCATATATGTCTTGGGATGTGAAATACAAATCTTGCCATGGGCGCTCATGATCCTAAAAATAAGCCTAGGGGCGCAAAATTCAAATCTTGCTATGGGCGCTCATGACTAGCACCGATGCTGTTTGTTACTATAGCTCCGGTTCTCAGCAATAATGTGTTCATTTTACAACATCTTATGATATCTAGATGCAACATTGCAAACATTAGCCGCGCAAATAGAGAGAAGACAGGACATATTTGTCAATTTTATTTGCTTTGCGCAATATTCGCTTTAAGCGTGCACATATTAAGTACCGTTTCGGCAATGCGAGGGCGTTCGGATACTTATCTGATACGTGGTCAGTTTGTTTAACGCTTCAAATAATGAAAGTTACTATATTAATATCTTACACCATAAACTAAACGCCTATTTTGCCGATTCGAATAATACAAAATGCGAGTGTCAAAACTTAATACTTATGGCCGAATACTCAAAGGCTCTTTAGTTAAAATCTTAAGTTAAGGTCTCCTCAACTTTAAGGAAGCTGTCAGTTTCATAGAGTTTCTATCAAATCTGATAACTTTTTTGAATTTAAGGTGGCCTTAACTTTAAGATTCGTTTCAGTATTTGGCCGATAATCAAGCGATTTTGTTATTTTTTATTTTAAAAAGACGAAGTATAGAATGACTACATATATTATGTTTACACTGTATATTTTGAATAAGAGGCCTATAATCAGCAGTGGGTGTCGTGCGGCTGATATGATGATGATGATGATTTTGAATAAAATATTTACTTGTGGCTCTGGAGCTGTAGACGTCGCGTTTGTGACATTTTTGATAATTTTTCGAAATGGCTGAAATAAGATTTTCCCATATCTCTACCATAACCAAAAAAAACTGAATCAACAAAAAACTCTGTATAATTATAGAACCTGCTTACAAAATTTCACGAGAATTGGTTGAGAAATGCAATCTGTAGACTCTACAGGTTGCATTTCTCAACCGTTTGTTATAGAGGATAAAAAACTGACAACCGGACAGCGGGATAAACATACGAAAGCATTTATGTCCAAGCTGAATCAAAAATGTTTCGCTCCTGCTTTGCGCTCTCTCGGTCAAAAAGTGAATTTATTAATTCAAGTAAATAGTGTCAAAACACTGAATATGCCTTACTGAAATACTAAATGAGCCAAACAATAAGAGAAAATATTAAAAAGGCGACTTGAAAATAAAAGATCGATGTGAACGTGAATGGATGGGTATTAATTTATACCGCAATAAACTCTAATCTATTTCATTGTTCATGTAGTTACGTTCACTATGATATCATTATGTTACATTCATTTATTAGCAATAAATTATAATCAATATTATCTGTCAGTCAACGGAGCTGTAATGTATTATGTTTGTTAACTGTTCTCATTTTGCATACAGAAAAGTTGAAGTTGAAGACCACTGAAATGTTGGGAAACCAGTGACTCGATTAGTATAAGAAAACATCGAAAAAATGTAAGCTTATTTTTAGTATGTTTAGGAAATAGTACTTACAGGCGAGCGTGGGAAGTTAACAATTACACTGTCGAGGATGGTTAGTTTTAATCGTTAAAGGCACTCTACTCTGCAAATTACTTTTCAATACAGTTGCTCGAAAATGTGAGCTTACGATGGCAGTGCAGCGTGCGGTAAGTTGATTTTACCGCACGCCGTGCGTTTTTGTTTACGGTTTAGTACAGCGTGCGGTAAGTTGATTTTACCGCACGCCGGCGCCGTGCGTTTTTGTTTACGTAAGTTTTTTTTAATTTCTACTAGCTTCCGCCCGCGACTTCATCCGCGTGGACCGTAGAAAAATACAGCGACCAGTTTAAAATGACCTCTTTAGTGTATGAAAGCTAGTACTACGGACAGTTCAAGCTGTTTCCCTGGTTCCACCCACCTGAATTTGATGAAACATAGCTTAGATTTTAAGTTGGACCTCAATCTACTAAACTTTGAAAAGCCCCTTAAAATTCGTTTAGCGGTTTTTGCGTAATTTGCGCACAAATATTTAGAACTTACAGTTTTATTATATGTATAGATTACAATTTCAGTGTCAGTACCTATAATGTTTTCTCGCTAATGTATTGAAAAACGTAGTATGGCACACGGTTGTTAAGGTTTTTTAAAACTCCTTACCAACCTTGTATCATAAACTACTACTCCGCACAAGGCTTAAATAGTTATTTTCTTAAGAAATGCGAGGAAATTAAATGTTCATAGTAAAATGTATTTTTTTTATTATTTCGCGTAAAACGACCAGTTATACAACCAAAAAATGGTTGCATACCATAAAGTTAAATAAAAATAATACTAGCTGATGAGTTCTACCGATAGAATTTGGAAGCGCACATCCGGACGAGGATCCGACGCCGGTGGGGTAAATGATAACCCGCCTCCCTGTTTTCAGCTTTCAGGGGACTTGGGGAACTGGCTGGGTGTAATGATTCAGATTAGGGAGACTGATTTGATCACCCGTCCGGCTTCGCTGGCGTCCCCCCTTACACTTAATTATAATAAGTATTGAAATTCATTCCCGCACTGAATTTCAAATTTATAATGTGATGAACCAGATCACCACGTAAATGAGGAACCTCCCGCATTCTTTCTTCAAATGTAATGATCATATTTTAGAGCACAAGTGAGGAAAATAAATATTATATTTTTTCACTTGGGTCTTTTTTATATTGAAGATATCATCCAAAAGACCCGTCTGGCATACATAAGTGTGAATTGGATCCTTTTCGCGTAACATGGTACATTTATTTAAATTATAATGAACCGCAATTATCTGTTGTTACTAAATAATATAAATATTTAACGCGAATTTTCGTGGCCATTACTGCATACACACTGGCCATTACTGTCTATTAAATGCAATTACCATGCATCTTAAAAAACTGAATAACCTTCAGCGACTTAGAATTATGTTAGTTTCAGTTAAGTATTAGAAAAAAACAAAACTTATACGCATTACTTATTACAAAATTATCAAAGGTTTTTCATTTGTTATCAATAGTTAACCCGGAAGAATGTCATTATTTTTGCTATGAATAATATTAGATTTTTTGCGAGACGAGAGAAAGATTGCGTCCTTTATTTAGGATTTTATTAGTATTTTAGACGAAAAATTTTAAGAATTTCATGACCAAACGACATAAGTCTCACATTTTCAATAGGTATTTTTTTACTTATGGCGGCGTCATGCTTCCAATATGATATTATCAACCCCATAATCTAATAAAAGCTATTGATGACTCGTCCTTGAACTCGAGATCTCGTAACAGGTGGTCGGTTGCGCAAGCACCATTATAAAGCGATTATAAGAGTCATTATGGCTGCTGCCCCAGTGATCTAATGACCGCTGTACTGTCACGATACTGTGAGGAGGCTGAGAAAACTAACCTGTGACAGGTAAATCGTATGCTGTTGTTTCATTTTAGATTGGATTATATAAAATTAGAAATTTTAACAATAATGGTATCTTACTTGAGATAAAAATAAATAGTGCAATGTCTAATTTAAGATAAGACAAATTAAAGTTTTGTACCTTATATCAAATTTGATACAAAACATATCTTTTAAATTAGTAAAGTAAGGAAACAATACTACAACCAAATACTACTACTACTATATACCATATACCATTATAAAACGAATGTAAGTCAAGTTTTGGGGCTAGGAAATAAAAAATAAAATAATAAAATATGAAATAATATATTTCAGAAGTTATAAGCTATAGTTGAAAAAAAGACACAATCCAAATGTAACTATAAATTATAGTGACTTGAAAGCTCAATTTATAAGTTTGTAACAGCTTTTATACAAAATAAAATAAAGGAAGTGCAAATATTCATATTTCTAATTCCTTCTTTGATAATAAAAGGGGATTCAAACTTCATTTGTGTTAATTGTTATTAGCAATTAACTATTAAATCAATAATTATGAAGCCAGTGGCCTACATTTAAGCGCTAATTATGTCAAATTAGCATTTTTTAATGAATAAATTATGTATTCGTTATGAGAAAATTCTGTTTTCCTTTGGAAATCGTCACGTGTTTCGTCAACAGTAAAGTATGTTGACAGACCTTTTGTATTTTGAATATTAATCATCAACATTTATGCAAGAATCTTTGTCAATGGAAAGTTCAAAACTTTGACTTATGGCTTTTTTAACAGAAGGTGTTTTGAAATAGCTATTCTGAACTATGACCTAGGACAGTGTTTTTCGTGTAACACTGAGATGCTTTTCTTTTGAAACTTGTGTAGAATGTTACATTTTGACCCTGTAAGTGTAAAAATGCGTTTGTAATGTTGAAAGTTCAGTGTATCTTTGATTCTGTTTTTACTTAGGTACTGTAGTAAAGTATTTAAATATTTACACAACAAACTTAAAAAGTATGAAGCTTAAAAATATTAGCTTTGGCCAGCGACTTCATCCACGTGGACATTTGGAAAACCTCTAGGGAACTTTTGACCGGGATATAAATAGGTATCCTATATTTTAATCCAGGCTATAAACTATCTGTGTGCCATTCCAAATCCGTCGTTTTTGCGTGATTGAGTAACAACTTCTAAACATTGAAACTTTCACATTTATAATATTAGTAGAATATCCATATTCCCTTCCTGTTCGTCCTAGTTCTCGCCCTGTTCCTATACCCGTTGTCTTTTCTGTTCCCGTTCCCGTACTATTTTTCCATTCCATACAAATAGACCACCAATTTGGACCCATTGATCTTTAGGTTTATTTAACTCATTTACCCTTTAAGGGGTTAATTTTCAGAAAATCAGCTTAAAGTAAAATTTCAAGTCTCTAGGTCCGGTGGTTTTGGGCGTTGATATGTCAGTCACCCCTTTACTTTTATATAAGAGATATAAAACATAAAAATGTGGGGTTAATGGAGTTATGTGTACTTATTCGTTTTCGTTTATAAGATCAATATTTGTTTTTGAAAACTTGTTTTTAAAGAAAAACAATGGGATTTGTTCCTGATTCGTCGCATTCCTGACTCGTCGTATGTCAGATTCGTCATATTCCAGATACGTACAATCCCCCACTTAATACAATAACTGTACAAAAATGGCAGCAACTCTTTATAAATGATTTAGATCTGTGAATTGAAAGTTGTAACTAAATAACATTAAAGTTTTTGGATTTGATCTATCAGGAAAAAAAATTTGTTTTTTCTTTCATATGTTTTTGGTTTTACCGAGGATAATTTTTTGTTCCATTGTTTGAATTTGTTTGTCAAAGTGACAATTTTTATTTGCTTTTAATTTAATTACAAACATGTTTAATTTTAATGAATAATTAAGACATCGACTGTTACTACGAATCTGGAATACGGCGAATCTGGAATACAACGAATCTGGAATACAGCGAGTCAGAAATACGGATACGAATATCCGGAACAAATCCTTCAAAGTAGTACATTACATGAAATGTTTCGTAAGGTATTTCAAAACATACAGTCATTCAAAAAAGCTTGTAACAAAATTTGTCTTGTATCAAAGTTGTATGTATCTGACCTCCTACTTACTACTTAATCTTACACCAAGAAAATTGTGAATAATTTCTCTTTTACTTTCGCCTTCAAAACTTGCTTCTTATGTTCGGAATCTTCTTAAAGAATCCGTCAAGTTAAAAATACATCAATCAGCATAATAATGTGGACTTTACGGCAAACACGGCTGAAGTGACACAGAACACGTCTCACTTTCCCAGAGAAATGGAAAGTGGTCGTGCTTTATTAAATACATTAATATTAATAGGCATTCCTAAAGAACCGGCGGCCGGATGAAAAATTTCTTTAAAAGGTGATATGGTCAGAGGTCTTAAGTTAAATCAAACCTTATAGTAGGTATGAACCTCTATACAAAAACAAGTTGGGAGTTACAAGTCGTGATAAAGTTTGGCCACATGACAGAAACTGATCTGTAGGCTGTTTCTAACTAATATTAAGCTGGGCCAAACTATCCTTACATACAGTTCCATACGGCGGCGGGTTGAATAGCTCACTTTTCCTGGCTTCATTCTAAAAACTATAGCAATTCAGGTTTAACAAATAGGTCAAATGTGGTATCATTTTCGGATTAATAAATAATGTAGAATTTATTTCTGGTATAAAGAAATGCAATTTATTACGCAGTTTCTGAAAAATTACACAATAACCAACATTTTTAAACTTCATTTTTTTAGTTTAGGTATTGGCACTTGTTTCAGTATTTTCAAGAAAACTACTTTAAAGAAGCGTTTTTCAGGTTAATTTGTAATATGCTTTTGTTATGTTAACTATATTTTATACAATTTGCGCCTAACCCAAGTAGTTGAGGTCCATTGTTTGCAGAGACACAGCTAGTCAAAAATATGCATTTTTTCACGAATTAAAAGTGGTTTCCGTTTCGTTCGGAAGCATTTCTCAGTTTTTTCGTTTATATTTCTGTAAAGTTAATTAAATTTTCTACAATTTGAGCTTAACTTGAGTAGTCTAGGTTTGCTAGTTGCAAAGACACAGCTAGTCAAAAATAAGATTTTTTCAATTAATTTCAATAAAAAGCCCATTTTTAACCAGCCATGTCTCTGCAACCAATAGATTTAGACTACTCAAATTAAGCTCAAATTGTAGGAAATTTAATTAACTTTACAGAAATATAAACAAAAAACCTGAAAAATGTTTCTGAACGAAACGGAAACCTTTTTTTTTCGTGAAAAAATGAATATTTTTGACTAGGTGTATGTCCGCAAACAATGGACTTAAACTACTTGGGTTAGGCTCAAATTGTATAAAATATAGTTAACATAACAAAAGAATATTACAAATTAACCTGTAAAACGCTTCTTTAAAGTAGTTTTTTTTGAAAATACTGAAACAAGTGCCAATACCTAAACTAAAAGAATGAAGTTTAAAAATGTTGGTTATTGTGTAATTTTTCAGAAACTTATATTAATAAATTGATTTTTTTTTATATCAGAAATAAGTTCTACGTTATTGATTTATCCGAAAATGATACCACATTTGACCTTTTAGCTAAACCTGAATTGTTATAGTTTTTAGAATGGAGCCGGGAAAAGTGAGCTATTCAACCCGCCGCCGTATGGAACTGTATGTAAGGATAGTTTGGCCCAGCTCAATATTAGTTAGAAACAGCCTACAGATCAGTTTCTATCATGTGGCCAAACTTTATCACGACTTGTAACTCCCAACTTTTTTAGTATAGAGGTTCATACCTACTATTGTTGGAACTTAGCAACCATTCATCGGTACTTTTTAATGTTCATGCACTATTTAATTAAATCATAATATTTAAAAAAAGCCAGGGTTTTATAGTTATTTTACACAGATTTAGTGCTGCTGTATAATTTGTGTGGAAAATCATAAAATACATAGTAACACACGAAACAAGAATATCACAGTAGTAACAAGCTACGAACATCGTAGTATTTTGGCTACAACTACAAAGTAACGCAGATAAGTTCGTTACGTTGTAGTTTCTTACTACAAAAGACATCAACGCGTTAGTACTTTATTTCAAGAAATAAATTCCTAACCTTATTTCAAGTCATCATCATAACTTTACAATGTAACCAAGAACTATTAGTTTTTACCAAATTATGGTGACCTTTTTATAGTTTGGTGTGCATTTTTTGGTGGACAATATTTTGGAACACACAATATTTCTCCATAATACCTGTGTAGGTAATTAAAATAATATTAATATGTTCTGAAACCACTGGATGAATCGGGCTGAAATTGGAAATTCAGACTAAGAAAGGATTTCTGAAAATTCAAAAGGGAAGTGGAATTCCACTCGGACGAAGTCGCGGGTGGGAGCTAGCAATATATAAATTCTTCTATACTTTTTTAGTCCAGTCATTTTAAACTAAACATTACCAATAATGTGTGTATGACAAAATATTGAAAGTGACTGATGATCGAGTTGAGTATAACAAGTTGTCGTAAACAATGACGCGCGTTTACAAGAATCGCTTTGAAACAATAAAATGGTAATGGCAATCGTAGCGATTACCCACTATGATGCGATTTCACGGCGATTAAACGCATTGCGATTGCCTTTACGGCTATTTGATAATACCACAAAGCTGCAGTTGTTTTATAGCTATGCGATAGTTTTTTAGTTTTTCAGTTTAAATAAAAAAACACGTAGTTGTTAGAAAAATTTCAGTGGGTTGTATAATTTTGTTTTAGAATCTATAGTAGTAGTATACTATTATGTTAGGTATTAGGTAGAAGATATTTTTGCAATTAAAGATAACACTTGCTGCCTATATCTATACGGAATAAGTAAAAGTGCAATATCATAAGGTCTCTTTAAAACTTGTGATGTAAAAATAAAATAATTTAATAAGATATTTACTCTGTAAGAAAGTTTTTGGAACGCAACAGTAACGTCACATGACCGCATAATACGTTACATACATTATAACCAATAATAATGATGACATTTCATTTTTCACAAGCCAAGAACATAACAGCAGATCAAGTTAAACAGTTGAACTGCAAAAACAGCTTTTATTACATAGAGCATAAAGACTGTTTCAATGACAACATGTCACAACTGATGTTCCGTCACTGTACATCATTTCTTATATGCAATCTACTTTATTTGCGTCCACGCTCCGTTGGTCGTGATATCCAATTATTTTCACTTTTCCTTTTACGGCGATCGTCTTGTCTGTTTACATCGCAGCGGAATATCTGTGAAATGTCATAATTTATAGGTTGTATCCAGCGAACTAAAATCTATGGACCAAGCATTACGCTCAAAAATGGCACCACACAAAAATTACAACTAAGTGGATGGAGCTAAAAATGCTGGCATTTAATTATGCAGCACAAAGCTCCTGAATACTATTTGTTTATTAGCTACCATAATTTGTATACTCGTAGATATGATACGTTATTTCTGCATAATTTTACTGCCTTATTTGCGTCATTTACGCCATTTAACTACACAGGACGTCATCTCTAATAAACTCTCTCTTTTCTCTACAATTCAAACTGCAATTAATTTAAAGAACCTATCATCGGTCACCGGGTGCGTGACTGGCCCGACTAAAGCTGTGCGGGTAGTAACTTTTCGGCCCCGTGGTGCCATTTTTTAAGCAATATTTGTTTGCAATTAAACTTCCATAGATTTTAGTTAGCTGGTTGTAACAACTGTAAGGAAAGCTGTTGTATGGGAATTTGTAATGGAAATTCTATTGGGTGTTGTCAACCAAATAGTTAAATTAGATCTCTATATTCCCATAACCTTCGTAATTGCCTTATATAGACTTCTAAGACCACATGAGTGGGTTCAATACTAATAGGCAATAACGACTACTATTTGCAATTGACACAAAGGCCTTTACGTGCTTCTTAAAGCATGGAAGAGACTGCTACAC
The DNA here is from genome assembly GCA_943789525.1 of Agriphila geniculea. Taxonomy (NCBI): domain Eukaryota; kingdom Metazoa; phylum Arthropoda; class Insecta; order Lepidoptera; family Crambidae; genus Agriphila; species Agriphila geniculea. Next base: position 20,605,373 of record OX038890.1, read on the forward strand.
AATTACAACTTTTATCATTCAAGGACCAGTCTTTGCAAGAGTTTCTGTTTTGTTTTCTGAAGGCCCTTTTATTATTAAGATAAATAAATACAATGCTGGAGTTCACATAAGAAACCATCAGACAGGCTGATTCTTTATTCAAACACAGTCGGACAAAAGTATTTTTTTGACAACCTTTACTGAATTTAGTCTTATACAAGACGAATAATGTTACTCTAAGTTTACCTTGAGTCTTGTTTATTATAAGAGTGCAAATTCTTAAGATGACGTTAAGTACCATCAGCAAAGAAAACAAAATGGCTGGCCGTGAGACGGTGAATGTTTGACCTCTTAATATTTACTCATTAGATGTGAATTACTTGAGCATCATTTTTGTGAAATCTGTTTAATATCTCGTTAGTACCTTATGATGATATTTATGCCACTTGACTCTGATAGTTGTTAATTTAAATGAAAATAAAGATGTTGTTATTGGCTATTCAAAAGAATTGAGAAATATCTTGAGTAATATTAGCCTTTGCAACTTATTTTTATTGCATGTCTTTTCAAACAGTGCCTATTTGTTAATATTAAAATAATAAAGTTACTCCCTATCTATATTTTTTCGTATAAGTAAATTAAACAGAAATATTGTTCATATTAATATTCTAGTAGTTAATTTAGTCATAAGAACAATTTTAATTTGTCAATATTGTTAAGCTTTCCTTATATCTTGCGATAAATGTCATTTAGCAAATACCTAAATCGAAACATTTAGAAAAATCCCTTTATTTTAGTAGTGAATTGTTCTGCCAACGGTACCTACACGTAAGTAAGGCAGCCTTTCCCCCAAACATCCGGCTGATCAGGCATCAAACCGGACACATTTCACTGACAGTGCGCAATCAAAGACGACTCATCGTTATGGAGTCATCTCTACTCATCTTTAAGTTAGATCTAAGGATCTGGTCAGTTAGAAAGCCCGCACGTATTTGGGTGTGTCGCGTTTGTGTTTTAAACGCTAAGTAAGTATGTGTAATAAACTGATACAATACAGATGCAGAAAGCGACCCCGAGCGCAGAACACGAGGACGCTTTCTGTCTGACTAAACCAGACCCTAAGAAAAACAAAAGTAGGATATTGAATTTTTTAAATTTTAGGCATTTACAATGCTGTTTTTATATTAAAATAAATAATTTAATAGAAAAATTACTAGAAAAAATCGACTCAGAGTCTGAGCTGCTACGGGTGAGTCGAATTTTTCTAGTATTTTTTCGATTAAATTATTTATCTTTTAAGATAAATAATTTAATAGAAATCTTAGTTTTATGTAACTAAGATAGTTTTGATTCGTGCTTCTGTTGTTTCATTTCAGTTACTTTAACGGAGGAAAAAAATCGGATTGCACTCCGGGAGTGCCGGCAGAAGTGAAAACTTGAATATTAACGTTTTGTGCATTTTTGATATTTTGGAATGGTTAGGGAATAATTTTGCACAAATTGCCGTCTTACGAATTCACTCTGCATTTGAATTTACGAATACAGAACAGTATTTTACGAAAGTCTTATCCATAGCTTGAGAGAAAATCTAGAGTTTTGATATTGAATTAAAAAATTAGTGCGTTGCTATGGTGACACAAGTGTTTACGTCTTGAAATGACGCGCCGCCATTTTCAAGAGAGGGGGATACTTCCGCCGCTGGCTGTCTACTCTCCATCCGTCACATCCGTCTTACGAATTTTCGATCAGGGTCACGTGATCCTGACTGACTGACGCGAGTTTAAAATTTTCCCCATTACAAAAAAGCGTACAACGCCGCTAAAGAAGTTTTCACTTCAATAATTATCTTATTTACAATAGTTTTTCACCTCTCAAGGACGAAAAGAGCGCTTTTGGGTGCTTTTGGTGCGTAAAAGCTTGCAGAAAAAAGCAATTTCGCTGCGAGTTTTCTCGCTGGTAGATGTGAAAAGTTGTATGATTCACACGAGAGCATTTTTTTAAATTCACTTATTGAACAAATAACTGTTTTGATGATGATGATCAAATTGTTCTATTTCTGTACTCTGATGATTTGCTTCATCGATCTTTGCTTCCACTACTTGTTACATTGAAGGAACGATTTAGATAAATAATTGAGTTGAATTGAAGATAGTTCAATAGTTTACCCGACATCAAACAAGCCCGAAAAACAAACGATCTTCTGGAAATGTGACTGTCTGTTTTTAGGGTTCCGTAGCCTAATGGCAAAAAACGGAACCCTTATAGTTTCGTTATGTCTGTATGTCCGTATGTCACAGCCACTTTATTCCGAAACTATTAAGATTACACAGTTGAAACTTGGTAGGTAGATGTATTCTATGAACCGCTCTAAGGTTTTTATATGAAAATAAAAAAAATAAAAATTAAGGGGGGGATATTCCCCATACATGGAAGAGGGATATTCCCCACATATGGAACGGAAACTGAAAAATTTTTTTTTATCAAACCATTTTTTTATAGGTCTTCAAAAATGACATTGAGGTTCTTAAGACTATTTTTTCTGAAAGTCAACCGTTTGAAAGATATACACTGCCAAAGTGATTAAATGACCCTTTAACTTTTAAAATAAAAGAGTGAAAAATCTAAAAAAAAAATATGCTGTAGATCCTAATAATTTACAACAAAATACTTTCAACAAAAATTAGTTTGAACGAGATATAGTGATAATTTTTAGAGATATATCACATTTTACAAAACCGCAAATATAAATTTGTCATTCATACAAATTATTATAAAAAAATATTATAAAATATAAAATTATTTTTGCAGACGAAAAATTATAGTGGTATTCAATATGCTATGGTATAAGATAACTACGGAACCCTACTGCGCGTGGCCCGACACACACTTGGCCGGTTTTTTAGGTTTATGCTAGTGGTCGTTACCACCAAAAAGTTTAAAAATACTAAAAAAATGGCCGGGTCAGGTAATTAGAATAGCAAAAAAATGTTTCCTTTCTGTATTATCAACACTGACCTAAAAAAAATAATTATATAGAGGTTAGTGATCATCAAATGTTCGTCATAGAGAGTGAAGCAACAATCGATGAAATTGCCGTGAATCATCAATATGGAATGATTGCAACAGGCCGGAAAGAACAACGTTTCCCTAACTACACGTAACGATATGATGGTTTCCTAATCATCCGTAATGTTACTAATTGGTAATTTTATTCATTTTAGGATTCACCACTTAAAGATACTTAAAGGTTTCTTTTATATTTTCATACAAAGCTGTATTCTATATTTTACTCAAAAACAAAGAAAAGAGTAAATTATTTTTATAAAATAATACTATACATGTTGTTATTTAATTAGTTTAGTCAGAAAAAGGGAATAAAAGATTTTATATGCTCCAGACGAGTCAGGAACATGATGAATCCGGAGCTAATCGTTGGTTCGCCTGCAATAAACAATATAAACATAAAAAAAAACCGGCCAAGTGCGAGTCGGACTCGCGCACGAAGGGTTCTGTACCAAAAAAACGGCAAAAAAATTACGTTTGTTGTATGGGAGCCCCCCTTAAATATTAATTTTATTCTGTTTTTAGTATTTGTTGTTATAGCGGCAATAAAAATACTTCATCTGTGAAAATTTCAACTGTCCACCTTTTGTCGTTATTAATATCGAGCAAAAAACGGCAAAAAAATCACGTTTGTTGTATGGGAGCCCCCCTTAAAAAATAATTTCATTCTGTTTTTAGTATTTGTTGTTATATCGGCAACAGAAATACATCATCTGTGAAAATTTCAACTTTCTAGCTATCACGGTTCATGAGATACAGCCTGGTGACAGACAGACAGACAGACAGACAGACAGACAGACAGACAGACAGACAGACAGACAGACGGACAGCGGAGTCTTAGTAATAGGGTCCCGTTTTTACCCTTTGGGTACGGAACCCTAAAAACAAATATACTCGATACTAAACTGTGTCTGTCTGCTCGCAAATATATGTAAAATATAATTTACTAAGTATACAACGTGTTACAAAAATACCCCTAATGCCGAATATGGTAGATAGGGACCATCAAACTGAACAACTTTTACTATGGGACCAACTCTGAAATCGTGAAAAAAAATCAGCTGTATGTATCATACATTTTGATATTTTCGTTATAAATTTTTGTATGAAACAGCTGTTTCTTTTCCGTGAATTCAGAGTTGGTCCCATAGTAAAGGTTGATCAGTTTGATGATCCCTATCTACCATATTCGTCATAGGCCCACCCATGAATAGACTTATTTTATACTCTGTAATTAATTACATGTTATGTAAATATCTATACTATGGTTTGGGCTCTTGTCTCTATTCTTGTCATATTCTTTGCTTAGCTTGTTGTAAATGTGTTTCCATTTTTCTGCTATTTCCCCTTTCAACCGCAGTTTCCTTTGCTGTCATCGACAGGAGTATATTTGCGACACGTTCTATATTATTGCATTTTCTATTTCTAAACATAAATTTTAGTAAAAATTTACTACCACTATTCGAGCACTTTCCCACTTTCTTCGTTTCAAAGCCTTCATTACAGATTTACATTAGTGGTCAACTTACATTATAACCTGCACGTCCGTTTGTCTGTGTAACTTTTATGTAACGTAGCTCGTCTCCTGACGGCAGTACCTACACGTTGCAGTGGAAATTACGCGACAATCATCACTAAATTGGTATTATTATACGCAAATTATATGAACTTATGCCTTTTGAAATTATGGCTGTACTACGGAAAACTGTGAAAGTTCACGAGTAATTATAGTAATACGGAATATTTTTGCTATTCGCTAGTAATATTCACAGCTAGTGCAAGCTACGAATGTGTGGAAAAAGCAACTTAATTTTAAAATATTTTTTCGATAATTGGTGAAAATAATTTTTCTTTTTGTTCGGGGGTCCTCCCGACGCATTTAAGATTGAGTTCGAATCGAATAAACGTCAAAACGGTACTATAAAAACCATGGAAACCGATGCAATGTACCAAAATAAATAAAAAATACGTTTATATACGCTAGTAATATAATAAGTCTATGGTTTATACAAAAAATATTAACAAAAACATTATGAGTTATTCCAAACTGGGATAGATGATCGAAGATACTGGGATAACTGTTCAGTAGGTATTGAAAATTGAAATAAACTGTTACAATTTTTTTTTAGATATTCAATCTAAAATCATTTTTTACTTCTGTTGTTTGGAGTCAAGGTGAATATCATTGACCGTAGATGTAAATACAATTAATAGCCTTTAGTGAAATCTGGGATATTCCGTACCTTAAACGAGTCACGTTCATGGAAAACCCTGATGCTGACATAATATTGCACAATGAAAGGAGTGGACAATCTAGTCGCTAGATACGTTGTTCTATGACTCATTTTGGAGAAAATACAAGTTTATAACTATTGAATACCATTTAAGTAACATTTACCTTATGAAGCAATAAATTTTATAGTCGGCGTGAGAGCTTTTATGCCAAGAATTATGAATGAGTGTATGTGCATTTAATTAAGTAACAAAGACCATTCTAACGGCCATAAAATATAAAGAAAGTACGTCGAAGTTTGTGGGATTTTGATTCTTAAGGTTTACAGAGGATAGATACCTATTTAAGACTGAAAAGAATAATGTACCTAGGACTTGTAATTAATTCATATTAAAACGTATTTTTTCTATTCCAGGAACTGTGGACCCAACATGCGTGCTAGAATCAGACTTCGGGTTCAAAATCAACTGCGCCTTCAAAAAGTCTGGCCTGTTTCGGGTGCGAAACCTGGGAGGTCTCAAAGCGCACGCCAGTTTAGGTAAGTCTGCCACTGAACTATAGTGACAACGTGGGCCTAATGTTGATTGGTGGGTGGTGGGTGGGTACTAACGACTGCAAATACAGCTGGGACTAAAGCTTTAAAGTGCCTTCTGAAGCACGGAGAAAATCGAAATATATATTGGCCACCCATCCCATGACCCTTGGGAAAGTTGCTTTACTGCCGCAATCCCAAGGCGAATGGAATTACCCACTGCGTCATCGCGCTCCTAAACTACTATAGTGTATTGAGTTCCAATTATAGTAAGGGTAAATTTTCTAGACGACCTCCGTGGGTCCGGTTCGATTCTCGGATAGGACAGATTTTTAAATTTTTCTTTATGGTGTTGGTGATTTTTCTAATGTTTTGATGGTTTCTTTAAATTAATCAGTATGATAACACTACAATTAGTACCAATGACTTTCCTACCATTATTTGCGTACCACTTGGCAGCAAAGTAACCTGCATCGACAACCGTCGGCTTTCTCCGCTGATTGATGACCGGCAGTCCCGTTAATACCGTCGGTCAAACTGTCTGACCGTCACAGTGCATTATGCCCTGCTTCGAATTCCAGTTAAGGTCGAAAAGACATTAGGCGTAGTCACATTCAATAATAATATTATTTGAAGAGTCACCAAACCTAAATTTTTTTAGCAAAACTGAAATAGAATTACTGGTTGAAGACACAATCGTAGATGTTTCACCAATACCATATCAAATAACTAACTTACGAAGATAATATTCGTAAACAAACCGCCCATAGTAAACCACAAAAGTATTGTTTTATTACATGTTTTATAAATATGTGTATACTTTCTTTTACACGACGTTAATTTACTGAAATTTAATGTATTTTTATAAAAAATGCATACTTAACTAAAGTTTTGTTTACAAACAATCTTTCCGTAAGTTGGTTAAAGTAGGTATAAGATGAATGGGTGCGATAGTGAATACATTAGAGAGAATAACTTAATAGCCAATGATATCATCATATAATAGACAAGCGTGTTAACTCAGATGGAAATCATAATTGAGAGATGTCGAATGATTGAGATGAATACATAAATGTACTCTAGTGATTTGAAATGATTCAGAATCAATTTCTATTGTGAGTTATAATAGTATTTGTTACTAGTAATTTGCATCGTAACATAATTAGCAATATAAATTGGACTATTTACTAAAGTGTGTGATACAATCATGTTTGTATTAAATAGAATTATAATAAATAAAACTCTGGAAGGATGTTTTCTTTAGTTTCTTCCTTAGCACATAAAACATGCTTTAATACGAATATAAGGTTCTTGTTTAATTGTCTAAAAACATTATTAAATTACCTACAAATCTACCTTATCAAAAATAATTATCATTTAGAGTTTTAATATTTATTTTATCTACACCCATGCTTTAAATCCTCTGTAAGGGGTTCTGAAATAGCTTACTGCCATCATTACAATATCCCGAGCGAGAGCTGGTCCTGCAGCGCCGCGCGCCCACGTGCGAGCGTTGCATTATGAAATTCAGTACAACATTATAACACTCTTGCGGAAGACATAATGACGAGGAGGGAGAGGAAAGTCAAAGTCAAAGACAACGTCAAAGTCAAAACCTTTATAGAGGATACATATCATGGGTTTATTTTTAAATTTGAGATTTTTGCATTTACAATGCTATTTTTAAACAATACTAAATAATATACTAGAAAAAATACGACTCGCACCAGATCAATACTCAGACGGGAATCGAACCCGCGACCTTTGGATATCCGGTCCAATGCTCTGACCGCTGAGCTACCGAGTCACTAGTGACATCGTCGAATTTTTCCTAGTATATCCTAAACTCTTACGCTGTAAGCCAGCGTTATTTCACCAATGTGAGGAATTACCTCGACATTCAATTGAAATATCTTTCCAGATATTTTAACAATTGATTAAGATGAAATAGCTATATAATTTTTAAATTTGAGATTTTTGCATTTACAATGCTATTTTTAAACAATACTAAATAATATACTAGAAAAAATACGACTCGCACCAGATCAATACTCAGACGGGAATCGAACCCGCGACCTTTGGATATCCGGTCCAATGCTCTGACCGCTGAGCTACCGAGTCACTAGTGACATCGTCGAATTTTTCCTAGTATATCCTAAACTCTTACGCTGTAAGCCAGCGTTATTTCACCAATGTGAGGAATTACCTCGACATTCAATTGAAATATCTTTCCAGATATTTTAACAATTGATTAAGATGAAATAGCTATATAATTTTTAAATTTGAGATTTTTGCATTTACAATGCTATTTTTAAACAATACTAAATAATATACTAGAAAAAATACGACTCGCACCAGATCAATACTCAGACGGGAATCGAACCCGCGACCTTTGGATATCCGGTCCAATGCTCTGACCGCTGAGCTACCGAGTCACTAGTGACATCGTCGAATTTTTCCTAGTATATCCTAAACTCTTACGCTGTAAGCCAGCGTTATTTCACCAATGTGAGGAATTACCTCGACATTCAATTGAAATATCTTTCCAGATATTTTAACAATTGATTAAGATGAAATAGCTATATAATTTTTAAATTTGAGATTTTTGCATTTACAATGCTATTTTTAAACAATACTAAATAATATACTAGAAAAAATACGACTCGCACCAGATCAATACTCAGACGGGAATCGAACCCGCGACCTTTGGATATCCGGTCCAATGCTCTGACCGCTGAGCTACCGAGTCACTAGTGACATCGTCGAATTTTTCCTAGTATATCCTAAACTCTTACGCTGTAAGCCAGCGTTATTTCACCAATGTGAGGAATTACCTCGACATTCAATTGAAATATCTTTCCAGATATTTTAACAATTGATTAAGATGAAATAGCTATATAATTTTTAAATTTGAGATTTTTGCATTTACAATGCTATTTTTAAACAATACTAAATAATATACTAGAAAAAATACGACTCGCACCAGATCAATACTCAGACGGGAATCGAACCCGCGACCTTTGGATATCCGGTCCAATGCTCTGACCGCTGAGCTACCGAGTCACTAGTGACATCGTCGAATTTTTCCTAGTATATCCTAAACTCTTACGCTGTAAGCCAGCGTTATTTCACCAATGTGAGGAATTACCTCGACATTCAATTGAAATATCTTTCCAGATATTTTAACAATTGATTAAGATGAAATAGCTATATAATTTTTAAATTTGAGATTTTTGCATTTACAATGCTATTTTTAAACAATACTAAATAATATACTAGAAAAAATACGACTCGCACCAGATCAATACTCAGACGGGAATCGAACCCGCGACCTTTGGATATCCGGTCCAATGCTCTGACCGCTGAGCTACCGAGTCACTAGTGACATCGTCGAATTTTTCCTAGTATATCCTAAACTCTTACGCTGTAAGCCAGCGTTATTTCACCAATGTGAGGAATTACCTCGACATTCAATTGAAATATCTTTCCAGATATTTTAACAATTGATTAAGATGAAATAGCTATATAATTTTTAAATTTGAGATTTTTGCATTTACAATGCTATTTTTAAACAATACTAAATAATATACTAGAAAAAATACGACTCGCACCAGATCAATACTCAGACGGGAATCGAACCCGCGACCTTTGGATATCCGGTCCAATGCTCTGACCGCTGAGCTACCGAGTCACTAGTGACATCGTCGAATTTTTCCTAGTATATCCTAAACTCTTACGCTGTAAGCCAGCGTTATTTCACCAATGTGAGGAATTACCTCGACATTCAATTGAAATATCTTTCCAGATATTTTAACAATTGATTAAGATGAAATAGCTATATAATTTTTAAATTTGAGATTTTTGCATTTACAATGCTATTTTTAAACAATACTAAATAATATACTAGAAAAAATACGACTCGCACCAGATCAATACTCAGACGGGAATCGAACCCGCGACCTTTGGATATCCGGTCCAATGCTCTGACCGCTGAGCTACCGAGTCACTAGTGACATCGTCGAATTTTTCCTAGTATATCCTAAACTCTTACGCTGTAAGCCAGCGTTATTTCACCAATGTGAGGAATTACCTCGACATTCAATTGAAATATCTTTCCAGATATTTTAACAATTGATTAAGATGAAATAGCTATATAATTTTTAAATTTGAGATTTTTGCATTTACAATGCTATTTTTAAACAATACTAAATAATATACTAGAAAAAATACGACTCGCACCAGATCAATACTCAGACGGGAATCGAACCCGCGACCTTTGGATATCCGGTCCAATGCTCTGACCGCTGAGCTACCGAGTCACTAGTGACATCGTCGAATTTTTCCTAGTATATCCTAAACTCTTACGCTGTAAGCCAGCGTTATTTCACCAATGTGAGGAATTACCTCGACATTCAATTGAAATATCTTTCCAGATATTTTAACAATTGATTAAGATGAAATAGCTATATAATTTTTAAATTTGAGATTTTTGCATTTACAATGCTATTTTTAAACAATACTAAATAATATACTAGAAAAAATACGACTCGCACCAGATCAATACTCAGACGGGAATCGAACCCGCGACCTTTGGATATCCGGTCCAATGCTCTGACCGCTGAGCTACCGAGTCACTAGTGACATCGTCGAATTTTTCCTAGTATATCCTAAACTCTTACGCTGTAAGCCAGCGTTATTTCACCAATGTGAGGAATTACCTCGACATTCAATTGAAATATCTTTCCAGATATTTTAACAATTGATTAAGATGAAATAGCTATATAATTTTTAAATTTGAGATTTTTGCATTTACAATGCTATTTTTAAACAATACTAAATAATATACTAGAAAAAATACGACTCGCACCAGATCAATACTCAGACGGGAATCGAACCCGCGACCTTTGGATATCCGGTCCAATGCTCTGACCGCTGAGCTACCGAGTCACTAGTGACATCGTCGAATTTTTCCTAGTATATCCTAAACTCTTACGCTGTAAGCCAGCGTTATTTCACCAATGTGAGGAATTACCTCGACATTCAATTGAAATATCTTTCCAGATATTTTAACAATTGATTAAGATGAAATAGCTATATAATTTTTAAATTTGAGATTTTTGCATTTACAATGCTATTTTTAAACAATACTAAATAATATACTAGAAAAAATACGACTCGCACCAGATCATTTAGTATTGTTTAAAAATAGCATTGTAAATGCAAAAATCTCAAATTTAAAAATTATATAGCTATTTCATCTTAATCAATTGTTAAAATATCTGGAAAGATATTTCAATTGAATGTCGAGGTAATTCCTCACATTGGTGAAATAACGCTGGCTTACAGCGTAAGAGTTTAGGATATACTAGGAAAAATTCGACGATGTCACTAGTGACTCGGTAGCTCAGCGGTCAGAGCATTGGACCGGATATCCAAAGGTCGCGGGTTCGATTCCCGTCTGAGTATTGATCTGGTGCGAGTCGTATTTTTTCTAGTATATTATTTAGTATTGTTTAAAAATAGCATTGTAAATGCAAAAATCTCAAATATAAAAATTATATAGCTATTTCATCTTAATCAATTGTTAAAATATCTGGAAAGATATTTCAATTGAATGTCGAGGTAATTCCTCACATTGGTGAAATAACGCTGGCTTACAGCGTAAGAGTTTAGGATATACTAGGAAAAATTCGACGATGTCACTAGTGACTCGGTAGCTCAGCGGTCAGAGCATTGGACCGGATATCCAAAGGTCGCGGGTTCGATTCCCGTCTGAGTATTGATCTGGTGCGAGTCGTATTTTTTCTAGTATATTATTTAGTATTGTTTAAAAATAGCATTGTAAATGCAAAAATCTCAAATTTAAAAATTATATAGCTATTTCATCTTAATCAATTGTTAAAATATCTGGAAAGATATTTCAATTGAATGTCGAGGTAATTCCTCACATTGGTGAAATAACGCTGGCTTACAGCGTAAGAGTTTAGGATATACTAGGAAAAATTCGACGATGTCACTAGTGACTCGGTAGCTCAGCGGTCAGAGCATTGGACCGGATATCCAAAGGTCGCGGGTTCGATTCCCGTCTGAGTATTGATCTGGTGCGAGTCGTATTTTTTCTAGTATATTATTTAGTATTGTTTAAAAATAGCATTGTAAATGCAAAAATCTCAAATTTAAAAATTATATAGCTATTTCATCTTAATCAATTGTTAAAATATCTGGAAAGATATTTCAATTGAATGTCGAGGTAATTCCTCACATTGGTGAAATAACGCTGGCTTACAGCGTAAGAGTTTAGGATATACTAGGAAAAATTCGACGATGTCACTAGTGACTCGGTAGCTCAGCGGTCAGAGCATTGGACCGGATATCCAAAGGTCGCGGGTTCGATTCCCGTCTGAGTATTGATCTGGTGCGAGTCGTATTTTTTCTAGTATATTATTTAGTATTGTTTAAAAATAGCATTGTAAATGCAAAAATCTCAAATTTAAAAATTATATAGCTATTTCATCTTAATCAATTGTTAAAATATCTGGAAAGATATTTCAATTGAATGTCGAGGTAATTCCTCACATTGGTGAAATAACGCTGGCTTACAGCGTAAGAGTTTAGGATATACTAGGAAAAATTCGACGATGTCACTAGTGACTCGGTAGCTCAGCGGTCAGAGCATTGGACCGGATATCCAAAGGTCGCGGGTTCGATTCCCGTCTGAGTATTGATCTGGTGCGAGTCGTATTTTTTCTAGTATATTATTTAGTATTGTTTAAAAATAGCATTGTAAATGCAAAAATCTCAAATTTAAAAATTATATAGCTATTTCATCTTAATCAATTGTTAAAATATCTGGAAAGATATTTCAATTGAATGTCGAGGTAATTCCTCACATTGGTGAAATAACGCTGGCTTACAGCGTAAGAGTTTAGGATATACTAGGAAAAATTCGACGATGTCACTAGTGACTCGGTAGCTCAGCGGTCAGAGCATTGGACCGGATATCCAAAGGTCGCGGGTTCGATTCCCGTCTGAGTATTGATCTGGTGCGAGTCGTATTTTTCTAGTATATTATTTAGTATCATGGGTTTAGATAAATATCATGGGTGTTTTTAATCCATATGTATTAAAATATTTTTTGTTTCCCTAATAAAAATAAGAAAAAATAAAAAAATGGGTGTAGATAATAGTAGTTTATGAAACTGATGCATAATGAGGGGTATTAAAACATGAGTGTGTGTTTAAAAACCGAGCCGTAGGCGAGGTTTTTAATAGTATCACACGAGTGTTTTAATACCTAGTTATGTACAGTTTCATACACTACTTTATCTACTCTCATACAATTTGTGATTGAACCTACAAAATAAAATATCAATAATAAAAAGAGTAAGTAGTTTCTCGACTTTGATTTAGGTAGGTTACTAACCTATGTAAAGTAAGACGTTTTTCCGTCGCAGCATCTAAAATATCGGGGAGTCTTTCTTTACACTCACTACTATGAGACATTTTTAAGCAAAAGTAAAAATTAAAATTAAGAAATGGCGCGTATGCTATTAGAAAAAAAATAATGAAATGAGTGAATTCCAGCAGACTAATCGTTACACTAAGCCATCGATCACCATAGAGTACATTTTGATCATGGAAAGTATATGAGAATATCATTGTTTTTTTTTTTAATATCGCGGCACTGCCTTCTTCTTGGATTTGCCCTGTATCGTAATGAGAAAAAAAGTTATTTTATAGCATACTTTAGTATAGCGAAGGTATGTTATAAAATAACTTTTTAATTTTTTTTCGGTATTGCGTGTATAAAGTATGCCAATATAAATTCGTTTTGAAATTCATAATTCGAATTTTACGATATGAGAGTAGATAAAGTCTTGTATGCAACTGTACATAATTAGGTATTAAAACACTCATGTGATACCTATTACCACACTCGAAGCCTCTTGGTTTTGAGTCCTATAGATTTATCTTAACACAAATTATTAGAGCATTTGAATTTGTGTGATGTTGTCAATTATTAAGTTAATCAAGATTTTCTCCTTTCAGGGTTCAGTTTGGGAGATGAGCTTGGGTTCGAGCAGTCACTAACCAACTTGGACCCCAGTAGGCGTCGGTCAGTAAACGTTAGAAATGGTGCACCGCCCAACCTGGTAGACAACACGTCGCGCTCGGCTTCTAAGCAAGAGGTAATGGTAACTGAATTCATCATCTCGTTGGGAACATCATGAATGGATGGATGGATGAATGAATAGAGATAACGTGTTACTCTTAAACGATGGTCCGTATCGTGTTACTCTTCTCTACTTATCGTGTCTTTTGAACTACGAAAACGATTAGTAATATTAGAATTAATTATATTGATGAGCCATTCTTCTTCTTATCGAATGAGGATTGAGGAATAGTGGCCACTTCTGGTGTTAGAATTTATCAAGCCGCCTGTAAGGCCTCTAATTTGGTTTAACAACTGTTATCAGATGACAACAGCTGGGACCGACAGTTTAACGTGCCCCGAAGCACGGAAGCGCTCAGTTGTAATGCTACTTAACGGTCACCCATCCGACACTTGGCTGGACCGAGCGTTGCTTAACAAACGTGATCGAGTACGATTAGTCTGTCATATTAGTTTTAAGTACACACTTTGATTACCTTTGTGCAATCAATATTGAAATAAAAACAATGTTCGTCAGTTATTCGCACGATTAAATGACGGGAAGGTAAAAACAAAATAATGATGTACATATTCCGATAATGAAGAATGGGAAGCAAGAAATAAATTGTGTTCTCATAAGATTATGAAGCATTCGCTCGATTTGAATCTGCTTATAAGGCTACATAAGGGCTACATTCATTTGTGTGTTCAATTTACGGGCATATGATAGGCATGATGACTATTTTTTTATTTTATGTTACATAAATTACCTCTCAAAAAAAAAAGAAACATTGGTAAAATAATTATTTTGCTGGCATGAAAACCCGAGATATCACAGTTTGAAATGCACAAAATTAGACTCACCCAAAAACGCTCCATACGAACGGCTACTTAGTTATGTCGTCACGTCACGCTTAAGTAGTTTGTATGCAACGCGTAGGAAATTTGTTCGGCAGCTATATTAAATATTGTGTTTATCAAAATGGTTTCTTGGACAAATTTGCTATAAATTTTATGAACTAATTTAAGGTTTTATTTATTTTAATAAATTTTATATTTTTTGAATGGACTTGTCCACCCAACTTTGAAGGGTCATAAAACAAATAATCCTTACTAATATTATAAATGCGAAAGTCCGTTTGTTTGTTTGTTTGTTACGCCTTCACGCCTAAACTACTGAACCGATCTTCGTGAAATTTTACATACATTTTGCCAGGGGTATAGAGATGGACATAGGGTACCTTTCATCCCGAAATGAAGTATTGTTCCCGAGGGATAGCAAAAAAACTTTCCACGCAGACGAAGTCGCGGGCAGCCGCTAGTACGCAATATATAAAACCAAGAGGTATACAAGCTACTCTAAATGTTTAATATGTTTATGATTTTTATTAGTTATTTTATTTATTATTAATCATTTACATTACATTGTAATAAATTATTTAGACTGTACAATATTTTACAGATCGGTAGTAAATACAAATGAAAGTATTCGACGAGAAAATATTTGCCATTTTGTTTTTTTGTGGCTTACAGAAACGTGGTAAACAGAACAGGATTATGATGCGACCAATGGCACCATCATCTCGACCCAACCAATCCTCCATGGACAAGCTCAGCTCCCTCCATCGAAGAATAGCCACGACCATGCAGCCCATAGTCGTGCCGTCCATGGAACCGGCACCACCTAAAACCATGCAGGGGCTCACCATGGCAAAGCCCATCCCCATGGGCGTTCCTGCTTTCAAGCCTCTTCCACCAAAAGAAGACACTCTCAAAGTCCTCCCGGTCGTTTCTTCAACCAAGAACACCTTCACACCTCTCCAAGTTCAGGCGAAAGGACCCGGCCTCGCCTACCAAAGTGAGAATTACCCACACTCACACAACCAAGTCTCCAAAATGGTCTCACAAATGACAGCAGTACAATACGCCCCCCAACTGCTCAGAATAACACCCACGCCCATCATAATCCACAACACCCCAAAACTATACCCATTACCGACTACAGTTAACCCATTCATTCCGATGCCAATCGCCGCTCCGCCCGCACAAGCTATCTCGATCATATCCGCACCCGCTTTAAAAGACCATCCGCACGCTCCTTTCAGAACCGTTTCAGTCCAACCTCCCATTTCTAACTTTGTAGACTCGCGCCCTCAAGACTTTGGTTACGCGTACAACACGAAGAAAGTCGACGACTACAACACCATCTCGGGGTACGGCGACGACACAGCATTGAAGTTCGACAAGGAAGATATAAACTCGAAGATAGTGGAAATCGCCAAAGCGGGGAACATTTCTATGGACGCTGTGGAAGCGGCAATAGCTCTGCGGCAACAGCAGCTACTGAGCAAGTACGCCAATATGCCCGTGCCGACTACTACTACGACTACGACTACGACCACTACCTCGGAGCAACCTATAGTGTTCCAGCCGCAGCCGGAGCCTGAAATCATCGTTGCTTCACCACAGAAACCAAAGAGGTAATCCATTTTTCAACTTACCAATGGGATTCAATCTTGATGCAATGAGTTACATATGGGACTTCTTTTAAAAACATTCATACATTTGCCAAAACGTCAAATTATTTGTATCGTTCAGTGAGAAAGAGCTATAGTTACAGAGCTAATGACAAAATACTATAAGAGGTATCTCAAGGCCCATCATTCAATATGATATAGTGTTGAGGGTGTACATGAGTCAGCACCTACTCGCAAGGCCAGGAAGTGAAACAACTGGCGTCAGAACGCTTTCAAGCGCTTTGAGCGACTGTTGACTGCCTAGGTCCATGAATCTGTGGTCTGACTATTTTTTTATATAATATTAAACATTTCATTATATAATATTTTTAACATAATAATTAATTAAGCAGTATACGAATTTTCAGCATTGAGAAAGCTTTTGTACCAACCTAAAAATTGTGGCAACTTACGTGGTCTGCTGACTCGGCATGTTCCATAATAATGCGGACTGACCACCTTCTCATTTTTTCGTACTATTCTCTAGTATACTGCCAAATTTTAATCTTAGGCATATCGAAATTTAACATACTTGAAAGCGTGCCTACGCCTACACTACCTACACTTCCTGGCCTTGCGAGTAGGTGTTGACTCATATACATCCTAAACACTATATTATTTTGAATGATGGACCTTGAGATAACTCTTGCAGTATTTTGCCACTAGCTCTGTAACTACTAGGTATCATGGACACAGCGTCGCCTGACCACTGCTTAGGTTAAAACCGCTTGCACGCCGCGCCGTCATAACATACGATTAGTTCGTGGAACACACGAATTTTGTTGCTAAAGCGACGCTGTTGTCTATTGTACTTCGTGAGACAGGCTTAACAGAGAAGAAAAAAAATTCTTCACAGATAACCAGTTATCTGGCCATGGTTATCTCCGAGGAACAAGGGGGTAAAACTTAGTATATTTAAGTTCAGTCAAGATTCAAGATAGCTTTATGAAATACGTCAAAGAAGTTGAAACTGTATCTTAACCTAGAAATTTCATTCACTTGACCATCGTCGACATTTGCCCTAATATACAAGGTTATTTTTAGTTTATACAAAACCTTTCGTGGGGTTGATTAGACCATCAGACTGAACTTTCATTATGTGACCAACCTTGAAATCGCAAAAAAATATCAGCTGTTTCATACATTTCGATGGATTAGGATAGTACTTTTGTATGGAACAGCAGATTTTTTTTGCGATTTCAAGGTTGGTCCCATAATGAAAGTTGTTCAGTTTGATGGTCTGATCAACCCCACGAGAGGTTTTGTATAAACTAAAAATAACTTTGTAGAAGGCAAGTAAGGGCTTAACTCTTTTGAAATGCCTTCAGAAACCCAACAGTGGGCAAGGTGATGAACGCCCCGCGCGAGTACTACCCGGTGGGCTACGAGAAGAACTTCGACGATCACTTCCAATCTAAAGTGGACTTACCCGATACTGACTTCCATTGCGGCGACCAGAAGTACTTCCCCGGGCTGTATGGAGATGAGGGGTTGGGATGTATGGTGAGTTCAAAGCTAATCATTTTTAGTTCATATTGACCAACCCAACCGTTCAACTGCCTCTGTGATCTAGTGCTTCGCCCGACCGTGTAAAACGCAGGGGTCCCGAGCTCAATTCCCAGGGGGGGTACAATTTGTACTCGGTTTGGTTGGTGGTAGGGCTTATATCAATTCCGCCTGGCTAGCTACCACCATCTTACCTAAGTCTGACGCCATAAAAACAGTTTAAAAATGGCTGTTCTGGCAAATATAGATAAGATAGCCAGTTCCTCAGTGATGAGGATTCCGGGTGTAGTGCTAGCAAAAAGTTATGACTAAAAGAACGACATTTTGACCGTTTAACCCACCAAATATTTATCAAGAAAAAAAGTGCATAAGTAAACTACATTAGGTGCAAATCTGTTATTAGCGGAAGATCCTGGGGACATCACCTTGCATTTTGGAGACAAAGCAAACCGCTTGGAACGGGTGTTCCTTGGGGTGATCTGAGCTGATTTAGCCCGGTTGCCACGCGGTTCCCCCCAGCAGGTGGGCAGGGGAGGGGGGAGAACGGTGCGTCCGGCGGGCCTCACTCTAAGCTTAATATCTGCATACATGTAGCAACTATATCAAGTTTGGTGTCTTTTTCTTATAATTCGAGGACAAGGAATTCATTTTTGGAACTAAATTTTCACTCACCCATACAAAAAAACCGCAAAATTCAAAAATGATTTTTTTTCTCTACAATTTTTTTTCGTAAATCCTCTGCAGAATGAAAACTATAAAAATTTTCCCTAGAAAAAAAATACTAGTGAATAGCCCAGTTATTCCACTTTATATTATAATAAACTTGTTAAACATTTTTGTGTAAGAACTGTGTTAAAAAAAAAAAAATTGTCGCACGGCAGAATTTTCTCTGCCATTTTTTTTCGAAAATTTTCTATAGAATTAAAACTATGTAGATTTGCACCAGAAAAAAATAATGAAAAATTAGCTCAGTTAATCTTCTAAATAAATAAATACATTTGTTAAACATTTTTGTCTAGTAACTGTGTTAAAAAAATGTTTTAAGTCGCGTGGCGGAATTTTTTCTACCGATTTTTTTCGTACATCCTCTAGAGAATTAAAAATTATGAAGAATTTCCCCAGAAAATAAATACTGGTGAATAGCCCAGCTATCTTACTATATAAAAAAATAAATTTGTCAAACATTTTTGTCTAGAAACTGCGTTAAAAAAATATTTTTTGTCGCTATTTTCTCTACATTTTTTTTTATTTTCGAATATTTTCTACAAAATTAAAACTATGAAAATTTGCCCCAGAAAAATAAATAGGTGAATAGCCCAGTTATTTTACTATATAGTATAAGACATTAGTAAAACATTTTTGTCTAGTAACTGTATTCAAAAAATGTTTTGCGTCGCGTGGCGTAAATATCTATACCATTTTTTTCGATAATCCTCTACAGAATTAAAACTATGAGGATTTGCCCAAAGAAACAAAAATACTAGTGAATAGCCCAGTTATCCTACTATATAGAATAATAAACTTGTCAAACATTTTTGTCTAGTAACGGTGTTAAAAAAATGATCTAAAATATATAAATAAAGATGTTGGGGAAACGTTCGCCATTAGAATTAATATAAATGTGATAAAATTAACATACCTAGTTATGAGATATTAAAAAAAACCGGTCAAGAGCAAGTCGGACTCGCGCACCGAGGGTTCCGTACAATCATAAATATTATATTTGGATATGTTATAGTCTAAGCGGTCACGGGATTTTTGGTAACGATCAAGGAAAAGGTTAGATGCTTTTTCATGGGTTAAAGAGTGGTCCCCTAATGTGAATGATGTCGGTCTGCCTGCTCTCAGAAGTTGCAACTTCGAGTTACAGCGATTATAAGAGGCTTGATTGTTATGAAAAAAAAAAGATCAGAGAAATGGTCAGTTTTAGTACCTATTCAAAGTATGGCGTCTCCGTAACTGAAATGATGTGATCTGCCGGCTCTCAGTGGTTGCATTTCAGAGCTATGACGCGCGCAAGTTATAACAAAATATTTTTTTCGGCAAATTGTATTTTTAAAAATACTAATTGATAGTTCTTTATTATGATAAAAAAAATGTCTTAAGCCATTTTTGTCTAAAATGAATAGATTGGTCGGAAAAAAATACTTTGATTTTTTTTTTGTATGGAGTGAGATATTCAATGTGCTCTTACGGCCAATTCCTAATTTTTTCTGCCTCAAAACTACTTCTGCGTCACTATTTCAAACGTTTAAAATAATCATACACTATCAAAGCGCGCCCAAAATTGTACATTTACTCAGCTTGGATTTTTAAACAGTATAAAATCGTATTTTTTAGTAAAAACTTTTTTTGCCATTCTTTATTTTCATCAATTTTAACACTAGAAAAGCCAACAAAACGTTCAGTTAAGGTCTATTATACAATTGTTTTTACCATAATTACAATGCAACTAAAATATAAAGCTAAAATGTTCTCAACAAAAAACAATAAATATCTGAGTTGTAATTGTTTCATTAATAGTTTTGACCTGACCAAATTCCTAATGAACTCTTAAGAGGTATTGCGGAAGAGATGGGGCCAATACTGGCTAAAGTTTTCAACGAAATACTACGCATGGTTATTATACCTAGACAATGGGCAGAGTCACACATAATACTCTTACATAAGAAAGGATCAAGGAAGGAAATAGGAAACTACAAGCCCATATCACTGATTTCAAACACATACAAAGTCTTTGCAAAGGCATTACTATAAATAATATTTATTTTTATTTATTTATGGTATCTGGTAATCTTGATGAAAATCAACCAATCAAACAGGCTGGGCTCAGGAAAAACTACAATACAATATATCACATCACCATTAAACAACTCATCCAAAAACACAACGAATATAATAAGCCAATTTACAAAGCAAATTTCAATACCATTATCTGATGTCCTTACATTTATTTTAATGAAACAAAGAAGACCTAAAATTTTAAGTGATTTACTTGATAAAATAACTGTAACACCTTATTTAAAGAAAATTAACTTTTTATTACCACACGTAACATGACTTTACTAATATTAAAGAATAGACTACCTAATACAATTAAAATTAAATAAAGATTACCAAAATTTACAGGGCTTTGTACACATAGCTTATTAACTAGAGACATACAATAAGACCCAATGTACAATGTTAAATATGTATATGGATAATTAGAAAAACAATTTAATTTTCATACAAACAAAGTAACTTTGATGCGTTGATCGTTTCGCTCGCTAACAGCGACCGGAAAACCTCTTTTTTGGTTAACCCAATTGATAGGGAAACCTTAATAAAAAACTTACCAAATGATAGGGTTTCCCTTTCGATAGGGTTAGTCGACGTTATGCTTACCGTATTGATAGGGTTTTTGAAAACAAGTCTATGAAATACCCAATCAAAAACCCTTTTAACGGTAAGCGGTTCATGAAATACCCAATCAAAACCCCTTTAACGGTAAGCGGTTCTGGGGCCCTATTTTTGAATCGCTCGGCTGGCGTCGAGCGTTCGTTTCTACTGATTTTCGTTCGAAATTTAACTCAACCTCCATACATTTGAGTCAAATGTTGAACGAAAATCAGTAGAAAAGAGCGCTCGACGCCAGCCATGCGATTCAAAAATAGAGCCCCAGAACCACTTACCGTTAAAGGGGTTTTGATTGGGTATTTCATGAACCTCTTACCGTTAAAAGGGTTTTTGATTGGGTATTTCATAGACTTGTTTTCAAAATTCGCCAGCGATTCAAAAATAGGCCCCCTGGTCCTTCGGTCCAGGTGGAACTAGGTATAAATTGCTTGAACACGTTTTAAAACCCCTTCATAAAGCCTTCATAGGGTTTCCCCGATAGGGTTTTCGTATTCGGTAAGTGCTTACTTGGGTTACCCTTTCGATAGGGTTACCGTATTGATAGGGTTACCGTATTGGTAGGGTTTTTGAAAACAAGTCCATGGAATACCCAATCAAAAACCCCTTTAACGGAAAGCAATTCCGGTCCTTGCTCGTAAGTTCGACGACTTCCAACCTCCCGAACAAGCCGGGTTCCGAAAAAGCATTAGTACCATTAGAGGAGGGGCCAGGCCTTCAAAATTGAAATCCCGTCGGACAAGCGAGTGCTCTACCGACAACTGGTATCATTGTCTTCAGCATGATCTCCTGAACAATAATATAGCGGTTGTCGAATTTAAAGTGGTGGAGGGGGGAGGGGGGGGGAGGAAAAAGGTGCAAAACTCGGTTATCAGAGTTTGGCTAATTTCTCAATAACCACTTGGTCGATTTAAACAAATAAACTGTCATATGATAGGTAATATTCTTAACAACAGATTTTATCAAACAATGGTTTTTGTAGATACTATAGTTTATGAAATAATTGGATAAAATATGAATTTCAAATAAATATTTTTTTGTTTTGTAGAATTGAAGCAGTAAATTGAAATAAACTACTATGTAATTAAAAATATGAAGATTTGCTCCAGAAAAAAAATATCGGTGAACAGCCCAGTCATTCCCTTATATAGAATAATAAACTTGTTAGACATTTTTGTCTAGTAACTAGCTAAAAAATTTTTTTTTTGTCGCGTGGCGAAATTTTTTCTTCCATTTTTTTTTTCTTAAATCCTCTACAGAATTAAACGTATGAAGATTTGCTTCAGGAAAAAAATAACGGTAAATAGCCCAGTTATCCCATTATATAGAATGATAAACTTATCAAACATCTTTGTCTGGTAATTATGTTAAAAAAAATGTTTTTATTGCGTGGCGAATTTTCTTTATCTCTTTTTTTTCGAAAATCTTCTACAGAATTAGGACTATCAAAATTTGCCCCATAAAAAAATAATAGTGAATAGTCCAGTTATTTTTCTATATAGAATAATAAATTTGTAAAACATTTTTGTCTAATAACTGTGTTACAAAATGTTTTGTGGTGCGTGGCGAAATTTTCTTTACAATTTTTTTTTTCGAAAATCCTCTACAAAATTAAATCTATGATGATTTGCCTCAGAAAAAAATGCTGGTGAATAGCTTAGTTATTGCACTATACAGAAAAATAAACTTATCAAACATTTTTGTCTAGAAATTATGTTAAAAAAAAAAATATTTCTGTCACGCAGCGAAATTTTCTCTAACATATAATTTTTCCAAAAATCTTCTACAGAATTAAAACTATGAGGATTTTCTCCAGAAAAAAATATAGTAAATAAATCAACTATCCCACTATATAGATTAATAAACTTATCAAACATTTTGGTCTAGTAACTGTGTTAAAAATTGTTTTATGTCACATAACACGGTGGACCTGCAAAGTTATGTTTAAATGAGTTTGCACGGCACAAAATATTTTTTAACACAGTTACTAGACAAAAATATTTGACAAGTTTATTATTCTATATAGTGAAATAACTGGGCTATTCACAATTTTTTTTTTCTGGGGCAAGTCGTCATAGTTAGAATTAATTAATTCTGTAGAGGATTTTCGAACAAATGGTAGAAAAAATTTCACCTCGTGAACAAATAAACATTTTTTAACATAGTTACTAGACAAAAATGTTTATCATGTTTATAATTTTATATATAGTGGAATAACTGGGCTATTCATCAGTATTTTTTTCCGAGGATAATCTTTATAGTTTTAATTCTGTAGAGGATTTTCGAAAAAAATGGTAGAAAACATTTCGCCACGTGACCCAAAAAAATGTTTAAGCATAGTTACTAGATAAAAATGTTTAACAAGTTTATTACTCCATATAGTGAAACAATTGTGCTATGTACAAATATTTTTTTTCTAGGGCAAATCCTCATAGTTTTAATATCATAGTACTTTCTTTCAATTTACTGCTTCAATTCTGCAAAACTAAAAAAGCCTTTGTTTGAAATTCATCTTTTTTCAATTTTTGTAATAAACTTTAGTATTTACAAAAACCATTGTTAAATAAAATTTGTTGTTACGGGTATTATCTACCATATGACACCTTATTTGTTTTAATCGGACAAGCGGTTACTGAAAAAATATCCAAACCCTGATACCCGATTTCCGCATCTTTTCCCTCCCCTCCCTCCCCCCTCAACCACTTTATAATGCGACAACCACTATATTCTTGTTCAAGAGATCATGCTGAAGACAATGATACCAGTTGTCGGTAGAGAACTCTCTGGTTCGACGGGAATCGTCATTAGACGACTTTCGTTAAAGCGGTTTCCATATTATTCGGACAGTGACCTCCCGCACTATATCGATGATAATTTTGCTGTCTTCCAGCCAAATTTCAAAACTAAAAAACAAACAGCAAGCTAATGACTGTGGCAATTTTACGTAGTACTTTATACTATATGTACTTCTGTACTTTATTTTAATTTACTGCTTCAAATCTACAAAACCAAAAATGATTTTGTTTGAAATTCGACTTTTTTCTAATTATTTAATAAACTATAGTATTTACAAAAACTATTGCTAAATAAAATATGTTGTCAAGGATATTACCTACCCTAAAACACCTTATTTGTTTAAATCGGACAAGTGGTTGTTGAGAAAATTAACCAATTTCCGATACTCGACTTCCGCATCTTTTCCCTCCCCCCCTCCCCCCTCCACCACTTTATAATGCGACAACCGATGTATTCTTGTTCAGGAGATTATGCTGAAGACAATGATACCGGTTGTCGGTGGAGCACTCTCTTGTCCAGCCGGAATCGTAATTAGACGACTTTAGTAAATGTGGCATCTCCTCTACATAGACCACATCAATAAAATCAGCTATTATGCTTGGCGTTCGTGGACTATGAGAAAGCCTTTGATTCGATTGAAACCTAGGCGATGCTGCAGTCTCTCCAAAGTTTCCAAGTGGACTACAGGTATATCGAGGTGATGTGGTACGAAAATGCCACCATGTTGATCCGAGTACAGAACCAGAGCACAAATTGTATCCAACTGCAGCGAGATGTGGGACAGAGAGATACTATTTCCCCGAAACTATTCACAGCTGCGTTGGATGATATCTTTAAACTCTTAGACTGCTTAGACTGGAAAGGACTCAGAATCAAGATGAATGGCCAGTACCTAACACACCTTCGTTTTGCCGATGATATAGTTCTTAAGGCGAAAACCTTGAAAGACCTGAACACAATGCTTGAAGATTTCCGTTAGTGCTTCCCAAAGAGTGGGTCTCAAGATGAACATTTATAAGACGAAAATCATATCGAATGCCCATGTTGTGCCCACTCCAGTTCATATTGGGAACACTAGGAGTTGTTGTCCATTACGTTGAAGTACCTACGACAGGCAGCCCAGTTAGGTAAGTTCAACTGCGGGAAAGAGATCTCTCGTCGAATCAAACTCAGATTGGTAGCATTCGGGCAGCTTCGAAAACATCTTTCCGTCCGATTTACCTCAGTGTCTCAAGACGAAAGTCTATGACCAGTGTGTGTTGTCAGTGATGACTTCGGCAGTGAAACGTGGCCGCAAACTATGGGTCTCATAAGGAGGCTCAAGGTCACCCAGCGGGCAAAGAAGAGAGTCATAATCGGCGTTTTTCTGCGTGATCCAATCAGAAATGAGGAGATCCGCAGGAAAACTAAAGTAATCAACATCGCTCGAAGGATTGCTCAGTTAAAGTGGCAGTAGGCTGGACACATAGCGAGAAGAACCGATGGCCGTTGGGGTGGAAAGGTTCTGGAATGGCAACCGTGGACCGGACGACGCTCCGTGGGTAGACCCCCGACAAGGAGGACCGACGATCTGGTGAAGGTCGCGGGAAACCGCTGGATGCGAGCAGTGCAGGACCGTTCGTCGTGGAGATCCTTGGAGGTGGCCTATACTCAGCAGTGGGTGTCGTGCAGCTGATATGATGATACATCCAAGTGATCTGAACGGCATTTTAAGAGCTGTATGTACCAAAGTTCTCAGTTTCAGGATTTCCATACCTTTTAATGCTATTTACGAGATTTTTTTAAACTTATCGAAACAGATCTTACAATCCTTATAGATCAGTTGTGTGTATATTGCGATCTGGATCTCCTTCATTTACTTTCTTAATAGCCGTCTTCAAATCACAGCTTGATCAATCTCTGGCGGAGGATGTATGAAAATGAATTAAATGAATTACCTGGTGCTTCTTATTATCTGTCGCATAATAAAATATTGATGATTTTAGTTTCTGCTTTTTTCTATCAATATTCATAAATACAATTTTGATCTTAATAATATATCTTCAAAATCTTTACTTTTGTTATAAATTACTTATAAACGAGCCTAATTTTTTTAGTAAAGCCCATATAAAGGTTTTAAAAAATCTTAATAAAATTTAGTTTCTATCGTTAATATTTTAAAAACTTCATTTATTTGAATATGATATTAATCATTGATCTGAATTAACCTTTTCTCTTTTTTTTCTTTTTCCTTGTAAAATAATAATACTTTTTAGTTTGTAATAACCCGCCTGGGCCTTACTTAACATCCCGCTGCATTATGTTATTTTGGTTTTATTTGATTTATTATTGTAAAAAAGTCATCCATAGTAATAATAGTGACCAAAAGTTTTGTTGGCTTTTATTGTGTTTTAATTGATGAGAAAGTAATAAATAACGACAAAACAATCAGTTTTTACTTAAAAATTACGATTTGATACTGTTTTGAAATCCAATATGTATTAAACGGACAATTTTGGGCGCGCGTTGGCTGATAGTATAGGAGTATTTAAATGTTTAAAATAACAATAAAATATTGACGCAGAAGTAGTTTTGAGGCAGAAACAATTAGGAATTGGCCAAAAGAGCACATTGAATATCTCACTCCATACAAAAAAACATAAAGTATTTTTTTCCGACCAATCTATTCATTTTAGACAAAAATGGCTTAAAACATTTTTTTCATTAAAATAAAGAGTTCTATCGATTAGTATTTTTAAAAATACAATTTGACGAAAAAAAAATTTTGTTGTAACTTGCGCGCATCATAGCTCTGAAATGCAACCACTGAGAGCCGGCAGACCACATTATTTCAGCTACGGAGAAGCCATACTTTGAATAGGTACTAAAACTGACCATTTCTCTGATCGTTTTTTTTTCGTAACAATGAAGCCTCTTATAATCACTGTAACTCGAAGTTCCAACTACTGTGAGCAGGCAGACCGACATCATTCACATTAGGGGTCCACTCTTTAACCCATGAAAATGCATCTAACCTTTTCCTTGATCGTTACCAAAAATCCCGTGACCGCTTAGACTAACTGTGATCCATCGCCATAGAGTAAATTTTAACCATGGAAAGTAATTTGTATGGAATGTTCAATATTTTACTTTCCATGGTTAAATTTACTCTATGGCGCTGGGCCACAGTATTTACCGAGCGTGTAGCCGATGCCTATAAATCCAGATTCTATAATCTGGATCGATACAGTGAATTACGATCCATGGCGATCCGGAATATCGATACAAGGCACCCGGATCGAACATCTTTATTGACGCTAAAACCGGAAGTGGGGGGGAGGAGGGGATGGGGGATGAGCGGTGGCACAGGCATGGCAAGACCTCTCCATACTCACGCGCGGGTGTGTGGATTCGATTCAAATCGGTTCCACACTACGCACACTGCTTCGCGGGAGGTTTGGGGCTTTTCGCGCGCGAGTTTAGAGATGCCTTAAGGTGGGGAGGGAACTCATATAGTCGAAGATACGCAAGCGGCCGGCGTGCACTTAAAAATTTGCCTATTGTCCCGTTTTTCAAAGTTTTTTTAGGCTTTCTCTACAAATAAGCGTCTTGCGTACACAATGATAGTTCTTAAATACAACCACTGAGAGCCGGCAGACCAACTTGTTTCACAAGTGGAGATACTATACTTTGAATTGGTACTAAAACTGACCATTTCCCGTATCGTTTTTTTTTCGTAACAATGACGTGACTTGTGCACGTCATAGCTCAGAAATGCAACCACTATGAGCTGGCAGACCAACTTGCTTCATCTGCAGAGACGACATACTTTGAATATATACTAAAACTACCCATTTCTCTGATCGTTTTTTTTTCGTCACAATGAAGCCTCTTGTAAGCGCTATAACTCGAAGTTGCAACCACTGAGAGCAGGCAGACCGAGATCATTCACATTAGGGGACCACTCTACAACACATGAAAATGAATCTAACCTTTTCCTTGATCGTTACCAAAAATCCCGCGACCGCTCAGTCTATTACTTTAGTGGACAGTCTTTAAAAAAGTAGGATAAACGGCAGACAGGTGGAAGGGCGAACAGGTGGACAGTTAATTTACAAATCTTAACCACAGCTGCTTATGGTGACTGAAAAACGTTTCAGCCACTCCACATTGCAAACTGTTTATATTACTAAGTAGGAACTTATTCTTCGTTTATTCGTACGGCAAATAGTAGGTAATTGGGATGTTGACAACTTTTTTTATTTTATATTACATAAATTACCTCTCAAAAAAGAAACATTGGTAAAATAATTATTTCGCTAGCTTGAAAACTGCCCGAGATATCACAGTGTGAAATGCACACAAATGGACTCGCCCAAAAACGCTCCATACTAACGGCTACTGAGTTATGACGTCACGCCTCAGTAGTTTGTATGCAACGCGTAGGAAATTTGTTTGGCAGCTACATTAAATATTGTGTTTATCAAAATGGTTTCTTAGACAAATTTTCTATACATTTTACGAACTAATTAAAGGTATCATTTATTTTAATAAATTTTATACTTTTCAAATGGACTTGTCCACCCAACTTTGAAGGGTCATAAAACAAATAATACGCAATATATAAAACCAAGAGGTATACAAGCTACTCTAAAAGTTTAATATGTTTACGATTTTTATTAGTTGTTCGTTATTTTATTCATTAGTCAACATCCCAATTATATTAGAACCAGCCACCAATTATTATTGTAGTGTTAGGTTGCGCCATCTCTTGACCGATAGTGGAACTATTTTAATATTCTTTGGTTAGCATGCTTAGGACAGCGCCATCTGTTGACTGGTAGTGAAACTAAATAATTTTTGTTTGTTTTTTGAATTTCTAAAAAAGTGTATTATATAAAGACATCGTTTTATTTTTCCTGTAATCTTTATATAAATTACTATCACATAGAATTATTTCAGATTTTTCTCTTTGCAAACTTCGGAGATAAGGGGGGGAACGGTATTTTTTTTACATTTTTCACCATAAGTCGAAAACTATGCAGCCTAAGAAAAAAGAAAAAAATGTTTTAAAATGTGCAAACAGCGTTTTTTCATATGATACCCCACATGCCCTGGTCACCTCACTTCAAATTTTTAAGACCCCTTTTCAGTCCCTGTTGTAAAACAAATTTTTTTTTTATATCTTTCTTATTTGCAAAATAGTTGGGCAAATGTCATCTTAAACTATTCCAAATTTCAAGTTGGTACCATTAGTAGTTCTCGAGATATTCAGCTGTGACAGACAGACAGACAGACTGAGTCACACCATAAGGGTTCCTTTTTTACCATTTTGGTACGGAACCCTAATGCAAGTTAAAATGCAATAATTTAATTGTTCGCAGTTGCCACTACATGCACATAGGTCTTTGTATTTTAGATTTCTTTTAATGCAGTTGCACTTCCCTGCGCATTTTGTTTTGCAGCGGCAATGAATTAATTCTAAACAAGCAGCAGAAGCAGCAGGTAGTCTTGTTCAAATAGGCTCCAATAGCCATTTTGTTTGGACCATCCCCAGTCAACAGGGCGTGGCAGCTGTTGCTGAGGGGCTATCATCTGTCCCCAAACACAGCCTCCTTGGTAAAGTGCACGGAGAATATGGTTACGAAGTGCATCTTCCGTTGGAGGCAGATGTTCCAGCTGGAGATCTTTTTTGTAAAGAGACTAAAGAGTACTTTTCGGCACTTATTTACCTGCATTCGGCACCTGATCTGAAATCAGTAACAAATTAAAATTCATAATGTTAAAATAATGTCTAGGAACCAATTCACATCTCGTAATTCAAATTTCTTCAGACTTAATATTGTAAGGTTCTTACTTGTCATACAATACAATAACATTTTTTTACAATATAAGCAATGCCTGCTCAATATTTCCTTATTTGGCGTATTTAAACCCTTCAGATACTACAAGATTTGTGTTCCAAGCTTGAAATGCGCTTTTTTACCCTTTCACACAAAAAAGACACAGAAGAAAAGACACAGTGTCGCAACCTGAAAAGGCGTGGAAGAATGGCAAGACTTCAGTCTTTTCTGGTCCTGTAGAATAAATTATAATCAATGCGTTGCAACTGAAATCATATATTTAACAAAAGTTTGTAGCACGTGACCAATCGCTCAGATGACCTGTCTCGTACTGCGCTAAACTTACAATATTAAGTCTGAAGTGAAGAGATTTGAATTACGAGATGTGGATGGGTTCCTAGACATTATTTTAAAATTATGAATTTTTATTTGTTACCAATGTAAATTATCAATGTAACCAGAAAAATAACAACTTATCAGAACATAACTTTGCAGGTCCGCCGCGCGACACAGAACATTTTTTTAACACAGTTACTAGACAAAAATGTTTGACAAGTTTATTATTCTATATAGTAGGATAACTGGGCTATTCACTAGTATTTTTGTTTCTTTGGCAAAATCCTCAAAGTTTTAATTCTGTAGAGGATTTTCGAAAAAAAATGGTAGAGAAATTTCCGCCACGCGACATCAAACATTTTTTTAATACAGTTACTAAACAAAAATGTTTAACAAATGTCTTATTCTATATAGTAAAATAACTGGGCTATTCACATATATTTTTTTTCTGTAGTAAATTATCATAGTTTTAATTTTGTAGAAAACATTCGAAAAAAAAATGTAGAGAAAACTCCGCCGTGCGACACAAAATATTTTTAACGCAGTTTCTAGAAAAAAATGATAAACAAGTTTATTTTTGTATATAGTAAGATAACTGGGCTATTAATCACAATTTTTTTCTTGGGAAAATCTTTATAGTTTTAATTCTCTAGAGCAAGGGTGGCCAACCCGCGGCCCGCGGGCCGCATGCGGCCCGCCGTTTGTTACCTTGTGGCCCGCGGAGAAAAGCAATTTTTTTTAAAGTGAAAAAAAAATACTAAAATTACCTTATCATACCTACTATAAAAAAAAAACAAACACTTCTTCTCTCACATAGTACCTAGTACTTCGGCCCGGAGTTAAATTCTACTTCCGAATTTTGGCCCGTGTCGAAAAGGTTGGCCACCCTTGCTCTAGAGGATTTTCGAAAAAAAAAATGGCAGAAAAAATTCCGCCGCGCGATTTAAAACATTTTTTAACACAGTCACTAGACAAAAATGTTTAACAAATGTATTATTTTATATAGTAAACTAACTTAGATATTTTTTCATTATTTTTTTTCTGGTGCAAATCTACATGGTTTTAATTCTATAGAAAATATTCGAAAAAAAATTGGCAGAGAAAATTCCGCCGCGCGACAGAAAAAATTTTTTTATACGCAGTTTTTACGAAAAAAGTTTAATAAATTTATTAATATATATAGTGGAATAACTGGGCTATTTACAAGTATTTTTTTTCTAGGGAAAATTTTCATAGTTTTAATTCTGCAGAGGATTTTCGAAAAAAAAATTGTAGAGAAAAAAACATTTTTGTATTTCGCGGTTTTTTTGTATGGGTGAGTGATGTTGATTAAAAGCAATGTTTAACATTTATTATGTGTTGGCAACACTTTTCAAAATTAAAAAGTAATTAAAAGATGTCCGCTCTTCCGTAAAATTCCATTGTTGTAACTCGTGTGTGCTGCGATAAATAAAAGTCTGAATTATATAAAATCCTTTTGTTTCATTCAAAAAGTATCAGGTTATGGGCCCAGGCACATAATTCTGTCGTACTTGTTTGAAATAAAAGGAGGCGGTAAAGCAAAACCTGAAAAATGGAAAATAATACCAATAGCGTCAACGTGATCAAGTTGGAGGGTTCCAGGAATTGGAATATCTGGAAATTTCAAACAACGGTGTTGTTGAGAGGTCATGGTTGGCTGGATATTGTGGAAGGTAGACGTGTGAAGCCCGAAGCTGCTGCTGAAATACCTGCATGGGAAGCTAAAGATGCGAAGGCGCAGACTTTACTTGTCACACGGATGTCGGAAGAGGTTATGTTGCACATCATTACGTGCACGAGTTCTGCTGAAATGTGGAGAAAACTTCAAAGTGTGTATGAGCAGAAGACAGAAACAAGTGTACACATAATACAGCAAAGATTTTTCCAGTACAAATATGAGAAAGGCATCGATATGTCAGTTTTCTTATCCAAAATCCAAGAAATGCGTAACCAGTTAAAACAGATGGGTGAAGAAATCACCGATAAATTTGTTATTACAAAGGTGTTAATGTCGTTGCCTGATGAATATAAACATTTCGTTTCTGCTTGGGAATCGGCACCTGATGACAAGCAAACAATCGACAACTTGGTGGCCAGATTATTAATTGAAGAAGAAAGGGTGAAAGAAAACAATGACGAGTCCCAGCAATCTTCATCTTCATCTGCATTCTTTGCGAAAAACAAAAGACCTGTAAAATGTTATAAGTGCGGCAAAGGTGGACATTATCAAAGTGACTGCAAAAGTAGCAAACATAACAGTGAAGAAAATGTGAATAATAATAATAACTGTTTCTATTGTGGAAAGTTCGGACATTATAAGGCGCAGTGTCGGTTTAGAAGACAAAAAACTAGTAAGTCTGAGAACAAAACGAAAAGTAATGCATTTGTAGTGTCAAACTCATCTCATGAACTGCATAAATCTAAGTGGCTAGTTGACTCTGGTGCCAGTGAGCATATGTGCCGAGATCGTGCATTGTTTACATCGTTCACAAGTACCTCACAAAAGTCAGTGATCATCGGTAACGGCGCAGTAATAAGTGCCCTAGGCTATGGACAGGTAGCAGTACAAGTATCGAACGGGACTGAGTGGATTGATACTGTCATAGACAATGTTTTGTACGTTCCCGAACTAAAAACTAATCTGTTTTCAGTCAATCGTATCACGGATAAAGGTTATGTTATGATGACAGATGACAGTTCATGCAAAGTTTATAAAGGTAATGAAGTTTGTGCAGTGGCAGAACGAATTGGAAGTTCTTATTATTTGGAATTACGTTATAAACGTGAGTGCGAGATTGCAAGCACTGCAAAATTAGTGCAGAATGACTTAGATGAGTGGCACAAAAGACTGGCGCATCAAAACTTTATTTATGTGAAAGATATTCTGCGGAAAAACAATATTGACGTCAAACAGACTGATAAACCTGAGTGTGAAAGCTGTCTGGCAGGAAAGATTCATCGATTGCCTTTCAGCAAAAGTAAATATGTGAGTTCACGGACATGTGAGCTAATCCATGCCGATACTTGTGGCCCAATGGAAGAAGCGTCTGTTGGTGGGTCAAAATATTTTGTTATACTGAAGGATGATTATTCTAACTTCAGGTGTGTGTATTTTGTCAAAACAAAATATGAGATCAAGTACTGTATCGAGAATTTCATAAATAAGGCTGAAAACATAACTGGAAACAGAGTGAAGTTGTTTAGAAGTGACAATGGTCTAGAGTTTGTTAATAAAGAAGTAAAGGAAATGTTTTCAAAACGTGGAATAACACACCAAACTACAGTGCCTTATACCCCTGAACAGAACGGGAAGGCCGAGAGAGAAAACAGAACTTTGGTTGAAACGGCAAGGACAATGTTACACGAGGCAAACTTACCAAAGAAACTGTGGGCCGAAGCGATTAATACAGCAGTATTTGTCTTGAATAGAACTGGAAAGAGTCATGAAAATGGAAAGTCTCCAAGTGAAGTATGGACAAATAAAAAGTTTGATATTCACCAGTTGAAAGTCTTTGGTACTGAAGTGTATGTTCACATTCCAAAGGAAAGAAGAAAGAAATGGGATAAGAAAGGTGAAAAAGGGTTAATGGTTGGTTATGAAGATGATGTGAAAGGATATAGGATTTATTTTTCACAAAAGAACACAGTGGACACAAAGAGAGATGTTGTTTTCTTAAATCATGATGGTAAGAAGGAGAAACTTCAAGTGAAGGAAGGTGAGAGAAAAGGAACTGTCATGTCGTTAGATCTGGAAGAAGAGGTTATACAAGATGGTAACGCTGAATCAGATGTCAATGAGATGACTAATGTGTTCGATGAAACTGCCGAGGTGACCCATACAAGCAGTCTTCTAGAGGATGGTTCAGAATGCGACAGTGACAGTGAGTACTTACCGTGTAGTGATGAAGAAAAACTATTGGAAGAAGGTTGTCCACCCAGAGAAGAAAGAAGCAAGCGGGTAAGAAAACAAACTTCTTACTATAAATGCAATTGTGTGCAGTTGGATGAAAGTGAGTGTGAGCCAACTACATACAGTGAGGCTATGAAAAGAAGTGACGCTAGGAAGTGGAATGAAGCTATTGCAAGAGAATTACAAACTTTAAAAGACAATAACACATGGGACTTATGTGATGTACCAGTAAATGTAAAAACGGTTAGCAGTAAGTGGGTCTTTAAGCTTAAAAACGCAAATAATGTCAAACAGTATAAAGCTAGGTTAGTCGCTAGAGGGTTCGAACAACAGGATGTATTTGATTTAAATGATATTTATGCTCCAGTTGCAAAGTTGTCGACGTTTAGATTATTTGTAGCAGTAGCAACCAAGTTTAACTTACCAATTTACCAAATGGATGTAACGGGGGCTTTCTTATATGGAGAAATAAAAGAAGATGTATATCTTAGTTTACCAGAAGGGGCTTATTCAGGAAATAATAATATTGTAAAGTTAAATAAGTCATTATATGGTCTGAAAAATTCACCTAAGTGCTGGAATATTAAATTTAACTCTGTAATGATTAAAGAAGGTTTTATAAGATCAAAGTATGACTCATGTTTGTATACAAGATATAATGGCACAGATAAAATTTTTGTATTAATATATGTTGATGATTTGTTAATTTTTGGTACAAGTGAACACAGTATTACAAAACTGAAAACTGAATTGAATAAAGAATTTAAGATGAAAGATCTAGGATTAATTTCAGATTTCTTGGGAATAAATGTAAAACAAAATTTGCAAAATGGTACAACTGTATTATCACAGAGAAATTACTTAGAAAATGTAATTAAAAGATTTAAGATGGAAAATTCTAAGCCAATGTTTACCCCTATGGATCAAAATTTTAATACTAAGATATTCGATTTGTCTGATGGTAAATGTGATAAAAACACTGAAGAAATTTGTAGACAAATAATTGGCTGTCTAATGTATGCTGTTTCAGGCACTCGGCCTGACCTGTGTTTTGTTGTTTCTATGTTGAGCAGATATCAGAAGTGTGCAAATAATGCATTGTTGAGTGCCCTTAAAAGAGTATTGCGTTATGTAAAGTATACCTTAGATTATAAGTTGGTATATAAATGTAATGATACAATGTTGCAAGGTTTTTGTGACGCTGATTGGGCAGGTGACCAAAGAGATAGAAAGTCTACTTCAGGTTACTTGTTTATGTTTGCAAATTGTTTAATATCTTGGTGTTCTAAGAAACAAGCTAGTGTCAGTCTGTCTTCTACAGAGTCTGAGTACATTGCAATGAGTATGGCTGCTAGTGAAGCGTGCTGGCTTGTTAATTTGTTAAATGATCTAAATTTTCAAAATGTTTATCCAGTTAATTTGTTTTGTGACAATCAGTCAGCAATATTGAATGCAAGCACAGAGTCTGTAAAACGTTTAAAACATGTGGATATTAGATATCACTTTGTTAAGGACTTAGTTAGGGATAATAAGATCTGTATCAAGTATATATCCACTAGTAAGCAAATAGCGGACATGTTAACAAAATCTTTAAGTAAGGAATTGATTGTATGTTTCTTAAAGAAGTGTAGTGTGGGGGATGATGTAATGATAGAATGTTTTTTTTTTAAATGTTTAACATTGAGAAGGGGTGTTGATTAAAAGCAATGTTTAACATTTATTATGTGTTGGCAACACTTTTCAAAATTAAAAAGTAATTAAAAGATGTCCGCTCTTCCGTAAAATTCCATTGTTGTAACTCGTGTGTGCTGCGATAAATAAAAGTCTGAATTATATAAAATCCTTTTGTTTCATTCAAAAAGTATCAAGTGAAAATTTAGTTCTAAAAATGAATTCCTTGTCCTCGAATTATAAGAAAAAGACACCAAACTTGATATAGTTGCTACATGTATGCAGATATGAAGCTTAGAGTGAGGCCCGCCGGACGCACCGTTCTCCCCCCTCCCCTGCCCACCTGCTGGGGGGAACCGCGTGGCAACCGGGCTAAATCAGCTCAGATCACCCCCAGAAACACCTGTTCCAAGCGGTTTGCTTTGTCTCAAAAATGCAAGGTCCCCATACAAATCGATCCCCACGATCTCCTACTATATACTTGGCGATCGACCTTAAAACCTCTCGCGATCGACCGGTCAATCGCGGTCGACCGTATTGGCACCTCTGCACTAGACCGTTCCATCACCGGTCATGCGCTTGTCCCCTTCTTCCCCACGACATACCGAGGCGCACTTAGGTAGTGTCATACTTTTCAATACAAAGAATATTTTTTTGCGTGACACGTTCCTAGCTCGGTCATCGTGTGGTACGGTCACTGACATGAAAAAATTTTTTTTTATTTAACTGGACAGGCTGTCTGTATGATTTGACAGCAAAGTTCTTGTGCCTATTTGAAACGCCACTAGCGTGCGTCTAAAGAACTAATTTTGACGTACAATATGAAAATGGTTGACGTGATGGTCTCTCCAGACTTCAAACTTTAGTACCATGTACGCACGCTATGCTCACGCTACGTCCTACAGCGCCAACATGGCGGTAATCAAATAGGCACAAAAACAGTTTGACATAAGCCTGTCCAGTGTAAATATATGCAGGTCAATGGGTACGGTGTAGGGGGCAGAGGTGTTTTCAATGGTGATTTTCATTGAAAATAGTGTGACCGACGTGTGCTATCCCGCAGGTGTTCCACGTGTGCGCGCTGACGGACGAGGGGCTGGTGATGAAGTCGTTCCTGTGCCCCGAGTCCACGCTGTTCGACCAGACCATCCTCAAGTGCAACTGGTGGTTCTACGTGGACTGCGCCAGCACCAGGAGACTCTACGACACTAACATCCCCGTGTCCAAGAGCTACCAACTCATGAAGGCGTTGACTTTCTTCTCCTCGTACAGGAAGGACCAGGATGACGGTTTGTCCCTTTCGTTACACGAATTCGAAATATACTCATCTCATCAACTTTGTCTAGGGATACAGATGTTTTCGTCATACAAACGAGGTAATTTTGAAGCCTTGGTTTACTGCAAGAGATGTACCGTGCTGTCATCTGATGATGGCCATCCAGGGAGTGAATGGAGGAGATTCAGATCGTTATACACACCTAACTAATCTGATAAGCATTCTAAAAGATATAAGGATCAGAGTTCTCAATTTCAGGATTTTCATACATTTTAATGCTATTTTCGCGGTTTTTTTAAACATGTCCTTTAATTTTTTTAAATGCTGAGCAGATCAGTCTAGTGTGTATGGCAATCTAAATCTCCTTCATTCACTCCCTGAATGGCCATCATCAGATCACAGCACGGTGCATCCCTTGCAGAAAACCAAGGCTTCAAATAGTTACCTCGTTTGTATGAAAAAAAAAAACACCTGTATCTCTAGGCAAAGTTGATGTGTGTATTATACCTAATAGCACGATGTGGTTAATTTAACAATGTACGACAGAAGTGATCGACTTCAAAACGCTTGCGGTATAACACGACTCTCTTATCGCCATACACTTTCTCGAGTGAAGTTGCAGCGGATCACTGTCTATTGTAAATTTGATCGCTAAAGTGTACATACCACGACTCAAAATGTTAATCTCACATAATTATTTTCCTTCAGCCGCACAAAGACGGTAATGAATTTATAACGCTTCATCAAATTTGGTGCTATATTTTGTTTTTTGATTAATATCGTGTACCATAAAAGATACATTAATTCAATTAACGTTTTAAGACATGCAGCTGTAATCTAGCCGAAATTCAACTTCATAAATCATAGGACAGTATTTAACTTAAAGTGTTACCTATGTTATAGTTAGTTAATATTTTTTTTTATTATTTGTATTTCTAATGATCAAAATTATAATATTAACGTGACCAGACTTAATAGATATTAATATTTGCAGGAGGACAATCGACCAACCCTGAAGATGTGGAAGGAATCAAAGAAGCTATTTCTATACTAGAAAATCAAGACCAAAATTCCAATTCCACTCAAGTTAATTTCCAAAGTAATATTCAGGTCATCACTCCTCAGCCACTAATAGATGAGAGAAATAATCACAGAGCGACATCTACTGAAAACTCTCCGGTCTATAGAGCTACTAGAAACTACAATAGCTCTAACAGCACACGAAAAAGTTCTTCTAAAAACAGATCCAGTGAATCATCGAGCTCTGAAACAAACGCTTCAAATTCCAAAGAGACCAGATCTAATTCTTCCGAAATAACGAAGAAACATAGAAGAAGAATGACTCTTAAAAATACTCCCGTTACAACAAAACCAACAGTTCCGTCTAGTTCAACTACAACTACGACAACTCAAAAATCCGTAGAAACAAGCACACCAACAGTGGAAATCGTCAAACAAGAAATACTCTCGCTAGAATCATTCAACATTGGAGATGCCCACCAACGTAAACTAATAGAAGAATTAAAAGATTTGCACAAAATAGACGTATCAGTTCTCAAAGAGGCAGAAAACTCGCCTCCAGTAAGAAGGTTTTACAGATCAAGTGCAGAAAAGGACAGTAAAGAAGTGGCTTACGTAAACAATGAGAAGGTGCAAATAGTGAGGCCTACGACGATGGCCAAGCTAGTGGGAGATTACCAAACACCAACAGCTGTTATAGCCAAATTAGATGAAGCGGTCGTCGGGAAACCGCTCATGAGATTTAAGAAATCTCCAGTCACCATAGTCACACCAGAGAATCACGAAAATTACCGAATTCACACGAGAGACCAAACATAGTTTAGAAAATGTATGTTAGTCAATACCCTAATTAAATATAAGTGTCATATAGAACCTCTTGTTAACTTATTTATTCTAAACTGATACGTGAAGAGCTTTTGTGCTGTGCTTTACGTATAACGCTCAATGTTTTTATGTTTAGTCTAGTGGAATCAGTCAAGTGATATTACGGTGTATGTTTTAGATGTGTAGAAATAAAAATTGTTTCCTAGTTATTGCATTTTCGTTTATTCATACAATACTCCAAAACAAATGATACAGATTACAAATTGGGGACCGATTATTTCTTTTTATATGACTTTATAGAGCAATTCAAAACCTTCTCACATATGAATGGTCCCAGAACGATTATTCCAGCTGCCGTAATAGCCGTCACAAATGTCATACAAAACATTATCAACCCTTCCTTTTGACCAAGTCAGTAAATCAATTGCTTCTGGTCATATAAGGCAATCTTTTTTCATCATCAGCTGTCTTCAATCTGAGCTGCACAATTAGTAGGGTATTGCGCAGAACAATCTAACTGCTGCCCCCAAATCTCCAACGAAGGATACGTAAAACATATATTTAGCGAGCTGAAACAAGAGAAAAAACCGGTCACGCACAAGTTCGTTCACATGTGTTAGCAGAAAAAGTTATAAGTTGCCAAAAATGAAGGGTGGTCATAATTTTATCTACAAAATTAATAATTTTCGTTCGCTTTTAATATGAAAAGGCCAAACGCAGTATTCTATCAACTCTCTCATAATTTCACTTTTGCGCTTGGACAAACTTACTTTTTTTGCTTGACCTTTTGAGACAGTGCAGCCATTTTTCACAAATAAGTGGTCCACACGCTATGCAGCCAGCAGCAATTAAAGCAGTAATACAAGTCATGCAAATCATGATTGATGATTTTAAACATCTAACTAAAATGTCACCGTTAAACACAAAAATACATAAATTGTTCCAAATGCTAGACTGGAGACAATATTATGAAAATAAATAAAACCGATACATTTCTTGCAATTGACAGATTAACTACCCAAGCAGCAACCAAGCGTAATGAACACCTAAAAAGCAGCCAATATAGCACTTAACGCTGTTTTATAGCTGTATAAGAACGTTGAAAAGACATTGTTGTGTTATAATGTCGGTTTAGGAGTAATTATTCAGCTCTAACTGTATGAGGTCTGTATTAAGGAGTTAAAGTACGCTTAAAGTTCTAAATTAGTGTATGATAACTGTCATGTACAGCTTTAAGTTTCCTGTAACGCTTTAATCTCATTTTAGTATTAAAGCTGTACAATAGCTGCATTTTGCATACCGTCACTTACTTAATACAGCTTAGAACTGTATTATGGTAGTCCTCAAATCTTATTTCTGTATTATGAAGTAGGCAAACTCTCTTCTACAGCTTCTTTTTATGGTGTAATTGTACACCCTTTTACAGACGATAGCTGTCTAATTTCTGTCTTTGAGAGTAATAAACAGCAATAAAAATAAATGACGCCTATAGTACAGCCTTAATCTGTATAAGTGACAGAGTCGCCATTTTGAATTATTGTGCATTGTATGCTGTATTTTGTGATTGTTTTATAAATATGTGGAAAAAGCGAAAAAGATTTGGTGCTATTAGAAGAAAGATTGAACAGGAATATTTAAATATTACAAATTATAAACAAAATGAAATTACTGCCGAGGAACATGGAGATATTGCAACAGATCAGATCACCTACAGTCAAGCGTCAATACCGTCGACTTCTAATGAAAGGGGTTCCGTAGAAAATATTTATAACTTATTAGCTTTACCTTCTGCAACTGATGACAACATTTTATCATGCAGCAGTTCAAGTGACGGCGAAAGTGAATATGAAAAAAATTTAATGTTTCGCCAACAAATACAGAATTGGGCCAGAGAAAGAAACATAGCTCAAGTAGCATTGAATGATTTAGCTACTATCATAAACTTAAGATTTCCAGGAATTTTACCATGCGATGCCAGAACAATTTTAGGTACTGCAAAGCAAATACAAATCAAACCGATTCAAGGAGGTGAATATTGGCATAACGGCCTAACTAAATCTTTAAAAAATATATTAGAAAAATGGGTTGACGTTCCGAGTAAAATTTGTTTGAATTTCAATTTTGACGGTCTTCCAATATTTAATAGTTCTAATAAAGAGTTTTGGCCGATTTTATGTACTATATTTGAAAGACCTGATGTAGAACCGTTGGTGATTGGTATTTATTTTGGTGTTGGAAAACCAAAGCAAATTGACGAATATTTAAATGATTTTGTAAAAGAAATTGACAACCTAATTAAAAATGGAATGTACGTTGAACAAATCAAGAGTAAAGTATCTATAGGAATAAGATGTTTTATATGCGATTCTCCTGCGAGAGCCTACATTAAAGGTAATAGAATTGAAACAGTAGAATATAAGTAAATCATTATGCATAAATATAAAAAGATTGCAATTCACTTAAGTAATGCTACTACTTTTCTTCACTTAAGTAATGAACTATGAGAATAAATATGAATAATATAAATACAAGTCACTTTGATAATGGTATATTAATTTATTTTTCAGGTGTATGCAATTTTAACGGAAAGCATGGATGCTTAAAATGTGTGACCGTAGGAGAATATTCACATACATCCCATACAGTAACTTTTCCTGAAATGAACTGCCGTCCGAGGACTGACCAAGAATTTCGTGACAAGAAGTATGGACCTCACCATAAAAAAGACTCACCTTTACTACGATTAGGAATCGATATGATTGAAGACTTCCCGGTAGCAGATTCTTTGCATCTCGTCGACTTGGGCATAATGAAAAGGTTACTGGTTGGTTGGCGCAATGGTAATTTTGGAAAGTACAAAACTAAATGGTGTGCCAAAGATATTGAAACAGTTTCTAATTTTCTTTCTGAATGTAAATTGCCATCTGAAATTCATCGGTCAGTGAGAGGACTAGACTGTCTTTCCCATTGGAAAGCATCTGAATATCGATCATTCTTGCTTTATTTAAGCATTGTTATACTTCCACATGTGATGTCACATGACGCATTATGCCATTTTTTGACGTTTTTTTGCGGTATAACAATATGTACTAGTAAAAACTATGTTCATTTACTTCCGTTGGCAAAAAAGTTGTTACAGTATTTTGTTGAACATTTTAAAGACTTTTACGGAGTAGATTATATTACAAGTAACGTTCACAATGTGGCACACGTCGTGGATGAAGTACAACGGTTCGGTTCGCTTCATACTTTCAGCGCATATCCTTTCGAGAACAAGCTTTATTTAATTAAAAGGATGCTTAGGCACAGACACAAACCTCTTGCTCAAGTGGCGAAAAGATTTAGCGAAGATTTAGTAGCTTCAGAAATCGTACAGAGCAGAAAAAAAATCGTATTTAATGAACCCTTTTTAAGTACTAACAATAAAAAACTAACTGCACTACATTTCAAAGACTATAAACTGTCACCAAAATCGAAAGATAAATATTTTTTATGCAACGATGGTCAGGTTCTCGAGGTAAAGAAAATATATATGCTTGAGAAAAAAATAAAAATATGCGCTCTTATAATTTTACAGACTTAGAAGAAGTTTTTGAATCACCAATAAAATCGTCATATTTCAATATATTCAAAGCAAAATTGCATGCCTCTGGGCAAATTGAGACCATTGTTAATCCTGAAGATGTAAAAATAAAACTAGTGTG
Organism: Agriphila geniculea; assembly: GCA_943789525.1. Taxonomy (NCBI): domain Eukaryota; kingdom Metazoa; phylum Arthropoda; class Insecta; order Lepidoptera; family Crambidae; genus Agriphila; species Agriphila geniculea. The sequence continues at coordinate 20,648,131 of OX038890.1, forward strand.
TATAGAACATAAAAACCAATTATATTTTATACCCCTTTTGCACACAGTTTGATAGAGAAATAAAATTCGTTCTAATTTATATAGATTTTATATTTTTAATCAGTTTTCGCTAATAGAGTCATACAAATACAATTGCAATACTCATTGCAAAGTAATTTTCTACATATTATTTATAAACCGTGAAATTTAAGTATTAGGTTCCGTTTGTCAGGAGAAGCATGAACATAAACAACTTTCACTAAGGGGCCTACTTACAATCTTGAAAAAAAAAATAGGTGTTTCATATTTTCATAATCATGAATATAAATCGCTTTACTAAGGGAACCTAATAACTAAAACTTCACGGTTTATACTGGGTGTAAAAAAGAGTGTAGAATCTTATGGAGATTGTTTTCCTCGAGGAACATAAGTCAAATAAAAAAATTTGAAAAGAAATTGTTTAGTTTTCATTTTTAATTAGCTTAATATTTAAATTAAAGGCTATAAATAGAAGTTTTAGTAGTTACTTATGTGTTTTTGGTAAGTATTAAACTAACATACTAAGTAAACTAAGTTTTTGTATATGTTTTGTCTTAAGGGCAATCACAGTCACACGATTATGTATCTTCTTAAAAAATAGGGTAGCTTAACGCATTTTTTCCATTGCGTCATTCTTATAACATACTAAGTAAAAGACTATAAAATGGTATATGTTTTGTCCTAAGGACAATCACAGTCACAAGATTATGTATCTTCTTAAAAAATAGGTTAGCTTAACAAAATGTTTTTTCCATTCCGTCAGTCTTATGACATACTAATTTATAATAGTTTAATTACTACTATGTCTCATAAGAAAATCACAGTCACGAGATTACGTGTGTTTTTAAAACAACTTAATTCTACGTTTTTTTAAACCGATTTAGATAGCTAAACAATGATATTAACAAAGTGATTCATCATCCTCCTCTTGTTCAATAGGTTCTGCGTCATTTGGTATATTTTCAGAGCTTTCTTCGTTCGTTTCCATATCATTTTGTATTTCCTCTTGATTTCCGGCGTTTTGGTTTTCTTGATCTCCTGCTTTTTGGTTCTCCTGATTTTTGGAATTTTGGTTTTCTTGTCGTGGTCCAGTTTTTTTTGTCCTTATTCTTTTTGTAGAGGCTCTTTCGTTCTTATTTAGTTTCCTCTTGCTAGAGTTTTTTAACACAGACTTGAAAAAATATTCGTTATCAGTCAGGGTGTAAGTGTCATCCCAGGACCTTACAAGTTCAAAGAAAAAATTAAGGAAGTTTTTGTATTTTTTCAAACCAAATTTGGTCTCCTCGCTCTTCCTGCTCCCCCCTGTCCAAGAGCATTTACACAAAAATTCCCGAGTTAGAAACATGTCTAGTATTTTATAGGCGCATGTTGCCCCTTTGCCCTCTGATTTTGGACATACAAAAGAATATTGTGATAAAAATTTAATTTTATTTTTTTTGTCTAATAGTAATGACTCCATCTTCTCTAGGTCTGAAATAGAGTCAATAGGTTTTATGATGAAAGCTTCACTATCAAATCTAAGTTTGGATTCGGCCAATGAAACCACCTTTTATTCAGATCCTGCTTGGAAAATCCATCGTCTAATTGTACCGATAAGCTTGCCAATTTATGAAATTTTTTTTTTTGATTACTTTCCAGAATGTTTATTTTTTGTTCCATATTATATTGATTTTGCAAGATTTTTTGTAGATACTGAATAATCTGATTACCATCATTATTTTGCTGGGTTTGAATAGGAATTTGAGTTTCAAAATCATTGTGCAAGGTTACCATGCAGCCCGAATTTGTTTCTACATCTGGTTCATTCACGACGTATTGAACAATATATTCCGTTGCAGTTGGAGCGTCCAGATCGGGATGTAAGGGTTCGAGTATTTTGGTTGAAGCTGATGAAGTGGATGATAGAGTTGGTTTCTTAAAAACCTGAAACCAACCATAAACAACATAAATATTATCAAAACATCATGAAATGTTATCAAAACTGCAAAATATTTATAAGTCTAATACGGAATGTAAACATTTCAAACAAAATATTCATATTGAATAGGTATAAAGCGCGCCGGTGCCGAACCATGCGCCGCTTGTCAACAAGCCAGAGCCTGTAGCCAAATGGCATTCTTTTAGATATCGAACTTCGTTATCGTCTAAAAATGTATGGGATTGAGTTGACAGGTCGTCGACAACTTTGACGATTGGAAACGTCAAGCCCATACATTTTTAGACGATAACGAAGTTCGACATCTAAACGAATGCAACTTGGCTACGGGCTCTGAGTCGCTGAACGATCGTCAAATATCAAATATGGCTCTGTGCCTTATTTATTAACTCATCACGAAACCTCTAAAACTTCTAGACCCATAATTTTGTTTAAGTTAATTTAATTTACAGTTAGTATACATTCGCGGAAAAACTAAGGATTATTGCGATGACCTGGCATTAAGGGGGTCTAAAAGACCTCGCAAGTTTTAACAAAATCCTCAATAAAAACTACTTATTCTAACCGTGCAATGACGGGGAGGTCCGTCTAGTGAACCTATAAAATTTTACGTAAAGTATAAATGCAATTGGGTGCGGATTTTGAAAATTTGAGTACGTCTGCTTATTTGCTGAGATATACCAAACTACTAATCAAAATAATGTAAAAAGAAAAATATACTAACCAACTGCTCTGCTAAAGCGTTATAGTTCACGTTTTCTTTTTGACATTGCACTTTACTGTTTTGCATTTCTCTGTCGGTGTCATCCGTATCGCTTCTTTCAAGCATAAGCCCTAATTTTCTCTCTGCTTCCGAAAAGGACGGTATTGAGTGTCTTTTTACTCGACACTTTGAGGCTGACCATCCAGTTGCAGGTAAGCAATTTTCATTCATGACCAATTTGCGCATATCTAAGCAGTTTTTTGGCCATTTCAAAATGCCATTTGTTTCCCATAAACTGGGTACAATGAAAAGTAAACTTTTGCCTTTCTCCACTGTCTCCACAATCTTGAACGGCATTTTTCCTAAAAAATTAATAAATATGTAAGTACTTATAATAAAAGGGTTTTTTTAAAACAAATATTTTATTTTTGCCTTAATTATTTTTGACTCTATGGCCTAACATTATTATGTAATTTCCAAGTCTATACAAAAAATCTATTTAGTTCAATCAAACAACATGAAGGTAGTTTCTATTTCAGACAGATCAATAACAGGTTATTAGTTGTGAGGCTAAAAACACTATAAAAAAATTAAGTGAGCCTTGAATAGTTAGTAATTCAGAATACACTCGCCAGCCTGATATCAGGCTAGCGGTTCACTTATTTTTTTTATAGCGATTATTCTATGATAGCCACATAATTGCATTTAATATAAGGCACATTCCCCACATTGCTTGCACATTCCTCTCATACACATCTGCTCACAATAGAAGCTCATTTATCCGCTCACCTGACGTTCACAAATAAACGCTTGTAAAAAGTTTTAGGACACACTCTAAAATATTCTTACTGCCGAATTCAATTAATTTACACGCGCTTTAAAATAAAATATCTAATTGTTTTAGTTTTTTTGTACCTATTATGTTTGTGCACAAGTATGATACCGCGAGCGAAAATCTAAAAATGGCACGCGGCGTGCGCTCTTGACCGCTACTAAACAAAACAAAACAAAATATTATACACACACATAAGAGTACTCTGTGTACGCCTCAGCCAATTGCAACTCAGCAATACATATCCATACCTTACGAGTAAGGCAGAGTGAAACGTAAAATATTTTATTTTATGAAAAAAAGAGATACCGATAATAATGTAAGGACTTCGCTTTTGTTTACTTTAAAGAGTCAAATAAAACGATATGATTCCAATGTGTGTGTGTGCACTGAGAGATAGCATCGCAGATTCGTAAACAAAGATGGCGTCTAGGTGAATGTTGCCAGAGCAATAAAATCCGCCGCGTTTAGTAGTAATAAGTAATTATCTGAATTACCCGATTTTCGGGATTAGCCGAATGCACATTACTTTATTTTCGAAAACGTGATGTGATCTCTCAGTGCATTTTGGTTTTCACTTAACCTTTCGACTATCAAAAAAAATAAAACAATTGTTATCTATTGTGTCTATCGTCACATCGGCCGAGTACGTAACCCTAAAAAGAGTTACAGGTTATGTTCGAAACACTGCTATGCAACATTAATAGTAAATTTATTCGTTTATACAGCCCATCAACTGCTAAAAGCTGAATACTAGTATCCATTACCTACATAGTACAGCTATTAATGCAATAAGACCATCAAAATAGAATTTAGGCTGCTTAGCAAATTGTCGCCATTTTATCAATTACAAATCGAAGATTACGAACATGAGTACATAAAAATTTGACTAATGTTTTTATGTTTATCAATATTTTCAGTTTTTCCAATAACCTACTATGCACCAATGAGGCTCTACGTCCATTAATTCAAACATTTTTAAATTCTAACCTATAAAAACCATATTTACTTACCTTATTTAATATCTCTTCCTTGGTTATTATGCTGGCACGTTTATTTTTTATCACAAAACATATATATGTCCACAATAAATTTATTTTTGCACGATAATGCACGGTATCCTGCGCCTATCGAATCTCCAAATCTTTAAACGCAAAGCATTTATAATAAATGTCACTTTGATCAAACTGATTATAAACGCCATCATTAAAAATTCTTCTGTTTCGTTTTAATTCTTTTGTAATTCTGTTCAACAGACTTTTTACAACGTAAAGCTTAACAAATGAGTTACAATGTAGTAATTGGAGTGTATTGGTTTCCTCGTACACCATAGTACAGCCGCAAAACAGCTATTATGCAGTCTATTTTATGCTTATACAGCTACTGTACAGCTAATATAACGCAAAACGCTGTATAATTTGTGCCAATTTCAGGGGTATAAGGGCTGTATAAGCGCTTATACAGCCTTTATGCGGTCAAGAAATACAGCATTAAGAGTATAAACGAACTTTAATAGAGCTGTTATACAGCTTGTGATGCTGCTTGGGTATAATCCAAATTGAATTAAGTTGCTATCAAATATTTAATATGGTAGCTCGCAATCAGGACAAATTAGAACGGGTGGACAAGAACATTTGCGTTGAAGCAGCCTTTGCGCGCAAAATGGAACACAGATTACAAGCGTCGTCACACTGATAATACTCAGCAACGAAAAACAAATCATAAGATTTGATATGGAATCTGAAACAAAGAGAAGTCGGGGTAAGATTGAAAGTTCACTAAAAACTATTAAAGAAAAAAACACTACAAAACCATAATGGTTGTCCCGCGATCATCGCGCGCGCATACGCAATCATTAGTTCAAATAAACGTGACCGTGATAATAATTTATTAGATTGAAAATAATTAAAAGTCTCATAATAAGGAAAGCTAATCAAAGAAACTCTGATCTTAATCTTAGTTTAATATCAGAAATATAAATATGAAGTAGAATCTTACAGTATTATTATTTCTTCTTTCCATTGTTAATAAGTTTTTCACACAATATTGGTGCACAACAAGCAATACTCAACAATATAAGGCAAGAAGTACAGCTAATAATTAACATGGTTTATTAAAAATCTGTTGCTGGACTAAACATTATCTTCAAAATAATCTTACAGTTTAATATGAAAGCCCGCAATCTGGACAAATTGGTGCGGGAGGACAAGTGCACTTGGGTTTCAACAATCTAGAGGTGCAAATAGGCACGCAGATAAACAAAGTAGCAGCAGTGAACATACCCAATAGCAAGTTCCAAACCATAGGCTCTGAAACAAAAACCGAGGTACGAATTGGAAATTTGGAAAGCACTAAAAGATCAGAGAAACAATAGATGAAATGTTAATTTTCCCGCATCTACACTTGAGAAATATTTCGACACTGATGGTATAATAAAATTATTATCACCAAAATTTGTGTTACCTACCATAAGGTAGGTAACAAAACCTATAAAACCATATGAGAAATGAACAAGTGACTAAATTATAGGGATATTTAAAGAAATTCGGATTCACAAAATAACTATGAATGGTGAATACAAGGTGAGTACTAACGCCTTGTCAACTCCTATTTGTCCAGATTTCGAGGTTGAGCGTGTTGTTCGAATTCAACTAAATGCCAAAAGATAATCCTGAGATCAAGATTATCCTAGCGCAATTCCACAACAATTTCACACTCATAATTATTGTTTTTAGCAGAAATAATTACTCTATTTCATCTATACACAGCAGATTTTACTCTTCCAAATTTGAAACAAATGACACTGTTGTCAGTGTTGTGTCAGGACGTCAGTTATGGAAAAGAAGGTTGTTATTTACAAGAATAAAATTAAATGACATTTTGTACAGACTTGCAAGCACAGAAATACAAGCAAAGTTCAATTTACAAACAATACATGATGGACTTTCGTCCAAAATGATGGACTATGATGGATGGCCTTTATTCTCATAAAGACAGATTCTCAAAAAGACAGATTCTCATAAGGACAGATTCTCAAAAGGACAGAAGTACACGTAAGCAGGAAAAGAGAAAAGTGAAACGTTTAAATGTTTTATTATTGATATTAATTGTTAAGTAGGTAATACGTAACTAGATAAAGAAAAAAATGAAACATTTTATTATTAATTGTTAAGTACACTTAAGCAGATAAAGAGAAAAATGTACCTAGGGATGGTTCACATTAATGAGGGACTTTCAAAGTGTCATTTTAAAACAATTAATTGACTGTTTTTTTTAAACACGTTTTTAAAACGTACTAGACTAAATTATTAAAAAAAATAGACTAAAAACATTAAAAGGGGCTAGTAAAAACAGACTAAAAAGTAAAAAAAAAATCTGTAAATATTTAACTACAACCAATACTGTATTGTGTCTCAAGCAAACTGTCCAATACTACACCGTCAGAAAAACCCCAATTTACGCCTGTTTTCTTGACTTGTCCAAGGCTTTCGACCTGGTTTCATATGAAATTATGTGGGGAAAACTTGAACGCGAGACTGAGGTGCCGCATGAGATAGTGTCATTGCTACGGTCCTGGTATGGTCAGCAAACCAATTGTGTAAGGTGGGCAGGCTCATACTCAGATGTATACGGGCTTGAGTGTGGCGTAAGGCAGGGAGGGCTTACATCTCCCAGGCTATTTAATTTTTATATTGATAGTTTGATTAGGGAGCTTGGCAACACTAATGTCGGTTGTCACATAAATGGCGTATGTGTCAATAACATCAGCTACGCGGACGACATGGTGTTGCTGAGCCCCTCCATTGGTGCTTTGCGTAAGTTACTGCAAATATGTGAGAACTATGCGGGGGCCCATGGGCTCAGATACAATGTGAAAAAAGTGAGTTCATGGTGTTTAGGGCGGGACCTAAATTTTGTCCGAGTTTGCCGCCACTAACTCTCAATAATACTCCACTCAATCGTGTATCACAATTTAAGTATCTGGGCCACTGGGTCACTGATGATTTGCGTGATAATGTAGATATCAAGCGGGAACGCAGGGCGCTGTCCATCAGATGCAACATGCTGGCTCGTAGGTTTGCTCGATGCTCTAGCTAGACCAGTAAAGATAACACTTTTCAAGGCGTATTGTCAATCTTTTTATACGAGCAGCCTATGGGTCAACTACACGCAGAGGGTGTACGGCGCGCTGCGTGTCCAATTTAATAATGGGTTTAGAATGCTGATGGGGCTGCCACGTTTCTGCAGTGCATCCGGAATGTTCACAGAGGCACGTACTGATGGGTTCCATGCTATTATCAGGAAGCGTGTTGCATCACTGTTGAAACGTTTGCGGGAGAGCGCCAACAGCATTGTAAGCACACTGGCCAACAGGTGGGACTCTCCACTGCTACAGCACTGGATGCGCCTGCACGTTGCGCTCTGCTAGAACATCTGGGTAGTGGAGGGTCGCTCATGTTTCCCAGTTAGGTTAATTTTAAAAGATATCGTATTGTTGTTACTAACCCTAGTTCGTAAGAAAATTGTTACTAACACCATATGGACTTAGTCTGAAATAAATTCTTATTATTATTATTATTATTATTATTAATACAGAAATTTTAAACCTAAATACTTGGGGCGCATTTTGTAAAATTTATCATCCATATTGTCTTTAGCATGAGCCCCACGTTTTTAGGTTTAAAATTTCTGTAGATATGGGGTTATAAATATTTACAGATGAATTTATTTTTTACTTTTTAAGTCTGTTTTTACTGGTCCGTTTTAATGTTTATAGTCCGATATTTTTTTTGTAATAATTTATTCCGTTTTAAAAACAACGTGTTTTAAAAAAATATTATTTTCAGTAAATTATTATTTCCTGCTTTATAGTGAACGAGCTAAGACTAAAAATATAGCATTTCCTAACTTCAATTATGAGAATCTGTCCTTATGAGAATAAAGGGAAAAAGGCAGTAGTTGGTAGGACTTGTTGTATGGTCTGTGTTGGTAGGTATAGGTAAGTACATACCCCAAAATATTGATGATGGTAATGAAAAGGAACAATCTTTTATTTTTAAAAATAAGTAAAGTCCGTTCGCTCAGATAGTGTCGCCCTTTGATCGCGCCGCCTTTACACGTGCCGATTTTTGTCAAAGGATGCCGCCGCATAAACAAAGGATACCGCGTGCGGCGTCAATTTGGATTTTGGCAGTTTACATAGAAGTACCGTAGTGAAAGGTTGTGTTTGTTACCGGTATTCCTGTCTCTGAACACAAGTTCTTGCGGGTGTACCGACACTATCTAAGCGAATGGACTTTACAATTGCATTCATAGGTTTTTGATAAATCGCTTGTCTCAGCTGAGAATTGAACAGGCTAAAATCCAAAAAAACTAAAATTCTGTACTTTTATGATGCCAAGCGATAGGGTCAATAATAAAGGTCAACATCTTCTAAATAACATAGTACCTTACATTAAAGGCCAAGAATGTTATTTTTTCAGATTTTAGCCCGTTAGATTCCCGGTTGAGATAAGTGACTTGTCCAAAATATCAGAATGCAGTTTTAGCTAATATCTTTGATTTTAGGTACTTATTTTTCTAAAAAAATATCTGGACGACCGAGCTTTGCTCGGTTAGTACTATTTATTGTAATATGGTGGTGTTTAGGTCAGCAGTGAAAGGAACTTGAACATATAAAAAAACAAAAATAAGTCACCGAGCGGGATTCGAACCCGTAACACTGTTTCTTGCCGTCAGCGTCTGACTCAAACTTTTGTTTCTTAAAAAGTGACAAACAAACAGTGCGTTCCTTTCCACGCTTCTTCGTGGAATGTATATATTTGTAAATTACGACCAAGTTTGTAATAGTACACAATTTCACACATATTACACACGAGTTACACACGAGACGCCTTGATTTACACACAAACCGGCAACGCTGCCACTACGGGATCATAGCGCTCGCACCACGTTGTTTATTGGAGAATTTTAGAATTGCTGCTTTTTTGATATTAGCTGTTTTATTAAAAAAAAGTGTTGCGTGTAGAGAATGCAATTTTACATTAAAGTAATATTAACTGAAAAAACTAAAAAAGATTAAAATTTTTTCGAGGAAGTTTCCGGTGCAATATGGTTTGCGGAGGGCTGTACCTTACACTCTATATAAGCTTCTTACTTACCATCCAATACAACTGCAACTGTGACTGTGATTATAGTCAAGTTGTGTGCATCATCTGTCGATGTGTAGAGGAGACAGGCTCGCTGACATAGTGGGTCACACTCACCCTGTACAATGATTTTCGTACATTTTTATATTGCTCATTAACTTTGAAAGCCTGCTGCATCCACTCGTTGTCGCAAATTGGCTCTTGCTGCATGCATATTTGGAAACCCCAGAGAGAATGTAATACACTATGGGAAACCCAAAGACTTACACATAGAAGTCTTTGAGGAAACCCCATGAATGACTGAAGAACAATTTATTACTTGATGCTTAAAGAAGCTTATTATCACCAGGAAGGAAAAATTATACACAAGTAAAGTTATACTGTATACTGTTTATTGCAACGCTCGAAACATTACTAACACAAAAACAAAATTGATGACTGTGTTTCAATCAATGGTCTAACTTAGTCATCCACAGTTAGTCTGACTTTTCGATCGTTTTGGGCAACAAGGACTCTTGCAGGTGGTAGAAGACATCTGCTTCTTGCAACATTTTTTGAAGGGCCAGTAGGAATCCAGGAGAATGGGGGCACAAGAGACACAACTGACTGCGATCAACGTTGTCATCAGTGTCATGCAAATTATCATAGCGCTGAACTACTTCCTCAGGCACTTAACTAATTTGTGGATCTCGAATTGTCTGTAGCAGACCGGAACACAAGCGAGCAACGTTGCAGAAGCGATCAACGCGTACAGAGAGAGGCAAATCATTTTTCAATAGCTTCCAATGCGCGTCGAGCCACTTTGCCTGATGTCTTGTCGAAGAAGAAAAGCAGCGAAGCTGCTTTTATATTTGTCTGAAAATAAATTAAACAATGTCATGCTCTGTGGAGTAAAGGCATGACAAATAACTAATGTGAAATGTATTTGTTTTAATAATAAGTATTATCTAGTGTCTTAAAACAGTGTAGTATATTAATATTTTCAGATAGACCGCACTTTATCTCTGAACACCATTCTATGGTTATAATTTTTATAGTTTTTTAATATGGATCTCATACTTTATGCTCATCAAAACAGAGATGGGACCCTTTTTCACTGAAAGAATCGCCAAGTGAAACAACGTTTACATTCAAAAATCATCTGTTACAAAAGCCATAATTTACTTTATTATTTTTAGTTAATCTTTCTATCTATTATAGTAGGTAGGTAATCAGTAATTACTATTGGTGACTGTTGACAGCGAAGCAGGAAACTAACCTGTCAGTTTCGGAGACTTCTACAGCAGCGACGAGGAATCAATAAGTATCTCTTTTACGAGGCGTGCCCCAACCGCCAAATGAAGAAAACTATACAGGATGTTTTCGAGTGTGCATACTTTTAACGAAGAATGCTTTACTTTCCAAACCTCATATTTTTTGCCACAAACCTTGGACTTGACACAATTTTGCAGATTTGACACTGTCAATTTTTGAATAGACTTTTTTCTTCTTGTAGAAGATTGTGATAGCCAGCAATCACAGCAAGTCTCAGAACGTAATACCACAGTATATAAAATTAGTTTTTTGAAACCTTTCTTTTCGTACCTACCTAAATTAAAAAGTAATATATGCGTCACTGACCAGAATTTCTTGAGATACATGTATTTATATACTGGCAGAATTAAAAATGCTGATTGAATTTAGAAACAAACACGTCATTATGACAGACTGTCTGATCCAAATCTGATCGCTTTTTGTTTGTGATTTATCTGCAAAATTTTATCCACCATTCTATGAAAGTGAAATATATGTTAGTTTTTAGGTTTAGTTTAGGCAATTTCATTTGCCGTTAATTAGAAAAAATAGGTAAGTGAACAGAGTGCGCTAGATGAGACTTTTGATCTTTGTGTTCCTGTCATTGGGGGGTTTGACAGTGTGGGGTTACCCTGAAAGAAGAGCGGCGGAGAAGCTGCAGTTACCAGTGCCACAGCAAGAGAAGAAGGAGATCAAACAAACGAGGGATTGTAAAGGAAAGTGTGCAACGAGTATAGCGCAAAAAGCTGCTGCTGAAGCCAAAGCAGCACAGGCTGCACAGAACGCAGCTGGTGCACAAGCGGCTCATATGGTAAATAATCGCATAGTTTATTCCGAACAAATATTGTTCTCAGTATTTTGGTAGGTTTGAATGCTCTGATATTTTTTGTGCTGAATGTACATTATCTTTATTTACAAAAACATCTCCACGACCATCGTGGTCGAGTGATTTGTACGCTGGTTTTTAAGGTGTCGCCATTCTGATTTCCCGAGTTTGATCCCCGGCTGGGTAAATTTAGAAAACTAACTTTTCAATATTGGCTGGTCTGGGTGTTTGTATTTCCACCGTTGTCTCTGATTTCCATAATGCAAGTGCTTTAGCTACTTTGGAATGGGAACAATGTTTGTGATGTTTAATATTGGTTTATTTTATTTATTACAAAGTTACTCCCTTGCAGGTAAAAACCCAATTGGCGGAAAAAGCACTTCAAGCGGCAAAAGCAGCTGAGGCAGCACTAGCGGGCAAACAGGCGGTAGTGGAACAACTACAGCAAGAGGTGAAGGAGGCGGAGGCAGTGGTTGCAGAGAATACGGCCGCTGTACACCAGCAGCAGAGCACTGTGAACTCAGCGTGCAACGCTGCACAACAAGCCACTGCACAGGTAATTAGTAATGTTGTACAGGCGATGTAAACTTAATGGTGGTTGTGAATTTAGCCACTATACGCGTATCCGTGCCCCACGGCCCGCCACTCACCTCTTCCATCTACTAAAATCTATTGTTTTCTGCCATTTTATTAAGTTTGAATCGAGCTGTACTAACTCTTTTCAACTTTTGGAATCTTTTTTCAACTTGATATTGGGATTTTGCACTCATTGTTTATATAATAACAATAGCATCCACGTTCGTTTCGAAATCATTGTTTTATGTATTGCCTTTTCCAATTTGATAGAAGGAAGTTATAAAAAAATTAATTACATTATTTAGCGTAATTATCATTTATAATTGTTGGTTTGCCCTTTCTTCAACAATTCCTACCGATGAAGAAGAGACTTGAAGCAAAGTTTTACGAAGTTTAGCAGCAAATTTATTATGGCTTCCAAGTACGGTTACTACCATATGATTCGGTTTCTTTGTTTTCTTATACTTGGTAGTAATTGTTGAAGAGCCTAGTCCTCTTGAAGATACTTCGTAAAGCTTTGTTTTTTCTCTTCTAGGAATATTAAAATTCGAAGACAGAAGTTTCGAGTTGTCAAGCTTAGACACTAACCAGTAAAGAAGTTCAAGATGATTTGTGTATCTTTGTGCACACTTATAATAGCCGCGGGAGTACTATCGTGTGCCCCTGTTTGCATAAAAGCATTTACAGGAAAATGTTGTTTCTGTGGAGGGAAGAAATAAATTAAATAGAATGGTGGATAATGTGACTTTAATCTAAAAAAAGCTTGTAACTTTAAGTAAATAAAAATGGATTATATTTAGTTTTCAAGTTATTTTTGGCTTATTTAAGATCCAAAAATGTGATGAACCACTTTAATTACCAGGTAAAGATTTGTATGGTTTTATAAAATTTTTGACTTCAACATTGTTATAACATATCCTGACTTTTTCAGCACAAGCTGATGCAGCAAGCGACAGCATTGGCAGCACAAATGGAAAAGTCTGCGCATTGCGTTTTGGAGAAAACCAAGTTCGGCCTGCAAGAAAAATGTCACAACTTGTCGGAGGCTAGAGCGAGGTTGGCTCACTTGCAGCACAAGCTGCAGTGCGCCTGCGCCGAGTGTTCGGCAACGAAGCAGGCCGCCCACTGCGCCTGCGAGGCGGCCAGAGCAGCGTGCGGTAACGCCAGACGCAAAAAACATATCACTGCACTGAAAGACATGACTAAAGTTTCTAAAGTTGGCCGATGATATTTACAACTATTGTTAAGTAAGTCAATAATAGGTCTTTACTTATTCTGACATTGCCCATTTGTAAGGAGAATTTTCAAGAAGTTGCATTTTTCATACTAAAATTTATTTAAAAACTACCAACGCTAATGTTACAATACCTACTTGACTACTATGCTAAATTATAGGTAATATTTAAGTGTAAGCAAAAAAAGTATTGGCCAAGTTACAACCAATAAAGTGCTAACAAAAAAGCAGTCACTTTCAAGGTATTTTGTTTCACATTAAGATAACTAAAATTTAGGACTTTATTGCTGATAATTGACTATCATGTTCACAATTCGATATGATAATAATATCAAGAAATTGAAATATATTTAAAATCATAGACGTTATGCATTTCTTTGTATCTGAAAAAATATCGGCAATTATATACAGCTTCTTTTGTAAAGCTTTCCTTTTCACATCTTTCACAGTTAGCGGGTTATTTCAATTATGTGGATGTTCTAACTTATATTTTAGATTACATTGATTTACTTAGATTTTATAATCTCGTATGTTAAGATGTGACATTTAAGAATTTTGATACAAGTTCTGTTAAGCTTCTGATAATATAAAATATTAGATAGTACTTTTGGTTTTATTTCAGTGTTTCAATCCGTATTAATGTTTTGATATAGGGGGTTGAACATTTTGGCATAGTGGTAACCAAATGTTTTTATTTTGATGGGGATTTCGGAAATATAGCGGCGCACGATGAAGCCTGTGTATATCGTTAGAGGTTCTATAGTATACATGATCTAAAAATTACATATGATATAAAGTCCTAAAGCCCAACGTTTCCGAAATAATTCATGTTAAAGATGCTGTTTAGATAAAAATCCAAACTTTATCTCGAAAACGTTGTGCTTTAGGACTTTATATCACAGACATTTTTTGTTCGTCTATAGATCCCCTATCGTTATAAAACGTGTTTTTTATATCCCATAACTCTTAGGATATTGATGAGACTATGAAATAGAATCTAATAGCGTAGGAAATATTGTTCAATTAAACATTTTTTACGCATAATACCTACAAAGTCAATAAAACTAACATTTTATGTGAAATATGGCAACGCCGCATTTTCGTACCCCTAAATATTAATTAACTCATAAAGAAAAATATAAGTAGTAACTTATAATCTTAATAGCAAGATTAAAAACTTTTTGAAGTAGGTAATTAAATTAAGATTAATGATTATAACTCCAAAACCACATGTTTTTATAGTTTTTTATTATTATTTTGACCATAGAGTTATGGGATTTCAAAACATACAGGTTGTACACAGGTTTTATCGTGCGCCGCTACATTTCCGAAATCCCCATCAAAAATAAAAAATATGGTTACCACAATACCAGCCTCTCATAAGTTTTGTCCTACATCTTGTGGATCGGTAACCATTGCGCACTGTCTCGATGTCAGCCTATCAGCTTGTCATCGCGACCGCGCAGTGGTTGCCGCTTAGTGGTGAAAACTTCAGAATGTTTACGAAACTTTGGAATATTTCAGGAATACTTCCGGAAATATTCTGAATAACTTATCAGAAAAAATTACAAACATACCAGCAACTTTGGAAGTTTGCATAATAGATTTATTGACTTAGAGAAACTGGGGATACCTACTTTGAACCTTACTGTGATACTTGCGTTTTTTTACTCATGTGGTGTTACTATTACTATAGTTCAAGCAGAGTTAGAAGCAGTGGCAAATGTTGGCAGAAATTTAAGGTAACTTTGTTCGACTATAAAAAATCATTTTTTGGTAATTAAAACCAGAGAACAACCTTTTTTCTTGTTCTGTGATTAAATCTAATAAACTTAGAAATTTTCTAGTCTTATCATTAACATTCGAGGTTGCACTTGGATTACAAATAAAAAAACTGGTCTTTGTCTTTTATAATAGCCGATTATAAGCAAAAAGTGGATAAAGATGGCGGGTATTTAATTACTTATCTTACGAAATTATTGTACCTAATTGTAAGCAGAAAAATATTTTTTTTTTAACTTTCAAAGTTGCCGGAAGTTTTGGATGTATTCAGGAATACTTCCTTAGAAGTGGAATCTTTCCTGGAAGTTTTCGTCTATTGCCGATCCGTTAGACGCAGGACGTGCGTGCGGCGACGTCGTGGCCGAGCGGTAAGGCTGAATTGAATATGAAACCGAAAAGTATGGACAAATAAGCAGCTATACAGTGCCTTTGGTCTTGAACTAGCGATAATTTAAAGGCGTGTAATACACCTAATTTTATCGATAAAAACACCCACATGTTGGGGTCTATCCCCACTCCTGTTGGAATGGCCGCCATTTTAAATTTGACTTTATATTAATTTCTCCGGATTTAGAAGTCTTACAGTTATAACAAAAATACTGTTCAAAAGCTAATAATATTACCTATCAATTTAAAAAATAAAATGTTTAAATTTTTGGTTTAAATACGTCATAAAAAATTACTGAAATAAAATTTTATACGAAATTTGTGCGATTTTTTTGACTTTTTATTACATTTCTCAAAAACTAGGACATTAATGCTCACTTTTTTTGCATTATTCAAATACACAGAGATATTATCTACAGAACAACTCAAAAATGTATTGCTCTATGTTGCATATTTCGAGAGCTATTGATGTTTGAATATGACCCTTACAAGTACTAAATGGTTATTTTCGAAAATAAAAAAAAACAAAGTTCTTAAAAACTAGATTATATCATTTGATGAAATTAGTATTCAGATAATATTATCAACCTAATTTAAAATATGTTCAAAATGCTTGTAAGTATGTCCATTTTCGAAAATAATCATTTTTTGGTGACGTAAGGGTCATAGTTCAAACAAAAATAACTCTCAAAATATGCAACATAGAGCAATAAATTTTAAAATTGTTTTGTAGATAATATTCCTGTGTATTTGAATAGTGCAAAAAAAGTGGACATTAATGTCCTAGTTTTTGAGAAATGTAATAAAAATTCAAAAAATCGCACAAATTTCGTATAAAATTTTATTTCAGTAATTTTTTATGACGTATTTAAACCAAAAATTTAAACATTTTATTTTTAAATTACTAGGTAATATTATTAGCTTTCAAATAATATTTTTGTTATAACTGTGGGACTTCTAAATCCGGAGAAATTAATATTTTTCTGCAGGGTCATCTAAAATAAAAAGTCAAATTTAAAATGGCGGCCATTCCAACAGGAGTGGGGATAGACCCCAACATGTGGGTGTTTTTGTCGATAAAATTAAGTGTATTACACGCCTTTAAATTATCGCTAGTTCAAGACCAAAGGCACTGTATACTTAGTTAACATTATAAGTTATGCGATGTTATTAAATTTGGAGTCGTAGCTGCTGCAGAAGCCGTGTTACAAGCCAAAGCAAAGAAGACTCGCCTGCAGTTACGAAAGTCTCGGCAACGTCACTTTAGTTAAATTAGATCACATCAGCTTAGTATTTTAAGAAAGTATGCCCATGCAAACAAAGTACCTATTAAAATAAAAGAATTTTTTTTTTATAAAATCATATATTATTACAACAATAACAATACAAAATTGGCTCAATGTATTTTGGAAAGTCCCGTTGCGTGCGCCGTGATTTTAAAACCTATTACAGTCAGCGTAAAAGGCCGTCTTTACCCGGGGTGCAAGGGGTGCTTCTTACCTACTAGTAGGAATAGACCAGTAGGGATATGTGGTACAGCCCCCCTAGCATGACCACCGAAAAGCGCTATGATATAGTGATTTATCACGTCTAACTGTCAAAAGACAATGGATTTTTGACAGTTGAGTGTCGATAAAACGCTATATCATGCGATATATATCGTGTTTCGTTGGTCATGCTAGGGTGGCAGGGGTGCGTAGCATTCAGGCGCAAGGTTCTAGGGGGCGCCAAGGGAAAATCACCTTATTTATACCAATAAGCAGCGTGCCAGTTTTGAAAAATCACTTGACAAGTATTTATTATACCTAGAAAAATAGGCACCAATATAATATTATTTTCAAATATACAGGGAGCATTTGAAATCACTCTCCAAATTTTAAGGATGTGTTCAGTCCATGAAACTGAACAACTTTCTCTAAGAAACATAGGGTCAAATATGTAAAAAAAAAGACTTTTCATACAAAAAAAAGAGATCACGTGATCAGTTTAGTATGGGTGACCAACATTTTTTGGACTGAACACATCCTTAAAATTTGGAGACTGATTACAAATGCACCCTGTATATGCCTCAGCTTTCGGCAGATTTGCCTTGCTCAATTGCGACTTGCGAAGTGAAAGCCAATTTTTATCTTATAACTGATATGAAAATGTTTCAACAAACACCCATGTCAAATTAAAAAAAAACCTAATCGTGGCGACAAATTAAGGAGCGCGCGCGCACCTTTTGTCTTGCACAAAAAATTATTTTTTACTTAATTGAACTAGTGGCTCTGAACTGAAAAGGTTTTGCGACATTTTTGATATTATATTATTTTAAGATATTTTATTTTATCGCGAGGTCTACAGCTCACGGAGCCACTAGTTCAATATTGAAACATTTAACTGTACCTACATCACACCCCGGACACTCCATACAAGCGTCGCGTTTCAACTACCTATTACACAGACGCTACATAGTGACGTTTCTGCACACGCGCAACTGTGTGCGAGCTATTGAATGAGCACACGGATCGGCACATGGAACTCGCGCGGTGGGCGCGCCGGTGGGGTGAGGTAATTGAATGTGGGGCGGGGCGGAGAGTTTACTTTCTGTACGGTAGTACTAATATCTATTCTGTGCCTACATACTCGATTAGAATAGGGAAGATAAACACTCATTTCATTCTTAGATATACTTAAAAATTAACCTTGTATAAGTAATTGTAAAACCTGTTCACAAAATTTTACGAGAATCGGTTGAGAAATGCGATCTAATTTTCGAAATCTATCGCAATCGCTTTCATTTGACAGATGGATGTGACACATTGCTAAATTTATTTGATAAGATTTTATTTATTCCAAAAAGAAGTAACATTGTGTCACATCCATCTGTCAAATGAACTTACCTAAGTCTGACGCCATAAAAACAATTTAAAAATTGTTATGTTCCGGCAGTTAGAGGTAAGATAGCCAGTTCCTCAGTGATGAAGTTTCCGGGTGCAGTGCGCTTCCACCTTCGGCCTCATCGTCACTTAACATCGGATGAGGTGAAGGCAAAGCATTATCCCGTTGTGAATAAAAAAAAATGAAGCGATTGCGATAGATTTTCAAATTAGACAATAAGTACCCCCTAATGACCCCTGGACCCACTGCAGTACCCAGTAGAGGAGAACAGACGGACAGACGGTCAGTGGGACAGCCGGAAGGCCATACGAAAGGATTTTACCCAAGCTGAAGCAGAGACGCTTCGCTTGCACTCGCTCGGTTAATTAATAAAAGATTCGAATTAGAGACATGAAAGTATCTTTTTCAATTCAATTCATAAATTCATAAACATTTTGAAAGTATATTTTAGATACAATTTAAGCCTACCCACAGCTCCGTATGTCTAATATTTTATTGTGATATTAACTTGCAAGATTAATTTATAGGAGGCATTGAGGAGCTGTGTCTTTTGTGGAAGTCACAGTTTTTTTGCCACCTCTGTGGTGCAGTGTTTCGCCCACCCGTGAAAGACTGTGAGGGGTCCGATTTCCAGCTGCAAACTGAATAAAGTGAGAAAACATTGCAGTTTTTCACGTATATTACGCTTACGATTCTGTGGTTTCTCTCTCCTAAGTCTAGTTTGAAAACGTACATTTTAAGGTGAAGTAGGAGTTTAAAAAAGGAACCGTTTGGTTGGTGGTAGGGCTTATTTCAAGTCCGCCTGGCTAGCTACCACCATCTTACCTAATTCTGACGCCATAATAACAATTTAAAAAAACCGGACAAGTGCGAGTCGGGCTCGCCCACCGAGGGTTCCGTACAGACCTACATCTATACATAAAATAAAGCTATAGAAAAGTTGTGTCCGTACAAAGGAAATATTTTGAAAAAAAGTGGTTGGTAGTTATTAGTTTTTTATATGAAAACTGTACTACGGAGAGTTCAAGCTTTATCCCAGGTTCTACCTACCGGAATTATGTGAAAAATTGCTTAGATTATAAGTTGAACTCCAAGCTACCAAACTGTAAAAAAATACCATCAAAATCCGTTCAGCAGACTGCTATATATAGATAACCATTTGAAATCCTTTATCGCCACGTAGAAAATAACCCTTCCAGGGATTACGACAAAGAATTGACCACGGGCGAAGGTTTGAAATGGAATAGTACATTACTGCAGCGGCACTCAAGACAGGCATTGAAGAATATACGTGAGTCCATCAATGCCTAGATGCGGCCAAGGCTTGTGTAGTACTTTTAAACTTTAAACTTTTTAGTTTTAAAAGTTTTAAGTCTTTTATTTTAATTTTAAATTACTTACAGTAATTAAAAAAAGAAAATGGAAAGTGGAATGTGCACATAAAGGCCTTTCATTTGATACCCATATTGCAAAAAAAATATTATTTTTTCGTTTTTTTTTTCAGTTTTTTGGAATGTGCTCATCAAGGCCTTTCATTTGATACCCATATTGCAAAAAAAATTTTACCTTTCGTTTTTAATTTTTTTTCAGTTTTTTGGAATATGCTCCTTGATGAGCATATTCCAAAAAACTTTTCAAAAAACTTTCATTTGATAGCCATAGGTATTGAAAAAAAAATTATTTTCGTTTTTTTTTTATCTTTTTGGAATGCGCTCATCAAGGCCTTTCATTTGATACCCATATTGCGCCAAAACAGTTTTTTTTTCGTTTTTTTTTTTTTTTTTTTTTTCAATTTTTTGGAATGTGCACATAAAGGCCATTCATTTGATACACATATTGAAAAAAAATCCGTTTTTTTTCATTTATTTCCAGTTTTTCATTATTTATTTTCAGTTTTTTGGAAAGTGCTCATCAAGGCCTTTCATTTGATACCCATATTGCAAAAAAATATTATTTTTTGGTTTTTTTTTTCAGTTTTTTGGAATGTGTTCATCAAGGCCTTTCATTTGATACCCATATTGCAAAAAAAATTTTACCTTTCGTTTTTATTTTTTTTTCATTTTTTTGGAATATGCTCCTTGATGAGCATATTCCAAAAAACTTTTCAAAAAACTTTCATTTGATACCCAGGTATTGAAAAAAAATTTTGTTTTCGTTTTTTTTTATCTTTTTGGAATGCGCTCATCAAGGCCTTTCATTTGATACCCATATTGCACCAAAACAGTTTTTTTTTTTTTTTTGGAATGTGCTCATCAAGGCCTTCCACGTGATACCAGTATACCGAATATAAAAAAAAAAATTTGGAATATGCTCGCTCATCAAGGCGACATTTGATACCTATATTAATTGTGTTTCATTGAAAAGTTCGCTCCATTTCTGAATTACACGAGTGTAATGAGTTTTAATAGAAACATTACTAGACAGACGCCGGCAATTTTTGTATGAAAATCCATTATTACACGTTAGTAATGGATTCTCATACAAATATTGACTGAACAATATGTGGGATAATGGGAATAGGCGAGATTTTGGTTGTGTGAAGCCGAGACTTTTATTGTAGTGGTGGCTACCTCGGCTAACCTTACCGAGTGAACTGTCTTGATTATACTTGGTGCCAAATGCTCCAAGCAACATTGGAATGCGATGCACCCGCATTTTAATGTAAACTGAAACAATCTACCACTGAAATATTCAACGCTTGACACTGGCAAAAATTACTTCCAAGAAGAAAGTAGATTGCCAAAACAAAAATAAGAAGAAGAAGACTCCGTGTCATACAGCGTGACATACCGCCATGTTGCGAAAATATTTAGAGCCAAATTTATTTCTTTTTAATTTTATTTTTAAAAGTAATTAACTATAACAAGATTTGAAAGGATCTGAATAATTAATAATAATAAATATTGATATTTTAAAAAGAATTAGTGGCGCGATTAATCCAAAAGTAATTAGAAGTTAAACTATGACCGCGCATACCGTTGTTTCACCAAGATGATTAATAATTACGTATTTTAATGACCATATTTTATTATGATTTAATTACAAATATACAGTTTTCAGATTTATTCCTGTAAGTGTAGTATAAGACGCTATTACCTGCCAAATTTCATAGTTCTAGGTCAACGGGAAGTACCCTATGAATTTTGATTCCTTTGAGAGTATCGAAAATGCGTTTTTTGCGCCCTAAACGGCAGTATCTTTTTTTTACGTTAACTTAGAAGTTTGATTTTTTTACAGTTTCAAGGGCCCGTAGACCTTAGTATATGGTTTAAATTTCAATTCGATACCTCCACGCGTTCCTGAGATAAAGGGTCTTGACAGACAGACGGACGGACAGACAGACAGACGGACAACAAAGTGATCCTATAAGGGTTCCGTTTTTTCCTTTTGAGGTACGGAACCCTAAAAATTGTTGTGTTCCGGCAGTTAGAGGTAAGATAGCCAGTATTCCGGGTGTAGTGCGCTTCCACCTTCGGCCTTATCGTCATTTAACATTAGATGAGATGAAGGCCAAGCACTATCCCGTTGTGTATAAAAAAAAAAAAAAAAAAAAACGTTTTTTTTGGCAAAGGTTGCGCAAGCTAACTTTTGCACCCCGGCGCTCAATAAAGACGGTCCTGAGCGTTTGGCTTGGCTGACCTCAATAATTATTATGATGATATGATATGACACTGATAATACATACGTACTCAAAACAGTAATATCTAGTCTACAAACACGCATACAATATTTTTGTAAAGATAAAAGCCATTTACATGTTTCAAACATACTTGATATAGGATAACGATTAATGTATCTTCTGGGTGTGACTACAAATATTGTAGATTCTTACATCTGTAACCTGATCCAAAACGTTTAAGGATAAATTATATGAAGGTTGACATTAACAAAAAATAATTGTAACAATTAAAAAACTCGGTTTGTACGTAAAGTAAACAATGGAAACATTCAGAGGGCCTATTAAAAAAAATAATCACGATAGTCGGACGCATTTCGTCGTTAAAGTTACTTGATATCGAACCGTATTCGTGAGTCAACAGTGCCACGGAGTGGGACTTTTTTGCAATAGGCCTTCAGGTTTTTGCACACAAATATGTGGACACAACAAAACAACCTTCTTCTTTATTGAAGTCGCTTAATAATACTCTTCTTTAGAACTTATAAACAACTTCTTATCTCAATTTCTATTTAAAAATAACTAAAATGCTGCACTTAGATTCTAAACTTATCTACTGCTGAATGCATCGTTCAAATTTTGTGGACTGAAAGCCATATTACTGTTTATATAATTCACGTATGGTGATATGGTGGGTAAGGCGTTTGGAGCGTGGAATTCCCCATAGCTTTTGATGCCAGGAGTAAACTCATCACTGCCACTAATCATTGGAGCACTGGGCTGGAACTTGGGCACATATCGCGCTGGAGGTTCAGCGTACTGGCCTCCTACCAATATTTCCTCCTCAACTTCTCTCACCTTCTCTCGCTTATATTTCGGTGACTTCCAATGCTTGTTCACTTTCCTATCAGAGTCAACAAAGAACTGTGGCTTCTTCTTCTTATAGTGTAAGTACTGAGGCTTTTTGTATTTGTGGATGTTATACAAGTCTGAGATGTTTTCGTCACCGTTACCGCCCCCTAACATTGCATCGAAAAGTTCGTCAGGCTTAACGAACAATGGCCGTTTCTTAGAATACGCGAACGAGTTATCCAAGTTTGCTTCCGGTTGAAAGTGCTGCCAGGGATGGTATTCCTGGGCTAGGTTGGTATCGCTGTGTTCGTAATAGTTTTGGGATTCTTCGTAGTTTTGTGAAGGCGGATAAATATCATTAGGTGCTTTTAGAGGAGCTCCGTATGAGTCTACTGGTGGTTCTGCGTAGCTTTGGTGATGGCTCTGCGGTGGATGTTGAGTTTTTATGTCTACTGGGGGCTCAGCGAATCCTGCTGGCTCTGTATTGTATGGTGGAGGCGCGTTCTTTGGAGGCCCATAGACTGGTTTCTTCAACGGACGCTTTGGTGGACCATACCTCGGTTTTGGCGTCCGCAGTCTAGAAGGCTGTCTGTATTTATAGCCCGTCTGCTTTCTGTATGTTTTGGCCGGTTTTCTCTTTGGAGGAGGAACGCCATACTTTGGTCTGTGCGGATCGTATTTGGACTTAGGTAAGCCGTGTCTGTTCTTCGATACCCGCCGAAAGATGACACTTGGGTTTTGCTTGTATGAGGGTTCGATTGGGAAGTTGTCTATGAGTAGCGATGCATCTCTTCTGCTGATTTTTTTCAGTTTGCTTACTAATGTTGACTCTTTCTGTTTTTCTTCTTCAGCCTTCACGCATGATGTCGTTACTGCTATCTGAAATTAAAAAACAACAACATTATTGTCATAGTTTTCCATGAATACAAATGCAAAACTACTTTTATTTTAATCATTTCTAAAGTTTATGCGCGTAGGTATTTTATTGAAAGTACTTTGGTGTAAAATAAAACTAATCACCAAAGTACTTTTAATAAAATCGTTAATAATTATTTGTGCAACTGTACTATAACGAGGGGTAGCCGAGTGTGATAATAATATCACATGAGTGTTTTTTTATACCTAATTATGTACAGTTGCATACAAGACTTTATCTACACCCATTTTTTTATTTTTTCTTATTTTTATTAGGGAAACAAACAATATTTTAATACATATGGATTAAAAACACCCATTATATTTATCTAAACCCATGATATGTAGCCGCTATAAAGGTTTTGACTTTGACTTTGTCTTTGACTTTGACTTTCCTCTCCCTCCTCGTCATTATGTCCGCAAGAGTGTTATAATGTTGTACTGAATTTCATAATGCAACGCTCGCGCGTGGGCGCGCGGCGCTGCAGGACCAGCTCTCGCTCGGGATGTTGTAATGATGGCCGTAAGCTAACTGTTTTAGAACCCCTTACAGAGGAATTAAAGCATGGGTGTAGATAAAAGTGTTTTATTCGATACTTTTATTATATTATCAAAACTGAATTAGCTAATGTTACAAAAGACTGCCAAATAAAATAACTGAGAGTTTTTAAAATTCAATTCCTGTCCACCATTTGTGAAAACTTTTAAAGAAGTAGCTCTAAATCTCTTCGATGACTTATAAATTTTATAACCAGCGTTTCAATCGTAGATTAAAATTAAGTTGGAAGGAACATAATTTTCCACCATCTGGTATATTCTTAAAGGAATAAGTAATATATGCTGCATTTAATAAAATTTAAAATATTTTATTGTTCTAAAAATAATACCTATTCAGTTTCATTGTTCTGTGCTTACTGATCAAGAATAAGTATGTTGTTGAGAATGGTTTGATTTCGTGCTGATAATTGAAGAAAGTGTTACGTTAATACTAATGCAGAGATAATCTCTGATTAAGTATTTCTTTATTTACGATGGCTTTTCTTATAGGCAACCGCTTGGCCGCATAACTTATTTCATGGAATCTTGTATAAATAAAATATAAGTCTAATCGGAATGAACCAAATTAATTAAAAAAGCCTGCTACAGGTTTTTTATCGCCAGTTTTAGCCAAAGTATCTATATGCACTTGGAAAGTCATCAGAACAATCTATGTTTCCATTAGTGAATACTATTGCACTTAAACATATGATATTAAAATAAAACCGGTCAAGAGCGACTTGGACTCGCGCACCGAGGGTTCCGTACAATCATAAATATATTTGGATATGTTACTTTAGTACAGTCTTTAAAAAAGTAGGATAAACGGCAGACAGGTGGAAGGGCGAACAGGCGGACAGTTAATTTACAAATCTTAACCACAGCTGCTTATGGTGACTGAAAAACGTTTCAGCCACTCCACATTGCAAACTGTTTATATTACTAAGTAAGAACTTATTCTTCGTTTATTCGTACGGCAAATAGTAGGTAATTATATAAGAACCAGCCACCAATTTATTATTGTAGTATTAGGTTGCGCCATCTCTTAACCGATAGTGGAACTGTTTTTTTTTCTTAGGTTAGCATTCTTAGGACAGCTCCATCTGTTGACTAGTAGTGAAACTAAAGAATTTTTGTTTGTTTTTTTGAATTTCTAAAAAAGTGTGTTATATTGAGACATCGTTTTATTAGGGTTCCGTACCAAAATGGTAAAAAAGGAACCCTTATGGTGTGACTCAGTCTGTCTGTCTGTCTGTCTGTCACAGCTGGATATCTCGAGAACTACTAATGGTATCAATTTGAAATTTGGAACAGTTTAAGATGACATTTGGCCAACTATTTTGCAAATAAGAAAGAAATAATAAAATTAATATTTTTTTTACAACAGGGACTGAAAAGGGGTCTTAAAAAACCTCCTTCAAAAAACCTGAAACAAAAACAGCTTCAAAATTAAATACCTCTAAAAAAGCGAGAAATAATATTCAAATCATTAGTTACGCATAACATTATTAATAAAACACGTCTATTGAAGTCGGGTGGGGCTGGAAGACAAGTAATTTTTTTTTTATATTTCTGAAAGCCCCACCCGACTTCATTAGACGTGTTTTATTAATAATGTTATGCGTAACTAATGATTTGAATATTATTTCTCGCTTTTTTAGAGGTATTTAATTTTGAAGCTGTTTTTGTTTCAGGTTTTTTGAAGGAGGTTTTTCTTTTTTGTTAAAAAAGTTTTTTATTTTCAACTTTTTAGTGGCAGGTATGTAAGCATGTTAATATTTTTTAACTTTATAAAATATTTTCAATGGTAAAATGCCCACAACTCAAATTCCCAATTTACGCTGTTTGTTTTTGAGGAGATCCATTGTGTCTTCGTAGTCCAAGTCTAGTCCAGAACCTTGCATTGCAGACCATGGTTTGGTTTGTTTTGGATTGTCATAAACCTACCAAAATCCAAATTACTTTACATATACTATTTGAATTTGAGGAGTTCCCTTGTGTATCTTCGAAGTTCAAAGTCCAATACCGATGAAATTGAAATGTGACCACTCTTGAAGTATACCCTTTCAAACAAAAAAATAATCATCTAAATCGGTACATAAACAAAGATGTTATGTTCGAAAATTCGTAAAAACACGTGTGATGGCAAGCTAAATAATTGACATTTTTCAGGATTATGAAAAAACTACCAGCCAGATCTCTGTAATTTTTTTATGGGACCACACACAAACTATGTTCTTTAAGATAAAAAAAGAATTGTATAAATCGGTTAACAACTGACGAAGTTATGGTAAAACATACATAAAAAAAAAAATAAAAAAAAAAAAATACCGACGACTTGAGAACCTCCTCCTTTTTTTGAAGTCGGTTAAAAATTGGAAGTGAGGTGACTAGGGCATGTGGGGTATCATATGAAAGAACGCTGTTTGCACATTTTAAAACATTTTTTCTTTTTCTTAGGCCGCATAGTTTTCGACTTATGATGAAAAATGTAAAAAAAATACCGTTCCCCCCCCCCCTTATCTCCGAAGTTTGCAAAGAGAAAAATCTGAAATAATTCTATGTGATAGTAGTTTATGTAAAAAATACAGGAAAAATAACATTGTCTCAATATAACACACTTTTTTAGAAATTCAAAAAACAAACAAAATTTTTTTAGTTTCACTACCAGCCAACAGATGGCGCTGTGCTAAGCATGCTAACCTAATGGACAAAAATAGTTCCACTATCGGTCAAGAGATGGCGCAACCTAACACTACAATAATAAATTGGTGGCTGGTTCTAATATAATTACCTACTATTTGCCGTACGAATAAACGAAGAATAAGTTCCTACTTAGTAATATAGTAATATAATAATAACGAGGAGCTCGATGGCGCAATGGTTTAGCGCCTGGACCAGCGATTGCGGAGGTTAAGCAACGTTCGCAAGGTTCGGTCATGGGATGGGTGACCAAAAATTTATTATCTCGAGCTCCTCCGTGCTTCGGAAGGCACGTTAAGCCGTTGGTCCCGGCTGCATTTGCAGTCGTTAACACCCACCAATCCGCATTGGGCCCGCGTGGTGGGTGGTGGGTTATGGCCCGTCCTCCTTATCCACCCATAAGGAAGGCCTGTGCCCCAGCAGTGGGGACATTAAAATGGCTGATGGACTAGTAATATAAACATTTTGCAATGTGGAGTGGCTGAAACGTTTTTCAGTCACCATAAGCAGCATTTGTAAATTAACTGTCCGCCTGTTCGCCCTTCCACCTGTCTGCCGTTTATCCTACTTTTTTAAAGACTGTCCTAAAATAACATATCCAAATATATTTATGATTGTACGGAACCCTCGGTGCGCGAGTCCGACTCGCTCTTGACCGGTTTTTTATTTTTCCTGTAATCTTTACATAAACTACTATAACATAGAATTATTTTAGATTTTTCTCTTTGCAAACTTCGGAGATAAGGGGGGGGGGGGGAGCGGTATTTTTTTTACATTTTTCATAATAAGTCGAAAACTATGCGGCCTAAGAAAAAAAAAGAAAAAATGTGTAAAAAAAAAATATATTTTTTATTGCTTTCTTATTTGCAAAATTGTTGGGCAAATGTCATCTTAAACTATTCCAAATTTGAAGTTGATACCATTAGTAGTTCTCGAGTCGAGATATCCAGCTGTGACAGACAGACAGACAGACAGACAGACATACAGACAGACAGACTGAGTCACACCATAAGGGTTCATTTTTTACCATTTTGGTACGAAACCCTAACAAATAAAAATATGTTGATTATCAAAACAATTTACACAGAGAGCAGTTAGAGTATTGTCTTATATTACGTAATAATTAAACAGCGTCAATAGTAAAGTAGTTTGCTCATTATGGATTGGAAAGTATAAATACAGTCTTAACTTATGCCTTATTAGCCCGATTATAACTTTCCCTAATACAATGCAAATAAGACCCTAGGGTCATTTTAGTATGTACTTACTAAGAACACGAATTAAGGGAAAAGTGAAATAGCACACAATACCAGATGACAATGCTCCGTGACTTTAAATTAGCTTTGTCATCAAGTTAATATTAGGTTCTTTTTACCCGATATTTTGTCACATACAGGGAAAATAATAACCTCTATGATTTAAAATATTTAACAATATCTTGATATTATATCGAATTATGACCATGATAGTCAACTATCAGTAAAAATAAAGTCCTTATTTTAGCTTTCTTATCATAAAAAAAAGATCTTGAAAGTTACTCCTTTTTTGTAAGCAAAAAAAGGGGGGGGGGGGGGGGGGGTTGTAACTTAATCAAAACTATTTTTTCTCGCTTATCGTAAATGGAATAAGTTAGCATAGTGTTCAAACATTACTTACATAAATGTTTTGTTACATGAGTGTTCAACAAAGAAGATGCTAGTATGAAAATGCAACTTCTTGAAAATTCTCTATACAAATCGGAAATTTCATAGGTAAAGACCTATTAATATGCTATTACTATACTATTGGGCGTATAATAGTCCTGTTAATTTGTTTAAGTCGATGCTAACCGAATCGACACCAATATATATATTTATTCCCAATTTGACTCATACACAGAGGATGTTAATATAATAAATATAGATAACTAGCGGCCGCCCGCGACTTCGTCTGCGTGGAAAGTTTTTTTGTTTCCTTCGGGAACAATACTTTTTTTCGGGATGAAAGGTACCCTATGTCCTTCTCTGTACCCCTGACAACTTGTATGTAAAATTTCATGATGATCGGTTCAGTAGTTAAGACGTGAAGAAGTAACAAACAAATAAACAAACAAACGGACTTTCGCATTTATAATATTAGTAAGGATTATGGACCCTATCGGGCACAGCAAAACTGGTAAGAGGTTTTGCTCGTGTAAAGCTTTCATCTTTACGTCATCGAAACTTAGAAATCGTTTAATTTTTCCTCAGTGATGGATGATTGATGAGGATTCCGGGTGTAGTGCGGCTTCGGCCTTAACGTCACTTAACATCAGGTAAGGCGAAAGCCAAGCTCTCAAAAAATAGGTACATAATAGTGATTCTCAAATAACTGATAATGAGCTTTTATCGTTGTATAGCACCCATTATATTTCCCAATAAATTAAACTATTGTTCAATACCGGTAGTGTCACGCGAGAGAAAATTCTCCCAAGGCACTACTGTTGGCAGTGCCAAACGGTAGTGCCTAGGGAGAAAAAGAGTATAATTTTATTCAGATTTGTTTATCAATATTTTATTTTTATTTTGGACAACAACATCACATACATTCTTCAGATTCCACGTAAGTAGCTGGAAGTATAGAAATTATACAATAAAATAATGTATGGAAATTATACAATAATATACTTGTATATTAGGAGGTCATAACAAATTTGGTAACGATCGCGTAAGTGGCTGACTCTTGGTTCACAGGATGGAGAGGCACTCTCTGATGCTAAATATGTCAGTCTGTTTGCCTGAAGTGGTTGCGTTCTTTTTATATGCAGGCTGAAAAATGTGTTATCGTTACCAAAAAAAAAAAATGTCTGACAATAGTACAGCAAGTAAGTACTAGTTGTACTCACGTGAACTGTGTAAGGACTGACCAAAATTGGGTTGCGTTTCGTAGATATAAGCGATTAACTTTTTATTTGTTTGTAATGTACCTATAAACTCAAAAAGTACTGATCCGATTTTGAAATTTTTTTCACCTATAGAAAGTTACATTATCAACGAGTAATATGGGCTATAATTTATATTCAAAAAACTTATAGCCTTTTCTCAGCCTGCATATAAAAAGAACGCAACCACTTCACGCAAACAGATTGAAATATTTAGCATCAGAGAGTGTCTCTCCATCCTGTGAACCAGGAGTCAGCCATTTACGCGATCGTTACCAAATTTGTTATGGCCTCCTAGTCTATAGTGGCTCTGTGAGCTGTAGAATTAAATCCCTCCATTTTGAAAAATATCTAAAAACTTAATCGAAAAAAGAAATTATCGAAACTGCTACAAAATTTCACGAGAATCGGTTGAGAAAAACGACTTGTAGAAGAGAATAAACGGACAGCCGGACAAAAGCATTTTTGCCCAAAGCTAAAAGAGAGACGCTTTGATCGCGCTTAGCGCTTGCTCGGTAAAATACAGAAAATATCGTTTTGCTAAATTGAGCCATCCAGGAATCGAATCCCGAGATGGCGATACCATGAAAACCAACGTATAAGCCACTCACAGTAGTGTCTCGTCCATCATAAACTCCGGCGCAGTATTCCACAAGAAACGGAAGGAAGTGTGTTTATGGAGATTGCTGCGTGCGGTTCAACCACAAACTAAATAAAGCGTTGAATACATTAGGTAACATATTGCAGAAAATGTTGTGGAACCTCAAAAATCTGATGAAACTTAATATCATAGAATTAGAAAAAAATTCGCCGCGCTCAAGCTTAATATCCTCGTTAAAATTTTGAGTTTTTTTCCTTTCTTGTTTATTAATTTTATTCAATTTTAAACTTCGAAATGAGGGCTTTTCAAAGTGACATTTAAAAAATAAAAGTAGTAACTATTTGCCTTGCAGTGTCAAATTTGGCTTTTTCAAAATAAACGGCCTGTACCAAAGAGGCAAATAAGTGCTCGCTGGCTGACATTGCCCAAAGAGAAACATTTTAGGGTTACATCTGCCTGCCTACCTGAGTACTCTACGAAGCTTAGTAAAAAAAATCACATTGACACATACATTTTTATCAACGCCATCTATCGAGCCTACAGTTTTTTGTCGTTTTGAAAAGCCCTCATTTACTAGAGATTTTTGACATGACCGCAAAATATTCAATGTTTGATTCGATTTATGTCTCGTTAGTTGTTCATAAATAAATAAAAATGTTCTGCAACATGTCCACTAGTGTATACGAGGCTTTATGCTGAAGTGCGCTTGCGACCACAGCGCGTCAGGCGAAACGTTCACTGCTGACATATTTTCAATTAACTTCAAGCTGTAGAAGATTTTGTTAAATATTTTAATGCATTCTCAATCTTTATGTTAAAACTGTAAATTATTATAAACTCCTTTAGTCTGAGATAACCTGGCTATTTAACTTTTTTATTTAAGTTTCTTGCGCCCGTTCTTCTTGTCAGTTAAAAAAAAAAATTTAAAAAATTAAAAACCCTCCTGCATAAAAAGTCAAGTCAACTGAAAAGATGGAAACAAGATTAAATATTAAAGGCAACATTATAACATGCAGTCGGAGGCATGCATAAAGAAAGTGACATTATGAATAATTTGAGTTATATGCCTCCGACTGCATGTTATAATGTTGCCTTTAATATTTAATCTTGTTTCCATCTTTTCAGTTGACTTGACTTTTTTAATTTTTTTAAATTTATTTCTTTATTTACTTCTTTTTAGTTAATATTTATTACAATCATGATATACCTTTTTGAAATCCTTTTAATGAGACCTTTAATTTGACACCCATATTGCAGTAACTAAAAAATTTTTTTTTTTCCACTACGTATAATAGCACCGTGCAGCCGCCATGTTGGTTTTTTTATAACGCCACTTTCTTAAGAACACTTGGGTTGGCAAGACAAATCTAACGATATGTTAATCATGGAAATCCGTTCAGCCGTTTAAAAGATATGAGGTAGTAAAGAATATTACATACAAACATACAAGATACGCGCGAAAAACATAACCCTCTTGCAGTCGGGTAAAAAGCCTCGAACGGGTGGTAGGAAAATATAGACGATTCAAAAGTACTTAATGATTAAGTTTATTTGAATAAAGCAATTTTTTCTTTGACTTTGTATCCCTTATTTTAATTAGGCACAAGACACAAGTGAGTACTTACACCTAAAAGATTTCTGGAGAAAAGTAAGTATATAAAAAACGATAACAATATAGATAATGGTAGGATGACTAAAAAAATTATACCGCTTGTTGGCGTTGTTGTAGATGACGATCTTTTGTACGTATGTAGGGTTATTTACTCAGTTATTCTTCAATTATGTCTAAAAACCGGCCAAGTGCGTGTCGGGCCACGCGCAGTAGGGTTCCGTAGGTACATTATACCATATCATATTTTAATACCGCTATCATTTTTCGTCTGAAAAAATAACTTTGTTTTTCACAGTGTTTGTATGAATGACAAAGTTATATTTGCGGTTTTGGAAAATGTACTATATCTTGAAAACTAATTACTATATCTCGTTCAAACCAATTTTCGTTGAAAGTGTTTATTAAGATCTATAGCTTATATTTTTTTTAAGATTTTTCACCCTCTTACTTTAAAAGTTAAAGGGGGGGGGGGGGACACACATTTTACCACTTTGGCGGCATATATCTTTCAAACGGTTGACTTTGAAAAAAAATAGTCTTAGGAACCTCAATGTCATTTTTAAAGACCTATCTATAGACACCCCACAAGTATTGGTTTGATGAAAAAAATATTTTCAGTTTCAGTTCCATGTATGGGGAGCCCCCCCTTAATCTTTTATTTTTTTTTATTTTTGTGTAAAAATCGTAAAGCGGTTCACAGAATACACCTACCTACCAAGTTTCAACTATGTAGTCCTAATACTTTTGGAATAAAGTGGCTGTGACATACGGACGGACAGACAGACAGACAGACAGACAGACATGACGAATCTATAAGGGTTCCGTTTTTTGCCATTTTGGCTACGGAACCCTAATAAAAATGGTTTGTCCAAGTTAATAGTTTTATTATGGAAGTTGGATAATAAACGATTAAAGATCGAAATGAAAAAATGAAAACCAAAATCTATTGGAATTAAATTGATGTTTACGAAAACTCTCTTCCAACATCCAGAAAATTGATAGAAAACAACAACAAAAAAAAAGAAGTTTTAAAACTAAAACCCGACTACGGAAAAATCGTGCTCTAAAAAGTAAGAAAAAAGAAAATATTCGAATCCAAAATTCAATAAAAAGGATAACCGTAGTCGCATGCCACTTTGTCCTAGACACGCACGACACTAACAACAGGCTGGAGGTGGCATGCGACTACGGTTATCCTTTTTATTGAATTTTGGACTCTAACAATATAAACATATTTGAAAAGTTCTTATTAAGCTCTTTCATTTGGTACCCAACACGGCATTATTAAAAAATATTATTTTTTAGTTCATGTCTTTAACTCCTCTAGAGAGCGCCACATTCAATTTAATGTGACGTCATATAGCCTATGTTCATTGGACAATTAAGACGCTTCTAACGAAACCTCATTTGTCAAATTATAACAAGTAGTTTAGAAGTTATGAGGGAACAGATGAATTTACAAACATACATAAAGGTCAAAATCATATACCCTCCGTTTTTCGCCGTAGTCGAGTAATGACAGGTCTACACCTACATTAGCGGCAAGTTGTCGCTAGTGCGCCGACTGATGTAAATTCTCCTGCCATTCCATGAGTCCTTCTTTCCTAACAGCTATCAGTTTTGCAAGTAATGTATTCGTACCCTCCGGACGACTTCGTCATTTTTTCCCGACTTGTCTCATTTTTAACCGACTTCAAAAAAGGAGGAGGTTCTCAAGTCGACGGTATTTTTTTTAATTTCTTTTTTTTATGAATGTTTTACCCTTAGAGTAAGACGCGCTTCTGTTTTACCATAACATCCAGTGGCGTAACTATAGGGTGGCAGAGCGGGCAAAATGCCACGGGCCCCTGGCCCGAAGGGGCCCCCCGGGTCGAGTGGCCGTGACCACAAGAAGAACCCTACTATTTATTACAAAATTTAGCAAAAAAAAAACTGTCAACAGGGTTCATTATCCGCCTAGCCAAACTGATGCAAACGTAAAGCGGAAATAAGATTGCATGGGATGGGCACCAAAAGCTCGCATTTTTACTGTTTCTAATAAATACGTCTGAACAAAAAAGGACTACCTAGGGTTAGGTACACGTGCGGCTTTAAAAAGTTGGAACATGAAAGTTCACAGATGGTCGGTCAATGGTCAAATTCCTTTGTTAACATAATGGGTAGCTAAAACAATTTTTTCCAAATCTCTGTATCGAAAAAGGGTTCATTCTTTATTACGCAACAGTCATAGTAAGTTTCTTGTGAGAATTGGTTGTTTGTGACATTGTTTTTCGGTCGTCGTAGTTTTATTTTTATCGTTTATTTTAGTAGATGAAAAAATATATCAGTATGTTCTCGAAAGTATTTAAGTGGGAGCGAGAAACAAAGGAGGAGGAAAAAAATAGTTGCCTAATCAGTCCCTACTTGATGAGGAATTTATTGACTATAAATCGAGTGAACAGTGCTTTGAAATGAATAAAGGAGCGCTGAAAGTGCTAAAATAAAAATAGCAGAGCCCAACCCTTGTGAATATCCAGATCCTGAACAAGTAACTCTTTTTTTAAATTTATTAAAAAAAACTCCTTAAAAGCTTTGAAAATAAAAACAAAAACAGCTTCAAAATTTATAAAAAGCAGTACTTAAATCATATTTAAATCGCATATTAATTTTAATAAAACACGTCTATTGAAGTCGGATGGGGCTGGAGCTGGAGGACAACTTTTTTAAATAGTTCTAAAAGCCTCACCCAATTTCATTAGATGTGTTTTATAAAAAAATTATATGCGTTTTCTGAAAGTTGAAGCTGTTTTTATTTATAGTTTCAGGTTTTTGAATAAGGTTTTCCTTTTTTAAGGTTCAGTACCCAAAGGGTAAAAACGGGACCCTATTACTAAGACAGTCCGCTGTCCGTCTGTCTGTCCGTCTGTCTGTCTGTCTGTCACCAGGCTGTATCTCATGAACCGTGATAGCTAGACAGTTGAAATTTTCACAGATGATGTATTTCTGTTATCGCTATAATATAATATATAATAAAAACAGAATAAAAGA
The DNA here is from genome assembly GCA_943789525.1 of Agriphila geniculea. Classification (NCBI taxonomy): domain Eukaryota; kingdom Metazoa; phylum Arthropoda; class Insecta; order Lepidoptera; family Crambidae; genus Agriphila; species Agriphila geniculea. The sequence goes on from OX038890.1 coordinate 20,683,512, forward strand.
AATAATTAAGGGGAGCTCCCATACAACAAAAGTTATTTTTATGCCGTTTTTTGGTACGGAACCCTTGGTGCGCGAGTCCGACTCGCACCTTGCCGCTTTTTTTATAGCTTTTCTACTTTTAACTTTTTCGTGGAAGGTAACTATGTAAGAGTGTACCGCTATTTAAATATTTTTTAACTTTAAGTACTTATATAATACACTCGCGAGCAAAAGTATGGAATCACATGCCTATTTTCATACAAACGAGGTAACTTTGAAGCCTTGGTTCTCCGCCAGGGATTGATCGAGCTCTGATCTGATGATGGCCATCCGGGGAGTGAATGGAGGAAATCCAGATCATTATGCATACCCAACTGATCTGATCAGCATTCTAAGTGCTATTAGGATATTTAAAAAAACCATGTAAATTGCATCGAAATGTATGGAAATCCTGAAACTGAGAACTCTAATCTTTGCAACTCTAGTGCTGTTTAGATCAGTTGGGTGTGTATAGTGATCTGGATCTCCTCCATTCACTCCCTGGATGGCCATCATCAGATGACAGCTAGGTTAATCCCTGGCGGAGAACCAAAGCATCAAAGTTACCTCGTTTGTATGAAAATAGGCATGTGATTCTATATTTTTGCTCGCGATAGTTTAGTAATATTTTAAGTTTAGTTTAATACTAGCTTTTGCTTGCGACTTCTTCCGCGTGAACATTAGGGAACCTTTAACCGGGATAAAAAGTAAAATTATCTGTGTGCTATTCCAAATCCCTTCAGTCGTTTTTACGTAATTGAGTCTTTCACATTTATAATATTGGTACGATTTCCATTACTCGTTCATGCCCCGTTTCCGTACCCATTCTCGTTCCTGTTCCCGTTCCCGTATTATTTATGGGTTAAATCATTTCCACCATCTTGAACTTCAAAACAAATGCCATTTTGGCAAACAACATCCCAAAAAGAAGTTATGCCTAAAAACCGTAAAAACTCGTGCGATGGTAAGCTAAATAATTGTTATTTTTCAGAATTATGAAAAAGCTACTTACCATATCTCTGTAAAAATTGTAATGAACCGCACCTGAACTATGTTATTTAGATAAAAAAAGAATTATTAAAATCGGTTAATAACTGTCGAAGTTATCGTAAAACATACATAAAAACCGTTGATTTGAGAACCTCCTCCTTTTTTGAAGTCGGTTAAAAATGATACTAAAACGTCAAACTTTTTTACATGGGAGGGCCCACAGAATACTTAAGAGAGGGCCCCGGTCAATGAATTTGCCACGGGCCTCGGATGGTATAGTTACGCCACTGATAACATCGTCAGTTGTTAACCGATTTATACAATTCTTTTTTCATCTCAAAGAACATAGTTTGTGCGTGGTCTCATAAAAAAATTACAGAGACCTGCGGGCTGATTATCTAATTAGAAACCACCTAGCGACCGGTTGCAGTTCATAGATGATAGTGATCAATTGCTACTTCTTTTTGGATTAAAAAAAACGTACCAAAGAAAAGTAGCAATGTATGTAGAATGAAACCGGTCGCTAAATAGTTTCTTTTTAGATAATCAGGGTGCTGGCTGGTAGTTTTTTCATAATCCTAAAAAATTACAATTATTGAGCTTGCCATTACACGTGTTTTTACGGATTTTCGAACATAACATCTTTGTTTATGTACCGATTTAGTTGATTCTTTTTTTTTGTTTGAAAGGATATACTTCAAGAGTGGTCACATTTTAATTTCATCGGTATTGAACTTTGAACTTCGAAGATACACAAGGGAACTCCTCAAATTCAAATAGTAAATGTAAAGTGATTTAGATTTTGGTAGGTTTATGACAATCCAAAACAAACCAAACCATGGTCTATGATGCAAGGTTCTGGACTAGACTTGGACTACGAAGACACAACGGAACTCCTCAAAAACAAACAGCGTAAATTTGGAATTTGAGTTGTGGGCATTTTACCATTGAAAATATTTTATATAGTTAAAAAATATTTACCTACCACTAAAAAGTTGAAAATAAAAAACGTTTTTAACAAAAAAGAAAAACCTCCTTCAAAAAAGCTGAAAAAAAAACAGCTTCAAAATTAAATACCTCTAAAAAAGCGAGAAATAATATTCAAATCATTAGTTACGCATAACATTATTAATAAAATACGTCTAATGAAGTCGGGTGGGGCTTTCAGAAATATTAAAAAAATTACTTGTCTTCCAGTCCCACCGATATTTAGTAAAAAATATAAGAACTATCTGTTATGGGCCCTCCACATGCACAGGTCCGGCCATGCAGGATCGTATGGTTAGGTGCGGCCTCCCGCGGCCTTGCGGCCAAATCTCTGCGTGTGTAGGAGGCACGGTCTCCTCAGGGGCCTGCATGCACGTGGAGGGCCTTACACAGAGGTGATATTTGCAATCAACAATTTGAATCGACTTGAAAATAATATCCGAGATTAATTTCACCAGGTTCACATTACGGCAATGAATCGATGCAGGGCAGTTCAATATGTAGGGTGACCTTATTGACCAGTCACGTCTACTCAGACCGTAACCAGACACGTATGTAAATAGAAAGGTTATATTTCAATTTTCTTTATTTGATGAATGTAGAAACAAGGTTAGGGCATGTCCCACTATCAACGAGGAAGCGAAATAGAGATTTTTTTCATACAGGCGATAACCGAAACACGATAACCTCAGCTATCGAAAAAAATAACGCGCGTAAAAACATTCGATAGAGTTATTTTGTATGGATTTGTACCGGGCCATCTACCGGTGAAAAGCAAAGTGAAATTTTCCATAGAAAATTACTCTATTGAGTACTTTTATGCGCGGTTTTTTCTCGATAGATGTTCGTGCTAAAGGTACTGATGACATTCGTCGTTAGTAAATTATCCAAAGCAGCCTGAAGTACCAGGAAAAGCTAACAACCCATGTAAATGAATTTGCCCAGACTCTGATTGACAGACAAAAAGACATGACATCCCCAATCTTGTCAATTGATTCCCACAATAAGATAGAGAGTTTGCTATAAATACATTTTTCAATAGTTTATAGCTCTAGTAGATAATTTTGTACAGATATTTTTCGGCCGAAGGAGTGGCTTATTGGTCCTATATCAGATTGCCATGAAGCAGAAACATAGAATAGAAAAAAACCGGTCAAGAGAGAGCAAAAACGGCAAAAAAATACGTTTGTTGTATGGGAGCCCCCCTTAAATATTAATTTTATTCTGATTTTAGTATTTGTTGCTATAGCCGCAACAAAAATACATCATCTGTGAAAATTTCAACTTTCTAGCTATCACGGTTCATGAGATACAGCCTGGTGACAGACAGACAGACAGACGGACGTCGGAGTCTTAGTGATAGGGTCCCGTTTTTACCCTTTGGGTACGGAACCCTAAAAAGTTAAGTAGAAATATTTAATTCAAGTCAGTAATATGACATTTAGAACTGTCAGATTTGTATGAGTAATGGCACCATTCTCATACACATCTGACAGTTCTAAATGTCAAATTACTGGGTTTTCTTAGATTATTTATACGTCAAGATAGAGTCTTACGCTTTTGACGTACTAAACAAAACAGGCCAACTTTTTGAGGTTGGTGTGCATTTTTAGCATCATTGCGCCCAAAGAGTATTGTAATAAAAACTATGGCCGGGTCGCATATAAGCAAAATCTAACTCTCGAGTTTTGATGGTGATCTCTGATTGGTCAAAAAACTCAGTAGTTAGGGTTTGCCCGCAAACTCCAACTACTGAGTTCGCATCTTTATTTTTTTTGTCAGTAGTAATGTATAGCGCGTAATTGTATAACTGATTTCAGGGACTTTGCTAGTTTAGTTATAACAAGATGTTTTGCAATATATTTTCATCAGTAATCTAAGGCACTTAATAATGATTAGGAAAAAATTAATCAAATTTTGTTCAATAATTTCCGTTGCTGGCTGTACCTACTGAAATAAAAAGATGTTTACAGATAAACGATAAACCAAAAAAATACGTTAATGTGTCAAGAAAGGCGAATACCTTCAAACCATTTAGCCTTATACTAGGTACTGTATTGAGATTAAGAATAAGAAAGTTGAATTGAAGAAAAACTTATTAAGAATGTTTCTGGGCAATAAATATTTATTTTGTTGTTTATTAAGTACCTATTGTTTTATTCTCAAAAGTTTTAACCTAAAGACAGGAGAAGTCTTCTTCTTCATCGTGTCGATGATTCTGGCGTCCACCAAAGCGTGTTGTCAGGCAAAATTCACAACGGCATAGCGCAACCAAGTAGGACAAGTAAGAATAAATGCATTTTAAGTAGATACTAACTTGCAATTATGATTCGTTGCGACGCAGGTTTGGTTTTCTGGACAATCCATTGGTCAATTTTATTCAGCATTCTTGTATCCATATGGATACACTGTGGTGTGGCATATGCCACAGTTCTCCAAACTATAATATTGGGTCCTTACCTATGAAATTGGCGTTTTTTTCTCACACACAGAAAACCATATAACTCCAGCGATTTAAATTATATATCAGTTGCTGGATATTACGGCTATATAACTATCAAATTGACGGCTATGCTTATAATTGGATGTAATTTGATTGTTCTGATGATAATTAAAGTGACTTAATTTTTTTGGCAAAAATGACCACTTAATCTGTTGTAACGTAGCCTAAACTTATTTTTTTGAGTAAGTTATGTTGCCTAGGTTATCTTAATGTTCAAACATTTGTACTTACAGAAAAGTTTTGTTAAATAAATTGTGAAAAATGTTAAAATAGAAAATGCAACTTTTTAAAAATTCTCCATACAAAACGTCAATTTCATAGGCAAGGAATATTTCATTTAGCAGAAAAAAAAGCTTTTGCGTCCAGATCTGGATATACTGGATTATATTTGCAAAAACTTGAAAGATTAGAAATCATTTTTAAAAAATAAAATATTTTACCACAGTTGTGTTCAAAGACAATGGGGAATGTCCGAAAAAAAACAAATTGGCTGAATATTTTTTTATAGATAGGAATAAGCTCCCTTAGTAATAGAAAAAAAATCAGAACTTTGGGTCGCGTAAAAAAAAAAAAAATTAAAACAAAAAGTTTTGACATTTAGTGTTGTTTTTTTTTAATACCATGATGTGGTTGTGGCAGGTGATGGCAAAGGTATAATCTCCATTCTGCTGTTACTTTCCTATATTTGTGAAGACGAAGAGACTTTAATTTTTTTTTAATTTTTCACGCAACCGAAAATTCTGATTTTTTTTCTATTACTAAGAGCTTATTCTTACCTATAAAAAATATTCAGCCAATTTGATTTTTTTCGGACGTTCCCCATTGACAACTGAATTTTGAAGCTCGCTCATTGGTGGATGCGCACTCAGTAGTTAGAGTTTGCGGGCAAAACCTAACTACTGAGTTTTTTGACCAATCAGAGATCACTATCAAACTAGCGCGAAACTGGGGAGTTAGACTTTGCGCGCAAAACCTAAGTACTGAGTTTCTTGACCAATCAGAGATCACCATCAAAACTCGACAGTTAGATTTTGCTTATATGCGGCCGGGTCACACTACTGACAATGTGTGCGTGTTTTGGTCACCCAACTGTTGGGTGCAAGAACCTTATATTCATATTCGGTTCTTGGTTGGGTGATATTTTTTTAGACGCTTTCGTTGCTTCGACTGTCTATCTTGACATATAAATAATCTAAGTGAGTTTTATTAAAAATCCTATTTGATTGTTTTCAAATAAGCTTCGGATTTCGGGTAAACGACGACGACAAGTGTAAATGCGCCATAATACTTTCTTAATTTGTGTGCATGTGTTTGTACTTTGTATAGCGAGAATTAAGGCCTACCTCGTTTGACCCTCTCTGTACTCTCTACTACTACTACTCACAACTATGAGTTTTAATTTATGCACTTTCCCTATTAAGATCAACAAAAGATCACAACTAAGCGTACGAATAGGATTTGTAACTACTTACACACATGTTAATATCTATTTTAACATTACTCCTCAAGTCAATCGATTTTGAATTTCATAATTTAAGTTTGAAAGGTTAGGTTAGGTTAAACGCTATGCTTGGAGAAAACTAAAAAAAAACCGGCCCAGTGCGAGTCGGACTCGCGCACGAAGGATTCCGTACCAAAAAACGGCAAAAAAATACGTTTGTTGTACGGGAGCCCCACTCAAATTATTATTTTATTCTGTTTTTAGTATTTGTCGTTAAAGCGGAATATCATCTGTGAAAATTTCAACTATCTAGCTATCACAGTTCATGAGATACAGACTGGGGCCCTATTTTTGAATCGCTCGGCAGGCGTCAAGCGCTCTTTTCGACTGATTTTCGTTCGACATATGACTCAAAACAATGAGATGTCGAACGAAAATCAGTAGAAACGAGCGCTGGTAAAAGACGGACAGACAGACGGACAGCGGAGTCTTAGTAATAGGGTCCCGTTTTTATCCTTTAGGTACGGAACCCTAAAAATGGAAAGTTAACTTCGTTTTAGTAGGCTAGTCGCTTTGATACTTCAATAAGCCATAATTACAGCTTATTAGACGCTCGATGAAAGTGTGATTTTAGTTCGTAATTAGTGTGTGCTTAGTTAGTAGTTACTTTCGACAGCAATCGCGACATTGCTGGTTAGAGTCAACACTCAAAATGTCACTACAATTCAACAGTTGTAGTGATATAAACTATGAAGAAAGTATAAGTATAACTCCAATGTAAGATCGCTTGTTAATAAGTTACTAGTAGTGCAAAAGGATACGAGGATGATGGAGATTTGCGTTAATATCTTCCATTAATAAATAAATGTTTTAAAATAGCCATTAGTTTCCTTAACGGATGAACTTTAAAAGACCTGCCCCCTACTCAAATGGCCACTTTTCTATTCGTTCGCTAACATAAAGCTTAAAAATATGCAATTAAACGATCAAGTCAAACGTCGCAAGTTTATGTAAATCACAGACATTGTTGTATTGTATGGAATTGACAAGCCTACGACGTAATTTTAGAGTTTAAGTGTGACTTATTTTTAATTTTTAAGTTAGCGATCGAATAGAAAAGTGGCCTTTTGGGTAGGGGGGCTTAACTGCTATTTAGTTGTAAACAATTATAGTTTAGTCTAGGTGACATAAGTATTAACTAATTATAGAAAGTAAACTCTTAGGTTGTCTACAGTAACAATTAATTTAAAAAATTACCATCAGTTATCTTTTATATATCTAACAATACTTAAGTACCTACGTCGCTGCGCTTGAATAAAAATTCCGAAAGCGAAAGTATATCATACGATACGAGTATAATAAATGACAGTTAGATGACATGACATTACGTGCCTATACTGTTGTACAGTCAACAATGAAAGTAGCTTAACACATAAGTACTTTGTTAAAGCAACTTTTTGGAATAATGTATCAACTGTGAGACATCTGTTTAAAATGTTGTTATAACAAAGTTAAAGTGTTAAGCTGCGTTTGTTACTGGCCGTACTAAGTAGTTAAGTACCTACTATAAAAGTGATATTTTAATAGTCCGTTCACACTGGCTGATGAAATACCTACATATACAGGGTCACTGGAAATATGACGTATTCCTGCTAAATGGTTATAGATGAGGTCAAAACAAATATTTTTTGTTATATTACTTTTTCTCAAAAAGTTCATAGTTTTTGAGTAAATTAAAATTAAGTAATTATTTACCAAAAGTACGTTTTCAGATACAAAGAATTAACATAAAAGATAACTACTCGTTCGATTCCGGTTTTTTTATTATTTTGGGATAGAAAACAGTCTAAATGTTGATAATGTATAAAAACAATTACAAAAAGTACAGGTGTTTATAAAAAAATCAATCCTAAAAAGCATTTTTTATTTTTATTATTTCAGATTTTTTAGAAAAGGCAGCAAATATCTTTAAAAAATTCCTAGTAACTAAGCGTGCATAATATTTTAAAAACATCACCATCTATTCAGCTTTCAGTTGAGGTATAAAACTTAATACTATCTTAAATAAAAAATGAGAAATTAAGACTTAAGTAAATTGTAGTCCCATTTCATGTAGCAAAAATTTCCTACTTAGAGCGCTTCGGAGGTGACTGTATTATCCTACTTGTATCATAAATGTGAAAGTTTGCTTGTTTGGATGATTGTTAATCAATCACACAAAACGGCTGAACTGATTTTGATGAAATATGGCATACAGATAGTTTAAAAGCCGGATTAAAACATAGGAGGATACTATTATCTTGGTTAAAGGTTCCCAGGGGATTTTCTCGAAGGTAAATGCGGATAAAGTCGCGGGCGGAAGCTAGTTTGCCATAAATGGTCGTGCTTACTAAAAACACTTTTGTCCGAGTGAATTTCGAGACAGGATTTTTTTCCGCCAATGAGTCAAAATTTTATACAGACGGTATCAAAAATAACCATGCATATCAGCCATTTTGATGCCTTTATGCCAGGCCCTTCTTTTGGCTTGTGGATGGATAAAGTGGATGGGCCATAACCCACCACATGGGCCCAATGCGGATTTGTCGGTGTTAACACAATGTACCTTACATAGAGCCGTTGGTCCTGGCTACATTTACAGTCGTTAACACTGACCAATCCACATTGGGTCCACGTGGTGGGTTATGGCCCATCCGCTCTATCCATTCACAAGCCAAAAGGAAGGCCTGGCATAAAGGCTTTAAAAATGGCTGATATGCATGGTTATTTTTGATGCCGTCCGTTAAAATTTTGACTCATCGGCGGAAAATAATCCTGTCCCCAAACTCTTATTATTATCTTTAGTAAGCATGATCATTTATGGAAAACTAGCTTCTGCCCGCGACTTCATCGGCATTTACATTCGAGAAAACCAACCAAGATAATAGTATCCTCCTATGTTTTAATCCGCCTTTTAGACTTTCTGTGTGTGTATATTTCATCCAAATCCGTTTAACCGTTTTGCATGATTGATTAACAATCGTCCAAATAAGCAAACTTTCACATTTATGATATAAATAGGATAATACGGCCACCTCCAAAGCGCTCGAAGTAGGAATTTTTTGCTACATGAAATGGGTCTGCAATTCACTTAAGTCTTAATTTCTCATTTTTTATTTAAGATATTATTAAGTTTGATACCTCAACTGAAAGCTGAATAGATGGTGATGTTTTTAAAATATTATGCACGCTTAGTTACTAGGAATTTTTTAAAGATATTTACTGCCTTTTCTAAAAAATCTGAAAAAATAAAAATATAAAATGTTTTTGAGGATTGATTTTTTTATAAACACCTGTACTTTTTGTAACTTTTTTTATTCATTATCAACATTCAGACTGTTTTCTATACCAAAATAATAAAAAAACCGGAATCGAACGAGTAGTTATCTTTTATGTTAATTTTTTGTATCTGAAACCGTACTTTTGGTAAAAAAATACTTAATTTTAATTTACTCAAAAACTATGAACTTTTTGAGAAAAAGTAATAAAACAAAAAATATTTGTTTTGACCTCATCTATAACCATTTAGCAGGAATACGTCATATTTCCAGTGACCCTGTATATACGTACTACGTAATTATAAGTCATTCACCTAATAAAATAATCCTTGTGGGAAGATTGCCAAAAAACAATAGTTTTTTATTATTATTTTTGTTTGTTTGTCCACACACAATTCTTTTACAGGAATGTAGTACAATGGCGCAGCTTATTTCATATTGAAATTTCTTCAGCAGGCTGGAGGAAAGAAAAATGAAAAATCTACTTTTCTGAAATAAATTTACTTGTGCAGAAACCTGACTTGTGTAACGTGTAATCACAAGTGTAATGTAGTGTAACGTAAAATGTTCGCGAGCGCCCCGGTATGAGCGAAATTATCGTAGTGTCCAGACAAAATTCTCGTTACATTTCTCATCCTAATTACACAAATCTAGATGCGGCCTTAGGGGTTTATTTTTTCGTTTTATGCAAGACTAGCGGCCGCCCGCGACTTCGTCTGCGTGGAAATATTGTTTGCTATCCCTCGGGAATAATGCATTTTTTCGGGATGAAAGGTATCCTATGTCCTTCTCTGTACCCCTAAGAACGTGTATGCAAAATTTCATGATGATCGGTTCAGTAGTTAAGACGTGAAGGCGTAACAAACAAACAAACAAACAAACAAACGGACTTTCACATTTATAATATTAGTAAGGATATACACATTAACTTTGTCTAGGGATACAGGTGTTATTTTCATACAAACGAGGTAAATTTGAAGCCTTAGTTTTCTGCCAGGGATGTACCGTGCTGTAATCTGATGATGGCCATCCAGGGAGTGAATGGAGGAAATTCAGATCGTTATACACACCCAACTGATCTGATCAGCAATCTAAAAGATTAATATGTCAGAGTTGTCAGTTTGAGGATTTCTATATTTTTTCATGCTATTTTCGCGGTTTTTTAAACATGTCTTTTACGTTTTAAGAATGCTGGTCAGATCAGTTGGGTGTGTATAGCGATCTGAATCTCTTTAATTGACTCCCTGGATAGCCGTCATCAGATCACATCACGGTACATCCCTGGCAGGAAACCAAGGCTTTAAAGTTACCTCGTTTGTATGAAAATAACACCTGTATCCCTAGACAAAGTTGATGAGTGTATTATACCTAATAGTACGATGTGGTTAATTTAACAATGTACGACAGAAGCGATCGACTTCAGAACGCTTGCGGTATGACATGACTAAGAGAGTCATGTCATACCGCAAGCGTTCTGAAGTCGATCGCCATACTTTCTCGAGTGAAGTTGCAGCGGATCACTGTCTATTGTAAATTTGATCGCTAAAATGTACATACCACGACTAAAAATGTTAATCTCACATAATTATTTTCCTTCAGCCGCACTCAAAGACGGTAATGAATTTTTACATCATACTTGCTCGGTAACTAGGATTTACTTATATAGTATGAGGCTGTGTAAGTTGGCATGTGCAACACAGTGCATTGTTTAGATAGAACGTTCCATTTTCAAATCACTTTACAATTCAAGGATGGTGAATGCTTTAACTGTAAAGTTACTTTACAATTCAAGCATTTAAAACTCCTTAGTGAACCAAAATCTTTTCTTTTATTATAAACTGACGAAACTTTTGGCTGAAAAAAAAAAACAATGAAAATGGCGGCATTTAATTTCAGTTCAAACTAGGTATGCAAAATTCTGCAATGCAAAAACAGCTGATTTTTTTTCGTGATTTAGAGGTTAGTCCCATAATGAAAGTTGTTCAGTTTAATGGTCTGATCAACCCCACGAGTTTTTAATGTAATAACCCTTTAACGTTTTATTTTTATTTTTGTTTTAATGTTTTTATTTTTATTACCTCGCATGAATGATGTAAAATAGTATGCTTACCTCGGTTGTAAGTAGCTATTACACCCTCGAACTATATTCGCCCTCGCTCGCTACGCTCGCTCGGGCGTCTAAATATCTCGGGTGCACTCGATCCATTAGCGCCCTTTGCGAGCTGCGCTCGCACGGGCGCCAAATTGGATCTTGTTCTGTAATAGCTTACTTACATCCCTTGTGTAACAAACTACTAATAACGCTTCATCAAATTTGGTGCTATATTTTGTTTTTTGATTAATATCGTGTATCTATCTTATTTATTCATAAGGAAACTGATCAACTTTCTCCATGGAACATAGGTCGAAAAACGAAGAAAATGTTTTATACTTCCATACAAAATGTAGGTCAGCTGACCGACTTACTATCTTATGGAAAGGCGAAAAAATAAATTCGTTTTTCGACCTATGTTCCTTGGAAAATGTTGTTCAGTTTCAGCAACATTATTCTTCAGAATCTGACAGGGTTTTTTGATATGATGTATAACAAACTGTTTTGGTAGTATATTTTAGAATTAGCGCGATTGGGCCTAAGGTGGCACCATTGGATTCAATAATTCTTCACTAGAGAAGCGCTCATGGCGGAATTTGACAGACTGATCGTACTCGATCACGCTTGTTAAGCAACACTCGGTCCGGTCAGGTGTCGGATGGGTGACCGTTAATTCGTTAGTTAGTTAATAAAGTGGCATTACAACTGAGCGCTTCCGTGCTTCGGAGGGCACGTTAGACCGTCGTCGGTCCCGGCTGTATAACTGTCGTTTAGCCAAGTTAGAGGCCTTACAGGCCGCTTGATAAACTCTGACACCAGAGGTGGCCACTAATCCTCATTCGATAAGAAAGAAAGAAAGACTAGAGTTTTGACGTCAATAAGTAGATACCTAGAATCATAATAACACTCTATATGATGATGATGGTAAACTTATTTCGTTTCAAATCATATCACTAGTAGGAAATATGCCTTTATTACATGACGGAAAATAATCACACTTTCTTAGAGTTTGTTCAGAGAGAAAAAGACAATTGTTGCGCAAAACAATATCAGTTGCAATAACGGTTCCATAAAGTTCTGCTAATAGTTCCCATAGAACCGGTAATTACTTCGTAACGGTAAAATAATTATGGGAATAATTGCAGCGACATTTCCTAAGTCTATTTTAGACCTGTTGAGGTATTGTTACAAAGTGACATTTAAAGAACAAAAAAATAACTATTTGCCTCACTAGATGGTACTGATGGACAAGTAAAGACAGAATACATAGTACAAGTGTAATAGTGTAAAGTGTCAAAATTGGCTTTAAAAAATAGACAGCCTGTGCTTTAAACAAACACATTTTCTTTTTTTGGCGTTCGTCGTTGTGGAAAAAGGGGTGGTTTCATGTGAAGTGTGTTTTCTTTTTCCTACGTTTTCTACAGGGTGTTTGATAATAGCCTTATAATGCCGAATATGGTAGATAGGGATCATCAAACTGAACAACTTTTACTATGGGACCAACTCTGAAAGGACGAAAAAAATATCAGCTGTTTCATACATTTTAATATTTTCGTTATTAATTTTTGTATGAAACAGCAGATTTTTTAAGGCTTTTACCAAACACCCTGTAGGTATAGTTGACACTTGCCTGTTTATCAACGCCATCTATCGAGTTTACAGTTTTTTTATCGTTTTGATAAGCCCTCATTGAAAATAAAAAATTTAAATTTTGTCATTAACTTAAGTTTTATTTGCTGAAATTCCACAATTTTAATATAAACAAGTACCTTACTTAGGTTTCTGTCACTAAAATGTCATATAATATATCACTAAAATGTGTGAAATAAAAATAAATAAATTAAAAAAATATTAAAAACACGACTGCCCTGCCATAAACGAACTAAAAAGTTAAACAAGTGTCATTGCAGTCGGGGGACCTCCTTGATCAAAAATTGTTCCATAATAAGGTACCCCGACTACAATGACACTTGTTGTTTAACTTTTTAGTTCGTTTTTGGCAGGGTAGTCGTGTTTTTAATATTTTTTTAAATTTTTTTTTATTACTTTGAGTGTTAATCTGAGTGTAATTCAAACAATGTTTTTTTAAAACCTGTAATACGTAAAAGGCTATAGGATAGGGTGAGTGTTTACATGGATTGGCTAATGTGTCAAGTTACTTAGTAGGAATCTTGCAAACTCTTTCTTTTAACTGGTTAAAGTAGTTTTTGTATGGATATATCACTTACACTTACGAGTGTTTACATCCGTAAACAACAACATTACAACAACAAGAAAAGCTGGGTTTCAAAATGCACAGGCTTATACAAAAAAGGCAATAATTTATTTGAATCCACTTACTACCGTTGGTTTGTCACATAACTAACGGGTAACGCCGACTAGTCGTATAATGAAAGTAAAACACTTTTTCTTTCATGAATAATAACTTGATAAAAAGCTCAATAAAGTTTACAATAACAAGCTAGAAGCTAGAAAATAAAGTTATTTTTATTGTCACTGCACTATTTTATAAAATCCTGTATACTTACGGGAGACGTCTGAACGTAACTTTAGGGTTTATTTCACGAATTTCGGGTTAAGTTTCAATTAAATAAATTGACATTTATATCATAGAGATTCCGTGACAGTTTTATACTAATTCTTTAGCTATGAAATTGCCGATATTTTGTCACATACAGAGAAAATTATAATGTGGGTTAACGACTGCAAATGCAGCCGGGACCAACGGCTTAACGTGCCTTCCGAAGCACGGAGGAGTTCGCGATAGTAAATTTTTGGTCACCCATCCCATGACCGACCCTTGCGAACGTTGCTTAACTTACGCAATCGCTGGGCCAGGAGCTAAACCACTGCACCACGGAGCTCCTCGACGACTCATCGAATTATGACCATGATAGAAAACTACTTATCAGTAAAAATTGTTTTAAAAAACAAAAAACCGACTTCAAAAAACCTGCCTCTAAAAAGCAAGAAATAATATTCAAATCATTAGATACGCATTATCATTGTTATAATAACAAGACGTCTATTGAAGTCGGGTGGGGCTGGAGTACAACTTCCTTTTTTTATTCTAAAAGCCCTACCCGACTTCAATAGACGTCTTGTTATTATAACAATGATAATGCGTATCTAATGATTTGAATATTATTTCTTGCTTTTTAGAGGCAGGTTTTTTAAAGTCGGTTTTTTGTTTTTTAAAACAATTTTTTATTTTTTCATTTTTAGTGTAAGTACCTTCTCTATTAGGTAGTGTAGGTATATTATTTCATATAAAAATTGCCTCAGTCAAACGTGAAATATTCGCGGAGAAACATACATTCATACATGTCAAACTGAGAGAGAACCCTCTTTTTTGAAGTCGGTTATAAAGACTACACTAAAAGTACCCTTTCCCAACAAAAAGAAACATCTAATTCGATTTATTAATAACAAAGTCGTCAAGGTAGTTGATGCCAAATCATAGTATTTTCAGGATTTCTTGAAAACTACTTAACCGATTGAAATAAAAATTAAATGGGACCATCTCGCAAGAAAACTCAATCGAACAAAAAAAGAATTATCAAAATCGGTCCATAAATGTCGAAGATACGCACGAACAACGATAAAAAAAAAAAGTATACAATCGAATTGAGAACCTCCTCCTTTTTGTGAAGTCGGTTAAAAAAAAAGGTTCTTATTTTAACTTACTTAACATTAAAAAAAGATCTTGAAAGTTACTCTTTTTTTTTGAGCAAAGAAAGGGTGACCGGCGGGCTGATTATCTAATTAGAAACCACCTAGCGACCGGTTGCAGTTCATAGATGATAGTGATCCATTGCTACTTCTTTTTGGATTAAAAAAAAACATACCAAAGAAAAGTAGCAATGTATATGGAATGAAACCGGTCGCTAAATAGTTTCTTTTTAGATAATCAGGGTGCGGAGGGGTTGTAACTTAGCCAAAACTTATTTTTTTTCGCTTATCGTAAATGGAATAAGTTAGCATAGTATTCAAACATTAGTACATCAAAGTTTGGTTACATGAGTGTACACGGTTGAAAAATAAAGAATGAAAACGCTAGTATGAAAAATGCAACTTCTTGCAAATTCTCCATACAAATCGGCAATTTCATAAGTAAAAAGACCTATTATTAAAGTTAACAAGTTATTGTTTGAATATATTTATCCTAATACCTAACTAAGTTAATCTTTTCCGGTTTGACCACTGAAACTAACTTTCCTCGATCATATTTTTTTTTCTTATCACCATTCGTAGTAACAATCAAATTTAATTCTAATTCGTCTTTACAATCAAACGCTAGATTTGTTTGTTCAATACATGCAACGAAGAAAAACTACAAAGCAATAAACTCTTGCGCATAATTAGCGTTTTTTTATGAAAATGAGATAGACATTAGTAAGTTAGAGGTGCATCATTAGTATCGATAGTAGCGATCAACGTAATCGATGAAATCAGAACACTATTCGTTATGCGTTCTTGTCTGCAGCCTGCCTAATATTTAGGTAATAGTAATTTAATCTAATTCATAAAAAGTTATAGTCGGCTTACTCTATTTTAAGGATTTTTATGAATACGATGGTAATTTTTTTCTACTGTTCCATTATAATTGTATAAGTAAAACATTTTTTTATATTTTTTTACAGTTTACTTGAATATTGAAATGGAAGAAAACACCTTTATGCCTTTAGGAATACCGGCGAGTTTCACAGATGCGGTTAAAAAATTACATAACTTTGGTTTAATTCAAAAGTGGAAATTGAAGGATAGAAATCCTAATTATTATTATTTACTAGACATAATATTTTCCAAATTGATTTTTCTTACCTAAGAGTCTTTTCATATTCTACTGATATTTCAGTGTACATAGGTCAATTTACAAAATTATTGTAATTAAAAAAGTCAAGTGGTTTATTAGGACTTATTCGAGAATCTGTAACTTAATAGTTACTTAAAAATATTTATTAAATCAATTCCTACTATTATAGGGAGCGCAGCGAAAATTTTTCTATGTCTATGATTATAGGTATGTTGCTTTTTTTAAACAAAAATTTGAAGAAGGCTGAACTCTGATGATGTTTAATCACTCGGCCACGATGCATCGTTAACAAAATTTAACAAGTTTAACTAATTTAACTAGTTTTTATAAAACGAAAAGAGTTTATTTCACTAAATAGGTTAAATAAACATTGTTAAAGAAAAATTAAAAAAATATTAATAAGGCCTTCTCGTAATATCTTTGTTTGTTCATGAGTATTTCTTATTGTTAAATAAGTAAGTAACAACAATCCACTGCGAATACTATTGAAGATTTAAAAACATTTTCATTAAAGGCATTCGTTCATGATATCGTTGAAAAAACTTTTTAATTGCTTAAAGTGCTCTAAAAAAGTTACAAAAAATTACTGTTACAAAAAAGAAAAAAAAACTCACCGTTAATAACGCGTAACACAGTAAATCCCCGAGCTGCATTTTCACCGTACTCTTAATTGTTAGTTTTTCTTGATTTCTTTTGATAAACACGTGTGTTTCACACGAAAACTTGGTACGAAGTGAGGAGTGGCAAGATTTCTGCGGCCTAGCCAACTGTGACATCATTAATATGGAGCTGTTATTACCTATATTATACAAAATGGAGAAAACTTTAGTGTTTGGTAATTAAGTACTAATAATGCATAATAAATTAGAAGTGTTTTTTACCGCCTCTGTGGTCTAGTGGTTCGCGCACCCGTGTAAGACGCAGGGGTCCCGGGTTTGATTCCTAGGGGGGTACAATTTGTAATCGGTTTGGTTAGTAGTAAGGCTTATTTTAAGTCCACTTGGCCTAGCTACCACCATTTTACCTAAGTCTGACGCCATAACAACAATTTAAAAATTGTTGTTATGGCGGAAGTAACATAGCCAGTTCCTCGGTGATGAGGATTCCGGGAGTAGTGCGCATCCACCTTCAGCCTTATCGTCACTTAACAACAAGTGAGATGAAAGCCAAGCAATATCCCGTTGTGCATTAAAAAAATACAGTTTGTTTTTGTGTGTTAATATTTGTTGGGTAACATAAGCTGATTTGTCGGTTTGAGGTTTTAAGTTATATTTAATACTTCCTTACTAATATTATAAATGCGGAAGTCCGTTTGTTTGTTTCTTTGTTTGTTTGTTTGTTACGCCTTCACGTCCTAACTACCCCAGCTAGCAAAAATGTGATAATAGGCCATCTTTTATCACTAAGTAGTGATATTAATATCGTATATAAGTAACGCTTATCACTGCTAGTTGTATATCTGTGTTTGAAACACTTATTAGCTGTATAAGGATATACAGCTAAATTGTCGTATTAACCTATCACATAAACGTTTACTCAGCTGCTTTATACAACATATATAACACAGCTACAAATTGATACTCCTTAACTTGAATATGGAGCAACTATGTTGTATAGTAGGATTTATGATGCTATTAAAACACTTGTGCTAAATAAATGATAAGGGGATCCTAAGAGCACTTATAAGTTGTAATGAAGCTCTGTGCGCGCTCATATATCACCAAAATATAATTTATCGTAATGGCCGCCCGATGTTGTATATCGTCTGAGTAGCAGCAACACTAACACTAATTAATCATATATTGGTATCTTCAAAAATAATTTGATAAATTAAATCAATTTTATTAATTAAATACTACGAATTCGAGGGGGGCACTAAAAAAACAATAACATTATGCTACTAATTTAACAATAGAATTGCAAGCGCATGTGAAATTGCACTTACACTAATCTTTTTTACACACATAAATTGGATAATAAAAATGGAGCACACGATGGTGACATATAAATATAACTTAACGAAATATACCTATGAATATGTTTCTTTCTGATAAAAATAACCAGTAACGCAGTTCAATTATTCACGTTATTCAAACAGTGTTATTATAGAATCACAATCACTAATAATATCACTATATTGTGTTGCAACTGATTCGAGGTCACTGATATGTATCTGATTAGTCCTAAGTGGAGCTACAATAGATATACTGTATCACTTTATAGTGATAAAAGTGGGGCCTTTTTCCAATGATAGAAACGTTTCTGTAACATATATGCGCCTGTTTATATCACCGATATACAGCTAAATTCTGTGTCGTTTTGCTAGCTGGGACTGAACCGATGATCATGAAATTTTGCATACACGTTGTCAGGGGTATAGAGAAGGAACCGTTCATCCCGAAAAAAAGTATTGTTCCCGAGGAAGAGCAAAAAACCTTTCCACGCAGACGAATTCGCGGGCGGCCGCTAGTCCTACTAATATTATAAATGTGAAAGTTTGTGGGTTTGGATGTTTGGATGTTTGTTCCTCAATCACGCAAACACTACTGAACGGATTTAGTTGAAATTTGGCACACAGATAGTAGATAGCCTGGATTAAAACATAGAATACTTTTTATCCCGATATTCCTACGGGAACGGGAACTACGCGGGTGAAACCGCGGGCGGTCGCTAGTCCTTACTAATATTATAAATGCGAAAGTCCGTTTGTTTGTTTGTTTATTTGTTTGTTTGTTTGTTACGCCTTCACGTCTTAACTACTGAACCGATCATCATGAAATTTTGCATACACGTTGTCAGGGGTACAGAGAAGGACATAAGATACCTTTTATCCCGAAAAAAAGTATTGTTCCCGAGGGATAGCAAAAAAACTTCCCACGCAGACGAAGTCGCGGGCGACCGCTAGTATACTATAAATGCGAAAGTCCGTTTGTTTGTTTGTTTGTTACGCCTTCACGCCTTAACTACTGAACTGATCATCATGAAATTTTTCATACACGTTGTCAGGGATACGAAGAAGGACATAGGGTACCTTTCATCCCGAAAAAAAGTATTGTTCCCGAGCGATAGCAAAAAACTTTTCCACGCAGACGAAGTCGCGGGCGGCCGCTAGTATTTAATATTTTGATACTAAATCCGATGACTTACGTCAACTTTATTTTAGTTAAAAAAACAAGCAGAGCCTGTAATTTTATGTTAAATAATACGTTAAGTAGTTAAAAAAATTATGTAGGTAGTTACTTAATAAATATATCAAACATCTAAATCTAAATCTTCACGTGTGATAGAATTTTGCTATCAAATCCGAAGTAAAGCAAATCCTACATTAATGTCTTTTACTTATTTTTGTGTTTTTTATTTTATTTTTTATTATATTGTTGACAAGTTATATTAATGTATCTTAATAAAAGTATCCAAAATTAATAGATCCGTAGGAGAACTTAAGTATACGACGTCGCTCGAAGGATTGCTCAGTTGAAATGGCAGTGGGTGGGACACATAGCAAAGTAACCGATGGGCGTTGGGGCGGAAAGGTTCTGGAATAGTGACCGCACACCGGGCTCCGTTGGTAGACTCCCAACAAGGTGGACAGGTCACGGAAAGCCGCTGAATGCTGACAGTGCTGGACTGCAGGACCGATTTTCGTGGAGATCCTTGGCGGAGGCCTATACCTACCCAGCAGTGGGTGTCGTGGGGCTGATATAATGATAAAAAAATATATTAACTGCAAAGCTTATTTCAATTTCAGTTTCACCGGCCTCCTGTACTATGCATTACCTGTATGTCAGGATGCAGTCCTTCCTCATAAGTGACATAATTACAGTAGCCAGTAATAGGCCAATGATGATGAATAAAAGTATATTCTGCGCCAAATAAAAATAGAATAAAAAGAAATAAGATAAGTGTGTCATTAAAGCATAAAATTACTGTATTTTGTTTTATGTTGACGGTCAGATGTTTAAACAGCTCTATATGATTCCCATAGATTAGCTGCGCGTGCGTCTCCACTCTCACATTTTGTTTATTTATTTATCTGAGACAATACCTCCGCAAACTAATCAAATGTATTGTATGTATTGTATCGCACTATGTTTACATTATTTTAGTAAAACATAGTATAGTAAAACTTATAACTGTAGTATAACTAAGGCAAAGAATAACCGACTTGTTTATATAGCAAAAAAAATATTATGCTTCATACTTACCACTTATGATTTCAAGATAAAGAATAAACCGAATCGTACTATACAACGTGTTAATGAATGAACCAAAAATGGGAAAACTGCCTACTTATTGTCTAAATTTCAAAATCTATCGCAATTGCTTTCATTTGGCAGATAGATGTGACACATTGGTGCATTTCTTTGGTAAGTTTTTATTTGTGCCAAAAAGAAGCATCAATGTATAACATCCTGAAAGCGATTGCGATAGATTATGAAATTAGACAATTAGCCCTCTGTTTCTTCGGACCATCAAACTGAAAAACTTTTACTATGGGACCAACTCTGAAATCGCGAAAAAATCTGCTGTTTTACACATTTTGATATTTTCGTTATTATTTTTTGTATGAAACGGCAGATTTTTTTCGCGATTTCAGAGTTGATCCTATAGTAAAAGTTCTTCAGTTTGATGGTCCGAAGAAACGTTTTGGGTTCATTCATTAACACCCTTGTGGAAATCAAACACAATGATACTATCACCACAGAATAGATAATAGTACTAGCGTACTATCACCATCAAGCTCAACTCAATATTTTTATTTACCTATCTACTTTAATAATAGGCGTTAATGTATGAAATGGGGAATGTCCGAAAAAAATCAAATTAGCTGAATATTTTTTTATAGGTAGGAATAAGCTCCCTTGGTAATAGAAAAAACTTTCAGAATTTTCGGTTGCGTAAAAATCTTTAAAAAATTAAAGTCTCTTCGACTTCACAAATGTACGAAAGTAACAGCAGAATGGAGATTATACCTTTGCCACCACCTGTCACAACAACAACAAGTATTAAGAAAATAAAGTTTTGACATTTCTTTTTTTTAAATACCGTGTTGTGGTTGTGGCCATAGACGTAGCACATCCCTTCGGTATAAACCAGATTGAGCTCTTCGCCCCAAAACGAGCCGACAGAGAGGTCAAGTAGATGTATGTATCTCTTTCTTCATTAGGGTGACCAAACTGTATGGTTGGTCGGAGACATACTTATTACTTTAAACTTTTTAATATAAACTTAGGTACTTCTATATTTACAATTAATACTTTTGCCACATTTTTATAAGGTTGCTTGCTCGTTTGTTTGTGTTTTCGTTTGTTTGTTTGAGCACAAATTTTGCAAACGATTTTATACTAACTTCCCGATGAACTAGAGACTTGAAACTTTGAACACAGAACTAGAAGGTAATGTAATATTATGGTATCCACAGGCCAGCCACAGGAACACTATGATGAAACCATACAACCCCATCGTGTTTGGGTTCGTTAGAATCGTCTTGGCAAGTACTCTATTGGGGAATAATATTCAAGGGGCTGATGAAGGAGCCGGAAGAAGGCCATTGGAACTTTGTAATAAAATCATGCAACCCCATCGAGTTTGGGCTTGTTTGAATAGTCTTGACGAGTACTCTGATAGGAAATAGTTTCCAGGGTCTGATGATGAAGCCGAAAGAAGGCCACAGGAATTCTGTAATAAAACCATGCAACCCCATTGAGTTTGAGTTCGTTTGATTCCTCTTGACGAGAGTTCTGATAGGAGGTGGTATATTTTCAGTTCAGCTCGTTAAGTAAAAAGCAGTTGTTTTGATTTAAAAATATGGTAATATACAACGTAAACAATGTCAAAAGGTCAAAATAGCTGCTAATTTTGTTTTTGGGTTGATTTTGATATTACTGGGTTGAAAAAAAGAAGAACAAGAAAAGAATTTGGCCGCCACCTTGAATTTTTAATGCTTTTAACATTGTGTTGCTGTTTTCTTTTTAAAATAGTACCAAAACCCGAGTTTCCATCGAAATCGGTGCCCACAAACAAAAAAAAATTGGCAACCGTCTTAGACTTTTTAATATTTTCAACATTGCGTTGTTGTTTTCGTGTAGAAATAGTACCAAAACCGTGTTTCATCAAAATCGGTCCACAAACAAAAAAGTTGGCTGCCATCTTGAATTTTTTAACATTTAAAAATTGCGTTGTTATTTTCTTTTCAAAATAGTACCAAAATCCGAGTTTCATTGAAATCGGCCTAAAAACAAAAAAGTTGGCCGCCATCTTGGATTTTTAATATTTTTAACTTTGCGTTGTTATTGTCTTGTCAAAATAGTGTCAAAAACCGTGTTTCATCAAAATCGGTCCACAAACAAAAAAGTTGGCTGCCATCTTGAATTTTTTAATATTTAAAAATTGCGTTGTTATTTTCTTCTCAAAATAGTACCAAAAACCAAGTTTCATCGAAATCGGCCCATAAACAATAAAGTTGGCCGCCATCTTGAATTTTTTAATATTTAAAAAATGCGTTGTTATTTTCTTCTCAAAATAGTACCAAAAACCGAGTTTCATTGAAATCGGCCTAAAAACAAAAAAGTTGGCCGCCATCTTGGATTTTTAATATTTTTAACTTTGCGTTGTTATTGTCTTGTTAAAATAGTGTCAAAAACCGAGTTTCAGCGAAATCGGCCTATAAACAAAAAAGTTGGCCGCCATCTTGAATTTTTTAATATTTAAAAATTGCGTTGTTTTTTTCTTATCAAAATAGTGCCAAAAACCGAGTTTCATCGAAATCGGCCCATAAACAAAAAGTTGGCCGCCATCTTGAATTTTTTAATATTTAAAAAATGCGTTGTTATTTTCTTATCAGAATAGTGCCAAAAACCGAGTTTCATCGAAATCTGCCCATAAACAAAAAAGTTGGCCGCCATCTTGAATTTTTTAATATTTTTAAAATGCGTTGTTATTTTCTTCTCAAAATAGTACCAAAATTCATTGAAATTCATCGAAATCAGCCCACAAACAAAAAAGTTGGCCGCCATTTTGAATTTTATATACTTTAAAAATTACTTTGTTATTTTCTTGTCAAAATAGTACCAAAAACCGAATTTCATCAAAATAGGCCTACAAACTTAAAAGTTGGCCGCCATCTTGGATTTTTTAATATTTTCAACACTGCGTTATTATTTTCTTGTCGAAATAGTACCATAAACCGAGTTTCATCGAAATCGGCGCATAAACATGAATTTGATTATTCATATTATGTTTACCCGTCGCCTGCGACACAATTTCGTTTTTGGGAAATCAGCAATGGTGTAGTATTTATGGTCACCCTAATTTTGTAAAGGAATATTTCCTGAATATTGAAATTCTAAAATTGAAATTCGGCGCCAAAGTCAAAATCGGATCGGAGTTGCCAGGATTGACACTTGAATTTATACAACTATAATAATGCTGATTAGCATTATTGTAGAAATCTAATTAAATCAAAAGAATAAGTTCCGTTTTATTTTACAATTACTATGTGTTATTCTAAATTAATATTTAAGTAGTATATTTTCAATATTCCACTCCGAATCCTTAACTTTGACACACTACGTGATTGGTAACGTACATTTTTTTTTCCTTCTATCGTGGTATTATTGTTTAGTAATGGCAATTGTGCGAACGAGACACCGACTTCCACCTAGTGTTGTTTCATTCACACAGTAGAGTCTTCAGTCAATGTCATCGATAGAATTTCAACTCTATGACAAAGGCAATACAGTTGAATTTCTTTTAAACGAATAGTGAAAATTTTTGCATAGTACTCACTCCCTTTATGAACCTCCTTGGTTGTGGCAGGTGGTGGCAAAGGAATAAATTTCATTCTGCTGTTACTTTCGTACATTTGTGAGGTCGAAGAGACTTTAATTTTTAAATTTTTTTACGGAACTGAAAATTCTGAATCTTTTTTCTATTACTAAGGGAGCTTATTGCTACTTACAAAAAAATATTCAGCCAATTTGATTTTTATCGGACATTCCCTATTGCCGACTTTTTCTCACACACCCGGTGTGTGATCTCTCTCATATCTTCTATGATGTTACAGTTGTTTCGGTTACTTGTTATTATTTCGAATTATGATCTTAAAGGCCCACTATTAGAAATAAAAATATTTCTGATATTTTTTCCTGGACGTTAAGAAAAATATCTTGACTCCTTTTTTCGTTAGCAGAAATGACCACTTAAGCCGATACTATTTTTATTCACTTAATGCATGTGGCATTAGTTAGCTGAGTGCTTAAACATTTGTGCATAAAAGTTTTAAAACATTAGCGTTCATGGTTGTTAAATAAATTAAGACAATGTTAGTATGGAAAATGCAAATTCTTTAAAATTCTCAACTTTATGTCCACCAAAACAACCCTCGGCTTACATCATGAAAAGTGCTTTCATTTTTAAAGGGTATTTAGGTAAGAATTATAATTTTAAGGTATACTTTCCTCGTAGATACACTTTTCGAAAAAGTCCGCTTTTGTTACTTAGAGATACACTACACCTTTCATCTAAATAGCATACAAAAAAGTGTGTTGATGTAAGGTTTAAAAAACACGATTACCATACTTACTGAATAGTTTGCTCGAAGATATACGACGGGAACCGAATAAACAAAAATAAAAAAAAAAATGTTAGCAGCCACTTTTCTTATAAACATTAGAGACTCCAGACTCCATAGGTCATAGACTAATGAATTGTAATAATTTAAGAGTAAGAACCTGTCTCATAAAGAAAATCAACCTGTTTTCATTTTGAACTTAAGTGTGGAATTCATATGAGATACTCGTCAAGCACCTATTTTGACTAGAACTTAATCGAACTTTGTGAAAAAGGTCCAGCCTATGAGTATCTATTATGCGTCTAAGATCCAGACACACTGATCCTGTAGTCAAACTGTGTAGGTACCTAAACAATTATGCGGGATTGTTTGATACCGAATCCTAGGACGTCTCTACCAAATTCTACTTATACTTTTACCTACCTCGTTAAACATGAAATAAAACAATTTGAGACTTGAGAAGTGAGTACTACCTCGTTAACTTAATAATGATTTATTCGCGGGGAAAATGCTCTGTTTAGTCCACAAAGTGAAATTCTGACTTCACAGAGGAATGACTTCAAATTAGGCCATCTAGACTACTTTATTTTGAAATGCTAAAATTTTATTATTTCCGATGACTGTTTTAATTTGCCAGAACAATATCTAAATATTTAAAGATCGGTCTTACGTAAAAACATGTAATTAAACTTGTTGATTTCTTCGTCAAAAATCTACAAACAGCAGGAAATTAATAGGTTTTATACTGATAAGGAAAAATGAACGTTGAACACTGTTAAGCGATAAATGCTACATTAGTTACGCTATCTCCGTGAAAACTTTCAAGTAATTTTAAACCCGACCACTATGGGTTCGAGAATTTAGAAGGAACTTGTTTGATAATAAGAAACCTAGACGAATATGCATATTCAAGAAAGTAGGCCGGTTACCGATTCGATATGAACATAAAATTAGAAAAAGATTTGGCGCCTAGGAGGTAATAAAAATATTTTGAAACTATTTAGTATGCAAGTGATTTTCATTAAGTTGCTTACATTTATTTGCAATGGGGGGTTACTCCCGAGACACGAACGAGATTTTGAGATCGAATTGGTATCGAATAAACGTCAAAAAACTGTTATTTTTTAGTTTTCACTTTGATCCCAATTCGATCTGAACCTCGTTCGTGTTTCGGGAGCCCCACTTCATATTTCTAACAACACAAAGTATTTTAACAACACAAGGGTTTAATAACGTGTATTTCGTTATTTTTTTTTGAAGCTCCTCAATTTTTTTTGACTACGATTTTTCAATAATCATTTCGTAATCATCTGCTGCCAAAATTCATGGTAAGTACTATTAAAATTTTTAATAATACGTACTGTCAATGCAGTTCAGCCAAGGAGGTTTATAATAGGGAGTGAGTACACTTCAAAAATTTTCACCTATCGTTTAAAAGAAATTCAACTTTATTGCATTGCTCATAGAGTTGAAATTCTATCGACGACATTGACTGAAGGCACTACTGTGTGAATGAGACAACACCAGGTGGAGGTCGGTGTCTCGTTCGCACAATTGCCATTACTAAACAATAATACTACGATACTAAGACTAAAAATATGTACGTTACCAATCAAGTAGTGTATCAAAATTAAAGATTCGGAGTGGGAAGTCGAATATATACTATTTATAGTACATTACTGCCGCGGTCACTAATGACTGCGTTGCTGGCAGCGATGATGATGGCCGAGAGCGGAGCTTAGCGCAGGTCCAGGCCGTCACAGCGCGGTCAGCATTGCAGCCCTTGATGGACAAGCTAGAATA
Organism: Agriphila geniculea; assembly: GCA_943789525.1. NCBI lineage: Eukaryota > Metazoa > Arthropoda > Insecta > Lepidoptera > Crambidae > Agriphila > Agriphila geniculea. The sequence goes on from OX038890.1 coordinate 20,710,051, forward strand.
AAGGCCGAGACCGGAGGTCGAGGCCTTTATAGCGCGGACAGCAAGGGCTGCAATGATGACCAAGCTTGAAGGCCGAGAGCATAGGTAAGCTTAGCTCGAGGCCATCATAACGTGGCCAGCAGTGCAGTCATTGTGGACCAAGGTTTGTATAGTACTTTACTCAAAAAATGCGAATACTGCCTACTATACCTACTATAATAGGTACTTATAACCTAATTTCGAAAAAATACAAAAATGCAAATATCTCAGAAACGGTGCGTCGGAGCCAAAAAATAAGGTTTTTTTTTATCCCCTTTGTAACCTCGTAAGTAGATAAGAGGTATTGAATGAAAGGTCAAAAAACGGTCAAGTGCGAGTTTTTTATATTTTTCCATACTAATTTTATATAAGTACAAAAACATCATCTAGGTACAACAAATACAACACCCGCGCAGATATAGAATGGGATTCAAAATGGCGGCTCACCGCGCTTGCCACAACGAGTGTGACTGAGAGCCATTTCTAATCCCATTCTTTACCTGCGCGGGTTGTACAGTGTATTTTTCACCTAACTATGTTTGAAAGAAAACTCGACAATAATGGATTCTCAAAGGAAATTGCTGGTGGCTAAAACTCGACAATAATGAAATCCCATACAACTTTGTTGCGTCACCATCGGAGAACACCGGCAAGCTCGACTTTGTTCAAAGAAGGTTGTCAAAATAATGACCATATTACAAGCTTTTTTGAGTAAAATATTAATTTTAGAAAGACACATAATAATTGTAATATAAAACAGAACTTTTTTGATTTAATTAGATATCTACAATAATGCTAATCAGCAATCATCGGTGAGGTGGTAATAAATAGAAGTGTCAATCCTGGCAACTCCGATTTTGACCTTGAATTTCAATTTAAGAATTTCAATCTATAGGAAATGTAACTTTACAAAACTAGTGTGACCATAAATACTTCACCATTTCAGATTTCCAAAAAAAACGAAATTGTTCTATAGAAATGGCTAGAGGTCGCAGGCGAGACGGTAAAATTAATAATAATAATCAAATTCATGTTTGTGCGCCTATTTCGATGAAACTCGGTTTCTGGTACTATTTCAACATGAAATAACAACGCAATGTTGAAAATTTTAAAAATCCAAGATGGCGGCCTACTTTTTTGTTTTTGGGCCGATTTCGATGAAACTCGGTTTTTGGAACTATTTTGACAAGAAAATAACAACGCAATTTTTAAAAAACTAAAAATCCAAGATGGCGGCCAACTTTTTTGTTTATGGGCCGATTTCGATGAAACTCGGTTTTCGGTACTATTTTGACAAGAAAATAACAACGCAATTTTGAAAATTAAAAAATCCAAGATGGCGGCTAACTTTTTTGTTTTTGGGCCGATTTCAATAAAACTCGGTTTTTGGAACTATTTTGACAAAAAATTACAACGCAATTTAAAAAAAAACTAAATATCCAAGATGGCGGCCAACTTTTTTGTTTTTGGGCCGATTTCAATAAAACTCGGTTTTTGGAACTATTTTGACAAAAAATTACAACGCAATTTAAAAAAAACTAAAAATCCAAGATGGCGGCCAACTTTTTTGTTTTTGGGCCGATTTTGATGGAACTCGGTTTTTGGAACTATTTTGACAAGAAAATAACAACGCAATTTTAAAAAAACTAAAAATTCAAGATGGCGGCCAACTTTTTTGTTTTAGGGCCGATTTTGATGAAACTCTGTTTTTGGTACGATTTTGACAAGAAAATAACAACGCAATGTTGAAAACTTACAAAATTCAAGATGGTGGCCAACTTTTTTGTTCTTGGGCCGATTTCAAAAACAAATTAGCAGCCATTTTGATCTTTTTTTATTTTTCCATCAGTTTACATTGAGTTGTTTTTTCTTGTCAAAATATTACCAAAAACCGAGTTTCATCGAAATCGGCCCAAAAACAAAAAAGTTGGCTGCCATCTTGGATTTTTATTTTTTTCAATATTGTGTTATTATTTTCTTGTCAAATTAGTCCTAAAACCGAGTTTCATTAAAATCAGCCCCAATCACAAATAAAAGAGTTGGTTGCCATATTTGTTTATATTTTTAACATTTCGTTGTTATTTTTTATCAAAATAGTAGCAAAATCGAGTTTCATCAAAATCGGCCCGCGAACAGTATAGTTGGCCGCCATCTTGGTTTCTTTTTATATTTTTAACATTGTGTCGTCGTAAATCTCATGCACCCATTTTATTAACTTCACAAGTAAAGAAATTGGTGCAAGAATTTTAGACCTTATTGACATATTTACCAAAATAACAGTTTTTAATGAAACAGCAAAGTAAATGAACAAGTATAATTATGGGAAAAAGCAACCGAATTTCAAAGGTCAATAAAGTCGAAAATCGTTTGCATCTTTTTTTGACTACAGATCACTAGACAATGTTTTCCTACTTTTACTTGTTTTTCCAACATTCATTTGTTTTTCCGAAGTTCACGCACATTGTATTTTTATAAAAAAAATGGAATAAACTTTAAAGTTGCGTAATTATTTACACTTGAACTTAAATTGAATTGAATAAACTAGATTTTGTATTGGTTGAATTACCATATTTAAAAAATAAAAACAAAAAAGCAATTTAATAAAAACGTGATAAATAAATTGTTCCAAATTTTTTTTAAATAAATAATTATTTTCTGTTTTTTAGTTAACGAGCTAAATTAAAAATATACCACCGCCTATCAGAGTACTCGTCAAGACCATTCAAACGAGTCCAAACTCGATGGGGTTGAAAGGTTTTATTACAAAGTTCCTGTGGCCTTCTTCCGGCTTCCTTCATCAGACTCTTGGATACTATTACCCAACAGAGCACTCGTTAAGACGATTCAAACGAGCACAAACTCGATGGGGTTGCATGATTTCAATATTGAGTTCCTATGGCATGGCCTCCAGACTTCATCATCCAACCCTGAACCTCGTCTCCCATCAGAGTACTTGTCAAGACAATTCTAACAAGCCCAAACACGATGGGGTTGTATAGTTACATTCATCATAGAGTTCCTGTGGCGTTCTTCCGGCTCCATCATCAGATCAGCTCAATGACATTGTAATATTGCATTTCCTTCCATTTCTGACCTGTGTTCAAAGTTTCAAGTCTCTAGCTCATCGGGAATTCAGTATAAAATCGTTTGCAAAATTTGTGCTCAAACAAACAAAAGAGCAAGCAAAAGGCAAACTAGTTTTGCCGGTAGCTACCAGCAAAACTAGTTTTGTCTAGCAGCTACCGGCAAAACTAGTTTTGTCCACCAGCTTCCGGCAAACTTAGTTTAACCTAAAGCTACCGGCAAAACTAGTTTTGTCCAACAGCTACCGGCTACACCTAGTTTTGTCCAACAGCTTTCGACAAACCGAAATTCGGTTCGAATCTCGTTTGCAATGAAATTGACAAAAAAAACCTGCGCCTTTGCTAAGCTAAGTTTAAGCTAAGTTTTCGACACTAAAAATATTGCCGATATATCGGAAAACCCGAAGTGTCGCCGATATATTGATATCGGTATCGGTATCGGAACTATCGGATGCACCTCTAATAATACTAGTTTTGCTGGTAGCTACCGGCAAAACTAGTTTGCCTTTTGCTTGCTCTTTTGTTTGTTTGAGCACAAATTTTGCAAACGATTTTATACTGAATTCCCGATGAGCTAGAGACTTGAAACTTTGAACACAGGTCAGAAATGGAAGGAAATGCAATATTACAATGTCATTGAGCTGATCTGATGATGGAGCC